>BTCW01000013.1:8765000-10015000 GCA_033239725.1 Echinochloa phyllopogon | reverse complement strand
CGAATAGAGTCAAGGTGCCTACAGAGTTTACCAAATTCTCAGGACAAGATGATACTAGCACTGTGGAGCATATAGCTCGATATCTGATGCAGCTTGGAGAAGCTTCGGCAGATGAGGCTTTCAGAATCAGATACTTTCCTTTGTCACTGACGGGTCCGGCTTTTACATGGTTTGCTTCTTTGCCTGCTCAGTCGATTTGTACTTGGAAAGACCTGGAGCAGAAATTCCATGCTCATTACCACATTGGCAGTACCGAGAAAAAGTTGGTTGATTTGACTAGCTTAAGGCAGAGGAATAATGAAACACCTACGGAGTTCCTCAGGAGATTCAGGGAAACAAAGAGCATGTGCTTTTCTCTGAACATACCTGATGACCAGCTGGCTGGTATGGCTGTAGCTGGCATGCTGCCTGCCATTCGGGAGAAGCTATTCGGGATGGAGTTTGATGATCTGGGCCAGTTGTCACACAGATTGGCCTTAATGAGTAACCAGGCATACGGTTTCAAGAAAGATGCCAGATTTACTAAAAATAATGATGTAGCTGACATATATAACCAATTCCTTGAAAGAGCAGATCAAGGGGATGAGTATGAAGACAGTGGGGAGATAGCTGCAGCAGAGATAGTGTGGAGTAAAGAACCAGTCATGGTGAATCAGAGATGGATTAAACAGAATAAGGGCACCTATGATTTTGATGTAACTGAGGCAGATAAATTATTTGATTATCTTGTAAAGGAAGGCCGAATCAAGCTACCAGAGGGGCATTCTATGCTTCGGCCTGATGGAGTGAAAGATAAGAGGTACTGTGGATTCCATGATAGAAATTCTCATTCCATCAATGAATGCAGGGTTTTTAGAGTGAGGATTCAGAAAGATATCCAAGAAGGGCATTTGAAATTCGACAATAAGATGAAGTTGGACAGTAACCCGTTTCCTCAGAACATGGTTGGGTTCTCAATCAATATGGTGAGTACTGCCGATAAGGAAAAAATGAGAGTCCTGACGTCAAAGAAAGCGAAGCAGAGTGGCTCAGTAGATCCTAATCGGCAAATCACGATCGAACAGATTCGCGAAGAGAGACCTCGCTTCCCGAATAGCCAATTTGAAATTGGGAATTCTTCTAAACCCAGAATCACATCGCGTATTCTCCTCAATAAGTGGCAGCGTCAGCAAGAAAAAGAGCACTACCAGAGACGTGAATACGAGGAGGAGAAAAGAAGGCGCGAAGAAGAAAGGTTTGAGGAAGAACAAGAAGAATATGTCCGAGAACAAGAACGTGCACATTGGGATTGTATTTTCTTCAGACACTGTTGGAACGAGGGTTTAAAGCTGCCTACGTGGAATAACTGTCCTGAATGCAATAATGGATATGTCGAACATAGGCAAAATGTTGCCATTCGCCGATCCGTCCATGAAAGAATTGGAAGGGTACATCCTAGTGATGATCGGCGTCTAAAAATATATAAGAATGATGATCAACCAATGAAAAGACGTGCTGATTATAGATGGATTGATCATGAGGAAGAAGATCGTGAGTATGTTTGGCAGAAAGGACAGTGGTGTCCACCTGGTTTAAGGAGCCAGAAGAGAAGAGTCCAACGCCTGAGGAATCAAGAATTGAAGCAAGCAGGAACCAGGATGAAATCGATATGGCGTCCAAAAGACAGGCCTGACGAATCGGGTCATTCGGCTCCTACATGCATGGTATGTTTCTTGCCGAATGAATTCATGGCTCCAGCTAATCAAATTGTACAGGAAGAGATATTGTCAGAAGTGGATGAAGCCGAACAATATGGGTTAATGGCACAATTGGTATTGAATAAACAAGCTATTTTCGAGAAGCCAGTCCAGAATCGGCACATGAAGCCACTGTACTTAAGAGGATATGTCAACGGGAAGCCACTAACGAAGATGTTTGTTGATGGTGGAGCTGCTGTTAATGTGATGCCATACAATACATTCAGGAAACTTGGCATGAGCCCTGGAGATTTAACGCCAACAAGCATAGTGTTGAATGATTTTGCTGGAAATCCTTCGGACACCAAAGGATGTGTACATGTAGATCTGATGATTGGGTCCAAGATTCTGCTTACAACCTTCTTTGTTATTGAAGGCAAAGGGGCATACAGCTTGCTACTTGGAAGGGATTGGATTCATGCGAATTGCTGTATTCCATCTACTATGCATCAACAGCTTATCCAGTGGATAGATGATGAAGTGGAAATTGTCCCAGCAGATGATTCAATTAGCGTGGCTAATGTGGAACCGGCCTTCTGGGAATATCAAGGCATAGATTGCTTCTCAGGTAAGGACTGGGGAGAGGGTCCTGTTGAGCCAGTCAGCAGTGATCAGCAGCCGATCCAAGCAGTCGGCTCTTTTAGTAATTTTTAATGGATAATCCAATCGATGGGACTGATGGGAAGCTAGGACGAGGATTTGTGTCGGCTGATAAATTAGAAGAAGTAGACATTGGAGACGGTGACAAACCAAGGCCGATATTCATCAGTGCTAGCTTAGATTCAGTTTTCAGAGAAAAGTTGATTGAGTTGTTAAAAGAATACAAAGATTGCTTTGCTTGGGGTTATTCGGAGATGCCTGGTTTAGATCGTTCCATTGTTGAGCATCGATTGCCGATTAAGCCTGGTTATAAACCTTACAAGCAACCACCCCGGAAAATCTACAAAGATGAAGTGTTGGCCGATGTGAAGAAGGAAGTGGAAAGATTAATAGCAGCGAATTTTATTCGGCCATGCAGATATGCAGAATGGGTCTCTAATATTGTTCCTGTGTACAAGAAAAATGGGAAGATGAGAGTTTGCATAGATTTTAGAGATCTGAACAGAGCTACACCCATGGATGGATATCCAATGCCTGTTGCTGACTCGTTGGTTGATGCTGCTGCTGGATATAAAGTGATTAGTTTCATGGATGGTAATGCAGGGTACAATCAAATTTTTATGGCATTGGAAGATATAGCGAAAACGGCTTTCAGATGTCCAGGACATATAGGGTTGTTTGAATGGGTTGTCATGACGTTTGGTTTGAAGAATGCTGGTGCAACTTATCAGAGAGCTATGAATTATATTTTTCATGAGTTGATCGGCAAGATTGTGGAGATATATATCGATGATATCGTGATTAAGTCATTGGATCATGAAGCACATTTGGCCGACATAAGGAAAACTCTAGAATGCACTAGGAAACATGGGCTCAAAATGAACCCAAATAAATGTGCTTTTGGAGTTTCGGCAGGAGAATTTCTGGGATTTCTGGTGCATGAAGGAGGAATAGGAGTTGGCAGGAAAAGTATGAAAGCCATTGATGAAGTTGTTCCTCCAACTAATCTTAAAGGAATTTCAGTCAGTAATTCTGCAGCATATTCCTAGGAGAGACAACGAAGAAGCAAACAGATTGGCTCAAAGTGCTTCGGGTTATAAAGAGCTTCAAGAAGTTTTTGCTAATAATGTATATGCTTTCGGGAGTGATCTGGCAGAAGATGATTGGAGAAAAGAGATTGCCGATTATCTGGAGAATCCATCCCGAAAGGTTTCTAGAAAGCTCAGGTATAAAGCTTTAAAGTTTGTTCTTCTTGATGATAATTTATATTATAAATCCTTAGATGGGGTGCTGTTACATTGCTTAAATCATGAAGAAGCAAAAAGGCTGATGAGTGAAGTACATGATGGGTTGTGTGGAGCACATCAATCAGCCTACCGAATGAAATGGGTTATTAGGAGATCTGGGTACTATTGGCCTACAATGCTAGAAGACTGCTTTGAATATTATAAGGGATGCCAAGATTGCCAGAGATTTGGAAACATTCAGAGAGTTCCAGCATCAGTTCTGAATCCTATTATCAAGCCATGGCCATTCAGAGGATGGGGAATAGATTTGATTGGCCAAATAAATCCTCCATCGAGCAAGGGGCATAAGTTTGTACTTTTAGCAACAGATTATTTTACCAAGTGGGTTGAGGCGATTCCATTGAGAAAGGTAGCATCAGAAGATATGATTGAATTTGTCAAAGAGCACATCATTTACAGATTTGGAATTCCTCAGACAATTACCACAGATCAAGGGACTCAATTTACATCTTCAGAATTCAGAGACTTTGCTGAAGGTATGGGGATTAAATTATTGAATTCTTCTCCTTATTATGCTCAAGCCAATGGACAGGCAGAAGCTTCCAACAAGATCATGATTAAAATCATACAGAAGAAAATTGATCAAAAGCCAAGAAGGTGGCATTCGGTACTCAATGAAGCATTGTGGGCTTACCGAATGGCTCCTCATGGGGCAACAAAAACGTCTCCTTATGAACTAGTGTATGGACATCATGCCATTTTGCCGTGGGAATTACAAACAGAGTCAAGGAGAGTACAGTTGCAGAAAGATTTGAGTTCTAAAGATTACAGTAACTTGATGATGGACGAATTGGAAGATTTGCATATGATTCGTCTCAAAGCATTGGAAAATATTGAGAAAAATAAGATGCGAGTTGCCAAATATTACAACAAGAAGGTAAAAGTTAGGCAATTTGCAGAAGGTGATCTAGTTTGGAAAGCAATATTGCCGATTGGTACTAAATACAGTACATTCGGTAAGTGGTCACCAAATTGGGAAGGTCCTTTCAGAGTGGTTAGATGCGTGCCTGGAAATGCATATATTTTGAAAACTTTACTGGGAGAAGAATTCACTGCTGCTATAAATGGAAGATATTTGAAGAGGTATTATCCCAGTATTGAAATCGATCGGTGATTGATATATTAAATTGCCGAACAGCCGATATTCGGGAAGAAATCGTCTTTAGAGGGAAATTAACAGAGACATTGGAGAAAAAGAAAAATGGCCAGTACTGAATGTATTCCCCTTAGCACAAAATATATTACATCAGGAGTTCATGCAAGATCACAAAAGATAAGTTTTATTGCCGAAATTCCATAAATCCCTAGTACAAACTACTGGAAGAGCCTGTTCAAAACAGACTGGGGATGAATGGAATCGGCAATGGCAGCACCATGGCCATCAAGACGATCAATGGAGGCGTCAATGTCTTCGATGTCTTCTGGGTTGCTGTTGGCAAAACCAACCGGCATCCTGGAATAGTCAGTGCTGGTGTGCGTCGACATGGCAACGAGACCCGTAGCAACGCCCAGGCGAACGCCATGGGAGGCCACCTCGTCGACACGGCTTGCCACCACGCCAAGGCGTGCCTCGGGTGTGTCCCCTTGGGCGTTCACCTTGTCCGCCAGCTCCTCCACCAGCGCCTTCAGTCGATCAAGTTCAGCATCACGCGCTGCAAGGTTACAAGGGGATAACAGATTAATGTCATTTGGAGGACGAGATTGAAATTGAGCAGATTGCAGGACTCACCATCAATGACTTCGAGCAACTGCTTGCGCTCGTGCTGCCATTCAAGGTCAGCAATCCCGGCTTGTTTGGAGATGACCTCCAACTCGCGGCGGGTGTCGTCACGCTCCGCTTTGAATCGGCGAGCATCGCCGTCCGTGTAGCGGTAGTCGTCCGATTCGAGAGATCGATTGGATGAACTCGAAGAGCTGGACGCCGCAGGAGCAGCGGCTGGAGCCGCAACTGGCGCACCAGCGGCGGCAATCCATTGGATTATCCTGAAAAAACAAAGAGATTCGTCAAGAAGAGGGCAAATCTCGAGAAGAATAGAGAGAAGCAAGCAGCCAATCACCTGCGGCGAGCGCGGCTTCCTTCGGGCTCGTCGGCGGCCGGTCGCCTTCCATTCGCCATTGGGGTTTTCTTGAGTTTACTGTGCTTGGGGAAAGAAGAGTTCGAGGAAGGCAAGAGACTTGATGAAGAGATAGCGGCACTCGGTATGTTTATTTATAGAATCCGCAGAGGAGATCGTGGTCGGGGATCGTGGCGCGCATCCCAAAATTTCAGAAGGTGGAAAGCCCCACGAACCGAGCAGTTGCCGTGTCGTTTGGGATTCATGCCGAATCGAGTTCGGTTCTACTGAATTGGATTCGGCTGTGTTGTGTTAGGTCGTTTTTCGGGTCTGACGCTGTTACGACTAAGCTTTGCCGAATGTGTTGTTCACAATAAAGCGAGGAAGAAAGCAAAGATTGGTGAGACTACAAAGTTGGTAAGACATTCGGCTAATTAAATATTCGATACAACTACACACCCAAGTACTTGGAGATTACATCTTTAGCATCAGATATCATTCTATTAATGGTCTCCAAAAGATTTTTGTCAGCTTCTTGGGTTTTAGCCAGAGCAGCAAGCTTTGCCTTGAGTTGTTTTTCTTCGTTCAGAGCTGCTGAAGCTTCCTTTCGCATCTTCTCTGTTAATTTGGGAAGCTCAACTATCTTCTTCTCATCAGCTTCAATTTCGGCCGATAGATCTCTCAATTCGGCTTCAAGTGCAGCTTTTCTGACCTTCTTCTTTTCAAGTTCAGATTCCAATTTGGTCAGTAATTCCTTGCTGTTCTGAGCTTGAGTATGCAGGTCTTTCACAGATTGTTTGGCTGTGGACCTCCTCTGTTCCAGAACTGGTTGAGAAGATTGGTTTTTTAGAGCCTGCTTTACTACAGCGTATTGTTGATCCAAATGAGAAATTGGTTCCAAAGAAGTTTTGATATCATCAGGAAGTTCTTGGTCAATGGATTCTAGTACATCCCTTAAGAGATCAGCATCTTTGACTTGATCTTGGATACTCTTGTGCAGCAAAGCAAGGATATCTTTCAGCTTTGTTTGATTTTCTTCTGACAGAGTTTGGCCAGAAGATGTTTCTTCCCCTTGTTCGGCAACCAAGTCGTCCACAGCAAAAGAATAGCTGGATGATGAATTGGATTTCTCCTGAAAAAGATGGTTCTTGCCGAATTAGTGATAATCTGCTGAATAAAGAGTAGAGGAAGTTGAATGATTATGTTTACCTCGTTCCTGACTTCCTGAATGGGGGAAGGAAGCCTTTCAGGCTCAATGGGAGGATTCTGTGTATCTTGCTGAGGAGAAACTGGAAGATTTCTTGGTGAAGATAATGCTTCTGATTGAGGAAGAAGTTGCAAAGCTAAAGATGAATCGTGATGAGAAGGAGAGCTTTCCAAGATTGGATCCATTGAAGATTGTTCTGCAGTTAACAAAGAATGAGTGCCGATGAAAAAGAAGTTAAGAGGATAAAGTGGTGGAATTTTACCAATCACTGAAGCATCGGCAAGTTCCGTGCTAATGGCCAATTGTTGTGATTTGGCCTGAAATCATAAAGGAGTAGAAGTGAGCAGAATGAAATTAGCATTTTACTCGAGGAAGGAGATATCTGACCTGAGCAATTCTTTTGCTGCTTGTTCTTTTCTTCTTTATAGCCGAAGGGGCAGTTAGAGAAGATGTTTTCCTCTTGGCAGAAGGTGGTGCAGCAAGAATTGGATCCAGACTGGCAGGCCTGGACATTATTTGAGCCAAAGAAGGAGAGTGATGCCCCAGAATAGATATTGGGCCTGCAATGTTATATGCAATCGCTCTGGCCAGAGGGGCAGGGACTATGTCCTGCAGGATAACAAAGTTAAAAGTCGATGAAAGAGGATGTTATTGGAAAAACAGATGGATTATAAGCATATTTACCTCTGAATTCGGCTGATAATCAGGCATTAACTCAAGGCAAAGAGGGTGAACTGGTGCATTGAAGATATGATCATGGAATTCTTGCCACCAAAGGGTGAAGGAAGGATGAATGAGTGCTGTTGGCACGAAAGGATCGAGCTGATAGATGGATGCACATCACTTATAATCAAAGACCCTTCTTGTTTCTGTGGAGTCTTTGATGATCTGCCTCGGCTTGAGGAATTCATGGAGAAATAATCTTGGGGGCACTTGGCCACACCCTAGTTGCCTGGCAACTATGTTCGGCTGGTAATACTCATATGAACTTTGAACCAGCCTTCCTCCACAAAATTCGGCTGGTAAGATGCAAGGCCGAATAAAAGTGTTAAAAATTGCTGAGGACTCTGTATCTATGCATCCAGTCTCGAAGCTGAATTCACAAGGGAAAGTGAGATTGTCATTGTCCATGTATGGGAACCAGAGGGGATTGGCAAAGCCTTTGAAGAAAAGTTCAAACAGTTCTCCAATGTTCTTGTTGATAGCAATAGTGGAGGCTGCTTCCCCATAGGTTTGGCAGCCTTTGGTGCTCTGGGCTTCTGCTTCCTGGTAATTGACCGAGGGGAAATGTCGGCTGTTGAGGTCAATGGAGACAATTTGGTGCATGTACAATTGCAGCCACATCTGGACGAACCACCAGGGACCATTGACGCAGGGGATTTTCTTGTTGGTGTGCATCTGATAAATGGTCTGATGGAGCATGTGATAGACACTTCCCAGGAGATATTTCCCGAGAGGGATAAGTGTGCCTGCAGCCAGGTCTTCGGCCATTACTATGTGATTCAGAGTTGGCTCATTGGCTTTACCACAGAAAACAAATCTGCACAGCCACATATTCAGAAAGGCCCTGTATTCAACGTCAGTCAGAGGACCATCATGCATGTAAGTCTGGATGTATTTCTTATAGCCGACTCCAGTCTTCACCCCTGTCTGTTTGGAAGAACCTTTGTACCTGTATGGGTGTGTTATCCCTGTGATGTTCAGGCCGGTTATCATGTAGACATCGGCCAGGGTTGGAGTCATTGGTCCGTGACCAAAGAGAAAAGCATTCATGCCATTGGACCAGAAGTGACAAGCTGCAATCAGGAGATTTTCATTCTTGGGTGTTTCGGCTAGAGATAGCTCCAAGCAATGAGAAATACGAAGACTGTCCCAATTCTGCGTCTGGGGGCTTTTATCTTCAAGAATCCTTTTGTACCAGTTTCTCCAGCCGGCGATTGAGGGCAGAGGCCAGTTCTTGAATGAATCTTGCCATTCATGAGGTCTCGTCAGTGAAGTTTTAAAAGGGATCCTCTGAGACTCGGCCGCAATAATTTCGGAGGGATCTGGATTCCCTGAGGGGCCGAGGAAGAAAGATGCGGATTGCTCCTCAGTAGGGGTCAAGATTTCAGTGGTCAGAGCCTATCGAGAACAGAAGAAGAGCGATTCGGGAATTCAAGATGCGATTCGGAAAGAATAATGCCGAATGTGATTGAGGGAAACAAAACTTACTTGAAGAATTTGATCCTGGTTCGCCATTTGAAGATTGGAGCTTGAGAGATTCGACGAACTAGGGTTTTGAGTTTGGAAACGCACTATGAGGATTTGGAAACGGAAAACGGATGTCAAAGCGGATTCAGCCTGGAGATGTTGGGGATTCCTGGTCAATTCCGAGATAAAAGCATCTTTTATCCCGAAATTGAAGGGGCATGTGTTAACACCAAAATTTAGCACCAGGAAGAGGCTGACGTGTGGGCCGGATTTGGTGGAAGGATACCATTCGGCTAAGGGGCTTTCTCTGAAGTATTCGGCAATAACGCTCTGCGGTCCGGAACGCGTCGTCATTCGGCAGAGGCATAGTTCCGCAGGCAAAAGCGGTAGCATTCGGGAAGGCGTGATGACGTGGAAAAACATAAGGAAAAGGCCGGTTCGAACAAGGAACGCAATATGGGCACGAAGATTCGTCATTTATTTTTAGAAACAAGTATTGTAGTCGTGTCCGACTAGGAGTTGTATCAAGACCTGGGTATAAATATAAACCCATGGCAGCTGTAAGGAAGATAAGAATCCAATCAATCATACAACAAACCGGCCCCGTGCCAACATCGAGTCCTTTAGTCGAGTCGTCGAGTTCTTCGAGAGGAGTCATCGATCCGTCGACCTCCGTAAGTACCGGCAACCTTGTATCATGCTTAGTATCATGCGGTGGATTTAAGCTTTGATGCAAGTAGTCTTGTTACCATGCTTAGTATCATCCGGTGGATTTAAGTTGTGGTCTCAAGAAGGTTCCTCTGTTAGGTCATGAGCCATGCGGTGGGCTAAGATCTAGTATGGACCAAGTTATCGGCTCTGTTAGATTTCGGCAAGATCTAACAGATTCATTAAGTTACCCCGTGTTGCTTCGTTTTTACTCTGTGCTTAATTCATGCAACACTCCTTTGCCCAATCTAGGTCGGTTAGAATCGGCTCTACTTCACGATGCGATGACTTATCCCCTCATAGCCGAGTCCGAAACCGATCTAGGTTGCCACGTGTCGCGGGTTCGAACTTGTTGGTATCGTGTAGATCTTGACAGAACCGGGTATCATGCGGTAGATGCAGGTTTTTGGGTTGTCTTAGAGCTAATCATCCGGTGGATTAGAATTCGATTCGATCTGATAGATTTATCTTTATCGATTAAGTTTGTTCCTTCGCCGCGGACCCCGATTCGGCTAAGCAGCCGCATTCGGCAGTGCTCTCACGAGTGAACGTGTTCGTGGGTTTGCAGTGAACAATGAATGCTTTTAGCCTTTCACGATTAGATTGTATCATGCGGTGGATTGATCTAATCTGATTGGTGGTGTGGCCTCAAACGAGTTGTATCATGCGGTGGATTAACTTGTTTGTTGCCATGCTTGACGGGTGCTGCTTTCGGCCTATGCATTCTTGTTTACTGCGGATTTATGGTCATGCTTTCGCCCTTTTATTTATCTATTATGCTTTGTTTCTCATTAATCGGCTATGAGTATGCGTTACAATGTTCATTCGGTTGAAAGCCGATTTTTCGTCATGCTTACGTCACGCATTCGGCAGTGCGCTCCCTGCGCGCCTTGCCGATTGCCGAATGAGGCTTTAACTGCCGACAGATAGCTTACATGCTTCTACTGATCTTACGTCATGCTGATGTTGTGCGTTCGGCAGTGTGATTCTTACATGCTTCTACCGACTGCCGAATGATATTCTGAGTAACGACAGATAGCTTGTCCGTAGCTATATGTCTCTCGAGATTGGCTTCAATGCCGCAAATATGGAACTGTCTGGTCTCACCCGGCACGTTCCAGGTTTTGATCTAAACGTTTTTTTCCCTTTGTTAGTTTTCAGGCAAACTGACTGGCACGCTTTCGGATTCATACGCACGGGCCACGTGTTGAAGCTAGCTAATTCGGCTTGCTGTGTGCTTGGCGCGAACTGCAGATTTTGCGTCAACACTTTAATCTTTCAAACCCTAGCTTTTCCAACCCCTTTGCCTTCCTTGTTTGTCTCGACGGCGTTCAAGGAGGTTCTGAGTGGCCTGACCGATCTCAGAGCAACCCTAGGCGCACCATCTCCGACGGGGTCCCTCCCGAGGTGGTGATTCTAGGTTCTTCCCGAAGTTCTCGACGGAACCGGTCCGACCGGATCCCTAAACCGGTCTGACCGGTTTGGGCGAGGCTGCGGCGAGTTCACTGTTTCTGGTGCTGCGCGATCCGGCGCTCGTGTGTGTTGACCAGAAAAGCGTCAACATACTTTTGGCGACTCCGCTGGGGAATATAGAAGATCTGGTTTTCAAAGACCGTTCAATCTAAGCTACAGGCAAGATGGGATCTCGATGTGATCTTGATATGGATAACATCATCACGGCTTCATTGGAAGATCTTACTCCGGAGTAGCAGAAGAAATTTGAGGCGCTACAAGATTACATGAAGACACAATTTTTGGCTGGCGTCAAGAAAGATCGTCATGGCAAGGTGGCAAGATTGAAAGAATTTGAGCTACCGGCGATCAAGTTAAACGACAATCAAGTTGAGGTAATAACCACTGTAAGTAAATCACAAAAAACTCCTACTACAGTTTCTAAAAATAGTGTAGAAAGTGATGAATTGCTTGCCTCATATATTGCTCGTTTAGAACGATTAGAGGATCTTGAGAAAGATAGGACTACTGCTTGCTTTAACAATAATGAAACTAGTAGTAGCGTTCCTAAAATTAATACTAGTGGGGTAGTTTTTCCTAGCTTGTCACCCATACCTAATGTTAACACTGAAAAATATATGTATGGTATGCCACCTGAATTTGCCATTGGTCAATCCCTGCCGTTCCAACCGACTGGGCCAAACATGGCCAAACCGATCAGACCGGATCAGGGAACCGGTCAGACCGGTCTGACCAATGCGCTTGAATTAGTGCATGAGCAACCTATACCGCTTTCTGTTTTACCTGATTCAATGGTTT
Source organism: Echinochloa phyllopogon (assembly GCA_033239725.1). NCBI lineage: Eukaryota > Viridiplantae > Streptophyta > Magnoliopsida > Poales > Poaceae > Echinochloa > Echinochloa phyllopogon. Next base: position 10,002,927 of record BTCW01000013.1, on the reverse strand, counting down.
ATGCTCACACTAATACTTTGGATACTGCTAAGCCTCAATTTAGTACAACAGTTAACACATCTGCTCAAAGAAATGTTATACCTGATGATGTGTTTGAAAGTTATAGGCTAGCTCAAGCTAAGATTGCTCCCTACTTAAATAAGATGAATTTGGAGAGTGTGCAACCACAACAGCCAAATAATCCTAACTGGGCTGAATTTAATAAATTTTGAGAAGATTTGGCTAATGTGGTAAAAACTAAACTTGGTGTTGATATTGGTAACACAAATTTGTATCAAAAACCATATGATGCTGAGTTTGATAATTTTCCTCTTCCACGTGGTTGGCGTATGCCTGATTTGATTAAATTTAGTGGAGATGATGACCGAACCACGTGGGAACATATTAGTCAATACATAGCTCAACTGGGAGAAGCGGGTACATATAATGCTCTTAAAGTGCGTTTATTCTCTTTATCTTTAACTGGTACCGCTTTTGCTTGGTTTTCTTCGCTTGCTCCTGGTTCTATTATATCTTGGGATATGTTAGAGCGTAAATTTCATGATCACTTTTATAGCGGGAGTTTGCAATTGAAATTGACAGATTTGACATCGGTTAGACAAAGTAGAGATGAAACTGTTTCTGCTTACATTAAGAGATTTAAAGAAACTAAGAACCGTTGTTTCAATTTGTCAATCACTGATATGGACCTTGCTGATATTTGCTTAAAGGGTTTAAGGTCGTCCATAAGAGATAGAATAGAGAGTTCTGATTTTCTTTCGGTTGCACAAGTTCAAATTAGAGCTTTAGTTGTTGAAAACCGAATGAATAAGGAAAAAGAAAGAGATACTTCTAGATCACGTCGTTCCAATGTTCATATAATTGATTATGAGTCTGATGATTCAAGCGATAGTGATAAAGAAGTACTTGCTGCTGAATTTGTATGGCCCTCTAAAGAAAAAACTTATTCTTGTACATCACTTAAGCCGGTTAGCAAAGGTCGGCAAGAAGAAGTTAAGTTTACATTTGATGTTTCCAAGTGCGATCGTATCTTTGATGAATTGCTTAAGTCTGGAAATATTAAATTATCTCATAAATTGCCTCCACTTGATGAATTGAAAAGGCGTGCATATTGCAAGTTTCATAATACTTATTCTCATGCCACTAATGATTGCAATGTGTTTCGGCGACAGGTTCAATCGGCCATAAATGAAGGTCGTTTGACATTTCATGAGATGCAAGTGGACAAAACTCCTTTCCTTGTCAATACTATGGATTTACAGCAACCTAAGGTCTTGGTTCGGCCGCATCAAGCCGAAGCAACCAAAGGGAAGAATGTTGTGATTGGTGAAGCAAAACCTGATTTGAGGGGAAAAGAGTTGATTCGAGAAGTTGCATGTGAGACAACTCCAGATGGCAGGGAGACATTCAAAGTTACTGTGAGAGCCTCTGGACATGGGGGGCAAGAGTCATCCGTTGCCACCGAGCAGAGACCGTTTGAGCCTGTACAGGACAAAGCGGTCAGACCGGTTGGGGAAAGCGGTCAGACCGGTTTTCCCCAGAGCCGTCCAAAGATGATTAAACCAAGCCGTCCGGAGATTGGAAACTGGAAGCTCAATGTTGCAAAGAATCAGGGGAGTATTCTTAGGCCAAAGGTCACCTTTGATATGCTATTTGACAAGTACTCCAAGCAAAAGGCCGTTGCAAGCAATCGGCCAGTAAAAAAGAGAATGAGAGTGCCTTCACACCAAGAAGAATGTTCTCAGCCAAAGAGGAATTTTGCTCCGCGATGGGAGGCATCGAGTTCATATCCACCCCATCCAATTTATGATAATAATGGAGTGATGTGGGTGCCGTATCAGCAGCCTTTCCAACATGGATGGGGAGGACCGCGAAGGCCAGTATTAAACAGAATCTCAAGGCCTGGACAGGACCGTTTGGCACTTCGCCAATCTGGTCAGGGTCACCAGACCCAACCGGTCAGACCGGTTTCACAAACCGGTCAGACCGGTTTCCCTGGGAAATTGGCAGCATCTCCTATGAAGCAAGTTTACAAGCCAAAGCAGAGAGAGGAGGTGCATAAGATGGATATTGACCCAGAGAGGACTACGAATCAAGATGTTATTCAGATTGGGCTGATGAACGTTCCCCTTGGAGACGGTGGCAAAAGACCGATTGTCATAGACAATAAGGTTGAGACACCTATTCAGAAGGGATCTGTTTCTGATAATGATCATGAGGCCAGTGGAAGTAGTTTTAATTCCAAGTACTTTTTGCCAAGATGGTGTCCTCCCGGTTTATCTCATACTCAAAGGAGGAAGCTTCAGCGCTTGAGGTTTCGGGAGATGAAGGAGAAAGAGCTAGAGAAGCAGAGAAACGAAGCATTCAACAAATACAGGCCTATGATTCCACAAGGGAAAGAGTGGAGAGCCAAGACCAGCTACCAGACAGAACCGGTCAGACCGGTTGGGGAGTCGGTCAGACCGGTTGAACCGGTCTGACCGGTTCAACCGGTCTGACCGGTTGCTGAAAGCGGTCAGACCGCTTTGCCCGATGCGCCGCCCGTTTTTTCTTCTCCTGCTCCTTTTGTTTGTGATGGCAAGTTATCATCGGTATCTACTTCAGAGGACGATGAAGAGCTTCTTGATTATGGTTCTACTCCTGAGCGTATGAATTTTGAGCTTAATGTAATTCATATGTCTATGGATGGTTATGTGTTATCAGAGGAAAGCATCGCTCATCTTGATTTTGGGCCAAAGGAAGCTATTTTCCAGAAGCCTAAAGCTACTGAAAGTCATCTGAAGGCTTTGTACATGAAGGGTCATATCAATGGGAAGCCTATCTCTCGCATGTTAGTGGATGGAGGGGCGATAGTTAACTTGATGCCGTATTCTCTATTCAAGAAGCTGGGAGGTTCAGATGAGGAGTTGATCAAGACCAACATGACCATCAGCGGCGTTGGAGGAGGTGAACCTATGGGCGCCAAGGGAGTTGCTTCTATGGAGCTCACTATTGGAAGCAAGACTTTGGCTACTGCGTTCTTCGTCGCTGAGACACAAGGTAACTACAGTTTAATCCTTGGTCGTGATTGGATTCATGCAAACCAATGTGTGCCTTCTACTTTGCATCAATTTTTAATTCAATGGATAGATGATGAAGTAGAGGTCGTTCATGGAGATACGTCGGCTTGTGTTGCAGTGGCCGATAGTTCTACTATGGATGGTCATGAAAATCTTAAGTGCTTATCTGGTTTAGATTTATCTGATTGTGAGATCATTGGTTGCACTAAGGATGGCTTTGCTACTGCTGTTATGAGGCCGATCGGAGATCTGGCTATACCATCTCTTATGATTTGATGGATCCGAATCTAGAGTGGTTACAGCAGAGGCGTGAGCACTATCGGGCGCATAAGAACGATATGTGTGAGGCCATTGAAGATTTTAATGATTTAAGCAAGTTAGGACAAGGGTTTACGTCGGCTGATCCTCTAGAGGAGGTAGATATTGGTGATGGTACTATACCTAGGCCGACATTTGTAAACAAGAATCTTGATCCTTTGTTTAAATCCGAGTTAATAAAGTTATTAAAGGAGTATGTTGATTGTTTTGCATGAAGTTACAATGAAATGCCTGGTTTAAGTCGTGATTTAGTTGAACATCGTTTACCCATTAAACCTGGTTTTAGGCCTTTTAAACAATCTCGCAGAAACTTTAATCCTGATATTTATGACCGAGTGAAAGAAGAAATCAATCGGTTGCTAGATGCTAAATTTATTAGGCCTTGTCGATATGCTAATTGGATCTCTAATATTGTGCCTGTTGAAAAGAAAGGAACAAAAAAGCTTCGTGTTTGCATTGATTTTAGAGATCTTAATAGAGCTACTCCTAAAGATGAATATCCTATGCCTATAGCCGATTTTCTTGTTAATGCTGCATCTGGACATAGAATTCTTAGCTTTCTTGATGGTAATGCTAGTTATAATCAAATATTTATGGCCGAAGAGGATATAGCCAAAACGGCCTTTCTATGTCCGGGTTTTGTTGGTCTATTTGAGTGGGTAGTAATGACTTTTGGTTTGAAAAATGCTGGTGCCACATAACAAAGGGCTATAAATTTGATTTTTCATGACTTGCTTGGCATTATAGTAAAGGTTTATATCGATGATATTGTTGTCAAATCGGCTGGAGTAGATTCTCATTTGGCTGATTTAAGGCTTGCATTTGAAAGAATGCGTCGATATAAATTAAAGATGAATCCACTCAAATGTGCTTTTGGTGTATCGGCTGGAAAGTTCTTGGGATTTGTTGTGCATGAAAAGGGCATAGAAATAGATCCTAAAAAGATTGAAGCTATTAACAATGTAAAGGCTCCTACTTGCAAGAAAGATTTGCAAAGGTTTTTGGGCAAAGTAAATTACTTGAGGAGATTCATTTGTAATTTGTCCGGGAATGTGAATGCCTTTACTCCTTTACCTCGGTTGAAGAATGACATTGATTTCACTTGGGGGGCAAAACAACAAGAGGCATTTGATGAGATCAAGCAATATTTATCTTCACCACCTGTCCTTCAAGCGCCCAAGAGTGGGGTTCCATTCAAGTTGTATGTGGCGGCTGAGAAAGATGTCATTGGAGGTGTTTTGACTCAAGAAACCGAAGGAAAGGAACATGTGGTTGCATATGAGAGTAGAAGATTATTGGATGCCGAAACAAGGTACACCTTTATCGAAAAACTATGTTTATCATTATATCATATTTGTACTAAGTTGAGGCATTATCTTTTACCAAGTACTTGTATAGTAGCATGTCAAACCGACATAATCAAATACATGTTGCACAAACCAATTTTAAGTGGTAGAGTCGGCAAATGGGCTTATGCTTTAGTTGAATATGATTTACATTGTGAACCATTAACTTCAATGAAAGGTCAAATAGTAGCCGACTTTATTGTTGAACATAGAGTAGATAAACAACTTGATTTAAGTGTCGGTTATGTTACTTTTACTCCATGAAAATTGCATTTTGATGGATCGGTTTGCAAAAGTGGTTGTGGTATTGGAATTGTTATTACTTCTCCACATGGGGCTGTTTTTGAAGCACTTAACCGATTAGATCATAAATGTACTAATAACCAAGTCGAATATGAGGCTCTTCTATTCGGGTTGGAAATTTTGCATGATATGGGAGTAAAGCATGTAGAAGCTTATGGTGATTCTTTACTGGTGGTACAACAAGTTTCTAAGGTATGTCAATGCTTAGATGGATTTTTGAATGCTTATCTTGATAGATGCTTCGATATTATATCTTGCTTAAATGAGTTTGTAATTCGTCATGTACCACGAGAAAGAAATCCAAAGGCAAATGCTCTGGCTCAGCAAGCATCTGGTTATAATGTTCAGAAAAGAAATTTTCAAGAACGAAGACCGATATTTTTAGAAGCTGAGTGTTCTGTTCTGGAGGAACCGGTCACACCGCTTCCTCAGACCGGTCTGACCGGTTTTTCCGGTCTGACCGCTTCGGGTAACCGGTCTGACCGGTATCCCGAGACCGGGTCTGTTTCGACCGCTGTTTCTAATGAAGGCGAAGTGGATGATTGGAGGAAGCCTTTGGTGGATTATTTGCAAAATCCTAGCAATTCAGTTGACAGAAAAATCCGACGGTGGGCTCATAAATTTATTCTTGATGGTGATGAATTATATCGTCGGACTATTGATGGTTTACTTCTAAAATGTTTGGGTCCTGACCAAGCTAGGTTGGCTATGGCAGAGGTTCATGAAGGAATTTGTGGTACTCATCAATCGGCTCCCAAGATGAAGTGGCTCCTTAGACGAGCTTGTTTCTATTGGCCCAATATGATAGCCGATTGTTTTAAATACTACAAAGGATGTGAGGAGTGTCAGAAACATGGGGATGTTCAGTTGATTCCTGCTGCGTTGATGCACCCAATTATTAAGCCTTGGCCTTTCCGAGGGTGGGTATTAGATTTTGTTGGCAAGATTCATCCTCCTTCGACGAAGGGTCATTGTTTTGTGATTGTGGCAACTGATTATTTTACCAAATGGACGGAAGCAGTTCCCTTGAAGAATATGACACATAGAGAGGTGATTGAGTTTATTAGAGAACATATTATACATAGGTTTGGTATTCCACAAACTTTGACTACGGATCAAGGGACTTCATTCGTATCCAAAGAGGTGCGTGAATTTGTTAATTCCTATGGTATTAAACTTCTCAATTCATCTCCATATTATGCTCAAGCCAATGGTCAAGCTGAATCTAGCAACAAGACCTTGATAAAGCTTATCAAGAAGAAGGTAGAAGGTCATCCTAAAAGATGACATGAGGTATTATCTGAAGCTTTATGGGCTCATCGTATTTCTAAACATGGTGCTACTAAAGTTACTCCGTTTGAGCTTGTGTATGGTCAAGAGGCCGTTTTGCCTGTAGAGGTGAATCTTGGCGCATATAGACTTGCAAAGCAAAATAATCTTGATGTTGATATATACTATGCTTTGATGATGGATAATATTGATGAAGTGACCGACAAGCGCTTGGAAGCTTTAGAAGAGATTGAAAAAGATAAGAGACGAGTGGCGAGAGCATACACCAAGAAAGTAAAATTCAAATCTTTTCAAGTAGGTGATTTGGTTTGGAAAACGATTTTGCCCATTGGATTGAAAAGCAACAAGTTTGGCAAGTGGTCTCCAAGTTGGGAAGGTCCTTTCAAGGTTGTGAAGGTTTGTTCAGTAAATTCCTATATGGTAGAGACCTTGCAAGGACAGCAGCTGCCTGGAGCTCTCAATGGGAGATGCTTGAAGAAATTTTATCCAAGTGTTTGGCAAAGTGCTTGATAGGATATGGCCGATTTATGGTTGAAAATCGCCCTTAGGATAAAATGGCCGATGAGTTCTGTGACATCGACCTTAGCATATTTTCTAGTGCATAAAATTTACTAGAAAACAGGGGGGCATATGTTCGCACCCAAAATTGGCAGCTGCCCATCAGGCCGAGTGCAACCGGTCAGACCGGATCTAGGAAGCGGTCAGACCGGTTTCCCTGTAGCCGATCTGGCAACAGCCAAACCGATCTGACCGGTTTGCCAGAGCGGTCTGACCGGTTTTACTCCGAGTTGGAGTAGAATTAGGAGTCCTAGTCGTTTCCAAATTGTAAAAGGATTCCTTGCGGGGCAAGACCTCCCCACCCTATAAATATAAAGGGCCGTGGCCGGTTGAGAGTTATCATCCAATCGATCAAATACTATTTTCTACTTTCATCTTTCAAACCCTAGCTTTTCCAACCCCTTTGCTTTCCTTGTTTGTCTCGACGGCGTTCAAGGAGGTTCTGAGTGGCCTGACCGATCTCAGAGCAACCCTAGGCGCACCATCTCCGACGGGGTCCCTCCCGAGGTGGTGATTCTAGGTTCTTCCCGAAGTTCTCGACGGAACCGGTCTGACCGGATCCCTAAACCGGTCTGACCGGTTTGGGCGAGGCTGCGACGAGTTCACTGTTTCTGGTGCTGCGCGATCCGGCGCTCGTGTGTGTTGACCAGAAAAGCGTCAACAATAGGTCTCACGAATTAACCCGGGGGTTTTGTACGTAGTTTTGTAAACGAACTTTATTTAATACCCTTAATTAGTTTAGTGGTCAAACGTGTGTGCAAAAATTTTTACCCCCAAAGAAACATGGCCCTAGAGTGAATATCATTCAACACAAATTGTTGCATGCTAGACGTGCTTGTTAAACGGAACATGATGGCAAACACATGCGCAAAATAAAAGCAAGTCTGCGTTGCCATAACATGCCAGCAAAGAAAACCCCGTTGACAAGAACTGGACTCGATGTGTAAGGGTAAAAGCAAAGCGACCACCTGACATTCAGTTGAAATGTGCTGAATAAATATTTGGTCTCAAAAGGAAAAAAGAAATGTCAGATGTGAGACTGAATTCTAGAAAACAGAGGATCAAACGACGGTCAAGCTAGTAGGCAGAACGATAGCTAGTAGGCAGAAAGATATGCGTAACTGCCTGTAGCAGTTAAGTTATCCGGCAGTATCCTATATGCAGTAGCATGACCGATATGTGGTCCAAGATATGCTTGAACTAACATAATCCAAATGACAGAAATCAGAGTTACTTCAGAGGTACTCACAATCGGTCCATTTTCAAGGACATAATCTTTGGCAAATTTGCAAGCTTGCTTCACAGCAAGAACATCCATTCCATCGACCTGCACCAAACACAGGTTACCATCTCAGTGCCAAGCATTAACTCGATTGCAGACACAGGGACCGAGGCCTTGTTTAGATTCTAAATTCAACCCCAAATTCTACTGTGCAAAAAGAAGATTCCCATCACATCAAAATGTCATAAATGTAGATGAAATCAAAAACTAATTACACAGTTTTGTTGTACTCTGCGAGACGAACATTTTGAGCCTAATTAATCAATTTTTGGACAATTTTTCACACATACAAACGAAATGCTACAGTGGTGCGCGATTCCCAAAACTCCCAATTTGGGAGTGCCAAATTGGCATCTAAACAAGGCCCGAAATCATCTTCCCAGTTTGCAGACTTAAGACTTCGCTGAATCAGGGGATCCCAAAATGAATATCATCCTCGACCCTACTTACATATTGTAAACGATCAAGCCTTAGAAGGTGCAAAAAAAAAACAGAGTGCTGCTAGAAGGTAAAAGAATTATGAGATCAGATAACCCAACAGCACACAAAAAGATAACCCAACAGCATCACAGCCAAATAATTGAACACTGCACACCACACCACACACCAGACAACCAAATTTGCATTTACAAAACCAATCAATACTTTTCAGTTCACTTGCTAGTTGCTATGCACAATTGCACATCGACTCTGCAACAAACCAAATCGACAAAGAATATATACCTTTAACCCAGGAACATAGTCCCCGCGCTTGTAGTAAGCTGGGCTCTTGGATGCCCTCCACTCTGCAGTCCCCATCCCATCTGAACAAACCAGGTACTCCAAAATCACTTTTGCTTGCAATTCCGAAACCACAGTATGATTACAGGCAGCACAACAACACTTCACTTGGCAACAGCACAGAACTCACAGTGGTTGTTCTCGCAGACCAGTATGACCGGCAGCTTCCAGAGCGCGGCCATGTTGAGCGCCTCGAACAGCTGCCCCTGGTTGGCGGCGCCGTCGCCGTAGAGGTCGAACGTGACGGTGCCCTCCTTCCTGTACCTCTGCGCCAAGGCGATGCCGCACCCGAGCGGCACCTGCGCGCCGACGATGCCGTGCCCGCCGAAGAAGTTGGCGTCGCGCTTGTAGAAGTGCATCGACCCTCCCTTCCCCCTGGAGCACCCGTCCCGGCGGCCCATGAGCTCCGCGAAGGCGGCGACGAGGTCCCCGCCGCGCGCGAGGTAGGCGCAGTGGTCGCGGTAGGCCGTGATGATGGCGTCGGCGCGCGTGACGGCGGCCTCCATGCCCACGGCGACGGCCTCCTGCCCGTCGTAGAGGTGGCAGAAGCCCCGGATGAGCTTCGCCTTGTAGAGCGAGTCTGCCGCGATCTCGGCGCGCCGCATCAGGGCCATGTCGCGGAAGAAGGCGAGGAGCTCGCGGGCGGAGGTGGTGGTGGAGCGGGACGGCGGGTCCACGATGTGGGACTTGAAGGGCACCGAGGTCTCCACGGTGATCGCGTCCGTGGACTCGGACACCCCGCGCTTCAGCCGTGGTAGTGGCGCCACGCGCGGGGCGGCGGCGGGGGTAAGGGTGGCGCGGCGGAGGATGGCCGCGGCCATGGCGTGCGGGGCGCGTCGGCGTGGCAGGAACGGGTGCACGCAGCAGAGCAGAGCAGAGCAGAGGTGCCTTTTGCGATGGTTCGGCGGAGCGGCGGGGGCACTGGTTAGGGCGGGCGCGTGGTGCTCGGGTTCGCTTGGCACGTGTGCGTGGTGACGTCGCGCGGTGAACGCGGCGGCGCGTGGCGTGTCGAGGGGCCTGGTTGCGGCTTTGGCTTCTCCGGAGCCAGGGGCCGGAACACTTTCCAACAGGAAAATGACAACTACTAGTACGCCATGATGTGTCCTGAGGTTAGCGCCGTACGAGCCAGCGCTTTTTTCACAGGAGGGTGACGGACGGCGGGACGGGCGCCGGCGATCTCGTTGGCCTGTCGGGACACCTTGCGCACGGGAGCCGTGGTGGATCGTTTGAGTTGGGGAAAATCAAGACCTACTCGTGAGTCGCGACTCTTTTTTATACCACTATAAACAAAGCGGGCTTGGCGCACAGGCGGCTCGCAGGTAAAGCGACCTGGGGCACACGGTGGTGTTCGGTTGGCCACGGCCGGGCGTCGTTTTTTTTTTACCCAAGGCCAGGCGTCGTTTCCGACGGACGAACACCTGTCGCTGGCGGTGAGCTCCCAGATCATGGACCAACCGCGCGACGACAGGAGGCATCTGCAGGCCCCCATGTCTGCGGTGAGGAGCACGGGATTTGTGAATTGTGATTTTCCCTTCGCCATGGCAGCAGGATGAGCCAGGCCCATTCCACTTCTTGGCTGAGCGAGAGAGGCCTAGTGGCAGCCTCAAGTTTGTTTCGGTGAAAAGTCCATTCCACACCCCTCAAATATCGACGTCGTCCGATTTTCAACCCTCAGTCGCGAAACCAGATATCGGACACCCTTAAACTTTTCAAACTGTCCAATTTACGCCATTTGATGGTTTTAATGGCGGTTTTCGTTGACGTGGCGCCACGTTATTCGTTCCACGTGGCGCCACATCAGCCATGAGGGACGTAAATTGATCCGCTTTGATAATTTGCGGGGTAAACTAGACTTTATAAAAAAAATTACATAAAAATATATTTTTTCTTAGAAAACAAATATAATGAAAAATGCTAAAATCTAATTCAGTCTTAGAAAATTAATAGAAAAATTTTTAGCTTAGAAAAATATAGAATTGGTTTTATATTTTAGAAAACTTTTATAAAATAGACTAGTTTTTATAAAATATAAAAATAGTTTTATAATTTTTGAGCTAAAACAAAAAATTTATTAATTTCTAAGCCTAAACAATATTGTACTATTCATATGTTTTCTAAGAAAAAAATATTTTTCTATAATATTTTTATAAAGTTTAGTTGACCCCTCGAACTATCGAAACAGACTAATTTATCCCTTTATGGCTGACATGGCGCCACATAGGACGGCAAACGTGTCGCCACATCAGCGAAAACCACCGTTAAAACCCCCGAAGGGTATAAATTGGACGGTTTGAAAAGTTGAAGGGTGTCGAATACCTGATTTCGCGTTGAGGGTTGAAATCGAACAACGTTGATAGTTGAAGGGTGTGGAATTGACTTTTTCCTTGTTTCGGTGGACCTGGAATACTGGACCTCCTTCATTGCTCCAGCAGGCCAGGACACCCCCGCAATAGGCAAGGTTGATGGACATGACTGCACTGTACTGGGTTGGGCCGGATAGTGTTGGTGGGAGAGGCAAGCGGGGATCCTACATGGCTTCCCGAATTTGTTGATGCACCTGGCTTCCGAAGTCTGAGATTCGTGCAACTTTTCTCCTCCGCCCGATCTAGGATCCCCGACGCCATGTCTCCACAATATTTGTTTCCCATATGTTTCCTCCGTTATTTCTCCGTTCGCTTTGTCGCCTCTTCTTCCTCGTTCGCTTCGTCGCCTCCTCGTTCTTTCCCCCTGACGAGAAGGCGGAGATCGAATCCCGGCGAATTCCTAGTGATTTTTAGGGTTTCTGCCATGATCTAGCTCCACCCGTCGCCCTCTCGCAGGTGAGTACGCATTTGCTTCGTTTCTTCATCCTTTTCCCGCGCTTTGTTTCTCGTAGGTTGATGATTTTTTTATGTTTCTCTTCTGATCCGTTCAGAGCTCCAGCGATGCTTCGCAAGCGATGTCCTCGTCGTTCTATGTTGGGATCCAGTGCTCCACCGGATCCTGGTGCCGTTGCAGCTGATTTGGTTTGTTCCCTGCCAGATCCAGTTGGTCTTGCGTCGGGTTCAGGCCCTGCCCCGCCGGATCCAGCTGCTGCTCCCTCTTCTGTTCCAGTGACTACGACAATGACTCGTTCTCGTGGTGTTTCGTCGGGTTCAGGCCCTGCCCCGCCGGATCCAGCTGCTGCTCCCTCTTCTGTTCCAGTGACTAGGACAAGAACTCATTCTCGTGAACATGAGGTTAGATTTTCTATTCCTGTGTTGCTGTCAAATCCTGCAGCATGTTGTCTACATCCAAATGGTCCTGGTGTTAGTTTTTTTTTGAGAAGATAAAATGATCCTGATGTTAGTTATCTAGAGAAGATAAAAAGTCAAGCAAATACAGAATTGTGTACATCCCTAGTCATATAAGTGTGTATTTCTTCAGTTCTTTCACTGAAGGAACCCATTATTTCGGGTAGATTTTATGTGTGGTAGAATTTACTGTCTGCAGAGACAGATTTCTCTTTTTAGCTTAAGGCCATCAAGGCCCTGCAGTTCCTGAATTTAGCATATGCTATGCAATTTTGGGCTTTGATGCCGGTTAGGTTGAAGTGTTTTGGATTTTTAGGTCATACTTTGTTATATGTGGTTAGCTGATAATTTTTATTTCTACTAAGCCGTGTTGTATGTTAATCTTGAACGCTCCTGTACTGAGCCTTTTGTTACCGAGCAGGCATTGGGAGGTTAGCAGCCTATTGGGACATTGTGTAATTTTTAAGGATTTTAGCGTGCGGGATTAGATTCTGGTGTGGCTTGAACAATTCATTGTGGTGACTAGGGGTGTACTCTGACTTTGTTCGGTGATTTCGTGGGAGATTAGATAATGTTATACATGCTTAATTCTTCAAAAGTTGAGTGCCAAGAATGAATAGTTACTGGAAACTTGGCGTGGCGTTGCCACGCCCAGCTTAATTGGGCCAGCCTAGGCCTGTAATACGTCAGCTTATGACCTAGAATTATTTTGTTTGTCGGTGTTAGCCATTAGCAGAAACATGTTTTCCCGCTTATGCGGACTTGTACTGAATACTCAGGAAACTCATAAAGTGAGTATTGCAGATGACCAGCCACTTATTATTACCCGGGCACAGAAACTACTGAAAAAGCGAAAACTCAGCCATAAACATTTTGCTATAATGAGAGACATTGCATAATTGCAAGAGTAATACCACATATTGTATTATGTTGTATCACATAACTATCCAGGTATAGACTATAGAAACATTAGATGAACTACCTAACTATCTCAATTCTTAAAAATAATATTTCTCTAGACCATCATAACTGAAAAATGGCGCCTAGAAACTTCAAGTAGCGATGCTAATGATCGTCTGCCCTAATTGTGCCTTGTTCTGTCTAATATTCATCTCTAACATTCTAGGATAAGGCATAAAATTCAATGTGGCCATGAAAGTACATATAATTTTATCTTAAACTAAGGAAAATAATATAATTATCAATCTTTGAGGCCTTTCTTCCTGCAAATTACCAATAACTGAAATAGAAGCAGTTTGTCCATTAAACTCATCAGTTTCCAATCCTGTACTCATAGTCGTACATAATACGGATACAGAAACAACACGATAAAGCTAGCTCATGCTTCGTGTAGCAAAATTGTGGCCTAGAAATAGTCCTGGCCTGAAAAGACAAGTTGAGGCCTGTCAATACGAGGAATCAAATTGAAAGCATTTAATCTTGAATTACACAACTAACATAATACAATCCCCTTTCAAACATATCATGAAGAATCTCGTGAGCAGTTGGATGGCAGCCGTGTTTGAGGGAGGGCACTATTGAAGGAACATAAACCTTTCCTGTGCACTCTCCTTTAGTGCGTTGTTCACAGTTTGAGATCATGATGCTACAATCTTTTTTTTAATTATAACCAAATGTATGAGTTTGAATCAACAGGTTTGGATTGTGTTCCAAATTATACTTATCTGAAGAAAGATTTATAGACTATTGCAATTCCATATGGGTCTGAATATGAAAAATCTCACGACTCAATCTGCTAACCATTTTGGATTTGTGCACATGACAAAAAGGATAACACAGAGATTTGATTTTACATGTGTAGTACTCCGTAATGTGGACGGAGATTGAAGGGACTCCATGATTCATCAGTTATCTATTATAGTCTATCTATGTACATCCAGCAAACTACAAGGACCGAAAATCAATCCACATCCCAGCTGTTGAGCTGTGGAAAAGGAAAGAATTGCAGGATTCATATCAGTTATATATAATAGTCTATCTATGGCCCCGTTTGGCAGAGCTCCCAGATTCTCTGGTGAATCCAGGAGGAGCTCTGCCAAACGCTTTTCTGGTGAGAAGTGATTTTCTGCTGATTCTGTGAAGTGATTCTCTAAAATGAACTAGGAGGTTGGGAGCTGAAAAAAGTAGCTTCTCCTGATTTTGTGAAGTGATTCTCCATCCTGAATTTGAGAGTTTATGCTAGAGAATTAAATAGAATTATTTTTAGCTACAGAATCACTTCTCTCGAAGAATCAACTTCCATAAAGAATCAGAATCAGATAGAGCTCTATCAAACAGGCTCTATGTACATGGAGCAAAATACAGGGATCGAAAATCAATCCACATCCTAGCTGTGGAAATAATAGGATTCTTTGCCTCCTGAAGAAACTTATATTTCTCTCGCTGTTTGGACTGCAGCTCGGCGAGCAGTGAATTGAGCATTGCTGCTGTCTGGACTGCAGCTCGGACTGGTCCAAGGCGGCTCGCGCAGCATTCCCTCGAACGGGTCGTGGGCACGCGAGGCGTGTTAGGCCTTGCCCTCACTCACACACACTGGGGAACAGCTCGCCGGAGTTGGAAACCACGCACAAAGATTGCCGGCGACGAACGCCGCGGAGCACAAGCTCCTGTATCTTGGCTTCTATTGATAAAAACGGACTCGACAGGCTACTGAACTAGGAGTACATGGCGTATTTAACCACCAGGGACGCACCATGGAGCTCACCTCCACTCACCCGGTCTTCACGCCACGATCAGCTCGACGCGCTCAACAAACACCGTGGGAGCCATCCGCTCATCTCGGACTATGTGGCTTCTTCCGTGCTGACTGGCTCCATGCACACATGCACTTCACAACCTTCTAACTGCCTACGACTATCCAAACTGCAACACGCACGCACACGCTAGACACGCATGCCATGCCATGGTGCAACACACGCACCTACACGCGCACGGCACAACGACGCTGACACGTTCATTCCTAACAAGGTGTGCCACTCCTGCGTACGGACATCGCATTGGTGCTGATGATGACAGGAGAGTTACCCGGTGCTCGTGGAGCTTCTTCACCTTATGCCTGAGGCTTACTGCGCCATCGACGATCTGAAGCACTGAGCAAGTGAATAAAGCATAGGAGACGTTCCCAGCAGAGCAATCACATCACGCACCATGCTGGGGTGAAGGAGAAGGGGCATTAGCAATGGTGATTCAGGGGAGGAGCAGCAGGAGAAGTAGGCAGGGAAGAGTTAATATGCTGGCTCTGTCGGAGGGCTAACGGAGTAGACGGACGTGGCCAGCAGAGGAGCAACACAGAGTGAGCAAGATGGAATGCGGGGTGGAGTCTGCGAGGAAGGGATGGTAACACAGGGAGGAGCAATGCGGGCGTGAGGTGGGGGACGAGCGTCGGCCTGCACGCTGCTCTCGCAAATGGTCGAAAAGGTCCAAGATCAACGGCTAGACCAAACGCTACTTGAGATCCGGCGGTCGAGAAAAAAACAGGCGACGTGGCCCAATAGAATTGCGCGATTTGGACCCAAGATTCGAGATTAAGAGATAGTTCACCTATGTTGTTTAGTTCATATACTTAATCATTGTTCTTTTTTTCTTGTTGGATGAGTACACAATCCATTTGTTGGATGAGTACACAATCCATTACGTCAGGTCATGACATTGAAAGAATGCTTACAAACTTGATATGTTTTCTATGTTCTGCTTACAGACATTTATGATTTTGCCTTGTAATAAAGTGCATTACATTTCACTGTATGTATGGTGCAGGCTTCAAATTTTACTACTCTTTGTCTTGAGGCTAATATTTGTGCACGAAGATTTAATCAGTTTCAATTGTATTCAGCATACAAATATCCTTATCCTACACAGTTCTTAGTGGTAATTTGTTGATTTTCTAATATTTATAATGCAAACTAGTTTGTATTTATAATTTCATGAGTGAAACTGGTCATTATGCTAGTCTCGATTGTGGCTGTTACTGTATTCTTTATATGAATTGTTGGAATAGCT
This sequence comes from Echinochloa phyllopogon, assembly GCA_033239725.1. NCBI lineage: Eukaryota > Viridiplantae > Streptophyta > Magnoliopsida > Poales > Poaceae > Echinochloa > Echinochloa phyllopogon. The sequence continues at coordinate 9,986,699 of BTCW01000013.1, read as the reverse complement.
TAAATATGAGACAATTTGATCACGTTTGTGAGCTTATTATTCTTTCAAAAAGTTGATTTCAATCTCATATTTTTATTGCTAATATCTGTGATCTCTTATAGGATGTAACTGAGTACCGTAAAATAGTAGCTTTTAAGATCTACTACTTACACTCAACAAGGTCTGCTCTCAACCTGCTGCCGAAGATGGGAGTCCTTCGAAAATGTCTAAGAGACAAAAGAATAGGAAGTAGACGTGTTAGCAGCATATGAACTAGGTTTTTCAAACTATGATGCTTTTGTAACATAATACTTTTGAACAATTGACATGAAGGGTTATGTAATGTATATAATCGTAGCATGATACTGTCATGTAACCAACTATGCTTTTCTCCACTTGCAAACTATCAGCAGGTAACCATATATGTAGTCAAATATTGTTAAGTGGGGTACGGTGCGTGTTATTGATCACCCTTCTTTTCGAATGTAATCTGCTTGTTCTTTGTAAAATATAAGATGTGAAATTTCAACATTAATTCTTATTGACTTCAACGTTTCAATGTATCTATTTCAACATTTACATTTATATAATTCAACATACCGACATGCTCGTTTTTGTTCTATTTTTAGATCACTTGTCAACTTTTCTGGTTACTCTAAATTATGTGTGTCATTTCTTGTTGATTATCCTTTTATCTCTGTACTGTATTTTTTGCGAGCTATGATAAGTGAACTTTTTTCTTAATTTATTTGAATCATTACTTCAAACATACACCCATAATCATGTACTTCATTTTGTATATAAAAATATTGCCTAAATTTTGACCATTTATCCCTGTTTTACTTAACTATCCTAATGTGTAGATTGTAACATTTATATTTATACTACTCAACATTAAAATGCAATTGTGTCAACATTTACTTTACAAAGCTTCAACATTTTTAAAAAACCAACTTATATATATCTGTAACTATTTCTTCAAAATATCAAAATGGTTCTTACAAAATATAATCCACTTGATGCAATATGTAACTGAAGTGAGTCTTGTATATGTTTCAACATTCGAGACTTTGAGCCTTGTTACATGATGGTACCTAAACAAAAATTTAGGTGTTTTATTGTCACAAAAATTTAATTTAACAATTATTTCTTTCAACTGTGTAACTACATTTGTAGCGATTTGCTGATATTTCTAACTTATTTCTCTCACACGGACATGACTTGGAGATATTTGCACTTAGATTTATGCAGACATATGATGGAAAGACGGTTGAGAACATTTCTAATGTATTGCTCTTAACTTTTGAAATGCTCTCACTTTTGAAATATCAGCATGAACTGATGATTTATGTATGGATAATTAACATATGTTTTCAAAAATAGTTCTTAGTGAAGTACAATTGTTATATAATACATTGCCTAATGTAAACTCATCCCAATAGGTTGATTTTTTACCACTACGTTAGAAGTTACTATTTCAGTTTCTCTTTTGTAAGCACAACAAGTTCATTGGGAAGTTTATGGAGTTGCTTCTCTAGTTGAAAAAAAAGTTATTTACTGGTTTGTCAAAATTCAACAATTTATTATTTTATTTTTAACACTCTAAATATACTAATTCAACAATTTAATCAATGTAGTTCTACATTTCAATAAAAGCTTAATTAGACGGTATTCAGCTATTTATATTCTTCTATTAAACAATTTGTGTATATTTAATTCAACAATTTAATCAGTGTAGTTTGGCATTTTGATAAAGGATTTATTAGATGTCCATTCAACTATTTATATTGTTCTATTAAACAATTTTTTTATATATAATTCAACAAATTAATCAATGTGTTCAACATTTCAATAAAGACTTAATTGGACGTCATTTAACTATTTATATTGTTATATTGAACAATTTTTGTATATCTAATTCAACAATTTACTAAAGTTTATTCAACATTATTTATAGGTTCAATACGTCAACACTTCACCAGAAGATATCATGATGATTTCTCGTTTAGAAGCTCTCATGTAATGGTTTAAATTTACTTGTGTCAAAAGTTACTAAAAGTCAGATTTAAAACTATAAGTCTGTAAACTTTCAGATTTATATAGATTTTTATGTAATGAACAGTTTATATACACTTTCAAATTAGAACTTTAGGTTTGTAGTGTAAAGTGCCCACCCCTTACTTCCCCCCTTGTAACCACTTGCCACCTTGCTTAATGGGTGAACGGAAGTAGCATAGGAGCCCCTGAGGCAAGCGGGGCCTGCTGCTGCATGTCCATGCACTTGGTAGTTCATTATTAGTAGCCATGAAGTTTGTAATTATATTGCTGGTTGATGAATGACGAAGACAAAGTTCTAAAAAAACACACAAAACCAGATGCATGCCGCACGAGTACACCACTCTGCGAGCATGTTTGGTTATACTTGGTTTGCATGTTTAGCATTTAACCTACCAAGCTACCACGATGTCACCAAAACAAAGATAATGCACGAATGCATTTTGATTTCTTTTAACATTTTTTTTTAAATTTCTTCATAGCATTTTCTTTTCTTTGGAACATTTTTATTTCTCAAAACAAGTTTTATCTCGGAGCATTTTTATTTGTTAGACAACAGTACCAACTTTAGACCCCAAATGTTTTTTTCTTAGAATTACCTTTTGTGCTTAGAAAAATTCCTACATCTTTATCGATGGATTAACTAATAGGCATATGGATCTATTTGCGAAAGGTCACCTATATATATGCATAGGTTGTGACATCCAGTATATACGGGTGGTGTTGCACCTTCATCCCAACCTATACACACCATTGTTTAGCAGGTTGCATGCAGTCCGGCCTGACCCTAGCCCTTGCCTTGGTTGGGGTTGGCCTCATGTTGGCCCATTGGAGTATCTATTTTATAAACGTGATGAACATGAGAATGTCATGTCATTCTGTAGACTTGAGTCCTGAAAGGATCACAAGATGCCTAGAGGGGGGGGGGGGGGTGAATAGGATCTTCTTGAAAATCTGCACACAATTCAGCTCAATCTCGGATTAGTACCCGGAACTTCCGGCACCCTACCGGATACTCCGACTCAGACAGTCGTGGAGTATCTGGCAGGTTCCCAGATTTTCCTGTGACAGAAATATGTGAGCTCGTGATTCAATTTTCTTTGCAACTTAGCTGATTTCCTTTGAATAGAAAGGTGGGGAATCGTCTCAGGATTCTTTCCAACCAAGGGTTGCACTACAAACTTCACACACGAGTAGATCGGAGCAAATATGTGAAAGTCAACTATGAACTAGGAAGAACACGATGAACACGAAGAACAAGTATGAACTAGAGGAACAAGCACAACAACAAGAGACAAGAGATTTGATTTCCGAAGTTCACTTCCCAAAAGAAGCTACGTCTCCGTTGAGGTGCCTCCAAAGAGACCGGGTTGAGCCACAACCCTACCCTCCCCCTAGGGCCCAAAAGCCAAGCTAGGGTTACTTACTATGATTTCCCCGAGGGGATGGCTTTACAAACTTTCCGGGGCAAGCTCACACGAGTTGAGCGCTCGCCGGAGACGCCTAGCCGTCTAGGAGCAAAAGCTCCAAGAGTAACAAACGCGAATCGATGGCCGAAGGATGCTTCAAGTGCTCAAAGTTGGAGTTGATGCTCACCCACACTCAAATCCACAAGCTCACTCAATCCCCTTCTCAAATCTCACAAAGATTAGCTCTAGAAGGATGAGGGAGTGAAAGGGAGGCTCAAGAGAGTGTTTCTTGCAAGTGGAGTCGGCAGGCAAGTGAAGAGGGGGCGTGGGAGTATAAATACTCGGCCCCCAAAATCTAACCGTTATGCTGTCTGCGAGATCTGGGTTGGATACTCCGCCCCCTTGCTGGAATATCTGGCTCCAGAAATGAACATGAAGCTTTGACCCTGATTCTGGACTAGAAAACTCCGACCCCTTGCCGGAGTATCTGGCTCCAGAAAAACTGGTGCTCGTGAGTGCATTTTTGTGTCTATCTTGTGCACTTGTTATTTCTTTTGAGCACTTTATCATCCATGGCACAATCAACACGCATCCCCCTTGATAGTACGGCGTTCCTAACTCAAATTCAAAATATAAAATAATTTAAATCCTTTAATCTTCACGCCGTCCACCACGATCCATAGAGGGATACATCAACATATTTCAACCATGAATTTTAACATAGTATCACCTGTTCATAGACTCAATTTAAACCATTAGCCCTTTGGTTATATTTGTCATCACTCAACCAAAACCCACTAGGGAGAGCCTAGATGCACTTTCAATCTCCCCCTTTTTGGTGATTGATGACAACATAACCAAAGCTCACAATAAAATTCATAATCATTTTGAATCCATCTATATAGGTGGCTCCCCCTAAATATGTGTTTCTCCAACATATATGTCATTCTCAACATATGGCACATATTTACAAGAGCTCCCCCTATATCCATGCATTCGTGGGGTGCAAAGCGTGAAATAAATAATTCGTGATGCTCATGACATGCTTATACAACCATCAAAGTGAAAATTAGCAATACACCATCATAAGACCATAATAAGCATCACACCGAATAAATAACATAAAGTTCGCATCACACTAGCAATTAAGCCCTAAAAGATCAAATGTGTCACTTGGCACACATTACATCACACCACCACATAAAAGTTTTACATGTCCATCACATGAGAAACCTAAGTTAAGCTAAGAGAAGTTTCAGCCACCATCAGGCCCGGAGTATCCAACACAGACCCGGATACTCCGGCCTGGAACCCAAAAGAATACAGTCACCATCAGCAGCAGCGGCTGCACAGCAGCAACACCTCATCAGCAGCAGCTCCAAAAGAAATTCATCAGCAACTAATCACTCCCCCTTTGGCATCAAGCACCAAAAAGGGGCAGCAGCAGCGGAAAGCACTAGAAAGAGTCGTTGTCATCACCTCCATCCTCCCCAGCTGTCCCCTCAGACTCTCCCTCGGCAGCAACCGCATCTGGATCACCAAGGTCATTGAGGAGATCATCTTCAGTCATAGCTTCAGCAGCAGCCTCATCATCATCATTTTCATCCCAAGGGTTATCAAAATGAGGCATAGGAGGAAAAGGAGCAAAGACACGAGGAGGGGAGTGTGGAATATTCAAGCTTGCCATGATTTTCTTCTGCCTTTCCTCAGATTTCTGAATGTGATCAACAAGAAGCTCTTGCTGTCTCTGAACTGCCACAGCCTGAAATGTGCACACTTTGAACAGATTTTGAACTACCCGGCTAAGAAAAGATGAGGAACTCGTGTTCTTTTTGCCCTTGCACTTTTCCTTGTGCGGTGAGCTGGCTGGTCCTCGAGAGGAAGAAGGCTGAGCAGAAGAAGTGGATGGCTGTCCGGCTGTGGTGCTCTTGGGTTTTGCCTCGGCTGTCCAATCACTAACACGAGGGCGATAAGGCTTGTGTTTCATGTCACATGGGAACTCTCTCTCGGTCACCTTCTCTATCATAGCCATGATATAAGGACCATAAACACAACTTTTAGAAGGTGTGGTGGAGCACACTATTATTTCATTCCAAATGAAATCAAACACGCTAAAATCTTCTTTCTTTGGTGCCATCCAAACCAGCAAGTTTCTGTTTGTGTTGAGAACTCTGGTAGCATCACCAACCTTAGGAATAAGTGTCTTGCGAAAGAGGTTGTGAATGTACCGGTAGTAGGGCTTCATCCCATGTGTCTTCCCATACTCTATTGTCCCATACCTCTCATCGTACATGAAAGCAATCTGACCATCACTGAACACATCATCATCATGGATCCAATACTTCTCACGGTCACTCTCATCAAACCCCAAAATTTCAGCAAATCTAGTATAGGTCACCGAGAGCCTTTGGCCTTGTGTCATCCAATGCATGGTATAAGGTTTGGCATCAACATCAACCCAAAGAGTAGCAAAAAATTGTCCAATGATTTCCTCATTCCAGTCATGCTTGAACTGCAAGATGTTGTAAACGTTCTTCTTCTCACACAGCTGAATAACAAGATCAATATATCTGTCACCATGATTCCTCAAGTGTTTCCAGTCAATCCACTGCATCAGAACAGTCTTCTTATCCTTCGTCATCACAGCACAATCATAGTAGTCGGCTTGGAAGCGATTCCAAAACCGAACATCATCAACTGAATTGTCCTTTGGCACATTGTCAGGATTGGTGTATCTGATATCCCACAAAACTTGTGTCCCTTTCCTATAATCCTCTCTTGTTCCATCAAAGTCATCTGTTAACTTGCGCTTTGCTTGATGTGGTTTGAGCATTGTGCTTCCCACATCCAAAGGGTGCCTAACAGGCCTCCCTGCTGCTCTCTTCCCTTCTCTAGCTGCTGGGACAGAGCCACTGCCAGACCCACCTTCTCTGATGTGTATGCCCTCAGCACCTCTGCCTCTGCCCTGCCCTCTCAACTCTGACTCAACAATAGGAACCGGAGCCTTGCGCTTTTCTGAGCCGGTGACCTGCTTGGAAGCCTTTGGCTTTGCAGCAGCAGTGCGGGCAGTGGGTGTGGCAGTCGCATGAGTAGCAACAGCGGCAACACCAACACCTCTTACAGAGCCTCCTTTCCCCCCATCGCGAGCAGCACGTGGAGGATTGGCACGCAGGTTTCTTGCTCGAGCAGCGATGGGAACATCATCTTCACTGCCAGCACCCTCTGATTCACTAGAATTTGCCTGAACAGATGGGGAGAGAATTGGGTCTCACAATGTGCTAGGCAACGAATCCATGAGCATTGAAAGACATAAGGTGATATGAAATTAAGAGCATGAGCCGACGGGACAGGAACTGCCAGGAACAGATTGGGGATGAACATGATAAAGCATCGATCTCTAAAAGTAACCAAGAGATTGCAACAAGATTGTTAGGATAGACTCAACAGCACCTAGAGAACATTCCTACCCAACGAAATCCACTAGAACCGCCTGTACAAGTAGATCGAGAGAGAGAGAGACTTGGCAGTTAGGGTTACCATTGGGGATGAGAACAGCGACTGCGCGTGCGAGAGGGATGCAGCGGTGGAGAGAATCCTCGCGCGGCGGAGAGCGGCGAACCAGACCCCCGGCGCAGGACGGCGGAGGAGATGGTCGGACGGCTGGGGTCAGCACCCATCGCCCCGCGAGACAAGGAGCAGCGGCGCCCTTCGCGAGAGAGAGACGCGAACCGAGCGGAACGGCTCGGGACGAAGCGGTAGGAGGATAAGAGATTTTTTTTGACGACCGCTGACAGGTGGGGTCATGAAGCAGCGACGCAGGATCAGAGATGGGAGCGGTGGACGGTCAACTTGATTCCCTGGTCAACCTGGAGGCAGATATTCCGCGAAAGACCGGATACTCCGAGAATCCGTTTTCCCGAGGGCCTTCTCGGAATGTTTTTGTTCTGGCCCTGTCCCGGAGTGTCCGACCCCAGAAATTTCAGCAGATAGGAAGCATAGAAGGATAGAGAGATTTTGACCAAGATTTGATAGAGAGAGAGATGGACATATAAGAAACAATTTTGACACATGTGATCAGCCAACAAACAACAATACATAACTATGATCACATGAGCCAAAACATGATCCAACGATCACAAGAGCCAAATATTTTCAAGAACTCACACAAGAAAAATATTTTTCCTATCTAGTCATCAACCAATTTTGTGTGCAAGAGTTCAAGCAACATTATGAGAATCCAAAATATTTAGTTCACTCCTCAAAGCACAAAATCTTGACTCATCTAGTGGCTTAGTGAAGATATCGGCAAGTTGCCTTTCGGTGCTCACATGTCGTAAAGCAATATCTCCCTTTGCCTCATGATCCCGTAAGAAGTGATGACGAATATCTATGTGCTTTGTTCGGGAGTGTTGCACCGGATTGTTAGCTAGCTTGATAGCGCTCTCATTGTCACACAAGAGCGGAATCTTACTAAACTCACAACCGAAGTCACTCAAGGTTTGCCTCATCCAAAGTAGTTGGGCACAACAAGCGCCGGCCGCTACATACTCGGCTTCAGCGGTCGACAAAGCGACCGAATTTTGCTTCTTTGAGCTCCATGACACCAAGGACCGACCAAGAAATTGGCAAGTCCCCGTTGTACTCTTTCGGTCTACTTTACAACTGGCATAATCGGAGTCCGAATAGCCAAGTAGACTAAAGGTTGAGCCTTTGGGATACCACAAGCCAAGATTAGGAGTGTGCACTAAGTATCTAAAAATTCTCTTAACGGCCATCAAATGGCACTCTTTCGGGTTAGCTTGAAATCTTGCACACATGCACACACTAAGCATGATATCGGGCCTAGATGCACAAAGGTAAAGTAGAGAGCCAATCATGGAGCGATATACCTTTTGATCCACGTCCTTCCCATCTTCATTTAGATCGAGATGTCCATTGGTTGGCATAGGAGTCTGTGACGAACCGGATTCCCGACGACGAGAATCTGACTCCCTGTACCCTCGAGATAGTCTCAGGAATAACAGCTATCTCGTACAGAACTCATCTCAGTTAAATATCACATCCATACAACGATAAAAGATCCAAAACATGACATATATAAAACATAGCGTCTGGTACAAGCCCTCTGGGCTAAATCAACAATAAGAAACAACTGCGCAGCGGTAGCTAGAACATCAGGGACCACTCCTCCACAGGCATCCTTGAGCGTAGCGCACACCCTTCAATCGTACCACCCGTCCTGGTTGAACTCGTGGTCGGGGTCTTCACCTGAGAACCCAAAGACTGTCCCCAAGGAAATGGGACAGGTTCACGTCACCAGCCATAATATGAAGCAAGCTTTAAAGTGGCCTATTCTAAGGTATAGAAATAATCAAGGTTTGAGCCAGGGTTTTCCTATGCGAGCAGCAGCAATAACCCAATATTCAACTCATCACCAACTCCTTCCTCACAATCACATCCACTCCCCAATTCTAACCATCAGCCTCACATAACCATCGGGCTCGTCCTGCCACAGCAGGTTCCCACAAAACATCATCCACCAACACCTTTCACTCACTAGTCGACTCGGTGAGCTCCCTCCCCACCTTGTCTCAACAGCAACGCTGGACCAATCTCTCTAAACCCAAATCAAGGATGAGGTAAGAAAGCAGATTCCCATGCTAGTTGGAACTTATCAGAAGCGGGTCGTCCGTAACCGTGGACACGGCTATACGTATAGTTTACACTCTGTAGAGGTGGCACTCCAGGAATCTATCCGGGCTGCAAGGCTAGTCCGCAACCAACCTGAGACACAGCCCATAGCAAAGACCCTAAACGGTAACGACGCTAATCCTATCTCCCTGGGCTCGGGAAACATCTGATCTAACATCTGCCCCAGGGATGTGAAACCTTCCCACCGGGGCCAGTCGGGGGCCATGGTAAATCAGGGAGATTACGCCGCAACGAATCCCCCCTACACATATCAAGCTTGATCCTCCTACAGTCTCGGCGCCGCACTAGAGTAGGCTTGCTGGAACCCTCCCCATACTGGGTAGATGGTGAGCACGGTATTCCCACGTCCAAAGTTGGAACTCGACTCGGTCCTTAATTGTCTGTAAAGCGAGTATCAGCGTCATAAGCGATCCTCCGCAACAGTTCGCAATCGGCACCCATAACAGGTAGAGCCGCCCAAACTCCTAAGGTACTCCCCGAGTACCAATCCCCAAGAAACCATGTACCCGCAATAGGTACCCCATAGGGACTGCCCGAGTGCAGTCCCCCAGCACCTCGATCAAACGATCGAGTTGTTATTACTCGCTTACATCGCCTAGCTGCACTACTCCTCCCATACCACCCACAACTCACGCCAAGAGGATGAAATCACAACCATCCCAACACATGCATAGCATAGCATATTCCATAAAGTGAGTAGTAGGTAGCAAGGTAACAGGATATTAACAAAGGCAGTGCAGGTTTATCATGCGAGTAAAGTAAAGCGCTAGCATACTAGTTGCATGTCTAATAGGTATTTCAGAGAATGGTCGGGCGTGAACCTGGACAAAAGTCTTCGTCCCCGTCAAAGCAGTTGTCGTAGTGGTCCGGCTCCTCCTGACTCTCCGGAGCTCCTAGGGTTGCGGAAAAATAAAATAAGGCGCGGCTACTAGCAAAGAAACACCAAAACAGCAATGGACGAAGACCCAAAGAACACCAAACTCTACACTAACGCGTAGGTCATGATTTTTGAAAAATATAGAAATTGGTTTCATATTTTTCTGAGCTACGGTTGATTTATTATTAATTTTAAAGTTTAAATCATTTTCTGAAAATATTAAATAATTTCCAAAAAAGAAAAACAGATAAAAATTAGCCTGCTGACGTCATCATGACGTCATGCTGACGTCAGCAGTGGGGTCCGCCTAGGATGACGTCAGCAGTGGGCCCTGCTGACGTCAGCGTTGATTGGTCAACGGTCAATGGGTCAACGGTCAACGGTCAGCTCTGGTCAGTGGGCCCAGGTGGTCAGTGACTCGCAGAGTATGACAAGTGGGCCCCATACGTCAGCACAATTAAAAGAAAAAGAAAAAGATTAAACGATGGCTGGGCTGGAATTGGGCCGAAAGTGACTGGGCCGGAAAAGTTCAAGGGTGCAAACCAGACTTAAGGTTCAACTTTAGGCCCACGAAGGGGTGCAGCTGGATCTGGCTCTGGTGGACTCGGTCCACCGTGATCCGTGAGTGCGGTTCACGTGAGTTGGGTGCACGGGATCCAGGTGTGGCCGACTCGGGATCGTCTGCCGGTGGCTGTGTGGCGTGCGGGTGTGGTCGTGCTTGTGGCTTCCCGCGGCGCGACGTGAACGCGCGCGCGGCGCGCACCAGAGCACGCTGGCGGCGATGGTCGGCGGCGGAACTCGCCGGAAATGGCTCGGCTGGGTCCAAGATGTGGCGCTACGGCTCGGCTAGGGTGTTGGGGTTCGATTTGGTAGGATAAAGGCGGAAGATTGGGCGGCTAGGGGAGCATCCGACGCAAGCAGCAGCGGCGCGACCATGGACGCCGGTGAGCACCGACGGCGACACGGGATCCAAGTGCATCAGTGCATGGTTAGGGGGTAAGGAGGGTGCGGCTCGCGCGCTCGTGACCTCCAGCGACTGCTGGGGCACAGCTAGGTGCTCGTGCGCGGGCACGTGGCTGCCCACGGCCGCGGCACGGCCTCGGCGTTCGCGCGCGGCGAGCGGAGCTCGGCCGCGGCGGCCTCAGCTGCAGGGCGGTCGACGGCAGGTTGCGGGCTAGGCTGCTGCAGCTCGACGGGGTCCTGCACACGTTCGTGGCCACGACTCGAAGGTCGGGTCCCAGAAGAAGGGCTAGCAAGCGGCGGCGGCGGCGATTGGCCGGAGACAGAGAAGAAAGGGGGAGAAGCGACGGCGCTCACCTAGGGGCCAGTAGAGGTTCGCTGCAGCTCGGGGTAGTGCTCGACGTGGCTTGGCGAAGCTCCGGCGTCCACGTTCGTCCCGGGTCCGGCTCCTCCTTGGCACCTCCACGGACGGCGGCGTCGGCTTCGGCGGCGGCGACGCGGGGAAGACGATGGGCTCACGCTCCTTGCTCCTGCTCCCGCTCAATCCCCTCCCCACCTCTTCTCGCACCTCTCACCCCTCACGAATTGGATTTGGAACGAACCCCAAAGGGGCGGCGCGGCTTGGGGAGGAAGAAGGGCCGGCGGCGGATTTTATAGGGCGGCTGCGCTAGGGTTCGGGCACGGACGGCGAGATGGGGGTCGTGGGCGGCCTCGGACACGCATTGCCATCGCAACGGGCCGCACAGGAGCGATGGGACCGGCTCGGGTGGTTGGGTGCTCACGGGAGCGCGCGAGAGAGAGCGGGCGGCACGGGGAAGAAGAAAGAGAGGAGGAAGAATGCTGCCAGGTGGGGTCCGCGCGTCAGAGAGAGAAGAAGCTACGCGGAGGCGACGCGGTGATGGATTGGGCTGCAGATGGGCCGAAAGGCCGAGCGGGCCGGCTGGCTGGTTGGCTCGGGAAGAAGAGATCAGGGTGGTTTAACAGACTTTGGCTCGGAGATTTGGCCCACGACAGTTAGTTAGAAAGGTTTGACAATTAGTTTAGATAGTTAGAGTTTGAATTCAAATCTAGAATTTGAATTCAAACCAACCAAAAATCCAATTAAATCCAAATAACTCCAAATCACACTATTTCATCCTTAGCACTTCAAATTGATTTTTAAATTTCAAATTTAAATTGCTTAAGAATTTGGGAGCACAATAGAATTAATTTTAAATATTGGTTTGCATGCACAACAATTCACCAATTTTTTTTGAAATCCAAATTTTTGCACACAACAAATCCTAGGGAAATTTAGGGTTGTTACAGTCTCCCCACTCACAAGAATCTCGTCCTCGAGATTTGTGATTACCTATGGTTTAAACAAGTGGGGGTATTTCTCCTTTAGTACTGACTCCTCCCAAGTAGCTTCTCTTTCTGAGTGATTGCTCCACTGCACTTTACAAAATGGAATAGCTGTGCTTCTGGTCTCTTTAACTGCTCTGTCTAGTATCCTCTCTGGGTACTCCAGGTACTCCAAGGTGTCTTGTAGGTCTAGCGCTTCTGTTTTGATCTCATGTTCTGGTACTCTTAGACACTTCCTCAGCTGAGATACATGGAATACTGGGTGTACTCCAGCTAGGTCCTCTGGTAGGTCTAGCTTGTAGGCTAGCTTTCCTATTCTCTCCAGTATCTGATACGGTCCCACAAAACGGGGTGCTAGCTTTCCTTTCACTTGGAATCTCTTATGCCCTCTGAGGGGTGACACTTTTAGGTAGACAAAGTCCCCTACTTCGAACTCTAGATCTCGTCTCCTTTTATCCGCATAGCTCTTTTGTCGGCACTGAGCTGCCTTCAGGTGCTCTCGGATCTTGGCCACATTTTCTTCTGCCTCTACAATCATGTCAGGTCCAAAGAATGTTCGTTCTCCCACCTCTGACCACATTAGAGGCGTTCTGCATTTTCTGCCATATAGTGCCTCAAAGGGGAACATCTGCAGGCTGGCCTGGTAGCTGTTGTTGTAAGAAAATTCTGCATACGATAGACTCTTCTCCCAGTTTGTGCTATAGGCTAGGACGCATGCCCTCAACAAGTCTTCAAGAACCTGGTTCACTCTTTCGGTCTGCCCATCTGTCTGAGGGTGGTAAGCTGTGCTATATTCCAAGGTTGTCCCGATGGCTTGATGTAGGCTTTTCCAGAACTGAGCTGTGAATTGAGGTCCTCTGTCTGACACAATACTTCTTGGTGCCCCATGCAGCTTAAGAATGTTGTCTATATAAAGCTCTGCTAGTTTGCTTACTGGGTATGTGCTTTTGACTGGTATGAAGTGGGCTACCTTTGTCAGCCGATCAACTATGACCCAAATGGTATCATTCCCTTTCTGTGTGCGAGGTAGGCCAACCACAAAATCCATGCTTATATCTTCCCACTTCCACATTGGAATTTCCAGTGGTTTCAACAGTCCTGCTGGTCTTTGATGTTCTGCCTTGATTCTTCGACAGGAGTCGCACTTGGCTACATACTGTGCTATGTCCTCTCTCATTTTCTTCCACCAGAACTTATCCTTCAGATCCTGATACATCTTGGTGCATCCTGGGTGTATCGAGTACTTGGACTCGTGAGCCTCTGAGAGAATTGTTCTCCTAATTTCCTTGTCCTGCGGTACACAAATACGGTCCTTCAGCCATACTGTCCCTGCTTCATCTACTCGGAAGTCAGGTGCCACTCCTCGCTGGATATCCTCTTTTACTTCTTGGATTTCTGGACACTTCCCTTGAGCTTCTTTGATTTGGTCTTCTAGGTTGTACTTCACCCTCATTTCCTGGGGTTTTCCTTCTTCTACTAGCTCGAGTTTCAGCATGTACAATTCCTTTGCTAGTTCTGGCTGACTTTCTTCTATCATCAAGTTGTTGCAATAACTCTTTCGGCTCAAGGCATCTGCCACTACGTTGGCTTTGCCAGGATGGTAGTGTATCTCCAAGTCGTAATCTTTGATCAATTCTAATCACCTTCTCTGCCTCATGTTCAGTTCGGATTGGGTGAAGAAATACTTCAAACTTTTGTGATCCGTGTAGATATCGCACTTGTTGCCAATCAGGTAGTGCCTCCAGATCTTCAATGCATGTACCACTGCTGCCAGTTCTAAATCATGTGTGGGGTAGTTTTCCTCATGTTTCCTCAGCTGCCTTGATGCATAAGCAACAACCTTTCCCTCTTGCATTAGAACACATCCCAAACCTTGTCTCGAAGCATCGCAATAGACTACGAAATCCTTGCGAATATCTGGTAGTGTCAATACTGACGTTGTAGTGAGTTTGTGCTTGAGCTCTTGGAAACTTCTTTCACACTTGTCCGTCCACTCGAATGGGACATTGTTCTTGAGTAGTTCGGTCATTGGCTTGGCAATCTTGGAGAAGTTCTCAATGAACCTTCTGTAGTAACCTGCCAAACCCAGAAAGCTTCGAATTTCCGTGACACTCTTCGGCTGCTTCCATTCTGCTATTGCCTCAATCTTTTCTGGGTCTACTGCTACGCCCTCAGCTGTCAACACGTGACCCAAAAAGGCTACTTTCTCCAGCCAAAATTCACACTTGCTGAACTTCCCGTAGAGTTGATGCTGCCTCAGCTTCTCTAGTACAATCCTCAGATGCTCCTCATGTTCTTCGGCTGTCTCTGAGTAGACTAGTATGTCGTCAATGAATACCACTACGAACTTGTCTAGTTCCTCCATGAATACCTTGTTCATCATGTTCATGAAGTAAGCGGGTGTGTTGGTCAAACCGAAGGACACAACGGTGAACTCGTACTGCCCGTACCGAGTCACAAAGGCTGTCTTGGGAATATCACCTTCTCTAATCTTCATCTAATGGTATCCCGATCTCAGATCAATCTTACTGAAGTACTTGGCTTTCTTCAACTGATCTAGCAAGTCATCAATCCGAGGTAATGGGTACTTGTTCTTGATCGTCACTGCGTTCAGGGATCGATAGTCTACGCACATGCGCATTGACCCATCTTTCTTCTTCACAAACAACACTGGCGATCCCCATGGGGATGCACTTGGTCGAATCACCCGCTTTCAAGCATCTCTTTCAGCTGCTTCTTGAGTTCCTCCAGCTCCTCCACTGACATTCTGTACGGTCACTTGGCAATGGGCCCTGTGCCTGGTTGCAGCTCGATTACGAACTCCACGTCTCAGTCAGGTGGTAGTCCTGGTAGTTCTTCGGGAAACACATCTGGGTACTCACATACTACAGGCACTTCTTCGATCGTCCTTTTCTCGATAGAGTATACCAACTGTCTCTGTAACGCCCGCGTTTCTCTCTCTGGGAAAATCACTAAGTAATGCACCCGGTAAAAATCTTTTCAAATCTTTTACCGCCGAGCTCCCGTTCCCGCCAAACCCTCCCGCCGTGTTATGCACCGCCCCCTCTTTTTCCGTCCCACCCTCGTGTCGACCGCTTGTCGGCTTTCCGCCGCGAATCCCGCCGTGTCCCCCCCTCTTTTTCCCTCTTTCTTTTCTCTCTCTTTTTTTTCCTTTCTCTCTTTTCCTCACTTTCTTTTCCTTTCTTTATTTTCCTTCTTCTTTCTCCCCTCCTTTCCCTCCCTCCTCTGCTCCCTCTGCCCGACGCTGGGCACTGCTGCTCTGCCGCACGCCGCCGGCCACGGCCTCACCACTGTGGCACTGCTGCTGCTGCCTCGTGGACACGCCATCGGCGTTCCCGTGCACGTCGTCGCCAAACCATACCGCCCCACGTGCCCACCGCCTCTCTGCTCACCGGCGCCGTGCCGCCCCTCCACCGTGACCCCACCACCATCGTCGCCGAACCGCGCCGTCCACCCGAGCACGCTGCCGCTCCGCCCATCGTGCACGCCACCCCTGCACCGCCGCGCCGTCCACGCGAGCGCCGTCGCCTCTCGGCCGCGGACCGGCAGCATCACTGCGACCGGCCACGGCCACTGCCGTACTGGCCGCCACTGACGCCGCGCCGACCACGCCACCGCCCAGCCCGCCGCAGTCCCATCGTCGCGTCACGACAAGCGCGCCGCCGTACCAGTCGCCACAGCGCCGATCGAGCCGCCGTACCAATCGCCACGCGAATCCCGGCCGCCATTAAAGCTTCGCCCGCCGGCCACCACCGCCGCCCAGGGACCCTCCCATCGGCCCGCCTCCCTATCCTCTCCCCGCGGCTATAAATAGGCCCCTCCCATCCCTCTTCACCACCTCACGCTTACACACCCCCTCCAATCGCCTCCACCGCCGCCACGGCACCACCCCCCACCCGCCATTACCGCCGCCGCTACTGGCCCTCGTGGGCAACTCCCCACGTTGCATCTCCGCCCGTGGTAAGACCATAGGTGGACTCGTCGCATCCTCGTCGTCCTTTCCCCCTGGTCAATTTCACCCGCCGCCGCCCGAATCAACGGCGAGACGGCCGGTCGCCGCCGCCGCCGCCCGCTCTGCCTCTCTCTCTGTTTCGCGTGGAAGAAAGAACATTTGCGCGTAACCCCCTGCACTTTCCCCTATTCTAACCGGTCGTCCAATGAACATAGACCTCTCTCTCTGGCACGTTTGCGCATAACCCCCAGAACTTTGGCCGAATCAACCCGCAGTCCACCGACACTATTCCCTCTCTCTCTATTGGTTCCGCCAGAGGCCCTCAGTCTTTTCTATATTTACAATTAGGTCCTTATTCTTTAAAAACAACCCCTAAACCCTTCTAATCTTCCTTCTTTTCCCACCAGAGCCCTCCACCTTTTATATATATATCTAGATCCCTCCCAGCACCCAGAAGTGTCACAACCATACCCCTACACCCTTCAAATAAACCCCATTACAATCACCTGGTGTTTACAAAAGCAACCGTGTGCGTGCTTTAAAATAAAAGAGATGGATTTTGTGAACAAAACGAGTATCCGTGTGGGATGAGACAGACGGTATTTCTTGTGTGAAATGCCGAGGTGAGCTCGAACCTGTGTGGTTGAGCATGGTGGGAGTTGTCTATCCTATCACAATTTTTGGGATGATGTTGATGTGTCATCTAGCCTAACCCATTTTATTGTACCACCACTCGACCGTTGTATGTGGCAACGGCCTAGCATAAATCCCACTAGTTAAGCTGTTGGTTATGTGGTGTGCTGGTGAGCAGCAGAGGGCCATGGAGCCGGGGATACGATCTATGTGAGGTATGCCCCTGGGTAGAACCTCGTTGGTAGGTTGCTAACCCCCTGGTCGCGTCTGTGATAACTTGTCAGTTTAGCTATGGTGGGTAATGGCTTTGTTAGGAGCTGCACTGGCACTAAGGTGTCCATGTTGTGGTAGCCTACTTGTGGTAGTGTACACCTCTGCAGAGTTAAAACCTATCCGGATAGCCGTGTCCACGGTATTGGGCGAGTTACGGCTTGGTCACTTCACTAGTCCCCTGGTTTTGGTGTAAGAATGTGTTTGGTGAATGTTGGGTTGAGAAAAGATGTTGGCATGGGCTACGACAGATGGGGAATCTGGTGGCTGTAAGACCTCGCGGGTAAAATAATTATGCTCCTTTGATGCAACTAAAAGAAATGCTTGCGAAAACCCGTTGCGAAAATCAACCCTTTGCATGTGTAAAAATTAGCTTTGCTGCCAAATAAACCATGAGCCATCCTTGGTTATTATCCTTTGCATACTTCTGTTGTATCCTTTCCATGGTTGTGATTGTGCTTACTGAGTACGTATGTACTCACCCTTGCTTATTGTGTTACAGAGGCAGACCCGGACTTCGTGCCTGAGGACGTCGTTTAGAGGGGTTCGTTCTGCACCCAACCTTTGCCTGTGTGTTAGGGTCACCCGCTTGGAGCCGCATGGATATCCACTCTGATGAAGACCTCTATGTTATCAACCTGTTTATCTGGAGTCTAGCTTTAGTTATGTTTGTTGTGGCCCTGCAGTGCCACCGTCTCCCGTAATGTTGTTTATGTACTGAACCATCTGTTGTAATAATGTGAACCAGCATCCTGGGACTGGTATTTTTATCACATTAAGTTCTCTCTTTCGAGGGGATGCTTCAGGTGGTATCAGAGCTGATAGGTTGGCCGTAGGACGTAACCCTAGGATCTTGACCCTTTTCTAGTTCTCTCTCACTAGTTTGTTCTCGTCTAAATCCTTTTCTCCACACAAGTACTCACCGACGGCTTGTTGACTTGTTCCAGATGGCCCAACCGGTTGACGAGGGTTGGAGCGAAGGAGTTTGCCCCGCAGAACCTGGCCTTCCCAAGTTACTGCTACTCAGCCTGGAGCATGTCGGAGTCACAGAGACCCCCGAGTACTTTTGCCGGGAGTTCACCACCAATGGTACCCGTCGGTGCCGGATGTTCATCTTCGTGGGGAAAAGCTCACTTTACAAGGAGGTGGCACCCTGGTTTGTCCACGCCACCAGCTACGACCGCCCCAATGCCTACTGTAAAGCCGCAAGAAGAGCCCTGATGTGCCTCCGCGTACTCTACAAGCAGTACCTCGTGGGGACAGCGATGGGATTTGCCCCACCTCTGGAAAATGGAGGACGCGAGTGGATTGCTCAGATGAGGAACCTTGGGAGAGATGAAGATATGGAGGACACTGTGTCACACTTGGCTATTTACCTCACTGGCTTAGACAGGCTGTACCGAGAGACATCGGGACAGCTGAGGCACCAGATCCGCAGAGCCGAGAAGGCGGAAAAAGAGTTGGAAGAAGTGAAGAAAGAGCTGGAGATACAGAAGGTGACAGCTACTCAGGCTGTCAGCTCCCTAGCCACTCACCAGGCCAGATGCCAGGCTTACTCTGAGTATATGGATAGACTGGAAGCCTACAGGAGGGAGAATGGGTTGATGGAAGGAGAACCCGAGATGACCCACATGGACGTGAGCACACAGACCGAAGATGAAGTGCCAGAGTATCAGCTCCCTCTGAAGAAACGTCGAGTCTGTCTAGAGTAGAATCCTTAGATTAGTTTAGCACTTAGTCTAGCCTCTCTCTGAGTAGAGTCTGTTGTACCCAGATAGCACTACCATCTTAGCATTGTTGTATCCATGATCTTTGTACCCCACCATGTTATGCAATAAAGATCATCTTTTATCCTACATCTGTTCAATCTTTGTTTTTTCCCCTGGTTTCAGATGGCGGAAGAAGGATGGACCCAGGGAGTGTGCCCAGTCACACCTGGTTTCGCTAGCCTGTTGATCCCCGCGCTGGAACACCTCGGTGTACCTGAACGCCCGAGGTACTACAGTAGGGAGTACGAGCACCATGGGACCCAACGCTGTAGAGTGGTCATAGTTGTCGCCAAGAGTGACCTCCACCCCGTCGAAGCATGGCGTGCGACCGCCACGGGATTCAGGCACCAGGACACCTACCCCTTGGCTCTCAGGAAAGCCCTCCGCTACATGTGCGGAATCTTTGAAAGACACTTGGTCCCCACCCCAATGAGGTACTTTCCTCCGGTCGTCAGGAGTGCAGTCTGGCGGGCCCGCATGAGAAACTTGGAGCAGCGTCGTCAAGAGGAACCCACTTTGTATCAAGTGGTCACCTATCTCAATTCCTTGGACCAACTCTTCGATGAGCAGGCTGAACTCCTGAGGGAACAAACCTCCCGGGCCGAACAAGCAGAGTTCTCGGTACGCATGCACCAAGTCCAGGTGGCCCAAGCTGAAGCAAGAGCTGTTGCGGCCGTCAGTAGTGAGGCAGTTGCCCAAGAAAGCCTCCGGCAGGCTCGGGACCTGCGTATTCAAGACTGGACTAGAAGTGGAACGCCTGTCCCGGCAATTGGAGAACCCCATGTCCTACTTGGAACACCTGTCATGGCATGGGGAGAAGTTGTGGGTAACCCTCAAGCGCTGTCGGGAACTCCTGCAGGATCACCGCCCACTGAAGAAGGACCGTCTGAGCCGCCCCGAGAGAATGGGACCTTGACTGAAGCTGAACATGCACAGCTTTCACCGCCAGAGGCGCACCCCAACCCAGAAGGCAGTTCGCCCCACGAGTAGATCCAGAGTCAAGCGCTCATGTGAGAATGAAGCCAGCTTGGTCCGAAGAACCCTTGTATCCCTAGCAGTAGTTTCCCTACCATGTCCTGTACCCCGCCTTGTAGTGCGAGTCTTGTTGAACCCCAAGTGTTGTAGCCCCGTTGTTTGAATGAAACCTTGTGTGCTTGTTTGTTAGCGTGTGTGCTGTGTGTGCCTCGGCAGAAGTGTTTCTGCCTTTTCAAAAATGCGAACTAAACAACTCAAACAGTATCCTAACCCAATCTCACGAAGGCCTTGCTCAACCTGCAGATGGTGAACACGCGTGCTAGCGCCTCTCAGAGACGCGCCCCCCAGCTGGAGGAGAGCCACCAGAAGGGAGGAGAGAGAACCCTGAGAACCAGGAAGTGGATCAGCAGGATCCTATGGGAGAAAACCAGCCCGAAGGACAAGCGCCTGTAGGAGGCGGACCAGAAGCGAGTCATCCAAGAAGTCAGAATGAGAGATCGTTTGTTGTACCCCCGCTTCCGCCAGATTTCAACTTGGCACAAGCTTTGTACCACCACACCCTGTTCATGCAAAATGTGTGGAATGCCAGCCGCCGTCAGGAGACAGCCCGTAGGCCCAATGCGGGTGACAAGTTGACCAACTTCCTGAGAACCACACCACCCACCTTTGGAGGGTCCAGCAACCCCTTAGAAGCGGATGACTGGCTGAGAACTATCAAGAGAAAGCTGGAACCGTTTGGATGTGGAGACCGTGACAAAGTCCTCCTGACCTCCCACCAACTCACTGGAACTGCCTTAGCATGGTGGGACACTTACTGTGCAGCTTCCCCAAACGAGACTGCAATCACCTGGAAAGAGTTCGAAGAAGAGTTTCGTCGCTACCACATCCCCGACGCCACCATGAGGCGCAAGGCAGATGAGTTCCATGCACTGAAGCAAGGAAACAAGACCGTGGAAGAGTACACCCACGAGTTCACTGAACTAGCCTGTTATGCACCAGATGAAGTGAAGACAGATGCGAAAAGACAGGACGCTTTCATCAAAGGGCTACACCCAGACCTTCGAGCCCTGCTAGTCTCCCACAATTTTCCTGACTTCAATATGCTAATGAACAAGGCCATTGTCACAGAAAAGGCCAGGATGGATGCAAGGCAAGAGAACAAGTGCAAGTTCCTGGAGAGCAAGAACCATCAGCTGGACCGCTCGCAGAAGCCCAGGAGCTCCGGTTACGCTGCACCTAGGCCCCAGGCCCCCATGCAGTATAGGACCCAATTTCAGGCTACAAGCTCACAGACTCCCAACAACCAGTACAAGAGCCAGAACAACTTGAAGCCCCCACAAAGCAAGATCAGTCAAGTCACGACCAACAACAACAATGCAAGGGCCTGTTTCAACTGCCGTGAGACCGGACACTACATCGTTGATTGCCCATACCCTAGGAGCAAGCCTGCGGTATCAGTCTACTCCAACTCGGTGAATGGACCCAAGCCACCAGTGTCTGGAGCCAACCGTGTACCCGTCCGCAGCACCAACACCGGCAGCAGCAACAACAACAACGCCCAGCAGTCGTATGGACGAGCTCGCGTTAACCACATTGACGCGCAGGAAGCTCAAGGAGCACAAGGAGTAGTACTCGGTGAGTTTCTAGTCAGCTCAGTTTTGGCAACAGTATTATTTGATTCTGGAGCATCGCATTCTTTCATATCATCAAGTTTTGTGGAAAAGCACAAAATACCTACAGTACTACTAAAGACACCCCTACTAACCCGAACGCTTGGAGGTGATATTAAATGCCAACTAGGTTGTTCGCGGGTACGGATCCTTTTAAGTGGGGTAGAGTTTCTAGCAGACCTAGTAGTACTAGAATCCAAAGGGATAGATGTAATCCTTGGAATGGACTGGTTAGGCAAATACAATGGACTTATAGGATGTGCTGATAAAATAGTGCACCTAACCAACCCAGAAGGAATGCAAGTGACCTGTCACACCAAGGGAAGTGGACCAGACCCTATGATCTTTAGTATGGAGACAAAAACCATGGAAGAAGTCCCTGTAATCAGCGAATATCCTGATGTTTTCCCTGAAGTTCTACCTGGAATGCCACCAGATAGAGACATAGAGTTTGCCATTGAACTTGTCCCGGGAACTTCTCCTATAGCCAAGAGACCCTATAGGATGGCAGCCTCAGAATTGGCAGAATTAAAGAAACAACTAGAAGAGTTGCAACAGATGGGATTTATCAGACCCAGCACATCCCCTTGGGGAGCCCCAGTACTCTTTGTGAGAAAGAAAGATGGGAGCATGAGGTTGTGTATCGACTATTGTGCACTAAATGATGTCACTATCAAGAATAAATACCCACTCCCTAGAATTGATGATCTCTTTGACTAGTTGAAAGGAGCCAAGTACTTTTCCAAGATTGACTTAAGGACCGGGTATCACCAACTGAAGATTAAGGGGAGTGACACCTCAAAGACCGCATTTGTCACCCGATACGGGCAGTATGAGTTCACGGTGATGCCATTTGGGCTCACCAACGCACCAGCTTACTTCATGAACCTCATGAACAAAGTGTTTATGGATGAACTAGACAAGTTTGTCGTCGTCTTTATTGATGATATACTTATCTACTCCAAGAGTGCCGAAGAACATGAACAACACATGCGGGTAGTGTTGGAAAAGTTGAGAGAGCACCAGCTCTATGCCAAATTTAGCAAGTGTGAATTTTGGCTAGAGAAAGTAGCTTTCCTGGGTCACGTTTTGACCGCAGAAGGAATAGCAGTAGACCCTGAGAAGGTAGAAGCAGTCTCAAACTGGCAGCAACCAACCAATGTGGGTGAGATCAGAAGTTTTCTTGGTTTAGCTGGATATTACCGGAGGTTTATTGAAGGCTTTTCCAAGATAGCTAGGCCCATGACAGAGTTACTCAAGAAAGAGAAGAAATTTATTTGGACTGAGTCATGCGAAAAGAGCTTTCAGGAGTTGAAGAAAAGACTGACCGCTGCCCCAGTTCTAACCCTACCGGATATTCACAGGGATTTTGTCGTTTACTGCGACGCGTCCCGCCAAGGATTAGGGTGTGTCCTCATGCAAGATGGGAAGGTGGTAGCATATGCCTCCCGACAACTCAGACCTCATGAGCAGAATTACCCAACGCACGACTTAAAGTTTGCAGCCGTAGTGCACGCACTCAAAATCTGGAGACACTACCTAATTGGGAACAAGTGTGAGATATACACGGATCATAAGAGCTTAAAGTATATTTTCACCCAACCAGATCTGAACCTTAGACAGAGAAGGTGGTTGGAGTTGGTTAAGGATTATAATGTGGAAATTCATTACCACCCTGGCAAGGCTAACGTAGTGGCAGATGCCCTGAGCCGAAAATCCTACAGACCCAAAAGTGCCCACCTGCAGGAAGAAATGGCACGATTAAATGTGCACATCGTCCCTCGGAATACTAGTCACCAGCTGACAATCCAGTCCACCCTGGAGGATCGAATCAGGGAAGCCCAAGGAACGGACAAGGATTTAGTGCAGATCTGCAAGCATACCGGAGAAAATAAGGCACCAGACTTCAGAGTCGACAGTAAAGGAACGTTGTGGTATAAAGATAGGATTTGTGTGCCTAAGGAAGGAGTCTCTAGACAGATAATCATGGACGAGGCTCACAACTCGCCATATTCCATTCACCCAGGATCCACCAAGATGTATTTGGTCTTGAAGCAGAACTATTGGTGGAAAGGAATGAAAGCTGACATAGTCCAATTCGTCGCTCATTGTGATACCTGCCAAAGGATTAAGGCTGAACACCAGAAACCAGCGGGATTATTACAACCCCTGCCTATCCCCGTTTGGAAATGGGATGAGATAGGAATGGATTTTGTAGTGGGTTTACCCAGAACACAGAAGGGACATGACTCTATATGGGTAATTGTGGACCGACTCACTAAAGTCGCTCACTTTCTACCTGTACGGACAAATTATGGCGGAGAGAAACTAGCCAAGCTTTATGTGGAAAACATAGTAAAGTTACATGGAGTGCCCAGCAGAATTGTTTCGGACCGAGGGACCCAATTCACCTCGAGATTTTGGAAAAGTTTGCATAAAGCTATGGGCACCAAGTTGGACTTTAGCTCCGCATATCACCCACAGACCGATGGCCAGACAGAAAGAGTAAATCAGATTATGGAAGATATGCTGAGAGCATGTGTCCTTACCTATGGTAAAGATTGGGAACAGAGTTTACCCTATGTAGAGTTCTCTTACAACAATGGTTACCAGGCAAGTTTAGGTATGTCGCCATTTGAAGCCCTCTACGGGAGAAAATGCAGAACTCCTCTGATGTGGTCGGAAGTGGGAGAGCGTACACTAGTGGGACCCGCGCTCATAAAGGAAGCCAAAGAGAAGGTAGCTGAAATCAGAGAGAAGTTGAAAACAGCTCAATCCAGACAGAAGAGTTATGCAGACAGAAAAAGACGAGAATTGGAGTTTAATCCCGGGGATTTTGTCTATCTTAAGGTTTCACCCATCCGGGGAACCCGTAGATTTCAAGTCCAGGGGAAGTTGGCCCCTCGGTACATCGGACCATACCCGGTGCAAAAGAAAGTGGGAAAGGTAGCCTACCGATTGGAGTTACCCGAAGCAATGTCAGATATACACCCGGTATTCCATGTCTCACAGTTAAGAGAATGCCTGAGAGTGCCGGAAGAGGAACACATACCGGAGGAAGAAATAGACCTGCAGACAGATCTACGGTATCAAGAAGTACCGGTCAAAATTTTGGACACCGT
Source organism: Echinochloa phyllopogon (assembly GCA_033239725.1). NCBI lineage: Eukaryota > Viridiplantae > Streptophyta > Magnoliopsida > Poales > Poaceae > Echinochloa > Echinochloa phyllopogon. Next base: position 9,961,951 of record BTCW01000013.1, on the reverse strand, counting down.
CACCAAGAGAACCAGAAACTCTGAGGTGCGGATATGCAGAGTACAGTGGAGCAGACACAGTGTAAAGGAAGCTACATGGGAACGAGAAGATGCTTTAAAGAAGGAGTTCCCCCACCTTTTTATGAGCCAGCCGAATCTCGAGGACGAGATTCCTTTTAAGTGGGGTAGGTTTGTAACGCCCGCGTTTCTCTCTGGGAAAATCACTAAGTAATGCACCCGGTAAAAATCTTTTCAAACCTTTTACCGCCGAGCTCCCGTTCCCGCCAAACCCTCCCGCCTTGTTAAGCACCGCCCCCTCTTTTTCCGTCCCACCCTCGTGTCGACCGCCTGTCGGCTTTCCGCCGCGAATCCCGCCGTCTCCCCCCCTCTTTTTCCCTCTTTCTTTTTTCTCTCTTTTTTTTTCCTTTCTCCCTTTTCCGCTCTTTCTTTTCCTTTCTTTCTTTCCCTTCTTCTTTCTCCCCTCCTTTCCCTCCCTCCTCTGCTCCCTCTGCCCGACGCTGGGCACTGCTGCTCTGCCGCACGCCGCCGGCCACGGCCTCACCACTGTGGCACTGCTGCTGCTGCCTCGTGGACACGCCATCGGCGTTCCCGTGCACGTCGTCGCCAAACCACACCGACCCACGTGCCCACCGCCTCTCTACTCACCGGCGCCGTGCCGCCCCTCCACCGTGACCCCACCACCGTCGTCGCCGAACCGCGCCGTCCACCCGAGCACGCTGCCGCTCCGCCCATCGTGCACGCCACCCCTGCACCGCCGCGCCGTCCACGCGAGCGCTGTCGCCTCTCGGCCGCCGACCGGCAGCATCACTGCGACCGGCCACGGCCACTGCCGCACTGGCCGCCACTGACGCCACGCCGACCACGCCACCGCCCGGCCCGCCGCAGTCCCATCGCCGCGTCACGACAAGCGCGCCGTCGTACCAATCGCCACAGCGCTGATCGAGCCGCCGTACCAATCGCCACGCGAATCCCGGCCGCCATTAAAGCTTCGCCTACCGGCCACCACCGCCGCCCAGGGACCCTCCCGTCGGCCCGCCTCCCTATCCTCTCCCCGCGGCTATAAATAGGCCCCTCCCATCCCTCTTCACCACCTCACGCTTACACACCCCCTCCAATCGCCTCCACCGCCGCCGCGGCACCACCGCCCACCCGCCATTACCGCCGCCGCTACTGGCCCTCGTGGGCAACTCCCCACGCTGCATCTCCGCCCGTGGTAAGACCATAGGTGGACTCATCGCATCCTCGTCGTCCTTTCCCCCTGGTCAATTTCAGCCGCCGCCGCCCGAATCGACGGCGAGACAGCCGGTCGCCGCCGCCGCCGCCCGCTCTGCCTCTCTCTCTGTTTCGCGTGGAAGAAAGAACATTTGCGCGTAACCCCCTGCACTTTCCCCTATTCTAACCCGCGTCCAATGAACATAGACCTCTCTCTCTGGCACGTTTGCGCATAACCCCCTGAACTTTGGCCGAATCAACCCGCAGTCCACCGACACTATTCCCTCTCTCTCTATTGGTTCCGCCAGAGGCCCTCGGTCTTTTCTATATTTACAATTAGGTCCTTATTCTTTAAAAACAGCCCCTAAACCCTTCTAATCTTCCTTCTTTTCCCACCAGAGCCCTCAACCTTTTATATATATATTTAGATCCCTCCCAGCACCCAGAAGTGTCACAACCATACCCCTACACCCTTCAAATAAATCCCTAGCCATTTACAGTAGCTTCCAAATGAAATCTTTTCCTGTTAAGACATCCACCATAACCCAACGACGCGTCATTTCATGCGTCTTTTTAATCCCGATCGACCCCAAATTTCACCACGCCTTTTCTCCCATCTTTCCCAATACCGCTATCCAAAATAACCCAGGAATAATCGCCCCACCTCCGTTTTCCGTTCTTTCTCTGTTCCTTCTTTCGGAGCTCAGCAAAAACTTTTTCCTTCTATTCATTGTATGCTTTTTTGTGTGTGTCGTAGACTCTGCTGTGAACGAGGAAGGACTCGAGGAGGAGCAGTGTTACGAGCAGGAGCTTGGAGACCAAGACCCCGGGCAGGAATCCCCCGAGGGTTGGGAGAACGGCAAGTGCAATCCCATCCTTTGATGCATATCTTGTCCTAGATTTTATAAACACAACCCATGGCCTGCTTTATAAAACTTGCATGATTTTACTGCTAAACCCGGTTGGATAGCCATTCCTTGATTGCTATGACTGCTTCCTTGATAACCTAGATTAATGTTTGAATATGACAATGCTCTGTTTGAATGTTGGTCACTGCTAGAAATGCTTAGGAATATTTTACTGTTATACACCCCATTACAATCACCTGGTGTTTACAAAAGCAACCGTGTGCGTGCTTTAAAATAAAAGAGATGGATTTTGTGAACAAAACGAGTATCCGTGTGGGATGAGACAGACGGTATTTCTTGTGTGAAATGCCGAGGTGAGCTCGAACCTGTGTGGTTGATCATGGTGGGAGTTGTCTATCCTATCACAATTTTTGGGATGATGTTGATGTGTCATCTAGCCTAACCCATTTTATTGTACCACCACTCGACCGTTGTATGTGGCAACGGCCTAGCATAAATCCCACTAGTTAAGCTGTTGGTTATGTGGTGTGCTGGTGAGCAGCAGAGGGCCATGGAGCCGGGGATACGATCTATGTGAGGTATGCCCCTGGGTAGAACCTCGTTGGTAGGTTGCTAACCCCCTGGTCGCGTCTGTGATAACTTGTCAGTTTAGCTATGGTGGGTAATGGCTTTGATAGGAGCTGCACTGGCACTAAGGTGTCTATGTTGTGGTAGCCTACTTGTGGTAGTGTACACCTCTGCAGAGTTAAAACCTATCCGGATAGCCGTGTCCACGGTATTGGGCGAGTTACGGCTTAGTCACTTCACTAGTCCCCTGGTTTTGGTGTAAGAATGTGTTTGGTGAATGTTGGGTTGAGAAAAGATGTTGGCATGGGCTACGACAGATGGGGAATCTGGTGGCTATAAGACCTCGCGGGTAAAATAATCATGCTCCTTTGATGCAACTAAAAGAAATGCTTGCGAAAACCCGTTGCGAAAATCAACCCTTTGCATGTGTAAAAATTAGCTTTGCTGCCAAATAAACCATGAGCCATCCTGGGTTATTATCTTTTGCATACTTCTGTTGTATCCTTTCCGTGGTTGTGATTGTGCTTGCTGAGTACGTATGTACTCACCCTTGCTTATTGTGTTACAGAGGCAGACCCGGACTTCGTGCCTGAGGACGTCGTTTAGAGGGGTTCGTTCTGCACCCAACCTTTGCCTGTGTGTTAGGGTCACCCGCTTGGAGCCGCATGGATATCCACTCTGATGAAGACCTCTATGTTATCAACCTGTTTATCTGGAGTCTAGCTTTAGTTATGTTTGTTGTGGCCCTGCAGTGCCACCGTCTCCCGTAATGTTGTTTATGTACTGAACCATCTGTTGTAATAATGTGAACCAGCATCCTGGGACTGGTATTTTTATCACATTAAGTTCTCTCTTTCGAGGGGACGCTTCAGTCTCAGAATACATGTTCTGGATCTCTTCCCTGTTCTTCTTCTTTGTGGTTCCACTGTTACTTTGACTCCGCTAGGGTGTGTCAACTCAACTGTTCTGGGCGAGCAACTGATTACTCCTTTGTGCTCTGTAAGCCAATCCATTCCTAGTATCACGTCAATTCCGTCTGACTCCAGGACTGTCAGGTCTCCTACGAACTCCTGCCCACCTATCATCAGACTAACTGCTGGGCACTCTAAGGTGCACCTAAGCTCTCCTAAGGGAGAAGTAGTGACTATAGGTCTAGCCTTAGGTATTGTCGGGGGTGACTGCTCTTTCACAAACTTTGTCGAGATATAAGATCCAGTTGCTCCAGAGTCAAACAATATCAGAGCTGGAATGCCATTTACTAAAAACTCACCAAGCACAACGTCGAGAGCGTCCTCGGCTTCTTCCTCTGTCAAGTGGTTGAGGCGTCCCCTCTGCGCTGTTGCTGGCTGCGTGTCCTGTCCTCCAGGTGCCAGTGCCTTGGCTGGGGTTTGTTTGTTCTTCTTTTCCGGACAGTCGAAGGACTTGTGACCGGGCTTTCCACAAGCAAAACAAACCACTGAGGTCCCTCCACCAACTCTGGGCGTGTTGTTTGGCTTCCAGTTGGGGTTTCCCTGACCTGAGTAGCTGTTGTTTCTGTTGCCAAAACTGCTGTAGTTGTTACCTCTGCTGCCAAAGTTGTTGCTGTTACTGCCTCGGTTACCCTGATAGCTGTTTCTGTTAAACCCTGAGCTTCCTTGGCTGTTGCTCTGCTGAAAGCCTCTCCTGAGCATGTTGCTCTGACCACTCATCGGCCTCTGACTCAGTCTGTGGTTGTGCAACTGTTCAGCCTTTCTTTTCTTCTCTCGCCAAGTATCTTCAAGACCCACTCTTTCCTTCTCAACTGCGATAGCCCTGTCGATCAGCTCTCTGAGTGACCTGTGTGAACTCGCTGCGAGTGCTATCCTCAGACCTCTGTGCAAGCCTCGCTGGAACCAAAACTGCTTCTTCTTTTCGGTGTTAACGTCTTCAGGAGCATACCTTGACATCTTAGCAAAGTGTCGAGCGTACTCAGCTACAGACAAACTTCCTTGGGTCATTGTCCTGAACTCCATTGCCTTGTGCACCATGACTTGTTCTGGGATGTGGTATTCCTTGAAAGCTTCAAAAAACTCTAGCCAGGTGATCTGAGCGGGGTTCGCGTGAGAGTCACAGTAGCTCTCCCACCACACTTTCGCTGCGCCTTCAAGCTGGTGCGCCGCAAGGGCCACACATTCCTCTTCAGTGTAGTCTGTCAGGTCCAGCTTCGTCTCGATGGTACGCAACCAGTCGTGCGCGTCGAGTGGCTCGTCCGAGTAGTCGAAGGTGGGTGCTTTCAGCCTGATGAACCTTTCAATCTTCCTTTGTAGGTCTTCCTCACGGTGTCCCTGACGGTTCTGGTTCTGGTTTCCCTGTATCTGTTGCATAGCTTGCATCATCTGAGTGTTGGCCTGTGCCATCTGTTGCATCAGTTGTGTTTGAGTAGTCATTACTTCTACCAAGTTAGGCGGTGGTGGTGGTTGCTGGTCGTTCTGCTGGTTCTGCTGAGGCTCCACTGCTGGTTCTCCCATCTCCACTTCCCGTTCTCCACCTGGTACGTTGTCCTCGGGCTGGAGCACGCCTGCTGCGCGTCCATGACCCCTGCCTCCAACTGCAGCTGTTGCTCTTCCGCGACCACGACCTCTGCCACGTCCTCTGCCTCTAGCTGCCATTGCTGCCTCTTCTTGCTCAGCTTCCTCAAAACATGCGAGCAGTCGGTTGGATCTTCGGATCGACATCTTGCTGTATTTTTCATAGAGCAGGTTTAGTGGCGGTCGGTAAGGGTTAGGTTAGCGTTACTAGAGTAGTAGTTGCACACATGAAATAGACTCAATGCTAGAGTACACTCAAGATGAACATCAATAAAACTGCAAGAACAGCCACAAAGATCGATCACATATAACAGCATTACACCCTAGACATGAGTACTATCCCGAGGCCAGCTCCGGGAACCTTGAGGATTAGTACATCTAAGCGGATGCTACATCGTGGCTCAGCCAAAAGGTGGTCATGATCTACTAAGTCTAAGACATCTACTCATGAAGATAGATACAAGTCTCATCACTACTGCTGACATCTGCTGATACTGCCTACTGCATCCATCTCATGATGCTGAAAGTGCCTGTGAGGCGCGCTGCCAACCTCACAGCCTCAGTCTCTGTCTCCTGCTTGATCACTGCCTGTCTTCGTGGAAAGTGTCTGTGAGGCGCGCTGCCAACCTCACTGTGTCCACCTCAGGTCTTGCCAACTGCTGCTCTAGGGGTGCCAGTTCTTGTCTCAGTCTTGTCATCTCGGGAGTAAGGGTTCGAGCCTCAGGTAGTGGTATCGGCTCAACTCGGCTTGGTGAGACCCTGTAGTGCTCTGTCCTGGGTTAAACTCTGCGTTCTTCTGGAAGTCCTTGGTTCACTGTGATCACCTCTGCTACCCTCTTCCTGTCTGACCTTACAGAACTACTAAGGGTCCTTTGAGCTTCATCCTTTGCCATAATCTGTTGAAGACTCAAGTACTTCATCAGCTGGTAGTTTCGCCCACTCTTCTCCTTGTAGCTATCCACCTCTTCCTGAAGTTCTGAGTTGTGACTGTCCAACCAATATACTTCTTCCTTCAGTTCTTCTATTTCTTCTTCCTTGGCTGCCAGTGCTTTGTCTTTTTCTGTGAGTTGATCTTCCAGACGGATATCTCGAGCATGGTGAGTTGCTCGGATTAGCCCTGCCAACTGTCTGTTGTTGCGAGCTTCGTATTCCAGGACTCTGACTTCCCGTGCCTTAGCTTTGAGTCGCTCCTCAAGTAAGGCGATCCTATTGTCCTTCTCCAGTAGCCGGATGTCTTGTTTCCATACTCTCTCTTTCAGCTTGGCAACTTTCTCCTCTAGGCCAATGTTTAAGTACTCCTGCTCAATCATGCACTGAACTGAGGTCCGCAAGGTCACGTTCCGCTCTCGGTCCGCTGCGTGAGCCTGCAAGCTGACTGCGTCTCTGTCAGTTGGATCTTCAAGAGCCCGCGGCAGGTACCGGAAACGGGTGTGGCTGAGCTGGTTCTGGTACACAAGTGTGGCAAGTCGGAGTATCCTCATGGCTATAGTCTGCACTGCCCGACTGAAGGTGCTCTCGCTGGTAGCTGCCCGTAGCATCAGTGACCTTGGCCGTCCAGGGATATTGGGTACTTCCATCAGCAACCGGGTGTGCACTCCCTCGCCAGGGCCGTAGGTCCAGCCCTCGTAGAAGACGTTGTCCACGTCTATCCCCACTGTACGCAACACCTCCCTCAGTAGCACTGCTAAGCCTCCACGGTCTGCACCAGTGGTCCTGATCTCCCGTCGTTCATCTGCTGGTCTTCTTCCTTCCATCTGCCAGACAGTTAGTGGGTTGTTAGTAAGTTAGCAAGTTAGTAAGGTAAGGGTAAAAGTTTTTGTAAATAGTTGAGATGTACTCATATATAGTTTTTAAATAGTCCAAGGGGTTTCATATACAGTAGAGGACTCAGTTAGAGCTTCTGTCCTAAGAATCCGATCTAATGGTTACGCGCTACGGTCAAGTATGGCTCTGATACCAACTGTGACGAACCGGATTCCCGACGACAAGAATCCGACTCCCTGTACCCTCGAGATAGTCCCAGGAATAGCAGCTATCTCGTACATAACTCATCTCAGTTAAATATCACATCCATAAAACGATAAAAGATCCAAAACATGACATATATAAAACATAGCGTCTGGTACAAGCCCTCTGGGCTAAATCGACAATAAGAAACAACTGCACAGCGGTAGCTAGAACATCAGGGACCACTCCTCCACAGGCATCCTTGAGCGTAGCGCACACCCTTCAATCGTACCACCCGTCCTTGTTGAACTCGTGGTCGCGGTCTTCACCTGAGAACCCAAAGTCTGTCCCCAAGGAAATGGGACAGGTTCACGTCACCAGCCATAATATGAAGCAAGCTTTAAACTGGCCTATTCTAAGGTATAGAAATAATCAAGGTTTGAGCCAGGGTTTTCCTATGCGAGCAGCAGCAATAACCCAATATTCAACTCATCACCAACTCCTTCCTCACAATCACATCCACTCCCCAATTCCAACCATCAGCCTCACATAACCATCGGGCTCGTCCTGCCACAGCAAGTTCCCGCAAAACATCATCCACCAACACCTTTCACTCACTAGTCGACTCGGTGAGCTCCCTCCCCACCTTGTCTCAACAGCAACGCTGGACCAATCTCTCTTAACCCAAATCAAGGATGAGGTAAGAAAGCAGATTCCCATGCTAGTCGGAACTTATCAGAAGCGGGTCATCCGTAACCGTGGACACGGCTATACGTATAGTTTACACTCTGCAGAGGTGGCACTCCAGGAATCCATCCGGGCTGCAAGGCTAGTCCGCAACCAACCTGAGACACAGCCCACAGCAAAGACCCTAAACAGTAACGGCACCAATCCTGTCTCCCTGGGCTCGGGAAACATCTGATCTAACATCTGCCCCAGGGACGTGAAACCTTCCCACCGGGGCCAGTCGGGGGCCGTGGTAAATCAGGGAGATTACGCCGCAACGAATCCCCCCTACACATATCAAGCTCGATCCTCCTACAGTCTCGGCACCGCACTAGAGTAGGCTTGCTGGAACCCTCCCCATACTGGGTAGATGGTGAGCACAATATTCCCACGTCCAAAGTTGGAACTCGACTCGGTCCTTAATTGTCGGTAAAGCGAGTATCAGCGTCATAAGCGATCCGCCGCAACGGTCCGCAATCGGCACCCATAACAGGTATAGCCGCCCAAACTCCTCAGGTACTCCCCGAGTACCAATCCCCAAGAAACCATGTACCCGCAATAGGTACCCCATAGGGACTGCCCGAGTGCAGTCCCCCAGCACCTCGATCAAACGATTGAGTTGTTATTACTCGCTTACACCGCCTAGCTGCACTACTCCTCCCATACCACCCACAACTCACGCCAAGAGGATCAAATCACAACCATCCCAACACATGCATAGCATAGCATATTCCATAAAGTGAGTAGTAGGTAGCAAGGTAACAGGATATTAACAAAGGCAGTGCAGGTTTATCATGCGAGTAAAGTAAAGCGCTAGCATACTAGTTGCATGTCTAATAGGTATTTCAGAGAATGGTCGGGCGTGAACCTGGGCAAAAGTCTTCGTCCCCGTCAAAGCAGTTGTCGTAGTGGTCCGGCTCCTCCTGACTCTCTGGAGCTCCTAGGGTTGCGGAAAAATAAAATAAGGCGCGGCTACTAGCAAAGAAACACCAAAACAGCGATGGAGGAAGACCCAAAGAACACCAAACTCTACACTAACGTGTAGGTCATGATTTTAGAAAAATATAGAAATTGGTTTCATATTTTTCTGAGCTACGGTTGATTTATTATTAATTTTTAAAGTTTAAATCATTTTTTGAAAATATTAAATAATTTCCGAAAAAGAAAAATAGATAAAAATTAGCCTGCTGACGTCATCATGACGTCATGCTGACATCAGCAGTGGGGTCCGCCTAGGATGACGTCAGCAGTGGGCCCTGCTGACGTCAGCGTTGACTGGTCAACGGTCAACGGGTCAACGGTCAGCTCTGGTCAGTGGGCCCAGGTGGTCAGTGACTCGTAGAGTATGACAAGTGGGCCCCATACGTCAGCGCAGTTAAAAGAAAAAGAAAAAGATTAAACGATGGCTGGGCTGGAATTGGGCCGAAAGTGACTGGGCCGGAAAAGTTCAAGGGTCTAAACCAGACTTAAGGTTCAACTTTAGGCCCACGAAGGGGTTTAGCTGGATCTGGCTCTGGTGGACTCGGTCCACCGTGATCCGTGAGTGCGGTTCACGTGAGCCGGGTGCACGGGATCCAGGTGTGGCCGACTCGGGATCGTCTGCGGGTGGCTGTGTGGCGTGCGTGTGGCTTCCCGCGGCGCGACGCGAACGCGCGCGCGGCGCGCACCAGAGCACGCCGGCGGCGATGGTCGGCGGCGGAACTCGCCGGAAATGGCTCGGCTGGGTCCAAGATGTGGCGCTACGACTCGGCTAGGGTGTGGGGGTTCGATTTGGTAGGATAAAGGCGGAAGATTGGGTGGCTAGGGGAGCCTCCGACGCAAGCAGCGGCGGCGCGACCATGGACGCCGGTGAGCATCGACGGTGACACGGGATCCAAGTGCATCAGTGCACGGTTAGGGGGTAAGGAGGGTGCGGCTCGCGCGCTCGTGACCTCCAGCGACTGCTGGGGCACGGCTAGGTGCTCGTGCGCGGGCACGTGGCTGCCCACGGCCGCGGCACGGCCTCGGCGTTCGCGCGCGGCGAGCGGAGCTCGGCCGCGGCGGCCTCAGCTGCAGGGCGGTCGACGGCAGGTTGCGGGCTAGGCTGCTGCGGCTCGACGGGGTCCTACACACGTTCGTGGCCACGACTCGAAGGTCGGGTCCCAGAAGAGGGGCTAGCAAGCGGCGGCGGCGGCGATTGGCCGGAGACAGAGAAGAAAGGGGGAGAAGCGACGGCGCTCACCTAGGGGCCAGTAGAGGTTCGCTGCAGCTCAGGGTAGTGCTCGACGTGGCTTGGCGAAGCTCCGGCGTCCACGTTCGTCCCGGGTCCGGCTCCTCCTTGGCACCTCCACGGACGGCGGCGTCGGCTTCGGCGGCGGCGACGCGGGGAAGACGATGGGCTCACGCTCCTTGCTCCTGCTCCCGCTCAATCCCCTCCCCACCTCTTCTCGCACCTCTCACCCCTCGCGAATTGGATTTGGAACGAACCCCAAAGGGGCGGCGCGGCTTGGGGAGGAAGAAGGGCCGGCGGCGGATTTTATAGGGCGGCTGCGCTAGGGTTCGGGCACGGACGGCGAGATGGGGGTCGTGGGCGGCCTCGGACACGCGTTGCCATCGCAACGGGCCGCACAGGAGCGATGGGACCGGCTCGGGTGGTTGGGTGCTCACGGGCGCGCGCGAGAGAGAGCGGGCGGCGCGGGGAAGAAGAGAGGAGGAAGAAAGCTGCCAGGTGGGGTCAGGGCGTCAGAGAGAGAAGAAGCGACGCGGAGGCGACACGGTGATGGATTGGGCCGCAGCTGGGCCGAAAGGCCGAGCGGGCCGGCTGGCTGGTTGGCTCGGGAAGAAGAGATCAGGGTGGTTTAACAGACTTTGGCTCAGAGATTTGGCCCACGACAGTTAGTTAGAAAGGTTTGACAATTAGTTTAGATAGTTAGAGTTTGAATTCAAATCTAGAATTTGAATTCAAACCAACCAAAAATCCAATTAAATCCAAATAACTCCAAATCACACTATTTCATCCTTAGCACTTCAAATTGATTTTTAAATTTCAAATTTAAATTGCTTAAGAATTTGGGAGCACAATAGAATTAATTTTAAATATTGGTTTGCATGCACAACAATTCACCAAAAATTTTTGAAATCCAAATTTTTGCACACAACAAATCCTAGGGAAATTTTGGGTTGTTACAGAGTCTTGATGGGCTTGGCATTCTCCATGTCAAACTTCTTGAGCATATCGGTGGTGTACTTGGTTTGACTAATGAAGGTGCCATCCTTGAGTTGCTTGATTTGAAATCCAAGGAAGAACTTCAACTCACCCATCATGGACATCTCAAATCTCTTTGTCATAATCCTACTAAATTCTTCACACCAAACATTGTTAGTAGAGCCAAATATAATGTCATCGACATATATTTGGCACACAAAAATATCTTTATCTTGCTTGCGTGTAAAGAGAGTAGGATCGGCCTTGCCTATTTCAAAACCTTTCCTTAAGAGAAAGTCCTTAAGGCATTCATACCATGCTCTAGGGGCTTGCTTGAGCCCATAGAGCGCCTTATGGAGCTTGTATACATGGTGAGGATACTTGGGGTCTTCAAAGCCCGGTGGTTGCTCCACATATACCAATTCGGAAATTGGCCCATTTAGAAATGCACTCTTCACATCCATTTGATGTAGCTTGAAATCATGGTGAGTAGCATAGGCAAGTAAAATACGAATTGACTCAAGCCTAGCTACGGGAGCATATGTCTCACCAAAATCCAAACCTTCTATTTGAGTGAAGCCTTGAGCAACCAACCTTGCCTTGTTTCTTGTAACTACACCATGTTCATCTTGCTTGTTCCTAAAGACCCACTTGGTTCCAATCACATTTTGCTTGGACCTTTCTACCAACGACCAAACTTCATTTCTCTTGAAATTGTTGAGCTCTTCTTGCATGGCCATTACCCAATCCGGGTCATCAAGTGCTTCTTCTACCTTGAGAGGTTCCAAAGAGGAAACAAACGAGTAATGTTCACAAAAACTTGCTAATCTAGAACGAGTAGTTACCCCTCTTTGGATGCTTCCAAGAATGTTGTCCACGGGATGATCTCTTTGGATAGTGTGGTGGACTCTTGGATGTGGTACACTTGATTGAGCTTGGATTGGACCATCATCATCATGATCATCTTGACTTGAGTTGACACCATTTTGTGCTTGATCTTGATCGATTGTTGGTGTGGATGGTTCAACTTGTGTTGGTGATGATTTGTCTTCTTTTGGCTTGTTTTGCTCACTTGGATCTTGAGGCCTTACTTCTCCAATGGCTAGCTTCTCAATTGCTTGTTGTGGAGGTTCTTCGTCTACATCATTTGGATCAACTTGCTCTACTTGAGAGCCGTTAGTTTCATCAAAGTCCACGTCACACGCTATTTCAACACAACCGGAGGTCTTGTTGAAAACATGGTAGCCATGGGCATTTGATGCATAACCAAGAAGAAAACCTTCATCACATTTAGGTGCAAACTTAGAGCTTTTGGGCTTCTTGTTTAGAATGAAGCACTTACTTCCAAAAACTCTAAAGTAAGACACATTAGGCTTTTTACCTATGAGAAGCTCATATGCCGTTTTCCTCAAGAGCTTGTGGAGGTAGAGACGGTTGATGGCGTGGCATGCGGTGTTGATGGCCTCGGCCCAAAATTGGTCCGAAGTCTTGTACTCATCTAGCATTGCCCTTGCCATCTCAATGAGTCCTATTCTTCCTCTCCACAATACCATTTTGTTGAGGAGTGTATGGCACGGAGAATTGATGCCCAATTCCTTCCTCTCCAAGAAATTGTTCAATGTTGGTGTTCTTGAACTCGGTGCCATTGTCACTTCTCACTTTCTTGATCTTCCAATTAAACTCATTTTGGGCCTTTCTTGCAAAATTCTTGAATATCTCATGCACTTGACCCTTATCATGCAAAAAGAACACCCAAGTGAAACGAAAATAATCATCAACAATAACAAAGCCATATTTGTTACCACCAATACTAATGTAGGCCACGGGCCCAAATATATCCATGTGTAGAAGCTCAAGCGGAGTCTTGGTGGTGACGATGCTCTTGGGTGGATGTGGTGCACCAACTTGCTTTCCCGCTTGACATGCACTACAAAGACAATCTTTCTCAAAGGAAACATTTGTTAGTCCAAGAATGTGATCGCCCTTAAGAAGTTTGTCAAGATTTCTCATCCCAACATGAGCTAGTCGGCGATGCCAAAGCCAACCCAAGCTAGACTTTGCTAACAAGCATGCATCAAGTTGAGCTTTCTCCGATGTGAAATCCACAAGATAAAGCTTTCCCTTGAGCACACCCTTGAAAGCAACGGAGTCATCGCTTCTTCTAAAGACGGTCACACCCTTATCGGTGAACAAACAATTGTAACCCATCTCACAAAGTTGTGAAACGGATAGCAAGTTGTAGTCCAACGATTCCACCAAGAAAACATTGGAAATTGAATGATCGGTAGAGATTGCAATTTTACCTAGACCTTTTACCTTTCCTTGGATATTATCGGCAAACACAATGTTGTCACTTGAATTTTCATTTCCCTCCAATGAAGTGAACATACTCTTCTCTCCGGTCATATGATTTGTGCATCCACTATCAAGCACCCACTTGGTTCCACCGGAGGAGTATGCCTACAAAAACAAATCAAGCTTTTGTTTTAGGTACCCAAATAGATTTGGGTCCTTTGGCGTTAGTCACAAGAACTTTGGGCACCCACACATTTCTCTTGATCAATGTGTCTCTAGTGCGATACCCAACATACTTGGCAACCACCCTACCATGATGGTCCCAAGCCAACACATAATCGGCATAGAAGGTACTTTGTGGAGCATGTGCCTTCACTTTGTTGTCTTGCTTCAAGTTGGTCTTGGTGAGTTTCTCCTTCTTGGGTTGAGTTTGAGTTTGTGGTCTCTCATACTCATAAGACACAATATGAGAGGACTCAAAACTCATAGGCTTGGTGTAGTTGGCCTTGTGTTCCTCCCCCTTGCTCCAAGGATACCTTGTGTGTTGAAAGTGCTTCAACAAGCCACCTTTCACACCAAGGCCGGAGGTCTTGTTGTTCTTGATGACGGGGATAAGGTTTCTATCACCTTGCTCATCCTTACCTAAACCCATGTCATTCTTGTAACCATATTTCTTCATGTAGTTTGTACCAAAAGCCTTCGAGTACCTTTCAAACTCACCTATCTTGAGATGTGGCTTCTCTTTCTTGAGAAGATCGGTGAGCCTTGATATTTCCTTCTTCATAGCTTGTGCTTCGGCAAGGTTAGTACCACAAGATTTTATATCAACATTATAACATCTAGCACAACCATTGCTAGTGGAGGGAATAGAGGATTTGGTTGCATCATTAGAGCATGAGGAGGTGCTATCCCAAACAGTGTTGAATTGTACTTCAAGAGCCATATGTTTGGCATTCAAACATGATAAGTTTTCTTGAAGTATTTCTTTTTCACCTTTTAGGTTAGCATTTGATTCATTGGCTAAGAAAAGGTCCTTAGTCAACTTCTCAATATTTTCCTTTTCTTTAGCTAGAGACTTTTCAAGCTCAAGAAATTTGTCAATTTTGGCATTGAGCAAGTCCTCTCGCTCCTTGAAACCCTTTCTTTCTTGGGATAGGAATTTCTCAAGGGCTATGGATTTCTTTTGCTCACGCCTCATCAACTCTTCTTGAGCCTCAAGAGTCTCTTCCCTAACCTCTAATTCCTCCGCTAGCATTCTAATTCTACAAGCGGCCTTTTTACCAAATTGCTTAGCTAGTTTTTCATACATAATTTCTTTATCATCATCATTATCATCATCATGAGGAGGAGAGAGTGATTGAGGAACTACCTTCACCCCTTTTGCCATAAGACAAGCGGGAGTAGTATCATCTTCATCATCGGTGAGCTCTCCAAAGAGTGATGTGCTTGTGGTAGTAGCTTGCACCGCAATTGTTGCAACCTCCTCATCATCGGAGGTCTCTTCGGTTGAATCCAACTCTTGACCAAGATGAGCTTCACCGGTGTGCTTCTTCTTCTTCTTGTGGCCTTCTTCTCCTCTCTTTTTGGGTGTTGGACAATCGGCCACAAAATGACCAATTTCCCCACAACCAAAGCATGGCTTGTTGGACCTTCGTCTTGTCTTTCCCTTGAAGTTTCCCTTCTTGAAGAAACCGGTCTTCTTGAATGTCTTCTTAAGGTTCTTCATGAAGAGAGCAAGTTATTCTTCTTCATCACTATCACTATCACTATCACTTTCTTCCTTCTCTTCTTTCTTGAGTTTTTCTTGAACCTTGACCACTTCCTTGCCTTTGCTCTTGGTGTTTGCTTGAAGTGCTACACCACTTCCCTTCTCAATTTGCTCATAGATTTGTGACATTTGTTGAGATACTTGAGCTTCTTTGACGGTCATGAGATGCTCTTCAAATCTTCCAATGACATCGGCGGGAGTGAACCTCTTGAAACCTCTCTTCTCTCTAATCAATGTGGGAAGGTTCACATCTCTTGCCATATATGCGCTCAATATCTTGTCAACTACTTCACGGTCACCCCACTTGGTGCTTCCGAGTGCTCTAATCTTGTTAATGATCTTGTTCAATCTAGAGAACATCTGTTGTGGTGACTCACTTGGAAGTATCACAAATCTATTGAGCTCTCCTTCCAAGCATCGAATTCTTCCCTCTCTAACTTTTCTTGTGCCTTCATGATTGATTTGGAGTGTCTCCCAAATCTTCTTGGCGGATTGTATCACATCCACCTTTTCTTTCTCTTCCGGTTCCAAGGCACTAAGAATAATTGCTTTGGCTTGCATGTTGCGATGGATTTCATGTTCTTGATTCGTGGAAAGAGGAGAGTTGTCCTTCGGAAAGTTTACACCTACACACAATCTTCCAAAGGGCCGGGTGGACCCCGATCAAATGTGCAACCATCTCATCTCTCCATGAGGCATAAGTAGTATCCTTAAAACGAGGAGGTTTGCCCATGGAGATAGAGGTATAAGTAGTTGAATAACTTAAGCGAGAATAATCAAAGGGAATTTGAGGATTAGCCTTATTCTCCCGCTTCTTTCTCTCTTGTTCTTCATAATCCGAGTCATCATCGGATGAGAGGGTCTCAAGCTCACGATCATCATTGTTCTTGGGCTTCACCTCTTTCTTCGATCCTTCGGGTTTTTCCTTTCCTTCTTCTCCCGACATCTTGATTCTCCAAGCGGTTAAGCTTTAATCCGGAGACCAAAGCTCTGATACCAATTGAAAGGATCACAAGATGCCTAGAGGGGGGGTGAATAGGATCTTCTTGAAAATCTGCACACAATTCAGCTCAATCTCGGATTAGTACCCGGAACTTCCGGCACCCTACCGGATACTCCGACTCAGACAGTCGTGGAGTATCTGGCAGGTTCCCAGATTTTCCTGTGACAGAAATATGTGAGCTCGTGATTCAATTTTCTTTGCAACTTAGCTGATTTCCTTTGAATAGAACGGTGGGGAATCGTCTCAGGATTCTTTCCAACCAAGGGCTGCACTACAAACTTCACACACGAGTAGATCGGAGCAAATATGTGAAAGTCAACTATGAACTAGGAAGAACACGATGAACACGAAGAACAAGTATGAACTAGAGGACAAGCACAACAACAAGAGACAAGAGATTTGATTTCCGAAGTTCACTTCCCAAAAGAAGCTACGTCTCCGTTGAGGTGCCTCCAAAGAGACCGGGTTGAGCCACAACCCTACCCTCCCCCTAGGGCCCAAAAGCCAAGCTAGGGTTACTTACTATGATTTCCCCGAGGGGATGGCTTTACAAACTTTCCGGGGCAAGCTCACACGAGTTGAGCGCTCGCCGGAGACGCCTAGCCGTCTAGGAGCAAAAGCTGCAAGAGTAACAAACGCGAATCGATGGCCGAAGGATGCTTCAAGTGCTCAAAGTTGGAGTTGATGCTCACCCACACTCAAATCCACAAGCTCACTCAATCCCCTTCTCAAATCTCACAAAGATTAGCTCTAGAAGGATGATGGAGTGAAAGGGAGGCTCAAGAGAGTGTTTCTTGCAAGTGGAGTCGGCAGGCAAGTGAAGAGGCGGCGTGGGAGTATAAATACTCGGCCCCCAAAATCTAACTGTTATGCTGTCTGCGAGATCTGGGTTGGATACTTTGGCCCCTTGCCGGAATATCTGGCTCCAGAAATGAACATGAAGCTTTGACCCTGATTCTGGACTAGAAAACTCCGACCCCTTGCCGGAGTATCTGGCTCCAGAAAAACTGGTGCCCGTGAGTGCATTTTTGTGTCTATCTTGTGCACTTGTTATTTCTTTTGAGCACTTTATCATCCATGGCACAATCAACACGCATCCCCCTTGATAGTACGGCGTTCCTAACTAAAATTCAAAATATAAAATAATTTAAATCCTTTAATCTTCACGCCGTCCACCACGTTCCATAGAGGGATACATCAACATATTTCAACCATGAATTTTAACATAGTATCACCTGTTCATAGACTCAATTTAAACCATTAGCCCTTTGGTTATATTTGTCATCACTCAACCAAAACCCACTAGGGAGAGCCTAGATGCACTTTCAAGTCCAGCACTTACTATCTTTCGTATTATGCTAGGAATAACAATAGCACCCCGTTTGGAAGTCAGAATTGGGCCGTGGAATTGACATTCGCGGACGCGAATACCGCTGGGCCGATGTTTGGATGCCACAGGAATTGGACTGCGGAAATGCCAACGAATACCGTGTGGTATCCCATTCACCTCCGTGAACCCTCAAAGAAATCCGAGCCGGCACCCTCGGCTTTCCACTGCATTCGCACCGCAGGCTGCAGCCCTTTTGCCTCGAGCTCCCTCCACTGCACCTCGAGCTCCCTTTGCCATCGCGCCTCGAGCCCCCTCTATCGGCCCCTCGAGCTCCCTCCGCCGCGGCCTCCTCCTCATCCTCCCGTCCGGCGTGGCCTATTCCTCCTCCCGTTCGGCGCATCCTCGTCGCGGGTCGCGGTGGACGCCCCTCCAACCATCCTCTTCCTCCCGTCCGGCGTGGCCTCCTCCTCCTCCTATCTGGCGCGGCCTCCTCCTCCTCCTCCCATTCGGCGCGTCCTCCTCCTCGCGGGTCACAACGGACGTCCCTCCTCGTCGTCCCGTCCGGCGCGGCTTCCTCCTCATCGTCTCGTTCTGCGTGACCTCTTCTTCCTCCCATCCGGCGCGGACTCCTCCTCCTCCTCCCGTTCGACGCGGCTCCTCCTCACGGGTCGCGGCCGGCGTCTCTCCTCCTCCTCACGGGATGCGGCAGGCGCCCCTCCTCTTCCTCCCGTCCAGCTGCCCCCCTTCTCTTGCACGCGGCCGGCGCCCCATCTTCTTCCTCCCGTGCGGCGACAAGAGAGAGAGAGAGAGAGAGGGAGGGTCACGGGGCAGCACCGGTGTCCCACGGGCGGTGCGACGAGCATGTCAGGTGACCAAATTTCAATTCCACTCTTGTACATCCAAACATGTATTAAATTTGACTCCTCCCTTCATTCCAAAAGGCAATGCAATGTTCACCCAAACAACATATTTTGAATTGAGGCTAATTTCAATACCGTGGCCGATTTGGTATCGAACCCAATTCAATTCCAAGGCCTCCAATATCTACATCCAAACGAAGCCTAGATGTTTTGAAAATGTATATCTATTTCCTCTCGTTTGTGTGATGATATCCAACACCCATTAAGCTCTTGAACATGTGGGTCGTTGATGTCGGGTATCATACACCATCTAGTAGCAACAGCTAGGAGGCGGATCTACTAAGGGCCTCGAGGGGGCACATGCCCTCACTCCATATTTTGTTACAGCAGACATATCATTTTATAGGGCATATTGAACATATCATTTGATAACTCAGGAAGTTGAGTTGAAATGTTTGTGCTGGATCATAAGCAACTCGAATGGGTAAGCAGATGAGCAATTGCACACCAGTCGCATTTAAAAATACTGGAAAATCAAAATTGTTCATACAAGACGCATCGTGATTTGACTGTTGTTTTAATATGACTTATTTAGAGCATCTCCAAGAGACTAGCCAAATCATTTTCTAAAGTTAAATTTAGCTATTGTTAGAGAAAAAAACGTTTCCAACAGACTCTGTAAATGACCCTCCAAATTTAGTGGCTCTCCATCCCACCTCATTCGCTAGCTATTTTTAGCTAGCCTACCTCACTAGTCATCTTTACAGAATCTATTGGATTACTCTGTTATTTGTTAGTCAAATCTATTTTTGAGAGTAGCTAAATCAGTAAATTTAACTAGTCTTTTTAGCTAATCACTTGGAGACCCTCTTAGTGGCTGAATAATTATTAGACCTTAAGATGCAAATAGAAATCTTTTACCATTTTGAAGAGAGAAATTAAAAGAGTAGGCCAGATCACCCTGAGAATCTATGTTAGTGGGCAATCAATTTAGTTAGTAAACTGAAGCTGCCTACTGGGCTTTCGTTCTTAAAGGCTGAAACCCAACTCTTCTTATTGATGGGTCCTCAGCTAGCCTAATAACCCATGGTTCCTCTCTGAGCCAATAGCACATCCCCACGCCATGACCTCGCTGGCCGGGGCGGCTATTTATCGCGCGCACGACCGGCTAGGTGGGCTCGTTTGGCCTATTAGAGGCTTTGGGGTGCGTGGGAGGAGACAACCAGCCCCATATGTTAGTTTTTTCTAGTTAATTTTGTTAATTTTGTTTTTATTCAATTTTCTCTATATCTATTAATATTTTATATCTTTTTCTCTTTTCTTTTTTATACCTACTTTTTTATTTGTTTTTCTTTAACATGTGTACATATTTGTTCGTCATGTGTATATATTTGTTCGTCATGTGCATATATTTGTTCATGATATGCAAACATTTGTTTATCACATAGAATTTGATATTTGCATTACTTGTTTATTATAGAATAAATTATTAGACTGTAGTAATATTTTGTTCATGATGTATTAAATTATTTTTTCGTTTATTTACTATGTTGTTTGTTTATAAAAAATAATATGTTCACGATGTTTATGTGTTTGTTATTCACGTACAACAATTTTTTCTCTTCTTTCTATTGTTTCTCTAGTGTACATGAATTATTCATTAGCCATGTCTATATTTTTTTTTGTTTTTAGTTTCCTTTCCCTTTGTTTTATTATCCATTCTATTTTGTTATTTATTATTTTTTCTTTATTTTTTTCTTTTATTTTCGTATACTAACTTGTTCGCAATGTAGACACGTTTGTTCACTTACAAAACTTATTTTATTCGTGATGTTAAATTATTTATTTAGTTTATACTAACTTGTTCTTATATAAGAAATAATTTGTTCGCTATGTAAATGCATTTGTTCTTCGCATTGCGAAGCTATTTTGTTCACTTTATAGTGTAATTTGTTCACTGTGTTACATTATTTGTTTGTTCTCTTTATAGATTAAATTGTTTGACAACGTGTACTCATTTGTTCATGATGTTCAATTTTATGTTGTGAGTCATATAATCAAATGTTCAGTCTTTATGTTCACGGCATACTATAATTTGTTCATCGTATTTAGTTTTTTGTTCGTAGAGAACAAATGCATGTTCATGTTGTTTAAATATTTATTATTCGCAATAGTAAAAATGTTCTGGCTTGATAAAAAAATGTTCGACAAAAAATACCATATAAACATAATCAAGTAAGATCTTGTTTTGAAGATTTTACTGTAACAAATATTATGGTGTAATTGAAATTTAATTTGGATATTGGCTTTAAGAGTAATGATTTTTTCTCAAATATTGTTGCATCTAAGAGTTGTCCTCTTCTCGTTGTCTGCTCGGGTCTATTTACAGCTGTAATCACGTGGACCGCGGACTACACATCATATCATCAGGCGACAGGTGCGCGCACATCACTCAGGTGGTGAGGCTATCCGCACATCACCCGAGAAGACCCGAACAGCGGCGGGACGAGAAGGGCCCGAGCCGCCGGCTTCTCGCGGGACGCCACTACCGCTTCGAGCTCCTCGCGGGGACGGTGGTGGTTCCTCCTCCCTCCCTATGCCCCCGCCGGTCCCCGATTCATCTTCCCTCCTCCTCCCTCCGCATCCGCATACCGTCGAGCTCGCACCACGCGCTGGCCAGTGCGGCGGTGCTCGGGCGACTCCTCGTCGGCGGCGGGTGGGTGCGTGGGCGGCGCCCGCATTCTCCTCCTCCCTCCCTGGTCGGGGCTCCATGGTGAAGAAGTCCAGCGGCGGCGGCAGTCACGGGTGGTGGTTGGATGGTGCGCGGGCCCCGCGCTGATGTGGCGCGTAGCGTTCGATCGCTACCTCACTTGATTTGCCGCGTCTGAAATTGTACCGGCCCCTTGCGCCGGTGCAGAAAAAACGGTACAGACATACTCCCTCCGTCCATAGATGTTTTCGCTTTCCGAGAAATATTTTTGACCAAATATATAAAAATATATATTAATATTTATGGTACATAATAAATATCATTATATAGATATTTGAATCTAGTTTTTAATAAAAATTTTTGAAGATTAAAATGTTGCACATATTTTTTATAAATCAAAGTAAAGTTGTGGCACGAAAACCACGGCGATGGTTATTGGACCGAGCGGAGGAGTCCGCTGTAGTTCCTTTTACAGGCGCCGGTGCGGGTAGCTAGATGCACCCCTCGCGGCCTCGCTGGCGGGTGGCGGCGTTTGTGCGCACGATTGCTTTTTTCTGATACGGGTCTGCCTTGCATCTCTATTCGATCTGCACATCTCGAATACTAGAATTTAGACGTGTCATAGCTAATTGAGGACAGATGATCCGATGTGAAGTCTCCACGAGATTTGATTAAGAAACAAAGATGAGAATTACATGTTGGAGCGTAAAAAGAGAAGACGATACAATTGTCTGTGGGGCTGCTGGGAGTTGGGATATATCTTCTTTGGTAAGCAAAGCAGCCAAGGCGATAAGTTTCGTAGCCTACGCGCAATATTAAAATGACTTGTCCGCGGAAGCAGCCATGGTTGCTGGGGGATGGAGTGACGCAAGATTTGCAAGTTGACCTTAAAGATAGGTGTTGGACGCCGACATCTTTTTAGGAAAAGATAAATACATCGCTCTTCCCAAACAAATCTGGACACATTTGGCCTTAGTTGCTGAATTTAGGAGACAAACTTTGGTCTTTTGGGGTGCGTGCGCCAATGTAGTATTTCATTTGTATGCGTGAAAAATTATCCAAAAATTAATTAATTAGGCTCAAAATGTTCGTCTCGCAGAGTACAACAAAACTGTGTAATTAGTTTTTAATTTCATCTACATCATGTGCCGACATTTTAATGTGATGGAAATCTTTTTTTTACATAGTGAACTTTGAGGGTGGAATTTGGGATAGACCTTAATACACTCGCCGCCACTGTCACGGTGCTCCATCCCTCCCTGCTCATGGCTGCCGTGACTTGTTCAGTTGTTTGTACCAAGTGCACTGGAATATGCTTTCGGCGCTGGACGTGACAGGTCACGGGCTAAGCATTCCCTAATGGCCAAAGTGCCCCCGCCCGCTGTTTGCTAGCTTCTTTGCTTGTCGAGCGGTCTCAAGTTCGTTTTACACTGCGTTTTGGCCTATAAACCTGACTTACCTGAGGACGCGGTCAGTTTGTTCCAACTTCAATGTTACATTTCCATTAAAAAAACCCTTCAATGTTACATTGGCGCCATCGTTCCGGACCAAGCCTTGTAAATCATGCCGTCGCTCCGAACTAATTTAGTAAAGTTTAAAGGAGCTGTCAAGAAAAAGAAAGGAAACTCAAAAGGCTCTTTTCTAAAAAAAATGACAGACAAACACGAACAGAAGGATCAAGGTGAAAGGTCCAGAAGTAAAATCATGTAGGTTAGGGTTTAGGGTTTAGGGTATAGTATGCCATCGCTCCGAACTAATTTGGTAAAGTTTAAAGGAGCTGTCAAGAAAAAGAAAGGAAACTCAAAAGGCTCTTTTCTAAAAAAATGACAGACAAACACGATTTTGTTATCTTAGCCTACGAATTCTCATACGAAGTTTCCATTATCTATGAATTTATGTAAGGACTTTTCTTATACACAATGGTTATCACTCCAACAGCTTTCACTATATTAAGTTTGTACCACACTTTGAAATACAAATGTAACACTTAGCAGCCAACATTTGATTTGTTCCTTAATACTATCGGTATATCAAGTTCCTGCCCCTACACCCACAAAACAAATGATAAGGTTATGTTTGGAACTTTCAGTGCCATTATAAAGACGCCACGCTATACATGTGGCAAACAAATCTTTGAGCAATCCTTCAGATGGATATTGATGACAAATACAACTAAGAAGCAAACGGCACTTGAGTAAATACGGCACGCCAAACTTTTGGCCACTAAGCAAATGGTGGTCTAAAAGAGTATAGTGTGCCGCGGTTTTGATGTGGCGTGCCCCGAATGCGACTCAAATATGCCCCAAATTCTGTGTACTAAAATAAATTGTGGGTGTGCCGAAACAACTTGTCTTTTTAACGACATGGTGATCTTCGAACGAATCGAAATAGGATCTTATTAGTGTTGGGGCGATCATTAGGGGTACCCAAACCTATGTGATAACCACCCTTGTTAAACATTAAACTCATGCGCATAACCAGAAAAAGAGAAACGGAAGTTAAGGCCCATGGCCCAGCAACGAACGAAGGCTCAGTCAAGGCGCCCCGTGGAGTGCCTCGACACGAACCATAATCTCCGCTTCACTCGAGGGAACCGACCCCTCGAGCGAATCGGAGAACTCCGCTTCGGTCGAGGCCTGAGGATCGAGCCTCGAGCAACCCACGGAATGGGGTGAGCTCTGCCTCGGTCGAGACCCGCGCTCCGACAGACAATTAATGCCGCTCACCACCACCGTGCGTCCAAAGTCAAAAGGCAAATCTCTCGCCATGCCGCCCTGACAGCCACGACCCCCCGTCCCATCCGCCAACTCCCGTCACTATGCTACCAACCGAGGCTCTGTGCGGGCAGGCCGACGCTGTGCGAACAGAGCCTGTCATTCTGAGCTCCTGTGCTGCCAACTCCGACGACCCGAAGCCCTCCGTCAGGCAGGAGAGACCTTCGAGCACACAGCAGGGGAAGAAGAGAGGACGGCGGAGGCATGGCGGGCCATTCCGAGCACTATGCGACCATCCCTGACGCTGTGCGCACATGTCGCCACTGTGCGAACAGGGCCGGGTCACTCCAACTCCCTGTGCTACCAACTCCCACAGCGATTTCCCACAGAATGGGCTGTGCACAGGCATGGGAGACCCTCGAAATAGTGTACGGGCGAGTCATTACCGCACAAAGGACAGCTCGGATCCTCAAAACCACTCCTCGGCGTCATCACCAGTACAAGAATCGACCACTGGGATCGCAATATCGCGCAACAGCAGACGAGGACAAAGAAGCACGCCCAGTGCCACTCCTACTACTGTACGGCAATTATGCCTGTACAGCAACACACACCTGTAATCCCTCCTCCTTGGCCTATAAAAGGAGGGGGTGATCGAGCAAGAGAGACAGAGACAAAGAGCTCGAGAATTCGCACACACTCAGAAAAACCACGATATTGGTACTCCGCCTCAATCATCAGGGACTCGGAGGTCTAGCCACCTCTCCCAACCTGCTTGTACCCCCTACTACTTGCAGTCCGGTGCAGAATAATACATCGCGCGTACCACCTTGCTGGAAGTACGGTCTTACGACCGGAACCAGGATAAACCCGTGTCTTGTTTTATCTTCTGCATCAACCATCAGGGGAGGGAACACAGTGCATTTCTGGTTGGTGTCGGGACCACAATTTCTCAACACCGACAGTGGCGCGCCAGGTAGGGGCCTCGCGCTGTGATCGATTGTTTCATCCACCATCGCCCTTGATGGCAACCTGAGTCGTACGCGACAACCTTTTTTCGATGCCAGCATCAGGTCAACTCCCTGCCGGATTCGAAATCTGGTTTGAGAGTCTTGACTTCAGGGCGACTGGCGATGGCTACAACATGCAGCTCCTGACAAGGAATGCCAGCATGAGCATGCCACGGCCACTCCCGTCACCATCACCACGACGCAAAAGACGTTCGCGTCAACGTGCGCGGAGCAACGTAGAACGGCCCGCGTCGGCTCCCCTGAATGGGTTGAGTCCGGCACGATAAGGGCAAAAAACAACGCCACCGCGGCACACCCAGCCGGGGATAGCACGGTCGACCCGTGGCGAAACCCCGGTGAGGCACGCACCACAACTATGACCAACTCCTCATCAGTTGACACGGACATGACGGCGTATGAGGATTTGCCGGGGCACCACCTGATCTCAATTCGCAACCTCATAGCAACGTCGCCAGACGACGACTACCCTGTTTCTGGCAGCGAGGCATACGAGAGCGACCGGAGAATCCCCGAATGGGATTACTCAGGGCTTCGCGATCGAGAGGCCTTCTTATCATTCCAGGCTACGGCAGATTATTGCCTAACCTGCTCCGACGACCCTAGCGAGGGGAATTACGATCCCGCCAGGGAATGTTTCATCGTCCTTCCGGGAAGGGATGGCGGAGATGACGGGCAGGAGAGCCAGCGCACGTCAGGGATCATGAGCAGGCGCATAACAACGTTGTGCTTGCACAAGCACAACTGGCCCAAGTCCGCGAACTTGAAGCCAAGCTTGAAGAAGAACGCCGACAGGTCCGAGAGCTCCGGGAAACGCTTGAGGACAATAGTCCTATGCGCGGCGTGCGTGCCAGGGAAGCCGGGCGCATAGCACGAGCCCGCATCGAGGCTGATGACGATGTGGATGACCCACTCGCGTTAGCCAGGGCAAGCCAAAAGCTTATTGCCGCGGCGACTCTGATCCGAGCCATGCCCGAGCCATCAACGCGCGAAGGCCGAAACCTGCGCCAAGAGGCGCAGCTCCTAATCGAGCAAACGGCTGTGCAGCAAGCCGAAAAGCTCAGCCTCTCGCATCCGCAGTTCCGCCGGCCCAAAAACTGGTGGAGCAACGCGGGAGCACGAGGCATCGGCACAAACCCCGCGAAGGGACAATCTAATGCCACCCCCGCCCTCGAATAAGGGAAAGGCACCTTCGATGCACGAACGCATCGGGAGGAAGCCTCTCAAGGAGCGAATCCTTGACACACGTGGTGACGCCAGCGACGACGACGCTCGCAACACCCTCAACAGAAAGAGGCGGGATGGCACATCTCGCAGTTTCCACCCCCGCCGTGGAGGCCGCTACGACAACGACGAAGACAAGAGCCCAACGCCAGAACCCACGGAACCCGGGTATTTGGCCGGGAGATACGTGTGGCCCCGATTCCCGCACGATTCAGGCAGCCGGCGACCATCACCAAGTACTCAGGGGAGACGGACCCAAGGGTGTGGCTCAATGACTATCGCCTCGCCTGTCTATTGGGCGGCGCGACTAACGACGCCATGATCATCCGCAACTTGCCGCTTCATTTGGCGGATTCTGCGCGGACATGGCTGGAGCACCTACCCGCGAACCAGATTCACGACTGGAACGACCTCGAGAAAATGTTCGTGGGTAATTTTCATGGCACCTACCTACGCCCTGGAAACTCATGGGATCTTCGAGGGTGTAGCCAAACATCCAATGAGTCCCTTCGTGACTTCATCCGCCGCTTCTCCAAGCGTTGCACCGAGCTCCCGAGTGTGGGTGACTCCAAAGTCATCCACGCTTTCCTCGAGGGCACAACCTGTCGGGACTTGGTGCGCAAGCTAGGACGCAGTCCTCCTACTAGTGTAAACGAACTGTTCGATGTCGCCACCAGTTTTGCTTCCGGCGAGGAGGCGGTTGGAGCCATCTTTGATGGTAGAATGGGGAAGCGGACGGACGAAATGCCCGCGGAGGGCAGCAAGTCCAAAGGATCTGCCGAGAAACAAAGGCAAGGTAAGAAGTGGAAGAAGCCCCAAAAAGCCTCGCGCCGACAAGAGCGGACCGAGGACCCTGACGAAATCCTCGCAGTCGATCCTGCTACGCCCAAAGGTCCTCGAGTCCCCCCTCGAGGAGGCGGCATCTTCGATGACATGCTCAAGAAACCTTACCCTTATCACAAGGGCGTCGTAACCCACACCCTCGAGCAATGCGGAATGCTAAAGAAATACTTCAACCGCGCCGCTTCGAAGGACGAAGGGGAAAAAAGGACACGGGCGACGGGAGCGGCCAAGGCTTCTCGGAGGTGGAGAACGTCTTCTTCATTTTCGGGGGGCCAACCGCGAACATGACCCCTTGATAGCGCAAGCGCGAGCGCCGAGAGGTATTCTCCATACACAAGGCGGGGCCGTCGTACCTCGACTGGTCAGAGGAGACCATCTCCTTCAGTCGAGAGGATCACCCCAACTACATCCCGAATCTGGGGCAGTACCCACTTGTCGTTGATCCCATCATCGGCAATACCCGGTTCTCCAAGGTACTCATGGATGGAGGCAGCAGCCTCAACATCATGTACGCTTCATCCTTGCAGCTCATGGGCATCGGGAGGGACACGTTGCGCCCCAGCAAGGCGCCGTTCCATGGTGTTGCGCCGGGAAAGCGAGTTCAGCCCCTCGGGCAGATCGATCTTCCAGTTTGCTTCGGTACCCCCCCCCCCCAACAACTTCCGCAGGGAGATCCTGACCTTCGAAGTGGTGGGATTTCGAGGTGCGTACCATGCCATCTTCGGCCGCCCATGCTACGCCAAGTTTATGGCAATCCCAAACTACACGTACCTCAAGTTGAAAATGCCGGGACCAAACGGCGTCATCACTGTGGCCCCATCGTTCGAACACGCCTACATATGCGACGTGGAATGCGTCGAGAGCGCTGAGGCGCTTGCCGAGGACGAAGCTCTTGTCGCAGACCTGGAGAAGATGGCGAACAAAACCATCCCCTCCACCTCGAAGCATGCAGGCAGTTTCGAGGCTGCAGAGCACACCAAGGCTGTGCCCCTCGACCCAGGTATCCCCAGCGACAAGACGGTGCGGATCAGCTCGACCCTCGACAGCAAATAGGAGCTGGTGCTCGTCGACTTTCTCCGCGCCAATGTTGACATCTTCGTGTGGAGCCCCTCGGATATGCCAGGCATACCGAGGGAGGTCGCCGAGCACTCCCTTGATATCCTGCCCCACTCCAAGTCGGTGGTTCAACGCATGCGACGCTTCGACGAGCACAAGCGCAGGGCCATTGGTGAGGAGCCGTGCAAGCTCCTCGAGGCCAGATTCATCAAGGAGGTAGTTCACCCTAACTGGCTCGCCAATCCTGTTTTAGTTAAGAAAAAGAATGGGAAGTGGAGGATGTCCAAAAGTCTTTTTTTCCTTTACCACATATCGATCACATCGTAGATTCAACCGCGGGATGCGAGCTGTTATGTTTCCTTGATGCTTATTCTGGTTTCCACCAAATCAAGATGAAAGTTTCTGACCAACTGGCAACCTCCTTTATCACGCATTTTGGTATCTTCTGCTATGTCACGATGCCATTTGGCCTTCGAAATGCCGGAGCTACATACCAGCGGTGTATGCTTCGTGTTTTCAGAGATCATATCGGGCGAACCGTAGAAGCATATGTTGACAATATTGTAGTAAAATCCAGGAAGGCGAACGACCTGGTAAACGATTTGTGCATTGCGTTTGATTGTCTCCGGGCCAACGGGGTAAAACTAAATCCGGGAAAATGCGTTTTTGGGGTACCTCGAGGTATGCTCTTGGGTTTCATAGTCTCTCAGCGAGGCATTGAGCCCAACCCTGAAATAGTCTCGGCCCTCGAACAGATGGGACCGATCCGAGACCTAAAGGGGGTACAAAGGGTATTGGGATGCTTAGCAGCCCTAAGCAGGTTCATCTCGCGTCTCGGCGAGAAAGGCTTAGCCCTATACCGACTCCTAAAAAAGAGCAAGCATTTTTCTTGGACCCCCGAGGCTCAAAAATCCCTCGACGGGCTAAAAGCGTCTCTTGCGCGAGCGCCAATCTTAACGCCACCTAAGGAGGGCGAGCGCCTCTAGCTCTATGTAGCCGCAACGACTCAAGTAGTCAGCGGAGTCATCGTCGTAGAAAGAACTGAGAAAGGACACGCTTTGCCCGTCCAAAGGCCGGTATATTACATTAGCGAGGTACTGACCAAAACCAAGACGCGATATCCACAAATCCAGAAGCTGCTCTACGCAGTAGTGCTAGCTCGGCGCAAATTGCGCCACTACTTCGAAGCTCATCCTGTCACCGTGGTCTCATCCTTCCCCTTGGGGGAGATACTCCGCAACCAGGATGTCTCGGGTAGAATAGCCAAATGGTCCGTGGAGTTGATGGGCGAAGCCCTCACTTATGCCCCCCGCAAGGCAATTAAATCGCAAATCTTGGCCGATTTCGTGGCAGAGTGGACCGACACACAGCTGCCCCCACCTCAGATCCAAGCCGAATGTTGGATCATGTACTTCGACGGGTCGGTGATGAAAACCGGTGCGGGCGCGGGCCTGCGCTTCGTCTCACCCCTCGGAGAACATATAAGGCACGTGGTACGCTTGCACTTTCCGGTGTCCAATAACATGGCCGAATACGAGGCCTTACTAGCCGGCCTTCGCATATCTATAGAGTTGGGCGTTAAATGTCTCGACGTCCGGGGAGATTCACAACTGGTCATCGACCAGGTTATGAAGGAGGCAAGCTGCCACGACGACAAGATGCAAGCATATTGCAATGCAGTACGCCGACTTGAGGACAAATTCCATGGCCTCGAGCTCAACCACATCTCACGAAAATACAACTAGGAGGTCGATGAATTGGCAAAAATTGCGTTAGGGCGGATCACCGTTCCTCCAAACGTATTCGCCCGTGACCTAACAGAGCCGAGCATCGACCTCAAGCCAACTCCCAGAGCTCCTGATGCTCCCTCGAGGTCCGAACCCTCGGGGGCTGCGTATATCAAGCCCATGGACGAGGACCCTTCGAAAGAGGAACCTGAAGCCTCAAGTCAAGATATATCCTCGGCGGACGAGGGTGAAATTATGGAGATCGACGAGGCCCCATCGTCTCGCAATTGGCGCAACCAATACTTTGCCTGGATCAGCCGAGGGGAACTACCCTCGGATCGAACCGAGGCCCGACGCATTGCGAGAAAGGCCAAGTCGTTCCACATCACCTATAGGGAATTGTACAAGCGCAACCCCTCCGAAATTTTGCAGCGGTGCATTCCAATCCCAGAGGGAAGGGAGCTCATTCGAGACATCCACGCTGGCGTATGCTGCCACCACGCGGCGCCCCGTACCCTCGTGGGCAACGTGTTTCGCCAAGGCTTCTACTGCCCCACGGCTGTTGCCGACGCCAACGAAATTGTGCACACCTGCGAAGGGTGTCAATTCTACGCACGCAAAACTCACCTCCCGGCCCACGTCTTGCAAACCGTTCCTATCACATGGTC
The DNA here is from genome assembly GCA_033239725.1 of Echinochloa phyllopogon. NCBI lineage: Eukaryota > Viridiplantae > Streptophyta > Magnoliopsida > Poales > Poaceae > Echinochloa > Echinochloa phyllopogon. The sequence goes on along the minus strand of BTCW01000013.1, from coordinate 9,931,674 downwards.
ATTCGCCGTATGGGGGCTCGACGTCATAGGTCCAATGCGAGCAGCGCCCGGGGGTTTTACGCATCTGCTAGTGGCCATTGACAAGTTCTCGAAATGGATCGAGGCTCGACCAATCAGTAGCATCAGATCCGAACAGGCTGTGCAATTCTTCACAGATATAATTCACAGGTTCGGGGTCCCCAATTCGATAATTACTGACAATGGCACCCAGTTTACAGGCAAGAAATTCTTGGAATTCTGTGACGACCACTATATCCGCGTGGATTGGTCGGCCGTAGCACATCCACAGACAAACGACCAAGTAGAACGTGCCAACGGCATGATTCTACAAGGCCTCAAGCCAAGAATATTCAACAAGCTGAATAAATTCGGTAGAAAATGGGTGTCAAAACTACCCTCGGTAATTTGGAGCCTTAGAACAACCCCAAGCAGAGCCACGGGTTTCACCCCATTTTTTCTCGTCTATGGCGCCGAGGCTATCCTCCCCACGGACTTGGAATATGGGTCCCCAAGGCTCAGAGCCTACCAAGAGGAAAGGAACAAGCAAGTTCGTGAAGACTCACTTGATCAAGCGGATGAGGCTCGAGACGTCGCGATCTTACATTCAGCCCGGTACCAGCAGTCGCTTCGAAAATATCAAGCCCAAAAGGTTCAACGACGAGACCTCAACAAGGGGGGACCTAGTGCTAAGGCTGTGACAAGACAATCGAGGATGCCACAAGCTCACACCGCCATGGGAAGGGCCCTACATCATCGCTGAGGTCCTCAAACCACGCACATACAAGCTCGCAAACGAGAAAGGCGAAGTGTTCGCCAACGCCTGGAACATCCAACAGCTACGTCGCTTCTACCCTTAAGCTTTCAAGCATTCATGTACATTTGTACTTATTTCAATAAAATAATAAATGACCTTAAAATAACTAAGACTAGGCTTACCATCGAAAAAAGCCAAGTCTCACTAGGGGGCTAATTCGGGGGGCACCCCCTCCTAAAATTGTCCCAATGTTATTCTTCAAAATTCTTTCATCATGTCCATCTCTTGTAATTGTCAAAAGGCAGTTCGAGGCATAGATTGACTAAGGCCAAAGGCCGGACGAGTCGAGGGACCGCCTACGCCTTCGAAAGGATACGGCATCCCCCTCGCCACCCTACGCTAAAGTTAGTCTATGAACGATACTCTCCTCGACAAGTCCCTTGCAAATTCAGTGAGATAAACGTGATAAAGAAACCATAATTCAAATAAAAACCCGAATGTGCATTTCAAAACATGAAACTGTTTTAACCACTAGAGTACTTATTACATAAATATCCCTAAACTACTCAGGGAGCAGGGTCTTCAGGGGTGGCGTCCTCTTCGTTTTCAGCGTCGGGAAGGAGGTCGCTCTCGAAGATTCGCGCGAGGGTGGCAGCAGGAGCAGAGGCAGCGGCATCGACACTCTCCACGACGGCCAGTGCAGCGTCATCGTCGAGGTCATCCGCCACCACGTAGCCACCGCTGACTGCCTCGAGGTCTACGACAAAGTGCGTCGAGATCACCCCGAGGAGAAGGGCCCCCTTCAGGCGCTCGGTAACGCAACCGCCAAAGGCCCTTAGACGGCTGGCCACCGAGCTGCCCGACTAGGACTCGAGGGCGTCTGGCCCCTCGACCTCCTTGCAGACGGCAAGGGCTACTTCCCGTAGCTCCTCGAGGTCCTCCTGGGCCTTCGAATAGGCCACCTGGAGCGACTCCGCCTGTGAGGAGGTCTCCTCCGCAGCCTTCCACACCTCTGAAAGCCCAACACCAAAATCAGATAAGTTTTTGAAAACTCTAGTCCAAATTTAGGATAAGTTAATACTAAACTTACCTTCTAACAGCTTTTCTTTCTCGGCGAGGGCCTCCCGGGCAGTACTGGCCTCCTGCTGGAGTGTTGTCATCTCTCCTTGTTGGGCCTCGACCGAGGCCCGCAGCTCCGTGATGGCGACATCTCCCTCCGTCACCGTCACGGTGAGCAGGTCGATAGCCTCGCCCTGGGTTTTCAATTGGGCCTCAGCCGCGGCAAGCGCCGAGTCCCGCTGCTGCAGCTGCCCCCGGGCTTCGGCAAGGGCAGCACGCTCCTGCTGAAGCTCACCCTTTAGCGCCGCCAGCGCCTTCATTCGCCGATGGAGCTCGTCCCCCTGCCGAAGGACCTCCGCTGCCATCTCCACGGTGAGAGTCCTCTCGCGGAGGCGTTCCCGCTCAGCATGGCTCAAGGCCTCCCTTAGCTGATGCACCTCGACGTGCGCATCAGCAAGTTCGGCGACCTTTCGCCCGGCCATCTCCCTCAGGTTCTGTTATTAACACAACAGATAAAAATGAAAAAAAGGGGGAGAGACGCAAAACGCGCAACAAATTTAGTGATTAAGCCACTTACCTGGTGGACGTCCAAGCCCCAACCAAGGTGGAGTTCGAGGACTTGCTTCAGAGCTTCTTGGACCGTGGTCCCTAAGGCCTGTTGTTCCTCCCATAGGAGACGCGCAGCCTCAGCGGACTCGGTCAGGCCGGGAGGGATGCCGCGACGACCGAGCCCTAAGTTGCGCCAGGCCTCGAAGGCCGGAACGCCAGGCAGGGTTCCCATGGTCCTCTCCTCCCAAGGGCTCCAGGTCCCATCGCGGAATCCTGGAGCATCCTCCTCCTCATCCTCCTGACCATCCTCGAGGATGGCGGGGAGGGTCATCATTGCGGAGCCGGCCCGGGCACCTCCTCGGCCTCCGCTGTACCGCTGCCTCCAGCCGCGGTTTGACCCGCATCTTCAGCGCGGGCCGCACCTTCCGCCACCCCCGTGCCCTCGGCCGGCACGGAGGTCTCTGTCACCCCCGCAACGGCAGGGGCCGCATCCTCCACAAGGAGAGCCGGGGTCATCTCCGTGGCCCGCTCGTCGCCCGCCGCCGCCGATACTTCTACAGCCGTCGCCTGCCCCCTTGATCGGGCGGCCCCTCGCGTGAGGGCCGCCCGATACCGGGCGACAATCTCCGTCGCCTGGGGCACCCCGGACGGGGGTGGCGCTGCCGAACGAGGCGTGGCGCGCGCAGACACCTTCAGCGCCTTCGTTGGCGCCAGCGGAAGCGATGCCGGCGGACCGGGTTGGCTGACAGAAACCAAGTCAACAGAATTAGACCAACAACTCATGAATTAAGCCCGAGAAAGGAACAACAACTCACCTAACCCGGATGAGGTTGCTCAGCTTGCGCTTCTTGCTGCTCGAGGGCCGCCGAGTCCCCGAACGACCACGGACCCTCGGCGGCAGGGTCTCGCTCGCGGGCCTCGAGCCCGCGGGTGCAGAGCTTTGATCCCTAGTGGCCCCTAGGGCAATGGCCCCTTTGTCCGCCCCAAGCGCCGGCGGTCTCCGAGCTCGAGCCCCTGCAGCAGCCGCCGCGGGGTGGCACCCGCCGTCGAAGGCGACGGGCCGCTCGAGGCCTCCCTACCCTGTGATGACGACGGGGTCTCCTGGCTTTGCCCCCTCGGGGGCACAATCACTTCAGCCGCCACCGGCGCGGGTGCGGAATCTCCACGAGGTCATCCGAGGAGGACTCCTCTGGGGTGCTCTCGGGGGTAGTAGGCGGGGAGCGCCCCTCCCTGACCCGACGGCGGCATTCCTTCTCATGCGCCGCCCTTCGTTGGCGCTTCCTCTCCTTCTTCTTCTTGGCCGCATCCTTCCGTGCTTTCGGCAGAAAGGCGATTGGCAGAAAGACGATTGGCCGCACGGACCTCGCGAAGAGGATGAGCGGAGCGATATCTCTTTTGAGACAAACCCTGAAGAGAAAATCCAAGATTGGCGATCAGAAACCCTCAAGGGTAGGAAGCAAGATTGAATCTAAATCAAACTTAAAATGGAACATACAAATTGTAAATACCCCGTTTCGGGGCGTATCTTGACGGCGAATAGGGCCGCCTCCTTGCAATCGAGCTTGGAGACCTCCACGGCTCGTCGTGCTCGATGCATGCAATACTCGAGGACGAGGGTCCCCTCCTTCATCTTTGAGCCCTGCCAGGGCGAATCAACCTTGAGCTGGTCAAGGCGCAGCGTCCTCTCCATCAGCGGCAGGACATACCGCTGATTGAAGTTCGCAATCACCCCTGCCGCGGTCAATCCTACCCTTGATAGCGCGGCGAAGGCGTCGGTGAAGACCTGGAGTCGCTCCTGATGGTTGGCGGGGGAAACACCATAGCCCCACGACTCTGGCCGCTCGCGCAGAACCTTGCCGGTGTACTCCGGCAGTTTGTTGTCGATGTTGCGGAGGTAGAGTCATCCCTTGTTCCAGTCGACATTGTTGGAGGTCATTGTCGCCGGGATGTACTGCCCGCTCCGCTGCCCCCGAACGTGGAGGGTAAGGCCCCTGATGCGGACCGCCCTGCAGAACCCCCGAGACTCACCTACGGCCGTATGCAGCTCACCCAGGAAAAGGTGAACTCATAGGTCCCAGTGAGCCTCTATCCCCAAATACCCCTCACAAACGGCGACGAAGACCGCCGCTTGCGAGATGGCATTGGGGGCGAAGTTGTGGAGCTCCACACCGTAGTGGAGGCACAACCCGCGGAAGAACGGTGATGCGGGGACTCCGAACCCCCGCTCGTGTAGCCTCGCCAGGCTCACCATGAAGCCCTCTGGCGGAGAAGGCTCGTGGTGATTGGACGACGACGCAATCCACATCGGCTCATCCGGGTTGCTGTTCGTCGGCAGCACCCCGGCGTCCACCAGCCCGGCGAGATAGGCGTCAGTGGCGATGGAGGGGCTCCACGGAGTAGGCTCAACCACGGTCACCATGACGGGCGGCGGCGGGGAAAAGTGAAGTCTATTCGGGGAAGACGAAAGGCAAAGAACGGCGGCGCTTGGAAATTGCAGATGCAATCGGAAGGCAAGGGCTGGGTAAGTCAAACCTTTCCCCTTGTCTCTTTATTTATAGTGTAACGCGAAGCGCAACCGGCACCCCGACCGCGTGAAATACTCATCCAATACGGTTGGCACCGCTGCCACTGACGACTGGGCCCCACGGGTTGGGATAACCACTACACGCGAGAATCCAGGCGTTGCAGACGATACGTCGCATCGTAACTGCCCACGTCTCTGCTGCTCTGCCTAAAAAGTCGTGCCCGCTTCGCATACTCCACGCCACGTCGCTCACGATTACGAAAATAAACGCTCGAGGCCAGCCGAAAGGCTTCTGAGGTAAGTTACCTCTCCTCGAGGCCCTACTGATCAGGGTTCGAAGTCCTGGCCCCTCGAGGGTTCGACAGGCACCCCAGATCTAACAAAGTCAGGGATAACCAAGGGCACGCGCAATCGAGCCTATCCTCGAGTACGAAACTCGAGGGTGCCCTCCATGTTATATTCAAGGCCAAGATGGAGGCAGCTAGTCGAGGGATCCAACCGAGGGAGAGCAACGAGCCCTCGAATCCTAACGAACGGGGTCGAGCCCTGCCTAGGAAACCTTCACGAGTGCTCTTATGAGACATGTCTCCGGACCACAAGCCGACCTCCATCGAACGAGGCACGGATGTCCACTTGAATTACCCGCTAACAGCTCACAGAGGCATCCATGACTCGCGGCCCGTTCGAGGGAAGCATGGATTGTGTCACCCCTCCTCCCCACGAACGGGGGATGAGGGTCGTAACTCAAAGTCGAGGACTGCCCCTGATCGACCTTGCTAGGGCCAGGGCTCGGGGGCTCCTTGCACCACAAGGTCGAGTTCCTTGAAGATGAAACGTGATGTAGCTCACGAAAGCGCGAAACACTGACAGCCCTTGCAGGAATATATCCACTCCTCCAAGGCCTCGGGGGCTACATCCGCGGGTGCGCGGTAGCGCACCCAGCGGAATTCTTTAAGAAAACCTTATCAGAAGCACCCACGATGAAAAACCTTTGTCGGATTAAAACCTACTCCAACAAAGGCTCGGGGGCTACTGTTGGGGGCGATCATTAGGGGTACCCAAACCTATGGGATAACCACCCTTGTTAAACATTAAACTCATGCGCATAACCAGAAAAAGAGAAATGAAAGTTAAGGCCCACGGCCCAGCAACGAACGAAGGCCCAGTCAAGGCGCCCCGTGGAGTGCCTCGACACGAACCATAATCTCCGCTTCGCTCGAGGGAACCGACCCCTCGAGCGAATCGGAGAACTCCGCTTCGGTCGAGGCCTGAGGATCGAGCCTCGAGCAACCCACAGAATGGGGAGAGCTCCGCCTCGGTCGAGACCCGCGCTCTGACAGACATATAATGGCGCTCACCACCACCGTGCGTCCAAAGTCAAAAGGCAAATCTCTCGCCATGCCGCCCTGACAGCCACGACCCCCCCCCCCCCCCCCGTCGCATCCGCCAACTCGCGTCACTATGCGACCATCCCTGACGTTGTGCGCACATGTCGCCACTGTGCGAACAGGGCCGGGTCACTCCAACTCCCTGTGCTACCAACTCCCACAGCGATTTCCCACAGAATGGGCTGTGCACAGGCATGGGAGACCCTCGAAATAGTGTACGGGCGAGTCATTACCGCACAAAGGACAGCTCGGATCCTCAAAACCACTCATCGGCGTCATCACCAGTACAAGAATCGACCACAGGGATCGCAATATCACGCAACAGCAGACGAGGACAAAGAAGCACGCCCAGCGCCACTCCTACTACTGCGCGGAAACTATGCCTGTACAGCAACACACACCTGTAACCCCTCCTCCTTGGCCTATAAAAGGAGGGGGTGATCGAGCAAGAGAGACACAGACAAAGAGCTCGAGAATTCGCACACACTCAGAAAAACCACGATATTGGTACACCGCCTCAATCATCAGGGACTCGGAGGTCTAGCCTCCTCTCCCAACATGCTTGTACCCCCTACTACTTACAGTCCGGTGCAGAATAATACATCGCGCGTACCACCTTGCTGGAAGTACGGTCTTACGACCGGAACCAGGATAAACCCATGTCTTGTTTTATCTTCTGCATCAACCATCAGGGGAGAGAACACAGCGCATTTCTGGTTGGTGTCGGGACCACGATTTCTAAACACCGACAGTTAGTCACACCATAATCCCGTACTATAATCTAGTAAAGACTTAAGGAGCTGTAAAAGAAGAGAAAAAACCCTATTTTCTAAAAAGATGGCAGACATACACAATGGTAAAGTGAAAGGTCTGGGCAAAATCATGTGCGTTGGTATCCAGTAGCAAGAGACAACATAATTATCTTAGCCTATGAAATTTGGTATGAAGTTTGCATTATCTATGAATTTATGCAAGGATCTTTCTTCTACGTAGTGATTGTCACTCGAACAACGAGATTAAGCAAATACTATACTGTTCAAATACAAATGTAACACTTGCCAACAAATATTTAATTTGTTCCTCGGTACTATCGGTATGCGGTGACTTTAAGTTCATGTCTACACCCTGAAAAGGAATAATAAAGTTCCGTTTGAAACTTTGGACGTGGTAATAATAAACACGCCACGCTATATATGTGGCAAACAAATTGTTCACCGGTCTTTTGGTGTATATTGGCCAGAGATACAAAGAAAAAGCAAGAGAATATCACTTAAGCAAAGATGACACGTCAAACTTTGGGTCATAAAGCAAATGGTGGCCCAAACCACATAAAGCAAAATGGTGGCCTAAACCGGTATAGTGTACCGCGGTTTAGAAGTGGCATGTTCCAAACATAAACCAAGTATATCTCAGTTTCTGTGTACTAAAATAAACAGTGGACGATCGAAAAAAATCACCATTTTAAAATACGGTGAGGTTTGAATGGAATGAAATACTTCCAACTATAATCCAATAACGAAGCCTTAAGGAGATATATATAAAAGAAAAGACAAGAAGGAAATCATGTTTTCAGAAAAAATGGCGGGCAAACACGATGATCAAAGGTCCGGGGCAAAAGCATGTAGTAAGAGACAACGTAATTATCTTAACCTCGAAATTTCGTATGAAGTTTGCTTAAGTACGAATTTCTGGTTTGCATCAAGTTCCTTAGCACTTCCTTCCAAAACAAAAATTCCTGTGTACCGAAACAAACAGTGGGCAACCGGAAGCAAACAAAAAGGAGACGGGAGGGTAGAAGCGTCATTTCGGACGAGAAGCTCCAAGCGGCCAGCCACCGATAAAACCGCTCCCCCCACTACACCCACTTCCCCTCCTCCGCAGTCGCCCCTCCGCTTTCCCCATCGCTCGCCGCCGTCGCGGTCGCGGTCGACTCCCGATGGCCAGCCGCTGGGTGCGACCCGAGGTGAGCTTGCTCAGCCGCTTCGGCTGCTCTCTCTCTCTCCTCTCTCGCTTGTTCTCTCACTCATGGGGCTTGCTGCCGCGCAGGTGTACCCGCTGTTCGCGGCGATGGGCGTGGCCGTCGGCATCTGCGGATTTCAGCTCTTCCGGAACATCACCGGCAACCCGGAAGTCAGGTACGGATCTGGATCCAACCCCCTTTTACCCTGTTGATTCTTGCAAGAGATGTGCTGTGCGTGCTGTAGGCCTGTAGCAGTGTAGATCTGCTGGGTTTCGGTTTGCTCATGGAGTGGTCTGTATGTAGTTCAAGTTCGATAGTCAGTACCCTTCGTTTCTTACTTGTTTGGACCCATGGCTTGGGGTTGACTTGCCAGGCTATAATTTCTCTGTGGTTGTATCCATCAGTAGGAAATCTGTGGCCGTAGTTTTCTCGGTTGAAGAATTCGGTAGGAGTCAATCGGTGCGAGACAAAGGGTCTATATACCTGCAGAAGTAATTGTTTTGGTAGGAGTAGAATCCGGACCTTGCAGTTGAGGTGGAAACCAAAACCTAAGGTTGGGAAATGCTAACTCATGGCCAAATTGTTTGCTTTCTGGAGGACATCTTAATACATGATTTATTATTGAGAGATAGCATGAGATGATTGTGCATGTAGTTTCTTCATCTTCAGAGACTGACTATTGATAACATATTGTGGGCTTGTGGGTACACGCATGCACCCCTGTTTTCATGGATGCGGATCGCTAGCACTAATGGATACCGAACTGCTTACTCTATGATTTGTATGGTGCTAAGAATAAAGTACTTTGATTTGTTGTAGGATCACTTGTATTAATCATCTGAACTTTTTGTTATTAAAGAACAATGTGCAATCCTGTTGTTTGAGTCATAGACTGATAGACCTACTTGTTTATAGGAAAAATCTAAATTGCTTCAATTTACAGGGTGAACAAGGCAGGGAGGGCAGCTGGTGTGCTTGAGAATCATGAGGAGGGGAAGCGCTACGCAATGCACGGCCTCAGGAGCTTTGTGCATGACAAGACCCCAGAAATTATGCCTGCTATCAACAAGTTCTTCACCGAGCCAAAGTGAAGCATTTTGCTTGGTTGCTGGCTGCTCTCATGCTGCCCCTATAGTGGATTGTACCCATTTTGGGCATTCCATATGTTGTGTCATCCATAAATTTGGGGACAACAGATACCTCTTATTAAAAGTACCTAATGAGTGATTGGTTGATGACTTGGTATGCGTATGATGGTTGATGAGTGTTGCAGCACCCCTGTTTGATGTTTATGCTCGTCCGTTGTGAATTTGTTGTGCCTTGGTGATAAGTTTTCAGCCAACGTTCATGCTCATCCTAAATGGTTACTGCTACTGATATTTTGTGCTGCTTGTTCTTTGTGCAGTTTGTAAAACTGCGAGCTTGATTATGCATCATGACTTACATCTGCGTGATGCATTCCTACCTTAGATGCTAGAATATAGTCTGAACGCCATCGATCTTATTAGGGTGCGTTTGGATCTACTCCCTCCGTCCTACAATATAAGGCGCGCACGCAATTTAAGATTCAAACATTAAAAGTTTTGACCTATAGTTAATCTTTCGTAATAAAAACTTTATCTAACAAAAATAATACCATTAGATTTGTATTTAAATGTACTTTTATATAACTATGATTTTGTTGCTACAATCATTATAGTATTGGAGATATTAAGAGTCAAACGTTAGTATGGAAGACTGTGCCAAGTTTGACCGCGCCTTATATTTTGGGACGGAGGGAGTATGTTATTAAAGTTTAGTCCCTTAAATAAATAATAATTATATTAAATATAAATTAATTATAAAATTAATTGCATAAGTCATGTCTATCCGTCTAATTACATAATTATCACATATAATTACATAATTATCACATAGTTACTGTAGCATTATATTATCTAATTATGTACTAATTATCAACTATGGATTTTTTAATTAATCTACATTTATTACTTCTAACTAGCATTCATTCAATTTGACGGGATAAACTTAGGATCCAAACACCCCTTAGTTTTGATTTGATTGATTGATTTCTAGGCCTCGTTTAGATCCCAAATTCTACCCTCAAAGTTCACTATGCAAAAAGAAGATTTCCGTCACATCAAAATGCCATGACATGCATGGAGTATTAAACGTAGATGAAATCAAAAAGTAATTACACAGTTTTATTGTACTCTACGATACGAACATTTTGAGCCTAATTAATCAATTTTTAGACAATTTTTCACAAATACAAACGAAATGCTACAGTGACGCAATGATTACGAAGTGACACTATACTCTCAAATTTGGCCTCCCAAATTTGGGATCTAAACAAGGCCCTAGTGTTGCTCAGTAATGCAGGTCTTTCAAATGGTTGTAAAGCATATCCATTTTAATCACAAGGCAACATTAGATCAGAGAAAACTCAGAAGAAGTTAATAAATGGTCATGAAATATGATAAATACAAATTCTACCTCTTGGGAAGTTTTTTTAGTATACAAGAGCCTATATTAAATGCTAGAATATAGTCCGAAGAAGAGTTAGATAAGAGCATCTCTAGCCATCTCTTAATAATTCTTTTCCAATAATAGATTAGTGGGATTTCCTAATATTTATTTTATGATTATTGGGATGTCCTAATATTTGTTTTATGATTATTGAGAGAGTTGTTTTTGCAGTTCTGATAATCTCGTAACTTATTGAAGAGCTCCAACTCTGTTTTTATATGGAAAGAGTTGGGGTGAATTATTGGTTTATCCTGAAAAAAGAAAAAGATATTCGTCCTGTTTGTTTGGCTTATCAGCCAGCAGTATTTTTCTCTTAGAACAAATCAGCACCAGCCACCACTATTTCTCTCTCAGCACCAACCAGGCAAACAGGGCCAATTGTGGTTCTGCTAGAGCTTTATTTTTCTATCAACTCCCTCGGTACAATAGATGGATTGAGGATTAGGGATCCGCTGAAGATTCTCTAGGAAACTTCCTGGCTAAGGGTTGGTGCTCATCATACCAAACCGACTTCTTTAGGCTGTACGATAGAACAAAGAAACAAACAACGCAAATGAGGAAATGATATCTTTTAGTGTTGACTACAGATTGTCCACAAACAAATTGACAATCGGTCAATTTTTCTGCTTTTTTTTTCCTTTTGGCAAAGTGGCCTCATTTCTTGCATTTGAGCAGATACAATCAATCAATCAAGGGCCAGCAATGCCTTTGTTTTTATTACACCTTGTACAAAGGAAAAATACAGATAAATTCCCTTAGGATGCATCAACAACTGAGTTGATCTGCCTACTGGATTCGGTTTACAACAGACCTGCCGACATTCTATTTCATGATGATGTTTCCCGTGTAAGGTCCAAGTACCATGATTTCCATGCTTCCACATAATGACCAAAAAGATCATTCAATGCTGCGACAGGAAAATGTGGAAGAAATTGCGTAAGTTTAGCCCAATCAATTCTTCAATAGTATCAATACTCAATAATAGATTTACAGAAACAGCACAAGGGGACCTACGAAATGTCGAAATGACTGTCAATCAATACAAAAACTTAAGGCATAAACCCATTAGGAAAATCTGTGATTCGCAATAGCATGTCAATGTTAAATCTTGACTGGTTTCAGAATTAGAATTTTCTAAAGTGTAAAATGAAAATATGTTTCTTTCGTCACTGGAGTTTACGTCACATATATAACTGCCTTTTTGGTTTTATTGGTGAAATTATTTTTTATACATTGTAATGCAGACTATGTTTTTTTTTGTACAATAACGCAGACTATGTTAAGTCAGTCCACAGCAACTAAGTAATACTCGATGCCCTTTGTTATAACTATATGGTACATTATTAAGAATCAAAGAAAGAGGCAGGAAGCTAAAATTTGACACCTATGAAAATACTGTAAATATCTAAAAAGATCTACCGAGCCTTTAATGTTTGACCGGTAAACATTTCACGGTTACCCATGCGTTTTCCATATTCGTTTCAAAAGAATCATCAAGATTCAAGATCGGAAACCAGCGTGTCACATAGGATTGTAAAGCAAGTGAAAAAGCTTGGCAAATTAATTGCAAGAATAGGAGAACAAAACAATAGCTTGCAAGGCATTTGGGTAATGTGATTTTGTTTCTTTAAGCAATAACTATTAAAAGCAGAATTGTTTGGAAAGGAAATGATAATCACACCTTGGTTTTGATATTGCGGACGGAAGGATACAGAAAGGTTTTCCCAGTCCTGAATTGTCTTCCTCTCCTTCTGCATAATGGTGTGTTCATCAGTTTCCTGTTTCTTTGCGACAGCAGGGTGGAAGGGCCCATAAACAAAGTCACCCCTGTTCCCTTGCCCCAGCTGCCTCTCAAATGTCTTCACTATGTTGCCAGCACCCTGCATGAGCTTGGGTCTGTTTTCTGTTGAGTCTAGCCTGCTCCGCTTATTGTCAATGTTTGTAAGATCAGTACCAAATGCCCTTTTACTCGGCATTGCCTTCCTGTCCGGGGCTAGAGCAACTGTGACATTGCTCTCTTGCTTTCGCTTTGGCTGGCCCAGCCACCGGAACGCGGGTTTTCTTGTGTCAGCTTGCTGTGTCTGAAACAAAACAGTGAAAGAAACAATGCTAAACAGAATAATCATTTTCATCCAATCAAAATGCTAGGCAGTCAAGAGTCTACCTTCTCAATGAGGTTCAGAGAAGATAGTACATTGGCAATGTCATATAATCGACGAACTTTCGCTGTATCATCAATATCAGGATCAATAAGAGTTCTACCTGGATAGGAAAAGCATAGCAACAAGCATGGAATTAACCACAAGAAATGCAAGTACTAACTTCTCATATTGCTCTCAGCATGTCCCTCTCCAAGGAGAAGCCTCGCCGCTTCATCAAGTGAAACCGTCTCAACCTGCACCAGATACAAACCCTATAACAGTCAACCTCAAAGGAAAATAACCCCAACGATACAGGGACACGTTCAGTGCCGCAAACCTCCATGGTGAGGAAGAGCTTGACAAAATTCTGAGTGAGCAGCCCGAGGGACTTCTCCTTCCGATGATCTGCAGTTACAGCAGTCAAAATTCAAGTCAGCACATAACATAGAGGTCAAAAGGTATAGCCGGAACACAACTAAGAAGCTATACCAGATCTAAGGCGGCAGCTGGGTGCATCAAGCTTATCAGACGTAGTGTCAATGGACTGGCTCTGGCTGAGCTTTTCGCTCTCGGCATCCACATCAGCGTCCCCCAATTTCTCATCGTCTTCGTCATCGGAGAGCTTTGCAATCACAAAATGGTAACGTCAACAGCAAATAACTTGTACCAAAGCCAAAGCCAACCAAATCAAGTAGAAGTCTAACATTAGCAGTGGATGACTCATCCATTGGCGGTAACACTGCTGATCCGGACATCTCCTTCAACGCCCTCTCCTGATCAAACCGAACAATGAGAAAGAGGGGTTAAAATTGTGAGTAATAGGGTTAGAATTTGGAGCTAAAATTCACGGCGGACGGGAATGGAGAAGAGGGAACCAATAGCCAGACCTTCAGTTCCTTCATCGCTGCAGGGACTCCACCGAATCCAAGCCACGTATACCGATTCTTGGCCCTCCGCACAAGAATCTGCAAACAAGCGCCAAAGAATTGAGAGCTCATCAAGATTGCAAGAGTACGAGGGCGCGACCGCACGCCAGGAACGAGAGCTAGGGGAAATCGCGGCTCACCCCGACGCTCTCGAGCACGTTGACGATGTCGTAGATCCGGCGGCGCTCGACGCCGAGCCGCTTGGCCGCGTCGTCCAGCCCAATCGTCTCCACGTCGTCCCGGTCGTACAGCGCCACGAAGCTGCAGCCACCCCCGCCGCCGCCGCGCGAGAGAGAAGCAGGAAACCTAGGTCAGAGCACCGCACGCCACGAGGAGTTCGACGCGAGAGAGCTAGGACAGGGCGAGGGAGCCTTACTTGGAGCAGAGCAGGCCGAGCGACTTCTGCTTGCGGCTGTACGCGTGGTGCCGGCAGGCCCGCGCGATGCCGCCGCTGCTCCCGCTGACGCCGCCGCCGCCGCCGCCGCTGCCCTGCACGGGCGCCTGGAGGAGCTGCACCCGCGGAGCCATCGGCTGCGGCGGCTGGGCGGCGGCCGCGGTAGGCTCGGCGCCGGATGAGGAGGGCCCGGCGGCGGTGGAGGCGGAGGAGGCGTCCATCGCGGTCGCGGGCGCGGGAGCTCGGGAGGGTTTGGCCCACGCGGCGCGGGCGCGGGCGCGGGCGGGGGAGGGGGAGGGGGAGAGGAGGGAATTCCCTCTGTGCTCGGAGTAATTTTTTCCGATTGTCCTTTCCGCCCCGTAGATCTGCGGGTCGGACGGGGGGCAACGCGGAGAGAATTCACGCGAGGGCGAGGCCGTTGGGTAATTTGGCGCCCGCCGCCGCCGGCTCCGCCACTTTTCAAACGCCTCCACCCCCGCGCTGTCGCTGCGGTCGGTTCGAACTTTTTGCCCTTTCGGTGGTGCGGCTTGGGCTCGGGCTCGGGCTCGCGTCTGGGCGCTTGGGCTCGATGGGGCCGTGCGGGTCCCGCTGTCGGTGACGGTGATGGCTGCCTAGGCAGAGAGGTGGCCCAGCGGCCACTGATGGCCGGGCCCGCATGTTCGTGTGCTCGAATCATGGAAGGAAGTGGGGAGGAGGGAATGCACGTGCCGGTTTGCAATCTTCCTCTTATCGTTTTGGATGCGCCGGCAGCAAGATGGCAACGGGTACTTCCCGTTGGGTACTCTCATTTCATGCCCGTACCCGTCAAATACAAGTTTATTCAAGTTTATTCGTTTTAGTACCCGCACCCGTATGCGGATACAACAACTTACCCGTACCCGTACCCGTCGGGTTTTTTCTACCCGTCGGGTAACCCATACCCGATTGTACATTCATTAAGAAGTATAGAAATTATGAATATAATGATGATAGAAAGCACATATTAACAAATATGAGTAAATAAGCGTACGAGTGACAAACATTTACTAATTAGTAGTCTAATAAATCACTAGATTATGAGTTTATTATTGATATCAAGTCATCATTTGCTATCAAAGTACAAATTTATGACCTAATTACATATTATAAGCGGGTATATTTTACCCACGGGTAGATGGGTAGTTTGCACCCACACCCGCACCCGCTTTACCCGATGGATAGAGATTTGTGCCCATTACCACACCCGCGGGTAAAGATATCCTTCCATACCCGCCTTATCAGGTAAAACCCATCGGGTATGCGGGTTTCGGGTACCCATTGCCATCTTGAGGCAGCAATGCACCGAAAAGGGCTGACAGCCGCACTCGCTACTCCATTGCCCCTCGTGATCTTCGGAAGAGCTTCCCGTTCTCCGGTTAACATAAAGCACCACAATGACTAGGATGGTAAGCGCGCTTCGCTGCGCCCGTCTAAAAATCTAAGGCACTATGCACTGTCGAATTAGATAATAACAGCAGGTATTTGAATCAAATGAAGATTGGGTCTTTGATCCTTTGGAATATTAAGAAGCACATGTAGCTCACTAACATGCACATATAGGGAAATTCATGAATAAATCTGTAGGGAACTATTGGTTAGGGTGGATTTCGAAGTGAACTTCCATATTCACGTGCAGTAAAAAAAAGGGAGAACACATGGCTAACCATGCATGAAAAACGATGGAGAAAAGCGAACAAAATTGTGAAATGATGTATATAACGAAACAATACATATTTGTTGGGACATCAAAACACACATGACGAATCAAATCTATGGCTATTGACTATGAGCGTAGCTACAAAGAATGAGCTTAAAAAAAGCATTATGCATCCACAGTACTATCCTCTATGTGTCCATTGTCCAGCCTGAGTGCGCATCAATTTCTGTTTGAGCCGCTGCAAAATTCCATGAAAAGAGAAACATGGTACAGTTAAACAATAGAAGGCATATGGTTGCTAAATTAGACATGGTATTGCAGTTGCAAAGCAACAAAATGTACAGATCATATATAATCCACAGAAGAAGGAAATCAATATGTAAATTAAGCTAAGCAAAGTACCGATAATAGCTGAAGAATCACGGTTGTTTCTATTATTAAATTCTTATGGGAAACAGATGGGACTTAAGTGGCTGTTGCATCTGACCAAATTAGAATCTGGAGGAAGCAATAGGCTGGCCCATATTCTGGCTGAGTAGGAACTAAGTAGGCAAAGAGTAACATCTAACTTAGCTAAACTAATTTGAATGAAGCTTGGTAGAAAATTCATCAAACAACAGAATGATTTTCACTTAACATATAGGGAACTGGTGCAGTTTCAAGGTTCGCCATAGTCATAACATGCAGTTTTTGTTCCTTCTAAGATGGAAAAGAAATAGAAACCTTGGACACTATGTAAGAATTAGATAATAAATTATGACTCTGGTCTTGGGGTAAGAAAATCAACACTCAGTAAGAAAAAGCTATATTTCCTCAATTAGCCTACTCTAAATAGAAAAAAATATTCGTTGCCACCTAAAATTGTACTTTACCAAGCTGGGAGTTGTATTATACTATATCAGGCTTTGAAGGACTGAGTCAAATGTAGCAGGCAACTCAGTGCCCACAGTCCTTTGCTTTTTTTCTTTCTTTTCATGCACATTGGCAGACTTTGAAGCAGTAATGGTAAATCAATTTGTACCTGTGCCTGCCTAATGTATACCATGCTGCCTCAACCTTCAAAGGCTTCAAGTAAATTGCACAACAAAATTTCCAATATGTGAACTATACAATGGAGTTTACTTACATAGTCTGTCAATACGTTAGTGACAGTGATGTCCAATGCGGCATGGGCGCATGGCGTATCAGCAAGTTATGTGCAATCAATATCCAAATTGTGATTTTAGAACCGCAAACGCAAGCAGCCCAAGCAATGGAGATAGATCAATATAATTTCTAATAAGGTTCTTAATCTCAGAGCAGAGGAAACCCTGTATGGTTTGGCTTTTACATGGATTGCACATAAGCGCAATAATACCCACATCCACATATGGCTAAAAATTAACCCAGGTACTTAGCCTGGCTGAAGTTTTAGTTATGGATAACATATGGTAAACTCCTGAAATAGACTATTCTGGATATATAATAGGCAAATCATTGAGAACTACAAATCATAGTAGTACAATACACATTTCTTAAGCAACTATTACCCCACATGAAGAAAAGAAACAAAAAAGGGAACATGCTACTACCAAAAGACAACCATGCGCAAAGGCACACAATATAATCTTTGAAGCTGAATCGACCTGATGGAGCATGAAAAATAAATGAAGAAAGGAGCAACAAAATACTCACCTTGCAAGAGAGGGCCCCTCTGGGAACAGCAGCAGCAAAGCAATAAAATCACATAATCAAGATTGAAGCAGGTTGCAGAAGGCAAATGCTGAAATAAAAGAAGATGGAGACTCTCCAGTGGACATCAAGTTCAGTTGATGAAATTAAAGGGTCACCAAGTTCAGACATCCAGTGACAGTAATAAAATCAGCTAGGGTGTTTAGATGGAAGGACTAAGACTTGTCTGCATAAATTTTCAGAGCACACATTGAGAAATAACTACAACTACTACTAATTCCGAAAGTGAAGATTGTATGGATAAGATTCATTAGGTTGTTTCCTATCTGTGTAATAACTACTACTAATTCCAAAAAGGAAGCATGTATGGATAAGATTCATTAGGTTGTTTCCTATCTGCGTAATACAAACTCAATGGAAATGACCTGTGACTCAGATGAGGAATTTTTTATTTTTTGTACCTTTCAAGATTACCACATTGTCAAATAATTCAGCCCACTTAAAGTAGTAATAAAACCGATTGTCATTTAGTAAGCTGGATGCAAAAGCAATGTTAATTACATAAACTCGCATTGGTTGGTAGCATTTCATCAAACGGTTGGGGGGCATGGAGACAAATGAATTAGGGAGCTATTAATTAGTTTGGTTCATCAGCAGTATAGTCCAGCGAGTTACAGTTTTGAAATCTGTAGTAAAAGGAACGAAAGATTGGGGCTCAGAAATAAAAACCAAGGCAGAATTGAAGAACGCCCATGCGTGAGAGTTCCCAGGAATTAATGATGTTGGACTGCGGGAGACTATCGGCTGCGTCGTGCATCACCAATTCAGCTTAAAACAAAGCGCATTTGCAAATTACAAACTCAAATCTTGCTGCTCTGACTGGAAAATGAATTCTATTTGAGTTCAATTTTCAGCAAGAGCACACAAGAAAGATTGGAAGAAGCAAGGAGCATGAAGGTCCTTACAACGGGGCATCTTCAACGATGAAGTGTGGCAATGGAGATGCCCAGCAGCAGCACTCCTCGTGGCTCATCTGAACGCCGTGCCGACGCCCTGGCCGGACCCGACCACGCTGGGAGGGATTTTCCTTCTCTGATTCTGGGCACAGAAGGCCATGAAGGAGCGTGATGGGAGGGGCCGGGCCGAGGATAGAAGCACCTGCATCTGGAGGGGAGTGGAGGGAGGCGAAGATGCCGAAACCCATTTGTCACCGGTGGCGACCTCCGTCTAGAGCAGCTCGCGGAGGAGGCGAGGAGTAAACCGGAGGCAAGCAGAGGAGGTCCTGTCTCGGCTACTGTGTCGTTCCCGCCGTCGCCGCGCCATCGCCACACCACCCAACCCGTCGCCGCGAAGCCTGCCCGCCAAGCTCGTCGACCGCGGGAGCCGTCCGCGCGCCGGCGCCGCCGTGGGAGCCCTCCACCACCGCGCAGCGGCCACCCTCCGCCGGGCGGCTATCTCCTGCGGCGAGCACCAGAGCGAACGGAGCCCGAGAGCTAGGCGCAGGGTGGTGACCACCCGTCGTCCACAGCCGACACGAAGACGGCGGACGCAGCAAAGACGGCCGCGGCTGCCCGCGCGGCCGTCTGCCATCGCGAGGCCGCGGGGATGCGCCGCCGGAGGCCGGGGGCGACAAAGGAAGCGCTGCCCCCGGCCGCCGCCGCCGCTTGGCGTCCCCTCTTGCCGCGCGGCCGCCGTCCCGCGCTTCGCTGCCGCCCCTGCTTTGGACCCGCGCTCCCCCGGACGCTGAGGCGGAGGTCACGCGCGGAGGCCGCCGGCCGCCGCCCCTGCTTGACGTCCGCGCGCCCCCGGACGCTGCGGCGGAGGTCACGCGCGGAGGCCACCGTCTGCCGCTCCCGTTGTCGCCGTCACCGCAGGGGGTGCCGGCGCGGGCGCGGGTGCGGGCGGAAGTCGAGGCGTCGGGGCGCGCCGTTCTTCTTCTCGGCCGCCGTCCATGCGTCGACTCCGCCGCCGCCACGAGGAGCCGGCGGCCGCCGGCCGTGTCGTCCCGTCCCGCGCGGGTAAAGCGGGGGAGGGAGGGGGTGGCGGAGGACACGGGTGGAGAAGGACCGCCGGTGGGGGAGATGACGAGGGCCCTGGCGAGGAGCGGAAGGGCGGCGATGCGGGGAAGGGGAAAGGTGGTGGAGACGGAGGGAAAGGGAGGGGCCGGGGCCGCGCGGGGAGCGGCGGGGGTCGGGCGGCGCGGGGTCGGAGGAGAGGGGAGGGGGCGTGGCGACGCCAAGAGGGAGGGCGCGAAGGGGAGGGGAGGCCCGGCGCCCACACCCGCTCAGCGAGAGAGGAAGGAGGAGCGGGCGGTGTTTTCTTCGGCGGAGACCGCCGCCGCCCACGCGAAGGGACGGGCCGGCACGCGCCGTGCGGGGCCCACGCATGGAGCGAGGGCGCGCCGAGCGGCAGCCGTTGGATGGGCGGCAGCGAGGCGCGGAGGCCACGCGTCGCCTGCGGACGGGGAGAGCGGGCGGATGGCGGGGGAATCCTTCTGGGATAAGAATTTATACTTATAACGAAGGCCGTGAAGTGTATACTCTTGCTGTATGGAAAATTGATTTTATATTTTTCCTTCACACTTGTTTTGCTGCCTACTTATACAACTGACAAAGAATGTTCAATCGTCAATCTACACTTTTCCATGAAGGGAGGACCCAAAACTGTTTTTCTTGGCTGCCAATGTCAAATCATATCTGATACATTTCCTATACGCGTATAATGCTATGCAGTGGAGGATCAGCTGGAACTTGACGACACCGCCGCGACGATTTCGGCCCGCGCCTTCTCAAGGGCGTCCGGCAAGTTCTCCGGCTTCCGGCCACCAGCCTGCGCAAAGTTGGGCTTACCGCCACCGCCTCCGCCGCAGAGCTTCGCGATGCCGCCGACGAACTTTCCTGCCTGCAGCCCCATCTTGACGACCGCTGGGCTGAAGGCGGCTACCAAGCTGACCTTACCGTCTCCTGGGCTTGATCCTAATATTACCGCGGCAGGGTCTTGCAGGGTGCCTATAAGATACTCGGCCGCGCTTTTCAGCGCGTCGGCATCCACATCACCCATGTTCTCAACCACGATACTGGAGAAAAAAAAACAGATTTTAGGTCAGATCGTTTTCGCTCACTTTTGAGTTGAGAGTGGTGGTCACTTTTTTTTCATAGCACATGACGCCTTTAGAGACAGGGCATACAGCCGTAGCTGAGTACCTGACGTTTTGGGGTTCAACAGTTGTAGCTGTACTTGCAAGAGATGCGGCTTTGAGCACCGCGATTTTGCTGCGCAGAGATGATACTTCGTTTCTGGTTGCTCTTAGCTCCTCAAGAATCGTATCTACTCTGCCATTCACATCTTCAGCCTTAACCTGAAATATAGGCCATATTGTTATAGCATCAATTGGAAAATGTACGCGGAGAAACATTGATCATTATACTGGAGTGGGACAAGGGAACATGATGTTGGCTATTGTCAGTAACCAACATGATGTCTCAAATCAAGTAATTTTTTGGCAAATTTGTAACAACACAGTGTCTAGTAACACATGCACCTATGATCAGTAGTAAGAGGCATGCAGATTTCAAGTACAAATGGTCTCAAAACACTTGAAATGGCGAATCCAAGTCATTTGAATGGGAAATAAATACCACCAGATGCACAACTGACCAAGAAAAGCATGACAACAAGAACGGAATGAGCAAGCTTTTTGCAACATGAGTGCCATCATACCTTAAGGGATGAGCACAAGCGTCGCATGTAGTTGTCCCGAGCACAAACATAGTTAACAAATGCGTCACCTGCAACTGCCTCTATCCTTCTGATTCCAGAAGCTATTCCCTGTTCTGAGATTATCTTGAAACCACGAATCTCAGCAGTATTACTGACATGAGTTCCACCGCAGAGTTCCAATGAGACCCCAGGAACCTCTACGACTCTGACCTATCAGAGCGAAATGCAAAAATATTTATATAGGTTTCTTCATCACAATTGCTTCTATGCTTTCTTAAAAACTGAAATATGAATCTCAAATATAATCAAGACCCTGATTTGCAAACACACATTACTGATACTCTAACAATACCACTTCAACCAGTCATAATTCTTTCTTAGCATCAGTTGCTCCTTTAAATTGATAAACTCATATGTGCAATACGTGATGATTTTTTTCTAAAATTCACATTAATGTGTTATCCTATTCTCGTGGGTATTGATCTTTTTAAGGTATACAAACCTCTTCACCATATTTTTCTCCGAACATTGCAATTGCACCAGCATTTTTTGCATCTTGCAAAGCCATGACTTTTGTCTCAAGATGTGTGGCATTGCCAATCCATTGGTTTACGAGTGATTCAATTGTCATTAGTTCCTCTTCAGAGAGGGGGCGATGGAAATTGAAGTCAAATCGGAGACGGTCAAATGCCACAAGGGAACCAGCCTGTGAAGTTTCTGAACCAACCACACTTTTAAGAGCAGATTGTAGTAGATGTGTTGCAGTATGATGGGCCTACACAATGCCACAAAAAGAACGAAGTTATATAAAGATTAGCATGTGGGCCCAGATAATGGAGGCCTTAAAGAGTTCATGTCTCAATTATAAAAAAAAAAGCTTATAATGAGACATGTTACATGTGATAGCTAAGCTATCAGCAGCCATGAAACAGAAGTTAACTAGAGTACTGCACAGATTTGCACAAAATCCAAGATGTTACATTCAATGCTATTAAAAGGCATGAAACAGACAAAATTAACTATCGATATAAAATATTTCTTTGTTTCTTGTTTAAAGACCACCAAAAGCCCATGTAATTAAATTATAACTCTAGTTAATACAATTTCAAATAAACAAAATGATCACCGAAATAATAAAAAAAGTTCAACCAAAAGAAGAAAATACAATGCCAATACCTTAGCCCCCTGCCTCAGCTTTGCATCAACAGAAGCATCAATTTCCTTGCCGACCTCTACAGACCCCTGCTTAATTTTGCCTTTGTGCACAAATATATTTCCCAAAGATTTTTGGACGTCATTGATTTCGATGACAGCTGTTTGTTTTATATCCTCCCCTCCATTCACATATAAGAAACCATTATCTCCAACTTGACCACCTGATTCAGCATAGAATGGTGTCCGATCTAATAATATCTCTACTTCAGAACCTTCAGAAACTTCACTGACTGGGTTTCCATTAACTAGGAGACCTTTAACAACAGCAGTGGCAGAGAGAGAGTCATATCCCAGAAATTCAGTATCAGGGATGCTCTTGACTATCTCAGTCTCATTTCCTACAGAAAGTTTGACTACATTATGAGCAGCCTGAGATTGTTTCCTTTGGTTTTCCATTTCAATATCAAATCCCTTCATATCAACAGTAACGCCTCGTTCACCAGCTATTTCAGCTGTAATCTCTACTGGAAAACCATATGTGTCGTACAAAAGGAAAACATCTTTTCCAGATAGGGATGGTTTGTTTCCATTATTACCAGCACTTAATAAAGCCTCATCTAGAAGTTCATCTAATAACTTTTCACCTCTTTCCAAGGTCTGGACAAATCGCATCTCTTCCCTTTGAAGTTCTCCAATAATAGATTTCCTTCGTGATTCAACATCTGGATCTATCTGAGTGCTAAGGCTGATCACTACCTCAGCTAGTGAAGGTAAAAATGCACCTTCAGAATTTCCATGCCCATCACCTCTTATACCTATCAATCTACACGTACGAACTACTCTTCTTATTAGCCTTCGAACAACATATCCTCTCCCAATATTCGAGGGAAGGACCCCATCTGATATAAGATAAACAACCGCTCTCATGTGATCTCCAATTATCTGAAAAAAAACAGAAAGAAAAAAAAACAAAGGTTATAGGTATCCCCCATATTTGTCGTAAAGCAAGTACTACATCATGAATTACGCACTTTAAGATTTGTCTTTGTGGTGTCATCAACTTTAGCATAGGACACCAACGCCAAGCTAGCTGCCTTTTCTATAATTGGGAAAATCAAGTCTGTCTCATAGTTGTTTGGAACCTATGGTAGAAGACAACAATTTTGAGTTAGATCATAGCTTAAGAGAAAAGGTATGGCAAATCGTTTTCTGAGAAAAGAAAAACAATAGGTTACACCTTTTGAAGAATGCGTGCCATACGCTCGAGGCCCATTCCTGTATCGATGTTCTTTTGTTTCAGTAGTTCTAGAGATCCATCATCCTTTTTGTTGTATTGCATAAAGACGAGATTATAGAATTCAATGAATCGACTGTCGTCGCCCAAATCCTGCATACAACTATATGGATATCACTAATTTCAGTTATTGAGAATCTCCTGCATACAGACAAACAAACAAATTTCTTAAATAACTAATTCCACAGAATGTTTACACACCGCATCTGATGATCCTCTCTCAGGATAGAAATCATAATAAATTTCAGAGCATGGTCCACAAGGTCCAGTTGCACCACTGGTCCAAAAGTTATCTTCTGCACCCATCCTCTTTATACGCTCTTTTGGTACGCCAACCTTAATAAAATAAAGAGATATAGAATCCATCACTCATACTGCAAGACTACTGTCCAATTTATAAGGACCAAATATCTTTTAAAGGCCATGCACCATCCATGGTGTTACAAAATATAACCCCGTGCCACTTGAACAGATTCTGAGAGCTCTGACAATTAAAGATGACCAATGAATCATAACCATAAATCTCTACCCTTCCATCTAATACAATTTGCAGTCGCCAAAGAAAATAAAAGGATATTGAAGAGTCTGGATCATGAAATGTGGTTAAGACATAGCTCACTGTCTTGTGTACAGCACTCCTGTTCTCCTAAATTAGCGGTGAAATGTTGTAAAAATTGTATATAAAATTAAGATAGCCAACCTCATTGTGCCAGATGTTGAATGCTTCATCATCATCTTCGAAAACACTAATCCACAGCCTTTCTGCAGGTAACCCATACCTAAATAAAGATAATGAGAACTAGATACCCAAAAAGTTGTAAAATCAAATGAACTGAAAACATATGGGGGAAAAAGTTTTCTGATGACTAGAATACAGAGCCCAACATGCAAATCATTAGCACTGATACAAACAGAATTGCAGCAATACTGATCACCCATTCATGTCCTATATAAAATTAGAAATCAACTGCTGATGATTAAAATTTAAAATGCAAGTACTATCTTTCCAGGTAAACAAGGAGAGTGTTAAATTGTTAATACTAATTGATGCCTGGCAATACTTATGCATTAGGAGAACTCTAAGATTCTAGAAGCATATGAGTAATGAATGACATCTCTATGGTAATACGCAGACACATGGTAAACTTTTTCCGATGAACAGCTTATAATTGACCAATAAGAAGATGCTCCATGGAGAATAAAGGATCTGTACATACTCCTTGGTTGCAAGCTCCCATGCCCATGCTGTTGCTTCCTTCTTGAAGTAATCTCCAAAGCTGAAGTTCCCAAGCATCTCAAAGAAGGTCTGGTGTCGAGCTGTGCGTCCCACATTTTCAATGTCATTTGTCCGTATGCATTTCTGGGATGTAGTTGCACACGGCACACGCCTAGGTTCCTGTAAGTGCCGGCATAATAACTTTAGAATCAAGCATGTTGAAGCCAGTTGTCAAGATCTTACTCCAAGTCTTACAGTAAGATTATATGCTCCTAGATAGAATCTTATTGTTGTTATAAATCTAGCAAAAAATATAGGACCATGCTAAGAATTAGCGTAAGATTATTCTTACGATTCAAATAAATAATCCTGGATAGAAAACGTTCTTGCAATTGTAAACTTTTACATTTTATCTGTTCTCATTGAACTACTGTTTGCATAAAACATGCGTGCATTTCAACAGATAAAAACATAGTGTTTAACACCTTACCCACAGATAAAAACATGTGCGTCTAAAAAGGGCACGGAACAACTTTGGAGTAGGGAGGAGTGAAGGAACTTTTTTGAATTGTAATAATTTAGTTCCTCCCACAAATACCAAAACAAATCCCCTCATCCAAAACCCCATAGATATGGTGCCATATGGTGATATGGGTAACATGTGTTTATTCTTATCCATTTTACACAACATTTCCCATTTCGTCAACTACGTTCTGATGATTAAAATCATGGAAGCAGATACTCGTAAACCATAATATTTTGTTCTGACACTGCGCGTCCATTCCACAAACATATTTTAGAGGCATTAGCTGAACATTGCGTGATTCATAAGACACACCTTGCCAAGAAATATAGGCTTGAATTGGAGCATCCCTGCAATGGTGAGGAACACTGTTGGGTCCTCGGGCACAAGCGACGAGCTAGGGAGGATCTTGTGGCCACGGGCAGCGTAAAATTCAAGGAACCGCCGGCGTATCGCGTCCCCGCTCCACTCCCCTGGAACCGTGGTGCCTACTTCCTGGGTCGCGGGTTCTACTGAGGCTGCAGATTGCAGGAAAAAAAACACCATGGCATTGACATCGAACCAGAACAGCAATCGGGAACAAATTACCAATTCTAGTAAAATAGCAGCGGTGTTATGCTGAATAATTGAACCTGACGAGCTGCTTGTTCTGAAGAATCCCTTCTTACGAGCAGAATGCCTTTCTCCCCAGCCATCTCTTATGCATCCAAACCCTGCAACCGCAACATACGCTCCCACATTTAAAACCCGCACAAACCCAGAAATCGATGCCGCAGATTGTATGATTTGAATAGGATTAGGCGTCCCAGTGAGCGTGGGGAGGCGGGTTTCACCTTGGTGCCGAGAGGAGGGGCGGGGCCACCGGCTGGAGACATAGCGGGGAGGGAGAAGGCGGAGGCGGTGGGCGGGCGCCGTGGAGAGGAGGGGGAGGGGGCGGGAGGTGGGGGAGAGAGCGGCCACCTCCATGGCTGAGGGGGTGAGGAGAGCGCTGCCTCCGCGGTCCGCGCGCTTCTGGTGTTTGTGGTTTTGGCTCGCTCGCGGTGGGGGGTTATCGCGATGGCGTGTGGGGTGGAGGTGGAGGCCGTGCTGCGTTGTTCAGTTCTGACGAGAGCTGTCGCGCAGATCAGCGCTGCAAAAATGAAGTTAGGCTATCCACTTGGGCCTGGTTTAAATCCCAAATTCCACCTTCAAAGTTCATTATGCAAAAAAAAGATTCTCGTCACATCAAAATATCGACACATGTATGAAGTAATAAATATAGATGAAATAAACAACTAATTACACAGTTCCGATGTACTCTATGAGACGAACATTTTGACCATAATTAATCAATTTTTAGATAATTTTTCACACATACGAAATGCTACAGTGTCGCGCGCACTTTAAAAGACCAAAATTTGGCTCCCAAATTCGGGAACTAAACATGGCATTGGCCCTGTTTAGTTCACAAAATTATCTCTCCAAACTTCACTATTCACCTATCACGTCAAATCATATCAAATCTCTCTCATCTATTAAATGTAGGTAAATAAAAAAAATAATTGCATGGTTTTGATGTACACGACGAGACGAATCTTTTGAGCCTAGTTAGGTCATGGTAGGACAATGTTTACCACAAACAAACGAAAAGTGTTACAGTACGCTACAGTATCTGATTTGACTTTTCTACCCACTTTTCACCCCCTCTTTTCAGGAACTAAACACCCACATTCTGTTCTCCCCTAAATTCATCCTCAAAACAGATTATATTCTCGCATGATCATCAAGATTCTTTATCTTATATTACTTTCCTCCACACCCATCATACTCCATATTTCATGCTCTATACCAACTACCAGTCCTAGGGCCCACATGTTATATTTTTTTAATCTTTTTCTCCTCTCTCTCTCTCGCCCTCCTTCTCCCTCCTCCCTCTCCGCCCCCTCCCCTCCTCGACGCCTCCCCCGTCCCCTTCGCCGCCCCCCCTGCCGCCCACTAGCACAGCCCTCTCCCCGCCGCCGCCGCCCCTCCGTCCCTCCCACACCACCCCCCCTCCGCTGTCGCGGGCGCGACGAGCAAGGAGGACGGGGCGGCAGCAGTGGCGCGCTACTCCTGCCGCCTCCCATGCTTGGGCGCCTCCGCGCCTCCCTTGCTTGGGCGCCTCCCCGCCTCCACTGCTTGGGTGCCTCCCTCCCCTTCCCCCGCCGCCCTCCGTCCCGGCGCTGCTCTTTCCCCTTCCCCTGGCGCCGCCCTCCTCCCCTCCCTCCCCGCCACACGCCGCCTCCCTCCCCTTTCCCCGCGCTCAGGCCGATCGGCGACGCGCGATGTCCTCCTCTTCATCAAGCAGAAGCCTCTGACCCTCTAACCACTGTGGCTCTGCAAGAATAAATTCAAGCAGAACCATACCAAATACCAAGCGGTGATAACTGGTCATGACTCATGACTGAAACCTTTGCAGAATCTGAATTCCAAATGTTTAATAGCAATGCCGTTTTGCTGAATTGTCAAGTCGAATCCGGTCTACACCAAATTGGAATTGCCTTGGCGGCCGAAAACCGCCAAGGAATATAGGAAAACCGCCAAGGAAATAGTCTTTAGCGGTCAACCGCCAAGCAAGATCCGCCAAGTATAGAGAGCCAAGAAAAATTAATATACTTGGCGACTGACTGCCAAGGATTATTTTCTTGGTTGTTTGGCCGCCAAAGTAATCAGGATGTTGTTAAAATTTACAGCGTGCCAAGGAAATGATACATCCGCCAAGTAAATTGATTTCCTTGGCTACCTCTGACTGCCAAGTAAATTCTTTTTCCTGGCTGCCTCGGACCGCCAAGTAAACTCTTTTCCTTGACTGCCTCGAACCGCCGAATAAACTACTTTCGTTGGCGGCCTTCAACTGCCAACTAAACTGTTTTTCTTGGCTAACTTCGACTGTCAAGTTAACTGCTTTTATTGGCAGTAGCATACCGCCAATTTAAACTCCTTCCTTGGCAGCCAAGTAAATACATCTCTTTGGCTGCCTTGCACATAATTCATTTCCTTGGCAGCTTTACACAGCCAAGTAAATTCATTTTCAAAGCAAGAAAATATTCACACAAAACTGTGAAAATACAAATAAGTCATGTGCTCTATACAAAACTGCGGCCGCAAAATTGATAGCAACAACAATACAAGTCATGTGTCCAATATTCATTTGCTCATTACATGTCCATTTTGCATAGATCAAACATGTCAAACCACATGCATCCTGCCTACATATAATCTAGATGGCAATATTGTATCATGCCTACATGTCATCCTCAGACATTCACAAAAGCCTTTACAAAAGCTCAGTCACACATCACATGTTAGCTGTACCAAAATAGACCAAAATAAGTTAGCATCACATGGCAAGTCATTATTGGCATTAGTTGGTCTTATGCCAACTCAACTTTCTTCCTACGGATCACATTCATTAATAATCGCCTTCGCTGACTTCATCGCCATCATCCTCCCTTTCTAGGTCGAGATCCTCATCAGCCTCACTTTGTAGCTCGGGATCGCCATCACCATCTTTATTGCCTCCATGGGAACTTTCGTCATCATCGCTTTCCTCAATGTCTTCACCATTGTGCCTGTCATCGACTGAGTGGGAGCATCCTTGTGGGGACCCAGCAGCCTACAAAAACAGTAAAATCTCCATCATGATGTGCAAAATGAAAATCTGTACCATACGTGCATGTAATTAATTACTTCCCAGCAAAGGAAGCCAAGGGACAACAACAGAAGACTCAAACTATCCATAGCATCAATTGTAATATAGCTCAGATGTTTTTTTGTCAACTAAAAATGGTTGGACAAATCAAAGAAAAAACATCCAGTGACACAAATATGTGCATGTGCAGTTAAGGAACATCAAGGTGAACCTAGCGGAACAAAGATTTACTTGATCTTTGAACACAGTACTTGATGCTTAAGGAGCTAGCAAAAAAAAACTTTAAGGCATTTGCCAAGCAAAACTGAGGGGATCAGCCAAGTCAAACTCATCTTAGCTACCTTACCATGAACTTATATCTAAGGCTGATATTTCTAATCAACAAGAAGCCACCTTTTCACTGCTGCAACTCATAGTGTCATTCTAGCTCCAAACAATAATTCTGTAGATGAAATGTCCTCCAAATAGAAAACGTGAGCTGATTTAATGCTATTATTTAGAATCAATTACGTGTTTTGGTGCGCGGGCATGTGCAATGATCTAATATGGGAACCAAGCATATGCAATGAGGTACCTCCCTCCTACCTCTGAATATGCATACAAATGTATATGTAAGGCACAAATCTAAAGAGTTCATGATTGTATGTGTACATATTCATCCATGTATCAAGACACATAACAATCAGAACATTGTTTAACAAAATTGTAAAGAAAACACATTTTTACACACCACCGAGATATCACTTTTATTCCATGATAATTTTATAAGATACTGTAGAGCTATAGGTGTCCATTGTTTTGACAAAGTTAAAATATGAACTTGATTGTTGCACTATAATGTAACACAAACAAACTATATATATACCATATTCCACAAACATCTCTCAATTGAACGTAATAAGCATATATGAGTGTTTCCCTATAAATTATTTGGAATACCCTCAATATTATAATTAATATGCTTGCTGGTACGAATTTATGGAAAGAAAATTGTGTAATTTACTTGGTGGCTAGACTAAACTGCCAAGAAAATGCACATTTTACTTGGCGTGTAACACAAAACAACCATTTTATTTGGCGGATCGATCACTTTACTTGGCGGTTCAACGTAACAGCCAAGGAAATGCATAGTTTCCTTGGCAGTTCAAGAGAACAGACAAGGAAATGCACATTTTCCTTGGCAGCTTAACATAACAGCCAAGGAAATGCACACATTTCTTGGCGGTTTAGAGAAAGGGTCAAGAAAATTGTATATTACCTTGGCTGTTTGTCAATCCCGCCATGAAATTATATTTTGTTGGCTGTTTACAAGTACCCCAAGGTAAACACTATAAACCTTGGCGATTTAAATTCCCGTCAAGAAAATCTGTGGCCGCCAAGGTAATTTCAGTTTGGTGTAGTGTTAGAGCCAAGTTCATTGGTACAGTGGCCAAATTTCTAGCCCCAGCACTTTTTCTTTCAATGAACATTCACGTGTTTTTTCCTTTCATGGTTAGATAGCACTCGTACATAACTTACTCTTTTTCATGTAGGTATAATAAAGAAATGTAATAAAAACAGGGTGCATGAGTAGAACTATATTAAACCATTCAGCAATTTATGACAGAACTTCAATAAAAAATAACACATATTAAGTCTCTGAACATATTTTATACTAATGTTTAGTGTCTATCTCACTAATAATCGTATACATGAGCCGCTGACACATTATAGAAAGATCGATATTCCTATGAAAAACTATGGCTCCTCAAACACGCCCAAAATCCACATAAACACCATACGCCTTCAGGCTTTTACTATAGAATTTCAATATAGTAGACTAGGACTAATTAGACAGTAAAACGTCATACCTTTCAAACGAGATTTTGATAAGCAATACGAATTCAACATGCTTTGTAGTACCAACTGAGCTTAGGTGGTGTTTGGATCCAGGTGCTAAAGTTTAGCGCTTTAAATAAGTGATAATTAGATGTATTAAATATAAACTAATTATAAAATAATTACATAAGTCATGTCTATTTCACGAGACGAACCTAACAATCCTAATTTCACTATAATTAATACATAATTATCATATGTTTACTGTAGCGTTACATTGTCTAATCATGGTGTAATTAGGCTTAATAGATTCTTCTCGTAAATTACTCCGTGTTTATGTAATGAGTTTTTAAATTAATCTATATTTAATACTTCTAATTAATATATTTATATTCGATGTGACGGCGCTAAAGTTTAGCGCGTGGGAAAGTTATGAACTTAGCGCGCACCATTCTCTCTCTCTTCCATCACTCTCATGCTCTCCTCACCATGCATTAATCTTCTGTGCCACCAAACCACTCTGATGTATCTTTATATACTATGATCACTAGTGGCAACACCTCACCGCAACCGCTTTCTTAGATTGTCACGTTAGATCCCAAAAACAACTCCTAAATTTACTATCTAAAAATAAAATTCCCCGTCACATCAAAATGTCATAACATGCATGGAGTATTAAATGTAGATGAAATCAAAACTAATTGCACAGTTTTGTTGTGCTCCGCGAGATGAACATTTTGAGCCTAATTAATCAATTTTGAGATAATTTTTCACAAATACGAACGAAATGCTACAGTGACGCAATGATTACGAAGTGATCAAAATAGTAGTCACAATACCGTGCCTCTGCCGTATTTTCCATTTTGTGAATGCATTTCCCTTTCCGCTCCACCGCCACAAGACAACATTTGTCAGTTGCCATCCAAAGTCCGTACTATCGAACGAACCAGTTCCCAGTTCACCTCAAAAGGACGTGACGTGACTGATGGCTTGCAAGCTCCGCCACCATGATGAACACCAATCCACCAACCCAAACTTCACGGCGGCCACCGCTACACCACACCTGAATCGCTGGCCACCTAGAACCTAAGGCCCCACACGTCAGCGAAACATACCATTCCTACGAGCTCTCCCCAGCGCCAGCGGGACCCCGACTCACGAATCAAACGAAGCGCTCAAAAATATCGCCGGTGCCGGGCCGGGCACGAGCGGAAAGGCGCCCCCACTCGAGACGAGACGAGACGAGACGACCCCGCGCGAGGTCGTCAGTCAGGCCACTACCCCGCCTGCGGCGATGCCGTTCTTCTCCGGCGGCGGTGGGGCCCGCTCCGGCGCGCTCCTGCCCACCACCTCCAAGCCGAAGGCGCATCACCACCTCCGCTCCAAGTCCTCCCTCTCCGCGCCGGCCTCCTCCCGCCGCCGCGGGGGCCCCCACTCCGCCTCCTCCCCCTACTCCCGCCGCGCCCTCTGCCTCGCCGCGGCCGCCTTCGCCGCGCTCTTCGTCCTCGCCTTCCTCCGCCTCGGCTTCCCCTCCTCCCGCCCCGCCGCGGCGCGCTCGTCCCCCGCCCGCCCCCGCGCGCGCCTTACCCGCAGGCCGGCCTTCCGCCTCCGCGACTCGGCCGCCGCCGAGGCCGCGGCGGCCGCCGTCGCCGCGCGGATCGGCCGCGAGGCGCCCGTCGACATCACCACCAGGGACCTCTACGACCGGATCCAGTTCCTCGACGTCGACGGCGGCGCGTGGAAGCAGGGGTGGGAGGTCAAGTACCGCGGCGACGAGTGGGACGGCGAGAAGCTCAAGGTCTTCGTCGCGCCGCACTCGCACAACGACCCCGGCTGGATCCGCACCGTCGAGGAGTACTACGAGCGCCAGTCGCGCCACATCCTCGACACCATCGTCGAGTCCCTCTCCAAGGTTGTTGTCAAGTTCTCTCCCCATTCGAGATTTACTTTTGGGCTCTGGTGCTCTGCTCCTCTCCACGATCAATCAGGAGTCTGCTATGTTATAGGATTCGCGCAGGAAGTTTATATGGGAGGAGATGTCGTACCTGGAGAGGTGGTGGCGTGACGCTCCGCGGAAGAAGCAGGAGGCGTTCGCTAAGCTTGTACGTGACGGGCAGCTCGAAATCGTGAGCGGCGGCTGGGTCATGAATGATGAGGTGAGATGGAAGTGGTTTAGGTGGGGTTTAACGAGTAAACCGTAGCTTCTGTTTCCTTGCTTGTGTTTGTCATTGGCTGATTGGCATGCTATGCTTCCATCATCTGTCTAGACCATGAATGGAATGGAATTTCATTTCACGTTTTATTACCTAGTTGCCTAGTGATTAGGAATGAATTTGGGTGTGCTGGTGCTTGTAGGGGACTAGGATGTTGTATCATTGTATTACACTAGGATGTTTCACACATTGTGATCTCGAATCTTTGGACTCTGTATCCATTAAATGCTGTTTCACGTTTAGGCATGAATTGAGTGTAACTCTTTTGGTTTTATAGCTCGTTGGCTTGTGTACTTCTAGTTTCTATGCTTAGGAGTCCAAGTTGGGCCTAGTCTGCTTGTAGGGTGTGGTGTATTTGTGACTCCTTTGCTAGCTGTCCACTTCATACAGGAAATTCACAGATTCTGTGGCAACTGAGCATGCATTTATGCTACATAAACTATCGTACCAGGCTTTGCTGCTCTAGAATTTGCATATTAGTACATATGCTGAGGAGATTCAACAGTCAAGACTGGCTAAATAATCACAAACAGCACTGGCATGTTTAATTTATTCTTTTTACTCTTGTATATGCTGCTTCTGCTGTAAGCTTCTTTGTACTTAGCCATTCTTTGTTGAATAGATATTGTGCTTCTATGCATCTATCAATGAACGTCTCCTTTAAAGATGTATTCCGTATTGATTATCATGTTCTATAATACCATGTGACATGTCATTTCTGTTGTCCTCTCTGTTGGTTTAATCTTTTCCGGTAAAGTACTTCCTCACTTATTTCTCTTTATAAAAGGAAGCTACATTGAATTCCATTTGTTTCTCAATGCAGGCAAACTCCCACTACTTTGCCATCATAGAACAGGCAAGTACACACAAAGAGTGACTTCTATATCTTTGCTTTTTGCTAAATAATGTGCTATGAGTTATGACTGCCTGTAGCTGATGTGTAAACGAAGCCCATTCTTTATTCCGTTCTTATTTAACTCGCACCATGTTGGAAAACACATGGAACCATACATATCAAAGAAAAATACTCTTACAAGGATGTGCTATAGACTATGGTTTGATGCTATTTACTAGTATTATATTTTGCTCATGTTTTAAAGCAGCGCTCAAGTTTTCTTCACTATTTCTCAAGCTTGAGCAAGAGCACACCTCAAACTACGGGATAATATAACCAAAAGATATAGCGTCATATATTGGTTTGAGATGACAACAGGAAAAAGTTTTGGGGACTAGCTATGTAATAGTTGGAACATACTTTCACTTATTCCAGTGTATTTCATTGTGCATTTTTCTGCATAGTGCATAGTAACACTTATGAATGATTCAGGCTTGCTTATATTTGAACATACGAAATCTAATTAGCATAGGCCAGTGGATGATACACCTTTACTCATGGACCATTGCAAGAATCATCAATTCAGAATTTTTTTTCTAAAAAATGTTAACTAGATGGGTCTATATCATGGATTAGAAAAGAAATACAAAATCCTTAAATGCCTAACCCCTCAATGACAGTGAGGTGTTGAGTAGATAATACCATTCAATTATCAATATGAGAATGATACGTTGGCCTTGGATCTTATATCACTTCTAAGTTGGGATCTAGCCAGATGTTTTTCCCTTTGATTTTTCCCTAATTTTTACAGGGGAACCAATCCTTGTTTCTTTGTTCCTATATATTTTACAAGGTAGAGAACACATCCTTTTCCGTTCCAAACCAACTCTTTGCTATTTAGAATGGATACTACCAGTATCTGTTTTGTTTACATATGGTTATATGCTAATCCTTTTTTATTTATCAAGTGAGACATAAAATGTATTATGGAAGTTTTTATTTGAAAGGAAAATCATTTCAAAAGATCAATTTTATAGTCTATAAAGAGTTGAGAGTGTCTGTTAATTTCCCTTGTAAGTTCGACAGTGGTGCTTGAACTTTTGGGTTCAAGAAGAAATTGACCAATCCAACCAAGGGAGTAGATGTAGTATACCTCTAGTTGAAATCGAGCTACATGCTACACATATTTTTTAATGCAAAATTGATGTTTTAATTTTGCACTATAATATAATGCCTGATTTTTTATGATTATAATACATGACTTGGGCAATTATTTAGTTATTTATTTATCTTTGTGATTTTCTTTCACAGATGATGGAGGGGAACATGTGGCTCAATGATACTATTGGAGTTGTTCCTAAAAATTCTTGGTCAATTGACCCATTTGGTTATTCATCTACAATGGCTTATTTGCTTAGGAGAATGGGGTTCCATAACATGTTAATCCAGAGAACACACTATGAGCTGAAAAAGGAGCTTGCAATGAAAAAGAATCTTGAATATTTGTGGAGGCAGAACTGGGATATTGAAGAAACAACTGACATATTTGTTCATATGATGCCCTTCTATTCTTATGACATTCCACACACATGCGGACCTGAACCGGCTATCTGCTGTCAGTTTGACTTTGCTCGAATGCGTGGTTTTAGCTACGAATCCTGCCCATGGAGATTTGATCCTGTTGAGACAGATGCTGACAATGTGCAAGAGAGAGCAACTAAACTTCTAGATCAGTACAGGAAAAAGTCAACCCTGTACAGAACGAATACACTACTCATTCCTTTGGGTGATGATTTCCGATATGTCAGTGTGGAGGAAGCAGAAGTACAATTCCGCAATTATGAGAAGCTTTTTGATTTCATAAACTCTAATCCCCATCTTAATGCTGAAGTCAAATTTGGTACCCTCGAGGATTACTTCTCCACACTGAGAGATGAAGCTGAAAAGATAAACTATTCACGCTCGGGTGAATTGGGTTCTGCTGAGCTGCAAGGTTTTCCAACACTTTCGGGGGATTTCTTTACATATGCTGATAGAAATCAGGATTACTGGAGTGGTTACTATGTGTCAAGGCCATTCTTCAAAGCTGTTGACCGTGTATTAGAACAGACCCTCCGTGCCTCAGAGATTCTGGGTTCATTTGTTCTAGGATACTGTCAGAAGTTTCCGTGTGCAAAACTTCCCATCAGCTTCTCACACAAACTGACAGCAGCAAGGAGGAATTTGGCGCTTTTTCAGCATCATGATGGGGTAACTGGCACAGCTAAGGATCATGTTGTGGTGGACTATGGGACTCGAATGCACACTTCACTGCAAGATCTACAGTTATTCATGTCCAGGGCGGTTGAAGTGCTTTTAGGAGATTTTCATGATAGATCTGACCCTACATTGCTATCACATTTTGAACCAGTGCAGGAACGTTCAAAGTATGATGTTCAGCCAGTGCATAGGGTTCTTGACCCTCATGAAGGGAAGTCACAGTCTGTTGTCTTCTTTAACCCATTAGAACAAACAAGGGATGAGATTGTTATGGTTGTTGTAAGTACTCCTGATGTTTCTGTTCTCAATTCGAATGGTTCCTGTTTGCAAAGTCAAGTTTCTCCTGAGTGGCAGTTTGACGGCGGTGAAAAGATTTCAACGGGCCGGCACCGTCTTTATTGGAGAGCTTCTGTTCCTGCACTAGGTTTGGAGACCTACTATGTGGTTAGTGGGCACGATTGTGAAAAGGCTGTTCCTGCTGTCGTAAAAGCATTCACAGCTTCACAACGATTTCCTTGCCCTGAACCATATGTTTGTTCAAAGCTGGAAGGAAAAACAGTGGAGATGAAGAACTCATACTACACTCTTTCTTTTGATGCAAGTCATGGCCTCCTCCAGTCAGTAACTCATCACAAGGATGGGAAACAAACTGTGATAGGTGAAGAAATTGGCATGTACAGAAGCCATGGAAGCGGGGCATACTTGTTCAAACCAAACGGGGAAGCTCGGTCAATAGTTGAGGAAGGAGGACATTTCATCCTTACTGAAGGGCCATTGGTTCAAGAGGCCCATTCTCTTCCAAAGACGGAGTGGCATAAGTCACCCCTGTCACATAGTACACGCATTTACAATTGTGGGGACTCTATACAGGATATGCTGATCGAGAAGGAATACCATGTTGAGCTTGTTGGGCATGATTTTAATGATAAGGAACTGATTGTCAGGTACAAGACAGATATTGACAACCAAAGGATCTTCTATTCTGATCTAAATGGCTTTCAGATGAGTAGGAGGCAGACATATGATAAGATCCCTCTACAGGGAAATTATTACCCAATGCCATCACTTGCCTTCTTGCAAGATTCGCTTGGTAACCGGTTTTCTGTACACTCAAAGCAGTCATTAGGGGCAGCAAGCTTGAAAAATGGATGGCTAGAGATTATGTTGGATCGTAGGCTGGTTCAGGATGATGGCCGCGGCCTGGGGCAGGGAGTAATGGACAACCGGCCCATGAATGTTATATTCCATATCCTCAGGGAGTCCAATGTCTCAGCTTTGCCTAAAACCCACAGTTCGCTTACTCTTCAACCATCTCTCCTCTCGCACCGTGTTGGGGCGCACCTGAACTACCCAATGCATGCTTTTATGAGCAAAAAGCCTCATGAAAAATCCTTCAAGCTGCCTCAACAGGCGTTCGCTCCATTAACTGCTTCTTTGCCCTGTGATGTACATATTGTGAATCTGAAGGTCCCTCAGCCCCTAAGATTTCCTCATGCTGAAGCAGCCGATCCAAGATTCGCTATTCTGTTGCAGAGGAGAGGCTCGGATGCATCATACTGCAAAAGGGGTGGATTGCAGTGTACAACAGTTGGGGAAGAACCGGTAAATCTGTTTTATATGTTCAAAGATCTGTCAGCTGTGAATGTGAAGGCGACTTCACTAAACCTGTTACATGATGACCCTGAAATGCTAGGGTACCTTGAGCAGATCGGTGATGTTGCTCAGGAGGGAAATGTTCTTATCTCACCAATGGAGATTCAGGCATACAAGTTAGACCTACAGCCATCATCATCACAGGAAGAGTAGCTTGCCTATAAGTTAGACTGAAGATGGATCTTGAACATTCCTAAAGTTGACCCAGGATGGATCTTCCTGAAATAGTCGATAGTGGAAGCCAGTTTGTGCTGGAACAGATACAGTGGTGTTTGTACATGTGTTCATTCTCTTGACATACAGTTGGTGATTGAACCTCTCGAGCTTCACGACAATTGCAGCTGAAGCATTTGGTTGCAGCCTTTTTATCCATGAAGGTGCATACACTTCTTTTTTTCTTGGTTATTATGCACAAAGGTTTGGAAGATTTGCAGCACATTGCAGCAAAGCTAATTCAATTAACGTCCATTTGCGTGTGCTTGCTACTGTAGTGTTGCTCTGGCCAATGCTAACACAACAGAACCTATATCAGAGAAGTTTTGTATATTTCTATTTCGCATCCTTCTTTTTGTAGTGTGATCAGCGTGCTGGAAAAACTTGAAATAGTTTAGGTACACGATTCTTGCTTTTGAGATCTTTATATGTACAAAATTCTGCTTGTAAGCACGTGAGGATTGCTGGAATGGCTCGCTCCTGCCCCCTCGCTTCTTTATCGGGGCTTCTTTACCAGTCCTGGCTACAGAGTTCACAAATGGTTTAACGTTGCTCGATACCGTATAGTTTGTTGCAATATTCTGCCAAACCTGTGCCTCACACATGTTTGATCTTATACTTTACTTTTAGCCTGCTACATACTTTCTATACCGGCTTTCTTGCCATCTACCACACAGAAATCTGCAAAAAGGTGATTAGCTAAGTATAGCAAAGAATATCCTGCATTTGTTGTAAGCTGTGAACCTTTTCCCTACTTTTATAATCTCAGCATATATACGAAAGGAAAAAAAAATCGTGTGTGAACACCTCGCGAGCACAGGAATAACGGTATCCAAACTATTTACAGGCAGTACAAGATACATCCATGAGACCATGACTACATGTCCTTGCACTGCAAGGAGCTGCTCCTAAGGAAACCGAACATAGAATTTTTTTTTCTCGTTTCTAAACTCTACATATGCATTCTACCCTCAGCGAATCTCGAGCAGCAATCCCATGTCCGTTCGCGGTGAGAGCCTTGCTTTAGAGTTTAGGCTGTATATATGAGGGGTCTGAACCACCCTGGGTGACTCGTGAATACAACCTCACAATTCGTATGATCTCAGTTCTAAGTTGGGAGAAAAGAAAACGCCTCCGAAAACACCAATATTGGGATCTTCAAACGCTCCGCTGTCTTGATAAAGCAAGCAGTTCTCACTTCACATGAACCATGTTGCATCTAACCCAGCCTGAAGAAAATGGAAAGAGTGACAATTTAGTTGTCAGTTGACCGAATAACAAATGTTATAGCAAGGTCATGCAAATCGACAATAAACATAGGTTGGGGTCAGCTGAGAAGGAAGCCCCATCATAATAGGATTAGGGTTGGGGCCATAATTAAATTCATTCTGATGTGCTACAGAAGAAAGCAACTGCTTTCATGTTGCTATGCTGCTGTCAGTTTCCAAGGTAATACACTAATACCTAACAAATTTCATTCTGATGGGCCTTAACACATTTCACTGGTGTACCTAACAAATCAAATCACATGAACGACGGAGGATTGGTTTGGCTTCTATTACCTTACCTTGACCTGTACTGAGCTGAGTCTCGCCTCCTCCCTTCCTGAGTAATACCCGTGCTTCTTACAGATGAAGTGTTAGGCTCCGCCAAGGGGTTGGTGACAAAACCGCCCTGAGCTCCAAACTTCTGCCTCTCCCACTTGTAAGAAGTTTTGCTCTCCTCAGAGTAGTTTGGTGCATCCGAGATGGAGTACCTGGAAGTGTATCTACCTCCATCATGTCTTCTCCAGAATTTTGGGCTCAGAATGCAGCATGCATTAGTGTCAGGTTCGCTGTTTGGAATCCTTCCTGAAGAGGCAGCCAAATCACGGGATATCTCGTCCAATACCATCTCCAGCCCATTCACCCTTGTCTCCAAGGAACGTATCCCATTCTGGGAGCTCCCCATGAATTTCTG
This sequence comes from Echinochloa phyllopogon, assembly GCA_033239725.1. Classification (NCBI taxonomy): domain Eukaryota; kingdom Viridiplantae; phylum Streptophyta; class Magnoliopsida; order Poales; family Poaceae; genus Echinochloa; species Echinochloa phyllopogon. The sequence continues at coordinate 9,891,576 of BTCW01000013.1, read as the reverse complement.
GTGCGCAAAAAGTAATTGAGGATCAGATGTGTTTTCAGTTTACCGAGTAACAGATATAATTCAATGCTAGGCACGCTTTGGAATACAATTAATGAATTATTGTTGATATGTAAATGTCAAATACCAAAAATAAAATTGTTGCACATTGGCAGCAGAAGATATATACATGCGAAACATATTGCCTACAGTATATGACGTGATTCAGAACATGGCTGATGCTTTACATATGCAGGCGGACAACATCAATGTTCCTGATAACCCAGTCTTATGGGAAAAAGTTGGTGATTTAAGACATTGCCATATTGCTAGTGAATGCCGTATTGTGTTGTGGTCCAAGTTCTACCCTCACCCGACACCAGAGACACACCCCATGCCACTGCCCAGACCCGAATGCACAGTGATTTGACTAGTGCTACCAGAGCACATTGAATGAATGTATGATTCATACCAAGGGTCAGTGCTGGTCATTGAGACCAAGTAATACGTATTAAATATACTGATGCCGAAAGGATGAGACCTCCCTACAATGTACAAATCGGTCCACATTACACCAAAAGGATCACACAGTAGGTACTGGTAGGTTCTTTTTTAACAGCGGGAATGAGTGAGCTTGCACCAAAGTTTGCTTGGTGTAAAATGTTTCCAAGCAACAAGATCTTTACTTTATTTGTTATGTTTAGCTTCTATACATCTCATCTACTCATGCCCAAGGAAGATTCTTAAGCAAACAGAAAAAGAAAGGAAGAAAAGGAAATTCAATTTAGTACGAAGAATTAAGAGTTTAAACGAATTATTGCCGTATCATATGCAAGGTAACAAGGGGTGGTTAGTTACCTGGAGAAGATTAAGCAAACTGGCCTGCTGATTCTCAATCTGAACCAACTGCATCCTGATCTTTGATAGGTCCTCATCTTTGTGAGCTGATTGAAATTCCTCCTGAGCATCATCAGTCTCCGTGGCCTCTTCCGAATCACCATCCCCATTGTATGGAACAACTCTGGATCCTGCCTTGGGACCAGCCAACTTCTTGTAACCCTTCTCACCAGTCTTCTGAAACAGCACCCTCCGTGCTTCAAGCCTCTCTCTAACATTGCCCTCTTTCAGGAGCTTCTCCTCGGTCACCATTTTGATTGGTGTCGCATCCGGAGCAACAATAGTATCAACCTTGTCCTCGTAGTTCTTGGCTTGGTCTGCATTGCGGCGCGGAGGAGGCAAATTTTTCTTGCTTATGCTGGAAGGAGGGCTGATGGCTTTTCGATTGCTGGCATTGTGTGATGCATGCGGTGGGGACTGCCTGTTGATTGGCCATGAGTTTCTCCTTGTAATTGAAGGGGCAGAGCCGGAGCTTGCAGTCTCTGTTCAATTATATAATCCATAATGTTAGGAAAGAACATTGACTGCCTGATCGCCTCTAATTCAGACAACTCAAAATCCAAAACAATTTCTCCACTAAAGAATTATTTATTCTTGAGTATGTTTTACTAAAACACATACTATTTTTGTCTTTTACCAAGTACTGTAGGTCAATTTTAAGTGTCCTTACAGTATGCAGTCCAAACCCCAAACCAAGCGTAGACCTTAAATTTAACCAAATGAAAAAAAAGAAAAGAAGTTAACTAGAGCCTCTAGAATAGCCACATCACCTGTGAGAGAAGATCTAGCCTGGGACGATGGTGGCACGTCGGAGGAGCAGACCTCCTCATCCAGGTCAGGGATCTCCCTCCACGCCTCGATCATCCGATTCATGGACTCACGCACAATTTTTACCTGCATTGTTCCAAGAAAGCGTCAGAAATGTCAAGAAGCCGCAGATCTACGAGCATATCGAGATCCCAACTTTACTCATGTGGCCGACCTTATCAAATCTCTTGGCTTCGAAGACGGTAATGCAGGAAGATTTGTGGGAGATGAGGTCGTCCCCGTGCTCGAGAGCCAACAACGCGAGCGCCTCGGCGGCAGCTTTCCTCGCAGCCCAGTCATCGCCGGTAAGCGCGTCGCGAAGGCTGGGCACAGCGGTGGAGGCTGCTCCGCCGCCGGATGCGGCCGAGGCAGCGCCGATGAGGGAGATGAGCGCTGGCTTGGCCTTGAACGCGGCGCTGCGGAGGAGCTTGAGGAGGCGCGGGAGGAGCGCCCGGAGGTAGGCGGCGAGGTCGTCGGTGGGGTCGGAGGCCTCGACGGCCGCGGCTGCGGCGAGCGCGGCGGCCAGCTGCGCGCACTGGTCCTGCTCGTGGAGCAGCGCGTCGGTGAGCGGGCCGAGCGCCGCGGGCGGGGACTGCGCGGCCCCCGCGGCGGCGCGGGCCGCGTCGACGAGCGCGGCGCGCACGGAGGAGTCCGGGTCCCTGACGCGGCGCAGCGCGGCGGCCACGAGCCTGGGCACGAGCGGCGCGACGGCGTCCCGCGGGTGCTCGCCGGCGACGAGCGCGAGAAGCCGGAGCGAGTGCCGGCGCAGCGGCGTCCGGTCGGTGGGCCGGGCGTCGGAGACCGCGGCCACGAACACCGGCAGCTCGTCGGCGTCGAGCTCGCGCGCGATCGCGTCGAGCTCCGTGGCCGCCATCGCCTCCGTGTCCCGGTCCGAGAGCCGCAGCAGGCAGCGGTTCACCCGCTGCTTCATGGGCTCCCTCGGCGCGGGGCCCATGGCACCCAGTGTAGCTTCACTGCTGCTCCGGGAGAGGCAGCGGCGTCGTAGCCGTCGTGGCCTCGGTGCAGGAGGTTGATGGAGGAGAGGAGGGTGGCGAGGAGTCCGGAGAGGCAAGGCGGCGAAGGGGGGACGGTGGCGTGGCGGGTACTAATAGCTCGAGGAGATGGCGGGTGGGAGAGGGAGGCCGCAAGCCTGCTGGGAGGGGAAGATGAGATCTTGGAGTGGACTGCGCCGCGCATGTATCAATAGTCTTTTTTAGCAGTATTTCGATGTAATTTCCGAAATGGCGACGCTTTTTTGGCATCGTTCGTACTGGTACATACCATTGGTGCTCATTTTTGGAGATGTGCTGGTGAATTTCTTGGCAGGCTGGTTGGTGGTTTGGTTTGATGAGTGGTGAAAGGGTGTGAGAGCAGCTAAGCTAAGCGGCATCCAACTATCAACTAAGGTTAGTGATTTCACTTGTAGTTGGGCCTTTTGTTCACCTCAAGCAATTTTAGGTAATGTCATGTTTTGGGAAGTAATGACAATAGAAAAGGTGTCATCTGTTATTAGGATACTAGAATTTGTTGGAATCGCACATCCAGCTAATGACAAAGTTTGTATGATGACAACAACCAAAGAAAACTTTCCTGGTACGAAAAGAGCACTAGACAAAATTACTTTTCATCACGGTTCATAACCACTTTTCATGGCATCGCTTCTCAACAAATCGTTGAACTGTTTAAGCAGCTCCACTTGAGGATTCTCTATAAAGTGAAATAAAGTAAAACAAGCTATGTTTTCGAGGAAAATAGGTCGGAACCTGATATAACAGTAAGTAAATAAAACCACCGTCCATTGGATGACCGTCGTAGGAATCCCACTGCGTGCCATTGCTGATGTAACGGTGTATCGAGATCGACGAGCATGTGGCTTGAAATTCCAAACTTATCCACAACTCTAATAATACTACCGCATCTTGTCCCTAAGCTGCCGGGTCCTTCTGATCAACCAATCTGGCAAACCAGTTTGATTTCTTTGAAAAATCAGGGTATCAAAATACACTGTGTGATCTGACATGACCAATGGGAGAGCTCCTAATTCCATGGGCCTACATAAACCTCCAAATCCCATCGACCTTTCTCTATTCCTCTGCCTGAGTGTCAATCCAGTCGGTGAAACAGTGTGCGTGGTTACATGTGTTTTTGACAGATGTGCACATGAAACCCCATGTGACCGGGCTTTGTTTTTGCATGCTTCCACCACTGGGGTGCTTTGTTTGTTTATTACCGGGCGATTGTTTGCTTCCACCGGAAAAAACCAACTGCTCCAACGAAGCCCGGGGAAACTACGTGGCTGACATTGTCTTTGCATCAGCAAGTTCTCTTGGTTCCATAAAAAGAAATGGTTTGGAGATTTTTTTTAAATATGCTATGAGATGCTGTGTGGTGTGCTGTCAGTGCTCAGGCACAGTGCTGCACCAGCTTTCAGCTTATAATCTTTGATATTTGATATGGTCAATTTACATGTGTCACACAGTAATCTTGCTGATTCTTGAAGAACCGGAAGAAGAGTTTCTTTTTTGCCCTCAGTTCTCGCGAAGTGCGACAAGTGTGACAAGAGATATGATGCGAAGTGAAAAACATGGGATACCAACTTATCTTGTCCAAGGTGCGATTTACCTAGGCTGTAATTTTCTTGAGTTATAAAAAATATTGCAGCACTTTGGGTATCAAAATTATTTTTTGAAACATCCAAAACAGCACTTCCTAAACCGAACAAAGTATGTGCCCGCGACTACAGAGTACTGACAGTGGATAACCAGCTTTTGTTGTGTGTTAATTTTCCAATTATTTGCCCAGTCAAGCATTAGTAGGGCACATGGTTCTAAATCTATATTGGCGCTGAGTAGCTAGCAATTAGCAGTACAGAGCACCAGACAGATTAGGATAGTGATTGATGATTAAGCTAGCACATATACTAATCAAATACCCATGTGAGTTCGAGCCGGAGACTTGTGACGCGTAGTATAAACTTACAAAAACCCAGTTGGAATAAACAAAAAACAGAGAAAATAATAATAATAATAATAATAATAATAATAATACTATCGAAACTCAAAAGAAAAGGCCAACTACTTTGTAGCTAGAGCATCCCTACCAAATGATGATTGATCTAGACATCGCAACACGAACAGGTTAGATGCGATTATCGAAATATTCTTCGATTGCGGCTTGAGATTAACACTTTGGCATCAGTGGCTAATAGGACCAGGGTTCATCAGTACCAGCGACAATAGCAGGTGAGGGAAGCCAGCTTCTCACCAAGCGAAAAAAGGGCATGTTCGTCCATTTGTGGATATATGCTGTATCAAAGTTTCAGCCGAGTTTGAAAAATGCGACTGGTCGATCTTAAATCGTCCTGGGAGCGCATCTTTTTCTCTATCAAGGATGGATGGCTTATCAATTTGTGGGGAACGGACGTGTCGGATTGAGAATGAAGAGGCTGGAAGTAAGCCAGAAATTTGGTGCAATATGAACTTCGATGAGAACGATTCAGCACCTCAATTGCGTGCTAGATTGAATGTATCAGAGAGGCCATGGCCCATGGCCTCCTTTTCTGCCAGAGAAGAACCCCCTTTGTGCATATTACCATTGATTAACGGCCGTCTGGTATGGTTTACAGTAGCTTCGGTTTCACCTGTTTTATACAAATCGAGATAAATGTAACATGTATCCGAGTGAAACCAGTTTGCTTTCTTCATTCTTCTCCCAAACGGCCTCTAAGTTTGATATTCATATGTGGCGCACTCATGTCATGTTTCAGCCCTACATTGTTTATTTAATCATATTATTAGATAAAGTTAAATAGGAAACATATCTAGTGTAAACTAACCTCTCTGTGTAAACCATGCAAACCAACATCGTGTGGCCTAGATTGAAGGTGCAAAATAACAGGGAAGATGTGAGGAGGGATTTGTAAAATAACAAAGAATATGGTAGGTGGGAGACCCATTGAATCAAGAGTTAAATGCATCATTAGTACACAAACTTGGCGAGTGTGTGCGTTTAGGTACACCATCTCTCAAATTGCTCACTTAGCCGTAACAACTTGGCATGTGGGTGCAAATAGGTCACCAAGTCGACACGTGGGCAAAAGAACACCACGTAGGCAGCTGTGTACATTTGACCCTTGTGTGTAACTAGTGGTGCTATTGCAAATGCCCCCTCCCCCTGATTTTTTTATATGAGGACTAATTCTGATGGATATAAGTTTTGACTGAGATCAAGTTTTTGTGGGAACCAATTTTTCCATGCCCACCCCACCAACTGGTCTTTTTCTGTGCCGCACACCGCCGGTCAATCGTTTCCCTGTTGCATGCTGCCAACCAATCTTTTACCGCACGATGGGACCAAATTACAGTTAGTTTCATCGATTTAATTTTCTCTGTTCTCCGCTATGATAAAGCAATCTATAGAGTTACCGAGAAATCTGTAACACCGACTGTATCAGAGGCTATCCGATGATATCACATTTACCTAGAAGAAGATGTAATGGATAACTTTGTTATTTTGCTACCATGTGTGTTATTTAAACCATGGAAAATTTTCCTTCGTATGCTCCTTGTCAGTGTCAAATCTCCGTCCTTCTGGTGATTAAAACGAGGTGTATCCTAAACTTGTGCCAAGGAGGGGAGATGATAATGTTTTTTCCTTTTCTAATTATCGCCTAATAAACAATAAAGAGGGGGGGGGGGTGCTGTTTGCAATAACACCATGAGTTACACGTAAGCACGAAATGTACACATCAGCTATCTACATGGCATTCTTTTGCCCATGTGTCGTCTTAGTGAACTATTTGCACCCACATGTCAAGTTGTTGCTCCTAAATGAGCAATTAGAGGGATGGTGTACCTAAACGCATCTACTCGTCAAGTTTGTGCACTAGTGGTGCATTTTACTCTTGAATCAACATCATATGGCTTGGATTGAAGTTTACATAGTTTACATCGAGAGGTTGGTTTCACCTGATACGTTGCCAATTAAATATTCTTTCATAATAACTTTCAAGTTTGGTACCCCTCCGGTTTCATATTACAAGTCGTATTGGATAAGATTTGAGTCAAACATTGAGAATATAAATTATGAATAACATTTAAGTTGTTGAGTTTGAAAATGTGAAAATCATATAAATAGATTGGTCTTGAAAATTACTTTCATAAAAATATACATATATAACTTTTTAAGAAATATTTTTATAAAAAAAGTCAAAGTTGTGTTTTGGTGACGTGTCACTGTACTAAACGACTTGAACCGGAGGAAGTACTTTTTTAATCATCTTTTTGAAGTTTACGTGTTTATCCATTGCTGCAGCTGTGAACTATGCGGAAATGGTGCCGCAGTTATAGGTCAACATCATATATATTATTATTACTGGAAATTAGAAAAAAATCTTTATTTATTTCCTTGTTTAGTTTCCCAACTTTGCCCTAAATTCCACTATGCAAAAAGAAGATTTCCGTCACATCAAAATACCGGCACATGCATGAAGTACTAAATATAGATGAAATCAAAAACTAATTGCACAGTTTTGTTGTACTTGGTGTGACGAATATTTTAAACCTAATTAATCAATGTTTGAACAATTATTCATAAATACAAACGAAATGTTACGGTGTCGCATTAATGATAAAATGTCAACTTTAGTACGTTAAAGTTGGGAACTAAATATGGACGTAGTACTGCGTCTATGTGCAGTCGGCACGTACATTTTCCGATTAGTTGAACTAATAAAGAAGCACAGAGGGGGTTTGATGGTAGCTCACCCGATTTTTTTCACACCCATGCATGCTGCTCTCCCGTGTTTGCCGAGAGTAGACAGACAGGTTTGTTTGCCGCCGCTTCACGAACTCGCACAGGTCCTGCCAAACAGAGCTCCCCCATCCGTGTCGCGGAACATCACAGCTCAGGCAGGCAGGCAATCACGAGCCTGAGCCTGCGCACTTGCGCAGTGTTTATCCAACCACCGTCACGGCCCCCCTCCCCGGCCAGCCGCCGTCAAGCATGTGCGCGCGCCCTGGCCGTGCCGGGCCCTCGCGCCACCTGTAGGCCGGGCGGCCGCAAACGTACAAAAAGGACCACGATTTCTCTACCCACCAGTCACCAGTGCCACGGCCAGCCGCCTGGCCATCCAGCCAGCCGACTAGTACTTGCTACCCGAGGGAGGCCGAGACCTCGTGCGCGCGCGGCCTCTTCCCTTCACGTGAAACCAGGGGTGCCCGCTGGGCGCTGGCCATTTGGCGGAGGGAGGCCGGCCGGCGCGCATCCGCGCCTCTCGGGTGTCGTCTGCCTCGTCAAATCCAGCGCGGTCGCGGCGGCGTGCCGACGGGACGAGACGCGCGCGGTGTCCGCCGCGCCCGTGAGCCGTGGCCGCGTGGAGTGATCCGGACGAGGACGGTCGTGTGCGTGCGCCCCTGTTGCGCCGTGCGCGTTGTGCTCGGCACGCGCGCTGTACCATTTGAGCTGTCGGTCCCCTTTGGTCTCGATGTTCATATGTACCATCGCGCACGATGTTCGGCAGAGGATCGCGCACTTGCTCGCGCGCACGACCCAAATTAAGCTGCCCGCGAAGAGAGAGCGGGCGACCTGATGAATTTGCTGGGTCACGTAGCACTGCAAGATCAGCCGTGCGGTACTTCCAAGGGGGATTTAATTTCGTACTGCTCTGAACTGGTCAGGCCCTCTCTGGAACAAAGGAAAAGTAGAGGAATTTTAGAAGATTTAGATTCTATAGAAATTTTTTCTATGAAGCCCTTTGGAACAAATGATTGAATTTCTATCAATCTTATGAAATTTCTATGGAATGGTTCGTTCCATAGCAATTTTGGAGGAATTCTACTAAGAGGTTGGACAATCACGAGACACGAGTATGCACTTGTCACTCTTGTCCGATGTTCTTCACCAACCAAGGCCGCGTTTCCCCGGCCGGCCGGCCGACCTCCGTCACGTCAAGGGCATGTGCCGTGCGCGCACGACGCCGCTCGCTCGGTCCGCGCTAGCTGTCCGTGAGCGGCGCAAACGGCCAGCCAGCCGCGACGGCGCCGATCGAGCACCCCCGTCCTCGCTTCTCTCCTCTTCACGAGAAAGCGAAACCACGGCGGGCACGTACTCGTCGCGCTGCGCGGGCGGGTTTGGCCTTTGGCGGAGGCCGCCGAGCGCGCCGACCTGACCTGACCTTGGGCACGGATGCAGGATGGGACAAAAGAAATTAAAGTTGCTCCGGCCGTGACCGTGAGCACGTACTGCTGAGCAAACGTGGCGGGGCGTGGTCGGCGTGGGCAGCCGCGCCGGACGGCAGTGCGCGTCGCGTCCTTGGCTCCGTCCTCCTCGCTTTGTGCGAGCCAGCTCCGGTCACGCGGAGGAGATTCGTTTCGTACCCGGCGCGTGGAACTAGCAGGAGGCCCGGTTGGGATTTGGGATTGGGACGGGGCGAGTTGACGCGTGCAGGTGGTTAGGCCGGTACGGGGAACGTACGGATGGGGTACAATTTTGTCCTGCCAACGAGTCTCGTGATGCCTGCAGGTAGATTCGCACGCATGCCTCCTTGCACGGTAGTGGATTACTCACTCCGTCCCAATATATATATATATATAAGCATTTGTAGGGTTTAACTTTTGCGTCAAAATGTAAGCATTTCTAGAAAGGGAGCGTATCCTATGGAAACCGGCTTCGTATGCAAACTATGAAAACTTCCATCACGGCCACTGGATGTCCATCCAAAGATCGAAGAGAGGGGTGGAAAACTTTAGCAATTAGACCCTCCCACCATTAACTTACCTAACCTAAAACTCCCCCTCCTAACCCCCTCCATCTAACGCCGTCCGACGCCGTTCCTCTCCGTGGCTTGCAGCGACTCCCGTGGGCGTGACGCGACTGCCGCCGGCCGATCCTTCCTAGCGCCGGCGCCGCACCCTCGCCAGCGCCGTCGTCCCCCGCCCAGCGCCGCAGCCCCCTCGCCAGCGCCGCCCCATCGCTAGAGTCACCGCCCCTCGAGCAGGCCCTTGCGGCGCTTGGAGAAGGTCAGATTCCCTAGAGGTTGGCAAGAGAAAGGAGGCACGGCTGCTCGAGGACGGGATCATTAACGTACTGATCGATGGATCCAGCGAGTGGATCACTCCACGATCTCCAGGTACACGTAGGTACATGACTGCATTGCATGCATATGACTTGACTGCATTGCATGCACACATGCCCTCACGCCCATGCCCTTCGTTTATACATACTCCACTAGCTAGCTAGTCTTTAAAGAATTATCATGCACATGATGTATCAGTACGTAATCTGGCTAGCACTGCAGTGTTATGTGTTAGCACTTGCAAAGCCATCCATGGTGATGGAAGCTTGGTTGATCAATCTCTCTGCATTTCTTTGACAGGACACCGAGAAGGCCAAGACCTTGCCCGACCCTACCACGAATGCGAACGTTGGGGATGTCAACACTGGTAAATATTGATTTTTATCTTCTGGTGAAAACTCTTGCTGTTTAGATGTTCAGGGTTCTCATGCCTAAGCTAGCAATAATGTTCAAGGTTCTTTCATGGCCATTTGATGTTCAGGGTTCTCATGCCTTTTTTTTTGTTTAATGTGCGATATTCGGTCTCCTAGATGGCTGCCTAGATATGAATTGAGATTCCATATATTTATGATTACCAAACGTACTTACGGGTGATTCATTTATAGGAGATCGCGCCGCCGCCGCCATGGAGATCACCGTTGATTCTGTCTCCATTGAGGCCATCGACGCAGGAGTTGGAGCCTACATTGAACATCCAGACACACCACGGACAAACTCTTCTCCGACTATAGCAGTAAGTTGCAAAGAACATTTGAACACAGTACTAGTTCTGCTTGGTTTTTGATCATACAATGTTTACATTTGTATAGGCAACAAGTGACACAGGCAACACAAATTCCAAAGAACAATTGAAGCCGGTGGTTGGAATGATCTTTGATACTCTCACAGATGTGGAGAAATTCTACAAGTCATATGCACATGATGCTGGTTTCTCTGTTCGTGTTGGTCAGCACAAGAAGGAAAATGAGGAAATATTATTCAAGAGGTATTATTGTTCTAGGGAGGGGTATAGTGATGAATCTGAAAAAAAAGAAATGCTAGTGATGAATCTGGGAAAAAAAGGAAGGCACCGAAACTGATGGAAACCAGATGTGGCTGTCTGGCACATATTGTTGTCAAGCTTGACAGTGACAAGAAGTATCGAATAACTTCAATGGTTGAGGAGCACAGCCATGGTTTCGTGTCGCCAGATAAGAGGCATTTGCTAAGATCCAATCGTAAAGTCAGCGAGAGGGCTAAGAGTACTTTGTTCAATTGTCATAAGGCTAGCATTGGCACCTCACATGCATATCGACTTCTCCATATCGGTGAGGGTGGTTTTGAGCATGTTGGGTGCACAAAGAGGGATTTGCAAAATTATTACCGTGACCTCAGAACCAAAATCAAGGATGCAGATGCACAAATGTTTGTGGCACAGCTTGAGCGAAAGAAGGAAGTAAATCCTGCCTTCTTTTATGACTTTCTGGTGGATGAACAATGACGACTTGTTCGTGTATTTTGGGCAGATGCTTTATGCAGGAAAAACTATAGTGTTTTTGGTGATGTGATTTCGGTAGATGCAACATATACCACCAACCAGTATAACATGAAATTTGTGCCATTTACAGGAGTCAATCATCACTTGCAAAGTGTTTTCCTTGGAGCAGCGTTCTTAGCAAATGAAAAGATCGAGTCATATGTATGGTTGTTTAAAACCTTTCTTAAGGCTATGGGTGGAGTAGCACCTCATCTAATCACAACAGATGAAGATGCAAGCATGAAGGCTGCTATAGCTGAGATTCTACCAGATACAGCTCATAGATTTTGCATGTGGCATATCATGGATAAAGTACCTGAGAAGGTAGGGCCCTCTATAAGAAAAGATGAAAATTTTTGGAAAAGACTACACAAGTGTGTTTGGGGTGCCGAGAATTCAGATGATTTTGTGTCACAATGGAATTCTATCATGACTGACTATGGACTCATGGAGAATGATTGGTTTTCGACTAGGTTTGCCATTCGTGAATCATGGATTCCGGTATACTTTTTGGACATACTGCTAGCAGGAATGCTTAGGACTACATCACGATCGGAGAGTGCAAATTCTTTTTTTAATCGTTTCATTCATAGAAAGATGACCTTTGTTGAGTTTTGGCTAAGGTTTGATGCAGCTTTGGAGTGCCAGCGTCAAGAGGAGCTGCTAGCCGATAATACAAGTCTTCATAGCACTCCTAAATTAATGACACCATGGGGCATTGAGAAGCAATGTAGTGTGATTTACACACATGAAGTCTTCTTAAAATTTCAAGAACAAATCATAGCTGCAAGAGACCATTGCATTATTCAAGGTATTTCAGAGTGTGAAGATATAAAATGTTTCACCATTAGCAGCCAAACTGGAAAAGATCGAGTTGTTCAGATGAACAAATCAAACATGTTTGCGATGTGCTCCTGTAAATTATACGAGTCTTATGGCATCCCATGTCGTCATATCATACAAGTGCTTAGAGTTGAGAAGCAAAATGAGATACCATCGACTTATATTATGAAGAGATGGGAGAAAAAAATGTAAAAGGTGAGTTTGTACCCCTGTTTTTTCTAGTATGATTGTTTTATTTTGCATGGTTACAGTGTTGATCAGATATATCATTTTGCAGGGAAGTGTTCTTTGATGATGAAGGCAACCTTCTGGACGAAAAGGCTAAAGATCCTATGGAGGTGGCAATGCGAAAAAAATTTTCAGATTCACGCAACAAGTTTGAAGATCTAATCCAAATGGCCAAGAACTCTGAACCAGCGATTGACTTTTTATGTTCGAGTTTATCGAACCTAATGGAACCTCTCCAAAAGATCGTTCCGGCTGATACAGTTAGTAAATTGGATGAGTTTGAAACATTCCTCGGTGGCAAAATTCCACAAGAAGTCCAGATACATCCACCAACTGATGTAGTGTCCAAAGGACGATGCAAAAGAATTAGGAAGAGCAAGGAGGACAAGACGGAGAAGAAGACTAAAAAAGATAGGATGTGTCGAATATGCAAGCAAATAGGACATCATGATGCACGCAATTGCCCAAACAAAGTTACCTGATATTTCAAGTTCAACATGTTAAATTGTGAAGTCCTTTTTTGTTTGGGTGTTAGTTTTCATTGCTTGAATTGGTGATCGTTCAGTTTTGATGTAAAGAATGCTGTCAGTATTCATGCCTGAACTTTCGGGCATAGATAATGATTAAACAGAACACTTCCAATTATTTTAGAGAAATTTCTGCTACTTCTGCTTATACATATGTGAATGATAATATATGGTAAAACTCAAGTTTTACAGAATATTGCATTGCAAGCACTGCTGGATTGGCTCACCTTTCTAACTTGTAACTGAATCAGGTAGCAAACTGTATAATGATTGATGGCTATCTGTTTCTGAACCAGTAACAATGCATAAGGCAGTTGAAGAAAATGACTCCAATATTTAGTCACAATTTCACACACAATCGCAAAAGAGAAACATCAATTTATTCATTTTCATGCTCCACACACAAGTTCATTACATCGGAGGCACAATTGCCACTGCACGCATTACACAAGTTCAGGCACTTTACAGAATTTTCACTGTAGCAGACATTATACAGAATTGCAGACACCTACAGCTCCCTGGCCACAACTCGGGCTGGATCAATTAATTTTCGCCATGTCAAATTGTAAGTAAGGTTGTGCTTTATGGTGGCTGTGTGTTGGCGATGATGCCGAATTCTGCTCTCTAGCTCTCTGTTCGCTTCAGGCTTCAGCTAGCCGTTGTCGTCTCGCCGGACCCTTCTCCTCTGCCTGTCAAGATTAATCATTGATGTTTATCTCTCATCATAGTTTATAGGATTTATCACAACCGGAACTGCAAAGTTCATTATCTAATTTCTGAAGGTCCTCACGAGTCACAAGTCACAACACATATATGCAGCTCGCCAGCTCCATTTTCTGAACGTGTGCCTAGTATAATTTTGCAATAGCAACAGGAAATGCAGGTTAAAAACATACCTTGCCGACTTTTGCCTGATCAGCAAATTCTGATACTTGAGAGCTCTTCCTGTTGAAGTTACACTGCAGTTTGTTTTCCAGTGTCAGTTGCCAGTTACCAAATACTAGGTAGTTCACAACAGTGATGACCATAAAAAACTCTGAACAATGCACGTTAGCAGGAACTGAAGACCAACAGGACAAGGCGGTGCAGAATTGCAGTGTATTCCTCTGCTCGTTAATACACTGCCGCCTCTTCTACAGATCACGCTCAGATTCAATTGGCTCCTTGAGAAACAGAGCCACGATGCCAGATCGACACATCGGCGCCCTGGAGATCGAACACGCGCGTTCGTTGAAGGAAATTAAACATCGCGCACGAACGCCGAGACCCCGAGGGGCAGCGATTCTGGCGAGGCGGCGGCGCTGGCGAGGGGGCTGCGGCGCTGGGCGGGGGACGACGGCGCTGGCGAGGGTGCGGCGCCGGCGCTAGGAAGGATCGGCCGGCGGCAGTCGCGTCACGCCCACGGGAGTCGCTGCAAGCCACGGAGAGGAACGGCGTCGGACGGCGTTAGATGGAGGGGGTTAGGAGGGGGAGTTTTAGGTTAGGTAAGTTAATGGTGGGAGGGTCTAATTGCTAAAGTTTTCCACCCCTCTCTTCGATCTTTGGATGGACATCCAGCGGCCGTGATGGAAGTTTTCATAGTTTGCATACGAAGCCGGTTTCCATAGGATACGCTCCCTTCTAGAAATAGGATAAAACAAACCGGGTGGGTGAAGAGTTAATGGATAGTATAAAATAAAGGGTATAAAGGTCTTTTAGCAGTTCTGTTATTTTTTGCATTTGAATGCTTCAGATGCTTATATTGTGAGACGGAGAGAGTATTGTACGCTTGATGATGTTAAACCCGAGCACACCTGCTCAGCTTTATATTCATACCATGTTTTTTATGGTAAAAATTTTGAGGACATATCTTGCAAATCAATCCCTCCGTGCAAACTTTGGAAAACAACGTGCATGGGCACATGCATGGGAGGTGGGAGGGGGAATTTGTAAAATCACACGAAAGGTGAGATGGGGGATTGGCAAAACCAACATGGATGAGGACATGCATGGGAGGTGGGAGGCACATTTGATCAACATCGTGTGGATCAGATTGTGGTTTCTAAAGTTTGCACGGAGGGATTGATTTTCACTTGATACGTTGCTAACAATTTTTACACGCATATTCGACCATTAATTAAGGTTATTAAATAAAGTTAGTTGGTTAATTCATGAGATCTATGTGATAAGGCCTCTAACCGTATAATTAAAGGATGATTATCGCTGTATTACTGTAGTAAATCATGGGTTAATTAGGTTCATTAGATTCGTTATGTAAAGTTACACTCATCCTAAAATTTTTTTACAAATATACTTTATTTAATATTTCATGCCTGCAAGATTCTTCGGAAAAAATGCTTTCCCAAATAAACATGGCCTCAGTCGACACGTACGGTGCACGAGCCTGGGTTTACCATAAGCTGATAAGCATAGTTAGACCCTGTTTGATAGAGCTCCCAGAATTGATTCTCTGGTGAATCCAGAAGGAGCTCTGTCAAACGGTTTTTCAGAGAGAAGTGATTCTCTACTGATTCTGTGAAGTGGATCTCTGAATGAACTAAGAGGCTATGAGCTAAAAATGTAGCTTCTCCTAAAGCTGTGAAGTGATTCTCTTTTCTAATTCTAAGAGTTTAGGCTAGAGAATCCCTTTTAGCTACATAATCGCTTTTATCGATCAGCTCCTACGGAAGATTAGAATCCGATGAGCTCTAGGCGTTGTTTAGTTCCGGATTCCGGACGGCCAGAATCGTGACTGACGCGCCCAGGAGCAATAAATACGTCACTGTAGCATTTCGTTTGTATGCGTAAAAAATTGCTCAAAAATTTATTAATTAGGCTCAAAATGTTCGTCTCGTAGAGTATAACAAAACTGTATAATTAGTTTTTTATTTTATCTATATTTAGTACTCCATGCATGCTATGACATTTTGATGGAATGAAAATCTTCTTTTTACACACCGAACTTGGGTATAATTTGGGAGCCCTAGTAAACAGGTCGACGTAAACCGCCAGCCAGGCCAAGTAGACGGGACAGACCTATCGGGGGTCAGTGAAAAGCCGGCATTCCAGGCTCTACCAGCCTGCAGAGTCAGAGTACGTACGGCTAGTTCCGTTTCAAAAAGCAACTGCCAAATTTATATGAAAAAGAAGATTCTTCATCACATCTTAAATGTAGATGAAATCAAAAACTGATTGTACAGTTTCGTTGTACTCTGCGAGACGAATATTTTGAGCCTAATTAATCAATTTTTGGACAATTTTTCACACATACAAATGAAATGCTACAGTGTCGCAATGATTACGAAGAGACCTTAAACTCCTAAATTTGATACACCAAATTTAGGAACGGGGCCTCAACTTTCTAAACTTATGGAGGTCACGTCAAAACATTAAATGTAGGTAAATAAAAAAACTAATTACATAGTTTTGATGTACACGACAAGATAAATCTTTTAAACCTAGTTAGATGATGATAGAACAACGATTACCACAAACAAACGAAAAATGCTACAATACACTACAATATCCGACGGATCCTTTCTCCCTCTTCACGGATCTAGCCCGCGTCCTCATTCCAGCGTCGGTGCGAGGCAGCTGGA
The DNA here is from genome assembly GCA_033239725.1 of Echinochloa phyllopogon. Taxonomy (NCBI): domain Eukaryota; kingdom Viridiplantae; phylum Streptophyta; class Magnoliopsida; order Poales; family Poaceae; genus Echinochloa; species Echinochloa phyllopogon. The sequence continues at coordinate 9,875,130 of BTCW01000013.1, read as the reverse complement.
CTGACATGATGCGTGAGTGGCAAGCAAGCAAGAAAGCCCTCTGCCCCGCCGGCCCGGCCGATCGAGTGCGTGTCACGGAGGACAGGGCGCGGCGAGCTCGAGGCTCGAGCGAACACAGGAATACTGTACAGCAGACGGCCAGGTGCAATGCACAATTGCACATGTGTGACGGCTGCCACGTGCAACGCCCTGCGCTGCACGTACGCCAAAGGCTCAAAGCCAAAAGAGGCGTTGTTCGGCTACTTTCCGTCTTGCATCACTTCATCAGCGATGTACTCCAAAAATATGGATTCTCTCTTTCTCCATGGTCAACTTTACTATCTGCAGGTCAGCAGGTGTCCAAAAAATGCTACGTGATTGCTCCAAGAGGCAAGATCGAGCATAGGCCATGTTTATGCACTGATCAACACTACTGACATCTACGGAGTAGTACAATATTATTCCAGATGCCGTAATTATTTCACATGCCAACTTTATTAAAAGAGTCGTTGCCTTTTGGCAAAGTTGACAAAAGCCGTGGAAGGAAATATCGTACGCTCAAGTACATCATGGCCGGTGTTGCGAGAACACGAGGCAAGATTGCAAGAACAGAGTCAGAAGAAGAAAAATAAACAGTGGGTGTCTGTTCATAAACAAAACCAGGTGGCGAAAAGGCTGCCGCGCTGATCCATCGTGCCATGCAGGCTTTGCCTTTTTCCACGTGTTTCTTTGGTTCGTCAAAAAAAATTCCCGAAGAATCTAATATTGAATAAAGTCTATTTGTAAAATCGTTTTAAGGATGAGCGTAACTTTACGCGACGAATCTAATGAGCCTAATTAATCTATGATGTACTACAGTGATGCTACAGTAACCATCCTCCAATCACATGGTCAAAGGCTATATTAGATAGGTCTCGCGAATTAACCCGAGGTTACGTATGTAGTTTTATAAACCGATTTTATTTAATACCCTTAATTAATGGTTAAACGTGTGTGAAAAATGTTTCACACCTGTAAAGAAACACAACTGCAGGGCCATCCAACACCTACCCGTTGATGCATGCATGTTTAACTTCGGTCTCCATTGGGCGCGTCAGATATGGAATGGAATGAGGTAGCTCGTCATCCACTTCACTTCGTTATGTGCGTGTTCCAAAAGTTGAAGTTGGTGTGACATATGGGCTGGTAGCTTGAGCCGAATCCGAAGAAATACCGTGAACGAACGTCAGAACTGCAACATGTCATCCAATAATGCCGTCGGTTGTATCCTTGACAAAAAGGACCTAGTTAATAATTTGGAACTCGAGAGTAGTAGAATAATGAATTATGAAACGATTTATTTTCATTTTTTTTGTTTTTATATGGTAAAAGTTATGTATGAGAGTCGAGAATTGTTGGAGCTAGAAAAAAGAGGGATGGAGAACTGGAATGGTCAAGAGGCCAAAGAGAAAAGAAATATTATTGTTGTTGTTGTGAGCATCCCATGGCATACTCTTATATGCCACCTTTTTCTAGATTTGAAGTTACGTGATTACAATTCATTTATGTGCCACATTGTGGGATACCTGTACCCGGGGCACTGATCCCACCGACATGAGCACAAGTCTCAAGACTAAGATGAAGGCGAAAACACCAATCAACCGGCTGGTTGAGAAGGCATGTCCCACTTAGACACGCTTCACCTCCCCGAGCAACTGGGGAGGCGAAAGTGGGACGTACACATGGTAAGCTCCCGACCTGCTGGAAGCATGCCTCTCCACGTCAAAACCATGCTCCCCTCGAAAGGTGAGGCGGTCCCCCGACCTGTTTTGGGCTCCCACGACCTGAGTCAAGGGAAAGAAGCCGGTCTTGGGCCCTCCGAAGGGTCAAAGCAGGCCACAGTGCTTCATCCTTATCCCAAAGCCAGGAGACAGGCACACTCCTCCATGTATTGGGCCGCACGCGAGGCCCAGATTGCCTGAAGTGACAAGAGAGGGATAGTCTCCTACCTCCCCTCACATAGGGCCATGCCTAAATCGACCAGCAGCAGAGGCGCATGGCCAAATCAGTTGCAAATTTGACTCCCGAGCTCTCGGTAGAGCTCGGGGGAAGGCCAAACGACGCCCGGTCAAATCAACCCCTTATCTCCTTGATAAGCTACCCTGTATAGCAAGCACGCTATCATCATGAGCAAACACAGCTGACTCTGTCAATGGCAGAAGGGAGCAATGCCCGAGGCCAGCCCCCCGGCCTACACGAATCAAGTCGGGAACGACAACAAAAGAAGGCAGACCCCCAGAGGATGCGTGGATGACGCCCGAAAGTACTTGGAAGCTTCCTATTTAAAGCTTCCTTTTCTTTTTCTTTTACCTCTTTTTCCCCCACGTAACCGACCTCCAGTCATATATAAGGGGGAAGGGGCCCTTGGGACACAGAGATGCTCGACAGAACAACTTGCACGTTGGCAACCATTCGAGCCAGCGCGCACGCAAAGATCACACACACTCATCACAACTTATGAGCACCCCCCTCATAAGCCTTTAGGCAGCCAAGAATGAGGAACACGAGCAGCCCGCACTGGACGTAGGGACGTTCTGCCCGAACCAGTATAATTCCCCCGTGTTTGCAGTGCCTACCATCACCCTCCGTGGAGAAGCGCTGTGACTAAGTAAACAACCGGTGAACGAAGCACCGACACATATTTTATGAACACAAGGGCCAAAGGCTGATTGTGTGGTCGGCCCTAGATATGGATCAAATTATGGAGCCTAGGGGTTCCACTCCCTTTCTTCATCTTGTTTCTTCTTCCATTTTCTCCTAACAAACTAACAAATGGAGGGGGCTCCACTATTTGTAAGGAGGTCGAGGGTCTTAACCCCCTACCCCCGCACCCTAGATTCACCACCGCCTCAAGCTTCAACTAAGAGGATAGCTTAATCTAATAAAAGCCATGTCTAATAAATCTCTTCTTAAAGATCCTAAACCCACTCATGTATAAATGCCCATCCGTGTTGGCTATTGAAAAACTATCAAGGTGACATAGAAGAGTTTGAGTAGCCGTGCTTGTATCGACTCTAGTTAGCAGTTGTCGACGTTTCGCGCTGCTGAGTAGGTAATTGCTCGAATGGTTTAGCACTCAAGGACTCAGGATCCATAATGGTTTAGGTAACATGCCCTATGTCCAATCGGGGTGGCAAGTTGTGGTTTTGAGCTCAAGTCCTTAAAATTTGTAACGTGGGGTTACAAACATGAATTACGAGAGGTTAAAGATGAGCCTGGGCTCCTAGTTCGTGCTCGCATGTGTGTCTGTGAAGTGGAGAGAGAGAGAGAGAGGTCCCTCTTACCTTTTATACGTTCGAGGGCAGTGGCGGAGCTAGGGGGCTCTAGCCCCCTACCAGTATGTAACCCGTATGGAGCCCTCCTAAACCCATGACGAGGATCAGCCCCCTTCCCCCAAGGCTACAATCCTGCCTCCGCCACCATTCGAGGGGGCAGGGCACAAAAAAGAGGAAGCATCCTACTTGTTGGCTAATAATGAAGAGCCTCACCATCATTCTATCTTGGTCGTTGTTCTATCCGTCATTTGCCCTAATTAAGCTTTGTTTTGCTGCCATCATCGTGCGGGGCATGTGCGGAAGTATGCGCAACAACGCCATCCTGTACATCCTGCGTAAGGGTTTAGGTGTTGTACATTGGTGGATATGACCTATCACCTTGCTCTGTCTTCGCTCAGAGGAGTTGCAATGCAGCGTGTGCGTGTCCCATCGTGCATACGACGCTAACTGGCGCAATGGATAAGGATCAGATCGGGATTGGACTTAGACAAGAGACCAACACCGTGAATACCTCTATCCACTCGGGGTTTCTCTCGATCGGAGCAGGGGGTTTCGATGGGCGGAGAGTGACGACATCGACCGCGGGTGATTCCATTTTGAAGCCTTCACGTTAACTAATCATCTTCAATAGATTGAGAAAACTAATCAGCTTTCTCTATCTTATCTTATTATTACTAATTGGAGGCTCCTTTTGAAGCCTTCACGTTAACTATATCAAGACGCGCTAGAAAAAATAGATAAATTCTAAAAAATCTCACAAAAATTAGAAACATCCTGCCATCAACTCGGTAGACTCTAATAATCATTAATAATAACAACCATTGGATTTAATATAATTTTCAAAAAAAATACCCACCTATGTCATTACGGAAATAGTCTAAAATAACCCCCTAAATCTATATCTAAATTACCCATCTATGCCACCAAAAAAATCATCTTAAATAACTTCTTAATATATAAATTATCCACCATGCATTATATCGTTTCTCTTTTTTTAAGCACAAATGTCAGGATCTAGGTTAGGAGCCACATGCATAGCCGCATAGGCGGAGTGTGTCTTGCCGCTGCGGCCATGTCATGCCAGGTACGCAAGTTGATTAAGGCTTGGGGTGTGATGCCCGGTATTTTCATGCGCTTGACGTTGGTTTTCATGCCAAGTTACAAATGACAGGTAGAGGTAGTCGACGATGCATATGCAGTTTAATTTGCTTTCTAATCGACACGCGCAGGAGGATGCCATAAGGCCATTCCCAACCCAATGACTAGGATGATGTCCATAGAATTAAATGACATGCCACATAGGCTAAAAGATGATGTGTCAAGTGAGTTAATGAAGAAAGAGGGGGAAACCAGGTCTTGCATGAGACATGGTTTCTACGCATTATCCAAGACATAGTGGGAGGTGGGTGTCATTAAATTTGAGTTTGAAATAGTAGTGTCTGGGTTGGAGGGGTAGTGTCTTGTACTAGTTTCTTGATGATGTGGAGACTATGGACATCACTACTTGTGTCTTGGGTTGGGACTGGCCTAATTGCATATTGTGCATGCATGCAGGTAATTATCCTCTTCCGCTTTAAGTTTTGTTGTTGTCGGATTCATCGACTACGTCACCAGCAAGTGTTAGATACGTCAGTCCAAGACCCTAGTCACAATTATATTCATCTCAAGTTTGCCATTCACAAGTTAATTAATTCATCTACAATTCAACATAAATCAGAAATAATATATATCTCAATTCAGCAAGGTGATTCCCATCGCATCTCGAATACATGCACCATGCTAGAAATGATTTATGCTAGTGAGGCTGGAGAGTGATAACTAATTAAGGCCGTGTGTATCCTATGACACACCACATGCTGCAAATGATTGTGTTGGATAGGCGACAATACCTACATGCTGGAGTATTAGCATAGATTGCTCAATTATTTCACATGCATGATGTGTGTTTTCTGCCACTGATTTCCCTGTGCAGCTCCTACATTCAGCGACCGCTGTCAGGTTTGTTGCAGGTGTACGTACCGGTAGCGCCGTGGCTCTGGGAATCGGAACATATGCATGTGTATGCAGATCAAGGACCCGGATCGTTAATTCGGTTGCAGAATATCAGGCACTGCAGCGCTGTACGCATGTGACGTGTACGTTCGCGCACGTGAATTTTTGTTCCCTCTCTATATATCAACTTATATTCAATAGGTTTTTTAGCGCTTTTCTCTCGTCTATTCCCAAAACGTTATAATTTGAACATTGAACCTAAATTGCGAGCGCAAAAACCGCAATTGCATAACTTGTATTTCAAAGTACCGGTGCTTGTTTGGTGTATTGAACTGTGATATGGCACCATGATGAACGGCAATGTGTACAGACCGACAGGGAGGGGAGTATCGCTGGGATGGTTATATCGCAGCTCATTGTTGTTGCAAATGCTAACCATCTGGCTTATGAAAAAGACCGTTAAATAATTTTGTATTTTTCAAAAGCCTGAAATATTGATATGATGATGAACCGGATGCTTTAGGACTAGGTGAGATCTAACAATTAGTACAATTCTGGTTGGCAGACTTGGTATCCAATTTACAGGTTAACATGAAACGACTTTTCTTTATTTTACTGGTTTGAGAATTCGTGTCTCTCAATCACCTAAAACAAGTACTCTCTCGATCCGTCCGATCATATAACTAAGTTTAGATTTATCCTAAGTCATTTTTTCCAACTTTAACCATAAATAGCAACAAATTATAAAAAGTGGAAACACAAAAATGCTATTAATAGATTTGTCATGAAACCAACTACCATAATATGTTGTTCTTTCTATTTCCAACAAGTACTCCATCCGTTTTTATTTACATGCCATATTAGATTTTGTCCTAACTCAAATACACTTAACTTTGACCAAATTTATAGAGAAATATAATAGCATCTATAACATCAAACATATGGATTATATTAAAGTAAATCCATGATAGATCCAATGAAACAAATTTTGTATTGTAGATGTTTTTATATTTTTTTAATAAACTTGGTCAAAGTTACGTAGATTTGATTTAGTACAGACCTAATATGACATGTAAATAAAAACAGAGGGAGTGTAGTGTTTAACTTCAAACAGATCTAAACGTAGCTATATTTTTGGATGGAAGGAGTTGGGAGTATTGCAGCTACAATTTTAAATTTACAAGATACCTATTTCATCAAGCATTGTTGTGATGGTAAGAAAAAAAAAGCTAATAGTAAATTACAATCTCATGAAAACACCTCCTTGAGAAAAAGGGGGAAATGCAAAACAAAAAAACGCCGTGTATGTTATGTGGATTTTGATTTCCCCGCGTTACTTGTATTTTTTAATTTTCTAGATAAAACCTGCCCTGTGACCAGCTGAACACCGCAAATCCGCAATGCATGCGTCCCCCTGTATGGCTGCATCTGAGCGCAAGGGAATGAAACATGATCCGGGAGCAGCCCTCCTATTGGGGCAGCAATATCGAACTACTCCGGCCGTCGACCATCACGTAGGAATGAAAACCAGTACGGAAATTTTCGATCGACCGAGCTTTGTTTCTGAGATTTTTTCATTCCGATGAAACGGAAACGGTACATGTCGGAAAACGATACGGAAACGATAATGGATTTATACCGTCGAATAGCTCTATCGATCGAATTTAGTCGGAAATTTTCCGTTGGAATTCCGAATTCGGCCCAGTTAAATCATTGCGGCCTAAAATTCACAGGTACCCTTCTACTTCGCCTAAAATTTTCTTTGTCGCAAATGTAAATGAATCCCCACCCTATATAGCTTCATTGATTTTTGTCAAAAATGTACATGCATAAATGATATATAAATATGTAATAATGTTGGTTGTTGAAATTGGCCTGTAAAGTTTTCGATTTGAAGTTTTTGATGTTTTCGTTTCCGATATACCGACTTTTCTGTTGTCGCTATCGTTGCCGAAATTATAGTTTCCGAGTAAAAAAATATGGTTAACAAATGATAATGAAAACTTTAAATGGTTTCCGACTGATTTCATCCCTACCGTCGCGTACGCCCGGCCTTTCCCCGGGCCGTCAAGGGCGCGCATGTGCGCACGACGCGCCGCTAGCTGGGGGCTCGGCTAGTAGCTGTAGCTGGCCGTGAGCTCGGTCTCGAACGGAACGGCCGTCCAGGAAACGTACAAAACGGCCACCACCTTTTGCCCACCGTACCGTACGACGACCAAGCCATGCATTGTTCGTTTTTCCTTCTCCGTCCGCCAGCCAGCAAGCGGAGACCAGACGAGCTTTAATTTGTGTGTACGAAGTATGTTGTGTCAGCCAGCTTTGCTTACGCTGAAAAGGAGATTTGGGTAGATCCCAAATTCCACCCCAAAGTTCACTATACAAAAAAAATTCTCATCACATCAAAATGTCGGCACATGCATGAAGTACTAAATGTAGATAAAATCAAAAATTAATTACACAGTTTGTTGTACTCTACGAGACGAACATTTTAAGCCTAATTAATCAATTTTTCAATAATTTTTCACACATACAAACGAAATGCTACAGTGACGCACGCACTCCAAAAGCCAAATTTGACTCCCAAATTTGGAACTAAAGGAGGGCTTGATTCGATCGAAGCAAGGCGTATGTGGAGCTAGCGGAGATTTGGTACGTCGTATCTGATCGATTCCAGTCAGCGCATGCATGTCCGTGTCCAGTTAGCATTAGCAAGCCAGCTGGTGTCCTCTCTCTCTCTCGCATCATGTCCGTGTAGGCCGCCGGCCAAGCAGACGATCGGCACAAGATCGCAGTCAATCGAGTAGCTGTAGCCCCTGAAGGAGTGAAGGTGCAGCTTGCAACAGGCCGGGCCAGCTAGCGAGTAGCGACTCGGCGTCGGGGACGCGACCCGGTGGCAAGCAGCCAAGCAGGCAAGAAAAGCCGGGTTCCTCGCCGGACGGGGGCAATCGAGTGCGTGTCGGCATCGGGGAGGACGAGACGCACGCTGCCGTCGCTCATGTACACTGCACGCCTTTTCGGAGAAATAAAGCCCTGAAAGCAAAACAGGGGGCGGAAGTGCGGTGCCTTCGCTTCACCGTTAGGGCCGGATGCGGATTGCCTAGGAGAGGCTGTTTCTATCGACTCTGCAGTCTCCACTGCAGCCAGGGGACTGAAGAGATCCACAGAGGAAGTAAAAAATGGTTACTCGAATACTCTCCATATTGGGAGACGATGTCAGGCACGAGGGGATCACCATCATCTTGTTCGTCCGGACAAATTCAGGATTCAGTGCAATTAGAGTGGACCAAGCTAAGATTAGGCAACCATCTTTATAGCAGGCAACGGACCATTCAGTGACTATATACACTTGCTGCTAGCAGTAGTGTACTGCAACTTTTCCAGTACATACGTGGTCCGGCCCCTGTATGGTTTAAGTCATGGACAAATGTCTAATCAACATAAGCATCTCGCGCACGAATTTATATATGGACATCTTTTGTTAAAAGACTAGCCGCCTTTTTTCTTAGAGAGTGGAAGCCGTACGTGCCGAGCCAAACTGCCAAAAAATATCCTACATACATGGGCCGTGTTTAGTTCTAAAAAATTCTCTCTCCAAACTTCACTATCCACCTATCACATCAAATCATATCAAGTCTCTCTCCTCATGCATGGAGCATTAAATATAGATAAATAAAAAAACTAATTACATAGTTTCGATGTACACGACAAGACGAATCTTTTTAGTCTAGTTAGGTCATGGTAGGATGATGTTTACCACAAACAAACGAAAAAGAGTTACAGTGGTATTCGATATGACTTTTCTATCAACTTTTCAACCCCTATTTTCAGGAACTAAACACCCAAGGACGGGGGTAAAAGAAATGGAACAGGAAAGTCTGTGCCCTGTTGAGTGAACAAAGTCAGATGGCAAAAATGAAAGGCTGCAGTGCCTATGCTGATCGATCAGTGGCATGCCGGCAGGCGGCAACCGGCTTGCCTTTTCTCCCACACTGATATGACACAACAGGGTTACAGGGGCATCCAACGTTCACGCAGATGCCATATGGATGTTTGCCTGTTCGGTGGCGGAGTTGTCCAGTCTCCGTTGCATGCGCGCGTAAGAATTCAGAAGCATGCTGCATGTCGTCCACTACTCCATCTTGTTGCATGCTACACGTACGTTGCTACATACCAGGCTTCAAGTTGAACAACGACGACATCCAAATATCCAATCCCATCGACCGTGCAGTTGACCAAACCACAAAGTCGTCACTCGTACTGTCGTACATCTCATGCACCCCGTCAGCAGTAGATGCGATGACGAGCGAGCTGAATGGGCCCAGGAACAAGAAGCAGCTGTTCGAAATTAACGTCGCCCGTCGATACCGGGCCCGATGAAATGCTATTTCTTCAGTCCTGTCACTCGACACCAATGGATTTTACAAGCTCAAAGTTTAAGCTACTACTCGTATTCTTCCTAAAAAACAGAAGAATACATCACACTATCAACACCAGTGATATTCAATGCTACTGTAGCTTCCTGCATCTTCCCAAGAAAGGGTCCACATTTTTACGGAGCTTTTCTTGGTTGAACATATGTACGTAATAACCTCTTTTTTAAAAAAGAAATGGCTTAATTTATCTACTAGTGAGCTCAATGATCAAGCCTCCACTAACAGAAGATAACAAGGGCTACATCTACCAGTGGGGCTGGAGAGAACGATTGTAACACCCAAAAATACTCAATTTTAAAATTTTTGGTATTTAATTAATTATTTAATGCTTTCACCTATTTTATAAAGGCTAATTAATAATTTTCACAAATTTAAAATCAAATATAAGTGATAGAAACATTTATTGTTGCATTCATGCTGCTGCATTTATTTTTGTACTGCTTGTGATTCAAACAAGAATTTAAATATATTTAAATTCAAATTTGAATCACTCTGTTTGGAGCTCTAGAAAAGTTTTTAGGCCCATAGTTCGTTTCAGCCCCCTGAACTTTTCTTCCGGTTCACTTTCGCCCCCTCTACTTCTACCCCGGTCCGGCCCATCCCCTTCTCCTTTTCTTTTTCCGTGGCCCAAACCAATTCCCGCGGCCCAGCTCGTCCCCGCGTCTGTCCAGCCGCCCCCGCTCCATTTCAGCCCAGCACCGGCCCACTTCCCCCTTCCCCTCTCTCTCTCTGCTCGGCCGACCCCACCTGTCATCCCCTCCCCCTTCACTTTCCTTCCTTCACCGCCGCTAATGGCGCCCCCGCCGCGGCTTGCCATAGCCAGTGCGCGCACCGAGGCCACTGCTCCCCCGTGCTTACTTAATCTGACCCGCCCACCGCTCCGCTCAACTCACCCCTCGCCGAAACCCTAGCAGCGCCGCCGACCACCGCTAGCGCCGCACCCGAACCGCCGTGCTCTGAGGATCGCCGGCCGACGTCGTTCCGCCGCTCCGGTGCCCCGCTGCCTCGGCCGACTCACGGAGCCGCACCGACGAGGAGCCAGGAGCGCGCCGAGCCGCTTCAAGTTCGCCCTCGAGCCGCGCAGCTCCATCGCCGACGCGACCCCGACACCGCTCCGCCGCCGCTCGTCGTCCCACTGCTCCGACCCATCTCCGACCAATTCCCCGCGTTAAGAACACCACCAGGAGGTAACAAAGCACCTCCCCCATTCAATTTAGGCCCCCGAGCACCGTAGCACATGTTCCCGCGGTCGCCGACGAGCTTCGTCCGCCGGCCGCCGTTGTCAACCACCGTGCACTGCTCGGAACCCACCTAGAACTACCCAGACGCACTTACCACCTCACCAGGAAGCTCCTGAGCCGAAAAACTGAACCCCAAAGCACCCGAAGCACCTTCCCCGCACTTCACCGGAGCTCCGCTCCGCCGCGCACCGTCGTCCGGCCGCCCCGCCGGCCAATCCACGACTAGACCCCCCTAGATGTACTCGCCATCTTCCCCTGAGTCTGTAGGACCAGACCTCGTCGAGAATGGAGCCCCCTAGCCCGAGTTCCGCCCAACTCCGGCGAGTCTCGCCGTCGCGCGAGCGGCGCCGCCGCAGCCCCCTTCTTCCCCGGCGAGCCCCTCGCTGTGGACCGCCCGATCTCGATCCAACGGCCGAGATGCGAGTCAAACCAGAGCGTACCGGTCAGCGCGGGGAGATTTCCTAAAGAGCCCCTGAGTTTTATCAAAACTAACCCGCGGTCCATTTTAATTCAAAAATAATTGCAAATAGGTCCTGTTTTATTCGTTTAGGCCCCTGGAAATTTTAAAACTTTGCCAGCAAGCCCCCGAAACTTAGAAACGCTATAACTTTCACGTTTTAGCTCCGTTTTGCGTGATTTTCGCGCTCATGTGTTCGTAGCGAAGCGTAGATTATTTCTAGCTCCTGTTTTTGTACTATTTTCACTGTTTGGTGTACTGTTCTAATAGATTTAATTTGATTGCATGTAATGATTGCCTTGGAATGCGTGCGTGATGATCGTGTCCAGTCGGTGAGCCCGTAGCGTTGGACTACGAGTACGTTGAGGGCGTGCCGGAGCAGGATTTGCAGCAGCAGCCGTACACCGAGGAAGGCAAGTTATAGCACGGATAATCCTTGCTACCTATCTCACTTTTAATACATTGTTCATTACATATGCATGTGCCTAATATTGTTTACCATTAAGGTTATTTCCTAGCATTTATTTCCCTGTCCTTGTACTCCTATGGGTTTTTGCATATGGGTAGTATCTTTGCTAGGCGCAATTACTGTCACCTTTTCTTAATTGTTAATATTGACTTAATGGTCCACTTCAACATTAATGATAAAACTTGCTTTTTAGCAACTTGGATTAGGGGGCTAGAGCAGGTGCTGTGTGCTTTGCTCTAGTGTCTCCCTATAAGGACCGGTTCTTAAAGCGGCAACCCAGGAGCCTGTCGCCACCGCCGGGACTATATGGGCTCTGGTCTTGGTTGAGTAGCTTGTACGTCTCTAGCTTGGCAGTGGTTACCGAGTGGCCTACGGCGTTATGGGAGGCAAAGCACGGGGTGATTTCGGATTCCACCGAGGACGGTAGCCCCGTCGGCTAGGTCCCGTTAGACCCAGTCCCGTGTTGGGAGCCCCCGTGAGTGCGGGAGCTCCGCACGTTGCACCATTTACTTTCTTGTTGGCATGATTTGCCGGTGCGTGGATGCCATTGACCCCCTCACGTTGCGCCCTGAGGGTCAGTCAATCTCGGTGCCTAGGTTCTCACCACTTTGTAGTACTCCAGCGGCTACTGTCTTGTTAGGGTGTCTTGTGAAAGCCTCGTAGCGTCCCTATGCAGTCACACCTCGGAAGTGTTGATGTGCGTGGTTGGGTGCAAAGTTCCTTTGAACTTTTACGCGACTGGTGGGTAAAGGGCGAAACCTCTGCAGAGTGTACGATCTATCATGATAGCCTTGCTCAGGGTCACGAGCGGCCTGGATCCTTTTTGATTAGAATATGATATTTATTCCTGTTTAATGTCACTTACACCATTAATTGGGTTACAACTGGGATTCTCATTCACTTGTAGTAACTTGGATAAAGTTAAAACCAACCAACTAAAAGTGCTAATGCAGTCAAGCCAGTGTCTAGCCTTTTTGAGCCTTCATAAACCGTGCTATACTGCTAAGTAATATCCATTACTTACACTTGCTGCTATTATTATTTTTGGGCAAAATCCCGGACGGGTAACAGATTGGAGTCAGGCTGACTACGAGGTGGAGTTTCCGGAGGATCTGCCGTACTTCTGAGTTGGCGTTCCCCCAGTCAGAGTCCCTGTGGGATTGCGGCTACGCTTAGAGAGATGTACTAGTCTTCCGCTGTCCATGTATTTCATTTATGCAAAACTCTGATGTAATCGCTACTTTATGTTGAGAATAAAGCATCGTACTCTGATTTTTGCCATATTTGTTCGCTATATGTGTCTGTGGACTTCCTGGGCACACATATGGCCACATTCGGGTTTTGAGTAAATCCGGGTGTGACAACGATAGCTAGCTAGCTAGCTAGCTAGCTGAAGCGGCGTATCCGATGACACTCCACATGCAGCGGATGATTGTGTTGGATAGGCGACAAAGTCGTACATGCTCGAAGTATTACTAGCATACGGAGTACTAGACACTGATTGCTCAATTATTTCACATGATATTACGTACACCACGCCACTAGTGCCCTGTAGATCGAGTGCGTCCCCTACATTGACCACTGTCAGGTTTGTTGCTGGCGCCTGTATGTACGTACCGGCCGGTAGCGCCACGGCCGCCGCTGTGCTAGGCCGGGGAATCGGAACAAAGCCATGTGTGGTGACTGCAGACTGCCTTGGGCCCCCGGTCGTTAATTCGGTTGGGAACAAGCCGGCACTGCAGCGCTGGACGCATGTGACGGGCGCGTACGTGTCACATGGATTTATGTCCCCTTCTGTATGTATTCTGTGTATTACTGTATTCCAATCAGGAGCGCGCTCTGGGTTTTCTCTTTGTGCTGAGAAATTAGCACACTGTAAGATGCTACAGTAATTTGAATGTGCATTTCGTCGGGAGCTCTTCCGGCCTTCCGCCTGTTGGATACACATCGCCCATGTCGCGATCGACATCTTTTCATAGCGCGCATGCATGCATCAACTTAAACGGCGAGAGCTGGCGTAACTCGTTTCACGACAAGGAGGGAACTCTTTTTTTTCTTATTTTTGAAACTATAGGAGAGCCAGATTTCGACAGCATGGACATTAGCCACTCAGCTCCGGAGGATGAGGGCAGTCATAACCCGTAATGTTTACGATAGTGTCCATACTGTCATTTTAGCAAGAAGTTATCTTAGATATTACTCCCACCGGTTTGGTAAAGGAGGTCGTTTAGGACAATATTTGAGTCAAACATTCAGAATATAAATCATGGATAACATTTAAGTCGTTGAGTTTAGAAATGTGAAAATTATAAAAATAGATTGGTCTTGAAAATTATTTTCATAAAAATATACATATATAATTTTTCAAAAAATATTTTTATAAAAAAGAGAAGTCAGCGTCGCTATCCTAAACGGCTTCCTTTACCAAACAGGAGGGAGTACATTCTCCAACTCATGATTTCTTGGAATTGATCCTTAATAAATTCATCATCTTTCATCTCTACCAATCATATTTGTTCTTTATCTATTATGAAGACTATCTTTCCCCAATGCAGTAGTGTCCTGTGTATAGGTTCTCGTGATGAAACTGGGTCTTGCATGAGACCCAATTTATTCCTCTTTTTATTTTCTTTTTTTATTTAATACAGTGCCACATAAATAAAAGTCCTACTCCGTAGGCGACAGCCTAATTAATGCTATAGAAACCATCATACATGTTGGGATTGCTTTAATACAACGTACTCTCTCTGATATTGTATTAGAAGTCGTTTAGGACAGCGACACGGTCACCAAAGCACAACTTTAACTTTATTTTTCTATAAAAATATTTCTTAAAAAGTTATATATGTATATTTTTATGAAAGTAATTTTCAAGACCAATCTATTTATATGATTCTCATATTTCCAAACTCAATGACTTAAATGTTATTTATAATTTATATTTCTAATGTTTGATTCAAATCTTGTCTAAAACGACTTTAATACGGATTGAGTACTACCTGCTACCTCTGAATCAGTTGCCTACGGAGGATAACCGGATAGGATAGGCATGCCCATTCCCTGCCCTACACGTGCCTGCATTCCCTGCATCTAACCGCATGCAGCGTGCGGCGCGCTGCGATCCCGGGCGATGGCCATGCCCTGCCGCCCGCCGGCATACATGCAGGCGCCGCATGTGCCGCTGCGCCACTCCCGCGTACGCGACGTGACCACTGATGACCACCGTACCTCGCTGCATCATGTGGCCGGAATCCCTCTACTTCCCGGTGGCCGTTTGCGCCGCGCGCCAGCGTACAAAAACATCTCGCTCGCTTTTCGATCGATACCCTTCTCTCTTCTCCAATCCCCGGAGCTCTCCAGCATGGTGCGTGTGCTTGTTCCATTCTCTCCCGCCGTCGTCTAGCTCGCCGCCCTTATCTTCTTCGTTTGTCTAGTTCCACGACTCAGCTGTTAGTTGTTCACGAAACCAGCGGCCCAGCGCAATAGCTCGTTTATTAGAATCGGAAGTGCATATGCAACCCTTTGAAACGCTAACATTTCACAAACAGATAATATATATATATATATATATATATATATATACACACACACGAGTTTTATCTACACATGCGTGTAGCACTACAAGAATAACTCACATACGCACCCCTCATATGCCTCGGTGCACTTAAGATCCGGTGCTAATGTAACGTTAGCACCGGGTGCGAAATTGGGACGCCCTCGGGAACCCTTTAGCACCGGGTGGTATTACGACCCGGTGCTAAAGGGTCACCCTTTAGCACCGGTTCGTAAATACGATCCGGTGCTAATGTAGATGTCACATGCTACTTCAAAAGGAGCGCATCTTTAATCCTATCACATGTGCTGTGTAGGTGAGATGGTTAGGTGGGTGCACGCGCGCGAGCCAAGAGGTCTTGAGTTCGAATCCCGCAAATATGCAAATATTTTTTGCTAGTGCCCCCACCTTTAGCACCGGTTATTTGACCCGGTGCTAAAGGTGGCACCCTTAGCACCGGAAGATTGGCACCGGGTGGAAAACCCGGTGCTAAAGGGCTTTTCCACCCGGTGCCAATGTGCATGATTCTGGTAGTGTAGTTACACCCACAATCAGTATACAATTGTACGTATGTCTGCATCCTAGTTTATCATTTTTAGTATGTTCATATACTAATTCTAAGATACTTCAAAGCGAGTTACACGGAAAAATTTCAAAATCAACCCTATTTTTAAATATATTTTGATTTTATCTTTATAATACTATATAAAATAGTATGTCCATATACTCAATGTATGTTTACATACCCAACGTATATATCATCATAGATAGTCTAGTATCATCACATACTACATGTACACACTCTTTGTCGGATCAAATTTATCGTGTATCATGGGATACACAGGTGGGTGTAGCTACACGCGCGTGTAGAATGGATTTTTCATATATATATATATATATATATATATGCAACAAATGGTTAAAATTCACACTATAAAAGCGCAGTAGCTAGCTTAGAATCGGTAGTGCATCCTGGCTTGTTCATTCAAACAAAAAAAAGAGAGAGGAAATCCTAAGTGCATTTGCAGTGGCTACATATATATGCAACCCTTTTTAAACGCTAACACTTCACAAACGGATTGTATTTTGGTAACGGATCGTTGAAATTCACAGCATGGAAGTGCAGTACAAAGTTAGTCCCCACAGATTTTATTAAGATGCACGGCAGGATCAGGATGGGCAATAGACAGGGAATGGGAGAAATTAAAGGTGGCAGGATGAGTAGTGCAAGTTCAATGGCCTGGGGGTCCACTGGCTTTTCTTGGAGTGAATCTAGGCAGGGCGGCGGGGCTCCGTAGTTGACGCCTCGTCTAGTCGTCTTTGCATGTCGGTCGGTCTCCGGTGGGACATCTCCTTCAGTGCAATCAGGAAGGGCGATGCATTCTTTCATGGCCCATGAAAACCCAAACTCTTGTTCGCTAAGGCCGAACAGTTCTCCCTTGTGGACACCCAGTTCAATAATTAGGTCAAGGCGGAGGTGGCATTAGATGACGTAACAGTCGGATGTCGTGCTGTTGACTTAGAAGAAGCATCTAATCTTCAATGGTGGTCGGTGTCCAACTTCGCGTAGGACTACTAGAGCCCCTTGATGGGGATGTAATTTTCATGTTTGTTTTTTGGCTGTAGCCGTTTTGGTCAAAGCCGGATAATATATTTTTCATTATTTAAAAATGAAAACCCAAACACTTTCAGTTCAAAAAGCGGTAAACCCTGCACGCTATTGCCCTCACGAGGAGACACTGATGAGAGATGTCCTTTTTGTTCTCAGAGAAGCACCTAAACCCCTTCTGGTTACTCCATTGGACTGCCAAACCATGCTTCATCTCGTGGTTAGGGTGACTGAAGCTGTGTATTAGTGAAGTGAACAGGTAGCAATTACTGTATTAAACACCAAGCGGTTGTTTGGATCTATAAAATAAAATTTAGTTTTGATAAAACACATTTTATCAGTGGTTTAGAATAAACCAGTTTTAGGTTGTTAGACAATTAAACTGGGTGTACATAAATTTTGTTTGGATCATATGTATCAACTAAAAGGCGAAGCTAGCACTAAGATGATCGTGGTGCACAACTCAAAGGGCCTGGATAAATTTCCAGGATTATATGGTGATTTTGAGTTTAGTTAGTAGCAAAAAATTCCTTACCATAGTGCATTGGCACCAGGGAGAGTCAACGTGGCGTCGCCCCTAACTAATACCGAGTTTTATAAATACTACCTCCGTATCGAAATATTTGTCGCCGTTGACTTTTTCTTACAACTTTGACCATTCGTCTTATTCAAAAAATTATCACAAATATGTAAAAGGGTAAGTCAAGCTTAAAATAGCTACAATAGTAAAGCATGTGGCAAACAAAATGGATGGTACTTGCATAATATTTTGAATAAGACGAATGGTCAAAGTTGTAGAAAAAAGTCAACGGCGACAAATATTTCGATACGGAGGGAGTATGTTCCATCGTCTTTATGCTTCTTCTCTGTGGCTCACTTCGGTTTATGCCTTTTCATCCCCAACCATGAAATTGATAAGCCATTGACATCTAGCAGTATAGCACCAAAGACCAAGTAGAGCGTAACCAGCCATGGCATTCGATCTGCCCTCCATCACAGTCGTCCTTCGCACCACTATCTTGCTGGGCATCCAAGTGGACGGCAGAAATCCAAAAAGATGTAAGGCATCGTCTCCAACCGGCCATCGTCACCCATTGCACGTGCACGGCATCGTCTCCCTCTTTCTCCAATGCATACGCACTACGCAGCACCGCAGCACCAAGCCATGCTAGCCGTTCGTTGCCGTCGTCATCGCGCTCTTCTTCGCCATCGTCGCCTTCCAGCAATTCATCCGGTATGGTTGATTCTTTGCCGGAGGCAAGCTCCGGCTCCCTATGACTCATTTGGCAAAGTCGCTTACCACATGCACCAAGATCACCGGGTGTTGCGAAAGACGACATGTCGACACTCCAAAAACACGTTTTGTGAAAAATAACTAGTAGTCGTTTTTCATAAAACCGAAAATCCCGGGTTCAGAGAAAACTTGTTTTGCTTATCCTCAAGTTAGTTATGTAAACAAACAATTTTTTTATAAAAAAACAAACTAAAACAGATTTATCCTGATCCAGTTTTCACAAAACTAGAGATCCGAAAAAACCCCAAGGATTAGTATCAGTACTGTATTATTATCTTTCGACAAACCTCATCTGGCGCGCGTGCAAAGAAAGAAAGAATCCTCCCGAGTTCGGTCGTTGCTTGGTGCACTAAGGCCAGTCTCAGTGAGTTTCATGGACATTAAATTCTATGACATGTCATCAAATTTGCTGATGTGATAGTCATTATAAGGAAAGAGAGTTAGGAGTTTCATGAGATGAGAGAGGAGTTTCATCCCCCATTAAACTTATCTGGCTCAGTTACCTAGTACACAATATAGATAATTATGCCATAAAACTCACCACTGAGACTGGCCTAACTAGAGCACACCCTACTAGTCCAAGGCGCTCATGGCAGATCAAGATCCCTAGTTTTTAAAAATCAAATCGATATAAACTCATCCCCTGTTTTAGCAGATGGTCGCCACTGGTCTATATGACTGTATACGGTTCACCGTGGATTACCGGATGGCCGGATCAAGCACGATAAGGAACACCAGGCCAATTGACTGACTCATGGCATGATGGCAGCTGCTATAAGCCTATAACCGTACCATTGCCTATGCCTTTTACATTAGCCTGGGCATCCGGACAAAGCGAGGCCTTTGATTGACTAGATTAATTTTGACGTGATAATGCAGTATACCTTCGCAAAGCCCCGATGAGAGTTAGACATCAGAGCACGTGCGCGGCAGCCCAGTCAACGGTCATATGCGTCCTCCCCGTGTATATGCATCTTCCATCAGTCATCCTCCATTGCATATAAATAGGTTTTACTAATAAGTTGAGTTAGGACCAGTCGGCATATATGTTACTAATCAAGATTAAAAAGTTTTTTCAGTCTTAGTTTCAAAATCCGAAACTAAAAAGGTGGCTCTTTTAGTCCCGATTCTAAAACCGAAACTAAAAGGATTTGGAACCGGAACTAATAGAACTAATGCCGAAATTTAGTTTTGGTCATCGAACTTCAAAACCGGGTATTTTTTACCATCGAGCTATGAAAATCGGACAACTTTGACCCTCTAACTGGTTTCAAAGGTGGTTTTGCCAATATACGTATTTTCAAAAAATAATGAAATTTGGTTTAATATCAAAAAATGCATAACTAATTCGTTTTAAATCAGAAAAATATGAAACCGACACCAAACAAAATTTAAAAATATAATATCTATTAGTAAGGTATTTAAATCTATTTGGGTCTTTTTTTTCCTTTTGATTGTGTTTTACTGCTTGTGGGTATGTATATTATTTATTAAAATTATCTTTTTTGTGTTATATTTGACAAGATATTGGTCAAGACGATTCAACAAACTTCGGTTACATATAACAGTTCAGAAGGCAACACCAACAACACAAACGCCATGCTTCACCATATATAGATTCTATTTAGATATTGCATGACTAATCCTTTAGTTTATTTTGATGGTGTAACTAGGTAATATGTTTCAAACAAAGAAGCTGCTCAAGCATTATACAATTAATTAATTATATAATAAACATAAAATAAAGCACCAAATGATAATTTAAATAAGTACATGTCATGACTATGAGCAATAAAACACTATAAAAATAAATAAATAAGATCCAAATAATTCTAAACAGCGTACAAATGGATTGGCTATAATTTTAGAAAAAAGTTTGTGTTTGTTTCATATTTTTTTAATTTAAAACAAATTAGTTATACATTTATAGTTTAAATCATATTTTATGCATATATTGTGAAAACCACCTCTGAAACCAGCTGAGGGTAAAAGTTGTCCAGTTTTTATAGTTCGATGGTCAAAAATACTAAGTTCTAAAGTTCAATAGCCAAAACTAGACTTCGGCAATAGTTTAAACTTCTCCCTATTCTTCACTAGTGCTAGGGAAATGCTTAGCTCTGTCAAACCATCAGGTTTGGTCGCTTGGGCAAGTTCCGTTTCGGTTCTTTGTCGTCTCCTTGTAGTAATCGACGAGACCTCGCTCTACCTACTGACTGCTACAATGTCGTCATCCCAACATCCAAAGCGTTTCGTTATCCATACAGCTTCAGAAACGCATCGGATCCGCTCCGGGCAATTATCCATTCCGATCGAGTCCGACCTATCATCAGATGGAGCTGACAACATGGCACGACGCCGGCCGTGACCAAATCGCGGTTACCCTAGGTCACCAAACCATTATTTCTCGATGGATAGGACTAATCATATGGAATGATATTGAATGAAACTAGGCCCTTGTTTCCTTGTTTAGATCCCAAATTTCACCCCAAAAGTTCACTATGCAAAAAGAAGATTCCCATCACATCAAAATGTTGGCACATGCATGGAGTACTAAATGTAGATGAAATCAAAAACTAATTACACAGTTTTGTTGTACCCTGCGAGACGAACATTTTGAGCCTAATTAATTAATTTTTGGATAATTTTTCACACGTACAAACGAAATGTTATAGTGTCGTACGCACCCCAAAAGACCCAAGTTTGACTCCCAATTTGGGAACTAAAGAAGGGCTTAGATGTAAAATTTGCACCCCAAGTTTGGTTCATCGTAGTGCGTGCGGCACTGTAGCATTTCGTTTGTATTTATGAAAAATTATTAAAAAATTGATTAATTAGGTTCAAAATGTTCGTCCCGCAGAGTACAACAAAACTGTGTAATTAGTTTTTGATTTCATCTATATTTAGTACTCCATATATGTGCCGATATTTTGATGTGATGAAAATCTTCTATTTTACATAGTGAACTTTAGGGGTGAAATTTGGAATCTAAACAAGGCCTAAATGACAGCACCTGCAGATCATCATCAAGGTCCTCCAGTTTCAATCCCCTCGCGACTACCGTCATGCGTCATCAGCTCAGCTGCAATGTCGTCGCCGTCCAGCATCCAAATCGCTGCGGCGTATAAAATGGCACGGCGAGGAGCTTCAGTTCAAATTAAAATGCATCTGATGGATATAAAATCAGCAATTATTAGTCCAAACCCCCGTCAGATCACCATCAGCCGGGTCACCAAACCATATTATTATTCTCGATCGATTCGATGGCAAAACTAGTTATATCGGCGGATACCGAACGGAATTAGCAGACAGCACCGACATATTTTCGAAAAAGAAATCATAAAATGAGGAGAAGAGAAACACGCCCTGCCTGGCCCGGGGGCCCTGGCCTGGCTAGCTCGACGTCCATCTCGTCGTGGGAAAAGCATCCGCGCTTATACTCCCATGAATGCATGCCCTGTCCCACCTCTGGACACTGGTGCTCGTTCCACGAACCGGGAGGCCGGCGTCGGCCGTCGGCGCGGCGATCCTCCCGCCCGGCAGGAGAAGCTTGAACCCATCCGGTGTCCCAGCGGATCGAGGTCAAAGACACGGACAGGCTACCCGCTCGCACCACCCGTGCGCGCGCACAGCGTTCCGAGCCCGGTGAGTGGCAGCTTGCCGTGGCCGGCAGGCACGCACGGCTTTGGGAGTTGCGACTGGGCGGCTGGCTGGATCCCACGACGCCTCGCCACGCGTGTGCGTGCCCTCGCGGGTTGGGGCCTGTCGAGTACGACGTGCATCATACCGTTCGCCCATTTCTGCCCGATTGCACGGTTTCGGAGCTCATCTGTATTTCTGTTGGACAGCCCACAGGTTGGTGCTGCTCATGAGTCAGGAGGCTCGCGCGCGCTTGTTCCTGCCGTCCGTTGTGGGTTCCGTTTGGTAGCCGCTGCACTGAATTTCTGGTCATCCAACAGTTGGCTGCAAAAGCCTGGCCTATCGCTGCAGACAGGGCATTTTGATCTACTCCCTTTGTAACAAAGTTCCCAAATTTGAGGGTAAATTTTGATATTTTAGTTGTGTGCGTCATTGTAGCATTTTGTTTGTATGTATAAAAAACTGTCCAAAAATTGATTAATTAGGCTCAAAATGTTCGTCTCGTAGAGTACAACAAAACTTTGCAATTAGTTTTTTTATTTCATCTACGTTTATTACTCCATACATGCTATGACATTTTGATGTGATGGAAATTTTCTTTTTGCATAGTGAACTTTAAGGGTAAAATTTGGGATCACAAGCCCTTTTACGTTTATTTGGGGAGGATTAAAGAAGAAGCAGCAGCTTCCTTGGACAGGCTCGTGCGCAGCGTGCTCTGTTCTCAGTCAACCATCGGCCAGTCACACTTTCCCGTCAGGAATCGATCCAAGCTGTCTTAGTTCCTCCTAACTTTTCAAATTTTCCATCGCATCGACATCTCATCGAAACATTAAATATAACAAATAACGCATGCATGAAGCATTAAATATAGGTAAATAAAAAATGAATTGCATAGTTTTGATTTACACGACGAGACGAATCTTTTGAGCCTAATTAGGTCATGATAGGATAATAATTAACACAAAGAAACGAAAAGTGTTACAGTACACTACAGTGTCCGATGTGAATCTTTTCAACCACTTTTCACGAATCTAAACACACCACCGGACTGAAAGATCCCGAACTTTCTCACGAAATGAAGGTACCGTAATCATGTATGTCAGTAGGTCACCGATCTTTGCCGGAATACTGGATTAGCAGTGCACGTCGGCAACTAAAACGCGGAGATCAGCAGGTGGTGGGCAGGTGAGCGAGAGCTTTCTAATACTAGGCGTGCGTGAGCGAGGGGCGCCGCAGGGGTTCCATTCATGACGTGCTTTCGTCTGGCTCGTGGCACGCGCGTACGGACTATTATATACTATAGTCTACGTAGTACGTACCAGTAGTTGATCAGTTGATGCGTGTCTTATATACCTAATGTATAAATTTCTGACCATTCAAATTGAAGTATGATGATCGTATGCAAATTGCAGCACTACGACTACGATACGATTTCCTTTATCTTAAAAAAAATCAAACTGACACCACTCTTCTGTTTTTTTGAGAGGAACACCACTCTTCTGTTCCGTTCCTCTCTTTCTCCTCCCCCAATTCGGGTCATGGGCAGCCCATCTCACCACGTGGGCCAATAAGTAACGAAGATTCAAGGCCCATTTTTTCTTCGACACACAGATGTGATGGCAGTGAGCCCTTGGGCCTGTCCACTACACAACCACAAGCGTTCCGAAGCCCATCCATTCCTCCTTTTCCACCACCTGCCTCGCCGTCACAGACTCACAGGCATCATCGGTAAAAGGGCGGGAAAACTTCCTTCGAGAACCTTCCAGAAGCCTCCAGAAGGGGTGTTCCGCCTCGACCGCTTCCCCTGAGCAGATGGTTGAGCGAGCGTCGGCGGCGGCGGCGGGAAGCGAGACCCCGAAGCAGCTCCTCTCCATCATCCGCGACTTCGCCTCCGAGAAGTCCCACGGCGGTAAGGACGCAGAACCCGTCCCCTCCCGCACCCGCGATAGGGTTGCTCGCGCTGATGGCACGCTTCGTCTCCTGTTTGGTGTACGTGCAGAGCGCAGGGTGTCCGACCTCAGGCGCCGTCTCGCCGACGTGCGCGCCGAGGCCGACGCGGCCGCGGCGGAGCTCGACGCCGCCAAGCGCGCGCGAGAGGCGGCGGAGCAGGAGCTCCGCGGGAGCCAGGCCCAGGCCGCGATCGCCGCCGCCACCATCCAGGCGCTAGAGGTTTCTCTCCTCGTCGCGCCCCGGAATTGACGGTTTACCTCGCTTGCTGTGCCCAATTTCATAACCCGAATTACTTGGGTGCGTTCAGGCGACGATCTGCCGTCTGCAGGAGGAGATCTCCAAGGTGGGCTCTGATCTGGACGAGCTCAAGGTTAGGACATCGAAATTCTTAGTGAATTAGATCTCTTTGTTGCTGTAGTATTAAATTGATATATGCTTATTTCGGTGTCTGCTTTGCTTCTAATTGGAATTGGTGGGGATGCGCTCTTGGTGCTTGATGAATTTGCTCCAAAAGAGCAATGGAGACAGTGAGAGGTGAGCATTATGAATTTTGTCTAACGCCTTGTTGCTCTGCAAGTCTGCAACAAGTACCATATGAGGTGCTTTGGATAATTTTGTTGCTGGCCTTTGATCATGGCTGCACTTGCCTTCAATGTCGCAGAGATGCTTTCATCAACCAGATGCATCAGATGAACGCTAAGATAAGGTATGGAATGGGTGTTTTGCCTGTGATGAATTTTATTGTTTGATGCAAACTTTAAAAAAAGCTCTACCTGATGCTGCGTCTCTTTTTTCCGGATTGCATGTAGTGGCATTGGCAGTTACCTCTGTTCACTAATTAATAAGGCTAGTATGTATTGTTTGGACCTTAAAATTCTTGAGAAAATGAGATACAATATAGCACAGTGATGAAATTTTGACATGATATTGCACTAAAAGGGCACTAATTAGATTCTTATTACTTTCTATCTTTACTGTCTCCAATTTCCTTCAATTTGGCATTTGCTTGCTGGCTGAAACTTGTTTTCGAAGTTTTTTCTTTTTTTTGGTGACTATTATATGTTAATTATTGAAAGGTATTATTATCTTGTTAATAATTATCTAAAGGAAGATAATAATCTCTTCTTCAGGCAATTCCAACAGATGGTCTCTCTAGAATTAGCAGAATACAATCACTCTGGGCTGCAGTCTACAGAAGGTAAACAAGGAAAATCATGATGGAACATGCCATTGTCTATTCCTGAACTATGCAAAGGGTTCCTTGAAATATGTGACGTTCTGGTCATTTCTCTATTTTATTACTTCTGCATAGCTTTTTTCCTTTTAAATAAAATAAACTATGGTTATTGGAATTCTAAGAATTGCACACTTCGGTATGCTTGAATATATCTGTATTTCATTATGCCCAATTGTTCAAGCTGGCTTTGTATTTAATTATGTCCAATTCTAGAATAGTTGTGACTTGTGCATTACAAATTGATGGCTGATAACTCATCTATTATTGTAAGGAAATAATGTGATTTAATAAGAGAAAGAAGCTATGCTCCAATTTGGAGTTGATTTATTGATTATATCACTTTTGAATCTATATTGGTCTATCAGACTTTGTACTACTAGTATCTGATGTCAAAAAGTACCACGGCGCTTGTTATTCTGTTGCCATTTTTCATCTTGTTTCTGAAGTGTCTTTGGCAATTAGTCTAAAAGATCCTTTATCCAAACTCTGATGGATTTCTTAGACTATCTGAGATGCCCCCCTTGCAGGTCAACATGTCGGAGACAAGACTAAAACTGTGGAGTCAGAAGGCATTTTGAAAGATTTGGCTGATAAGGTGAGCAGTGCTGATGCTGAGGTGCAGCTCTTGGAAGAAGAGTATAAAAAAGATCTGCTTGATCATAATAAGGTCTGTTTCTTTCCAAAGTTTCGAATTATATTTATCTGCACAATATTTAACTTATTAACCACAGATCTTCGAACATCTTTTCATTATCCTATTCATAACACCATCCTGATGAAGAACTGTGGCTGTGAACCACATGATACTTGAATGACTGATGCCATGCTCTCTATATTACTTTACCAAGTTTAGACAGTACAAGACAATGAAGTGAACCAATAAAAGATGTTCACTAATCAGATATCCACGTGCTGCCAAATGCGTATTAAGTCGTTCTTGTAGTTAATGAATCAAGAAAAGTAGAAAGATGATGAGACAAATTGCATTTGACAAATGTGGAGCAAAATGCTTGTTACTGTCTTGTTTATGCATCTGCAGACAGTTTCGATGAACTGTCGAGCTGTACATGTGTTTGCCTAAGGCTGTTGAGCATTAGAAACACTAGTAGGCAACTCAGCGTCAAGGGTCATGGCTGACATTCAGGCAGAGAATAACATCATCTAAAGAGCAGTTTGCCTTTAAAAGCTTTCAGTTCAATGAGTTTGCTGTTATCTGATCCATCGATGGATCGACCGTCAGTGCTCTCTCGTTAATTGGGAAGGGTTCTTCCCTGGACATCGTCCATCCTGTTCAACAAGAACGATTTTTATTGTGGTGTTTTGTTTGTAGGTCCGTCAGGAGCTGGCTGATGCCCAAGCAAAGAGAGCTCTTATGGAGGCTGTGATGGGAGAAACGAGGCAGCTGCAGTATTTCTCAGGATATCCTGAATTTGTGATTTTTCCATGCATTTTTTACTCTCGTTTCTCCAAGCTCTCGTCAAAGCTTTCTTTAATCTGGAACACGCGGGCAGCTGAGCTGGAGAAGGTGCACGCTTCACTTGTAGAGGAGCTGCAGCGGCGGTACACGTGCCCCGGCTGCGGAGTCAACAACATGGCTGGGTTGGAGGAGGCAGCGAACTAGATAAGCGCGTTGGCTGCTGCTGTACAAAGCGCGCGCACAAGTTTCCCAGATGGGTGAAATAGGGCTGTGGCTGCTGGATTCCTAAGCTTGTGAATGAGAGGCATGAAGCGTAGACAGTAGAACCTTACCTGGTTATTCGGTACAAATTGGTGAGCAGTTAGCTGGTGATTCGATACAAATTAGTGGCGGATCGTAGTCAGTCACTGTCGGTAGAACCCTTTGATCAGCTGGTTATACGATACACATTGGTGAGCACTTGACTTTAGTCGTTGCAATCAGAATCATGAAAACTGGCAATATCTTTAGCTGTGTCTCTGCGTAGTCGCCGGTCCTAACTCAACGGTGTTAGTTTCCTTCTGTGTTGGTTTGCTCACTTCGTGATCATATTTTCTAAGAAAAAGATCCAAATTACTGATAAGTATTTTGATTCATTTTACACCCACAGCTATGTCAGTCGGTCTAATCTACCCCTTTATAAGATTTGTCTTTTTTATTTCTTCATGCACAAGTAGTGTTTTGAGTTAAAATTTTATAGGATGATAGAGACCTACATATAGTATTTTTTTAAGTACAATACAATTTTTTCATCATTATTTCTCATAAAATTTTATTTGATATATTATTTTATTATTACATATCATAGTCTTCCAAAATAATGATGAAAAAATCATAATATATATTTTCAATATAATTTATGATCCGCTCTACTATACCACAAAATTTCAACTCAAAATAACATGTGCATGGATAAACAAAAAAGATAAATCTTATAAATGGGTAAACTAGACTGATTGAGATAGTTCGGGGGTGTAAAACAGACCAAAACATATTTTATGGGGTTATCCGGACTTTATCCATACTTGAGGGTAGACTTTTTCCTTTTCTTGATGACGATTTGTAAGTTTTACAAAAAATAGTTTCAATTTTATAGCAAATGTGTCAATCATCTTTCTTTCAAATGTTTCTAACTTTGCAAATCCACTTACATTCCCAAAACCAAGCCCAACACAAGCTAGAGAGAGGCAATTTGTACTAACTACTAACATGACAATTGGTCTTGTTCCCTGCTAAACTCAACACATGGCGTCACCGACGCAAAAATTATGCCTAAACACTAAAGTGGTGAAAGCTATTGACCCTACAAAATTCTCATTCCGAGGGGCTCCGCAAAACCCTGTCAAGATAATGGTAATGATCGGAACTAGGGTGTCCGATCTTCCATCAGGTGAAGAATAACTCGTTTTGGGTGGAGCACGATACACCGATCCGGCTTCAAGTCAGCAAATTTGAACCCTGCAATCTTAATACCACTACTCCTCTAGTTATCAACCGTATCACAACCCAGTTGATCTCGCCAAGAAGGCTAATCACTGCCTGTGAAACGAACAACACAAGCAAGAACTCGAAAGAAGCAGCTCTCAATAGGAAGTGACCAACTACAGATGGATGATTAAGTACAAAAGTTGGGGTTCTACGAACCGATGAAAGCGAAACTGTTCTCGATAGATTATTCTAAGAAAAACCCAAGTCTACGGCGGCTACCGAATTTATTAACCTAGGGGCGAACTAGGTTGGGGGCGCGCCAGGGGGCGCCCATAACATGGGCCGAAGGCCCGACACGATATAAAGCCTTAAAAGGCCCAAAACATGTGACACAACACCTTTCCTCGTCACACGGAATGATCCACGAGTCTCCTGAAGCTAGGACCAGAACCAAAAGAAGTTCTCGTCGTCACGGTTCCAACGCATCCAAGAACGTCTTGATTGGACGTCGTATGAGGGAGATATTGCAGTTTAGTTGTAGACATGTCGGCTGAATCCGAACCGAAGACGTTGTCCAACATGACGACGACTTGTAGCTTGGAGATGAGGCCGGCTTGTGTATGTCCAACGTGGTGATGTCATCATCATCCCCCCTTCTTGAATTGGAGTAGTCCTCGACTCCATCTCATCATCAAGCTCCTGCAAAAGGGTCAGTAACCGAAGGATGCAAAGGACGAGGCAGAAGATTATCTGTAGCAAGACACATAGCTCGACCAAGCAGAGTATAACGAGGAGCATCATGGTTATCACATAATGCAGCAGCAACGGATGTAGTAGCAATAAAAGCACCTCCTTTTAATTTAATCCTTTTTTGTTTGTCATCAGAAGATGCAACACTAGCAGTTTTAGCTTTATCTTTTTCAGCAAGCTCTTGAAAATGTTTCCTAATATCAGTAGACGATAAAGGAAGCAAAGTAATTTTCTTGTTCTTATACATGAAAGTATATGTATTAGTTCTTCCATGGTGTACAACATCATTATCAAATTCCCATGGTCTACCCAACAAAAGAGATGAAGCTTGCATCAGTACAATATCAAAATCAGCATAATCATGATAAAAACCAACAAAAAAATGTATACGTGCTGATCTTGTTACCTTAGCTTGACCACTACCGTTCAACCATTCTAGGTTGTAGGAATGTAAAATTAGGCGTGTTGGCAAGTTAATCCTCTACCAAATTTGAACTCACCAAGTTGTTGCAACCCCCACTATCAATTATGATGAGCACACGGCAATCCTTGACGATGAGGAGGATGTGGAATAAATTCTTGCGTTGGATCTTCTCCGCGTCCTCACTTTCAACCCGTGAACTCAACGTACGCTACACAAGAACCAAGTTACGAAATCCCACTGATGCAGCAACCGAGTCAATTGCCTCACCCTCATCGTCCTCCGAATATGCAACAATGTTAGTCGCAAGAGCTACATCATCTTCAACATCGCTAGCACTTACATATCCAGTACCATCAGGTGTAGCGATGAAAGCACGTACACTTGGGCAATCTTTCATGACATGTCCCATGCCCTTGTAGCGGTGGCACACGATGCTTGCAGACTTACTCGACGAGCTCTTGTCAGTATGAGTCGCTTTCTTGTTTTATTGGGACTGCACATTAGACATATTGTGTACCTCAAAAGCTGGTGCCGGCGCCGATGATGTCGAATGGGTACTCGATGGTGGCGTCGCTCGTGTACTTGCTGGTGGCGTGAAGGTCTTGGTTCGTCCCTGCAATTCTTTTTCTGCAACCATAGCAAGCTAGAACAACTGGTTGGTGGTAGTAAAATCTTTATAGTCAACAATATCCTGACTTTTATGTCTCAAACCACCATAAAAACGACACACTTTATCCTCAGGATTCTCTACTACCCCACAGCGAACCATACCCTTTTATAGCTCGACAAAATATTTCTGAACATACATATTTCCTTGCTCTAAACGTTGCAACTTCTTATGCAAATCACGCTTATAAGAGGCAGGAACAAAACGATCACGCATTGCAAGTTTAAGAGCACTCCATGAAGCAGGTTGCATGTTTAAAGAAGCACATTCTTGCCACCAGATTATAGCAAAATCCTTAAATTCACTAGTGGCTTGTCTAACCTAATGTTGATCAGGAACAAGGTGGGAAACAAATTTCTGTTATACTGTAAACTCCCAATCTAGATATTCATCCGCATCATAACGCCCACAAAAAGAAGGTATAGTAAATTGAACTTTGGCATAAGGATCATCATTATCTTGATCGCGTCTGTTCCTGTTACCTCCCATACCTGTTGTATTTTTGCAAAGACGACGCCAACGTAGCTTCTCGGCTCTGGTCTTGATGAGATCAGGCTCACCATCAGACCCAAAGATAACATCGTCATCGTCATCTAGGTAATCTTAATCATATGCATCCTCTTCTTTGGGCTTGGGAGGATTGGACTCGAGTTGTTGAACCCTTGTTGTCAGTGTGGAGACTCGCTTGTCCACACCCTCAATTGTATGACAGGCAGACTTGACTTCCGTCGTTAGCTTGCTCAACTCCTGCATGAAGAGATCCTTTAGCTCCTTCGTTACCTCCTGCAAGTGACTAGACAAAACAGGAACATCGTCTGGCATGGTTAGTGATCAACAAGACCCTATGAACTATGCAGACTGTTTGGTGGAACCACACCCTCACACACGTCTTACCAATGCAGGCAGTAGATGTCACAACCGGTGGCTTGTTCCTGAAACCTGTGAGGAGGTAGTACCAAGATTGCAAGGGTCTTCGCTGGACTGATCTGAAGTATAGTTTGTGGAGCTTTGGGAAGGCAAAATATGTAGCAAGGGGCAGCAAATAATGAATACAGAATAGTAAAGTTCAATAAGTATCCAAAGTACAAGTCACAATTGCTGGCTCAGACATGTCTTAGGCGTAGCACAACAAGCTGGAACAAGAAACGATGGATAAAGCTCAAAATGACAGTTCTGTAATTGTTGTATTAAGATTGTCAAAAATGCACCAGTATGAATCACATGTGTTTTCGATTTTCTTTTTTCTTTTATTTTTTGATATTTTTCTCGGAACCAGGAACACCAGCATCAGAACCACACAAATTTTCAGACCAAACAGAGATGTAACGTGGTCTAGAGAAAATCAGAAAGCTTCTCTAAAAACCCTAAAAAAACTTCACTGAATTTTTTAATTACCTTCCTGATAATTTGAATTTTTTGACTCAACCAAACAGGGCAAAGCCAAGTTTACCCCACCTCATAATGGAATCACGAAACTACCGTAAAAAATTGAGCACAAACGGAGCACCGAGTTAAAAGTTATGCCTGTTTTATGGAAGGTACCTCAAGTTATGTTTTTCAGAAGGCACAACTTGGCAGAAACACGACGGCGGCTAGGGCAAAGCTTTCCTATCTGATCGCGACTGAGTAAAGCCTCTCAACAACGAAAACAAGGGTACATATCCTCCCTGATATGCAGCAATGGGTATTCGCCAGATGATGAATCAAGGAGACAAAGCACAGCAACAGACGATTGAACTACAACACGAGCACACCTAAAACCAGCAACAAGACTCGACCACGGACACAAACCTAACAAAGCGAATCTGAAATGAAATTGCAAAGGCTAAAATGGGTACTAGGACAGTGGAATACAATGAAACAAATATTTTTGTAGGGCAATTTTTTGGACTATAGGACGAAGACACAAAACTAATCTAGGGTAAGCCTGACGGTAATACATGAGTCTCTGATTACCAATTGATGGGAACTAGGTGCCCGATCTTCCGTTAGGTGAATGATAACTCGTTTTGGGCAGAGCATGACACACCGATCCGGCTTCAAGTCAGCAAACTCGAACCCTATAATCTTAACATCACTACTCATCTGGTTATCAACCGTGTCACAACCCGGTTGACCTCGCTAAGAAGACTAATTCCTGCCTGTGAAACGAAGAACACAAGCAAGAATTCGAAAGAAGCAACTCTCAATAGAAAGCTGCTGCTGGTTTGGCTTGCGATTGAGTGAGAGAGCAGGGGAGTAGAGCAAGGCAGTGGTGCGGCTGGTTCTGCTGTTTAGGGAAAAGAGTACAGAACGAAAACTAGAACAGAAAAATCAAGAGCAAGATGCGTGCAAGTGAGAAGCTGCTGGTTGCTTGCACGGATCAGATGGAGCTGGTTGCTAGCTTGGTTTGCTTCGGGTGAAGATATCACACAGAAGAGCTGCAGGTTTGATTGCTCGTCGAAGAAAATCAGAGGCGGGAGAGATGGTTATTGCTTGCGTGCTTGCTGAGAGGAGCAGACGAGGGAGATTGAAGGCTGCGTTTAGATCCGTGAAAAAGGGTGAAAAAGAGCACATCGAACACTATAGCGTACTACATCACTTTTCTTTTGTTTGTGGTAATTGTTATCATACTATGATCTAACTAGGCTTAAAAGATTCGTCTCGTTGTGTACATCAAAACTATGCAATTAGTTTTTATTTATTTATCTATATTTAATGATCCATGTATGCGTTATTTGCTATATTTAATGTTTCGATATGACGTTGATGTGATGGAAAGTTTGGAGTAACTAAACACAGCCTGAGTGGAGAGGGGAAGCTGCTTGCTGCTCGAATCAGAGAGGTGCTCTCGTGCTTGGAGTTAGAAACAGAGAAGAACTGGTAGGCTGCTGGTTGTTCTTGCGGTAGAAGAAAGAAAGGAACAGAGAAACAAAAAGAAGAGTGAGCGGCGGTGGGAAGGAAAGGACAGGAGAGGGATGGTTGGGGATATTCATAGGAGTTGGTTAGAGCTAGGGTTAGTTTAGTTAATGGGCTTATAAATGGGCCATAAGGTTTGGGCCAAATTATTTTAGCCCGCGAAATGTATTTCGTGAAACTTAGAATAAATGAATTAGACTAATTTTCTGAGAATAAATTAATTAGTAAATAATTAATTCGAGAAGCCACAAAATAGTGTCATAATTCAAATAAAGCCTACGAAAATTTAATACAAATGAATTAGATTATTTTCTGAGATCAAATCAATTAACATGAAATTAATTCGAAGAGTCAGAAAATAATAGGGAAAAGTCCATTTTATAACCTCCAACTATCACAATAGTCTGATTTTCAACCTTAAACTACAAAACCGGATAACAAAGGCCATCCAACTGTCAAAACCGTGCAAATTTAGCTCTTTGGATGGTTTCGAAGGTGGTTTTCCATTTTGTTAAAATTAAAAATATTCAAATTTAAACTAAAAAATTCATAAGTAATTCATTTTAAGTCAAAAAAATACAAAATTGGTATCAACAGTTTTCTAAAAATGTAACCTATCTATTGTCACTATATTTTTCAGTTAATCGGATCCAATTTTCCATGTTCATAGTATTTGATCACTTATAGTTATGCCTATTATTTTTGAATAATTAAGATTCAAATAGAGCAATAATAGATAGGTTACATTTTTTAAAAAATTGATACTGGTTTCATATTTTTCTGATTTAAGATGAATTAGTTTTTATTTTTTAGATCTAATTAGATTTTTTAATTTTTTTATAAAATACAAAACCACCTTCGAACCATCCTAAGGGCTAAATTTGCACGGTTTTGATAGTTGGATGACCTTTGTTATCTGGTTTTGTAGTTCAAGGTTAAAAATCGGACTGTTGTAATAGTTGGAGGTTATAAAACAGACTTTTCCCAAAATAATATCGTAATTCATTTAATTAATTTTCAGAATTATCAGGGATAGAGTAGATCAAAACATTTAGTAGGTTGACTGGGTTAGCCAGCTGAGACAAAGTTAGAGGGCCGGTCTAGGTTAGCGGGTTGAGCGAAGTTAGATAGGACAGTTAGTGGTTAGAGCCCAAGTTAGCACTAGAGAATTAGTTGTTAGCTTTAGATTTATATTTGAATTTGAAATTCAAATATAGATCACACACAATGAAAACAAATAGAACCAAATAAATCCAAATCACACTAGCATTTAAAATTAAGCATTTAAATTATCCTTAGCACACAAAGCCGTTTAATTAATTTATTACTAGGAATTTAGAGAGATCACAAGAAGACAACCTTATGATATGGGCAAAGCACATCAAGCACGAAATTTTTTTGAAACCCACATTTTTGCAAACAATTAACATTCCGAGAAATTCCCCCCTTACAAGAATCTCGTCCTCGAGATTAAAGCTGTAGTGGGGTTTGGAAGAGTACTTCATGTCATCTGAACCCTTCTGAGTTGGTCGAACATCAACATGATTACTCTTTAATGGGCAACAATGTCCAGGGCAATATCATTCTTCGATTAACCACCTCATGAGATTCCATTACTCATTTCGGATATGTCTATTCCAGTAGTCCTCAGAGTTGATTTCGAACTCTTACTCCAATAGTAGTTGTCCCGTAGAGTCTCTTAGCTATAGGACCGTTCCAATGACAAGGTCGACCATGAACTCTATCTCTTCTTCCATAAACCGTCTCTTGAGGGTCTTTTCCAATTTACTCGTGTTCCTCCAATGATATCTTTAAGACCAGTGTCTTCATTGGGCTCTTATCTATTTTGATACAACCAGGCAATTCCTTCATCTTGAACCACATGGTGCTTACGGTGTTCTACTAAAATGAGTTCCAATACATAAGTTACTCTTTATTTCATTAAGTCCAACAACTATTGTTCAGTAGAATCTCTTTGTTGTTGGGACAATTCCAAAAGTAGGTCCAGCATGAACTCCATATCTCCATCCAATTTTAGACCAAGTAATTCTTATTCTGCTGATAAACCCATGTAGCAAGCACATCCTTCGATGATTCTGCTTATGTTTATTATATAGTTCCAACAAAGAATGTGCAAGTGTGGATGCTATCTTATCTCATGATCACTCATGTTCCTCAAGCTCGTGGCCTATGAGTTTGATCACTCAATCCACATCCAAGTGTTTCGACGACAAATGTGGGTCGAGATGCTGTCTAATCCATAGTCTCCATTACAAATCAGTAGTCTTCAACATTCAAAGATTATTTCCTTAGTACCAACGTCTTGTGTTCGTAGGGATGATTCCAAAATACACACCAATCCGGCTACAGTTTCATCATATGCATATACAACATGATGACGCAAATGCAAGATTACAATGTATGAACTTCATATACTTCATTATTCAAACTTTAGGAGTAAAACCACAAGTAGCCACATAATACTTCAATATAGAAATCAATTTTAGATCATATGACTCATGTGAGGTACTGAAATTAAGTGAAGGCAATTCAAACAATAAAGTTAAAGCATGTTGACCACAACGCCATGTTTACTTGCCTTCTCCGATGATAAGAAATGTGATCTAAGCACGATCCAAAGGTGCACCACCTGTGCACAAATATATCTCAGCACCAACACAAGCACACAGGAGTATACAAATTTAATTTGAAGCGTTCCTACACTCGAACCAACGTCCTCACATAAACACACCCAAACTAGACATAACAACAACACTGTTGCTTCTCTTTTTTGTATAATTTAATTCTGATGACAAAAAATTCCCAAATTTAGCCATATAAAAGTTAACTTCAGGACCTACAACTTTCTAGTTATCGCAAAGTAGAGTAAAAATTATCCTCATAGTTTAATCTTGAGATAAACCTTCATCTGACAATCTAACAGAAATTGCAGAACATCTCCATCGAAATGAATATAACTGGATCTCAAAAATTCATATGAAGATGAACTTTACCAACCTGGAAATCTTATAAAATTTTCTACAACTTTGCAAAATATCAGAAAGTCCAATTCTGACGTTAGATTTGCATAAACTTGAAGTGGACAGATTATATACAGAATCACGAGATTGAAAAACTGTCAGAATAAAACTTCAATTACTCCTTGACCTTAACTCTGATTGAGTTGTTATTTATGTCCGTGAAAAGATCTCAAAGTCGTCTATAACTCTTATAAAGGTATAATATTTTTTCTCAGGCTATTAAGACCATGAAAAACTGACGTGAACAACAACTGCGTAGATTAACCATGTGCTGAAAACAACAAGGGCAAGACCATAACCCTAGTCTCAACGGTGACAAGTTCCACTGCACGCACAATCTAAAACATCAAGAAAACAGAGGAAAAACACATTCTACATATGGGACTTGCCTCACCTAGGGTTCTCTCTTGGAAACAACAAGGGCAATGGCAAAGACGACGTTCCATACGACGATTCCCGCCGCCAACATGATGGCAACCCTGTCGATTGCCACCAACTACACCACACACATGGGGCACCACGATGAACAACAAGGAATGATTACAATTAAGGGAAAAAAGGAGACGGGAGACGAAGCCCAACCAATTTTCGGGGAGTAACGACGGTGATCGACGACGACAAGCCCTAACCTCCCCTCTCTTCTTCTCTCTTTTCTCCCCTCTCTTTTTTTATTTGGTGTACAACAAAAGGAGGGGGTGGGGGTAGCGGCACAGGTTGACAGGGGAAATAGGGTTGGAGTCGGACTCTAGGGTGGAAAACTCGTGACTGCTGTAGCGCGGCGACTGTAGTGCCCCTTCAGAAAAACCCTCAAGCGCTGTTTTGCGATTCAAACTCCAAATAAGACTTATGGGTAGTAAAACGGAATGTATTCGACGAGCTCTAGGCATCTATAGTCTCATCTCGTTCATCGGAGCAACAGATCAAAAAGTCAATTTTTAATTATCAACTTTACTTCCAATATACAAAGAGCATTTAGTTCTTTTATGCATATTGGGTGTAACAAATGGCCAGGCGGAGATAAAACTGTAGCGGCCTAGCTACTCAAAATATAACAAAAACTATTCGTGGAAAAAGAAAAAATTCTATAGAACAAAAGGCTAAATCATTATTTAAACAAAGAAGTACATTGAGGTTTCCATGTTGCATTCACTTCAGTCACAAATAACTGTCGATTCAAATAGTGGTATGGTCAACAAGACACTTTGACCATCCATCAATAGCATATTAAAGAATAATTTATAATATTTGAAACTATATTTCAAACAACTAATGATAAAAATATTCAACAAAGGTAAACAATACACTACTTACAAAACATGCATACGTATTGACTTTCTCAACACAACTAGCACGCCCTGTTCGATTGGCTGGTGGGTGGTGCTGATTTATTCTGAGAGAAAAATACTGCTGACTGGTGGCTGGTGGCTGATTTGTTCTGAGAGAAAAGTACTGCTGGCTGGTGGCTGATAAGCCAAACAAACAAGATGGTGTGATGATAACTAGCTGGAGTGAAACAATATGATTTTTAGTAGGTAGGACACATGTTACTACTGCATGGGCCCTCATACATGTCGGCATGAAATTTTCATTCATGCTTGGGATGGGTTCGGTACCATGGAACCGATGTGAATTGGGTGTGTCATTCATGCTGGAGTCAAGGCCCGTATACATAACTATTCTAATCGGTTTATTAAGTGTGCATATGTTTGATGTTACTATTCCTACGGATCCACTTTAGCGCTGATACGTTTGAGTTTACTCTGTATCGTATCATGTGTGTTTTGCGCTATTACATATTTTAGTTCTACTCATACCGGTGTTTAATTAATCAGTTATGTTTGTGTTACTTATTCGATTAGAATACTATCAAGACGCCTAAAAA
Source organism: Echinochloa phyllopogon (assembly GCA_033239725.1). Taxonomy (NCBI): domain Eukaryota; kingdom Viridiplantae; phylum Streptophyta; class Magnoliopsida; order Poales; family Poaceae; genus Echinochloa; species Echinochloa phyllopogon. Next base: position 9,837,420 of record BTCW01000013.1, on the reverse strand, counting down.
TTGATTTGCCATTAATCATGCCCAATCAGATCCATGAGTACACACTAGTAGAGAATGAACTTTCCATCTTTTACATTTGTCCCGGTGAACTTTTGGCTCAAGACTAATGTCTCTTTTAGTCCCGGTTGTAATCTACATGAGTCTTGGAGGACTTTTACTCTCGTTTGGAGGCTCATCCCGGGACTAAAGGGTCTCATACATTAGTCCCGAGTAATGGCTCCACCCGGGACTAAAGGTCACCCTTTTAGTCTCAGTTGGGGGCTCAACCCAAGACTGAAGGGAATACATTGGTCCCAGGTGATGGCTCCACTCGGAACTAAAGGTCACCGGGCTCAATCCGGGACTAAAAACCCTTTAGTCACGGTTAGAGCCACCAACCCGGACTAAAGGGTCCTCCACGGTTTACTATAACTAAAAAGCATCCCACTTGAAGTCACATGTGCTGTGTAGGTGGGATGATTAAAGGTTTTACGCGATGTAAGATGAGAGGTTGTGGGTTCGAATCCCATAGGACACAATATTTTTTGGACGCCGGTAGCTTTTAGTCCCGGGTGAGAGAACGGGGGCTAAAGGCCCAGACCTTTAGTCCGGACTGCCGGTCCCGCGCAAGTGTACACTACTAACATAACATAGATGATTAATATCAGTATCGCCTAGCAGTTCTAAACATATCGAACAACATAAACATTGTAGTTGTTTATTTCTAACAGAACATAACTAGCAGCTGCACAAGAATATAAATATAAACTTTTAACTAACATACATCATCCTACTTAGAAGAACATGACTACGAAGAACGATAAATCCTAAGTGCACGTGGAATTTATTCATAACGCCTCCAATGCTTACTTCACTAGAGTAGACTAGGGCAATAGCAATTACATCACTGCCACGACACCGGTAGCTCCTCCGTTGTCCCCACGACGGTGACCAAGGTCACGATGGTGAGTTGTGAGCTTCTGCTCTAAAACAGCACAAGTCCAGGCCTTCTCTACAGCCAAGTACATCGTGGCTGCGGTAGATCTGACCCATGACTTAATCCTAACCTTCCACCCCATGGTTGTCGTGGCTGCATCTACCGCAGTCCAAGCGGTTTATGCATGTGCCTTCTATGCTTGGGCCTTGGATCTGGTCATGCCATTCGTGGATCTATCTACTGCCACTACCAAGGCACGGAGGACTACCCCACTTGCCATTGCGGCCACCGCTGCTCGGGCTACAACCTCCGCGAGGGGGAGCACCACGACCTCCATGGCCACGACTGCCTTGGCCTCATCCTTCGTCATGGGTGCCATGGAGGAGGATAGAGACCTGGAGGGCCAAAGGATCTAGAGGCGGAGGGCGAGCGGATCTGGAGGCGGGCGGAGGAGGACAAGGTAGAGGATCAGCGGATCTGGAGCGAGGCAACTGCAGCAGCGGAGCGGACAAGAGTTAGGGTTAGATTACTCGTACGTGTGGGCCCATATATATAGACATCTTATTCTAACTGGTCCAATTTTGGACCGGTAATAATAAGTAGACTATTCTGACTGCCCAGTATGGAACGGATTAGAATAAGTCGATTCCAAGTGACCCAATATTCCACCAATTAGAATATAGTTTTCATTTTGGAAAATAAACAGAAAATATATTCACATAAAAATATTTCTAATTAAGTTGTTTGATAACAGGTAAGAAAATTTAGTACCTAAGGTACCAAATGTTTTTGTACTTGTACTTCGTTGCACATGTTCATCTAGAGCCAAATTGTTGCAATGGCAGGTTATGGTGTTCATCACCTTTGAGATGGTCCCTCCCCGACCACTCTGCTTCAATTCCCTTGTTGTTCTTTCAATTTTAGCATTTTCTCCTTCCATCTTAGCTTCTCCGTCAAAGCTTGACACCACCAAAACACTCCTTTTGTACTGGATTGAGTTTATGAAATGAAAAGGTGGGGAGAGTCATGTATGCTTCTTTTGCAGCCTCCTTTAGTATTGTCTTGATGTCGTCAACCATAGCTTCCTCCTGTGGTGAACATTTTATTTTACTAATAGGTATTACCATAAAAAACTTTGATGTTATTAAGAAGCCTTGCACGAGTGTGCACCACATACAAAGTCTCATTAAAAAAGGGTTTTCTATGTTTATTGAACCTTGTCTAATTATCTCGTCTAATATACCTATATGTGCAGTAACGAGGTAGAAAATATGTACAATCAATTTAAAGAAAAAGTCTATGCTTATACTAAGGTTATTCCCAGTGCAGAGTATAATGCACATTAATGAGTTCCACTTAGTTTTTTTTGTGTGACATTGTATGGAATTAAAGAAACTAGCTCATCAACCCGTGCACCTGCACGGCCTAGTAATTTTAAATATAGATGAGTATTGAGGCTATACAAATTAATTAAATTAATGTGTTCAAGGTGTGATACCGAATGAAATTTTTTTCTATATTTTGTATACCTATGTTTTCACCGGTTGACTTGAACCTTAATTTTTTTTCTATATTTTGTATACCTATGTTTTCACCGGTTGACTTGAACCTTAATTTGAACCTAAGTAGGTTCAAATTAAGGTTCAAGTCAACCGGTGAAAACATAGGTATACAAAATATAGAAAAAAATTTCATTCGGTATCACACCTTGAACACATTAATTTAATTAATTTGTATAGCCTCAATACTCATCTATATTTAAAATTACTAGGCCGTGCAGGTGCACGGGTTGATGAGCTAGTAGGTGCGAATAGATAAGCTAGATCCGAGCAGCTCCTGTGCATTTCAGGATGCACTATGTGTCAATAGACTGATAATACTGTTTAACCACTGAATGACTGAGGCAATTGATCAAAAGAGACAGGTGTAGAAACATGCATACAAACTTTCTTGATATACAAGTTTTTTTAAAGATAATGGAATAGAATCATGGCTTTACCCTCTTCCAGTGGATTGGAAGAGAGATCAGTCCAAAATGATTACACGGAAGAGTCCAAACCTAGATAAACACACACGTAGTTCTGTATCTAAGAGCAAACTCAGACATCAACACATAAATTAAAACACCATCCATTCAAAGTAAAGAAATGCAGTGAAGTTAACTCCAACGAATGACATGTTGTGACCAGATCGATCTGCTGATTGTTTTCGCTTTGCTGCAACTTGCCGAAAAACGGAGCTAGTATGTTTTCTGAATAGAACCCTTAGAGTGCGATAATAACTAGATGGAGTGAAACAAAAGAATTCTAGCATCAGGTAGGAGTAGGACACACATAATGAATATCTAGACTTCTTTCTTCATGGACATGACGATGACCGCAAGCTTGGTTTTCTCCTCCTCAAGATGTTTGGCAACACGACGCGCATACTCTTGGAATAACCTGTCCAGTATGGTTTCTCCAAAATGGCTGGCAACCAGCGGCTCCATTACCGCTCTTATGCACTTAGCGACATTCACACCGCTCCTCATGCTGTTGTGCACAACTTCGCTTTCTGAGTCGTCATAGGGATCCCAGTTTAACTCAAACAATTTGATGGGATTCATGTTGAACAGCCCACTTTGCTTCACTACTGCCGCCACTTCACCAACCGATGGCGAATAGATCGGTAGATAGAATGAATCAAGTTTTTCCTTCTTCAAAAGGCCCTGTTAAGATCAAAGTTCAATGTACTGCGACACAAGATAATTGTTCGATGGTGGTTAAAACTAATTTACATTTACCTCATCAACAAGGGATTGCAGCGATTGTGCAAGCAATCCGTAAAGATGATTGGATTCTCCACTGAACACATCCTCATACTTCCTCCCAATAAATGTTAGAACAACTTGGCCACCAAATACGAGTTCTTCGTAGCGCAACTTGAGGAAGAGAGAGAAGTCCTTTTGGAACTGCTGTTGAAACAGTTTCACCATCGAAGGTGATGTAGTCTTTGTGATGTAAATATCTTCTCTATCTTGGCGTGTTTTTCTCGCGCCCTTTAGCCCCTCCGGTGCCTATATATGTACATGCCACCATTAGCCCATTACAAAGAGACAAGGTCTAAAAGAAACCATATGTCGTTTTAAAACTAAAAAATAATAAAGCCTTGAGACCACGATTGCACGAGGGAAGCACACATAGATCGACATGTACGAATACTGCATTTGTAAGCATACCTGAGAGCGCCACTGAAGGCAGAACAAAGAGTGGAAGAGGTGAACACTTTGAGAAGGGAAAATCCTGGTGTAGAAAGAGCCCGGCAACCCAGTGATATAGCACGGAGGCAGTGCCTCAAGCTGGTGATCAATTGTCGTCCCGACTTCTTGAACTTGTCGACCAACTCGAAGAGGTTGTTGAAGTCATTGCCCGGCAGGTCATTCAGGAAGAACTGAAGCTGCGGGTAGTCTTGCGATAGGCCAAGTTCCTTGCAATAACGAGCTATGATGCCGATCACCTCTGAGACGAAGCGCAGTGTGTTAGGCCCCGAAGAGCAGCCTAAGTCGGCCACGACCATGGTTTCAGGGAGGAGAGCTGTGTATACTTCTCTCGCGGCCACCTCAAGGACTGGTTTAATCTGAAACATAGCCTTTTCCTGTTTCCATGCAAATATAGAACATGTTACCATCCTAGTACTTTCATAGTTAGTTTTAAGGAATCTAATGGTTTTACAACATAAGAAAAAAAGGTTCATTTTGTGTTTGTTGGAGGCACACATTCTGTACAATGTTTAAGATAATCAGATTTGCTCAACAGCAGGGTGACTAATTTTTTTGCATGTTCATCAATAGAATTAGTGAATGTTGCACTTAAGAACAAAATTCTGCTAAAGAAAGAAATGTTTCACTTAGAAAAAAATATTACTAACATATTTCTTATAACATGTTTCATTTTGGAATGAGAAGGAAGTACATCCTACTATCCTAGCTAGGTCCTTTTAATCCTTTAAAGAGTGGAGTAAGTTAACAGAGGGAGAGGTACTGAATTTGATTATTTAGTTGCTCGTTGACACAATTGTAGAGTATCTCCTTTCCGTAGCACCTTATGTCGCTGTAATCTTGCTAGATTTTTAGTTTGGCGTGATAGTAGCTGACCGAGTTCATTGCAGCGCAGGTGTTGCTTACGACATGTTGCAAAGGATGTAAAATGTGGCAATATGTGCTTGAGAACACAAAATATGCTGACATAACAAGTTGAAGAGCATTCAAATTTAAAATGCAGTTGAGTTAAATTTAGAACAAATGAGATACCTAGAATGCAATAAACAACTTCTTTTAAATAAATTGACTCAATAACCCCGGACAAGAGTACTCATCCATTAATATAGATTCAGAAGTACATTTTGAGAATTTGTATCAAAATATACCATATCCAAACATGCCAGGAACTTGTGCGTGTGTGGGTGAGTGAGAGAGAGAGAGAGAGAGAGAGAGAGAGAGAGAGAGAGAGAGAGAGAGAGAGAGAGAGAGAGAGAGTTACTTGAATCCTAGAATTCTTAGTGTAGCTAGTTTCTCCGTCCCCTGTGGCCATGTGGAGACCACGATGTATACTCGTGGGCATGGTGGCGAGCGAGTTATTGGTTAAAGCTTCAACTACGGTGTAGTACCCAAGCCAACAAAGCTAAGAGCAAGTGTACCGATGCGACCTAAGACGCGTGAAACACTGAATTTATAGAAAAGATTGGCATGTGTTTCACGAATGTTGCAGCGGTAGGTAGCCGAGAAATAGCACATCAAGACTGCACGTGAATTTCAGCTGTGTATGTTCACTGATGTGCCACTACATCTGTCGAATTCAAAACCACAATTATTTATCCTTATCATATAAGGTTTTTATATAGTTCAAGCCTAGATTCAGAGCCTGGGATCGGAGAGAGCGATGAGAAATCGCAGGGAGTTTGCTATAGATCTGCCTTTTCCCTTCTCTTCTAGGACCGCAAGACGTCTAGAATTCAAGACCCGAGCATCTCCAGCAGCATTGCTATATTAGATTGCTATACCTAAAAACATGCTCTAGCAGCATTGCTATATGGATTGTTATACCTAAAATTTTTAGGCTATGACCTAAATTCTCTCTCCTCTATGCAAATATACCAATCCACTAAACCAAAATAGGTCTAGAACTATTTCTTGCCATGTCACCCAACTGTCATCTTCCCTCCCGCGTAGCCTTGTTCGGCCGCCGGCGCACCACCTCCGGTTGCCCGTACTCTCTCCCTGTGGCTCTTCCCCTCCAAACCCATGTTCACCAATGCCCCTTCTCTCCTTCCCGAGCTCCCGCGAGGCGTCGTCGCGGACGAGCTCCGTGGGCACCGCTGCTCGACGGCACCGCCGCTCGTGAGCCAACAGCTCAGGCTTCGCCGCTCGATGGCACCGCTGCTCGCCAGCCAGACGCTGCCATGGGAGAGCTCCAGTGGAGGGAGCTCATGCATTTGGGAGCGAAGTAGGACGGGCCGACTCAGGGACATGGACGAGCTTTGATTTGGGGGCAGAGGAGCAAGAGATGGACCGAGAAGGCCATCATGGCTGCCAAGGTGGGTGGCCTCAAGTTGCTCCACCGCCCGACGCGAGGCCATGTGAGCTCTTCCCCGGCGCGTGCAAGCTCGAGGGCCTCGGCCATGGTGCGATGAACTCCACCTCGGCCCCTGCTTCAACGCGAGCGCTCTGCCTCAACCTAGCCATGGCGCAAGGGAGCTCCGTCGCGTGGGCGCGGGCAAGCGCTAGCCCCGTACCACCACCGCCCTACTCATCTCCGTCAATGGCGGCTTGAATCGCAGGAATATGGTGGGAGACACGAGAGAGAAGGGAGGGATTTGCCCAGTCGGAGAAGAAGGTGAACAGAAAAGAATGGTCTGACTTGTAGGTCCTACCTGTCAGTGTCGGGCATAAAAAAATAGGTATAGCAATATAGGTACACGGCTGGAGAAGACTACTTTGGAATACTCAAAATCTTCTCTCTCATGTTGCTAAAAACGTTTTTAGGTCTTCAAATATAGGTATGCTGGAGATGCTCTTACTCCCCACCTATACATTACATTATTGCTGCAATTGATATAGAGAGTTAATTCTTTTTGACCCTTGGTGAAAATCTTGTTGTGGATCTACTATTTGTGCATCTACGGAGTAAGGCCAACAGTTTCATTGTATGATTAACAAATGAGTTTTATTGATAAAATTTATCTCACTTGCTATGAAACTCTTTTCCATCCCTCTCATCTAACACGTCAGCAAATTTAACGCCATAAAACTTTCATGAAATCTCACACTAAGATTAGCCTAAGGCCAGTTTCAGTACACAGTTTCACTACACGGCTACCTTAACCAGAAATAACTGAGCCAAAAGAGATTTAAAGAACCATAGACTCTTTCTTCCCTCTTCTATACCATATCAGCACATTTAATATCATAAAACTCCCCATGAAACTCCACCGACACTAGCCTAAGTAGCTTGAAATAAAAAAAACTATAAAATTTTAGATTTTCTCGTAATCAACAATTTCCATATAAAATTTCGTTCCTTCCGAGTCTATATACAAATGTTACAAATTCCCGAATACAACTTAAAACTAAAATTAGGAGCATATGGGTTCTTAGATTCAACCTGCCCAGCGCACGGTGGCCTGGCGTATGCTAACCGGAGCACGGGGATGCAAGCAGCGGCGATGCCAAGAAAGAAAACAAAATGTTGATAAGCGATGAGTCCAATCCATTCACATCATGCTATTGCAATAAATCGAGGCTGCCGACAGCGGATATGCTGCCGGCGGGCTGCGGTTCCTCTCCTATAATTAACGATGGGAAAGTCTCGTTTGATTAGCACTAGCAGAGCATGATTTTCACATGGTCGAATATATCCATTCACATCATGCTATTGCAATAAATCGAGGCAACAGTTTTGTAGATTTCTAGATGCATGGAAACGGATCGGAGCATGACTTTCACATGGCTGACAGGGAAGGATAATCCATTCTTCACAGCTATTGCAAAATAATTCCAGGCAACATATTTGTAGAAGTTTCATTGAATAAATGAACGGCACTCAAGAGGTATTGTACATCACGACATGGGTAGAGGCCATGCCTCGCCAACAACTCTTCAACAGTCAGGAATACGGCATGACCAACAACCCCTGAACAGTTAGCATAGCAGTAGGGATGGTGAGACTGACAGCGATACAACGCGACGTGTTGTGCCCACGATCGGGCCATAAATCGGCATGGCCCAAGGCATACGGCGCAAGACAAAGACCTCCGATCAAGGCCAGCAGAGGAGGTCGAGGAAAACGGCGACCGCGATGCTGACCAAAACAAGGGCCCATAGGCTCTCTCTCCTTTCTTAATTCTTCTTTATCCCACTGTGGCCAAGCTTCGGAATATATATAAAAACACGACAGACCGAGACTGAACGTAGGTCTTTGCATGAACCAATATAATTTCTTTGTGACAGTATGTTTACCATCGAGGCCATGAGGAAGCGCGGCGTAAGTAAACCGTCGGTGTCCGAAACACCGGCAAAATATTTTTGGAGTACGGAAATTTAAAAATAGATCAGATCCCAGCATGTTTCAACTATATTGATTTCTATAACTATAAATGGTATTGTTAGACTATATTCCAAACCTGTTTATATAATGTGGTTTAAGATTTATTGTTATCAAATTGTAACGCTCTTTATCTCTAGGCCGGATAAGATTGGCTTCTAAAGCCATGTACTCCTATCACTACTAGAAAAATGAGTGTTCGCCGCCATTAGCGTTAGTACCAGCTGCGTGTTGGGCCGGTGCTAACGCTTAAGCCCTTGTTTAGTTCCCAAAAAGCAATTCCAAAGTTTACTATGTAAAAAGAAGATTCTCATCACATCAAAATATCATAGCTTGTATGGAGTACTAAATGTAGATGAAATCAAAAACTAAGTACTACTCTGTATTTTGAGCCTAATTAATCAATTTTTGCATAATTTTTTACACATACAAACGAAATGTTACAGTGGCGCAATGATTACGAAGTGACCCCAAACCCCCAAATCTCCACCCCATATTTTAGATCTAAACAATGCCTAAATTTAGTACCGGACCTCACGCACAGTACACCTATATGCCATTTAGTATCGAGTGGGTCCTAAATGTCAACATAGACTAGATTCCGTAAAGTTTAAATAGATGACTAGTTAATGGAACCGGTACTAATTTGGGTTTCCGATCGGTACTAACGACCATATTAAATAGATGATGAAGTTCAAGCAATATATTGACTATATTAAATCAGTACTAGGATCGATATAGCTATACTATAAAGATCCAAAACTTTCAACACCCGAATAACCCACTGGTCATTGGAACGCTATCCCTCTTAGTGACCCCACCTGTTAGGTCTTTTTTCATCAAACTTTTAACGAACGACGACCCATCAATCATTGAAACACGACCCCACCTAGCATGCCTTTTTCGGCAAACTATCCACCTCTCTCGTTCGTCTCTGTAGTATGGAGTCATCGAATTCGTAACCAACACGGTCTCTGGCAAACTCTCTATATTATACAATCTCATCCGTCTCCGTGTTCAATACTATTTGCGATGCTCTAGACATCACAAACGGTTTGTGATATCATCAACATCACAAATGGTTTTTGACAGAACCGGTTGTGATCGTCTTTTTACAATTTTTTATATAGCACATAAGCACAACACAGAAATTATATACATCACAACACATAAATTATATACAGCAGCACAAGATACCACATATTCATGTCTCATAACACAAACACAATTCCAACAAATATAGCATAACAACAATGAAACCATCTCGATCTTACAACAAGTTTCAAACTTATTACAAGTTCCAACAATGACATAGTTCTTACACCTTCAAAATGTTAAACTCACCATCTTCATTAACAATTTCATCCTGAATGAACCTAGCTAGTTGTTCTTCGAGTGTCATTATCTCGCTTATAATCATCTCGGAGGCACCTACTTCATTTTCCTGCACGTACGACATGGGAAAGAAAAAATGCATTAGCATATGGTTTCAAAAATATATTAAGAAAGCAAAAGACATGGTTAGATTGCTAGATTACTACAAACCATTTTGTTTAAATCGGTAAAGTCATCTCCAGTGTAGCAGTGGATGTAGTGCATTACATAGAACCTGCAATGGTTGTTACCCATAGGTTGTCTAAAAATCCACTTGACATCCTCTACGCTGAACTTTTTGTAATAAGGTCTATGCTGCCCGGCTATGCTTCACAGTACATTCCAAAAATTCTATACAACATTAAATAGTAAATGTGATTGGATTGATGAAATAAAATATAATACGACTACATAGAACGAACCAACACAACATAAAATACTTACGTGTTTAGCAGCTCAATGACTGGCTAGATGAGTTCTCGAGGCCTTTGTCTTGAGTTGTAAACCTGATGCGGCTCTCCAGAAGGCAGATATCCAAAAGAACATAATGCTCCCTGTAAACATTTGACACATGTAAAAAAATTGACAAAGGAATCGTTAGTGGAAAGATGCATGCAACTAGGAACACACTTACTTGCAGTTGTACGACAGTAGTATGCTCCGTTTCTTTCTCAGCATGAAAAAAGCATTGTACAAATAACGGCCGGTGTCAGGGTTTCCCAACACCTTTTCATTTACACAAGTAGGGCCTAAGAAAGCTACATCTTCAATGCCTCTTTTCCTACATATTTGGGCCTCAATCCTACATAAGGATCAAGTTATAAAATCACATTGGTTCATCAAAAGAACGAAAGAGATTTAGCTATGATACTTACAAGCACTACATGAACATGATCTTGACATCGAGGGAATCTTGTTAGTAGAACTCGTATAGACACTCGAATTCAACCCACATTATGATATGATCGTTTTTGTCGTCCTTCTTGCCGAAATATTCGATTAGGTATCTGATCCCAAACATTTCACCCTCTTGAGATTTGTACCATTCATGCAATTGCCTCATCCTCGTAGGTAGGTCTGGGATCTGAGTGGGGCGAAGGTCCTTCCCCAACTCAAACATCCAGCTTCAAGGGACGACTGGCAATTGCACGACATCGTCATACTGGAAACTACGGAGTTCTTGTGATGAGAGATTAGCCAATTTGCAGAAATGTGCCTTAACTGCTTCCTCCCTTTCTGCAACGGATTGTTTGTGCACTTGCTCGCTGAAGGAACGCAACGCCCTTTTGGTTGTGATATGCTCAAAGTCTATCGGCGGATGTTTGTTACTCCCTGTCTGTGAAGCCAAACACATCTTCTGAAAGTGCGCAACTACTTCTTTGGGTACCACATTATCCTCCTTACCAGGGAGGAGGGATGTTATGCTTCCACTCACCGGTTTTTTCTTCGAGTTATCCTGAGGCGGGCTTGAAGGGGTTTGTCGCCGCTTCTGAGATGATCGTGTCTTCACCGCACTTGGACGGGGACTTGGTTCCCTCTGAGGAAGACTTGGTTCCCTAGGAGGCAGACTTGGTTCGCTACGAGGCCGACTTGGATCAATTTGAGGGCTAGGGTGACTTGGTTCTCCGTGTGCTGGATAGTTGTTGCCATCATCATCCTCTGAATTCGATTCAATCGTTAAAGGATATATAGCGTTTGCGCCACACGATAATGCAACCAAGGTTGTCCCTTAACCGGACCATGTCATCCTGCCCAGGAATTTCCAACTCCACTATGTCGTACCGCTTTCTGACAAGTGCATTAAGTGTGACTCTTGCAAAGCTAGTGGGCAATTCACGGCAATGCAACACCTCTCGTTCCTTAGTAGGAAGAGCTTGACCAATGGCCACCTTGGTCTTAGTTAACCTCTCTGTTGACACTTCTTACAGTCCAATAGCAGGACTGTCAATCCCGATAATGGTTGCAAGGAGTGTTTATTGGTATTCTTACGACACAGATATAAATCCGTAAGCGCACTGATACCGATGTATCATTTCACCCGGGAGTATTCTATGGTATCGTATTTATTTCCTCAGGGAAGCATTGGATAAAGAGTATTAACTATTAACAAGGATATAACTACTAATTAAAGTACTAGCTAACAAGGCGGGGGTAAAGGATATGATAGGAGTTATATGCATTTGACACACACAAGGAGAAATCCAAGATAATGATAAAGATGGAGGAGCGGTCTAGCTAGTGGGAGGACAATGAAACATGAGAGGATTCCTATATACTTCCAATGACTTAGAGATATCTCCAGCAAAGATTATGGCTAGCATGAAGAATGACATCTATGGTTCTTTTCCTAGTTCTATTATCTCAACGTCGGGACAACAGAACCACTAGCACACGGAAAGGGATGAGAAGGTGTGCCACCAATCCTGCAATTGGGGGACCTACGGGCCGAGCCAGGCGTGATGGACTACGTAGGCCGTATAGGGCTGTTACCACCTAACGGCTACCACCTCCGTGCCAACTCGGAAGCACTCCAAGGTCACTACCTAGTCTAAGTACCTCACCTATACTAGACAATGACTACTTGCTCTACTAGAAAGAGCAAACAACCCTGTCAATACCCCAGTGACAATTCACTGCAAGTATTGAGTAGAATCGAGGAACCAACTGAGATAAAGAATTAGGGAAAGAACTTCCAGAGCCAGACTACATCAGCTTATAGCCTATGCTAAATATTCCACAGTCATCCGCGAAATAAATGCAGAACAATAACTCAAGTAAATACGAAAGATAATATATTAAACACTCAGAGTCTTGCATAAAGAGAAGGAAAAGATACAAGAGCTTTACTAGAACTCCAGAAGACGATTCCGGAACCCCGAGCGAAGCTCGACCCTGACTCTAACTCCCGACTAGACTATCCTAACTCTACATCTTGAAAGAGAGTGATTGGAGACTTGCTCCCAAGTGGTGTGTATTGAACCGGGGGTGAAGGCAGGCATTTATAGGGACTTGGAGGCGATGGAGGAAGAGCAGGGGACAAGGCACCGCAAGGCGGTGCCCTGGCCAGTTCGGCCGAACCAACCCTGGGGCTCGATTGCCCTCCGATGCACCACCTTTGCCCTTAGATGGCTTGGATTGAGTCCATTTGTTTAGGGTTGTACTTGTTTGCCCTAGATCAGTGACGTCATTGGTCCACGTGGCTTGTACCATCACTACTTCGTCATCGCTGATGTGGACTTCGTGCAAGCGGCCTCTCGGTTGTGCTTCGGTTCATGTAACGTGCACGACTAAGGGGGTAATCCGGCCGAACCAAGTCGTTCGGCCGAATTGGTCATTCCCAACCCCTTTAGCACAAAATTTTCGACATTGTACCTGCACATGGATACACACCAAAACTCATGGAACTTTATTAGAAATAAACCTAAGTGCATGGAATGTGATAGTTGACACTAGATTTTATTAGTAAATCCGATGTAATCTAAGTTACAAAATAATTGATTGTAGGCATGTATTGGCAGGATTATGAGCTGTGCTATTTGGTGGTCACATGGGAAGAGAAAAGAATGCAACGTGATTAGCAACATGGCCGGATTATTTTATTCATTTCTATAAAAGGGAAGATACAAGGTGTATGGGCCGGTGAGTTTTGCTTGCTTCGGAATGTATGTGGCCAATCGGAGTTCTTAAAAGTAGCTCGCTCTGCATCGCACGAGAGCGACGCCGTACGCATTTCCTCGCACGCCCGCATTTCACGGGGTTTTTTGCAAAAACCCCCCTCATCTTCGGTGAAATCAACCCGCGGTCCTCTTCGCGGATAGCGCCCCCTCCCTCCGCCAGTCCGCCCCCGCTCCGCCTCTCCCTCGCCGCCCGCGCCCCCTCCGCCTCCCCCTCGCCACGGGGCGGCCCGCGCGGGATGGCCAAGGTGCGGCGCGCGCGTGGCGACGGTAGCCACCGTCTCCCTCCCTCTTTGCTCTCGTCCCGGCGCGGTGACTCGGGCACCCGAAACCCTAGCCGCCGCCGCATGCCCTTCCCTCCATCTTGCCATCAGATCAGGCCGCGGGGGCGCCGCCGCGCTACTCGCTGCTGCCGTTCCGCCTCCCTGCGGAGGACATCCTCTTCTGCGTTGATGTCAACGTCGACGGTCGACCTCGAGCCGCTCGCCGAGATGAAGTCTGCCGCTGCCTCCGCGCTGTCCTCCGGCTCCGGCTCCGGCTCCGCCTTCATCGTGTCGCCACCGCCGCAGCCCGCGGGGGGCGGGGACGCCCGGTCCCCGGTCAGGCAGGCGCTGCTGCTCTTCGTGCACAGTAAGCTCACCATGCGCCCCGACCACCGCTTCTCCTTTACTAGGGAATCTTCTGCGGCTCGAGGTAAGTAGGTTCTGCCCATCCGTGTCTCCTACGGAGGATTTGTTACTGGATTACTGATGGATGATGTTCCTTGCAAGTGAGAGAGATTCAACATATATTGGCCCACTTCAGGGTTAGTAATTACATCAATCATTTGTGCTCTGTCATGGGTGCAATATCTCAGATCCATTATTCAAGTGAGCTTTCCTGAATTTGCTTTCTTAGCATTGAGATTCAACTCGCAGATATGCAAAATGTTGCTTAAAACATGGGTTCTGGTTCTTCGTTACACGTGGCTTCTCTGATTTCAGTGTCATGCACATTCAGATATGTCTTTGTAGAGATTTAGATTAATTAGAAACAACATGATTTAGCTGTAAATATATATTTTTTTGGATAAATTTGGATGATGCATTGGTACGTATCAATTCGTGGTAGTGTTACATTAGATTTATTAATATAGGACCGTGTATCATTGATCAATCTCATGTATGTTGTATTACATTCCTTTACAAACAGAGATACTATTATTATGAATCTAGGAAAGCAATATTAAAATATTGATAATTATAGCGAAGAGGTGCTCAGTTCATGTAGGTTAAATTGGAGGAAACCAATGTGTGTAAGGTACAAATCCCTGTAGATATCTGAATTCTAAAATATATAGAACAAACCAATAGATGCAATCAGCCTTACAAAGAACATATACATATCTGAATTCTAAAATATATAGCGAAAACCTATAGTTGTAATCAACCTTGCATTCTCCATTTTATAGAAAATCCAAGGATTCAGAAAGCATAGTAATATAGTAATTTCTACTAGGATCTCAGTGTTACATTCCCATTTTGTTAGCTGCATGGTTTATTTAAGTCTTTTGATGGGATGTTACAAATAAAGTTTTCACTAGAGTACCCAATTTATTCACCTAAAGTTTAGAGTCATCTTGATAACATTCAGCTTAGAGAGCATTCACCTAAAAGATTCTTAATAGAGCTGCATTATACGAGTATGTAACAAAGAAATAATGGTTCAGAAATGGAGGTTATGTTTCCATAGCCATGGCACACAACGATCAAGAAATCATGGTAGGTAGGAAGGCAGCAGAGGAGATCGCCATGCTTGCAGAGCAGGCTGCTGGAGAATGAAGAGTTATTGATCCTCATGGTCCGCGTGGAGAGAACAAGTACGTTTTTAGGCTTCTTTATGATGATTTGCATTGCTCTCAAATTATATCCAGTTTTTTCATCACCTTGGTAGCACATGGCTCCTTTCTCTTCTCATCGAATATTGCGGTGTGTCTATGTGAGAGTGTTTGTGGAAGTCGGGTGATGCTCTATGTCTCTAGAACTTCTCCTTTCTCTTCTCAAGTTGTCATTGTGTGCATAGTTCTTTTCTTTTTGTTTCCAAAGATGCGATTTTGACAGAAATGATGGGAAAGAAAAAAATACTTAATCCTGAAACCCATAAGCACATTTTGTGCCACAGATAAATGCAAGACACATTTCTTTCATTCATCAATTGCTATTCTACATTATAATAGGAAATTGCATTATCTTCTTTCTGCTGCTGCCCTGTTTCTACTCGGTACCAAATGTTAGTACATCTGAATTTTTCAAATCGTAATTTCATTGTTCCTTAGATATTTGCAAGGCTGGGTTACTTCCCTTGGTTGTTGGGGATTATAGTTATAATATGTGCTCCACAAGGAGTTCAATGAGACATAATAATGATAGCTATAGTTTTTCTTTTCTTTTGTTTTCTTATGTTGTGCCCATTTATATAGTTTTGGCTTTTCTGCATATCATAAAGAGAGATATAGGTTTTTTGCTGAATGGCAGTTGAGCTTGAGTAGTACCTGTTTATGTGGTTTATTTGCTAAATCTTTTTTGTGCTGTACTTGCATACACTATCTTCTTGCGAGGTGGAAGGGTATTTGATTGGTGTGTGTTGGGACTGAAGATTGTTGATGCGTAGGCTGTGCTCTAGGCATTAGAGATTGAGGTGAGCTCGGCATCTTCTTATGTAGTTTGTTTGGAACATCTTTTCTGTATTTGTATTGTTGCCGTGTACCAACTCTCACAGAATCCTATATCTTCTTTGCTGATTGATGTGCCTTGAGAAGACATCTTCTGTAGTTTATTTTGTGTTCTTTTCTTATATATGTTGTACCAGTTTATAGAGCCTTGGCCTTTCTGCATTTCACGATGAGAGATAAAGTTTCTTTGCTGAGTGATAATTATGCGGTATCTTTTTATGTGCCTTATTCTTTTCCTATCTTGTGCCTGTTTGGAGCATCTTTTCTGTATTGTTGCCGTTTCACTGTATTGTTTGGAGCATCTTGGCCTATTATTTGTCAGTCATGATGCACAACTGCCCATCATAAGTGCTCGATGGCTGACTTTTTTTCATAGATATGTTGCAGTTTGCAAGTGTGTCAAATTGTGCTAGAACCTAAATACATATATGGCAGTGCTGTACGAGTCGTTGGTGGTGGACGGGGTGCTGGAGATGGATGGCGCTGCTGGCCGAGATGATGCACACCTGGATCGACAAGGAGAACCGGAAGTTCAACGAGAAGTCAGTACATGTGGCCGCTGGTGACCTTTTCCTGCTCGATTGTTTTCATACTGCGACTGCTAATGCATATAGCTCCATGACAGCACTTTTCATTTGATCATTGTTATTTTTTGGTTTATTAGCACAGAATTCACTAGGTCTGTGAATTATGTGTTGCAACGATATTGCTGCCATTGATTGGTGGCTTTTGTTAGCTCTATCTGAGTAGCTAGCTGTTCCAGTTGTCTCTGAACATTGCAATTAGTATCTTTCCTGTGTTCTCAGCTTGAATTTGCTGATCATGGCTCATTGATCTGGCATCACAGTGACATAGCAAATTGTGCCTATTAATTTAGAATGGTACACATCCAACTATTTAGATCACAAGGAATATTTATGTGAATTGGTGAATAAATTATTTTCATGAGACTATCATGAATTTGTTTTCCAAATTCATTTTGCTATCTTTTATTTGTTGGCATTTCTGGTTTCTTTGCTTCATGTTTGGATTGGCTGCTTTGATAATTTATGTCATGTTCCATTCATACTTGTGTTCACCAAGATGCTTTCAATGTTTCGTTTATTTTGTGTTGATGCGCGCATTATGTTCTAGTATGGTGAAAAGGAGAAGGCTGGCGGGCAAGAAAGGAATATTTAATTCCAACAAGTGCATGCAAAGCAATTAAGGAAGGGCCACCGGTATGTATACTGGAAGATGGATAGGCAAGAAGCTTCATAGAATAGGACTTTGAAGAAAGGGAATTGGAGTTCGTGTATCTTAATATTTCCTTCTGTTTAGATATTTAGTATTAGGCAAGTTTGTAAGTCGTGATCGATAAGGAGTCTGTATATAAATAGCTGCATTGTGCCTGCGAATGAAGTTGGTACACACCCATCAAACAAACAATTACTCTATTCACGTTGCATCTACTTTTAAACCCTAGTTCAGTAGTTCTACGAGTTCTTCCAAGTATTCGTTGGGCTGCATCTTCGTGATCTCTGGCTTTTACCTGGTGCTCTCTAGGCTTTAACTATCGGGCGTATCACTATAGTTTCGTCTAGATCTCCCTAAGAGTTATCGAACAAGTTCGATCGAAGTGCCTCACTTTTTTCCAAGGTTGCAAATAGCCCGCTATAGCTTTTTGAGACGAATGCCGCTACGATATTGCAAATATTACCGCTAATGCCGCTAAGTCCGTCCGCTATATCATGAAATAGCCCCGCTAAATTTAATAGCTTAGCTCCTCTGACACCGCTATGTTTGACTTATAAACTTATATACTTGTGATTTATGAACAGCAAGGTACAATTTATGATATATCTTGTGAACTGTGGCTCATTTCCTTATGTATTCACTAATGTTTGCATTTACTTACGAAATATGAGCTGAAAATCATAAAATTGGTAATGTTTAGGGCTAAATTTTGATAGTTTTTCGCATACCGCTAAATGCTATAGCTTCCGCTATAGCTCCTATAGCTTTTTTTACAAGTACTTCGCTAAATTCTATAGCCCGCAATTTGCAACATTGCTTTTTTTCTAGTTTGTTCACCAAGTTATCGTGATCGTTAGATCGTAGGTTCATGCGCCTCACTTGTATCTAAGGTTTAATTTTGGTTCCAAGTTATCGTAATGTTTAGATTATAGGTTTAAGTGTCTCACTTTCATCTAGAAATCTAATTATTACACCCTTGTATCGAACGTTGATGTTTACCCGATCAGATTAGCCGAGTTAGGTTGTTCTGCTCCGTTTTGCTGTTTCATTTAAATTTATCGATATCTGCTAGATCTTAATAGATTTCATATGTTATTTCTGTTAAATTTTAGTTTTTATGACCAATCTATTAGTCTGCATCTAAGATTCGAATAAGTTATTAAGCTTTTAAGTGCATAGCCGATCGGAGCCTTGGGTTTGGACTTTAAACTACAAATCGGCTGTTCTAGCCGATTTGATTCAGAGAATGGCAGTTCGGAATCATAGCCGATCTATGTCTTTTACATGATTTTACTCCCTTGTCAATTACAGGTTAAATTGACTGGCACGCCCCGGATCTTAAGATTACGGCTCGTCATCGGAGTGAAGCAGATCTCCGAGGCCGATCGTGTGTTCACGCGGATTGTCACTGCATGACTTTTTTGCGTCAACATATTTTTGACACGCCCGGTGGGACCGGAAGATATGCCATGTTTCCTGACATCCATCGGCTCCACGGTGGGACAGAGATAAAAGCTCGCATTTCTATTCAGCTGAACAAGCATCTCTAGCCGTTGTCTAGAGTTCATCGGCTGGTCGGAGTTAATTTACATCAATATAATATTCCAACAAGAATAGCTGATGCAACGATGCAGAAGTATCGGCTGTTTACAATGGAAGTCTAAATTAAGCAAATGTACTGGGAGGGCCGGAGATGGCTAGAGGTTGGGCCCGCGTCCAAAATATTTGCTTCCATACCAAGGTGGCTCCGTACCTACAGATCGGCATGCTTCTGTTATTTATTCATCGGCTAGTTATAAGGATTTGCTTATACATGAAGATAGCCGATGTATGGTTATTTGAGAAGGAGCAAATAAGTCTAGTCAGCATAGATGCATGCATCGACTACTGAGAAGGACATAAGCGCTAGCTGACCTATCATATGAGAAGACCATGAATTGCGTAAATCAACTGATCAGCAGTTATTGGAAGAAATAGCCGGTATGCCTTAGAATACCTTCTGTGCAGTTTTAAAAGGGAGAGAAGTACTTGGATCGGCTCATTTGTTGATCGACGAAGCTTGGCCTGAAGACTCAAGTAGTAATAGCCGATTGTTAGCCATGTCAAGATTAAAAAATTGCATTACATTGTTGGACTTCTCCTTTCTAAGCTTGGGAGGACCGATGATATGATTAATTGATCAGCATGCTCAAATCGGTTAACGCGTCGTGCTCAGCAGCAGCATTGTTTTGTCCATCCTGCTTGCACTTATATGATTACCAGAATGCTATTGGTGCCAATGATATGACGTCACGCAGCTGCCGAAAGCCAGGTGAACGGAGCCGTCCATTCTGGAGGTGGCGCCAATGTGATTTACGCCACGGCTTACCGAAAGGGGCCATGGGTGACGATGACAGTGCCATGCTGACCGGTCAGCGACACGATGCAGATGCAATGATACCGTGCCAACGTGCGACCGACACACGCCGACGGCCAGGAGATAACACGCTAGCGAGAAGACGCGTGCGATAATGATGAAGCGACGTAATGCTACACGCCTTTATCATGTTGGGTGTGTTTAATTTCCTTCAAATTCCAAACTTTCCATTACATCGACATCACATCGAAACATTAAATATAGCAAATGACGCATGTATGGAATACTAAACGTGGTTAAATAAAAAACGAATTGCATAGTTTTGAGGTACACGACGAGACGAATCTTTTGAGCCTAGTCAGGTCATGGTAGGACAACGATTACCACAAACAAACGAAAAATTATATAGTGCACTACAGTATCCGATGTGATTTTTTCACCAAACTTTTCGCGGATCTAGATACACACGTTGACTACCGAAGGCACTCTTTCGTACAAGACCTAGGGATTACTTCTGTCGTAACGACACAAGACTGCTACTAGACGGCGGCATAGCCAGGATGCCATACGCCAAAGACGGCAAAATGAGTTTTACTGGCAAGGTTGGTGTCAGCCGCTTCCGTCGCCGTGAGGCCGTCGGAGGAAGTTTGGCTGCTCGCACTGGGGTATGCCACCCCGTGCGGCAGTACGCCTTTGGCGTAAAGAACGCTGCAGTGGGGGGTGCTACCCCGTGCTATACGCAAACCGAGGGGAGCGCGTCCGCCAGATTGAGCGAAGGTAGCGGCGGACGCTACCCCGCCACGGTGGCGCGCCCAACCGTTCCGCGCGCGCGAAAGCTGAAGAGGAGATGAAGGGACGGAGGAAGCCGCCGCCGCGCTCCGCCATGGGGAGGCCGCTCGTCACCGGCGCTGGCCTCCGCCGCTCCTCCGCCGTCTGCGCTGGTCTCCGCAGCGGGGAGTCTCGCGTGGCCCCACCGCCGCCACGGCCGCGCCCCGCCTTCTCCCCCGCCGCCTGCCTCGCCTTCTCCCCGCTGCCCGTCGCACCCCGCCCTACCGTCCCCGCTCGGGAGGAGCCACGGGGCCACGCGTGAGCCCTGCCGTCTTCCGCCGTCGCCTACGCAGCCCCGCTGGAGCGAGCCACCGCCACCGCGGCCATCCACACCGCCGCCGCAATGCTCACCGCCCGCCACCGCCTGTCGCCATCTAGCCGGCCCTGCTCCTCCCCCACACCGACGAGAGAGGTAGGGGAGGGGGCGGCGCGGGGGAAGGGGAGGGAGCGGGGTGAGCCGCCCACGCGTAGGAGGCGCCACCCTCGTGCAGCCCTGGGGCCGCCGCCGCTGCTCCGCGCTGGCCTCCGCCACCACCGCTCGCGGCTGCCTGCGGGGAGCCCACGCTGAGAGCCGCGACCACGCTGGGAGCTGCCGCCCGCGCCGCCCCGCCTGCCGGCCACGCGCCATGCCTGCCGACACGCCCCGACCATGCTTGCGGCCGCCGCCCCGTGGCCGCCCGCCCGCCGCGCTGCCGCCGGCCGGGCGGAGAGAGGGAGAGAAAGGGAGGAGCAAAGGGGGTGCAGGCGAAGAGAGGGAGAGAAAGGAAGGAGCAGAGGGGGAGCAGGCGGAGAGAGGGAGAGAAAGGGAGGAGCGGAGGGGGACCGGCCGGACGCGCGGGAGCGGTGGAGGGGGAGGGGAGGGGATGGGCCGGCGGAGAAGGAGGGGAAGGGACGGGGCGGGAGCAGCGGAGGGAGCCGGAGCCAGCTGGTTGCGGGGGAGGGGGCGGTGCGGGGTTAAGAAAGATGGGAGGTAGAGAGAGAGGAGGGAAGGGAGGAAAAATAATATTTAACGTGGGTTCCAAGTGTTGGTAGTTGGTATAGGGGATGAAAAATAGAGTACGACGAGTGCGAAGAAACTGAAACTGTACTGGAGAATCTCGATGACCAGACAGAATATTCACTTTTAGAGAATGGATATAGAGCACGACGAATGTGGATAGCCTGACGTCACTGCGAAGCTGCTGGGGCTCAGGAAGATGTGAACGGCGCCGAGATAGTGGTGACACTGACACCGCGAGGTTATCGGAAGAGCTATGCTGAGGGCAATGCCACGAGGCTGCCGAGCTATACTAGGAAACGTTGAAGAATTTTATGGCACGAGCTATCGGGTGGAAGAAACAGTCTACAACATCCCAGCATGAGCATGTGTACTATTCGTGAGTACTACTGGGCATCACTTATTATGGAGGACTTGTAGTAGTCACCTTGCCGATGGACCATCGGCTGTTATTTGTGGAGTCACCAATTTTAGAGATGCAAATAAGTGATCGGCTGATGGAGTTATTATTGATTTGCCAGCAAAGTCATCTCTCAATGCGTTCACGGAACTCTCGCTATCTGGAAATACTCTACGTGAACATACTATGGAATGGTATAAACAATCCGGTGAATGGCTGAATATGCTTGATCGGCTGCTGAAACATTCAAGCGACTCGGCAAGGTAAGGTTGCATGGATGGCCCGATCGAGATGATCGAGAGTGAATTACTCAACGATAAAATGGTGGCTGATCAACCCATAGTGAAGGACATCATATCTCGACATTTCGAAGTAGTTGGGGATAGCAATAAAAAATCACGGGGATATTCATCGGCTCAGACGTACGATGATGTTGGAGGACTGAAAATCAGGGACATCGGCATTCAGTAATTGACCTATTGAATATTGGACCAATGGCATTATTATAAGCGGCTGATAGGTTCAAGAAAATTTTGGGAGCAAAAGAATGCAGCCGATAGACTAAGTACTGAATGTTATTGGTCCAGAGAAACATGTAGTACATACGTACACGCGGATGGACTGTTGGATTGCCGATCGGAACAGAGTTTCCTATCGGCAGTTAGAAAAGTCGACAGATTCCTGATCTCGGAAAGCTGATTATCCTTGCAGCAAGTGCTCCGTGTTGGTTTAGCTTATGAGCCACGAGTCGGCAGTAGTTTTCTCTCAGAATAAATCAGCCGCTAACCACTGACCACAGAATAAATCAGCATCAGTCACCAGCTACCGGCCAGACGAACAGGGCATATTGCGGCTGAGTCTTTCTGCCTGGTGCCTTCTCGTGATTTTGTCCGTGACTATCATATTGTTACTCAGCTACTCACTCCATCCAGAAAGGAACGTAACTCTCGCTTACTGAGAAGTTAAACAATTTTAACTTTAATCAAATTTATACAAAATAGTACTAACATTTATGTTTTATGAAAAATATATTTCATAATTAATCTAATAATAGTTATTTTATATTATATATGTTAGTAATTTTTATATAAATTTGGTTAAACTTTAAAGTGTTTGACTTCTCGGAATATGAGAGTTGCATTCTTTCATGATTTGACGCCGTGAGGTGATCAGAGGTGCCGGATATGATTGACGTCGCCACCGACGGCGTGAACATGCCGGAAAGGCCGCCGTGACGCTATAAGGCCAAGCCCAACGCACCAGCGTGGACAACTGCCCCGCAGAGCCATGTAGGCTCGGACGCCATATGGAGGAGAGAGATATCAGGATGGTGGTTACGCAGTATGACATTGTGACTTGCAGGGGCACCAGGCCTTGTTTAGATCTCAAATTCAACCCCTAAATTCTACTATGCAAAAAGAAGATTCACATCACATCAAAATGTCATAACATGCATGGAGTATTAAATGTAGATAAAATCAAAAACTAATTGCACAGTTTTGTTGTACTCTGCGAGACGAACATTTTGAGCCTAATTAATCAATTTTTGGACAATTTTTCACACATACAAACGAAATGCTACAGTGGCGTACGTACCTCAACAAACCAAAGTTTGGCTCCTAAATTTGGGAACTAAACAAGGGCTTGGTCAAAAAAGCAATTGCTCCAGCAGTAAAGTAGCTAGAACCAGGTAGAGCAGGTCTGGTAAAGCAATTGTTTGAGAACGAGGTTTGGACATAAACAAAACAAAGTGGACCCGGGAGGTAAATAAGCAAGCACTGCTTGCGTTGTGGGAATGACCGTCACAATCAGTCCTGATCTACGTGGAGCACTTTTATAAACTGAGGCCACCGTTCTTGGTAGCTGCGTTGAGCTTGCCCTAAGACCATCAGAGCAGAAGAGTAGAATGGCTCCGCTTCTGATGACGACAATGATGGTTGTTTTTTTTTGGGGTGGAAAATTTTTTTCATCCCGTTTGACCAATAATTAAGGGTATTAAATAAAGTTAGTCTATAAAACTACATTCGTAACCCCGGATTAATTCACGAGACAAATCTAATGAGGCCTTTGACCGCACGATTAGAGAATGGTTACTGTAGCATTACTGTAGTAAATTATGGACTAATTAGACTCATTAGATTCATCACGCAAAGTTACACCTATCCTTAAAAAGGTTTTGTCAATAGACTTTATTTAATACTACATGCATACAAGATTCCCTTTGAAAAAATATTTCCGGTTTCCAGCAAAACATGGCCGACGATGGGGGCAAAGCTGTGCGGCCAAATGAAGCTAGCAGTCCGCGCCAAGACTAGGATGAGTCCATGCGGCCGATATGATGACGCTTGCGATAATGGCCGAGCGGACGGATCCCGACCTCTTCGGTCGGCTGTTGACCCGTGGTTGTTGATATAAAAATAATGTCTGGCCGGTGACAGTTGGCCTAGTGCTGATTTATTGTGAGAGAAAAATACTGTTCGCGGGTGGTGATAAGCCAGACGAACAGTCCGTGATTGTGCACTTTCTTATTATATATTATTTTAAACGAACCGCACAAGACAATGCATGTTTCATTGATATAGCACTCCATGAAGCAGGTTGCATATTTAAAGAAGCACATTCTTACCGTCAGATTATAGCAAAATCATTAAATTCACTAGTGGCTTATCTAACCTTATGCTAATCAGGAACAAGATAGGAAGCAAATTTCTGTTCTACTGTCATCTCCCAATCTAAATATTTCTCCGCATCATAACGCCATCCGACCCAAAGATAACATCGTCATCATCATCTAGGTAATCTTCATCATAGGCATCCTCTTCTTTGGGCTTGGGGGGTTAGAATCGAGTTGTTGAACTCGTGTTGTCAGTGTGGAGACTCGCTTGTCCACACCCTCGATTGTATGACAGGCAGCCTTGACTGGCATCATTAGCTTGCTCAACTCCATCATGAAGAGATCCTTTAGCTCCTTCGTTACCTCCTGCAAGTGACTAGCCAAAACAGGAACGTCGTCTAGCATGATGAGTGATCAAAAAGAACCTACAACTATGCATATGGCTTGGGGGAACCACACCCTCACACACGTCTTATCAAGTTCTTACCAATGCAGACAGTGGACGGTACAACCAGTGGCTGGTTCGTAAAACCTGTGAGGAGGTAGTACCAAGATTGCAAGGGTTCTTCATTGCACTGACCTGAAGTATAGTATGTAGAGCTTTGGCAAGGCAAAATATGTAGCAAGGAGTAGCAAATAACGAATACAAAATAGCAAAGTTCAATAAGTATCCAAAATACAAGTCACAATTGTTGGCTCAAACGTGTCCTAGACATAGCACAATAATGTAAAACAAGGCACGATGGAAAAGCTCAAGGAACCAACAAAATGACAGTTCTGTAATTTTTGTACTAAGATTGTCAAAAAGGCACCAGTAGGAATCACATGTATTTTCGATTTTTCTTCTTCGTGCAAACTCGAACCCATGTCGGCTGAATCCAAACCGAAGACGTTGTCCAACATGACGACGACTTGTAGCTTGGAGATGAGGTCAGCTCGTGTATGTCCAACGTGGTGATGCCCTCATCATCTGACCACTCTGCGTGTTTCGTCCCACTCGGCTGGTGCCTGACGACCACTTTACGTGCCTTGCATGACTCGGCCCGTTCCCTTTGTTCTCATGCAGCCTGCTGCTAGGGGATATATTTTTTGACCCTTGGTCTGGTTATTCTAATCAACCCAAGGCTCGGGGGCTACTCCATATAGAGTGTGTCTTGCGCCCCCCCATATGACCATGATGCATGGTTATGTTTACCACCTTGGTACTCAACACGATGTCATGGTATTTCTTTTTTGAGCACCGCTCACCCTTATGGCGATCAGATGGTGAAGCTTCTTTAGCCGACTACATTGGCCTCGTTTCTTCATCAACAGTTCTCCACGCGCCTGAACATTGCTCGGGGGCTTGTGGGATATGGGTACCCTAGGGCCCATCACCGAGAGGGGCGGCAGCCGGCCCGACTACCCAATCAAGGAAGGAGATCGAGTCCTAGTAGGAGTCTACTCCCATATTGTAACCGACTAGGAAACTGGCCATGCAACCTTGCCCCCTAGGATATATAAAGGAGGGCAGGTGTCCCTAGCTCAGGAGATGAACGTTTAGAGGAGACAACAGACAATGCAATATATAATCCCCCATACAGGACGTATGGTATTACGCTACACTAGCGGCCCAAACCTGTCTAAATCGCCTCGTGTCCTTCGTGTTCTCATGACTAACTTCGAGTTCTTGGGTTTACAATCCTCTCCTCATACAAATTAACCACTTGGTAGCCCCTGGCAGCCGGACATCAAAACCTAATAGTACCCAGTTGGCACTTTGAGTTCATCAAAGAATATACAGATCTTCTTTTTCTCTTTTTTACCCGGTGTCCATGCAGCAACCGGAAGTTTCTTCTTCCCATCAGGTTGTATAATAGGGTGTAGTCCTGGCCTTACACCCATCTCTTCTAGGTCTTGTCGAGCTTCCAATGAGTCTTTTCCTTTTCTCTTTGTGTCCATTAATGTGCCGAGTGTGCTCTCAGCCACATTTTATTTAGGTGCATGCCATCCAATGCGTGACGGACATTCATGATTTTCTAATAAGGAAGTCTCTGCAACAAAGAGTTCTTTCTCCATATGGAATCTGATGGTGCATGTACACTTCCTTTTCCCTTTCCAAAAACCACTTCAATTTTGCTGAATATTTTGTATATCTCACTCCCAGTGTGATGCTTGGGAGGCAAGCGGTTATCAGTTGACCCATCAAAAGATTTCTTGTTCCGACGATATGGGTGGTCTTGGCATAGGAACCTACGATGGCCCATGTACACCATCTTCTTACTTTTGTTCAACCATCTAGCATCAGTGTCATCCATGCAAACCACACAACCATTATAACCCTTTGTAATCTGGCCAGATAAGCAACCAAGGCCGGGTAGGTCAGTGATTGTTACGAACAACAATCCTTTGAATGTGAAGTGTTCTCGCTTGTACTCATCCCAAACCTTGACACATTTATTCCACAGCAAAAGCATATCATCCACCAATGGCTTCAGATACACATCAATATCATTGACAGGCTGCTTTGACCATTGGATCAGCAAAGGCATCATAATGTATGTCCGCTTCATACACAACCAAGGTGGAAGGTTCTTTACACAAAGAGAGACACGCCAGGTGTTGTGTTTGCTGCTAACCATGTTTATAAAATTCAACCCATCTGTACTCAAACCAAACCTTACGTTCATTATCTCCTTTGCAAATGGTTTCTTGAAATGATAATCAATAGCCCTCCACTGTGAACCATCGGCCGGGTTCCTAAGTTGTCCATCTTTCAAACGCTCTTCTTCATGCCAACGCATAAGCTTTGATGTCTTCGGGTTAGCAAATAATCGCTTCAATCGAGAAATTATGGGGAAATACCAAACAACCTTGGCGGGTGGCCTTTTATTCCGGTCACAGGTCATATGTATAGCTGATTTGGACTTATACCTCGAAGCTTTGCACACTAGCCATGCATCTAAATCTCTATAGTCACCACGATATAAGTTGCAATCGTTTCGACATGCATGGATTTTCTATACCTCAAGCCCCATTGGACATATCATTTGCTTCACCTGGTATGTGTTCTTAGGCAACCCATTAGAGCATCTCCAACAGATTAGCAAAAAAAACTAGTTAAATTTACTAATTTAACTACTCTCAAAAATAGATTTGACTGTCAAATAACAGAGTAATCCAACAGATTCTGTAAAGATGGCTAGTAAGGTAGGCTAGCTAAAAATAGCTAGCGAATGAGGTGGGATGAAGAGCCACTAAATTTGGAGGGTCATTTACAGAGTCTATTATAAAATATTTTTTCTCTAACAATAGCTAAATTTAACTTTAGAAAATGATTTGGCTAGTCTCTTGGAGATGCTCTTAGGGCTTGGAAACATCTTCTGCATAAGATCCAACAAACTGTCAAAGCCTGTGTCTGACAGACCATTAGATGACTTCAACTCCAGTAGCAAGAGGTCAACTTCTAGCTTGGACATGTTGCATCCATGGTACAATGGAGCTTTGGCACCATTCCTCATCTGCTCCAGCTTCTTTAAATTATTTGCATCAAGGCATTCTGGCTCCCCATCACGTATCATCTGGTCGATGCCATCCACCTGACACACCCAGGTTTACACAGAAACCTGAATGCTGCCATATGTGTGCCCAGGATGTCCACAGAACACATACAACTTACAAATATAGAAATAACGCAATAATATAAATAAACACAGCTGAAGTCTAGTTATTAACTCTCTTGACAGGTAGAGCCTCAATTCCACAGGGACGCCGACTGGTTGACCACAACTCAGAAGTATGGAAATCCTCAGGAAACTCAGTAGTTGTCTCAATCACTGATCCATCTGGTACCCATCCGAGATTTTGTTGAATAATTGGTAAGTGTAAGTAACTCAATTACTTAGCAAGTACAACATAGATAATGAAGGCTCAAAAGTAAGGCTTGACACGGCTGTATTGCATTAGCATTTTTAGTTGGTTCATTTTAACATCATCCAAGTTACTACAAGTGAATGAAACCTAGTTGCAACCCAATTAATGATGTATAAGTAGCATTAAATAGTAATAACCATCTTAATTAAGGAACCACTTATCAAAAAGGATCCAGGCTGCTCATGACCGTGAGCACGGCTATCATGATAGATTTACACTCTGCAGATGTTTCACCCTTTACCCACTAGTCGCGTAAAAGTTCAACAGAACTTTGAACCCAACCATGTTGTGATACGTGGGCACGTATCACACTTCCTTTGGTGTGACTGCATAGGGACGCTACAAGGCTTTTCACAAGACACCCTAGCAAGACAGTAGCCGCTATGGTCAACAAGGCGGCGTGATCCAAGGCACCGAGATTGACCGACGCTCAGAGTCACATCAATGAGGGAGTCAATGGCGTCCGGAGCGCGGGCAACGCATGCCAAGCAAGGCGCAACATGTGGAGTTCCCCGTCACAGAGACTCTCAGCACGGGACTGTGCCTAACGAGACATAGCCGATGGATCACCCGTACTTGGTGGATCAAACCTCGCCCTCTCACCTTGTCTCACATAGCACCGCTGGCCCATCGGTAACCACTAGCAAGCTAGAGACGTACAAGCTACTTGACCAAGACCAGAGCCATAATAGTTTCGGCGGTGGCGATAGGCTCCTGGGTTGCCGCTTTAAGAACCAAGCATTATGGAGAGACACTAGGACAAAGCACGAAGCACATGCCCTACCTCCCTGAACCATGCTGCTAAAAAGCATGTTTTAACATCATCATTGAAGTGGACCATTAAGTCAAAGTTAACAATTAAATAATTGGTGGCAGTAGTTGTGCCTAGCAAAGAACTACCCATATGCAAGACCCTAGGGTATCAATGGATAGGATAAAGAAATCTAGGTACACCCTTAAAGGTACATCAAATTAGACACATGCATATGAAAATAAATGTTTAACAGGTGTTTAGGTAGCAAGGATTGTCCGTGCTATACTTGCCTTTCTCAAAGTGTTGCTGCTGCTGCTGCAGCTACTGCTCTTGCTCTTCGTAGCCCTGCTCGAATCCAAACTTGAACGGCTCACCGACTGGACTCACGAAGCACCACAAAAGCATTCACACATTCCAGTACAAACAATTAAAGTTACTCTATTAGAACAGTACACCAAACAGTATCAAAAGAGCAAAAGGAGGCTTTAAAACTAATCTACGTTTCTCTATGAACACAAGACCGTAAAAATCACTCTAATCAGAGCTAAAATGAAAAAAGATATGGCGTTCCTAAGGTCCGGGGACTTGTTGGTAAAGTTTTAAAACTTCTAGGGGCTTAACTGCGAAAAACTAGGGACCTAAACGTAATTTTATAAGAAATAGGAGGGTTAACCTATAAAAGACAAGGGCTGGACTTCGGGAGACAATTTTACAAAAGATCAGGGGTTAAAACGTTAAGAAAGGGCTTATTTGTAAATACTTTTTGAACTGGCTGGACGGCGGGTTGAATAGGAAAGACTCCAGGGGCTCTTTAACAAAAAGGCCATTGTTGACTGGTGTTGACCGGCACGGGTCAACTTTGACTTAGGGCTGGGGCGTGTTGCAGGCCGCTGGATCTAGATCTAAGGATCCAGAACGGATCGGGGCAAGGGCTCGTCGACGGGGAAGGATGCGGCGGCGCCGCCCGCGGGAGCGGCGGAGGGCTCGTCGGAGCAACACGATCTCGAGCTGGGGACCTTAGTTTTCCACGTGGTTTGGTGCTACGGGACCGCGGGGACATGGCAAACTCATCTACGGTGTTCTTGACGATGGCAAGGCGGCGGAGGCGGCTAACGACGGCGAACAACGGAGCGCGAGCACCGGTGCGCCCGCGCGGGGGCTACGGAGGGAGAGAGGGAGCGAGAAGCGGCTCAGGGGGCTGCTTACCACGAGGCGAGGCTACCTACGGAGTCGGTGGTGGCGGAGTGGCACCGGAGCAGGGGATCGACGACGACGTCGGCGACGCGTGAGCTCGAAGAAGGCGGCAGCAGCGCGAGCTCCAAGGGCTAGGGTTAGGGTTGCGCAGGCGAGAGAAAAAGGGGGAGGCGCGACCCGGAGGCGCGTTAAGTAGGAGCCGGGGAAGGCCGGGGCCCTCGGCGTGCGAGCCAAGAGCGGCAAGCACTGGCTCGGGCGCCATTAGCGCGGGGTAAAAGGAAGGTGGGGTGGAGTGGCTGACGTGCGGGCCCGACGAGGCAGTGAGGGGAGGCGGGCGCTGCAGTGGGCTGGCGCGGAGTCGGGCTAGTGCTGGGCTGCGCGTGGAGAGCTGGGCTGGGGAGCGGGAGAGAAATGGGAGGAGGTGTGTGCTGGGCTGGAGCAAGCTAGTTGGGCTGGCAGCCCAGAGAGGAAGCGGCGGGGGCGTGTGGGGCAAGCTGCGCTGGCCGCGGCAGCGGGCTAGCGCGCGCGTGCTGGGCTGGCGGGGAGTTGCGGCCCGGTGCGGAGGAAAAGCTCGGCTGGCTCGGAAAAGAAAGGAGGGGCAAAAGAGAACCAAGGGAAAACCTTAGAGGGCATAAGCGAACTCTGGGCTAGCAACTTTTCTAGGGCTCGAAACACCGCGGTTCAAACTCGAATTTAAACTAGATTTAAATTCCAATCGCACCACACTCAAATAAAACTCAATGCAGTCAGCATGAGTGCAACAAAAATGTTTCTAGCCTTATATTTCATTTTAATTCTCAGAATTAATTTATTTTCCCTATATTTAATATGAGCACTTTCATTAAAAAGCAAATTAATTACTAAATTTTAAATTGAGCATTTTTAGGGTGTGTCACATCATCCACCGCTAACGTCTCTACAATGTTTTCACCGACGTTACACATGAATGATTCATGGACATTTTCCATATCATCCCATGTGGCCTCCTGGAACGTTTTCTGCAATTTTTCTACCACATATTGTTGTGTGGCTTCATTCTCACCTTCCTCCCCATGCTTGTTCCAAATCTTTTAGTTTGCCATGAAACCCCTACGCAACATGTGAGCTCGGATCTGCTCGACGTTTCGAAACTGCTTCTGGTTTTTGCAATCAATGCACGGATAATAGACATATCCATCACTTGTGTGTTACGCCCTCGCAACATTCACAAAGGAGTCAACCCCATTGACAAAGGAGTCATCTTTATTGGCCGGGGCACCGTACATCCAACCTCGGACGTCCATCTATTACAAACAAAATGGTTATGTCGTTAAACCAATATTCCAAAATAATAAATCAATAATGCATTATTATTTGAAAATAAATTGCATGAACTGTTGTTAGATAAACCTTAAGTCAAGGGAGTGATGATCAACGTTCACAATTTTGAGTTGTTCCTTGGACATATATTGTCTAGAGCCCCCTCTATCAAATTCATGCCTAATTTTAAAATCTAGCGGTCCAAACAATTTTGATAAGCAACTTTGAGAGAGAGGGATCAGATTTCATTAAAATATAACCCCTTTTACATATGAGACCTCAACATAAAATAAAATTACATTGAAGCACGCCACTAGGTCTCTACCCTTCATCTTCCTCACAACCGGCGCCGTCCACTGCTTCGGGAAACTCCATCGCCGCGGAACAACACCAGATCTAAACTCGAGACCACAGTCCCAACCAACACAAGACTCCACATATGTGAAGGCCGCAAAACAGGCATTGTATGCTCAACCACTGTAGGGAGTAAAATGCGCCGAAAGCACATCGACCATATCTTCTGAAGGTTGAAGCGGCCATAAGATCCGCCGCCGCCATTAGCCATCACCAACGGCGGACGGAAGAGCAGATCCGATGCCGCCGATAGTAGCACCGACAAACTGAAGGATAGTTCCACCAGAGGGGAAAACAGATCCAATCCCTCCTCAAAGATGATTAGGCCAGCGTAACTCGATCCCTCAACGAAGAACACGACGCCTCCGAAGAAACGACGCATCCACTGGAAGAGATCCAGTACGGAGTAGAAAGCCAGATCGAAGACATCAAAGAGACTTTCTACAACCTAACCTAATTATTGTGGAGGAAAGGAAAATTATTTGAACGAAAATAAATCTAACAAAAAAATAGATCTACTAGAGGACAGTAGATCAGAATGGACCCCCGCTCCCTTTGCCATCGACTAAGAGGCCGGTGACAAGGGGAGATGGGGGCCGGAGGTGGAGGAGGCGGCGCGCAGGCGGTGCGGATGGCGTCCCTCCCGAGTCGACCACAAGGGCGACGTGGGGGGCGGAAGGAGCCGGGCGGAAGGGCCACGAATGTGTACTTTCGAGGTAAAATTAATTTTGATAAGCATTCAAGGTTCAAGAAAGTAAGCAAAGCAAGCTAGATACTAACCTTTTTGAAATTGAATGAGAGCTGCACATTTGGATAATCCATGATGAAAATGATGCAAAATGGCCTATAGGAAAAATAGAGACTTTCCATCACATTATTATCAATTTTGCAACAATATAATCAAACTAATCATGGAAGGATGCCTACTAAAGAGACCTTCATGCAAGTAATTGATGATCAACCTACGAAATTATAATTGCTCCATTGAATTTCATGAGAAATGGGTTCTAAAGTGGAGAAAAGAGCACCTCCATTAAATTCATGCCAAATTTTAAAAATGTAGTGGTTGGAACAAGCTAAGAATTTGAAGAGTTGCTAGTTACCAACCTAAAAAAAGTTGATGGAGAGCTTTCGTCAAAAAATCTTACCTTTCTTGAGTATTTCCGTGAAAAATAACCCCAACAATGGTGAAAAGTGTGGTGGTCGTCGGGTTGGAGAAAAAGAAGTGGGAGGGGGAAGGGAGTTTTGTACTGCTCTCACCATCACAACCTGTCGGTGTTTGGAAATCGTGGTCCCAACACCAACCAGAAATGCGTTGTGTTCCCTCCCCTGATGGTTGATGCAGAAGGTAATGCAATGACACGAAATTATCCTGGTTCCGGTCGCAAGACCGTACGTCCAGCAAAGATGATGCGTGCAATGTATTATCCTGCACGGGACTGCGAGTAGTAGGGGATACAAGCAGGTTGGGAGAAGAGGCTAGGCCTCCAAGTCCCAGATGATGATGATTGAGGCAGAGTGCCAATATCGTGGAGTGTGGAGTGCGTGGGTTGTCTCTTGTTCTGTATTCGATCGATTGGTTGTTCGTTGTTCGTTCCCCCTGCATGAGTGTGACCTCTCCTTTTATAGACCAAGGAGGAGGGGTTACAGGCGTTTGGCAACATGCAGATACAGTTGTTGCACAGTCGTAGGCGTGGTGCGGGGCGTGGCTCCTTGTTCTTGGCCACTGTTGCGCGGCGTTGCTGTCCCTATGATGGATTCTTGTACTGGTGGTGACGCCACGGAATGGTTTCGAGGGTCTAAGCCGACCAGCGTGCCGTAGTGACTTGTCCGTACGCTAATTCGAGGGTCCCCCATGCCTGTGCATAGCCCTTTCCATGGAAAATTAATGCGGGAGTTGGCAGCACAAGGAGTAGGAATGACCCAGCCCTGTTCGCGTAGTGGCGGCGTGTTCGCACAGGACCGGGAATGGTCGCACAGAATTCGGGATGGCCAGCCACGCCCCCGCCGTCCTTCCTCCTTATCCTGTTATGCGCTCGAGGGTCTCTCCTGCTCGATCGAGGGCTTCGGGTCACCGGAGTTGGCAGCACAGGAGTCCGGAGTGACGTGCTATGTTCGCACAGCGCCGGCATGTCCGCACAGAGCCTCGGTTGGCAGCATAGTGACAGGAGTTGGTAGATGATATAACATATAGGTATCACCGTATTTTATTTAAAAGGACACATCTACCTTTATAATTTTAAAATTAAAATTCACCAAATTAGATTACCTTTAAAACTAATATGTATTTTATGGCGTTATGAACAATAACAGTTATTAACCATATGTAATGCGGTAGTTTACAAAATTATTTTCTAATATAAGTTACATATAGAATTAGAAAGAACATGATATTCAAGAAATTATAGATGGAACTCATACTTATCTATTTAACTTATGATGGAAAATAATTTTATACACTATTATATCACATATAACAAATATTAGTTATTTTTTCTTAATTTTTTAAAAGTATTTTAGTATCATAAAATTTAAATTAGCTTTTAAAATGGTCTAGTTTGATGGATTTTAAGGTTAAAACTATAAATGTGCGTGTATTGTTTTGAATAACATATGCTCATATCTATTTGTTATATTGTTAGAAAAAATATAGGTGATTTGAAGAACGCTCCGCCGGACTTAACTTTTAAAAGTGATAAAAATATCAAATAAAAAATTAAGTTAAAAGTCAGTGTTAAATATAGAAAAAAAATCAGAGCTAAGAAACGAACCTAGTTTTATTTTAGGATCGAAATTTACTTAAAAAGAAACTCTCATGGCTGCGCGAGCGAACATAGGCCTTTGATTTCGCATCCTGCGGTGCTAGTGCAATTGCTTACCCTCCGCACAGGTGTGACACAGAAAGACTCCGCCTCGAGGGTTTCTCGCCCTCCCTCCCCCCTCGCCCAGTCGCACCCATCTTACCGCCGCCATATTTGTTGCGCCGCCTCATCGGCGACCTAGCCGCCGGCGATACAACAAGCTACCACCCAGAGCTATTCTCTCATCGAAAGGTTTCGAGCTCCTCCTCTCCCCCGCCCTCCGCCGGTACTGCCTGCACTTGCTTGCGGCGGAGATCCATCTGGGCTTGTATCGATTTCTTCTTCCCGGCTCCCTTAGATTTGCGGCTTTGATTGAGAGATGAGGAAGCTCAAGTTCCACGAGCAGAAGCTCCTCAAGAAGACTAATTTCTTGGAGTACAAGAGGGAGGGCGGCCACCGGGAGGCGCTCGTGACGCAGCGCTACCGCCTCGTCGAGAGGGACGACTACAAGAAGTAAGTTTGTACTCTATCCCCACCCTCCCCTGTTTTTCCTTCTATAAATCAGTTGTTCAGTTTTGCTGTTGGTACTGAATCAGTTGGAGGATTGCATTATGTTGATCTTAATCGAAGCATCTGATCAGGGATTAACTGAAAATCTGTGATTGTTGGGTTGCCAGGTACAATGGCATATGCTTAATGGTGCAGAAGCTCGTTAACATCATGAAGCAGATGGACCCAAGAGACCCTTTCAGAATTGAAATGACAGACATGCTGCTTGATAAGCTGTAAGTTACTTCCAGTCTACTTTTCTACAATTGCTTGTGGGATCCATTGCCTTTGTGATTTTTGAGCTGGACTGTTGAGGTTGCATCCTTATAGGACATAAACCATACAAATTGATCCATTTGGCTGCCTTCATAGGACTATTGGTTCATTCACTAATTCAAACATACAGAGAAGGTTAAATTGACTGCATTGTTGATGCATTGAACTGTCAATCAATGAACACTTGACTAGCTGCTCAGGATTAACTTAAGTGTCAGTGCAGCAAAGGCTATCTGAGATTATGAGCTTTTCAGATAATGAGGACACCAAGGGGAAGCACTATTTATCCCTCCATGTGGACGGACTCTCAACTTCTTGTATCTTCACCAGACTTAATAGGCACAGGCTATCATCTGTGCTAGTGTTTTTTCCTTGAGCATGATAATGCATAGCTTTTGTTACAAACCACTATATCTCACTCTCAGACTACCAGGCATGGAATCATGAAACTTGCTATGATACTATTTTGTTTGGGCATGTTTGTCGCTGAAAACCTATTTCATTTTGACCAAATCATGTAATATCTTGTCCAATTTAGTATTTATCATTTTCATATTTTGTCTCTTACACTTTTACCCATCTCATTTGTGTAGTCTGACGGACTGTCTTAAATTTCAGATATAATATGGGTGTAATTCCAACAAAAAAGAGCCTGCTAAAATGCGAGAATCTCTCAGCTAGCTCCTTCTGCAGGTATCCCTTTCTCATGTGGCATTGTCTTCCAATCAATGCAAGCCTTTCTCTTGTTACTGCACCTTTTTCCCTTCCAATCAATGCGAGCTTTTCTGAAAGTTGTGTTTTGATCAGCCATCCAATTTCACTTACTATGTTGTTTCTGAAAGTTTTATTTTTTTGTTGGCTTGATTAAGCCTACGTGTTCTAGTGTACTGAATGAGAAACAACATGGTATACCTTGTTCCACTTACCTTATTTTTTGCTAAATTACTGTAGGCGTAGACTGGCAACAGTTATGGTGAAGCTCAAGTTTGCAGAGCACCTTAAAGAGGCCGTAACATACATCGAGCAGGGCCATGTGCGTGTAGGTCCAGAGACTGTCACCGATCCAGCCTTTCTTGTGACCAGAAACATGGAGGACTTCATCACCTGGGTGGATTCCTCAAAGATCAAGAGGAAGGTCATGGAGTACAATGATGCGCTGGATGATTATGATGCCATGTTTTGAGAAAGCGTTCAGCCAAAATTTCTGCACCCATCAATGTAATCTTAGCTACTTGCATATGGCATTTGCAGAACAAAAATCTGTAGCTATTGTTGCAGGGTACTTTCATTTGCATTGCAGAAGATGCAATTTTGTAGTTGGTTGTTGACATATTATGTCTGATCGTGCGACATTGTCTTTGTATTAAAGGGCGAGTTCTATGCTACATTGGTGAGTATACCTTATTCGTCTGAGTGCCCTTCAGGATGTTCATCATGCAGAGCGTTTGTGCTTGCCTGCATTCTTATGTCTAGGAGATCTATACTGGTATAGGTCATGTTTCTTTGGTGGTAAAAATTTTTACACACGTTTGACCACTAATTAATTAAAGGTATTAAATAAAGTCAGTTTACAAAACTAGGTATAAAACTTTTGGGTTTATTCGCGAGACCTATCTAACGAGGCCTCCGACCGTATGATTAGAGGATGATTACTGCAGCATTACGTTACGAGGCCTCCGACCGTATGATTAGAGGATGATTACTGCAGCATTATGGTGGGATACATGGCCTGCAGCCTCCTCCGTTCCGCAGATATTCAGTTGGAGGTTGGAAAAGGCGCTGAGTCCTTGGTCCTTATGAATGACGCCAGTTCAAGATGAAACTTAACTAAAAACTTTAGCTTCATCAGACAGGCCTTGACGGCGCCTTCAACCACATGAGACAGATACAAATCTGTGTAAAATAAAGCCCGCTATTGCACGGCAGACAGCATTGAAGCATCCCCAGAAAGGATAAAGCGAACGACAACTAAGGGCATGTACAACCCACAGACATCAGCTGTCTTTTTGTTGCTACATAGATCAAATGAGCTGATGTGGCTATTATTTAATGAGGAAAGAGAGTGTTGCTGTCTACTATCTCGTCTACTGCTTTGGCTCGTGCTCCTATGCAAAACATCAGAAACCAGAGTGCGTATTTATTATCACATAGACAGCTAAATAGACAGCGGCTGTCTAAACTATTGTAGAGCTGACTATTTAACTGTCTGTATATGTTAAATAATGTCTGTATGTGTTAAATAGACAGCAGCTGTCTAAACTGTTGTACATGCCCTAATGAGGTGCGAGACAGCATTGAAGCATCCGCAGAAAGGTTAAAGCGAACAACAACTAATTAGCGAAAAGAAACAAGCAAAATCGAGGAAGCATACAGTATTTATGAATCCCACATCAGGAATTCAGAACCGTAGCCAAGTGTGTTCATAGCGGCATGCCCGGCGGTTTCCGCTGATGACATGCATTTGGTAAGAGCTCTGCTACTAGTTTCAGGAAAGTAGTAAAACTCGATGAGTTTTGTATCTGAAGTGAATTTTGAGTTTTATAGGCCTATGAATCCTGGTCTCTCTAATTTGAACGTAATTATAAAAAGAAAACATAGGGCATCTCCAGTCTTTGCACAAGTAACATTTCAGAGGAAAGCGCTTCGTCTTATGGTGCAACTGTTCAACTAAGCACAGCAAAGAAGTGGTTCCGAGCTGGCCCGCGTTCGAGTCGCGGCCAAGCTTCTTAAAATAAAAATCAGGGAGACTATCTCTCCCCCTGGTCTGAGTCCTATAGACAGAGCGAGTCCTATCTTAGATGTGATCCAAATTGTTTTAAATACGAGAATCCAATTATACAATCCAACTTCAGAATATTATGCCACAAACTTCAAAGCTTGTAGTTTAGCAGCCAAGCACCTCTTTTCATCATCTCATAGTATTTGGCTGAAGGAGCACACCTCCGGACTTTAGAATGAATTAGATATGTGGACATGATTCCCAATCCCGTGTATCCAAAGCCCAAACAGACATTTGACATCACGCACATTGTGCAGTTTCTGCTAACCACATCAAGATATTAATGTTGTCACTGGACGAGGCTCCACATATAACCCCAACAACATAGAGATATAGCTGTAGGCCTTACACAGATCTCTAGGCCACGTTGTGTGTTCAATATATATCACTATGTACTTTCCCTATACACAAACATATGGAAACAATAGAGAGGCATACAACAAGTGGATGACTTGATAATGGTTGACTTACACGTCTGTCACCGTTGATCAACTAGGGGGAGTCCTAGAGCCTAGTGCCCTTGACAGCTCTCTAATGATGACAGACTTCTCCTTAGACTCTTTGTCGCTTTCAAAATGCCACTTTCTGGACATTTCTTCAGCCTGTGGTTACAGAACATGGAAAGGTACATCAATATTTGTCACAAAACTCACAGGAACCAGCACCCCGAATCAGACAGATTAAGACTGAAGTATTCAGTACTGGAGGGAAAATACAGTTAGTAAATATCTAACCAGAAATACAAGAACAGTGACCAAGTTTTCTTACCCAGCTTCTTAATGGAGCTATTTGCTCCTTAATCATATCTGCTCGAGGCTGCAATACATCCTTTCCTTTAGTTTTAACATCGTGTACCTGAAAGAAGAAACGAGTGTTGTTTTACCACTTCAATTTTTATGCTTCAGTTGCAACGTATCTTCTGCATTGCTGCTTGTATTAAGATTTGGGTTCATCTCAGATACTCAACAGTTTAGTATGCATTACATTTAGTATGTGCCAGGAAAGAAATTCAAATATGGCTAGCTCACATCATTATAACTACAAAAGCGGATTTATTTTCTTTGAAAAAGATAGGCGGAAATTGATCTATCATAGCATGATCCATGCAGAACTGATTATTCCAAATTTTCAATCTCTTAGATCAACTGTCTGAAAGCCAACCCCAAAAGATTTCATCAAATAAACATCTCCACAACTTATTTCACCAGTAAACACCTAAATTATTTCCAAAACATGAATCTGTTGGCTAGGCAGCTAGTCCACCATTTGGTGGCATTAAACTTTGCCACTGCACCGATAGTTCAAACCTTATTTACAAACTAAACTCTACTTGCCACGGTGGGGTGCCAAATGGCGTATGAAATGGCACCATTGTGGTCTGGCTGCTACGCCCTATTGGCATTTGCAGTGGCACTGCAGATATTACTTGAAGGATTAAAAACTAAGAAAAATTGAATATCTAGTTTGCATATGAAATCTTTGATCCGTCAAGAATTCTAGGGCTTATTGTCCCATTACAAGCAGGTAACAGGAGTTTGTCACATAGTTACAATTGAGGACCATGCAAGACAGCAGTTTCCATATGAGGAGCATATCATGAACTGAACAGAGCTAAGACCCACAAAATAACTAAAAATCAAGGAATTTCGACTAGTAAAAACAACTGAAAGGTCTTATTAACACAATAAAGTTTGAACAAGACAGAAAAAGATCATACATACTGTTTAAATCCTCGTAGCGTGTGGTTTGTTTTTGTTAAATGTCCTACATTGTACTTGGATATGTTCAAGTTCCATACTTTCATGACTTACTGAATGCAGCTGTAGCTTATCTGCTGTGTAAAACAGCACTGCTGTTGCTCCTCCGAACACCAAAACAGTCGCAGCAAGAAATGCCTTCCCAACTGTAACAATCTAAATGAGAACAAAAGATTTCAAAAATGCTCAAAATTTGTAGCAAGCAAATGTACTCTGCGAGTATCCAGCAACTACGGCCTTCAACTTCTCAGGGTCCATGGGAGGTGGGTTCCTATCCCGCCGCCTCTCGTTGGCTGTTGACGCCAAGTAGTTAGGTTGCTCATTCGGAAGCTGCCATCTGCAAACAAAACCACAACAAACACAGAAAATAAAGCGGCAACACATTATTAGGTTCCGTATCATAAGCACGGCGTTAACTCAAGTACATCAGAGCATAAAAACACTCAATAGCAGTTTTGAAGCAACACGAAATAACTAAATATAGCATGCTATAAAGACAAGAAAAAAAATTTCTTTACAGATCCTGAATGTTGAAACACATGGTACTAAATAGAGCTCACTATGCACAACAGTTAGCATACAAACTTCTGCTTTTAGAAATATATATGGTTCATTTGCACATTTCTATGAGTACGCATCTATGTAACTAATTGCATCCTAGAGACCAGATGACCCTTAATCAGTGTTTATGTGGTCACAACCACTTCGCATGTCCATACATATGAATTTAGGGGTAGGGAGAGGTAGAACACTGCTAACAAAATAGCATTACCTCAAATGAATCCGTCCGTACCAAATAATGGTACTGATGAATGCATCGATCAGCATGAACGGACCTGAGAACCAGGGGCGGACCTACATGGAGGGGAGTAAGGGCACAGGCCCTCACTCAATTTTTTGATGCT
This sequence comes from Echinochloa phyllopogon, assembly GCA_033239725.1. Taxonomy (NCBI): domain Eukaryota; kingdom Viridiplantae; phylum Streptophyta; class Magnoliopsida; order Poales; family Poaceae; genus Echinochloa; species Echinochloa phyllopogon. Next base: position 9,796,158 of record BTCW01000013.1, on the reverse strand, counting down.
GTAATAGTTAGCAAATTTTCACCGTGTTAAATTTTTCTTAAGCTAATTGCTTTATAGGTTTCCCTCTCTCAAAATCTTCCCTAGGTCCGCCCTGCTGAGAACCATTTTCAAATGACACTGAATCTATCGCCTAATGCAAAACATGTTCCCACCATAGTGGAAGGTTTTTCTTTTTCCCACTTCATGCCTTCTAAAAATTACATGCCCCGATCAAAATATGCGCCTCGCCTATTTATAAGTGCGCATTGCAGAATTGCTTGCGGCATACCTTCTAACTCAAGCATGAAGCACGAACGATAGGGTACCAAAACTAATCTGAGAACTACTGTGAAGTGTGAGCTACAACTTTGTACTCAAACAGAAATGGGAGAGAAAGGCGATACCTTTTGGGACCGAAGGTGGCTTGTGGCATCGAGACGTAGGAGCGGAGCGGGTTGAGCGCGTCGGGGTGGACGCCCGCGGCCTCGGTGCTGCCCGGTGGGAGCGCCCAGCGGGAGGATGCGGAGAGGGAGGATTCGGGAGGAGGCGGCGTCCCCTTGATGGGCACGGAGTGACGGAGGATCTCCGGGAGCACGTCGGGGGACGGCGGCGCCGACGCCCCACCGGTCGCTGGAGCGGATGCCGGGAGCTTCTCCGCGAGGCGGCCGACGGCGGTCTTTGACTCCAGGAGGAAGTACGCGCCCTCCTTCGCGGCGAGGCGGCCAGCGAGGAAGCTCATGGACGGCGGCGCGGTGCTCCGGTTCGGGTGCGGCGCGGCGCAATTGATCGATCAGGTGGTGTGCGGCGAGGTGTGGATTTTGGGGTGCTTCCCCCGCTTTTTGGGGCCTGTGTGGTGTTTTTGTAGTTGACGCGGCCGTTACGGCGGTGCTAACATACGGAGTGACGTGGAGTGTAGCGTGGCTGTATTTCTTCTTTTGGAGTCTCAGTTCATCTGTGCACCCCCCAAAAATTTAACATCTAATTACTGGAGTGTTAACTAAAACTGCACTGTAAAGTTTGAATTGGCCAGTTAAAATCCTAAAAAGAAACATGTGTTGAACTGTTGATACAAGATAAGATGATTTATTTGAAAATTTGAAGAATAAAAAGGAAAAACTTTTCAAGTAGGGAACTAGAGAGATCCTTTTTCCGTACAGAATAAAATTCTTCCCGTTTTCGTATAATAACAAATAATTTGTGCAAAGGCATTGGAAAGTAGAAACTCATGTATACGATAAGGATTTTATGCACTTTCTTTTTTACTCCAATTTAAACAAGAAAATAGGATTTCAGCTAGTGTCACATGAAAGAAGACTTGTGAAAATTCAGACAACTTAGGCGGTTCAAGTCCACTCCCTGGAAGAACAGGAAACAGAAAAGCAAAGGAAATGGACAATATCCATATCTTATTCTACCAAAAAAAAACTCAAGTCCTGAATCTTAATAATTCAGAAATAAGAGAAGGAACAAAATGACGAGAATTTCTAAACCACATGTCTTGGACAGCAAGATATCGTAGTTTCTTCACCTTGGTCAACAAGTCTGTCTGCCACATCAGTCAGCTATAGCTGCTCTACCAAGGGAAGAGGATTACGCTCTTTTGACCAGCTTCTGATATGATTAAAGGGGTATTTGGTTCCCCAGACTAAACTTTTAGTCCCGTCGCATCGAATGAAAGAATGCTAATTAGAAGTATTAAATATAGATTAATTACAAAATGCATTACATGGCAGGACTAATTTACGATACGAATCTATTAAGCCTAATTAGTTCATGATTAGATAATATAATGCTACAATAATAATTTGATAATTATGTACTAATTATAGGTTAATTAGGCTTGTTAGGTTCGTCTCGCGGAATATATATGACTTATACAATTAGTTTTATAATTAATTTATGTTTAGTGCTACTAATTGTCACTTATTTGAGGGACTAAACGTCGCTAGATCCAAACACAGCCTAATAATCAAGAAAACTCCGAGGCTGATCTGTGGCAGCTGCCACGGAACACATCATTGAAGACTCCTTGGCCGGCTCTGTTTCAGATAAGAACTGTAGCAATCAATATAAAGGACTGCAAACCAAATGGCGTTCCATTACCATAGTAACAGCACCAGGAATAGGGTGTTTCTGAACATCACGCTGCGCATCAGACCAAAGTTAACTCACACTTTTGCAGGCATTGCCCAAAAAAAAAACAAAGGAAATTCCCGTAGGACTGTAAGAAAACATGAATATACATGTTTTGCCGTTGGATTACCACAGATTGAGTTTGCACAAAAAACAGCAATTCCTCTCAATGATAATGAGGTTTTTGGCAGTTTGGCATAAACTTACAACATTGCTATACACGCCTCTTATGGTACAACACTACCCGATGAACAAAAGAATGGTAGAAAAGGAGTTGAAAACTAGAGATGCCACCTGACCCCATCAAATGATAACAAATCACAATGGAGACGGCATACTCTGTTCACAAAATTCCAGCAATCTGACTTGTCGAATGACAATCCGAGTACAATTAAGGTGCTGTTGATACCAGAAATCTGCTTCTTGGCTCGCTCAACATAACATTCCTTTGGTCAGGTGAGATGGTAAGCCTCCATTAACAGAATAGTCTAATTTGATGTCAAAATAGTCTAATAGTCAAAATATGGTGCCATGATGTTCATATGAAAATTTGAGTCCCTGATCCACTTCCATTACACAGGAGACTCTGCCAAATAATCCAAATCCAAGTATCCAACATTAATTTCAGTAGTGGATCACATCAGTACGAGAATGGATGAAGCTGGTCAGATATACTGCTTCTCTGCTGTAAGAGCTCAATAACTGTATTTTTCTTGTTTCAATCTGATTGCAACAGTACTTCGGAGCAAGAGATATACCCAGATGTCAGCCAAAGCACAAAAGCTTTGGTGATCCCACTGGCATAGTCTTTCTATGAAAAAACTATGGGTATAGGCACAAGAAACTATCAAAAAGTCTTAATGCTCTGTTCTGCACATGCACTCTGGACATCGTGGATGTCTAAATATGCTTCTTGCAACAGGCCTCTCATGAACCTGCTTAGTTTGCTGTATGAGTTTTCTTACTCTAGTTTCAAATTCTTGCCACTCAATCGTGGCATTCTTCACAAGTATGCTGGCTAGCCGCCGTTTGTTTGGTCTTATTGTGGGAAGGTCCCCACCACCATAGTACATGCGATAGCCTTGAACAAGGGAAGAAAACTGACTTCCTGGGTCAGTCATAGCAAATGCATCGGCAGCTGCACATGCAATGAAGTCCAGAGCTGCCAACTGCAAAGGGGAGGAGCATAAACAATTTATTTAACAAAGTGTCGCCACAATTCACAAGATAACAATGTAAATTACAAAATTTTATGATCATTTTCCTAACCCATATGTCACCTTTAGCAGTTACTCCTACTTGCTTGCTGCACACATGATTAGCTTTATGTTGATAGTTGAATATAGAAGTAGCACTTCCCTGGCATTGCATATGTTAACCTCTTTATATGTGACAATAGTTCTAGGATAGGATCTATTCAGTCAATCTATTGATGAAGTATTAGGAACCGACAACCAGAACTTTCTATTTGGATGCTTACTTTCTATATATCTTTGCATGCTAACACTGTCTATAACACATTTCTACCTAAATAATACAAGAGATCAAATAGAATATCTTGCCGAAATTTACCTGGGATGAGAAGTTCCTAAATGGTTCAAGCTCAGATGGAGAAAGAAGGGTTTCTTTTGTTACTAAAGCAGGATAAAGACGACTTATGGCAGCCATCCTATGCCTGCCTCCATAAATTTCAGCACCTGCGATGTAAATATTTGTGCTGCGCTTGAAACCAATAGCAGCTAGCATAAGCACAGCCTCTTCAGGTGCAAGGGGACATTTGCCTTCAGATCGCAAGAAAGCAGCAGAGGGCAACCTAACATGGTATGGGGGGTACTGTCAGAAATGCTTTTTTATGGGGGGCAAAAGGCAGCAACAGATCGATATTAGGATGGAATTTTGTTTAACATGACAATTTCCCAGAAAGACAGGAAATATCGTTTATGGTCACCCAATGTAGAACTGCATACATACTTTGTTGTCTTCTTGAGTTCTGTTAGAACAGGAAAGTGAATTTGGCGATAAGCTTCTAATTCATCTTCCTCATCTTTGCCACCACCAAAATAACACAATGAGTATGCAACCATATCAATCTCAAACCTGAGATGAACAGCCAGATATTTGGATGCATCACTCTTGTTTGCACTGGGGGCAGACTTGACACCAAACTGACCTAAAAGATTATCCTTCAGAGGCGACAAATGGGACCTATGGCCATGTAACCTCTCTACAAGAAGTGCACCCATTTCTTGAATTTTGTGTACAAAACGAAGAGCATGGAAGTTACATCGGCATCGCAATCTCTGTTGAGTACATATATACAGTCAGAGCGCACACTTGGTATTTTCCTAATGGAAGGAATGAAAACAGTAGCAAGGTAAACTATATTCATCTGCAATTTCGATGAGCTGAAGTCATTCATATCTAGACAGTTCACCATGTAAGTTACATTACAGTACTACACAATTCTATAACACTCATACAAAAATAGCCATTGCCTGTCCCAGTAAAAGTGTAAATGCGCCATAGAGTGGAGCACGTCGAGAAAATTAATGAGCTTGTACATGCAAAGAAACCATTAAGGTAAATAGTAGAAAGGCACTGTATGACAACTCTAGTCAAAAGTAAGTGTTGTACTAGAACAGATGCAGTTGAATTCTTACTTTTGAGAAACAGTATCTTTATGAATAAATAAATAAATAGGCCCTAAAGAAATGTTATTACGTTGTATATTTGTTTCAAAAAGTACTTTCATACTGTTACAACTTACAATTTTATTAGATTCTAAAGATAACAAATAATAAATTAGCGATGGAAACTCAAATGATGGTACAGACACCATATCAAATTGTCAGTGTCCAAAATGAACTTATGTGTAACTAGTGCAAGTAATACCTGAAGGTCAGAAGGTATTGGGTCAAAAGATAAGCGATTGCCAAATCCTATAAAGTGAACAACTCTGTTCCTCAGTAAAATTGGAAATATTTTCTTCACATATAAACTGGGCTTTGCCTCTTTCATGACATCTGTATCATTAACCTACATAAGAATATACATTAGACAATAATGAACTATAAGCCAATCTTTATACCAATGTACTTCATGTAACTGTATACTAAGCAGAGATCAATTACTTACAAGGCTACCGATTGCCTCCAAGTCTAATGATCGGAGCTCTACTGGAAGATTCTTTACAATCCGAATATCAGATTTCAAATAATTGATAAAATAATCCTCCTGGTATATATCGCCAAACTGACTAAGATATTGAATTTCATTTATGGAGAACATAAGATTCAGTTATTAAAACAAGCCATCTGAAACACCAGAAATTAAAATAGCTGTTATTAAAAACAATAAAGTATACCTTTTGTCCAGCCAAACGTTACTGTACAAGAATTTTGGGATGACAAGAGTTGCATTGAGCAACCGAGAGATCGTAACAGCATTGCAAATCTGTTAAACAGAAGAAAATGGTCGCAATCAATGGCATAGCTACAAAAAAATCAATTAACGAAAAAAATGAACTACTTCCACTGATAGCCTGTTTGGTGCTCTATGCAAATCATTCAGTTCATTTGAACCCAATATTAGGCAAAAATCTTGAATTCGGATTTATGAGACAGATTTCTTGTGATCCTTGGCCAAGTTACATTAGTATAGTAGGGCTAACTTTCTATTAGGTCAACATTAAATTGAAAAAGAATGTTACTGGTAATAGGGCAAAAAGTCGTTCCTTATATGTGACAACTGTACGCATATAATCTCTACACATGAGATTAAAAGCAATTTCTCCATAAGCTTTGAGGTAGAAGATTGAATATATATTTGATGCTACACATCTACTTAGGATTACTGGGCTACTTACCGCGACCCTTTGCTGGTTTATGCCACCATTTGCGCTGATCATTATGTAGCCATTGGTTCCCTCTTCAGTTATAAAGAATGTATGTTAAAGAAAGAAAATACTGAATAAAAAATATGCAGGAAACATGAAAATAAACCACAGTTAATAAAAAGATAAATGCATATTGACTACAGCGAGTAACAAAAGATGGTAAATTACCTGATGCTTCCCAATCCCTTTTGTCAGAACAAGGTCTCCACATAGTAGCATTTATCGGCTCTTCCCACAAATCCTTAGGTTCAGTCCTGGTCTCTGCCTAGGTAATTAGCATAATAAATTATGTCATTACCAATGACACATATGTCAATGTGTATGTATGCGCAATATTCAAAGAACATGTAGCTGCATTTGTGAATGTTACCTCTGCCAAAGCATGTGCTGCCAAAGCAAGCAGCCGGGTGAGCATAACCCTGTGTGGCCCATTTCCCTTAGCAGCGGCAACCACCTCTTCCTTAGAACATTTCAGTAAAAACAAATAATGCATTAGTAACAATGAACTGAATATAGAACCATATAACTTCTTTATAAGGGTAAATTTCATGGCATCTCAGAATTACCATAAAAACAGTATCACTTGGGGTGCGAGGTAATATTATGCCCCGAAGACCTTATTAATGTAAGTGAAAACTTAGTGTGTACTAATAGCATTAGATGCAGCAATTCAAGACTGCAATTGAACAATACAACACTATGTTTTGATGGCCACGCATTAGTGCAGCATAGGAATACTCTTGCTCGCCTACTGCCATCCCAAAATTACTCACGAACCAAGATAGATTGCGAGGTGAAAGTAAGAAATGGCACAAATACACTCTCGGTTAAGTTCACATTTGAATTATCAGCTATCGATTCATCGCTGTATCTCCCCACAGGAACCTAGCCGGATGAAAGCTAAGGGACACTCATCCGTCACTAAAAGAAAGTAGCCATGGCATTACCAGAGTCGAGAGAGACGAGCTGTTGCTGGCGGCATCGTCCGCGCGGGGCGGGTGGCGGCGCAGCCGGAAGTGCGGGCGCCCGGCGGGGTCCTGGAGGCGAGAGAACATCCACCAGTTCATGACGAAGAAGAAGGCCACGAGGGTGCCCCACGCCAGCAGCCCGCGCGGGCGCCGCCACCCTCTCCGCTGCTGCTGCCGCCGCCTCGCCCGCTGCAGCGGGGCGGCCGCCGGGGAGCTCGCCGCCGCCAGCAGCGGCAGCGGCGGGGGCGCCGCCTCGGGCATTCCGGCGCTGGATTCTGGATCTCGACGAGCCGGGTCCGGTGGGAATCGAGCAGAGCAGGCGAAGCGTAGTGGCTCGTCGGATCCCGCGATCGCCGCGGGATTAGTTTAAGCGGCGAGTGTGATTGCCAGGTTAACTTTTTTTTACTATAATTTTTGTGCAGGCTGAGCTCTGCAGATCGGAAAGAGGGAGACTAGTTGGGGGGCAGGAGTGGCAGAGAAGGAAGGAAGCTGCGCCCGGTCACGTGCGGCGCGCGTGCGCCTTCTGCTCTCCATGCGATTTGCTACAATTGCAATTTGAGGTGTAAGGTGAATGTCTGTTGTAGCGGTGGCAAGACAAGTGCGCCCAGTTCGTTTGGCCGGTGGTTGGTGCTGATTTGTTGTGACAGAAAAGTACCGCTGGTTGGTGGTTGATTTATTCTGAGAGAAAACTACTGCCGGTTGGTGGAAGCCAAACGAACAGGGCGAACTCAAAATGGTTCCAGCAGCATGTGAGTGCTCCTAGATGTTATATTGAGTATTTAATTCTAAAAAATATTTTTAACATATCGTTCACTTATTTTATTATCACAGATACTGGAGCTTTATGACAAAGAATGTCCAAATGTGACGGACGAATTATTTTCTCTTACCAGAGGTCCTGATGCTCGAGTTACTCGACACACAAGCTATATGATTAATGGATGAAGATTCAACACAAAGGATCGAGACATGCTATTCAAATCACAAAATAGTGGGGTTTTGGTTAAAGGTGACGCTGGCAGTGGCAACAAAGATTATTTGTTATTCCAACAGACATAATCAAGCTATACTATGGAAAAATATAGTGTTGTGCTCTTCAAATGTGAATGGTGGGATGTTCATATAAGAAGAGGAATGAAAACTGATAAGCATGGCTTCACATTAATAAATATATCTCGTACCTTACGTATTGATGACCCATATATTTTGGCGACACAAGCTGAGCAAGTATATTATGTCAAGGATACCAAAGATACAAAGTGGTTAGTTGTTGTGAAGACCAAGCCACATGATTTGTATGACCTGCCTCCTGATGACGATGAAGAAGAAAGTGATATTCCAGTATCAGATAAGTAGTAATAAAGCATGCCTACAAAATAACAATATCACGGTTGCACTCATTGAAACAACAGATGACAATGATATTACGGATCTAAAGAAGCCAAGTGTTGCAGGGGTAACTGTAGATGGAAACCCAAAAAGGCCGGCTAATGATGGGGATGGCGAAGAAGATGGAGAAGAAGAAGACTCTGAAAGTGATGGTTGTGAGTACATTGATACAGATGACAGTAACAATGAAAGTGAAGAAGATGTAGACGATAGCTAATTTACCAGTTCGGAATAATTCATAAACTTATTTCATCTTTCAAGTGAGAAGGATATTGTAACAATTCATTTGTACGCACCTCTATTCCAATTAGTTAGCTCTTAGTCTTTGATGACGATTAACTTATTTTTTCCCTCACAGTTAACCATATGTCGTCACTATTAAAGCAGTTGTCGTCACTATTAAAGCAGTATACGGCATATAAATAAAATATAAAGCAACACTATGCCGGCTCATTTTTATTCCACGGTATTTCATCACTACATGTAAATAAAATAGTGACCACACAATACTTGTTAGTGTAGAGTTCTCAGTAATTTATGGCTCAGTGATAATATAATTTTCCATGACTAAATTCCAATAACGTATTGAAAAAATATTATTCATCACTTTTGAATTATCACAACAATAGAGTAGTGTGACTATATAATACTTTGTCCGAGGATATAAAGAAAACAGTGACAATTTACAAAATCATCATCATTATATTGTCACAGCTAAAAAGCTATGTGACGACATAATATTTTCTCACTGCTTATTTGTAAAATAGTGATAACCTAGTGGTTCATCACCAACAAAAGGTCACTAAAAATTTAATTTGTGATGATAACTCCATTTCTCACAAATTCTGGACAAAATTGTGATGAAAAAGGGCTCACCACAGATTATTTAGGAAGTTGTGACGAAAACCTTTCTTGTCACTACAAATCTATGTATTAGTGAGTAAAAGGGTTTTCGTCACTGTAGTTCATCACAGATGGGCAGATTCCATGTAGTGCTTGACTGGGCAAACAAAACTTTGGTGAATGGTCTAGATAGTTACACACAACTGGATAGAGATTGGCAGGAATTGTTAAGAGAAGTAAGCATGGGAACATGTGGTCTATGTAGAGCATTTTGATAAAGATGTCATCCAAGAACATGGGCTTCACAAGTTTTGCCTATCATTCAAATTCGTGCAAATTCCGAGAGTTAATCAACCTTTGGCGATGCACATTTGAGCACACACCAAACTTGATGCATGCATGAAAATATACTAATTTTTTTAATAGAATAAGAGAATAATATTGCTGCTCTAGAATGGCACTGAGATCTCAGTGCAACATGCTCGCATGAGCCACTTCTCGATCGTGGCAAGGGTGAAAGTCTTGCAATACAATACATAATCCATATAGGTCCACGCATCACACAGAGACAATTAAGTCTCTTTTGTGGAGTTCTAACTTCAATTGGGGTCAAAGGAGCTAGAGCCAATGAAGCTAAACATTTCAGCTCCACAGGCTTCCCCTCCAGGGGAGGCCCTGGGGCAGGGCGAGCGGGGCGGCCGCCCCGGGCCCCTGGTATATACATGTATACTAGACACATAGGTATAATACGCAAGGACCTGGCCCAATATTCGTCTCCTTTTGAGTGAAAACTAGTCAGCAGCCATGTTTTATTCGATGGGGCTCCACATGACTCCATCTCGTGTCCTGCGCGCGGCGGCACCGTGATCTTAGTGATTTCGTGGACACAGAATGTCGAGGACCTGCCAAAAGCTTTTGCAGGAGCTGAACAATGCTTACAACTCTAAAAGTTATTGCATGATGCTTGGTATGGGTACCAGAGTCTCTAGATTGATTTATACCAACATCAAAGCCGATAATCAATTAACACACAAAAAAGCTGAAAATCAATTGATTGGACATTGTTAAAGATATATATTATTATGATTTACAAATTCTCATTGATAACCAACAAGTATTTTTTTTGAATTTATTCAGATTTTATTTATCTTTACATGAGTTTTTATTTAGCTCTAAAAGTTCTTGCATGCATCTACTAGTCACAAAAAGTAAAAAAGAGAGAGGAAAACATGATATATTGATTGGCATAAAACATTGTGACATAAACATAGTTTCATTGATAAAAAAATCATTATCAATGACTAGCATCTAATTGTTAGAAGAAAATTATAAAGTAATTTGTATAGAACATGTGTTTAATTATATGAATATCACTTTTTCATGTAAAAGACCAAATTTTAGGTTTTGCCCCGGGCCCCCAAAATCTCAGGGCCGGCCCTGTTCCCCTCTCATTCAGTTGATTTGTTATCTCGGTTTTTGTTTTGGCTTTGTGGAGCCAAAGTCGGCTCGAGCTTCAACACAGAGGCGCAAAGATGCGTTCCTTTGATGCTTCAGAAGATTAAAGCTAGGTGACAACTTCAACATTTGTATCAATCAAGTAATTGATATAAACATCAAAGACCTATACCTTCGGCACAATGAGTCGATTCCATGCTGCTCTCAACTATTATGAGCTCCACGAGATACACCTCCAAAAGCAGAAGATTAACTCGAAACAATGAGAGGAGACAGCAGACAAGACCAATTCTTCTACTATAATGAGCCCTGGAGTCTCACCTTCAACAACATGTTGATAAATCTGCTAGCCCTTCTATTGGGATGGTAGGAGACAAACATTAGGAGACCCAATTGTCGTACTTACCTGGCAATTATCTACTCACAACTGTCAAGTAACCATAGAAACACCAAAGGAGAGCTAGAGAAACAATGCAAAAAAATAAATCCTTTGGGCTGGAAGGAAAACCTGACCTGAGAGAATGCAAGGTTAATTGGGCAAGGACATCCCTACCAATAGAGAATGGGGATTAAAGTGCAATCTCCTCTTTTAGGAATCCCATGAGAGGTAGATAGTGAGTCAGTGACATCCACCATTCATGCACCGTGGTACTTGAAGCCTATCTTGTTGGCTCCAATTGTTGGTAGGAGATCCGGGCTTCCACCAGGACCCAAATTGTTCTCATGGAGCCGCACTTCACTAAGAGGTAGTAGGATGACTCATGCTCTAGTCAACATAGTGGACTGAATGAGTTTGTTTGGTCATCCTCTCTATCCACCAACCTCTGCAATGTCCATACTCCATACACAGTTGTGTACCAAGATCTAGATTAAGAACTTGCATTTTTTTACGCACATGCATTTCAGACAATGAGCTTGTAGTTTGTGCTAGTTGACCCCAAAATTGTGCTTTATAGGCTAAGTATGCTCTAAGTCTCTAACCACGATTGGTTAGTTTCAAAGTGACTTGATCTTTGGCATCTGATCTAGTCGTATGGTCGGACCATATTCCATAAGCTCACTGGTTGTATGGCCGGCGGTGGCATGTGTTTTGAAGAGTAAGGTTGCTTATCCAAAGTATCATTCTCCAGGGCTGACGAACGAACGAGCGATCCTGACCTTCAGCCTCGTGAATAGTCCAGCTCCCTCCCTCGCGCCGCCGCAGGCCTCCTCTACGCCGAGCAGCTCCGGCCGCTGCCGCTAGAGCGCCTGGCGGCGGCGGCCTCCCCCCTCCTCCCTCCGTCTTCACCTGCCTACCCTTCTCCTCCCCTTCCCACGCAGCCTCCCGCCCCTTGGTTGTCTGCCGCTACCGCCGGCCGCCCGTGGTGGATTCGCACTGCCCACGGCCGGATCCGCGTCGTCCACCACCGGATCCGTGCGCTCCCACCGGATTCGGGCCCCTGGTCGTTCTCCGCCGTCGCCGGCTATCCTCCACGCTTCGACGGCCGCCCCGGCGGTGAATCCACGGCGCTGGCCGCCCCCCGCCGCTGGCTGCCTCTACGCCGCTGGATCCGGACCCGTGGTCGTCCTCCGCCATCGCCGGCTTCTTCCGCGCATCGATGGCTGCCCCGGCAGTGGATCCACAAGCGTCGGCCGCCCTGCGCCGCTGCTTCCTGCGGCGGCCCCTCGGTGCCGCCCGCCCCTGGGTCTCCGGATCCTCTTGCTGCCGCGGTGGCTGTCTGCAGTTGACGGCGACGCCCGTGGGCGCCGTTCAGGCGTCAACTGCAGCAGTCCCCCCACTAACGTCCGAGTTTTTACGGTGAAAACCTCGACGGTGGCGTCAGTTGATGGTGTCGCATCCCTCCTCCTTGGAGGCGTCGGCTCATTGCGTGGTTGGGGTTGCCTGTCGGTGTTTGTCGTTGTCATCGTTCCTATCCTTCGGGGCGCTGGACTTTGGCATTTCGACATTGGTGGTCAGCTGTCATATATCGCACCTGGATCTGCCCGTTTCTACTTATTCAAATGGATGTCTGGATCGTTGTCTTCTGGCGGATGCTTTGCCGCTCTGGTTGTTGGTTGGATCGTTGTCTTCTGGCGGATGCTTTGCCGTCATGGTCCTTGGTGCTTGGTCGGTGTTTCAGGCGGATGCTTTGTCGCCGTGGTCGTATCGGGTGGATGCTTTGCCACCCCTGCTATGCTGGTTGTGCTTGACCGTTGGTTCGGGCGGATGCTTTGCCGCTGTGTCGTGCTTCTGGGTGGATTTTGCCACCTTTGGGTCCTTTGGCGCTCGTGTCGACGTTATATTTATCTTTCTGTAGGATCAGGAGAGCGGTCGGGTTGGTGCGTGGGAGTCGTTGTCGCTCTTTGCTAGTTGGTGTTGGCCGTCTGTTTGTTGGCTTTGTTTTAGTTTTTTCTCTTTTTTGTCCTTTGTGCGCTTGTATAGGTCAACTCCTGTTTGACCTAGGATAAGTACTATCTGTAAACTGCTTTCTTTCTTAATGAAATACGTGCTAAGGCACGTTCGCGAAAAAAAAACATTCTCCAGGGCTGTTGGAGTGCTCTGTTCTTCAGAGATCACAAAAACGAATGGGGCCAAATCTATTGCCCTTGAAGGCAAACCAAGCTCTAGAATCGGATGGTAGTTTCATCTCTCTTACTGTGATCGTAGCTGCCGCACCAAATAATAACTTGTCTAATTTGTTACGCTGCATTTTTCATGCATACACATGATTTAATATTCTGGCATTTTCCCTTCATGCCACAGCCATCACACGTGTAATGTCCTTGTGCATCTCTATAGGCACCCCTAAGCCTTGCTGGGGTGTGGGAGATTTGGAAAGAATGAAACCAACGATCCAACACAAATAGCTTCTGGTGATTGCTATTTTGGCGAAAACAAAATCAAGAGGGTAGAACTAGAACGTGGGTGCTTGCGGGGAACGACCTTCTCTCTTAATTGTATATATAGTCTTTGCATAGTTCCCTGTCCCTAGTTTTTTTTTGTTTTTTTTGCTAAAAAATCTTCTCTATTCAACGAGATTGGCACTATCTCATCGTACCATTTTATTTATAAAAAAATTACTTTAACAAGAACTTGAGGATATAGATCTCACCATTGGCAACATCCCATGCAACAATATAATACATGATGTCAATGGAAACTAGTGCTCAACAATGGACAAAAATAAGACATAGCAGGGGCACCAAGGATGATGCCGCCCCGGTCAGTACTGACAACAACCGTTTTCTATTTTCAACTCAATGGGACATAATCACATAGAGGGTGGACATTGTAGGTGGCAAAATATGGAAAGCAATATATGGAGAGCATACAGCTGCACCACAAAAAAAGATGTGGAGCTCGCATTGGTTCTTTTTATCTATCCTTCATCTTTCTGCTAAGGTGTATGTTATTATTGAAGTCCCACCTTATCGCTTCTTGAAACTATATGCATTTATGGATGCCGTGAGAAAGCTACTTAAACAATGTTTTAGTGGAACATGTCTCATGATGTAACTCAAAATTTATGCCGCAATCTTTCTCGCATAAACACCATGTGAGTGTTGTCAACCTACTCTAAAAGGGAAAGTGATTCTTTAGCAATTGAAGTAAAACAATCCTATCGATCCAAAGCTGGATATTAATTTCTTGGCATGTTGTTTTGGAATGAAGAATTATTTTACACATTTACAAATCAGAATGACAAAAAGGTGTACATTATCAAAATGACAACTTCCACATCAGTGTGCCACATCATGTGGGAGAGTGAAATTCTCCACCAACCACATATACATTTCAGGGTAGAAAAAGAGGGAGCCAGAAAGAAGGTCGATCTCACTGAAGTGAGCTCCACGTCGGCCAGCACCTGCAGACCATTCTGGGAAAGTGTGTGCGATGCTGTCCCTGCTTTGTCCTCTCACTTATCGTGATCTTAATCGACTAAAGTTGCCCACAGCTGCATGTGTACATTGGCACCTAATCCGAGAATGATTGATACGTAATCAGGTTTCTGCTATGGTGCACTTGAAAGTTTTTCCACAAATCTTCCAGAAGAAATATATACTTTACTTGACTGATGTTGGTACTATTTCTTTCTTCAAGCAAACTAATGGTGAGTGGCGACATGATGTTCATATCGCAGGACGTGGACGTACTTCGATCTAGTATATAGCCCAGGGATACATTTCTAGCCCTTCTTAGTACCACATTTTTGAAATGACCCATCTCCATTATTTAATTTTCAGATTATGTTGAAAATTTCTAGGATTGAATTGGAAATAGATAAATTTTAACTACGGAACCAAATATCAGATAGGGGAAATTTGCAATTTAACAGCACATCTTTCACTTGGGAATTATTAATTTAGGGGAGATAGAGTGTTCAACATGTTGCTAGCTTTGGGCTTTCTGCATCAGTGGTGGTTGACGGCTATTTCGCTCCAGCGAGACTACAATGCAGGATCACAGATGTTTGGATGGCGGGCAAAAGATGTGCCTTAGGGTGCCTAGGGTTTCGACATCATGATTATATGTTGAAGATACGGTAAAAAAAGAGAGAGGGATGTCCACCAACTTCTTTACCCCTTTCATAGTCCGTGCTTAAAGCAACTGTAGAGTGGACCAAGCATATTCTCAATTTGATCCTGCGTTCCATAATACAATTTTTTAGTTTTATTCAATTTTAAACAAGTTTTTATAAAAACATACTAACATCTACAACAACAGATTTTACTATTACGGCTCCACATTAATCCTCACGAGACGTGCTATAAAAAAAGATAAATCATAGAAATTCTCACAAAAATCAGAAACATCCGGTCATCAATTCGATAGAGTCTAAATAATATTAATAATAAGAGTCATTGGATCTATTTAGTTTTCTAAAAAATTACCCACTATACCATTATGAAAAATATTCTAAAATAACCCCCTAGATGTATGCCTAAATTACCCATACCTGCTATTCCGAACAATAATCTAAATTTACTAACATGCTTAATCCATTATACATAGCAAACTGTAAAAATAAGTTGCCCCGTGCGGCCTCTCTTGCCCTTTTTTTGACGATTGGAACTCCCAGCTTTCCTAACAAATTCTTCCACGGCGGCAATTCAGCATGACATCAGGTAGATAGTCGCTTCCCTGAATTGGACCGTGGTGAATTAAAGATTTGTTTTGAAACTTTTTCATGTGATTGTGGATTGCATTTACTCAAATGATCGACGATCTTTGTTGGTTGGAAACAGCAGTATATCAATGTGATTTAGTTACTCTACTGATGTATTGTCTATTTCAGGTTGGTTTAGATATCGATGTGGTTCAGGCTCTCAGGGGTCAGTCTCACAGACAACTAGAACAACACAGCATGCATGGTATTCTGACTGAGAACGGTTCCGAGGAGAGAATGATAATTTTTTCGTAGCTATGGATGAACGAATATTCTTGATGCATGAACAAGGCATTGCAAGTGTTTGGGATATGGTGAGACCGACGCCTTTAATAGCAGCCACATAGTAGCACTATGATTTTTGGCAAAGACAGTCGAGCTAGAGACGGATTAAACTAGTCATATGTTGTCACGAAGGTATTTCAGTGGATCACTCACTAAAAAAAATAAAATATTTGATTGTTTATTTATATTTTGCATGTCCAACTGTATGTATATCCGTTTTGTCCTATTCTAGAATCATGTTATTACATCGTGTTTTCTTAATGCTTGTTTGGATAGGCAAGCAAGCATAAGATGAGAAAAACATATATATTGAAAGGAGATTTGGATCAATATGAGAAGAAAAAAAGTGCGGACAAAGAACTCATGAACGCTATTCATCAGAAGGAGATCCATCTTCTACGAAGTAGAATCCCGAGACATATTCCATGAGGTAATATAAAGAGTAAAATTCACCAATGGTCCTTAAACTTATCCCGAGCTCTCATCCCGGTCCTTGTAGTCTTAAAATACATATAAGGGTCCTTAAACTTGTCTCCTACTCTCATCCCGGTCCTTAAACTTATCCCGAGTTCTCATCTCGGTCCTAATACTCTCAAAATACACATAACAGTTCTTAAACTTGTCTCATTCTCTTATCCCAATCCTTAAATTCTCTTATCCCAATCCTTAAACTTGTCACATTCTCTCATCTAGGTCCATATACTTTAAAAATGCATAGGAAAAAAACTTTTGTGAGCTATTTAAGTTTTTAAGATTTCAAACTAAGTTCAAAATTAAAGAGCCAATCATCATCACAAATTGAGTGTAAAATATCAAAATCTCTAAAATATCCATTCAAAATAACCAACCTTAAATGGTATTCACATCTCTTTATAATCTCGAAAATAAAATCAATTATTTAATAATTGAGTTAAAATAATAACCCTGAAATGCAACAAATCATGTATCAAAGGTTCTTGGGTGCCCATATATTTGCGATGATTTTCCCATGAATTTTGGACCATTTTTTAGTGAATTCAAATTTAGTTTGAAATCCTAAAAGTTTGAAACAATTGTAAAAGAATGTTTCTTTAACAAATCAATGCATTTTGGTAGTACATGGACTTGGATGAGTGCGTGGGACAAAGTTTAAAGACCAGGATGAGAGTATGAGACAAGTTTAAGGACCCTTATGTGCATTTGAAGAGAACCGAGACCTGAATGAGAACCGGATACAAGTTGAAGGACCGAGATGAGAGTGCGGGACAAGTTTAAGGACCATTATGTGCATTTTGAGAGTACCGGGACCGGGACGAGAACTAGGGACAAGTTTAAGGACCGCTGATAAAATTTACTCTAATATAAATTATAAGGCCGATTCATATAGAGCATTAACTGACCTCTAAGTAGGGTGATTTACTTGAAGTGTGCTAAGATATTGGTGTAGCTCAACTTAAGGTTCATAATTAAATACACAGAAGTGAAGTTCAATGAGATAAAGCAAGGTATGCAAAACATGTCAAGGCGATCAGTAACCGTGATCGATGACGACTAAAAACCATCTACATAATATGTCAAAAAATAAAAATGAGAAGCAAAATATTTAGATAGCGTATAATAAACACACGAGGAGATAAAAAACTCGGAATAATGATTCCATATCTTTGAATTTGTTTAATATAAAGAGTCATATGTAGTGAAAGGCCTAGAAAGATGCAGTGCTTAATAAATTTTAACTTTTCACATGTTTGAGGGAAATGAATAGCTACTAAGCAAAACGATTGATTCTTCAAGTTCTATAAAATTTTAAATATAAACAACTTATTTACATATTCCATCTCATGATATTTCATAAAATACTAGCCGTGTGCACATAATCAAGATATATTTTTATAGTACATTCAATAAAACTTGTCTAATGTTGTAGGTGTTGATATATTTTTACTTTATATATAAACTCAATGAAAGTTAGATAAATTTAACTTAGAACAAAACTTAAACAATCTACTTTTTGGAATGGTGGGAGTATGAAACATCTAGACTTACCCGAAGTCCCTAAGTCAAACTTTTAAACTTTCCTTTTCAAGAATATACGTATGAGATATATATGCATCTCTGTAAATATACAATATTAGATAGAATTTAAATTGAATTGTTACATAGAACATGAACCACCAAGGCCATCATCAGAATCTCTTTACATGCAAAACGAATGAACAATGATGTGTTGAAGAAACTAGATCAATTTAAACAAACCCCGGATGATTTAGCCCCGAACCCGAACACTAACCTCGTCGGAGACATCGCCAGAGTTGGGGAAGATGAAGCTCTTCCCTTGTTGCTGCTGCTTGGAGCTACAGATAAATTCGAGTGTGAGTAGAGATCGCAACTAAATGTGGTAGAACTACAACGAAATTTTTCTCAAATTTGATACCGCTTTTCTTATCTTGAGGCGATACAAGTTCATGGATAATTTTAAAGATTAGATGGTGTAAACAGGCCCGTTGATTATCATTTCTAGGCCATGTCATCCTCACAAAAAAGAGTGTTGCCGAAATGTTTACTATGATTTGAGAGCTAACTGAAAAAGGTTCTTCAAAGCAGGATGCAATCGCCAGTTTTGGCCCGCACATAATTTTGAAACTGTTCGGAATGGACCAGAGACGCCTATCCATCATACTACCCTAAGTTTGTTGAAAAAGCGACAGTATGTCATCAGATATCATCATCAGGCACCTCAATTCTAATACGTAGTATTTTTCAACTAGGAAGTGACAGTTCAAACTCAAAGAAGGACAGCGCATGAAGTGCCAGCTCCTAAATACTATTTCAGGTCAGCGTGCCTTCTTGGGAAAACCATAGGCGATTCTGAACCTACTACAAACGTAAACTTCGCTAGATGCTGCTGGCTATAGTGGAATCTGATTCATGGTTGCAAGCAGTGGCGGAGGACGAACTAGGATTGAGGTATGGCGCAGGTGTAGTGGCTGCAGTATATAGCGTTTAATACTGATTAAAAGGCTTAAACACTTCACAAATAAGACAGCCCAAAGTTACAGTACATGTATATAACAAAATCTGAGGTATGACGGCTGCCATATCTTGCCCTACCGGGCGCTCCGCCACTGGTCGCAAGAATGGAACGGAGCAGCCGCAGAAACCGAGGCCATGTTCACCTGCAAATAGGAATCCCCAGACGTCGACAGCATCGCTCTCAGACAATGAGACAACTGGCTATAATAAGTCGAGTACTCCAAAGTTGGAACATTATGGTTTTCACAAGAAATCCCTGAATATATAAATAGCTACAAATATAGACATACACATATCTGATACTCTGCTGCAAGACTAGCTCCAATCTTCACATGCACAGCCCACAGATCCTGAAAAAGAGGGGTCAATTTTTAAGCTTTTCCCCCAATTGTGTGTGTGTGTTTGCACTAGCAGGTACGTAGCTAGCAGCACTGATCAGGCTTTTATTTGCCCGTCTTGTGGAGAAGCCACCATCGCCACGCAAGGGGCCATCTCCGTCCTCCTGAGCAATGGAACCCCCTTTTCGTTTTTCCTGAAAAAAGCCAGTAGGAGATGCCATCTCCGGTCACTTGTGTTGGCAGCGGTGGATTCCACTAGCTTCTTCGCCGGCCGTAGAAACGTAGCGCCGTAGGAGACTGTCGTCGTCCCCGTTCATAGCTTTTGCGTTGGTTAAATCGCACCCCGAGTGCGGGATGTGTAATCAGTGGCGAGCAGAGACAGAGAGAGGACTTGGCGTGTCGATTCTGCTGCCGCGTCGTCGTCTCCCGTCGGCTGCTTGCATTGGCTCGTCGGAGTCGGACGCTAGCTAGAAGAGCCTATATAAGTACGTGATCGCCACGCGAGGCTTCAGTCTCAGTCTTGTCTCTGTCTGCCTGCCTGCCGCGGCGGCGCGACGATCATGTTGGAGAAGGGGTCGGCGAAGGTGGGGCTGAGCCGGCCGTGCATTCTGATCATAGGTAATTAATAATGCCAACTCTACTCTACGCCTGTCTTTTTCCCGGTTCGATCTTGAAGCAATGCAATTGCAATTCGTGATGATTGAGCCTGTTGCTCGGGTAGTAGTCTACGGCTACGCTGACGAGATGTACGTGCGATTGTGATGTGGCAGTGATGGCCGGCGTGGAGAGGTTCTCGAACAAGGGGATGGGGTCGAACCTGGTGACGTACCTCACCGGCGTGGTGGGGATGAGCACGGCGGCGGCGGCCAAGAGCGTCGTCACCTGGACCGGGGTCAGCTTCATGCTGCCGCTCGTCAGCGCCATCCTGGCCGACTCGTACTGGGACCGCTACTCCACAATCGCTGTCTCCTCCTTGGTCTACGTCCTGGTAAGTTGATCGTAGCCTGCTAATTGATCTCCTCTGCGTTCTTTGATCGATGCTGGCCGGCGAAGCCTCAGCAGAATTGGAGACTCTGGTTCTTGGTCCTGTTCTTGAGTTGTTTGTTGTATATGGGTATCTATTATCTAATGACATTAGTTGGCTCATTCTATTACCAATCAGCGATTTCTGAACATTGTCATTCTGGAACTAATATGAGCAAAATCGTTTATCTCAAAAGATCATAAACCTTGTAATTGTAGTCAGGCAACATACATGCTCAGGAGGACAAGGCGCACACGTCAAAAATTGAGCTGTTGTAGAGAATACAGATGCTTGCATTGGTGGTAGTTCAGAATGATGCGTGACAGAGACAGAAGAGTACAGTTCAGTGGCAACAAATTGACATACTCAATAAACAGCCTGGCATTTCACTATCTCATCGCTTAAAAATGGCCAGCACACACTTCACGAAGTCAAATTCAGTACATCGGCAACATTGACATTGCTGTGAACTAAGTGGAATTTTTCATTCAAAATAAAAAAAGGACCTTATCACTGATGCTGCTGCTCATTACAGGGGATGGGATCTCTCACCGCATGGGCACTGCTACGCACCCGGATGCCGCGCCCCACTCTGTTCATCCCGCTCTACCTGATGGCAATCGGGCAGGGTGGATACCAACCCACGCTGCAAGCCTTCGGCGCCGACCAGCTCGGCATCGGGGACGACGACGCCGAGCCGGGCATGACGGCGGAGGAGAAGGGCAAGGTGAAGAGCAAGTTCTTCCAGTGGTGGTACTTCGGCCTGTGCAGCGGCAGCCTGCTGGGGAACTCCAGCATGTCCTACGTCCAGGACAACTTCGGCTGGGGGCTCGGCTTCGCCATCCCCACCGGGATCATGGCCCTGTCTGTCGCCGCGTTCTACTGCTGCACACCTCTCTACAGGCAGGCGCAGTCCAAGGGTGGCAGTAAGCAGTCTCCGAGTGGCATCCTCAAGGTCGTCAAGTCCATTCTCGCAAGTCGAAAGATCACTCTGTCGTCCACTGACGACAATGGCGACGCCATTTCCGAGCTCGAGTATGTGATGCTTGATCTCGTCAGCATCTAGGAATATTTCTCGCAGAAGTATGGAGCTACTTACTGATAATCGTGCAACATCTGGAACGTTGCAGGTTGCAGGAGAAGCCACTGAAACCTGAATCAGTTGCTGCAAAGGAGTCCGAGGCCACACCCAGCGTGGCCAAGGTCATACTGGGCCTCCTGCCGATCTGGGCGATCCTGCTCATCTTCGCGGTGATCTTCCAGCAGCCGATGACGTTCTTCACGAAGCAGGGCATGCTGATGGACCACACGATCGCCGGCGGCTCCTTCGTGGTCCCGCCGGCGATGCTCCAGAGCTCCATCACCATCTCCATCATTCTGCTCGTGCCCATGTACGACAAGATTGTCATCCCGCTGATCAACGCCATCACCCGGAGGGACGACGGGATCACGGTGCTCCAGCGGATCGGCGTCGGCATGGTGCTCTCCGTCGTCGCCATGGCCACCGCCGCGCTCGTCGAGGCGTGGCGGCTCCGCGTGGCCGCCACCGGCGCCAAGCTGAGCATCTTCGTCCTGCTGCCGCAGTACGTAATGCTGGGCGTCTCCGACGTGTTCACGGTGGTGGGGATGCAGGAGTTCTTCTACTCGCAGGTGCCGTCCTCCATGAGGACCATCGGCATCGGGCTCTACCTCAGCGTCTTCGGCGTCGGGGGCTTCCTCGGCGCGTTCCTGATCACAGCGCTCGAGCTGGCCACGGCGAGGCCCGGCAACAGCCGGGGGTGGTTCTCCGACGATCCCCGGGAGGCGCGCCTTGATAACTACTACTGGTTCTTGGGTCTTCTGTGCTTCATCAGCTTTGTGATCTTCACGCACCTGTGCAGGTTCTACAGGGGCAAAGATGCATCAGGGAAGTAGGATTTGGTGGGGTGGAAAATAGAAGGATTTGCTATTTGATCGTGATGTCGGTGGTTTCAGGGATAGTTCAGGTGTGTTCTGTTTTCACACTTCAGAGTGAGGTGTGTAGTTCAGGACTTCAGATCAAGTGTGAGAGACTTGTATATAGCTTATGATTTGTCCGAGCAAAAGGAAGCCCACAAACATGTTTAATACTATAATATACTCTTTATCTTATTTTAAAGAAAAATTTCCTTGATAACGTAGAAGAGTACATACCATTTCTTTTGAAAAAGGTACACGCCTCATGTGAATCACGTGGTTTAGCAGGAAAGAATAATTGTGAAACTTTTGGGCCTTTCTTGTTTCAAGAAGAATCGTAGTAGTAGCTTTAATTTTGATAATCATGATTAAGTTTGAGGAATTTGGCATGAAGCCCTATCATCCCTGCAGGAAAGTCATCACTTCCCAACATGGCCTTAACAAACTTTCTGAAATAATGCCTCTTGGAAATAAAGGATTACAGAGTTCAAAATACAAGTTTTCCAAAGACTAAGCGTTTGCTAAAGGCTGAAGTCCAAATAACTTGGGAAATATTTTTTTTGGATGTTCAATTTTTGAGAAGATGGAATCAAGTGTTCAAGGAAGAATTTGATCTTAGTATTTGTTTCGCAAAACCATCAGCAAAAGGTTCTATTAGATGATTGCCTAAGTAATTCGCATTAGGCGTGATTTTTTTGTTGACTCAAATATTAGGCGTGATTTAACATGTCTTTATTTGAGGTTTAAGGCCCTTTGTGGCATCTTGTTATCTTTTACATACTGCACGCCATACGTTTGCATGAGAGGTTGGATTGGCTATGGAATAGCTGAATTTACGTCATCGGATTCGTTTATTTGTTGTCTTATTAAGAGTAAGTCGTCATGGTTCAAAGGTCAAACCAAAGCCCAGACCCAAATCCTAGCAGAAAATTAAGCCTGAGAGAATAATACAATCAACAAAAGCAGAAGTCGGAGATAACAATCAAACACGAAGAAAAAAAATCTTTTATATACATCGAAAAAGGTAAAACACGACCAAATTCACTGACCAGCAGACACTGCCTGCACAACCGCAACAGCAGCCATACATAACCTATGCACACACCTACCTATACACAAGCAGCAGCCAATACCAATGGAATCTTCTCTAATTAACATGCCGCCCGCGCTGTGACGCAGAGATCAACAGCGGCAGCGGCAGCAAGCATGTCGAAGGCGAAGGCGAAGGCGAAGGCGAACCGCGGTGGTCGGAATGAACTCGGAGAAAGCAGGTCGTCAGTAGTGCCCCGCCTCGACCTCGGATCCCTGCTGCTGCTTCTTGCCGCCGTTGCTCTTCTTCTGGTACTTGTCCTTGATCCACTGGAACCCGTGCGCCGTGCCCTCCTTCACCTTCCTCAGCCCCGCCGCCGCCGCCGCCTTGGTCTTCTCCCCCACGCCGCCGACGCCGGCCTTCCCCCCGTGCCCGTGGCCGTGCGGCGCCACCGGGGTCGGGTCGCTGCCCGTGTCCCACTGGTCCGCCCACGACGTCCCGAACGAGTTGCTCCGCTCCATGCCTGGCCGACCACCGGAAACACACAAACACGAGAGCACGAGGTTCACGGCGCGAGACAAAAGCTCTGCCTCGGAAACCAAGTTACCAGCGGTGGATTTTTGCCTTTTGCTCTCGTGGTCTCCGGCTCCGGGGATGGATTTATATCCGCAGAGACAACGGGAAGGGCGTGTCGCCGTCGTCGACAGCTCAGCGGAGGAAATCAAGAGGAGGGCGAGGACGGGAAGGAGGTGTCCGGGAATTCGTGAGGCCGCGGTCATGTGGCCTCACGCATGATGCGTACGCCACGACGCGCTCTAGAAGCGTGTCGACTTTGGAGCTGGAGGTGACGAGACGGATCGGACGCGCTGACCACGCAGCGGCGGCGCTCTCGGCAAGGGAAGCTTCCGGCCGCGGTGGCACCGGCGCGTGGGGTCCGGCGGGGACGGCGGCCCGCGTGTCAGGGACTCTCAGGGCGGCTGCGAGAGGTGAAGGGAGGAGAGCCGTTGCCAGCTGGGGCCCTGGAGGCGCCGGTTTTACACGGGGAGGATGGAAGCAGATGGCGACGGGTCGATGCCGGAAAGACTCCGCTCGTGTTTCGCGCTTTTTTTTCCTTTTCTTCAAACTCCGGCCTCGTGAGTGGAAAGGACGAAGAGATTCGCGATTGCCGGCCGACGACGCCAGCGGACGGTGGTCGGTGGCCGTCCGGCGATGGACAGCTAGCGTAGTGAGCCGAATAAAGAGCAAGCGGGGCAGGCAGCCGAAAGCACATGGCGGTCCTTGCACTGTACAATCACCTGCGCGTAACCAAAAAGCTTTACAGGTAAACTGATCATTCTCAAGGGCGTGAGGCGTTCCTATTCCGTAGGTGAACCATCCATCGATCATAAACGTGCGACGTCCCACTCGGAAGTAAAGTCACAACAGCTGCATTGAGATTTTCATTTATATCGTTGCATAATACATAGAGTAATTGGTCATGTGTACATACCACTATACAAGTGACCAACAAATATTTTCCAAGGTTTTGGTCCCATTTTTTAAGAACATGTTCAGGTCTAATTTTCTCTCTTTTTTTCCCTGAAAGATCAGTACCGACGTAGACGCTCACAACGCACGCATATTCACCCATATGAATACACATACCATACACCAATGAGTACATCCAAGAGACTAGACTGGCAGATGTCAATACCGATGATGTCACCATAAGGCCTCACTGTCAACGGGCAACATCGTCTACCACTGAAAGAATAGCACCGGCTAAATACTGCAATAAATGTATAAAAATACAACATCAATGCTGAGTCGTGGACTCATACCCTAATGGATAGGTTTTAGATAATGAATAATAAATATCCGACCTTGACCATGATGGCTATAGCCCAAAATTACAAATTATGCAGTACCTCCGTCTGCACACTCAAACTTTAATCAAGAAACACGCGCCATACAGTTTGATGAAAGAATCAGTTCGTAATCCTATTACTAAACCTCCATCCATGGTGGGCAAAAAGGCGCATGGCCAGAACCTCCAGTGCTTGGCAGGCGTCTTTTATTGCTTGTCTTTCCTCTTCATGCCGATGTAGTTGTGCCCAGAAACGAAGCCAATAGGTGCCCCTGAACAATACCCGCGTGTAAGATTTTTGGGGAGCTTTGTCAAAGACCAAATCATTACTGCTAAGCCATAATGCCCAGCATAAAGCCGATGCACCTGCCAACATTTGATTCTTTAACTTTTTATTCAAACCCACAAGCCAATTATTAAACATGTAATTGAAGCTATGAGGTTTTGGGCGGTTTAAAACAATCTGGACAGCTCTCCAAAGAAAAGTTGCCATATGGCAGTAAAAAAAAGAGACGTTGAATTGTCTCCTTAGAACAGAAAGAGCATGTTTTACTCTCATTCCAATTTCTTCTAGCTAAATTATCCTTTGTCAAGATAACACATCTCTTTAAGTATCACATGAAAATTTTGATTTTTAACGGTATCTTTAACTTCCATATTTGCGTATTTCGTTGCATGTTGCCATTAGTGATAAGGGTTGTATACATTGACTTGACAGAAAATATATCCGATTGAGTGATGTTCCATCTAAAGGTGTCACTATTGTCGTTCAACGCACAGTTGATCTTGTTTTGATCTAAATCTACATAGGCTATTCTACGCACAAAAATTTAATCTGACTACTACGAATATACCAAAACAAAGATTAAGTTATTTTTTGCTATAATTTATTTACCAGTGATTCTTAATTTCGTCTTTTTCCAAGCTGAGAAGAATTTTTGTATACTTCAGTTCAGGTTACGTATTTATTCAGCTCCAAAGAGAAAACTATACAACAACTCACGTTAATATATGCAAACCTGCAAAAAGAAAATATAACCCGTCTGCACAAATTACAACGAAATCTTCTTCTTTTCATAGCACCGAGCTGAACATACCACGCATGATTCGAAAAAAAAACAAAAATCATTATCCCTATGTTCCAAACTATATGTTGTTTTAATTTTATTATAAATCAACTCGATCGAGTTTAAAGAAATTATTTTATATCTATATTATTAAATAAATTAATAATACATATTTTAAGGTGGATTTAACAAAATGGATTTGATATTGTAGAACTAAAAAAAGTGATTTAAAATGAAATTAAAAAGAACTATATTTGAAAGTAGCGGGAGTAGCATGTATTATTTTTTTATTTTATTTGTAAGAATAAAATAAAAAAAATATCCAGATCACACTAAGTTCAAATTAGCTATTTCGTAATTCCTTTTAAATGGGCCAATGATTGGCTCCATATTGGTCTAAAGCTGGTATAGTAGCCCAACCCATTACGAGGCCTACGTGAACAAGCTTGAGTGTTATTTGATTGGGCTGGGTTGGGCCCGGCTATCAAGTTCTCGTTCCGACAGCCGGGGAGTACCTGAATTTATAACAACAAAAAAAAGAGTACATTAGGCCAGTCTCAATGAAAGTTTTGTAGACACCATTATCTAGAGTGACACATCATCTATAAAATCAGGATAAAACACCTCCCTCTCAATGCATAGTTTCATCAATTGTTGTTTCCTAGGTCACATGCAAGACACAAGCCGTCTAGGTAACTGTGTACGTGGAGTTTCATCACTATGAAACTCATTTCACCTCTCTCTTAATTAATACAGTAACACATCATCAAAAATGCTGAAATAACAGTCAATTTATTGTCCATAAAACTCCCACTGAGACTGGCCTTACAGTTCAGAGGTTTATTATCTAGGTATATGCATAGATCAGGCTATCAGGGCAGTCCCAACCCTTCATATAGGATGGTTTTCATAGCATTAATTAGGCTGCCACATATGACTTTTTGCTTGTGTGGCACTGTATTAAATAGGAGAGAGTGGAAAGAGGAAGAAATTGGGTCTCATGCAAGACCCAGTGTCGACACGAGAACCTATACATAGGACACTACCAAAGTTTGCATTGGGAGAGGATAGTGTCTTCATGATAGAAAAAGAACAAGTATGATTGGTAGAGAGAAAAGATGATGAATTTATTAATGATCCATCCTAAGAAATCATGAGTTGAAGAATGTAGTGTCTAAGGTGATGTCTTGCTAACGTGGCAGTATGGATACTACCCATAGACATGATGGGTTGGGACTGCCCTCGAGTATATCAAAAGTTGTTTCTGTGTCTTTTTTGGCAATCAAGTTAGATGGGCTGCTAAAATAGGAAATTAGAAATCTGTTTATATTTTTTTCATCGAACACGCGCAAAGAGGCTGTCTGCTATTTTATAAAGAAGTATAAGAAGGCTTGTACGCCTCATCCATTTGGATGATGCTAAAAATTAGCCCACAACCATTGACCAAATATAACACTCGCGCCATACACCATAATTTGGCCTCATCTCTAATCTATTGCATGGCAATGCTGAAATTAGTTGAGGCACCCTCAAATCCGCATATCCATCATGAACACCAACAAATTAAAATCCTTACCCTTTTTGTTTAGGGACTTGACATCACGCCACAAGGTGAAGACAAGATCATCAGGACATGTTGACATTAGCTGCTGGCCTGCTGCAAATGCAACCAACGATAACAATAATCCAGACACTTCTTTGCGAACACACATGAAGTGTTGCACATTCTCTTCTGCTTTGTCACACAGTGGGCAGTGCTCGTCATAATTCAAAACCACAGCGAGCCAAACAAACGGTCGGTGCTCCACCAGCGTAGTAAGGCTAACCACATAAAATTGTAGCGAGATGGAGCTCGTATTCTCTAAATTTTCTTCCAAGATTCAAATTTCACAGACTAAAAAAAGGGTACGGTAAGTTGATTTAGGCTCCCTTTATAGAGCTCCACGTGAGGATGGAGTTGGAGTGGAGGAGCTGATTTTTTTAGCTCCACCAGCTCCACCTGTGCTATATGTAAAACAGCTCCACCTCTTACAACCAAGCCCCCAGAAGTGATTCACCGCCACGGCTGTTTGGTACAGCTCCACCAAGAGCTCTACCAAAGGGGGCCTTAGTAGTCGAGAATCTGCCGGAGGAGATGGAGCCCAGCTCACACATGTTGATCACCCACACCAGGAGTGGGCACCACTCTGGTTCCAAAGTTGTAGACACGCACTCCACCGGAGCTGTAGTTGAGCACCCCGTTCATTTTCAATGTGTCGTGTCAACTAGCCTTAAAAAAATGATTCGGTGGGCGATACGATTTATTTTGGGCCAGTTTTATCTCACACGCCATGAGCACCATCACTGGACAACTTTGCTGGGCTACCTAGTTAAACATTTCAGACAAAATTAATCCCGCCTGGCGACACCAATCAGGTTCTTCCAATCCTGGCTCAAAGAAATGGAGTTTATTGGGAGTTGCTGTCTTGCTGAATGATACGGTGCCTGCGGTGTGCCGGCTATAGGATCAGCATGGCACGAGACATCGGGCCACACGCCCCAGAGATCGAATCGCACAACAAACACGGACTGCAAAATGGACGACGCTTTGTCGCACACGGACTCGTTCTGCGCTGATCTCTGAAGGGAGATACAATGCCACGCTTTGTATTCATCAAGTACAAGCCTATTTATAGGCAGCGTGTTACGTATGATTTACATGAGCGATGCAGCTTGGCACTCGCTAGTCAAGGGCCTACATCTAAGGATCATGGGATCCGTTGCATGTGCAGAGCTGTGAGAGGTGGATCGTGAGAATAGGCGTACTCCAACATCCCCCCTCAGCCTGGACGGGGATAGACGTGCAGGCTGTCTCGGAAGTCATAAAAAAGCGCTGCTGGTAATCCCTTTGTAAAAATGTCTGCAAACTGAAATCGCGAGGGAACATGTAGGACCTTGACTTCACCAAGAGAAACCCTGTCACGGACGAAATGCAAATCAATTTCAACATGTTTGGTTCTCTGATGCTGCACCGGATTTGTGGACATATACATGGCACTGATGTTGTCACAATATATGACGGTGGCTTGCTTGGGTGGTCGACAAAGTTCCTGCAGCAACTGACGCACCCAACATGTTTCTGAAACAGCATTTGCAACCCCTCTGTACTCAGCTTCAGCACTTGAGCATGAAACAGTCGACTGCCTTTCGGATGACCAGGCAACCAGATTGTCACCAACAAAGACGCAGTAACCTGAAGTAGATCGACGGGTGTCGGGGCAGCCGGCCCAATCGGCATCTGAATATGCAGTGATGTTGGTGGATGTGGAGCGGCTCAAGTGCATACCAAAATGTAGAGTGCCACGAACGTACCGCAAAACACGTTTGAGCAGGGCCAAGTGAGGTTCACAGGGTGAATGCATGAATAAGCAGAGTTGTTGGACAGCGTAGCTGATGTCAGGCCGTGTGAGGGTTAAATATTGAAGGGCACCGGCGAGGCTGCGGAATTCAGTGGGACTGAGAACAGGCTTGCCATCAGATGCAGGTAACTTGGACCTGGTGTCAACAGGGGTAGTGGAGGAGTTGCAATTGAGCATATTGGCACGCTCAAGAATCTCATGAGCATACTTTCCTGGGAGAGAAACAGACCACCAGCAGTGCGTGTAACCTGAACATCGAGAAAATGCTCTAGGGGACCGAGGTCTGTCATGGAGAACTCTTGACAAAGCTTAGAAATGATGCTGGTCAGCAAGTAGGTGGTGCTGGCAGTCAAGATAATATCGTCTACATAAAGCAACAGGTATGCAGTTGCAGAGGATGTATGGAGGATGAATAAGGAAGAATCAGACTTGGATGCATGAAAACCAAGTTTATGTAAGTAGCTGGTGAACCTCAAAAACCAAGTGCGAGGAGCTTGTTTGAGACCATAAAGGGATTTGTTCAGTTTGCAAACATAATCAGGATGGGATGCATCAATAAAACCGGATGGTTGGGAGCAATAAACTGTTTCAGCAAGATTACCGTGGAGGAATGCATTCTTGACGTCCAATTGATGTATCGGCAATGACGAGGAGGTAGCAAGGCTGAGCACCACCCGAATTGTTGCCGGCTTGACGACGGGACTGACTGTCTTGTCATAGTCAACACCATGCTGCTGATTGAATCCGTGAACCACCCACCGCGCCTTGTAACGTGCAAGAGTCCCATCAGAGTTGTATTTGTGCCGAAAAATCCACTTCCCGGTGATCACATTGGTACATGCAGGCCTAGGAACAAGACACCAAGTATTGTTGTTCATCAAAGCATTGTATTCCTCAAGCATTGCACTATACCAATTTGGATCAGAAAGAGCAGCACGGTAAGACACTGGGATGGGAGAAATAGCCCTGGTGGAAGCAGAAAGGTTGAAATGCTTCTTAGGCACCACAATGCCTTGCTTGGCTCTCGTTTGCATGTGGTGTTGGGAGGAGGCGGTGGGGTGCATGTAGCGTGGCGCAGGAGAGACTGGGTGCACGGAGCCAGAAGCGGAGGCTGGGCAAGGTGGCAGTGCCGGATTGGGCGCACGCGGAGATGGTGGAGCGGTGGCAGGAGAATCTGGCGCAGGGAGACCGGATGAATCGCAGACCGGGGAGGTGGCGGTGGGAAAATGGAGGAGGGCGGATCCGCACGGATCCCGCGGGACGAGGTTGTAGCGTGCGCGGAGGGCGGCCGATCCGAGGATGATTGCGCAGGATTCGGTGTGGCGAAGGGGGATGTGGTCGCCGGTGCATAGGGAAAGCGAGTTTCATAAAAAATTACATGCCGTGAGATGATGATTTTCCTGGTTTGGATGTCTAAGCACCGGTAACCTTTGTGGTTAGCAGGGTAGCCAAGGAAAACACATGGTGTGGATTGGGGAGCCAATTTGTGGGGAGTGGTGGGTAGTAAATTTGGATAGCACAGGCACCCGAAGATGCGAAGATGATCGTAGCGCGGATCTTCGAGGAACAAGCGTTTGTATGGTGTTTCGAGATGAGGAGCCGGTTAAGGAGGTATGTGGCAGTGGGAAGTGCTTCAACCCAAAATTGAGGAGGAAAATGAGCTTGAAATAATAATGTGCGAAGAACATCATTAATAGTTCGAATAGCGCGCTCAACTTTGCCATTTTGGGAGGAAGTGTATGGGCAGGAGAGGCGAAAGGAGATGCCATGGGTAGTGAGAAAGGTGCGCATAGGAGTGTTGTCGAATTCTTTCCCATTGTCGCATTGAATACACTGAATGGACAAATGGAATTGATTAAGAATAAAGGCATAAAAGTTTTGAAGTGTGGCTGTAGCATCAGATTTTGCTCGTAAAGGAAAAGTCCACAAATAATGTGTATAGTCATCAAGCACAACGAGATAATATTTGAATCCAGTAAAACTTGCAATAGGCGATGTCCAAATATCACAATGAATTATTTGAAAGGGAAAGAACGTAGAAGAATGAGATTGTTGGAAGGGAAGCCGCACATGGCGACCCTTCTGACATGCATCACATATAGACGGTGATTGCGATTTATTTGTACATGAAATGTGAAATTGGGAAACTAAATGCTGTAAATTTTGTGGACTGAGGTGCCCAAGTCGCCGATGCCAAACATCAGCGGAGGAGACTTGGACGGCATGAAGAGCTGACAATGATTGTGACGGTGATGTAGAGCCGAAGGGGTAAAGATCACCGCGGCTACTGGATCTCATGAGAGTTGTCTTGGTGAGAAGATCCTTAACAGAAAAACCATCAGGGTCAAATTCAACAGAACAAGCATTATCTGTGGTGAACTTGCGCACGGAAATAAGATTCTTGACAATGTTAGGAGTATGAAGACCATCGTGTAATATAAATTCAGAATTGGGAGTGTAGAGAGAAGTATTGCCGGTGCCAAGAACAGGAAGAGTAGATCCATTTCCAACAATAATGCGAGAGGAATTATGCGGTGAAGAACGACAATAAATGGGCAAGTTACCTTGGTCGCCGGTCATGTGGGAGCTAGCACCGGTGTCCATGAACCAGTCGTCGGGGGAAGATGGCTGATGAAGCGAGGCAGCTTGAAGAGCGGCAATGAGACCCGTAGTGTCCCAAGACGACGCACTGAGAGGTGCAGACATTGTCCCTTGTTGCTGGAGGACGGGCGGAGGCGCGATGAATGCCGGGTAAGCCTGCCCGGCGTTCGCGGGTGGACGCGCTCCGAGAACACCAGGGCCAGCGGTACTAGTCCACGGCGCGCGCCATGGCGCCCCAGTAGTCCAGGTAGCCCCTCCCCACTGCGGATAATACGGGATCCACGCAGGAAGAGAGGGCTGCCCGCCGCGGCCAGGGAAGCCACGGCCGCCACCGCGACCACGACCACGTCCACCGCGACCGCCGTTGTGGTGCCCGCCACGGCCACCACCGTGGCCGCCGGTGCCAGAGCCGCGACCGCCGTTGTCAGGGCGCGCACCGCCGGAGTCGGTGGAGCCAGACGATGCATCGGCGACGAGGGCTGACGCATTGGGGACCGCCGGTGGTGGAGTAGACTTGGCCTGTGAGGATTCTTCCCGAAGCAGATGTGCACGCGCCTCGGCGTACGTCGGGAATTGGGGAAGGGTCAGGAGCATCGTCTTCATGGTGGAGAACTTCTCACTGAGACCGCCGATGAGCTTGTGGGCGAGGGCGCGATCACCGACAGGCTGATCGCAGTCGGCGAGTGCATCTGCGAGATCCTTCAATTTGTGACAATAATCAGATATTTGCAGATCACCTTGGGTGAAGCTGTGGAACTCCGCCTCCAGGTGCGCGGCGCGACTTGGCTTGTTGGCGTTGAAAATGTTTTCGATCCGTGTCCAGATGCCGCGCGCAGTGGGGTTGTCAGTGATGACCGTGTCCAGGAGATCGTCGGCGAGAGTGGCGTTCAGCCACATGACGACGGTGAGGTCGGCGTGGACCCAGGCGGGGTCAAGGAAGATACAATGCCACGCTTTGTATTGATCAAGTACAAGCCTATTTATAGGCAACGTGTTACGTATGATTTACATGAGCGATGCAGCTTGGCACTCGCTAGTCAAGGGCCTACATCTAAGGATCATGGGATCCGTTGCATGCGCACAGCTGTGAGAGGTGGACCGTGAGAATAGGCGTACTCCAACAATCTCGATCTCACCAACCCCCAAAACTCGAGCATCAACGAAAAGTGCCATCTCGCATCAGTTTTTATATCCATAGGAATAATATGGGATTAGATTCTATAATCCAGGGGGCAAAATGACTCATATATCTACTGATCTACACAAGAATTAGCCCCCAACAAATCACTACTCTACCTGTCTACCATCGAAATCAGCTGAAGGTAAAAACACAAGAGCAGAGTAAAATGCATGGTCAACGGGCACAGGAAAACTGCCGCTCACTACAACGCTACCACGATTCCAGCGGCCACCGCCACGACGGCAACCAACGCGCTCCACGGCCGGGAGCCTGTTACGCCGGCGCCGCTGTCCATGTCCCGGCTGCTCGTGGCCGGCGGCGCGACGCCCTTGAAGTTTGGGTTGCCCCCGTACAGGCTCTGGATGCCCACGACGTCGTCCTGGGCGAGGTCCACCTTCCTGGTGCGCGACGTGATGGTCGGGTACATGATGGCGGCGGGCTCCGACGAGTGGCCCAGCCCGAGGAGGTGGCCGATCTCGTGCACGGCCACGGACTCGAGGTCCACGGCCACGTCCGAGGACGCCCGCGACACGTCGCCGGCGGCCACCCACGCCTCGGCGGCGTCCAGGTGGAACCTCCCGTCCCTCGGGGAGAAGGCGTGCGCCAGCGTGCCCAGCGGCCCGTCGAACGCCTCGCCGTCGCCGTGGTCCCCCGCGTAGAACCCGATGGTGATGTCGGCGTCGCTCGCCGACGCGGCCTCAGTGAAGTTGAGCGTCGTGGCCGCCGACCACCGCGCGAAGGCGCGCGCGAACACCTGGCTCAGCGTGGCCCTGTCGATGGGCGTCAAGGCGGTCTGGGTGATGGTGTACCGGAGGCTCTTCCTGGAGCGCGGCCACGTCGGGGATCCCGGGAAGTAGGAGTAGAGGTTGCGGCCGTGGGCGTGCGCGGAGGCGCCCATGGTGGACGTGCCGTTGATCACGTCGGCGACGCCGCACCGCGGCGCCATCATCTGCGCCACCGTCGGCGCGTCCATCACGCCGCTGATCTCAAGGCCGAAGTTGCGCTGGTACACCTTGATGGCCTCCTCCAGGTCGGCGTCGAAGATGTCGGTGAACCCGGACGACTCCGGGAGGTAGCCGAAGTGGGAGAGGTAGTCCTTGACCTTGGCGACGCCCTGCTGCTGCTCGCCGAAGTGGCAGCCGGTGAGGTTCTTGAAGGCCGACCAGGGGTTGGAGGTCTTGGACGTGATGGACGAGAAGCCGGATGGCAGGTCCGCCGCCGAAACCGGTGCCGCGACGAGCGCCGCCACTGCCATGGCGGCGAGCAGGACGAGGAGAGGGGAGGTGCTGTTGCCCATTGCCATTTTTCGGGGAGAATGAGATTGGAGCTGTGAGTGAGAATGGATGAGGCGGCACAACTCGCCGGCGTTCAATTTCAAGGGTGACAGGTCCAACGACGGCTACTTGGTCAGCCGGCAAGGGACGGCTAGGACAAGAGAACCCGTCCTTGTGGCATGATTATTGGCCAGTTTGGTTTGGTCAAGCTGGGGAATGAGTCCCGTGTTTGTTGTGTTGGTGATAGGGCCTCTGTGGGGACTTGTTCCTGGGAAGGTTGATTTGAAGAAACTTCTCCGTTCTTGCTCCTCTTTGGTTAGAATAGTATAGGTCGGCTTGGGCAAGTTGTTACTTGGAACAGGGCTACAAGCAGGCAAACAGGGATGTTTAGAGAGAGCAATGATAGTATCCATGTGCTGATCTGCACGAGTTGCCGCAATTAGCGTTAGATAATAATGTTATTTGTAGGTGACAGATAAATTCTTTTGCGTCGGCCCTAGTCCAACTAGAAAAAACCCAGAAAAGGTCATTGAAACATGGACAACGGCAACAGATCCATGATGGCATATAATAGAATAGCTTGGGGGCAGGCAGTAGCAGTTGAGGGCTTGAGGCCATCTCGAGGTCCAACCACCATTAGTATACGACAACACGTATCCTAAACGTCTCATTTGCTAGTTTCTTATACAAGGATTATCCAAACTGTCCACGGAAAAGGATGTCATGAAAGGAATTGAGATTTGATACAAATGGTACCTCAACATATTGCGCTACATGAAAATTTCCAGTTCTGACATTTGCTAGAAGGCCAACGATTTTTTCAGTCTCATTCAGCTACTGAGCAAAAATCAATGTTAGAAACTAGAATACTCTAGAAGCTATATGGTTCCAATTACTCTACCATGTTTATAACAAAGACATCTTCCACTTGATGACCTCTGGAATAGCTCAGCTCAGATTTTCAGCTTTTAGAAGTTGCAAAAAGGTCTAGAGCAACAATAACACGCTTCTCATAATGGCATCTTGGAAGGAGTACCTGGATGTAACCAATGGAACGTTTCAGCTTTAGTGATTAGAAGATTTCTAACACCAGATGCTTTTCATGATGGCACATGGGAAATACCTGGAAGGCGCGGGTATTTTCTTGGAGTAGCTCGCTCTTTAAAGTACACAACAGCCGTCCGCTGACCATGAGGTCCCATTGATTCAACTGAAAAAGAAATAGAGGCAGCAATTAGCATGTTACCAGGAATCCTATGATTATCACAACCTGAAAGGCTGGGTGCGCACGACACAGCAGCAACATAACTATAAGCATGAGAATTAGAATAGAATCAAGTCAACTATTGTTTGCTGAAATGCAAATAGGTATTGAAAAATATGCAAAATAGCAATAAGACTCCATTATATCAATTAATCAATATTATCTAATTCAGAGAAACTTTGCTAAGAGAAAGCCACCATTTAGTCAAAAGGGGAACAAACTCTCAGATCTATAATTTAGGTCAAGAAAGAGTAAAAATGCTTATATGCAGAGTACAGTTTAGTCCAATGTCTTCCACAAGCATCAAAGCGGGAGAGTAATATTATACCATTACACAGTTCAAGCATGGAAGCACCCAATTTCTGCACTGCACTTTCAGCATTTTT
Organism: Echinochloa phyllopogon; assembly: GCA_033239725.1. Lineage (NCBI taxonomy): Eukaryota > Viridiplantae > Streptophyta > Magnoliopsida > Poales > Poaceae > Echinochloa > Echinochloa phyllopogon. Next base: position 9,759,709 of record BTCW01000013.1, on the reverse strand, counting down.
TATTTCTTCCTGTCAAAAAGAAGTGAAATTAGATTAAAAAAAAGCGTGCAACTAGAGCAAGTCAGCAACACATATCCATAGAAAATATGCTTTTAAGTTTCATGGAACATACAATGGTAAAGTAGGAAAATCCAAGACTTACATGGGGATCATGACCTTTTGCAGCTATGAACAAACCACCAACACGAACCAATGGAAGGCAGTATTCCGCTGCAATAGAGAAATCTAGATAAATATGCCATAATAGGTCTAGTAACAGGAATTCAAATATCACATACCTAGAACTTTCAGTTCCGCAACGGCTCTTGCAGCTGCTATATCATATGCTTCTCTGTAATCAAGACTTTGGCCAACATTCTGTCCTATAAGGCCGTGCAAGTAAAATGGTCATAAATAACTACACAAATAGAAGTTCTATGCGCTCAGTAATGTAGACAGCAACTTAAGCATACAATGGCTAGTTTCATGGTAAATGCCAGAAATGTGTTAAAACAAATTATCTCTCATCACCCAGTACCACACAGAAATGCTGTCTCCTCAAGGTGTTGTCACTTTGGTAAATGAGCTTAGCTGAGTTTGAAAATTAACTATAGTAGAGGAACAAAAGCAAAATTTTCCTTGAAACAATCTGATGCGCAGTGTTACCATACAATCAGTAATGTATTCACAATTCACAGCAATCAGTGGACCCTAAAGCCAACCTACCTCAGCTCGGTCACAGACCACATCCACATTTGACAACCCCATGGCCTCAACGGCATGCTCCAAAAACGTGCACCGCTTCTTCATCGACTCCAGCAGTGTAAATCTCCAGCCTGAAACAAACAGAACAAATCCACATTGCAGCAGCCAGAGAAACAAAAGGCACAAGGTGTTCTCAGCGACATCACCAATTATCTGCAAGAGAGAGGTGGTTACTTGGCCTTGCAACGGCAAGGATAAGCCCCGGCAGCCCGGCCCCGGAACCGACGTCGATAAGGCTGACGCCGTCGATGTCGCCGGCGCCGGTGGTGGAACGGGCGCGGTACGCGCGCTCCAGAGGGGGCAGCACGGCGAGGGAGTCCGCCACGTGGCGCGTCATCACCTCGGCCTCGTCGGTGACGGCGGTGAGATTCATTCTCTGATCAGACGCGAGAGAGTGAGTGGCGAGCGTTCCTGCACAGGTCGGCAGCGAACTACTGGGTGTTAAGCTCGGGAGGTACCGGAACTGACCTGGTTCCAGTCGAGGAGAGCTTCTACGTATACGGCGACCTGGCGCTGCTGCGGCGGCGAGAGGGAGACGGTCGCGGTGGAGCCGGCGGCGGAGGCGACGGTCGTAGCGCCGCGGAGGTTGAGGAGAGGGTGACGCGGCCGGTGGAATCTGCTGAGGAGGAGGCTAGGTAGGAGGACGCCGCGGCCGGCGGCGGCGGTGCCGCAGCAGCAGAGCAGCATCTCTCGCAGCGGCGGCGCTCGCGCAGCGCCTCAGGGGCGGGGCTTTGGGCGGGGTTTCTGACGTGGCTACGTTTTTTAGTTGAGAAAACGTATTTCTGACATGCGTGTCGAGAGGCGCCTTCTTTTTTCCGTTATTATCCCTCCCCGCCGGTCACCATGACCATCAAACAGCGGGGCCCCACTTGGAAGCGACTGTCACAAGTCGTCAACCGAGGCGGCCGCCAGTCGCCAGCCGCGACGCCAACCACCGGATCCAACCGCTGGGTCGTCCCACTCCACTCGATGCGATCGCCGATCGCCACCTGCTCCTAAGACAAGTGCTCGCTGCCAACCGGGCCAGCCCCCCTTCGCCTCCCGTTCCCCTCCCCGCCCTCAGATCCGCCGCCCCGCAGCACACCCGCCCGTGCCGGCAACGACCACGACCACCGGCGCAGCGCGCGGCGATCCCACAGGCCACCAGTGACCGCCCCATGCCGGGCCTCTTCGCCTACTCGGGCGCCGGGCTGGGCCTCCTGGCCCTGGCCGCGCTCGAGTCCCTGCCCCTGCGCCTCCGCGTCCCGCCGCACCGGCTCCTCCCGCGCCGCCTCGCCACGCCGCTGCACCTCCGGCACATCCTCGCCGCGTCCCTCTCCGCGCTCTGCCTCCTCTCGGCGCTCGTCTCCGCGCACCACCTCTCCCTCCCCACGCTCGCCGCCTCGGCCCTCTTCCTCCTCTACTCCCTCGCGCCCTTCGCGCCGCTCGCCGACCCCCTGCCCCTCCCGCTCCTCGACCTCCTCCTCGCCGCGGCGTTCGCGCAGGAGCTGCTCCTCTTCGCGCACCGCCGCCCGTCCACCGCGGCCGGGATCGAGAACCGCTACTTCGACCTGCTCCTCGTCCCCATCGCGCTCTGCCTCGGCGCCACGCTGCTCGCCGCGCACCGGCCCGGGGAGGCCGCGCCGCGGCTCGCACGCGCAGCGGGGCTGGCGCTGCAGGGCACGTGGATGGTGCAGATGGGGTTCTCCTTCTTCACCAGCGCCATTGCGCAGGGCTGCGCGCTCCACGCTGCCAGCCGCGCCGACTACACCATCAAGTGCCGCACCCACGAGGACTACCACCGCGCGCGGTCCGTCGCAACGCTGCAGTTCAACGGACACCTCGCGCTGCTTGTGATCGCCAGCGCGGCCGCATACGCGGCCGTCCTATCCAGGGCGAACCGGCCGCCGAGCGGGTACAGGATTCTGGGCAAGGAGGTGCAGATGGAGGGGATGCCGATCATGTCGCAGTTCACACTGGATTCGGATGAGGAGAAGGAAGATGAAGGGATCACCACCACAGCGGCGCCAGTGGCGAATGGGGTGGAGTCCCATGATGAGATCCCGCTGCACGCTCCTGGTTCCAAGTGACGGAGCTGGAATTGGAGTGCTTTTGCTGTAGATTATTGCAGTGGAGGGTGGCATCGACAGAGCTGCAGAATGATGCAGCATAATGTTTGTGTGTTTCTGTACCTCATTTCAATACATTCTTCACTTTTTGATGCTTGGTTAATGGTTTTTCACTGTCTATGTGCAATATCTTGCTTAGTTTGATCTTCACACAATAGAGTTAACATCTGTACAATATTGTAATTTGTTGGGTTCAGATAGATCTTTGAGAATTAAAGTTAACCCATGTTCCACTTTGAGAACACAGTGCTTTCTCCACTTACTATATTGTTTAACTAGTTCACACTTCCTTTAGTTTCTCTCATTACACAATATTTTATTTTGTTAAGTTCTGCAGCATAAATATATTTGTTCAGAGTTGCATCAAACTTTTTCTATTGCTAATGAAATCAATGTATTCTTTTTATATTTTCCATGGTCTGATGCACTGAGAATTTGGATGCAAAGTTGTTCGAATAATCAGCATGGGAATAGCCCGAATCCTCTCCACTCCATTTTCAGCCTCTCCCTCCATTGTGGGCTCATCTCACTAAGAATGCCCGGCTTCCGAATCAGGATGTTGTTGCACCTAGGCATGTGGTTTTCGAAGCATTTAGGGTGATGTGCACTGCATTCGCATTCTTCTGTGAATGCTGCCCCTGTAGGCTGTGCCTTTCAAAAAAAAAAATCAAAATCTACTGACACTCAGATTCAGAGGGGCTGATCGTGTCAATTTAACTGGCTTGTGAAGCTGGATGGCAGATTGCAAAGGTATTTGCAGGTTAATTGGGCATAGTTGTCCTTTCTTGTTGGGTGATTTCAGCTTTTCGATGCAGGATTAAGGCTTCATATTTCAGCAACAAATGCATGTTGAGGATTGCCTGCAGAATTGCCTGGAATGCTAGTAGCAAAGATGATTGATTCTATGTGTAGCTGTGGCTACTAAATGATGACATGCTTTCCAAACACATGATATTCTCTTTATCATTCATAAATGATGCCATGCTTGCCAATTACATGAGTCCTATATTGTTATGAACAATTTCTTTGGCAAGAAATTCCAGTGTAGGCAACAAAAGGCCACGCCTAATGTGGGTCAGGGTTAGTTTCTATTTTTGGAGTCGGTTTCCTTTAGAGAGAAGATTAGAGTTTGAGTTGGTTTGGAGTTTGGTTTGGAGTCGAGTTTAGAGTCTGTTAGGCCAGCTATTATATAAAGCATGGCAGAGTCATTGTAAAAAGTCATTGTAAAAAGGACAGAAAGAAGTAGATTGGAATTCTCAGAGCCTCCAGCATGAGGGTGAGATTCATATGCCTCAATCTATATTATTATCAGTAAAGCCAACAATTTAGCCATAACATCTCTGGTATCACACGGGACATTGTTGCACCTCGCTGGAACAAAATCAATCTACACCGAGATTTCCTGCCGCCCACCACCCAATTTCCCCTGTGCGCCGCCAAACCCACTGTTTCCCGTTGTAATGGGCGACGACAACACCAAGTACATCACCAAGGATGACCTCTAGGAAATCCTCGACAATGTTGTCGCGGAGATGATCTCCAAGACGGGTGAAATCGGCAATAAGATCGACAATGAGGTCACCGCCCTCAAGCAGGAACAGGGGCATTTCTCGAGCTCCCTGAACATCATCCAGATGCAAATTCTAGACAAACAGGGCCGTTTCTCCTTGGATACTCCCAACCCCAGCGGCGATCGCATGTCCCATAAATTTCGTTTTCCCAAGTACGATGGATCGGAGGACCCGCTCGGCAGGCTACACAAGGCAGATCAGTTCTTCCTCACCTAGGGAACTCCCGACGATCATAGGGTCTGGATGGTGGCGTTCTACATGATCGGCAATGTTGAACAGTGGTACTACCGCTTCCAGAAGAACCTCGGCGCTACACCAACCTGGGATGGGATCAGTTCGTGGAAGGAGTCAGCGGGCGGTTTGGCCCTCCAATGCGCAACAATCCACTCGGAGAGGTAATGCATCTACGCCGCATCGACACAGTGAAGGACTATTAGGCAGCTCGCCCGTCGCGATAATGTGACAGAGCCTCAACAAATTGCAATCTTCACCATCGGCCTCGACAATCTGATGTAGACAGATGTGGAGCTGCAGAAATCGACGACCTTTGAGGACGACATACGAACGGCGGCTCCAGATGGATGACGACTCCGACCGCGCAATTACACCAGCGCGCACGGCATTGCACACCATGGGGCGTCCCCCATTTTCCACATCAGCACAGAAGACATCAGCGCCAGCTGCGGGGACGACCCCAACCCCGGCCACACCGGGTGCACCAGGTCAAGAACCTTCCCAAAGGCGCGCGCTTCACCAGGCTCTCCCCAGAGGAGATGTCTCAACGACGCATTGAAGGAACTACCCGGAGAAATTTACTCCAGGAGATCACAAGGAGTGTTCCTTCCGCGGCATTTATTTCATGGAGATCGATGACGAAGACGGTGGTGAAGAGGACGAGGAGGACCCGCAGATCTCCCTCCTCGCCATGACTGGCAGCAAGTCTGGCGGCACCATTCAGTTGGCCACCTCCATCGCCAACACCACCCTGACAGTGCTGGTTGACTCGGGATTGACCCAGTGCTTCATCTCGACCGCGACAACAGCTCGCCTTGGGATGACTCCATCACCTCGCCCATGCATGACGGTCGGTGTAGCGAACGGGGACCGCGTTTCCACCTCCGGTGTATGCACAGCATCATCTATCAGGATTGGGAACGAGATTTTCTTAGTGGATATCTATGTCATTCCATTGGAGGGGTATGAACTCGTCCTTGGCTGCCAGCGTGCGCAAGCTGCGCACGCTGGGGCCAATTGTTTGTAATTTTGAGCTCAAGACCATGTCTTTCTGGCGCACTAATCACCGTGTGAAGTGGCTCGGCGTGAGCGCCAATTGACGCGTCATCTGTCCCTAATCACTACTCGAAACCTCCTGCAGCTACTGCTCAAAGAATTCAACGACGTCTTTGCTGAACCAGTCAGCCTTCCACCACCACGACATTCCGACCATCGCATTCATCTTCTCCCGGCAACAGAGCTAGTGGTGGTTCACCCCTACAGATACCCACAGCTTCTCAAGGATGAAATTGAGAGGCAATGTGTGGACATGCGCAAAGCTAGCGTCATTCGAGCCAGCACTTCGGCCTTCTCGTATCTGGTACTCCTGGTGCGCAAGAAGGATGGCACATGGCGTCTCTGCGTCGACTATTAGGCAATGAATGCCAAGACAGTGCGCGATGTTTTCCCCATACCCGTCATCGATGAACTCCTGGATGAACTCCGAGGCACCGAATTCTTCACCAAGTTAGATCTCTGGAGTGGTTATCACCGAGTGCGCATCCACCCGGATGACATCGCCAAGACTGCTTTTCGTACTCATCACGGGCACTTTGAGTTCCTTGTCATGCCTTTTGGCTTGACAAGTGCGCCGTCGACCTTCCAAACATTGATGAATGAGGTTCTTCGCCCCTTCCTCCGTCGTTCTGTTCTTGTTTTCTTTGATGACATATTAATATACAACAAGACTTGGTCGGAGCATGTTCAACACGTCCGTGCAATACTGCAAGTTCTTCGAGACAAGAGCATGTTCTTGAAGAAATCTAAGTGCGTGTTCGCTGAGGAGTCTGTGCATTACTTGGGGCATGTTATCTCTGCAGCTGGGGTTGCCATGGATCAATCTAACGTTGGAGTTATTGTAGCTCCCTTACGGCCATCATGAAGAAGGAGACTTTTCGCTGGTCATCTGATGCAACTGATGCTTTCAATGCCCTCAAGACAGCCTTTACTACAACAGCTATCCTTCAATTACCGGATTTTGCCAAGGAATTTCTAGTGGATTGCGATGCTTCCGATTCAGGTTTTGGTGCCGCTCTTCATCAGAATCAGGGCCCAATTGCCTTCTTTAGTCGTACTGTCGCCCCACAACATAGGAAGCTTACAGCTTATGAAAGGGAACTCATTGGTCTGGTTCAAGCGGTTCGACATTGGCGTCCATATCTCTGGACTAGGGAGTTTACTATCCGGACAGACCATCGTAGTCTCAAGTATCTGTTGGATCAGAGGCTTTCGATTATACCCCAGCATACTTGGGTAAGAAAACTTTTTGGGTATGTGTTCAAAGTGGAGTATCGGCCGGGCAAACAAAATCGTGCTACTGATGCTCTTTCACGGCATGATGAAGACACCATTGTCCATGCAATGTCCATCTCTAGGCCAGAATTTGAACTTTTTGAGGAAGTTAAAGCAGAAGCGGTCACTTTGCCGGAGATTATTGCCAAACGCTGTGAAATTGAGGATAGCACAGCAGGCGCTGCCTAGACTATGGTGGACAATTTTGTCAAGCATCAGGGGCAGATTTATGTGCCTTCCTCTTCCAGTCTTTGGCCTCAGCTTTTGGCAATAGCACACGGTGTTGGTCATGAGGGTGCTCAGAAAACATTGAATCATCTACGTGCATCCTTCTATAACCCTAGTGCTACAAAATTGGTGCAGGAATATGTTCAGAGTTGTCCGATTTGTCAGCGAAGTAAGATAGAGCAATTGCATCCAGCTGGTTTGTTGCAGCCTCTTGATGTTCCCTCTACTATTTGGAGTGACATTGCCATGGATTTTGTGGAGGGTTTTCCTCGTGTGGGTGGAAAATCCGTGGTTCTCATGGTGGTTGATCGTTTCTCCAAGATGGCGCATTTCATTCCATTAGGCCATCCCTATACGACCCTCTCTGTTGCACAGGCCTTCTTTGACAATGTGGTTAAGCTGCACGGTTTGCCTTGTTCCATTGTCAGTGATCGTGACCCGGTGTTCACTAGCACACTTTGGACGGAATTGTTTCAGTTAGCTGGAGTTAAGCTTCGTCTGAGTTCAGTTTTTCGTCCTCAAACAGATGGACAATCTGAAGTTACCAATAGAATTTTGGGTGTCTATCTTTGCTGTTTGGCTGGTGACCAACCAAGGAGCTGGTTGCCGTGGTTACCATGGACAGAGTTCTGTTACAATACTTCATAACAATTAGCTCTGCAGACTACGCCATTTAGAGCTGTGTTTGGCCGATACCCTCCAACCCTGCTATCCTATGAACCGGGTTTGTATCGTGTCATTGCATTAGATAAACAATTGCAGCAACACGATGAATTTTTGGCAGAAATTCGTGAGTGTCTCCTCCAAGCTCAAGACTATGAAAGCTTCTTATGATAAGAAACATCGGGAGGTTGAGTTCGAGGTTGATGAATGGGTCTGGTTGCGCTTACACCAACGTCAGGCCATCAGAATTACTTATGGTGGCAATCAGAAATTGGCACCCCGGTATTATGGGCCATAGAAAGTTCTGGAGAAGGTTGGAAAATTGGCTTATCGGTTACTCTTGCCACCAAAAGACAGAATTCATGATGTTTTCCATGTTGTTTTCCTCAAGAAATTTCAAAGCGACCCTCCTACGTTGTTCCTCTTCCGGTCATTGCTCATGGCCGAGCTTTATCTGTTCTTGCTACTATCTCTCATGCAAACCCAACTCGAGATTCTTGGGACATTCTTGTTCAATGGGTTGGTCGGGGTCCTGCAGAAGCTACATGGGAACCGTTGGAGTCCTTCAAAGAACGCTACCCAGATTTTCAACTTGAGGACAAGCCGTTTTCCCAAGAGGACGGAAGTGTTATGAATAATTTCTTTGAAGAAATTCCAGCGTAGGCAACAAATGGCCACGCCTAATGTGTCTCAGGGTAAGTTTCTATTTTTGGAGTCGGTTTACTTTAGAGATAAGATTAGAGTTTGAGTTGTCTTGGAGTCTATTAGAGTTTGGAGTCTGTTAGGCCAGCTATTATATAAAGCACGACAGAGTCATTGTAAAAAGGACAGAAAGAAGTAGGTTGGAATTCTCACAGCCGCCAGCGTGAGGGCGAGATTCATCTGCCTCAATTTAGCCAGCAATTTAGTTGATTATCAGTAATTTAGCCAGCAATCTATATCATTATCAGTAAAGCCAGCAATTTAGCCATAACATATATATAGTTGATTTAGCATTCATGACTTGTCCAATGCACTGCTAAAATAATAACATATAGTTTGTTTCCTTTTTCATTTCTCTCGGTTAACACATTCCATGAGCAGTGGCGGACACAGGTTTCTGCCGAGACTAGGGCCAACTTTTAAGGTTAAAATGATCATAACTCATATATATATATATATATGGATTTAGGAATACCGTAGTGCCAAAATTTTAAAACAAACAAATTACCATATAAGTACGTTTTTCAAAAGTGCATGAAAAATATAGTTTTTGTGAATCATAGAATTGTGGATTTTGGCCCTATAAATTAATGTTCTCCTCAATCGAGTGCTGAAGTGAATCTAATGTGCAAATCATTATAATTCTATAAAAGATGCAACAAAATGACATCAGAGTAAATCCTAGCTCTCGTGTATATAGTGTTGAGTGTTGACTGCTGCCAATTGAAAAATAACGATACAACTGAATCAGTGAATCCTTAATTAAATAATACATGCTCGGAGTGAGAGGATGTCTGCCTGGTGACTGCTTTGCATGCGTCTGAACTCTGGAAGCTGTGAGGAACTGCGTACTGCTGTGCTGTTGTGCCTTAGCTGGTGGACTGTGCCTGTTATTTTGGTGTCCAATATTAAGAGGGCCTAGTGGAGGTTTCTGGGCTGTGACTAGAGCCATGGCCCCTGCGGCCCTAGGCGCAGGTCCGCCCCTGTCCATGAGCATGTGCTTATGGTTAAGAAACAAACTGTGGTAATGATAGTCTTCTATTGCTTGGTAATGCTTGTTTGTTTTGCTTAAATATCTATACATGATTTTTTATGGCTCCTATATGCCATCATGTTTGAGGTATAAAACTCTGGCTCTTTTTTATTGTTGAACCATAGCAGAAAGGATTCAAGTATGACAATGGCAGGTCAATCCAGAGTTTCAGATGTAGATCCATGAACAGATAACGGAACCATTTGCAGCAATTCAATTATAATAGGCAGTTGCAGGAACTAGATTGACATCTATGTTTAGTAAGTGATCTTCAGCCTTCAAAAAGTGATGAAGTTTCAGTGAGTTTCATGTGAATGAAATGCAGAAATTAGTCTACAGACTATGATAGCAAATTCTTGGGAAAGTGTCTGAGTATAGATGGTAGTAGTCAAAACAAAAAAAGAAAGAAAATCAGGTTCTGAATCCACCAGTCTTCAATGATGGATCTGACTCATGGAAACATTCTAGCAGGAAAGTCACTTTTATCCAGAAATATCTATACACATATGCAGGTTTACCTAATATGGATTTTCTTGTAGTTTCAGGAGACAACTGTATCATGCACCAGGAAAGAAGAATCATTTCGTTGGCCACATCAATATGATATCTAACTTGCAGTCAGCCCAAACTCCAGTGAAACAAAGTGTTATTTCAATCCATTAAAAGTAAAGACCATGGCTTACAGATATTTTTCTGTGTATGGATTAGATTACTGCACAAAACCCCGAAGCGAATGATTTAAAGTAGGATCAGAATTGAGGAAAATATTGGATTCATTTGGATCGCCACCGTGTCTTCTTGATTTATCACAAGCAATTTACAAATTTCAACCTGCTATGGGTAGGCCATGGGCAAGTTGTACCACAAGTCATGTGGCTTATCTGCTGCAAGTTGTCTAGCATGGTTGTCTGACATAACCATTCATGGTTAGGGAAAAAAGAGGAGTGAAGTAGGCAGAAAGCAGGCCCTCCTATAACACATGCGTGTTGCTTTCATGGAGAGAATTTAAATGCTAAGTGCCAAGCTGGATCAACAGTGTCTTCTTTGAAAAAAACAAAAGGCTACAAAATGAGTGTCCCGCATTTGGAAGGCAGTTCTGCTGAAAGATCAGTCCAACATCAATTCTCTCAAATTAAGTAGCATGGTAGGTTGTTCTCACATGACTGATTGTTGGGTTCAACTCTGTTTACTGTGATGTCATATATACATGCCTTTCTTGCCTTTGAACTTATATTGCCTTTATATATGCCTTTCTGCCCTTTGAACTTATAATACCTTTCTTAGTTTGGTTGACTTGGTTTTTCTATGGAAGCAGTCTTATGTTAATTTTTGTGAATAAAAAGTTAACGGTAGGAGCTGAGCTGGTTGGACAAGCATTATGATTATGTTTCTGGTATCGTTTTTGTTGGAGCGCTTCTGAAAGGGGTACATGAACCTGGTGCACCCTCTCTCGTATGTAAGAGAACCAGTACAATTTATATGGTTAAAGTAAGTTAACTAAAGGTAAATTTTTGTTTTCACCCTGGTGCATGTGCATCATGGTGAGTGAACGTGGCTTCGCCCCTGCCTGGAACTGAGTATATTAGTTTATCATCCTGTGCATGCATATGAGTGCGAACAAAAGTTGACAACATTTTTAGTTTTTATCAACTTTTTATGGCTAAGCCTCATTTAGTCCTTTGATCTCATCACCCAATAACTGCTAGTCTTCGGAGAGTTTATCTATTTGTTCTGATCAGCAGATCTAAAATTTTCATATTTGGTAAATCTGGCCATTCCGGCGACGACTACTGATTAATTCCATACCTTTCCTCTCCTTCCATGAGTTCTTCTTTGTCAAGGAGAATTCACTAGTTGTGAGAGTGAGAATGCACTAGTTGTTTATCTGTTGATACACTAGCCTTTCCTGCACTAGCTTTAGCAGTGCCTATCTTATCGCTGTTGCTGTTGCATCATGTCTTTCGGTCCTTGATAATAAGCAATGGATAATGCAACAGGTCTAGTGTCTGTTTGCTTCTTGTGGCTGTCTCAAGTAGGGTCCTGCCTGAGCTAGTGTATTAGAGGCCGGTTTCTATAGCCATGCCTACTTTAGCACATCCGTGGTTAAATCTAGTAGAAGTCATAACTTGATGATCCAAACTTCAAATGTGGCATACTGAGTAGTCAAACGGAACACATTCGACTAGCTCTACGCATCCATGGTCTCATATCATTCATCAGAGTGATGAAATAAAAAATAATAATTTCTACCATCAACTTTATGTCTTCCAACATACAAAGTCTATTTTGTTCTTTTATGCATACTGGGTGTGTTATAAGGCCCCATTTGGCAAGCAGATACGTTTCAGCTTCTTGCTTAGTCAATTTATCCCTACCAAACGCACCAAAACGTGAAACATTTCAGTTTGAATCACCTGAAACATTTTTTGCTTTAAAATCTAAGTAAGAATCACCTTAAAGGTTGTTTCTCCCGTTTTTGATTCACCAATTGTTTCGAGGGGGAAACCTGAGAATCACTAGAGAAACGTATCTAAGGAGACACACGATCTAAAATGTTTCCAGGAGAATCTGGAGCTGTACCAAACGCGCCTATAGTGTCTCTGGATGTTAGTTTCTAGTGTCTCATACCGAAAACAGTTTGCACATTTCCAAAGAGGTTCCTTGTAACTTTAATATGTGTATTAAATATGAGCCCCTTTATCATAGCACTTATTGCTCCAATGCTTGATACAATATCATCATTAAGGATTAGCTCTTCTATATAGTACTAGTATAAAAAGGTCAATTGTTCAATGGTGTGGATTTATCCACACACTGTCCAAAGCTTAAGTGGATCACATGAATCAAATAAAGATAAATTAATGCAGGAGACGTGCAATTGTTGGCTCACTACGCATCGATGTGTTGCTTGAGACAATATCATCATTAGGAGCTAGCTCTTCTATATTCCACATATAGAACACAAGACTGATGTTGATCCTATAATCTAGCAAACGTGGCACCAGCATATTGGTGATGGCCTAATCAGATGTGGATTCTATGATCCTCTCCTTAGTCCAAGTGGGCCTTTGAATGACGTAGTCCAAGTCGATGTAGGGTTAAGTATCAAATTAATTGAGATTAATGAAGCATGTGCCAACATCATTTTTTCTTTTCAACGACGTATACACCATGCTAAGTGTGATTTTACCCTTACTGGATTTATGCCTTTTATTTTGAAAATAATACTCAGAGAAGTAGAAAATGGAAGGTTTTGTATTGTACAAAATACCGAAGCCTTTAGACAGCAGGAAGAATTTTTTTCTAAACTAACAAAATGATAATATACTGTTGCTTCATATTCATGCGTAGAAAATCTTATACATATTATTGGGTTGTATTAATTCGGTGTTATCTGAAACGCTAGATACTAGATAGGCAACTCATGGCTAGCTATTTCCCTTGACTAAACGTTGTCTATCCCTTAACTAAACATTGTCTATCCCATGACTAAACGTTGTCTTCAAGTCTGACATCTAGACATTGTCTAGACGGATCTATTGGAATCTACTGGTGTAATCCTTGAAATTCTTTGATTTGTACTACTGGTGTAATCTGACAATGCGTCTGCCGTGCACTGCCGTGCTATGAAACTTGGCTTTGTACTGTGCACTGCCGTGCTATGAAATTCGAAGCCATTTCTCGAAGACTTTTGTATCAGTCCTCGTACTGCCGTACCATGCTATTAGTAAACCTTGTGGCCTTGAGTGGTCTTTTATGGTGCTTCGTACTAGCAGGTGGTAGTATGTAGTATAAACTAGATATTAGCATGGGTGTTATGGTAACATAAAAAATTTATTTTTCCCCAGGCTGCCGGACCCTATGCTGTCATACAAATGAAAATGAGGTAAAGTAGGAGAGATAGAAATAATGAAATTAAAAATTAAAGATATATCATAATTACATATCTGTCATTCTAAAATTAAAGATATGTCAAAATTACATATCTGTCATTCTGTTTTCCCCATAATACCCCTATACTACATATACTACTTACTTCATACTATCTATACTACTAAACACGGTTACAGTAGTATACAATTAATCTGGTCCGTCCGATCTTTATATACTAAGTCTTTTTTAAGACCAGTATGACGCACCGTAAAAGAGCTCGGAATGAAAGGGCAAGCATCACCTGATTCATGCTGCCAGCTGCTCTATATAAAGGGGCACATTGTAGGTTAATGCTTCCATCATCGTTTGCTCACTAGCTAATTCACTCAAGACATCTAGCTTATACAGTTATACTATGGCCACTATGAAGGCTGCCATCCTGGCCCTTAAGGTCCTGGTGCTCGGCTTAGTGCTGCTTGCTTATGCTGGGATGATCACTCAGGCCCAGCAGTGCGGCAGCCAGGCTAATGGCGCGACGTGCAGCAACAACCTCTGCTGCAGCCAGTACGGATACTGCGGCCTTGGTGGTGACTACTGTGGCACTGGCTGCCAGAGCGGCCCATGCTACTAGCTGGCTACTCAGCCCGTCATCCTCCATGTGTGAAAGAAATACACCGTGGGCGTTTGTCAGCATGCAGCACTACATCTCCGACGAAATAAAAGTGCTGTTACTATAATAAGTATGTAATGAAACCTATGTACGTGTACGAGGTCGAGTATAGTATATGTGCATGCAAATGAATATGTGGAAGCCCATATGTACTATGTATGAATAAAGTTGCGATGCACCTTTGTGAGAAGAACGTAACTAATTAACCATACATGCATTACCATATCATTTACGCATTTGATATAACTAAGCATATGCTTGTTTCTTCTCATGCCCTGCTTACAATTAATATGTTTTGAGGGTCATGTTAGATTGATCTCACCGACCCGCTCCAACGACCGAGTCGGGTCCCTGATCCCGCCCTGATTGGGGCAGCCCAACCACGTCATAGTTGGTGGCCCCCCATCGCACAACATCATTAAAAGAGAGGTCGGGTCGGGGGACGCGCACTCCAAGGTTCGCTATGCCCCTCACGCCCAACAACAAACCCTAGACGCCCGATGTGGACGGCGCTGAAGCAATGGGAAGTCCTCCTCCAAGCAAGGCTGCAATCATCGTCATCTCTGCACCAACACCGACATCCAAGCCTCCGGCGGCGCCCTCAACAACGACGACCATGGCGTCTTCCTCCTCCAAGCCGGATGGTTTGCGCCTCCATTCTCTCCTCCTCGCTACCTCTCTGTTAGATCCAAAACATGTTGTTTTCAATCTTAAATTCAAGTTTTATCCATCTATCTATGCCTAGAGATCCTTTTAACGCTATCAAGCTATCACAAGCCTAGTCCCTAGAGAAGATCTGGAAAAATTGGGGGGAGATAGATAGAGTTCGGAGGTAGGAAAATATGTGACTGGAACAACTTGGGCCCGAGTTTTTCATTTCCTTGTTCAGCACCGCGGAGCAATTCAAATTCATGGCTTTCTATGGTCGTCCTCGGCCACATAGGGCCCACACCGCCATACACGCACACATCCACTAGCATCGTCTGATGCCAGTCATGCTGCTAAACCAGATCAATGAATCCCATGATCCCGAACAGTTTCAGTTGCTCTCCAATTTTCATGTCACCGTATAGTGCTCATAGGTGGTTCTGTACTGAAGACACTCTGCGGTTATATATTTCCCAATGCCTACCATTCCTATATGGTGCTATCCACCCTGTCTTGTTATTCACCATTCTTATATATATATAAACGATGCCCTGGAAGTATGGCGACTTGCGAGGTACCACTAGATTGTTTTGTGAAATAGTAGTACAAATGCACACCCCTATGGCACACAAACTCTATCCCTATAAGCACATGCTAGATGACCAGATTGACAAAGTTACCATGTAGCTGCTTCGTTGTCGACGGATATGTCGCTTGCCACTAACTAAAAGAATAGTGTTGGTTAAACTTGGAGTAAATCCGGAAAAATGCGAACACCTATGCAGAGTCGATGACTCCAATCCAGTTCGGCAAGTTCCACAACAAGGAATCTTCCAACCTAGCTGGGCAAGTTCACGCGAGGTACCATTAGTTGGTGACTCCATTAATGTGAAATGGATGAGGAACAATTATCCTATTTAATGGACCTTGCAGAATTGGCATGCAGTTTACGTTTTGAAACAACTTCTAAATGAACTATTTTAAAATTTGTATTTTCTATGTAGTTTGGTAGGATATTTTCAATGACAACTAAGGTGTGTACATATGCACATAGAGGACCTAGGTAATATTGTTCTAATAGAACAATTTAGTCAAGAGGGTCATCTATTCTAATACTCATCTTAATTTATTTTGTATATGCTCAGTTTCTAATTTAATTATTAGTATGTGTCTGTTGCACAGATGCATCCCATGCCAATCCAAACTAGTTCTTGCACTATATAAATGACACTATTGATTAAGGCTATGTTTGGTAGCCACGAGTTTAATCCCCAAGAGGATTTAATCCAGGAACGGGTTGGGTGAATCCCCTTTCTGTCCCTCAATCTACTTGATGATATCAATTATATAACAATCCTGTGGGGTGTTTTTTTTTGAACTAGAATCCTTAGTCGAGCTGCGAAAGGTGCATGTTGGGTCAAAGCGTAAGAGAGCCGCACGGAAGAAGGCAGAAAGCCTCAGGACTTGTCTTCAGCTGTGGGCATGAACCCACAATCAAGGTGTCCAGGAAGATCACCACAGTCCAGGGATTGTCCACGACTAGTGCCATGGACAGCGGAACCACTGGAAGCACAACAAGCTGGGTGGCAGGTGCTTTAAAGATGAAAAAGTTCTCATTCAAGCCCAAGCTGAACCTGTTGATGAGGTGAATAAAAGCACTACTCATGATGTAATATATGTTTGATTATTGTTGAAACAGGAAGCTAATCTTGTCACTCATAATATGACAGATCGCCAGCGGAAACGTTTGTCAGGGCCATGCAATCATTAGAAACAGAAAGCAGTCCCGTGTTGCCACAGAGGAGGAAACAAACAAAGAACAACCCGTTGTTGGTGTGGATGCGGCCAGGACTGAAGCTGAAACTGCCACCACCATGGAAGTAGATGAGGGCACTCCTGCAGGAGCAATAGACGGCTTGGACCTGAACAAGCCAATAGAAGAAATCCCCGGTGATCTGCCGCAGATCACCCACAGTACATCCCCACCAGTGGATGAAGAAGTCGTTCAAGCTGACGAGGCAAATGCAGAGGTATGTCCCATCATAGAATATGTCAGAACTGGTCCACCAATACATATTCATTGGCTGTTATTTGTAAATGCCATGTTTTGTGATCTTCAAAAGCCACAGACTGAAGAAAGATTGCCAGAGACAGAAGTCCACGAAACCACTCCTCCGCCACGAGTTGATGAGCCAGGAACTGTAGTCTGAACCATCCTTGAACATATTAAAAACATCCTTGTGATAATATGTTGCTACAAATTTGCAGGTCAATGTTGAAGAAGAAATTCAGGAATCCAAGGCTGCTGAGCTGAAGAAACATCTTGAAGCCACGCTGGTAAGGGACGCTAACCCGTGTAAATAAATCATCAATAAAGTACTCGATTACGAGTTAACTATTGTTGAATAGGCCATTGCCAATGAAGTAGAGGAAAACGACAATGCTGGTCTTGTAGCTCGAGTAAAAGAACTTGAAGAAGACTTGAAGGATGCATTTGAAGCCTCACCGGGACATGATTGATAACCTTCATAAGCAACTCGAGGGCCTTGGCGATGAAATATCCCGACTAGATACACAGAATTGTACCTTGAGAACTCAAGTGACCAGTAAGTACTCTTATCTGGTGAGAAAGGAATCGTCGCTATAATATTTGTTCACTACAAAAACTATTTAATCTGTGATGGATTTTTCGTGATGTTTTCAGAGAACGTCATTAATTCGCAGTTGTGGATACCAAGCCCAAAAAACTGTGACGTTTTATCATTTTTGTCACAGTCCGGCGCAAAATACTATGATGTTTTAGTAAATTCGTCACAAACAACATTCAACAAATGAAAAAACATCATATTTCATATGAAAGAAAAATGAAAAAAATAAAAGATAACATAATTGCAAACGCACAGGATCGAACATGCACACTCTAGAGTGGGAAGCAACTCACTTATCATTGAACTAGTACTTGGTTTGTTAATCTTACAAATGACTAGTTAGGTAGTGATAAACTCGCCCTAGAAACCACTAGGAATTTGTCAAAGTATAGCGGAAACAAAATGAATAATAATTAAGTTGCAGACATATTAAGCTCTTCATTCAATCAAACTGCACACTAACAAGCTAGCTAGTTACTGTAATTGGTAAGGATTAAATAACTGTAGCAAGCAATTAACAAAAGCTAGTGCTATGCCGAGATGCTGGTAGTTATAGGAATTATGCAAGGCTAAGAAACGATTAGCTCACTGTTTATTGAAATAAACAAATGACTAGCTGTTATTTGTCAATAAGAACATACCAAGGTCAAGCATTGGTTAGCTCATTGTTCATCCAAATAGACAAATGCCAAGCTGTTGTTCACCGAGAGAGATATTCAAACATGCCTGCTGCCAGTATTAAAAAAAAGCCTGTCGCTACTCACCTGCGTGCTGCTGGGCTGCACGCCTGCATCCGCTCGCGTGTCTGCGTGTGGCCGGCCTCCTGTTGGCCTGCTGCGCCTACGCGCGCCGCGCTGGGCCGCGTCGCCGTGGTCCGCCTGGACACATGGATCTAATCCCGCCCACACTGGTCCACGTTGCCTCTGCTGGCCGGCGGCGGGGAGGCAAGGGCCCACGTGCGCCCCTGGGCCGCACGCACGAGCAATTAAGGCTGTGTTTGAATCTAGGCCTCACTTCCCGAATTTGGGAGCCAAATTTTGGTCTTTTTAGGGTACGTGCGTCACTGTAACGTTTCATTTGTACGTATAAAAAATTATCTAAAAATTAATTAATTATGTTCAAAATGTTCGTCCCGCATAGTACAACAAAACTGTATAATTAGTTTTCGATTTCATCTACATTTAGTACTCCATACTGTCACACCCGGATTCACACAAACCCGAATGCCGCCATATGTGTGCCCAGGATGTCCACATAACACATACATCTTACAAAAATGGATAATCAGAGCACATATGCTCGAATAAAACATTTTACATCAAAGTTTACCTAAACAAAACACAGCGGAAGTCTATGTATTAACTCTCTGGACAGGTAGAGCATCAAGTCCACAGGGACACCGACTGGTTGACCACAGCTCAGAAGTACGGAAGATCTTCAGAAAACTCAGTAGCTATCTCAATCATTGATCCATCTGTTACCCATTCGAGATTTTGTTGAATAATGACAAGTGTAAGTAAAACATTTACTTAGCAAGTATAGCACGGTGTATGAAGGCTTAAAAGAATGCTTGACACGGCTGAACTGCATTAGCACTTTTAGTTGATTCATTTTAGCATTATCCAAGTTACTGCAAGTGAATGAAGTCCCAGTTCCAACTCAATTAAATAAAGTGGAAGTGACATTAAGCATAAATAGACATCATCTTCTAATCAAAAAGGATCCAGGCCGCTCGTGACCCTGAGCAAGGCTATCATGATAGATTATACACTCTGCAGAGGTTTCGCCCTTTACCCACCAGTCACGTAAAAGTTCAAAGGAACTTTGCACCCAACCACGCACATCAACACTTCTGAGGTGTGACTGCATAGGGACGCTACGGAGTTTTTCACAAGACACCCTAACAAAACAGTAGCCACTATGGTACAACACAGGCAGCATGATCCAAGGCACCGAGATTGACTGACTCTCAGGGCGCAGCGATAAGAGGGTCAATGGCGTCCAGAGCGCGGGCACGCATGCCAACAAGTAAAAGAGCGCGACGTGCGGAGTTCCCATACCACAGGGACTCCCAACACGGGACTGTGCCTGACAAGACATAGCCGACGGTACCCCCGTCCTCGGTGGATTAAACAATACTCTCACGAGTGCTTCCCATAGCGCCGTCGGCCCCATCGATAACTACTGTCAAGCTAGAGCCGTACAAGTTACTTGACCAAGACCAGAGCCATAATAGTTCTAGCGGTGGCGACAGGCTCCTGGGTTGCCGCTTTAAGAACCGGACCTTAGGGAGAGACACTGGAGCAAAGCACACAGCACATGCCCAGTTCCCTAAACCATGTTGCTAAAAAGCAAGTTTTATCATTAACATTGAAGTGAACCATGGAGTCATCATTAACAATTAAATAACGGTGACAGTAGCTGCGCATAGCAAAGATTCTACCCATATGCAATAATCCCAAGGTGACAAGGACAGGAGTATACAAACTAGGTACAACCTTAATAGGACATCAATTTAGACATATGCATATGAAAGTAAATGTATGTAAAAAGTGTGTTTAGGTAGCAAGGATTGTCCGTGCTATAACTTGCCTCAAATCTATTATAATTACTCATAGTCTTCAAATCTTGATCTTCAAACTCTTCTGCTTGAAATCTCTCGATAACGTTCCTCTACTCGAAGTAATCATCGAGCACAACAGGCAGCTAAACAAGCAAGCAAACAATGTACAACTAAGAACAATACACCAATCAAAATAAAAGATTTAAAAGAGCGCACTAAAGGATAGGACTCGAGGCTACGGTCACGTGAGCGCAAGAATCACTGAAAACGGATTAACGGTTGAGAAGATACAACTATCGGATTTATATTATAAAAGAAAATAAAATACTATATGATTGATTAATTTTAGTTAAATAAATAATATAAAAGTTATTTCAGAGAAACATCCTATTTTGAAATTAATTCAATTTCATTTGAATTTGTAAAAGCCAGAAATAAACTAATCATATTTTATTTATAAATGTTTATGTAGAATTTATACAATTAAACATTTAACTTTAAGTAATAGAAATATGTGAGAGCATCTAATCGAATAATAAGATATTTCGTGTTGAACTAGTCCATATTATATTTAGAACATATTATTGTTGATATTATTCAAATTAATATTTAATTATAAAAATTCGGAGTAAAACTCTAATTTGCTTTTAATTAGTAAAAGTAGTTAAATAAACATTATTCAATTTAACCTTAGTTTGCAAAAACCCGAGATATGACCTAGTTAGTTTTATTTACAAAAGATATTGAATAATATTATACTCACAAAATTAATATTAACATTAACTTGTCAAAACCGTAGCAGAAACCCTAGATTGCTTTTAATTGGAAAAATAGAATTGAATAGCCTTTAGTCAATTTAATAATAACTAAAATTCAGAAATAATTTATATGTTAAACAATAGTGCCAACGTGTAGTTTAAGTCAATATGAATCTAACGCCATGAGAACGAGTCGAATCGGAGTTAAAACGTGACATCTATGCGATAAACGAGGCTGCAAGGACCTGGACGTAATTAACTATAGCTTCCAGGGACTAGCAGGGAAGTTTCTCAAGACACAGTGAACAAAGGCCGCAAAAAGGTCAAAGGCTAGGGTTAGATCTGCAAAAGGAGCCCGGCTGGGTTTATGCGTGAAGGGGAAAACGTGTAGGGGGATTTTTGCAAAATTGACAAGACACAGGAATAGATCTACTATTTACGCGATTCTCCAGGGGCCTAAACGCAAAATTTGGTCGTCTTCTTCCTCGCGACAGGAAGTGGAGGCTCGCCGGCGCTCGGGTTCACTAGCTCGCCGACGCTACGGGGGCTGGGGGTCCTGGGCGAGGCGCGCAAGGGAGAGAGGAGGCGTTGGCAAGCTCGTGGAGGTGCTCACCCTTGAGGGAAGTGGACGACGGCGGCCGGGCGTCGGAGGCAGTAGATGGCGGCGACGGCTCCGCGTGGGGGAGGCGCTCCGGTGGCGGGGTGGCCAGGAGAAAGGGCGGCGAAGGTGCGGCTTGGCGCGGAGAAGATCATGGCGGCGACGGTTTTTGACGACGTGCGGCGAGCGCGGTGATTCGACGGCCATGGCGCCGGCGGCGCTCGGACCTCCGGGGCGGCGGTGCTCCGCGGCAGCGGTGCCACGCAGAGGGGGAGGTGAAAGCGGGGGCGGCGGCTAGGGCACGCAGCGGCCGGGGCGGCTCGGGTCGCGCGATGCTTTGAAGGGGCGCGGACGCCGAGGAAGGAAGGGGCGGCGGCGCGGCGGAAATCGCGGCGGCGGCGGCGTGACGCGCGTGGGGAGGGGGCAGGCGTGCGGCGCGCGCGCGAGGTGGGCCAGCTGGGCCGCGCGTGCACTGGGCCGGGCGAGCGCTCCGGCGTGGGCCGAGCGGAAAAAGGAAGGGAGCGGGCCGGCGCGGACGTTGCGCTGAGCGGGGTGAGCGCTGGCTTGGGCCGGGAAACGCGGGGAAGGGAGGAGTGGGCCGGTGCGCGCGGGAGGGCTGGGCCAAGGCGCGCTGGCCATCTCTTGGGCCCCGAATCGGGCCTCGCCAGCTCGGCCCGAGGAAAGAAATGAGGCCCAACGACAGGAAGAAGGGGGAGGTTGGGGAGCAGGCCGGATCGGGCTTTTAGGGAGGATTCGGCCCGGAGGGGTTTTGGGTTTTCTTCTTTTTATTTTCAGAATATTATTTTTCGGTGCAGTGATATATCCAAAAATCTCTAGATAAATCATTTGAGCCACGAAAAATACTCTGAAAATTCCACAAATTCCAGGAAAAATCCCAGACATAGATTCAGACACGAGGAATCCAAATAAAGTGTTTAGAGCTCATGAAAAAGGTTTTAGAACATCCCCAAAATTGGAATATGCTCTAAAAAATAGGAATAAATTCAAGAAAAATCCGAAAAAATTCCCATGAGGCTCTTAAATGCCTTTTAGAAACTTGCACACATAAAACCACTAAATGCAAGCCGGCATGAATGCAAAGCACACAATGTTAAACCTATTTGTTTTATTTTAATTTAGAAAAATGGTTTTCCCTGCAAATTAAATAAAGTTGAATTTTTTTTAAAATTATGAGAAATTCTTCATTTAATTATTCTTAAAATCACATCCTGAAATCCAAAAATTTCAGGGTGTGACACATACATATGCCGATATTTTGATGTGATGGGAATCTTTTTTTGCATAGTGAACTTTGGGGGTGGAATTTAGGATCTAAACAAGGCCCTAGTGACTAAAGTTTAGTCCATCAAATATATGATAATTAGAAGGATTAAATATAAATTAATTATAAAACTAATTACATAAGTCATGTTTACTTCACGAGACGAACCTAACAAGCCTAATTAATCTATAATTAGTACATAATTATCACATGATTACTGTAGCATTACATTGTCTAATCATGGACTAATTAGACTTAACAGATTCGTATCGTAAAACAGCCCTCCCTTATGTAGTGTGTTTTTAATTAATCTATATTTAATACTTTTAATTAGCAAAATCAGATTCAATGTGACGGGACTAAAATTTTAGTCCGGGAACCAAACATGGCCTAACTTTGCAGCATGGGCCCGCTGCACAAGGCCGCTATTCCTCGGGAAACCTAGCTTCCAGAAGTTTTTTTTACTACACGGCTTCCACTATTTGAGATTTGTGAGGATTGGATGAACAGACTGGATTGATGCGGGAGAAGAGCAAACAACAGCGTGAAAGGTGCATGTAGACAGATGGAGGCACGCGGTTGGTAGCATGCATGAGTTGGTCGGATGTGATTCCAATTAGATTTCGATCTTTGAATTCATTTTTCTTTCAAACTATATATTATTTTTCAAATCTGTTTGAACTGTGGTGTTGGTTAGAATTTATGCAACAAAACAAGCTCCAATTTAAATATATTTTATATTTTCAATACTCTTTTTGAAATCAACATTTACAGTAAACTAGTTCAACATTTTCGTTATTCTATTTCAACATTTAATGTAAGAACTATTGAGATATTATTTTTGAAAATGTTAATTATTAGTTGAATCTAGTTTAATATTAGGAATATACTACTTCAACATTTTTCTTATACCGTCTCAACATTTTTAATATACTATTTCAATAAAAATATTAAATTAGTTTTCTAAGTGTTGAACCAATATTTCTAAAATTTTGAATCCGTTGACAAGAATGTTGAATCTGGTATCATACGAAATTGCTGGAGGCTAATAGAATTTCGTGCCCAAAAATAATTCGAATACGATTACTTGCGCGGCTTTGTTTTCAACGGAACAAAAAAATCTCATGGGGGATGTGCGCATAATCGTGGGCAGTACTAGTGTGTTTTTGGACTTTTATTGGGCCTCTAAGCCTAGTTGCTTATCTAGTGTACAGAAGCTATATAGGAGCCCCGCTATTCCTCCCCTACGGTTACTGCACAGAGAAGAGCGGAGAAAAATAGAAAGAACAAGCACCATCCGTGCTCCACTACAAATCTAAATTACTCTCTCGATTTTTCACGAAACTTTACGAAACTCGAGCCATAGCAACACCTCTTCAAGGGCTAATAGATCTGGAAAATAGATCCAGAAAAGCTCAAGTAAACCTCACGAATTTTAGGATGAATGAAAAACGCCATGAAGAATAATCTTTGGGGAAACTCCAATTCGCGTCAAATCCATGAGGAATTCGTAGGGAAATCACGTCAAAGTTGCTAACAAGAATCCTTGCAAAAAAATCCCCAACGAATTTCATAGATTTTGTACAAAATCAGGGAGAACGAAATATCCTAAAAATACTAATGGTAGCGACGATGAACATATGAATAATTGATCTTTTTCTTTTTAATCTAGAATCAAAATTTGTAACCGGCATTTCTCTATCACACGTAATCTAAATTTGTTGGTTCTTTTTCTATTTTTTTCTAAAATCATGATCTTTCATTTAATATCATTTGTTAGTATGATAACTCCTATATTATAGATATTTGTCATATGGCGTGTTTTCTTCCACCTAAGCAGAGAACAAAAGAGTAAGCTTTTGCATAACAATTGCTAATGTAACTATATTTTCTAATATTATGGGCAATATAAGGTTGTGTCCAAATTTTAGGTTCATACGAGTTCAAGAATGTTACAAAGTATTCAAACCTCAAAGTTTGACTTGATTTATAGAAAACTATGTGAGAGATGTATCGATTTGTGAACAACGTGTGGTCTCACTTTATTAAAACCATTTATATTTTTTACGATAAATTTATGAAC
Organism: Echinochloa phyllopogon; assembly: GCA_033239725.1. Classification (NCBI taxonomy): domain Eukaryota; kingdom Viridiplantae; phylum Streptophyta; class Magnoliopsida; order Poales; family Poaceae; genus Echinochloa; species Echinochloa phyllopogon. Next base: position 9,734,972 of record BTCW01000013.1, on the reverse strand, counting down.
CAAAAATATATTGCTACTTCAATTTGTAGAATTTTCTAACCAAATTTAGATATTATTGTAATTGTTACGTTATGATTTTGAGATAAAAGTTTGAATTATCCCCAACAAATACTTGAATCTTTCATCTTATTTCAGGAGATGAGTTAAAATGGAACGTACATGTTTGAATGTATTCGTTTATAGAATTCTCAAATCTTATTTGAGACACTTGTAGTTTAAATTACATTAACTTCTAATAAGCACTCGTTGTAATGAATAACACCTGTACTTGTGTTACAGAGCTGCAAAAGGAACTTGTTGATGAGAAGAGTACTGCAACTTCATGGTACAATGCTTTCCAGGCAAAGATCGAAGGGTGCAATGACTTTGAAAAGCTTGCACTAAAAAGAGCAGAAGACTTGGCCAAAGAACATTAGATCCGTGTTGACAGTAGAAGGCCCTTGGACAAGCCCTCAAAGATCAACAAGCCAGGCAAGGTGAGTTAGAAAAGCTGCTAGCAGATAAGAAAGCACTCGAAGATGTCATGCATCCAATCCTGGAGATGATAACCCCTGAAGGTGCAGATATATCAAACCAGTCGGTTTTGGAGCGCCTGAGCATGGTACCCTAGCAAATTACTAATTTCTGTAAAGACACCATGAAGGACTGCATCAATCGATTGATTGCTATGGTTAAGGCTCACAATCCTGCAGCTGAACTGGAAGTAGTCGAACTGCCAGAGGAAGTCACTTTAGAACAATATGAAGCCTTAGTCGTGGAGACCGAGCCTATAGCGGAGAAGTTCATCAACTCGTTGGAAGAGTGATGTAATGAAAATAATTTGAACAATTCTTGTAATATAAGTACTTGATAAGTGGTCTTATATTTCCTGGTTGATTGGATATCGTTGAGTACTTTAGCTATTGCATGAATACTTTTTGTGAACCATCTGTTAATGCAAATCTAGTCGAGAGTTTGTCTGTTTAAGACCAATTGGGCTGTTAGCCTAAGGTACTACAATTTGTAGTTTTTAGATTACGCGTTTATGCAAAAATACGATACAAATGTACGCACAGACACGTCTAGGATAAAACTCTGTTGAGTTCCTATAGTGTATAAATCGAGAAGACTAGTGTAAGATCGTAATCGAGTACATACAACAGAAAATCACGAGGCTTTTTAATGAAAGTAGAGCAACAAGGGAAACGAGATGTGTTCCTACAACCGTGTATGAGTTGGGGCAGCTCAACCAAGACTTCTAAGGCTTAGTGCCACTTTCATAAAAAGTAGTTCCTTTGCACAAAGTATGGACTTACCCTGAACTTGTATCCCGACTAGTGTCTGTTGTCAAACAAGCTTACACAGGGCCCCTCTAATGAGGGTTCATCTAATGGCGATAAGTAAAAGACATATTGCAACTGCTAGTTGGCGAGGAGAGATCATCTTTATTGATCATTAATCACAAAGTGTACATTGGAGAATTTACATAAGACCCAGTTTATGGGTAGAACTTTCGCAAGTGTTCAATATTCCTTACGTTTGGCAAGTCTTCGCCCTCTTCAGTCTGTAGGCGATAAGTTCTAGCCCCCAATAACTTGCTTAACAATGAATGGTCCTTCCCAGCGTGACATAAGCTTGTGTAGGCCGTCACTTTTCTGGATGCGCCGAAGTACCAAGTCTACTATAACGAAGGAATGAGGCTGGACAGAGCGCTGATGATAACACTGCAGGCCTTGGAGATAACACGTGTTCTGAATAAGAGCTTCAACTCGTGCCTCTTCAATGCCACCAACATCTTGAAATCTTTCTTGTTGGGCTAGTTGTTCCTCATAGTTTTCTAGTCGCGGAGCCTCCCAAAGAAGATCGGCAGGTAGGACTGCTTCAGAACCGTAGACCAGAAAGTATGGTGACTACCCAGTTGCACGACTAGGTTGAGTATGAAGCCCCCAGATTACTGTAGGTAGTTCCTTGGCCCACTTGCCACCATATTTCTTCAAAGGTTCGCATAGTCTGGGCTTTAGCCCTTGGAGTAGTAGACCATTAGGTTTTTCGACTTGTCCATTGGCGCGTTGTAGGATCTAGGATTACCGACTAGGGGGGGTGAATAGGCAGTTTTAAACTTTAATCACAACACTAGAGAAATTTAATTAGAACCACAAGGGGAGTTAAATCTCTATCTATTCTAAGCCTATGTTGAGGGGTTTACAACCTAGGATGACAAGAAATAATTCAAGTTCTAGATAGATAACTTGCTCAAATTAAATTGCTCAAAGTAAACAACAGTGGACAACTCACAAACAAGAGACAAGAGTTTATCCCGTGGTGTCGATGACTTGCCGAACACCCCGAACGAAATACTGAAGATTTTCTATTTCATTTTTAACTCACATATCTCGGACTGTCCGGGACAAGGCCTCATACTGTCCAACCAGTCTCGACAGAATTGGATTTCCACCAGATTTTCAACACGCTCTTTCTACGATAAGTCACCACTCATCTAAATGCACAACATGGAAGTTAATGATCAAAGTGGCACTATAGACACGTCAAGCCAATGACGTTGATCCTTCTTGATAGTACGGCTATCTAGCCTATCAACCCGGTCATATTTCATCCTCTAATCACCTCACGATCGGTCAAAGCAAAAAGCCATATCTTATACCATTGCCTTGAGCTTCACATGATCCATAGCACACGTGCCATCCACATATCATATTTTGAAGCTCATTCCAACTCCCGGGACTAACCTATTCTCATATTCTCAAATGAAATTGTTAGTTCACATTGGTTGTCAGTAATTTCCAAAACTTAATTAGGGGCCTAGATGCCTTCAATCTCCCCCTTTTTGGTAATTGATGACAACCATATCGAAGGAGTGATAGAGTTGAGGGTAAAACTTGAAGTCACTTACTCATAGCGATGAATTCACGATTTTAAATTGAGTAGATGGCTTCAAATTTTAATAATTGAGAATAACACCCCCTATATGTGTACATGGATTTTGGCACTTCAATTTTTCACACATGCAATAGATTTAACATTTTTTGGCGGAGCTTCCCCTACAAGATGGAGACCAAGGCAACCATATATATATATATCCACCAAGGCAACCATATATATATATATTATATATATATATATATAACAATTTGAACCACACTATGTGTTAGCCTTAACTCCATACAACCATTAGCACAAACCACAAGATAGAAATATCACAAATAATTCATCACATAGAGCTAAAAGGAAAGTGCAAGTTCTATCTTATTACATCTCACACATAGTCCATCACACATAGCAATAAAATTAAACATGCAATGCAGAGTTCAAAGTTTTCATGCTCATGCAAAGAAGCTCCCCCTGAAGATCACATCACTCCCAACCCTCCAATCTCTCCCCCTTTGGCATCAAGTACCAAAAAGGTCTACTCATCCTGCTGTGGTGGAGGAGGAGGATAAGATGGCCGAGGATAGATGCTGTAGAAGTGGCCACCGAAGTCTGTGAAAGCCGTGTTGAATGTGTCAAAGGAGCTCTCAAGCCGTGTCTGACGGTCAATAAGCTGCTGATACTGCTCTGTAGTAGCCAAGCCATCAAATCTAGCTGTCAGTGCATTGATATCAGTTTGATAACTCTGCTGCATTCCCTAAAGCTGGGTCATGATAGGCTGGAGATATTGAGTGTTCATCTGCTGCTCATATGCATTGAACCTATCATCAAACCGCTGCTGGAGGCCCTGCTGCATAGTCTCAAACCTAGTAGTCATCTGGGTCCCAAAAGACCGAGCCATGCTATCAAAATATGGAGTGAAATATCCCTCTGGAGGAACCCAATAGCCCTGTGGCTGCATAGGAGGAGGAGGAAGGGGAGGCATCTTAGGAAGACCCATATCAACATCCTCATGTGCTTCTGCACCAACATTTTGAGCACCCTCGGCATCACCAATATTTTTATATGGAGTTAGTGGCCTACTCAGAAATTCCTTAGCATTGTTGAAGGGTTGAAATAACCCATGATGAACTTCACAAGGACCATTGAAACCAGTTTTGGCTATGATCAATGACATGATATATGGAGCAAAGTACATGTTGCCAACTAGAGTCATTCTCTTTTCAATCATTTGCTCAAATATCATTTTAACCACATTGAATCTTGTTCCGATCATGATATAGTGGATGACATTCCAATAATGATCTCTAATGACATCCTTGTTTCCACTTTTAGGCATGAAGGTGCATCTAAGAATGCAATTGATTGCAGCTATATGATGTCGAAGCCCCCAGTGGGTGTACCAAACTTAACCTTAATGTCAAGATGAGCAGGCTCAAAATTGTCACACCCCAAAATTTTTGGATTTGGGGATGTGATTTGTCAGCATAATTAATACAATGATTTTCTCAATTTTCTAAAATTTTCCAAGCTTTATATAATTAACAGGGAATTTAGTATAGAAAAATAATTCAAAATAAAATAACATAGGTTATAATATTTAGTGTTTTGCATTCATGCCGGTTGCATTTAGTGGTTTTATGTGTGTAAAGTTTTCAAAAATGTGTTTAGGAGCCTAATGGGAATTTTCTAGATTTTTTCAAGAAATTAATTCTATTTTCCCTAGAGCAAATTCCAATTTTTGAAACATGCTAAGATCCTTTTCGTGAGCTCCAAATACAATATTTGGGTTCCTCATGTCCAACTCTATCTCTGGAATTTTTTCTAGGATTTTTAGAACTTTTAGAATATTTTTCCTGGTTTTAATATCAATTCTGGACTTATCTGGAATTATTTTATAACCAAGAAAATAATTATTTCGAAAATTAAAATCATCCTAAATCTTAGTAGACCAGCCTTGGCCCAAAGTTGACCCAATTTTAGGCCAAATCTATCCCATCACTTTATTGGGCCAAATTTCAAAGCACATTCGCATTGGAATGAGGCAAATCACCTTTAGTCCCATATTGCTAATGAATCTAGAAGTGAGACGTTTTCTCCCTATATATACGAACCACCTCTCCTCTGGAAAAGCACACCATCGACTCCTTTACAGGGAGGCCCCTTTGTTTGGGATTCCCTAAGGTAGTCTTCTTCCACCATATCTTCCACTACAACCCATTCTTCATCTCGTCGTCGCGCCGAGCCTTCCGTCATTTTTGGCCTCAAGATTTTCAGTAAGACCCTCAGCGAATCTTGTAATTTTCTACCATATTTGTTTAGTCTATACTCTTTCGTAGAAAAGCCCCTGCTAGTTTTAAGCGTCAGAAATCTTGTTTAGTCCATAGTTTCCACGTTTTAGATTCATTTTAATCCGTTTTCATTGCGATAGACTCATATCGACATGAATTACGATTAGAAATATTATTTAGCTTGTTGTAGGATCGAAGCACTCTAATATAAGCTATCAGAGGGAGGTGAAGGATAGCAATAAGTCGCAGCGAAGATTTTCACCCTAAAAACAGATTCTGAAAGATGCACTAAATCATGTGTCGATTCTAGACAGTAGCTCCTAAAATCGTGGTCTTTTTACAGAAGATAGATTATCAAATTATGAAGCTAACACAATTGCAATCATATTAATCGGATGTCTAGAATTCGAGATATAAAATAAACAAGCAGACTATGTTAGATGGTGATGAGAATTGATTAAGCCCTAATTTTGTGAATAAACAAAGTACATATGGAATTAAGCAACCAAACTTTTCAGACCTAATTCTTGATGTCTTATTCTGGATGAATTAGACCAACACATCCATCGACCGCGAGTCTCAAACCCTCACATCGACAATCTTCACATGCACCGTTCTCTAGCCCGAACATCCGGCGAGACATCATTGACCAATAGGACCTCCGTTCCTCCAGAACTTAGTCCCGACCCTTCCGCTTAGCACGCTCTTTTAAAGCTTTAATTTTAATTGGTGTATTGTTCTTAGTTGTATATTGTTTGCTTGCTTGTTTAGTTGCATGTTGTGCTCGTGTCGATGATTGTTGCGGGCAGAGGAACGTCATCTAGAGATTGCAAGAACAAGATTGAAGACTCTGAGCAGCGATATCTTTGTTGGATAAAGGCAAGTTATAGCACGGACAATCCTTGCTACCTACTCACCTTGTAATAAATTATTTCATACATGCATGTGTCTAAATTGATGTACCTTTAATGCTGTACCTAGTCTTGATTATCCTGTCCTTGTTTACCTTGGGTATTTGCATTTGGGTAGAATCTTTGCTATGCGCAGCTACTATCACCATTGTTTAACTGTTAACTTTGACTTAATGGTTCACTTCAAACATGATGATAAAACTTGCTTTTTAGCAACTTGGTTTAGGGAACAAGAGCATGTGCTTCATGCTTTGTTCTAGTGTCTCTCCATAAGGTCCAATTCTTAAAACGGCAACCCAGGAGCCTGTCGCCACCGCTAGAACTATTATGGCCCTGGTCTTGGTTAAGTAGCTTGTACGTCTCTAGCTTGCCGGTGGTTACCGATGGGGCCGACGGCGTTAAGGGAAGCAAGACACGGGGTGTTTCTTGATTCCACCGAGGACGGTAGCCCCATCGGCTAGGTCTCGTTAGACACAGTCCCGTGTTGGGAGTCCTCATGTTGGAATTCCACCTGTTGCGCATTGGTTGGCTTGCGTAGCCCATGCTCCGGACGCCATTGACCCCCTCACATTGCGTCCTGAGGGTTAGTCAATCTCGGTGCCTAGAGTCTCACCACCTTGTTGTACCTTAGCGGCCACTGTCTTGGTAGGGTGTATTGTGAAAAACCTCGTAGCGTCCCTATGCAGTCACACCTCGGAAGTGTTGATGTGCGTGGTTAGGTGCAAAGTTCTTTTGAACTTTTACACGACTGGTGGGTAAAGGGAGAAACCTCTGCAGAGTGTAAATCTATCATGATAGCCTTGCTCAGGGTCACGAGCAGCCCGGATCCATTTTGATTAGAAGATGATGTTTATTTATGCTTAATGTCACTTATACTTTATTAATTGGGTTGCAACTGGGTTTTATTCACTTGTAGTAACTTGGATAATGTTAAAATGAAAAATCTAAAAATGCTAATTGTTGGCACTTCTTACGATCCAATATCAGAATTAAGAATCCTGCTACTGGGGTAAGGAGTGTTTCAGTGGTTTTCCTTATGGCTTAGTAAAATATAGAAATATTCTGCAAGCGCACAGAATCACCGCTGTAGCACTTCACCTGGGAGTATCCCGAGGTATCGTAATTTATATTTCCGCAGGGAAGCTTTGGCAAGATTACTAGTGAACAGATATTCGAGACTATCAGAGGAGGGTACACGACTAGACAAGACAGGGGATAACGGTATTGGATAGGAGTGGATATACCGGACACACAGCTCAAGGGATACTCAGGTAAGGGAGAGAAGAGATAGATAGCTGGGAGGACAACGAGAAGAGATAGAGGACTCCTGGATTCTTTATCTACCTATGTCACTCTAGCTTAGAGATACAGCGGCTACAGAGCCAGCACTAGGAGATCTGGGATAACTCTAATGTCTTTGCTTCGAGACAAGGGAACCGGTGAACACACAGAAAGGGATGAGAAGGGGTGCCACTATTTCCCAACTGGGGAATCCTACAGACCGGAACTAACGTGATGGGCTACGAAGACCGAAAGGGCTGTCACCACTTCCCGGCTACCACCTCCGTTGCGACGGGAATAAACTAAGGCCACTGACTAGTCTAGGAACCACTCCTACACTAGGCAATGACTACTTACTCTGCTAGCAAGAGCAAGCAACCTTGTCAATACTCTTGGTGACAATTCACCTCCAGTATCAAGCAAGATCGAAGAACCAGCCAAGACAAAGACTTAAACAAGACTACAAGCACTAGAACTATAACTGACTATAGTCTAAACAAGATATAGCTGCAACTAGGATAAAGTAGAAGCAAAATATAAATGACAAAGGCAAAGTGATAAAGATAACTATATTGATACTCAATGTCTTACAAAAGGAAAAGTAAAAGATACAAGAGCTATTACCAGAGCTTCTGAAGACGACTCCGGAACCTCCGAGGCAAAGCTCGACTCAACTCTAACTCCCAACTAAACTATCCTAACTCTACTAGAATGAAAGTGAAAATGAGCTCCTTGGCTTGGTGTGTGTTTACAAGTGAAGTGCGACCCTCTATTTATAGCTCCAAAGGTCGGTTGTAGGCAGGGTAGCCGCCAAGGCAACCAGAGGCGGCAGAGAGGCGGTTCGGCCGAATTCCTCGGTTCGGCCGAACTACCCAGTTCGCCCGAACTGAGGGATGCACCGCCTCGGCCACCAAGGGCCAGGATGCAGCCCTAGGGTCGGTTTGGCAGCTGGGGGCGGTTCGGCCGAACCCTCCAGTTCGCCCGAACTGGGCCAGAGGCCCAGGCCCGCCCCCCTGCACCGCCTCTGCTCTGTGGACTCCCTGGGCCGGCCTCTGGTGGTGTACTTCGTGCTGTGTGGGCCCAGGTTGATGTGGCGGTGCTCCGGGATGAGTTGGTGTCGTCCATGTATCGTTTGTCGTGTTCATTTGGTGCTCGTTGATGTGGACGACTCCCGGTGGCATGCACGGCTAAGGGGGATAACCGGCCGAACGGAGTCCGGCCGATTCGGTCATTTTCGGCCCCAATAGCGCGTATTTGTCGTAGTTGTACTTGCACAAGTGACACTCACCAAAACTCGTGGAACTTTATTAGAAATAAAACCTAAGTACATGGAATGTTGCATAAAACCTCATTTATTCCCGAGTATTGGTGGTCGGATTTGGGCTGTAACGACCGCCAACAAGCTCCCCCAAGCTTAGCTCTTTGCTCGTCCTCGAGCAAAGATATAAACTTAGGCTCGGTGGATCAGGAGTTGCTACAATGTCATTTCTTTTGCAGATAAATTATAAACAACTAGTCCTCAAAAATACTTGAATCACAGGCAAAGTTTCAAATCACCTTTTTACCTATGGGGCTTATAGCAATCTCCTTATCTTGGGCGGTTGAAAGGACGAACAGTTTAAACTCAGTTTTATTCCACTCTACTCTTTTCAGGATCCCATCTCGGAGTTTTTCATAAGTTTTGAAAACTACAAATTGTTCCTCATTGGCACACTTAATCACTCAAGTGTATTTGAATCCTCACCAAAGGCTTGTGCCTTCTTTTCATCCTAACATCTAATATGGCTTTTTGTGTGGCTCAGGGACAAAGGATGAAGGCATGCATGCATCTTATATTTTGCTAAGTCAAAGACCGGATCTCTGAGGAGACAAATCACATCTTAAGATCGAGACGTGCAAGTGTGTGGATCTGAATGGAGTGGAATATGGTGGAGTGGTGGAATGGAATATGGTGGAATGGTGGAATGGAATATGGTGGAACTCCTTGATTTATTTTCGAGAACATGGGCTATCTTTTATTCTTATATTTTTGGCATGCCACTTGGCATGCTTTTCTTTTTCTCCTTCTCTTTGCCATGCTCTTTGGCATGCTTTTCTTTTTCTCTTATTTTTGCCATGCTTCTTTGGCATGCTTTTCTTTTTGCATAGCCCATGTCTCTATCAAGAATATTTGTAGAGGGAAATCATAGAACATGGAGCATTTATTTTTGTGGATGGATGATGGAAAATGTTTGCTAATTCCCAGTGTAGGAATTGCAAGTGAGAGGTGGTGTGTGTACGTGGGTCTCGATCTTTAAGAATATGAAAGCTTCACTCAAAGGTCACAACAATTTGACAAAGCTCACTAAGATAACAAGCAACATATGAGTAGAAATTTTCAACTAAGCTTATCATATGGCTCTGGTAGGTATTTTGACCAATTAGGAACTTGTTTTATTTTGAAAGCATAAATTTCCGAGATTTTCCCCGTACTAAAAGCAGAATAGAATTTAACCAAATTCTCACTATATCAATCCCCACAACAACTTAGACTTGGAATAAAGCATGTGCTCCCACAAGGTTTTCAGGATCATTTTTACTCATGCTAAATAACTCAAGCACAATCTATCAACTAGTTGAAGCAAAGTACTTGCAAAATTAATGACAGAGCAACTATTCATCATTTCCAAGGTGAGAGGCATATGATTCATTCCATGCATAGTTGGGAGTTATTTTATTCAAGGGAAATATTGTTTAAGGGAAATATTTTTGGTATTTTCATTTTTTTAAATGCAAGTTAACATGAAGGGAAATAAAAAGGGAAATTAAATGATCAAAGTGCTGGATAAATCGGGACATACCTGATGGGGGTCCTCCCCCAAGCTTGGACCTTCACTTGTAGGGGTTTAGCCTTGAAAGGTACTGGCTCAGCTGTTCTGCTTGTTCGTGGACGTCATGCTGGATAGACGCCACCATCCCACTATTCTCTTGATGGTACTGAGAATGGCGGGCTAGCGTGTCTTGAATCTCTCGGGTACGGTCGTCGATGAGCTCGACTCGGTCGGAGATGTAGGACAACTCCCGGCCGTAGTCGAAGCGTGCGGACTGTGAGTATCCGGGGTAGTATGGCTGGGAGGCACTGTCGTATCCCCCTCCATACCGGCTCCCGGACCACTCAGAGTCCGTGTCCTGGCCGTGGTCCCAGCGTCCTGAGGTGAAGTAGTTCGGCTCCTGATGCTGCCCGGAGCCTCCTGCGCTGGACGTCCCAGCGTCGGTGTACATGTCGTAGGTGGCCTCAAAAGCGGAAGTGTGTCGGTGCGGCATTTGTGGTGCATCTTCTGGCTCCTATGAGGTGGCGAGCCCAGCATCACGCCTGGCTCGTCCCCTCGTGACGGGTCCGTCACCTGCAACACTGTGCCGAGCGGGCTCTCTCCAAGGTGGAGAGTCGTCCGACTCGGTCCTCAACTGAAGAGTTAGTTTCGGCGTGGTATACAACCTTAGTGCTGCACAGGGCAAAGGCACTTCAGTTGTATATCCATGGTAAATCATTGCCAGCGTTGCGTCAGGCGTCCGCCGTATCATGTGGGCCTGCACGAAGTGCTCGGTATCCACGACGGAACGAGCTGTCTCGATGTACGTGAGCCGGGCGCCTTGAAGGACGCCCAGGTGGTTAGCGAGGCAAGTGACCATTGAAGTCATCGCCATGCTACCCGTACGAGAAATATGAGACAGCCAGTGACCAACCATGTCTTTCACAGGTGAATAGGGAATCTGCTTGACCATGGCAAAAAGAACCCGCAACTCGATGGTGTTGACAGGGCGCAAATCTGCCCGGGGGAATACCGTCATAGACACCCAACGATGCATGAAACGCAAAGTGGGGTTATGTATGCTGTTCGTGCGTGGCGCATGACAGTTGGTATCCCCCGAAATCTTTTTCCAAAATGCCACCCGATCAAATCTTTTAAGCGCTTTGTTCGGGTCTAATGAACAACGGTTTGAAAATCCGAGACCCGAACTAAAATCCCTCCAAGAGCAGAAGAACTCTTGGTTGAGGAACCGAAAATGAGTCCCCCCAGTTTCAGAAACCAAAGTCGAGAGGAATTCAAGGGTGAGCAGGTACGAACCTTCTTCGTTGATGTGCCAGAAATTCTCCCAGCCAATGGCCTGGAAGATTTCTGTAAACTCTACGTCCATCCCCGTGTCCCTGAGCAAATCTTGCTCAAACACACGGGTGTGCTCAAACTCCTTCAGCCGAAGCTCGTTGAAGGTGTTCCGCTCCCTTTCTGTTCTAAGGTTGATGTCACTCTCGCTCAGGAGCTGCCTGGCCGGGGGTGTGGCATGGCCCCATCTTGAGCCGGCTGCTCCGTGCTCGTCCGTGTCCATCCGGCTCGAGCCTCGGGACGGAGCTGGGGAATTCCCAGCATCGTCCGATCGTCGGCCTAGCCGGGCGGAACGACGGAGCGAAGTGAAGAACTTCGGCATGATTCCTGCAAAAAGTTAGTGCAACAACAACTACCCAAAGGACTGAATATATGTATGGTTAGCACAAGAAAATCAAGTCAGTCGTTCGAGATAGTTAGTCGTTCTTGCGGGGATGAAAACCACCACAAAAGGTTAGTCGTTCTTGTGGGTGTCGGTGACCACCACAAAATCGTCCAGAATTTTAGCACAAAGGTCACAACAAAAGCAAAGTATTTTTGGGATTTTCTAGTGATGCAAGTAAACCAAAACTTGAGCAGGAACTTTGGGAAGAACTTGAGCAAGCACTTGAGCAAAGAGGTGAGAGAGAGAGAGAGAGAGAGCTTCCTAGCAGAATTTTCAGAATGTATGAGTGTGTGAATGGTGCTAGGAAGCAAGGAAGCTTGGCCAGCAATTTATAGGCCGAAGGGGAGGGCCTTGGCCAGTTCGCCCGAAGGCTCTGGTTCGCCCGAACCAGGCCTGGTGGCCGGGGCACTCCCATGTGAGTGCAGCACTCTCATGCCTTTGTTTCCACTCCAAGTTTGTGTGGCCACCAATTCCCAAGGACATTTTTAGTGGATTTTAGTGGTAGGTGAGATGGAAATGTGACATGACCAAAATGGAAATTAGTGGAGTCACCCCCATGCTGCCATGTTTGTGATAATTGGTGAGTGTGCAGCCATTTTTAGTGGGGTAGACATGTTTGTTGCTGGTTGGTGGTGATGGTAATAAATGGAGATGTTCTAGAAGGGATGAAAATGATAGGAATTACCAATTACATCCACCCTAGGTAAAAATTCAGCATGTGACCATTTATTTAAACCAAGCTTGCAAAATTTTCTACTCTCTCTCAAATTAATTACTCAAGTGGTTCATTTATTTTGGAAAGGGAAACATGCAAATGCAATTGAAAATTTAAAAATTGGAAGAGAAATATGGGATACATACCGGTTTTCCTCGCGGCGAGAGCTCAGCTTTTAAGTCCGCGAGCGGGACTTCTCCTGTCTTCAGTTGCTCTTGTCATCGTCCGGTCCCGGAGTGGATGACTCGAATGATGCAACCTTCTTCCACCACATCTTCTTATTCTTCTTCTTCGGTGTTGGTGGCGGTGGGATCGGTGTCTCTGAAGATTTCCAGAGGGCTTGCTCTTCCTCGTATTTCTTTACGAGGAAATCCATTTCTTCTGCACTTGTCGGTTTTGTCGGCTCGTTCCACTTGAGCGGCTCACCACTGAGTATTTCCAGCTCTCCATTAATGAGAGCCTTAAGGAAACACTCGGCGCTTCTCTGCTCCGGTGTGAGTGGCTCTGTCTTCTTTTCTTCCCGGTGTTGAAACTTGAAGTAAGTCAACCTTCCGTCGATACGGAACGAGATTTCTCTCGCATCCATATCGATCCTAGCCCGGGTGGTGTTCAAGAATGGTCGGCCCAACACAAGGGGAAACGAATGCTCGCTCCCCGTGTCGAGGACAACAAAGTCCACAGGGACATATCGTCCCCAAATCCGGACCGGTACATTCTCGATCACCCCCTCGGGGTAGCGGATGGTTGAGTCCGCAAGCTGTACCTGGGCAGTAGTAGGTGACAAAGTAGGGTAGCGTAATTTCTTAAATAATACCTTAGACATGATGTTGACGCTTGCCCCCAGATCACAGAGTGCATCATCAATGCGACGATTCCAAATCATGCACTGAATGATGGGCACTCCGGGATCTTCCTTCCTATCCGGAGAGGTCCTGATGATCGCCCTTTTTGCAGCTCTCGGCAGGTAGGTCCATCTTGGTATCAGCACTTGGATACGTGCGACCTTTCCTGCATGGTTAGTACGGAAGACACTACGAGGCATCTTACCATGCCTTGTAGTGACGGCTTTCACTGTCTCGATGGAAGGTTCGGGTTGCCCCGGAATCTTCCCCGATTCAGTGACAGGAACAGCAGCAACTAACTGAGCGACTTGAGTTTCTATCATTTTATTAAAGCTCAGTTGACTTTTCATAGCAGAAGAAAATGATTCCATCCTAGAGTCTATGCTTTCCAGAGTTTTATCATTAGCAGCAAGCCTTTTATTGATGTTTTCAGTTATTTTCATCTGGCCAAACACAAGATCTCTGAGAGATGGCTGATTATTGAAATTGCTGGAATTGAAATTGTTACCTTGTTGAGGCCTCTCAAAAGAGAGGTTTGGGCGCAGATTCCAGCCTTGGTTGCCGTAGTTGTTCGGTCGGTACCCGTTGTTGTTGGAGTTGTTGACGTAGTGGGCATCTTCTCGCGTTTCAGGGCAGTCATTCCCCGAATGGCCAGTGTTGCCACAGACTTCGCAGGTCATGCGAGCGTCCATGGCTTGCACCGTTTCTTGAGCAGGGGCCTCCAGTTTCTTCATCAGGAGGTCCATCTTGGCAGCGAGCATGTCCAGAGCTTCAACTTGGTGAACTCCTCGGGTCTTTGGTTGAGTCCGGTCGTCGGACCAACCTTGGTTCTCGACCATCTTCTCTATGAGGGCCTTCGCACGATTCTCCTCAAGAGAGAAGAACGAGCCTCCAGCAGCAGCATCCAGGTACTCACGGGCAGAATTTCTCAGCCCGTGATAGAAAGTTTGGATTATGAACCAACTCTGCATACCATGGTGAGGACAAGCAGAAATATAGTCCTGGAGGCGATCCCATGCCTCCGGGACTGTTTCATCTTTTAGCTGCTGGAAACTAGCTATTTTGTTCCGGAGGGCGTTGGTTTTCCCAATCGGAAAGAATTTTAGCAAGAAAGCGCTAGTGTATTTATCCCAGGTATCTATTGTTTCGCGGTTAGCATAAAACCATTGTTTCGCCTTGCCTAATAATGAGAATGGAAATAAACGAAGGCGCATGGCATCGATACTTACTCCGCGGATGGTGAAGGTGTTGCAAATCTCCAGGAAATGCTGGAGATGAGCATTGACATCTTCGTGTGGATTGCCGCAGAATGGGCTAGCCTGTACCATGTTGATGAGGGCTGGCTTCAGCTCGAAGTTACCATCTCCGACAGGCGGAGCTGGTCCGACACGTACGTTCTCGCTTGATGGAGCGGAGAACTCACGGATCGTCTTGGTTACCATCCTCGATGTAGCCTGGTCAACGACGGGAAGGACTGGGTTCGTCGGTAAGAGTTGCTTCTGAGGAGGTACAACACGGGGTCGTACTTTCCTCACAAGTGACTCCGGATTTTATTGGAAGTTTGACGGTAGTTGGAAACCAGTCATGCACTGCTATGTTCCACAAAGACCAACGAACAGAGCAAGGATAAACCCGCTTGAGTAGCGGTACTCAACTAAGATAGCTCAAGATAAAAATTCAAAAGTAATCTAGCCAAAGACTTCCTCGGCAACGGCGCCAGAAATGCTTGTTGGCACTTCTTACGATCCAATATCAGAATTAAGAATCCTGGTACTGGGGTAAGAGTGTTTCAGTGGTTTTCCTTATGGCTTAGTAAAATATAGAAATATTCTGCAAGCGCACAGAATCACCATTGTAGCACTTCACCTGGGAGTATCCCGAGTGAACAGATATTCGAGACTATCAGAGGAGGGTACACGACTAGACAAGACAGGGGATAACGGTATTGGATAGGAGTGGATATACCGGACACACAGCTCAAGGGATACTCAGGTAAGGGAGAGAAGAGATAGATAGCTGGGAGGACAACGAGAAGAGATAGAGGACTCCTGGATTCTTTATCTACCTATGTCACTCTAGCTTAGAGATACAGCGGCTACAGAGCCAGCACTAGGAGATCTGGGATAACTCTAATGTCTTAGCTTCGGGACAAGGGAACCGGTGAACACACAGAAAGGGATGAGAAGGGGTGCCACTATTTCCCAACTGGGGAATCCTACGGACCGGAACTAACGTGATGGGCTACGAAGACCGAAAGGGCTGTCACTACCTCCCGGCTACCACCTCCGTTGCGACGGGAATAAACTAAGGCCACTGACTAGTCTAGGAACCACTCCTACACTAGGCAATGACTACTTACTCTGCTAGCAAGAGCAAGCAACCTTGTCAATACTCTTGGTGACAATTCACCTCCAGTATCAAGCAAGATCGAAGAACCAGCCAAGACAAAGACTTAAACAAGACTACAAGCGCTAGAACTATAACTGACTATAGTCTAAACAAGATATAGCTGCAACTAGGATAAAGTAGAAGCAAGATATAAATGACAAAGGCAAAGTGATAAAGATAACTATATTGATACTCAATGTCTTACAAAAGGAAAAGTAAAACATACAAGAGCTATTACCAGAGCTTCTGAAGACGACTCCGGAACCTCCGAGGCAAAGCTCGACTCAATTCTAACTCCCAACTAAACTATCCTAACTCTACTAGAATGAAAGTGGAAATGAGCTCCTTGGCTTGGTGTGTGTTTACAAGTGAAGTGCGACCCTCTATTTATAGCTCCAAAGGTCGGTTGTAGGCAGGGTAGCCGCCAAGGCAACCAGAGGCGGCAGAGAAGTGGTTCGGCCGAATTCCTCGGTTCGGTCGAACTACCCAGTTCGCCCGAACCGAGGGATGCACCGCCTCGGCCACCAAGGGCCAGGATGCAGCCCCAGGGTCGGTTTGGCAGCTGGGGGCGGTTCGGCCGAACCCTCCAGTTCGCCCGAACTGGGCCGGAGGCCCAGGCCCGCCCCCCTGCACCGCCTCTGCTCTGTGGACTCCCTGGGCCGGCCTCTGGTGGTGTACTTCGTGCTGTGTGGGCCCAGGTTGATGTGGCGGTGCTCCGGGATGAGTTGGTGTCGTCCATGTATCGTTTTTCGTGTTCATTTGGTGCTCGTTGATGTGGATGACTCCCGGTGGCATGCACGACTAAGGGGGATAACCGGCCGAACGGAGTCGTTCGGCCGATTCGGTCATTTTCGGCCCCAATAGCGCGTATTTGTCGTAGTTGTACCTGCACAAGTGACACTCACCAAAACTCGTGGAACTTTATTAGAAATAAAACCTAAGTACATGGAATGTTGCATAAAACCTCATTTATTCCCGAGTATTGGTGGTCGGATTTGGGCTGTAACGACCGCCAACACTAATGCAGTTTAGCCGTGTCTAGCCTTACTTTGAGCCTTCATACACCCGTGCCATACTTGCTAAGTAAATGTTTTACTTACACTTGTCATTTATTCAACAAAATCCCGGATGGGTAACAGATAGGGCTGTGCATGAGTCCGCTGCTGAGTTTCCAGAAGATCTATCGTACTACTGAGTTGCGTTCCCCGAGTCAGAGTCCCTATGGATTGCGGCTTTACTTAGTTGAGAGTTATTAGTCTTCCACTGTATTGGTTAGTTTATTTACGTTAAACTCTGATGTAAAACTCTATTTATTCAAGCATATGTTCTCAGTTTATCATATTTGTTTGCTATATGTGTACTATGACTTCATGGGCACACATATGGCCGCATTCGGGTTTCTGCGTAAATTCGGGTGTGACAATAATATATCTGAGGGTTGTCAAAAATGTCCTGCTGATAAACATCAAGACTAGCTTGTTCATCAGTAAAATAGCTATAGTCAAGTTCATTTGCCACTACAAATTTCTCAAAGGTAGCTGAGTACCTTCTTTTACCTGTCATCCACTCTAGCCTCTTTTGCTCAATATCAAGTTCATAAGTGGCACAAAACTGTCTAATAACGGTTTCATTCCAATCACATCTATGCTCTAGAAAAGGTCTGAGCCTAAGATTCTCAAACATGACAGCCACTCCCACTAAGACTTCTTTATTTGCAAGATATGGAAAGTCAATTCTTTTGTGAGAGTACACGGTGCAACTAAGAAAATGACCAAAGAAAGCATCTTTTTGCACTATTGTATGAAAATAAAGATTATTTGTATTTCTATGTTGGGCAAAGGCATTGTCATTCCTTACCCTAGCATACTCCTTTTGGGTCCAAACCTTCCTTGGTGTAGTGTGAGAATGAATATCAATGATGTCATCATGAACAACACCTCCCCCGTGATGCATGCCCGCATATTCTTCTACCACAAAATCATGTTGACCCATTGAGGATTCAACCTTTGTCTCACCCACATAATCACTGTCATGAGAATCAGCATCTTCAGAACTTGAGACTCTACGACGTCTCTTGGAGGACCCCTCATATCCTTTCTTAGTCATCCCCTTCTTGATTCTACCGGCCAGTGATTTGATGACATTGCGACCACTGCCATGAAACAATCATTTGAATCAATATAACAATACAAATGAACAATATATGATGAGTAAATTAGCCCAATGATACCCTGTCCAAATTTGTTGCTGATAGTGCTTGGCGGACTGTCCGACTGACCACCTCGGTCAGTCCGACAAGTATGGTCGGACGGTCCGCCATGGTGCCTCGAATAGTCTGAGAGGTACTGTAGCGGCGACGAACATGAACAGGGGTCCAAGAAATTTTGATCCCCATATATCAATCAATAACCAATTTCTTTCAACCAAAATTTAGCCACATCATCACTAGAACATAGCAAACATCTTCCCCCAATCAATTTTTCAAATCCATGGCCAGATTTCTGATCAGGATCCCAAAGCCTAACCATATTCATCCTTAGATTCAACCAAAACAAGGAGTGATTCAATGAAAATACCCGGATGGCATGGTGGAGAATCCTATAGAGAGTCCGTAGATGTCCTCGGATTGTCCGGGAAGTGCTCGAATCAAGAGATCCAAGGATGGGTTCCTTGCACGACCAAGAACGAGAGAGAGAGAGAGGGAGTTGTTGATTGTGACTTGAGTATGAGAGAGATGGGGGGCTGCCAAACTGTTTTAGATCTGTCGGGGGTCGACCCGCCTGCGCTCACTGTTGACACTAGGGTTGAGAATTTCAGTACTAGGGTAAGGAGTGTTTCAGTGGTTTTCCTTATGGCTTAGTAAAATATATAAATATTCTGCAAGCGCACAGAATCACCGCTGTAGCACTTAACCAGGGAGTATTCCGAGGTATCATAATTTATATTTTCGCAGGGAAGCTTATGGAAAGAGTACTAGCAAACAAATATTCGAGACTATCAGAGAAGGGTACATGACTAACAAGACGGGGGATAACGGTATTGGATAGGAGTGGATATAACGTGACACACAACTAAAGGGAGACTCAGGTAAGGAAGAGAATGAGTAGATAGTTGGGAGGACAACGAGAAGAGATAGAGGATTCCTGGGTATTGTCTATCTGGGTTACTCGGGTTAGAATACAAGGGTTGAGAACTAGCTCTAATAGATCAAGATACAATGAGACATCGACTTCGGGACACAGAACCAGAGACACACAGAAAGGGATGAGAAGGGGTGCCTCCAACTCTGCACGTTTGGGGATCCTACAGGTCGAGCCAGGCGCGATGGATTACGAAGGCCGTATAGGGCTGTCACCACCTAACGGCTACCACCTCCATGCCAGCTCAGGGATATTCTAAGGTCACAGACTACTCTAGGTACCACACCCACACTAGACTACAACTACTTACTCCGCTAGCAGAAGCAAGCAATCCTGTCAAAACCCTAGTGACAGTTCACCACAAGTATTGAGCAGAAACGAAGAACCCGCCAAGGCAAAGACTTGAATCTAGAACTGGGAGAACTAGGATCACAACAACTATCGTCTAAACCAGAAATACTTGCAACTAGACTAAAGTAGAAGCAAGATATACATAACTCAGATAAGATGACAAAGATAACTATATTGATAACTCATAGTCTTATAGAAAGAAAAGATACAAGAGCTAATACTAGAGCTTCTGAAGACGACTCCGGAACCTCCGAGGCACAGCTCGACTCAACTCTAACTCCTAACTAAACTATCCTAACTCTACTAGAATGAAAAGTGGAAATGAGAGCTCCTTGACTTGGTGTGTCTACAAGTGAAGTGGACGCCTCTATTTATAGTGGCAAATGACAGTTGAGGTGGAGTAACCGTCAAGGGAAGCTGGAAGGCGGTGCCGGGCCTTCGGTCGAAGATCCTGGTTTGGCCGAATCCCCTGGTTTGGCCAAACCAGTGGATCCACCACCCTTGCCTCTAAGGGCTGAGATTGGCCCTGGGGAGGCGGTTGTGCAGTAGGGGCGGTTCGGCCGAACTCCTCAGTTCGGCCGAACTGGGCTGGAGGCCCAGGCCTGCCCCCTGCACCGCCTTTGCTTCTGGGTTGCTCTGGGCTGCCTTCTCTTGCTGGTATTCGTGTTGGTTTGGCCCAGAGGTGAGGTGGCGATCGTCCACGTGCCATGCATGGTCATCGCTTGGTCATCGTTAACGTTGATGACTTCCGGTTGTGCGTCGTGTACGGCTAAGGGGGGTAACCGGCCGAATCGTGTCGTTCGGCCGAATTGGTCAATTCCGACCCTATAGCACGTATGTCTCATTAATGTACCTGCACAAGTGAAACTCAGCAAAACTCATGGAAATTTATTAGAAATAAACCTAAGTGCATGGAATGTCACATATATCCTCTTTTATTCCCGAGTATTGGTGGTCAAAAACGTGTTGTAACGACCGCCAACACTCACGCACCTCGGACAGTCCGAGGTCCATCGTCGGACTATCCGACCCTCTGGAAAATGAGCCCCCAAACCTTCTATTAGAAATCCCACAATTTTCAGACAGTCCAAGGTCCCTGGCGGAGAGTCCGAGAGTCTGCCTCGGACGGTCCGTGGTCCACTGGTGGACTGTCCGGTCCTTACTTCTTTTTCAGCCCGAGATACATCCTTTTGACAGACACTTTGATGGATCTTTTGGGTTCATTGCTTCAACAAGTATGATGTATAAAGTAACATTCATGCATGTGAATATAAGAAGATTATTTGAGAGAAGAACTCAATGCAAACAAATACTCATGTGCTAGATCTCAAGCCACATTTGAGAAGTCAATGACATTCAATTCATTTCTTAATTTGCAAAACCGAGATTCATCCAAAGGTTTGGTGAAGATGTCAGCCAATTGATCATCCGTGCTTACCCCATCAGTCTTGATGTCACCCTTGCTCACATGATCTCTAAGATAGTGATGCCAAATATCAATGTGCTTGGTTCTAGAATGTTGATCCGGATTGTTAGCAATCTTGATGACACTTTCATTATCACATAAGAGAGGAATTCCATTGAATTTCACACCATAATCAAGAAGTGTTTGCTTCATCCATAATAACTGAGCACAACAACTCCTCGCTGAGATATATTCTGCTTTGGCGGTTGAAAGGGCCACCGAATTTTGCTTCTTTGAAGACCATGATACAAGAGAACAACCAAGAAGTTGACAACCACCGGAAGTACTTTTTCTATCAACTTTACAACCAGCATAATCCGAATCTGAGTAACCAACTAATTCAAATTGAGCACCCTTTGGATACCAAAGATCAATATTTGGAGTGAATTTCAAGTATCTCATTATTCTCTTCATGACGGTCAAATGACTTTCTTTAGGTGCAGCTTGAAATCTAGCACACATGCATACACTAAACATGATATCAAGCCTAGATGCGGTAAGATAAAGCAAACTACCTATCATGGATCTATAGAGTTTAACATCAACCGGTTTACCTCCCTCATCAAGATCAAGATGTCCATTTGTAGCCATAGGAGTCTTGATTGGCTTTGAGTCTTCCATACCAAATTTCTTCAAAATGTATTTGACATATTTATATTGGCAAAAAATGTGCCTTCCTCAATTTGCTTGATTTAAAGACCAAGAAAGAAACTCAATTCACCAATCATAGACATCTCAAATTCCCTAGACATCATTTCTCCAAATTCTTTACAAAAGGATTCATTAGTGGAACCAAAGATTATATCATCAACATATATTTGCCAAATAAAGATATCACTGCCAATTTTCTTAGTGAATAGTGTAGTGTCAACCTTTCCAATTTTGAAGCCCTTTGATATAAGAAAATTTCTAAGCCTCTCATACCAAGCATGAGGTGCTTGCTTTAATCCATAAAGAACTTTAGAGAGCTTATAAACATGATTGGGCAATTTAAGATCTTCAAAACCGGGAGGTTGCTCGACATACATTAGTTCGCTAATTTCACCATTTAAGAAAGCACTTTTAACATCCATTTGATGGAGTTTTATATTATGAGAACATGCATAAGCAAGTAAAATTCTAATAGCTTCAAGTCTAGCTACGGGAGCAAAAGTTTCATCGAAATCCAAACCTTCGACTTGAGTGTAGCCTTGAGCAACCAATCTTGCCTTGTTTCTTACCACAATGCCGTCCTCATTTTCCTTGTTGCGAAAGACCCATTTAGTACCAATAACATTGTAGTTCTTGGGCCTCTCAACCAATTCCCAAACTTTGTTCCGGGTGAAATTATTCAACTCTTCTTGCATGGCCATCACCCAATCCGGATCATTAAGTGCTTCATCTACACGTTTAGGCTCAAGAGAAGATACAAAAGAGTAATGTTGACAAAATGAAGCAACACGAGATCGAGTTTGAACACCCTTACTAATATCACCCACAATTTGATCAATGGTGGTGATCTTTGGCGACTTGACCATGAACTCTTGGTTGAACAATTTGGCCTTGAGAAGATGTGGATGGTGATGTAGTGGAGATCAATTGCTCATTATCTTGAGAAGAGTCACTTGCATTTGAATCACCATTCTCTTGATCATTTGAAGGAGAAGATGAATTTACTTGGATAGATATAGTTGGTTCTTCATCAACATCACCAATATCCATATTCTTCATAGCCTCTCTTAGGCTATCGCCTCTCACATCATCCAAGTTATCTTTTTCATCTTGTGACCCATTTCTTTCATCAAATTGAAAATCATAGGCTTCTTCAACAAATCCCTTGGATTTATTGTAAACCCTATAGGCCTTGCTACAAGATGAATACCCAAGGAAAAACCTTTCATCACACTTACTTTGAAACTTGGATAATCGAGAGCTTTTTCTCAGGATATAGCATTTGCAACCAAACACCCAAAAATAAGAAATATTGGGGTTTCTTCCAACAAGCAACTCATAAGGAGTCTTGTTGAAGAACCCATGACAATATAGTCTATTGGATGAATGGCAAGCGGTGTTGATAGCCTCAGCCCAAAAAGAATCCGACACATTATATTCAGCTAGCATTGACCTTGCCATTTCAATTAAAGTTCTATTCTTTCTCTCAACCAATCCATTTTGTTCCGGAGTATATGTGGTTGAGAATTCATGTTTGATCCCCTTCTCATTGCAAAACTCTTCAACTCGAGTATTCTTGAACTCACTACCATTGTCACTTCTTACTTTCTTCAACTTTTGTTCAAATTCATTTTCAGCTCTATTGAAAAAGTTCTTAAAGGTATCACATACATAGGCTTTGTCATGAAGAAAGAGACCCATGTGAATCTTGAGAAATCATCCACAATCACAAGACAATAGCTATTGCCTCCAATGCTTCTATAAGTAGTGGGGGCAAATAAATCCATATGCAATAATTTCAAAGGTCTTGTGGTGGACATGACACTCTTAGTTGGATGAAGGTTAGCTACTTGTTTACCGGCTTGACAAGCACAATATAATTTATCATTCTCAAATTTGACATCTTTCAAGCCAAGATTTAAATCATGCTTAATCAATCAATTGAGTTGTCTCGTCCCAACATGACCTAGCCTTCTATGCCATAACCATCCCACAGAGGCTTTAGAGAATAAACAAGTAGAGAGATTAGCCTCTTTGGAAGAAAAATCCACAAGATATAAGCTATCATGTCGAAAACCTTTGAAAATAGTTTTCTTTCCATCAAGAGAGGTTACTACAAAGTTATTGCTGGTAAAGGTACATCTATATCCATTATCACAAAGTTGAACAATAGATAATAAATTGAAATTCAAGGAATCAACTAGCAAAATATTGGTTAGATTATAATCATGTGAGATGGGTACATCACCAATGCCTTTTACTCCTCGCTTGCTATAATCTCCAAAAGTGATAGTGTCAAAGTCAGAGATATCTTCATCAAGACATGAGAATAATTTCTTTTCACCAGTCATGTGATTTGTACAACCACTATCAATTACCCAATGTCTTCCTCCGGCTTTGTAATTCACCTACACAAGAAAATTACTTTCTCTTAGGTACCCAACTTTTCTTGGGTCCTTCAATGTTAGTGATCAAGACCTTAGGCACCCAAATAGATTTTAATCTAGTATTAGCCATTGATCTACCCACAAATTTGTCACAAACAACACCCTTTGAATTTTTATTAAGAATGTAAGATGGATCAAAGGATACGGTCTTCTTGCTCTTGCATTTGTAATTTACTCCAACCTTTGACTTACACATGTGACACTTTTTGAATTGCCCTTCTTCAAGTGTCACACTTGACTTGACAAACGTAGTCTTTTTGGGAATGAAAGCCACTTTCCCTTGCTTGGGCACATAATCAATGTCATTCTTGTTCAAGGCAAACTTTTGACTTGTCCAACAATGATTAAACTTGACATGACTTCCAAACCATTTAGAGAGATCATTGGACAAGCAATCAACTTCCTTCTTCAAAGATTCATTTTCCAATAATAAGAGAGATACATCACTAGAATCTTTTTCACTAATGGAAGAGGTAGTGCTTGTGCTTGTGCTACAAGAGGAGTTAGTTGAACAAGACATACAAGGTTTACATTTATCATTGTCAACAATAGATTTTCCTTTGGCCTCTTGCATAAGGAGTGAGTTGTGAGCTTCCTTAAGCTCCTCATACTTTCCCTTGAGAATTCCTCATGAAGTGTTGAGAGTATCATGGGATTCCCTTCGATTAGCATGAGAAGTCTTTAGCTCCTCATAGGATTTTTGAATTGAAATGTTTTCAATTCTAAATCCTTCAACTTTTCTTTTTCCTTGCGCAATTTGTCATCGGATTTTATAAGCATATTCACAAGATCTTCATAAGAAAGAGCATTATCATCACATATATCATCATCATCATCATCTTCTATCATTACCTTTGAGTCATTTCTTGCCATGAGACAATATGTCTTCGAGAAGAGAGAAGGGGCCTCCTTGACTGCAGTTCCGGCAAGGCTCTTTGAAGGCTTGACTTCTTCATCCTCATCATCGGAGTTTGCATCAGAATCCCATTCAACAAAATAAGCCTGTCCATTCTTCTCCTTCTTGTAGTAATTCTTCTTGTACTCATTCCTCTTGTCTTTCTTCTTGCTATACTTGTTCTCTTTCTTATTTGGACAATTGATTGAGATGTGTCCGATCTCTCCACAAGTGAAGCATTCTTTCCCTTCAAATGGCTTCTTCTTTGAGAATTGACTTCTCTTCCCAAATTTCTTCTTCTCAAGGACCTTTTTGAGCCCTCTAACAATAAGAGTCATCTCCTCATCCAAGTCTTCATCAATTTCTTCATGATTCTCTTCTTCTTGAGTGGCTTTGGCCTTGAGAGCAATGTTCTTCTTTTCTTCACTTGTTGATTGGCCATGAGCTTCTTTTTGTGATTGCTTGAATATGTCATGCGTGAGTACTTCACCAAGCACCTCCATGGGAGTTAAGATCTTCAAGTTTTCTCTCACAAGAAATGTAACAATTGTCTCATATTTCTCTGGGAGACATCTAAGGAATTTGTGAGAAAAATCTTGATCTGGCACATCAAAATCAAGACACTTGAGTTCATTTACAATGTCATTCAACCGGTTGAACATGGTTGAAATGTCTTCATCCTTCTTCATGGTGAACTCATTGAATTTGCCCTTGAACACATAGAGCTTGGCTTCCTTGACCGAAGATGTTCCTTCATACATTTCCGCAAGCTTGTACCAAACATCCTTTGCAAGCTTGTACCGAAAACCCTTGACACGATTGAATTGATCAAGTGACAAGCCTTCATACAAGATACACAAAGCTTCCTCATTGAGATCTTCATTCTCTAAATCGGTTGGTGTTTTGTGATCCTTGTCTAGAATGACAAACCCATGTTCAACAATATTCCAAATTTTCCTTCCGGCTGTCCTTAAATAGGTTGTCATTCTAGTTTTCCAATAATCATAATTTTCCCCATCAATGAAAGGTGTATTCCTTTGCTTCATTTTGTTCTCTCTAGCCATTTAATCCCATTCCGAGATGGTTAAATCCCTCAATTAAGGAGTACTTAGCTCTGATGCCACTTGTAGGATCTAGGATTACCGACTAGAGGGGGGTGAATAGGCGGTTTTAAACTTCAATCACAACACTAGAGAAATTTAATTAGAACCACAAGTGGAGTTAAATCTCTATTTATTCTAAGCCTATGTTGAGGGGTTTATAACCTAGGATGACAAGAAACAATTCAAGTCCTAGATAGATAACTTACTCTAATTAAATTGTTCAAAGTAAACAACAATGGACAACTCACAAACAAGAGACAAGAATTTATCCGTGGTGTCGATGACTTGCCGGTTACCCCTAATCCACGTTGAGATGGATTCGATGTTCAACCGCTTCTCTATCAAGACTCCTCTTGATCTCTAAGCCAGGTTAGAACCAAAGAACCGCTCCAAATCTCGATTCCACTAGAGTTGCTCTTCACCGCTCTGGCGAGGTGAGCACAAGAACCTCTCACACCAATCTTCCAAGGCAATTTCACAATCTTCTTGAAATGCTCAATGGAATCACGAGCTCCAAGCCGTCTAGGAGGCGGCAACCTCCAAGAGTAACAAATCAACTCGCTCACTTGATGAATCCCTAGTGCCACAATGATCAAATCTTTGATGCAATGCACTAGATGCTCTCAATCACACAAAGAAATGCATCCCGTGCCAATCCAAACTAGTTCTTGCACTATATAAACGACACTATTGATTAAGTATATGTTTGGGAGCCACGAGTTTAATCCCCAAGAGGATTTAATCCAGGAACAGGTTGGGTGAATCCCCTTTCTGTCACTCGATTCCTGTTGGGGTTTAATCCCTGTGTGGATTTAATCCTACCCCATGTTCGGTTAAAACTTGTGCTTCATCGACATTAAACAACTCCCACTAAGCACGCCAAGAAATAAATAGCACAACACATAGCAGAGTATTTGTTCTCCTCAGCAAGTCTCAGTTAAAAATAAATACCACAATGTAATAAAAGTTCGGAATAACATATAGGATTCCTTCGGCACGAGTAGGGTGAACGGCAACGGCCAGAGCACACTAGTAGAAAAATGAGCTTTAGTCTCGGTTTTGGCAACCGGGACAAGGAGTCCGGTAGTAAAGGTCCTACCCTTTAGTCCTGATTCCCACACCCGGGACTAAAAGCCCCCCGTGCTAAAAAATATTGCACCCTATGGGATTCAAACCCACAACCTTTTGCATTACCTTGCGTACAATCTTCTAACCACTCCACCTACACAACACATGTGATGGTAGGTGGGATGTTTTCCCTTTATTGTAACCCGTGAAGATCCCTTTAGTCCCGGGTGCTGGTTTCAACTGGGACTAAAAACCCTTTAGTCCCGGTTGGAGGCACCAACTGGAACAAAAAAATCACCCTAAGTCCCGGTTGAGCCTCCAACCGGGGCTAAATGGCCACTTTAGTCCCGGTTGGAGTTCCTTGGAGACCTCGGAAAATACCAACTGGGACTAAAGGTCCTTGGAGATGCCATAACACAGGTAGCATCCACACGATCGACTTAGCAACAAGCTGGTTATTACAAGACATGTGAACAAACATGCCACTTTGTTTATCCTGAACAAAGCATATTATGCACATTGTAGAACAAAATGGACCGGTAGCTACCATGAATTAGGGCAAGTAAATCCAACATATATAAGGTTCCACTGCAGACCTGAAATGCAAACAAAGAAATTGTATTTAGAAAATCTAATACGCAAAAGAAACAAAACTGAACACACTTGCTACTACAGATTGTTAGTTTTAACAATCACTACAGAAAACCCGATGTTTGCCGAGTATATTTCTTCGGACACTCGGCAAACAAGATCTCTGTCGAGCCCTATACAAAAAACACTCGGGAAACTAAATACACTCGACAAAGAGCTCTTTGCCGAGTCTATTATCTTTGGCACTCAGCAAAGATGGGTGTTTGCCAAGTTTTTTTTGACACTCGTGCCAAGAATTAAGTTTTTTCTGTCTTCCAATCTCAAAACTTTTCCAACTCTCCACATGCAACATGTGTTACTCCATGTTAAAATATGGTATATTTTTGTATTTGTTTGCTATAATTAATTAATTAATTACATTTCAAGCAATTTTTTGAATCAAGTCAAATTTGAACTGCAAGTGATTCAAATAATAGAACACAATGAGTAGAAAAATTATATTTATGTTGTTTAACCCAGTTTGGGGGCTTACCCATGAAATGAAAAGAAATTTCAATTATCTTGTTCAAGAAATATGACCACTAACATGTGTGCGAATGATTTTTTAATTCTAAAAAAGCAAATGAAGTCTGAAAATCTTGAGATTTGTCATGATGTGATAGTATCATACGTGGGGCTGTGATAAAAAGTTGAGAAGAGTTTGCACATTTTCTCATAACGATGTTTACAAAATCAAAATATCACACAAGAAGTATATGTGTGATTGTATATGAGAGAGTTAGTGGATGTATTTTTTATATGATCTCATATGAAAAACCTTTATACCAAAGTCATACACCTCGACAAAATCTAAAACTTTGTAGTCCACAACTTTTGTATTTGAGATTGTTTAATACCTCAAAATAATATTATAAGTTATCTAATTTGAAATTTTCAAATGATCTCGAATGTGAATAAGCTATATATCAAAGTTGTACAGATCAACAAAATCTAAAACTTTATAGTTGACAACCTTTTAATTCGAGATTGTTTAATAATTTAAGATATCTTTATAATGTATCTAATTTGAAATCTTGAAATTTTAAAATTTTCAAATGACCTCAGACGTAATTTTTTTTCTATATCAAAGTTGTATTAGGATTGGGAACGAGCTTTTCTCAGTGGATATCTATGTCATTCCATTGGAGGGGTATGAACTCGTCCTTGGCTTTCAGTGGCTACGTACGTTGGGGCCAATTGTTTGGAATTTTGAGCTCAAGACCATATCCTTCTGGTGCACTGATCATCGTGTGAAGTGGCTTGGCGTGGGCGCCAATCTGACGCATCATCTATCCCTGACCACTGCCCGAAACCTTCTACAGCTACTGCTTGAAGAATTCAAGGACGTCGTTGTTGAACCAGTCAGCCTTCCACCACCACAAAATTTTGACCATCACATTCATCTTCTCCCGACAACAGAGCCAGTGGTGGTTTGCCCCTACAGATACCCACAGCTTCTCAAGGATGAAATTGAGATGCAATGTGTGGATATGCTCAAAGCTAGCGTCATTCGGGCCAGCACTTCGGCCTTCTCGTCTCCGGTACTCCTGATGTGCAAGAAGGATGGCACATGGCGTTTCTGCGCCGACTATTGGGCACTGAATGCCAAGATAGTGCATGATGTTTTCCCCATACCCGTCGTCGATGAACTCCTAGATGAACTATGAGGCACCAGATTCTTCACCAAGTTGGATCTGCGGAGTGGTTATCACCAGGTGCGCATGCACCTGGATGATATCGCCAAGACCACTTTCCATACACATCATTGGCACTTTGAGTTCCTTGTCATGCCGTTTGGCTTGACAAATGCACCGTCAACCTTCCAAGCATTGATGAATGAGGTTCTTCGCCCCTTCCTTCGTCGTTCCGATCTTGTTTTCTTTGATGACATATTAATATACAACAAGACTTGGTAGGAGCATGTTCAACACGTTTGTGCAGTATTGCAAGTTCTTCGGGACAATAGCCTATTCTTGAAGAAATCTAAGCGTGTGTTCGCTGAGGAGTCTATGCATTACTTGGAGCATGTTATCTCTGCAGCTGGGGTTGCCATGGATCAATCTAATTATGGCGTTATTGCAGCTCCCTTATGGCCCTCATGAAGAAGGATGCTTTTCTCTGGTCATCTGATGCAAGTGATGCTTTCAATGCCCTCAAGACAGCCCTTACTACATCTCCTGTCCTTCAGTTACCAGATTTTGCCAAGGAATTTCTAGTGGATTGTGATGCTTTCGGTTCTAGTTTTGGTGTTGTTCTTCATCAGAATCAGGGCCCAATTGCCTTCTTTAGCTGTACTATCGCCCCACAGCATAGGAAGCTTGCAGCTTATGAAAGGGAACTCATTGATCTAGTTCAAGTTGTTCAACATTGGCATCCATATCTCTGGACTCGGGAGTTTACTATCCGGACAGACCATTGTAGTCTCAAGTATCTGTCAGATCAGTGGCATTCGACTATACCCCAGCATACTTGGGTAAGCAAACTTTTTGGGTATGTGTTCAAAGTGGAGTATTGGCCGGGCAAACAAAATCGTGCAACTGATGCTATTTCACAGCGTGATGAGGACACCATTGTCCATGCAATTTCCATCTCTAGGCCGGAATTTGAACTTTTTGAGGAATTTAAAGCAGAAGCGGTCACTTTGCTGGAGATTATTGCCAAACGCCATGAAGTTGAGGATGGTACAGCAGGCTCTGTTGTCATGCATTGGGGGCGGATTTATGTGCCCTCCTCTTCTAGTCTTTGGCATCAGGTTTTGGCAACAACACATGGTGTTGGTCATGAGGGTGCTCATAAAACATTGAATTGTCTACGTGCATCCTTCTATAACCCTAGTGCTACAAAATTGGTGTGGGAATATGACCAGAGCTGTCCGGTTTGTCAGCGAAGTAAGATAGAGCATTTGCATCCAGCTGGTTTGTTGTAGCCTCTTGATGTTCCTTCTACCATTTAAAGTGACATTGCCATGGATTTTGTGGAGGGTTTTCCTCGTGTGGGTGGCAAATCTGTGGTTCTCATGGTGGTTGAACATTTCTCCAAGATGGTGCATTTCATTCCATAAGGCCATCCCTATATGGCCCTCTCCGTTGCACAGGCCTTCTTTGACAATGTGGTGAAGCTGCACGGTTTGCATTGTTCCATTGTCAGTGATCATGACCCGGTGTTCACTAGCACACTTTGGACGGAATTGTTTCAGTTAGCTGAAGTTAAGCTTCGTCTGAGTTCAGCTTTCCGTCCTCAAACAGATGGACAATTTGAAGTTACCAATAGAATTTTGGGTGTCTATCTTCGCTGTTTTGCTGGTGATCAACCAAGGAGCTGGTTGCAGTGGTTACCATGGACAGAGTTATGTTACAATACTTCATACCAATCAGCTCTGTAGACTACGCCATTCAGAGTTGTGTTTGGCTAAGACCCTCCAAACCTGCTATCCTATGAACCGGGTTTGTCTCATGTCATTGCATTAGATAAACAATTGCAGCAACACGATGAATTTTTGGCAGAAATTCGTGAGCGTCTCCTCAAAGCTCAAGACTATATGAAAACTTCTTATGATAAGAAACACCGGGAGGTTGAGTTCGAGGTTGATAAGTGGGCCTGGTTGCGCTTACACCAACGTCAGGCCGTTACAATTACTTCTGGTGGCAATCAGAAATTGGCACCCCGGTATTATGGGCCATATAAAGTTCTAGAGAAGTAGAAAATTGGCTTATCGTTTACTCCTGCCACAAAAAAAGCCAGAATTCATGATGTTTTCCATGTTGTTTTCCTCAAGAAATTTCAAGGCGACCCTCCTACAGACATTGTTCCTCTTCTAGTCATTGCTAATGGCTGAGCTTTACCGGTTCTTGCTACTATCTCTTGTGCAAACCCAACTCAAGATTCTTGGGACATTCTTGTTCAGTGGGTTGGTCAGGGTCCTGCAGAAGCTACATGGAAACCGTTGGAGTCCTTCAAAGAACGCTACCCAGATTTTCAGCTTGAGGACAAGATGTTTTCCCAGGAGGGCGGAAGTGTTATGAACAATTTCTTTGGAAAGAAATTCTAGCGTATGCAACAGATGGCCATGCCTAATGTGTCTCAGGGTTAGTTTCTATTTATGGAGTTGGTTTCCTTTAGAGATAAGATTAGAGTTTGAGTTGGCTTGGAGTATGTTAGAGTTTGGAGTTTGTTAGGCCAGCTATTATATAAAGCACGATAGAGTCATTGTAAAAAGGACAGAAAGCAGTAGATTGGAATTCTCAGAGCTGCCTGAAAGTCCATCTAGGCACTTATGTGTTTTGGTGATTTGTATGACAACATGATTTGTAAACTAACTTGTTTGCTTAAGAATATGAGCAGGGTTTTATTCTTATGGTTATTTGTGAGACACATGCATTAATGAGAATGAAAGCTCTCTTGTGGTATTTGATGACATAAAAGCAAGCAAGTGGATGTGATCCTATGACACTAAAATAGACAATGACAAGTCAATAAGAATGGCAAATGAGACAAGGACTTATGCATATTGGTTGGTCTCATCGAGAGAAAGCTTGTCAAAGGATATTGGGATAATTTAATTGAAGAAATTGGGATTTCTTTGGACTTGGTCCTAAGCTATGGTTTGAGTAAAAATGAGACATAATCTTATAGTTAGCAAGTGGTCTCAAATGGATTAAAGCTTATGGACAAGTCATATGGTATCAACGACATAGAAGGTCACATTGGATATATCTCGTGTTTAATTGAAGACATGGAATTCAAAGTGGTATTCATGGTGATGCAAAGCAAAGCTAAACTTAAAGTGGCCAGATAGAATGGAAGAGGTCAGGCGAGATAGCCGTGTCCAGGTACCAAGCAAAGAGAAGGGCAATTTGGTCTTGTAGCCGAGGAACTTTGCTAGGGTGAAGACTTGTATCGTGGTTTGGTCTCTAAACATTAATCAAGCCTTATCCAGTGAAGCAATGCAATTCGTCTAATCATTATTGAATCAAGTATTGAAGTGGATTATGATTTGGTAATGGATTCTCGATCATAACACTTGGATATTCTAAGCCACCAGCTCAAGTTGGATTTGCTCAGCGAAAATGAAATGTTGTGAGCCCTCAAGGTTAAGAATGATCAAGTATGGCATCAATCAAGACATAGAAGCTCAAGTGGATGTTTTGCTTATTGTTTGTATTCTTGAGTATAGGAATGTCATACTATCAAGATGTAACACCCAAAAATGGCCCATTTAAAATTTTTAGTAATTAATTGGGCTTTATTTTAATTGCTCATATTTAATATAGGTTAAATGAATTATTTATGAATATTAAAATCAAATATAAGTTGTAGAAACATTTTTGTTGCATTCATGCTGCTGCACTGTGTTTTGGTTGTTGGCAAAATAAGTTGGAATTTAAATTCTGTTTAAATTCGAATTTAATTTGAATTTGTTTGAGCCCTAGAAAAGTTAATTCAAGCCGAGTTCACTTTTGCTCCCTAAGCTTTTCCCCTGGTCCACTTTTGCACCCACTACTCCTCCTCCCGAACCAGCACACCCCCTCGCTTTTCCCAGCCCGGCCCAGCGCGGCCCATTCCTTTCCCGCTTGGGCCTCGCCCGCTCGCCGAGCTGGCCCAACCGCGCGCTACCCGCACACCCCCCCTCTCTCTCTCTGGCTGACAACACGGCCCCACTCGTCAGCTTCACCTTCGACCTCCCGCCCGAGCTTCCCCTTCCCCCGCCGCGATCGGCGCCGCTCCGACCGGACGCCCAGCGCCCTCCCCGCGCCCGTGGGCCACCCCCAAAGCTGCTACGAAGCTTCCTGCTGCCCTCCTTCCTTCTTAGGGCGCTCCGTCCTTTGGCAAGCCCTCCCCCGTGATGGAAAGGAGAGCCGCCAGCCGCCGCCATCTCCGCTCGTGCCCCGCATGCCAAGACAGCCCCTGAGCGCTATAACCCCCCCCCCCACTGAGACCCCAAGGCCATCCACCGAGCCTCCTCGAGCTCCCCAGCCCTCCCCAGTGCCTCCCCTCGCTCCACGCTCAAGCGCCGCTGCCCCGATCCGCCGGCCGTCGTCGAGCTCCTCCCCCGACGCCGCCCCGGTCAAATCCACCCCGTCAGGAGCCTTGATAAAGGGTAAGGAAGCTCCCCCGACCGTCTCCCGCCCCCGTTCGTCCCCCTAGCGCACGCTCGAGCTCGCCGGAGCCCCGCCGCGTCTGCTCACCGTCGTTCTCCCCCCTCCGCCGCGCTAGCCTCGACTTGAACCCCCAGATTGAACTCGCCATGATCTCTCGGTGCTGTCGGGCCAGATCTCGCCTCGAATGGCGGCCTCTAGCTCGAGATGGCCTTTCTCCGGCGAGCTTCGCCGCCCTACCGATGTTCCCCCGGTCGCCGTCGGCGGCTCGCGCCTCCCCCTCCTCCCCTGACCCTTGGATCTC
Organism: Echinochloa phyllopogon; assembly: GCA_033239725.1. NCBI lineage: Eukaryota > Viridiplantae > Streptophyta > Magnoliopsida > Poales > Poaceae > Echinochloa > Echinochloa phyllopogon. The sequence continues at coordinate 9,701,003 of BTCW01000013.1, read as the reverse complement.
GATCTGACGGCGCAGATCGAGTCCAAGCCCGAGTCAATCCCCGGGATAACGGTCAACCCTGGCAATCTTGCAAGGAAACCCCTCCGCTATCTGCAAATCAACCCGCGGTCCTGTTTAGTTCAAAAGTAATTCCAGATAGGTCCTGTGATCCCATGACACTAAAATAGACAATGACAAGTCAGTAAGAATGAAAAATGAGATAAGGACTTATGCATATTGGTTGGTCTCATTGAGAGAAAGCTTGTCAAAGGATATTGGGATAATTTAATTGAAGAAATTGGGATTTCTTTGGACTTAGTCCTAAGCTATGGTTTGAGTAAACATGAGACATAATCTTATAGTTAGCAAGTGGTCTGATATGGATTAAAGCTTATGGACAAGTCATATGGTATCAACGACATAGAAGGTCACATTGGATATATCTCGGGTATAATTGAAGACATGTAATTCAAAGTGGTATTCATGGTGATGCAAAACAAAGCTAAACTTAAAGTGCCTAGAGAGAATGGAAGAGGTTAGGCTAGATAGTCGTGTCCAGGTACCAAGCAAAGAGAAGGGCAAGTTGGTCTTGTAGCCGAGGAAATTTGCTAGGGTGAAGATAAGTATCATGGTTTGGTCTCTAAACATTAATCAAGCCTTATCTAATGAAGCAATGCAATGCATCTAACATTATTGAATCAAGTATTGAAGTAGCTTATGATTTGGTAATGCATTCTCGATCATAACACTTGGATATTCTAAGCCACTAGCTCAAGTTGGATTTGCTCAGCGAAAGTGAAATGTTGTAAGCCCTCAAGGTTAAGAATGATCAAGTATGGCATCAATGAAGACATAGAATCTCAAGTGGATGTTTTGCTTATTGTTTGTATTCTTGAGTATAGGAATGTCATACTATCAAGGGGGATGCAATATTAGTTGATTGACAACACCAAAAAGTACACATAGGTCAACCCATGTGAGAAAGCCTTGAGATAGGAGTCCTTTAGGGACTTAATGTGCTGACTCGACCCAAACTGGTCAGACCGGTTTGGGTGCTCTGACATGTCTAACGGCTAGTTGGTTTGTAAAGCCGGTCTGACCGGTTTTGGCAACCGGTCTGACCGGATTGCCACTGACAGCAATGACTAGTTTTTGGGAGTTGGGGCATTTATACCCCTTGTCCCTCTCCTTTGAGGGCTACTGGTTCCTTGGGCTCCTTGGACGTCCAACACATTGTTTAGCACCAGTAAGTTCTCCCCAAGCATCTCTTTGTGTGATTGGTTGAAATAGATCATATCTTTTGATTTGGGTTGAGAGAGTGGTTGTTTGTGAGTTGTGGAGAGCTAGAGAGAGCTAGCTAACTCAGTGAAGAGCATTTCCTTAGCTTGAGCACTTTCGGTTGAAGTCTAGCAACTCTTGTAGCGTTTGTTACTCTTGGAGGTGAAGCCTCCTAGACGGCTAGACGTCTTCGGTGAGCTACCGAGTTTGTGGTGAGCCTATCTTACACATACACTAGATAAAAGGGAATTTGATCTATATTGTGAGGTTTTATAATTAATGACCTAATTTTCATCCACACACAAGGGTCATTGATTATAAAACTAGTTGTTGTGCAACTTAATGTATTCTCCCTATTTCTTTTGTCAAATGGCTTATCTCATGAGAGAACACAAATGGATAAGATTGATCATATTGCACAACATGTTTCGCTAGAGGCAAAGGTATGTTTTCTTGTCAACTAGTAGTTACCTTGTGCATCTAGGCTCTATATTATGCTAGTGTGTGCATTTGCATGCATCTTTATTGAGCTTTCCTTTTGTGCACCTATTAGATATTTGGTTGACACCCTCTCAATATTAACTTGTATGTCAAGTGTTGTTGAAACATGAAAGGTGTGAGCCAAATATGTTAACATGGTCCATAGCTCGATATAAGTGCATGTTCTTGTGTGACATAGGATAGTATTTAAAAAAACCCAACTAGCATGATAGGTTGTGTGTTGTTTTTGAAAATATTTGAGTTTTTGTCTTTTGACCATTGTCGATCTATTTGTGACCATAGTTAAACTTGCTTGATTGATGGTTAGTCACAAACAGTGAGATTTTCTCTCAAGTCCATAAATCATTATCTATCTATCATATCCCATCTCTTTTAGAAGAATCGAGAGAAAATAGATTTATTGGAAATCTTATCTCTTCTAAGGAAAATCTTGAAATTTCGGTAGACAACTTCCTTCATATATCTTCTTAGATCAAGTGAACAATTGTTTGGAATCTTTATCCACTCGAAGCAACAAATTCTAACTGCCTGGGATAAACCGGTCTGACCAGTTTGGCCCAGGGAGTTACCACACGTGGATAAGTTACCCCTTTGGGTTTCTCTCTCCTCCCTCTTACCCATTCACCATGACAAACTTTCCCCTCCTCAGTTTTCACCATGAGAAGAACACCCATGGTGATCTTTTGACTCAACCAAGCAAAAGGAGTTCTCTCGTTGGATTTGGAGTGCCCCAAGTCGGCCTGATCGGATTCCCAACCGGATTTGGATTCAAATCTTCATTCTCTCACAATCTAGGTATTAAAATCTTTCCATCGCCCGATCTACTCACTAGATGAATATCTTTCAAATCCATTTGGTACAACATCTTCTGGCATGTCTAGGAACCTATCCCTAAGAGACCAATGGATTTGGTGGGCTACATTTTGCGGATCGACGATTTGTGCTTCTAGTGCACAAAATGGTCTGACCGGTTTGGCAAACCGGTCTGACCGGTTTGGCAAACCGGTCTGACCGGTTTGGGCAGTGAAAGCCCAAGTCGTTTGTTGGTAGCGTGTTTAGTCTCCATATGAAGTAGGGGTAGTCTATTCTTCAGAACATATCGTGAATCTTGGTCGTGCAACTGTCCTGACTGTACCCAACTGAATTTGGCTCAGCTCGGGTGAAACTGATCTGATCGGTTTCTGAAACCAGTCTGACTAGTTTGACCCTGAGCTGGTCCAACTTCTTTTGGATGCACTCAAATTGATCTAATTTCATGACAATCTTTACATGGGTACTTATATCTTGTATCCCATATTTTGTAACCCAGGAAGGGCAGTAGAAGATGCCTAAGGGAAAGCATGCCGAGAGGATCAAAAAGGGGCGTCATGACCCTTCTATTGGTAGCAGCTCGCAAACGGGCAGCGGTAGATCTTTAAGGCCAAGAAGGGAGAAGAGAGCAGCAGAGCAGGAAATAGAAGAAGTACATGAAGAGGTGGTGGAAACCACATCTAGTGATGAGGATGATGTTGAAGATGAGATATACCGAGTCGAGTTTTGATATGAAAAAGGGGCAGCTCATGATGATGACAAGGAGATGGCTGAAGGAGAAGATGAGGAAGAGGAAGTTGATGAGGATGCTCCAGCTAATGAAGATGCTCCTCTCATTCTTGAAATTCGGCGACCCATTGGTCTAGCCAGTAGGAGAGTAACTGACTATTATGAGAGTGGGATGACAGACATGGTGAGGAAGCTGAGAAGGACTAGTCCACTTAATGTGGAGAGGACTGCCATGGACTACAGGTTTTGGACCTCATTCCAACATGACTTCTATGCCACAGCTATCTTGAAGAAGTCTAAGATTACCTCCGAGGCATAGTACATAGATTGGGAGGATATGAGAAAGAAAAATAATTCAGTGTTCAATGAGATAATCAGAGTATGTACTGAGAAATGAGTCAAACATCTCATGGGCTTCAAGCATGGTTGGAACAAGGACATTATTGCTTAGTTTTATGCCACTGTGTACTTTGGCCATCATGACGAGGATGGTAGACACGAGAGGGCTATGCATTGGATGACAGAGGGAGAGGGCTTTCACATCACATATTCAGCTTTTTCCCATCTTCTCAAGATTGACAATGAGGATGAGAACACCGTGAGGATACATGATAGGAGCATTCCTGAGCAATCCGAGTTGAAGTTCATGTATCCAAGAAATAGAAATGGCAGCTAGGGTAAAGTGAGTGGTTTATATACTTACTATGGGACTCTTTATAGGATGCTCCGGAAGACACTCACTCCTAGGGACGGCAACACCTTAGATATCTCACTTTATCAGAGAAATTTGATGTACTACTAAGGATTGGAGAGGACACTCCTCCATTTGGTGTTGCAGATTTTATTTGGCATGAGATCAAGACCATTTCTGAGAGTCCTCAGAAGATTTTTGCCTATAGCCCCTTTATCATGCTCATCATTGAGAAGGTCACAAAAATCAAAGTGAAGAAAGATGCCCAACACAAGCCCCTATGGCCTCCCATGCCTCAGAAGCCTGTTATGCCTTCTCCACCACATGATGATCCACTACAGTAGTCTGAGCATGTACAAGAAGAGCAGCAGATTCAGCAGCAGCAGCATGAGCCTCAGGGACCAACCGGTCTGCTCGGTTCTGGCCCTGGTAGCACCTCACAGTCTGAGTGACGATCGTCTCCTATCAAGAAGTTTATCTCCATGTTCACTGGTATTTGCAAGGGTCAGAGGGACATCCAGGTGGACCTTAGGCAGCAAAGGATTAACAGTAAGAAAACTCGAGATGAGTTCAAGAAGTTGTGTGTCGTGTTGAGTCCGGATAACCCTCCTTCTCCTATCTCTCCACCTCTTGAGCTGGTAGAGATACCCCCGCTTCGAGACATTATGACAGATCACATGAACGCGAGGCTACATTGAAGAGTTTCATGACATATTTGCATATGGACCCATTGGATCAAGCTCACAGGCTCCACCAGCCCCTCCTCAGTCAGTTGGTGCTCCCAGTACTTACACTTACATACCTACTTTGGAGGGTGACACATTTGGATGATCATTTGTGTTTCCACCGGCTGGAGGCCCATCCTTTTGTTGGCACTTCTTATGATATAATATCAGGATTGTGAATCCAGATACTGGGGTAAGGAGTGTTTCGGTGGTTTTTCTTATGGCTCAGTAAAATATATAAATATTCTGCAAGCGCACAGAATTACCGTTGTAGCACTTCACCATGGAGTAATCCGAGGTATCGTAATTTATATTTCCGCAGGGAAGCTTTGACAAGATTACTAGCAAACAGATATTCGAGACTATCAGAGAAGGGTACACTACTAGCAAGACAGGGGATAAACGGTATTGGATATGAGTGGTTATACCGTGACACACAGCTCAAGGGTGGCTCAGATTGGAAAGAGAAGGAATAGATAGTTGGGAGGACAATGAGAAGAGATAGAGGAATCTTATGGACTTTATCTACCTATGTCACTCGGGCTTAGAGATAGAGTGGCTGAAGAGCTAGTACTTAGAGATCAGGGTTAAATCTAATGCCTTAGCGTCGGGACAATAGAACCTATTGTTGGCACTTCTTACGATCTAATATCAGGATTGAGAATCCCGGTACTGGGGTAAGGAGTGTTTCAGTGGTTTTCCTTATGGCTTAGTAAAATATATAAATATTTTGTAAGCGCACAGAATCACCGCTGTAGCACTTCACCTAGGAGTATCCCGAGGTATCATAATTTATATTTCCGCAGGGAAGCTTTGGCAAGAGTACTAGTAAACAGGTATTCAAGACAATCAGAGAAAGGTACACAACTAAACAAGACAGGGGATAACGGTATTGGATAGGAGTGGATATACCGTGACACATAGCTCAAGGGAGACTCAGGTAAGAGAGAGAAGGTATAGATAGCTGGGAGGACAACGAGAAGAGATAGAGGATTCTTATGGACTTTATCTGTCTATGTCACTCGGGCTTAGAGATACAGCGGCTAAAGAGCCAGCACTGGAAGATCTGGGTTAACTCTAATGTCTTAGCATTGGGATAATGGACACCAGTGACACGCAGAAAGGGATGAGAAGGGGTGCCACTAGCTCCACACTGTGGGATCCTACAGGCCGAGACTAGCGAGGTGGATTACAAAGAACGTATAGGGCTGTCACCACCTAACGGCTACCACACGTTCGTTGAATCGGGGTCAAACCAAGGCCACTGACTAGTCTGGGTACCACACCCACACTAACCAACGATGTAACACCCTAAATTAGGCCTATTTAAAATTTTAGTAATTAATATGCTTTTTATTAAAGTTCCCATGCTCAACATAGGGTAAATAAATAATATTTGGCAAAATAAAATCAAATATAAGGTTAGAAACATTTTTGTTGCATTCATGCTGTCTGCATTGAGTTTTGGTTGCATGTGAATTAGATTGGAATTTAAATTCTGTTTAAATTCGAATTTGATTCGCATTGTTTGGAGCTGTAGAAAAGTTGTTTTGGTTATAGTTCGGTTTCCCTCCCTGAACTCTTTTTCTCGGCCGAACTTGCCCTCTCTTCTTTTCTCTCCAGCCGGCCCAGCTCCCTTCTCTTTTTCCCCACGGCCCAGTCCGGCCTGTCCCGCTCCCGCGCTAGCCCGCGCTCCCCCACTTGCGGCCCAGTTCGGCCCAGCAGCACGGCCCGCAACACCGCCCGCACTCCTACCTTCAGCCGGAGTTCGACTCGGCCACGGAGTCCGGCCGAGGCCCGGCACGCACGCCGAGGACCACCGGGACTCTCCCTCGGCCGCTCTGTAAAATCCGCAGCCGCGACGCCCCTCTGCTCCTCTCTCGCACACTCGCGACGCACAAACCCTAGACGCCGCCATCTCCGAACGCCGCCGCCGCCCGAGCTCGCGCGCCGCCGTCGATCTCGCCGCCCGCCGTCGTTCTTACTCGGCCGGCAGCCCCAGGACCGTCGCGTGGAGGTGAGGAACCTCCCGAGCCCCTTCTCGCCCTTCCCCGTGCTCTGTAGAGCCGCCCCCGCGTTGAGCCGCCCTCGCCGGAGTCCGCCGCCGCCATTACTCGTCGACCGCCGCCGCTGCTGCTTCGCCGCCGACGAGATCCACCCCGGTCGACTCGCCGTCGTCCCGCGCACCCGTAGCGCCAAGTCCCGCCCCGAACCGTGCCCCGTAGCGCGTTTTCGCCTCTTCGCCGGCGATGCGCCACTGCCGCTGTCCAGCGCCGCCGCCAGCCAGCGCCGCCGCCGACACCCCCTCCCCTAGATCTATTTTGGATCGTCGGATCCAAATCCGACGGGGCCCGAGTCAACCTGGGTCAATACCGGTCAACCCGAGTCAGCTGTGCCAGTTTTGCAAAAGTGCCCCTGACCTTTTTCAAAATCAACCCGCAGTCCAGATCTATTCAAAAATAATTAGATTTAAGTCCTGATTTTTACAGAAACCCCCTGTCTTATTTAAAAATAGCACCCGAGGTCCTGTCTTGGTTAATTTGCGATTAAACCCTCCTGTTTTAATATAAAATTATGTTTTAGCCCCTGAGTTTTTGCAGATAGGCCCCTGGAACTTTTAAAACTTTGCCAGCAAGCCCCCGAACCTTAGAAAAGCCATATCTTTCTCGTTTTAGCTCCGATTTGAGTGATTTTCGCGCTCACGTGTTTGTAGCGAAGCGTAGATTAGTTTCTAAGCCTTCTTTTGTTCTGTTTTTACTGTTTGGTGTATTGTTCTAATAGAATAATATTGTTTGCATGTACTGGCTTGTGTGAATGCTTGTGTGTTGCTTCGTGAGTCCAGTTGGTGAGCCGTACGCGCTTGAGTTCGAGGGTTACGAGGAGCAGGACCAGCAGCAGCAGTAGCAGTTTGAGGAAGGCAAGTATAGCACGGACAATCCTTGCTACCTAAACACACCTTTACACTACTTACTGCATATGCATGTGTCTAAATTGTTACCCTATTAAGGTTGTACCTAGCTTTGTTAATCCTATACCTTGATTACCCTGGGTTATTGCATTTGGGTAGAACTTTGCTAGGCGCAGCTACTGTCACCTTTGCTTAACTGTTAATCTTGACTTAACGGTTCACTTCAATGTTAATGGTAAAACTTGCTTTTTAGCAACATGGATCAGGGAGCTAGGGCGTATGCTTCGTGCTTGGCCCTAGTGTCTCTCCGTAAGGACTGGTTCTTAAAGCGGCAACCCAGGAACCTGTCGCCATTGCTGGAACTATAATGGCTCTGGTCTTGGACAAGTAACATGTACGGCTCTAGCTTGACAGTAGTTACCGACGGGCCGACGGCGTTATGGGAAGCATGGGTGAGAGTATGGTTTGATCCACCGAGGACGGGGTATCCGTCGGCTATGTCCCCGTGAGGCACAGTCCCGTGTTGGGAGCCACCGTATGGCGGGGGCTCCACACGTTGCGCTATTTATTTTGTTGTTGATATTCTTTACCGCGCTTGGACGCCATTGACCCCCTCGTGTCACTACATGAGCGTTAGTCAATCTCGGTGCCTTGGGTCATGCTGCCTAGGTTGTACCATAACGGCTACTGTTTCGTTAGGGTGTCTTGTGAAAAGCCTCGTAGCGTCCCTATGCAGTCACACCTCGGAAGTGTTGATGTGCTTGGTTGGGTGCAAATTTCCTTTGAACTTTTACGCGACTGGTGGGTAAAGGGCGAAACCTCTGCAGAGTGTATAATCTATCATGATAGCCTTGCTCAGGGTCACGAGCGGCCTGGATCCTTTTTTATTAGAAGTTGATGTTTATTATTGTTTAATGCTCACTCCTATTATATTAATTGGGTTACAACTGGGATTCATGTAAATGTAGTGATTATGATGATGTTAAAAATGAAACAACTAAAATTTGCTAATGCAGTACAGCCGTGTCAAGCCTTTCTTTTAAGCCTTCATTACCCGTGTTGTACTTGCTAAGTAAGACATTTACTTACACTTGCTATTCAACAAAATCCCGGATGGGTAACAGATGGATTAGATGGTACTGCTGCTGTTGAATTTCCTGAGGATCTGACATTCTACTAACTGTGCTCAACCAGTCGGTGTCCCCGTGGGTTATCGTTATCGGCTTCGTTTTCGTTTAGAGAGAGTTAATAATGAGACTTCCGCTGTTTTATTCATTTATTTGAGTCAAACTCTGATGTAAAACCATTTATTTTATTCGAGCACTGTATTCTGTTATCATATTTGTTCGCTATATGTGTAATGACTTCCTGGGAACACATATGGCCGCATTTCGGGTTTCTGTCTAAATCCGGGTGTGACAAACGACTACTTACTTCACTAGCAAAAGCAAGCAACCCGTCAATACCCCCGGTGACAGTTCACCGGCAAATATTGAGCTAAGTCGAAGAACCAACTAAGACAAAGCCTTAAACAAGAACTAGAAGCACTAGAACTAAGTCTTGCAAAAGGAAAAGGAAAAGGAAAAGATACAAGAGCTTATACCAGAGCTTTTGAACATGACTCCGGAACCTCCGAGGCAAAGCTCGACTCGACTCTAACTCCCAACTAAACTATCCTAACTCTACTAGAGAGAAGTGGTAATGAGAGCTCATTGGCTTGGTGTGTGTTGAAATGAGCCGTGGACACCTCCATTTATAGCACCAAATGGCGGTTACCGGCCAGTTCGGCCGAACTGGATGGGTTCGGCCGAACGTCAGATTCAACCGCATTAACCTTCTACGGCCTTGATGCATCCCTGGAGGCGGTTTTGGGTGCTGGGGGCGGTTCGGCCGAAGCCCTACAGTTTGGCCGAATTGGGCTTCTGGCCCAGGGCCGCCCCCGTGCACTGCCTCTACTTTCTGGGCCTCCTGGCTAGCTTGTCCTGGTGTTCTTCGGCGAATTTGGCCCATGGAATGACGTGGCGGGAGTCCATGTGGCTTGCACGGTCATCGCATCATCATCGCTGACGTGGACGACAACTCGTGTGCTTGCATGATGGTTAAGGGGCGTGATTCGGTCGGAAACCGGAAGGTTTCGGCCGAACCGGAGTTTTACCCCCTTAACGGGCTTTTTCCGACTCGGTCCCTGCAAATGAGACACTCACCAAAACTCGTGGAACTTTATTAGAAGTAAAACCTAAATGCATGAAATGTTACATAAAGCCTCTTTTATTCCCGAGAGTTGGTGGTCGGATTCATACCGTAACGACCGCCAACAAGCTCCCCCAAGCTTAGACCGTTGCTCGTCCTCGAGCAAAGATAGAAACTTAGGCTCGGTGGATCAGGAGTTGCTACAATGTCATTATTTTGCAGGTTATCTTTATACTCAACTAACACTTTCAGGTATTTGAATTTTTTAGCAAAGTGACCAATTACCTTCTTACCTATGGGGCTTCTAGCAAACTCCTTGCCTTGGGCGGTTGAAAGATAGAACAGTTTAACTCAGTTTTATTCCATTCCTACTCTTTTCAGGATCCCACCTCGGAGTTTTCAAAAATTTTGAAAATTAAAGCTTAGTTCCTCAAAGGCACACTCAATCACTCAAGTGGTATTTGTACCCTCACCAAAGGCTTTGCCTTCTTTCATCCTAACTCTACTAAAGCTTTTTGTGTGGCTCTTGCAGGACGGATGGATGAAAGCCTACTTGCATTCTAGAATTTTGCTAAGTCAAAGACTGGACCTAAGGAGGATCCAATCATACCTTTAGATCGATAAGTGCAAGTGTATGGATGTGTGGAGTGGAAAGTGGAAATTGGTGGAAACTCCTTGGGAATGATTCTTCCTCTTTTTGAATTTATTTTTCGAGAACATGGGCTATCTTCTTTTTCTTTCTATTTTCGCCATGCATTCTTGAGCATGCTTTTCTTTTTCTCATACTTTTGCCATGTCTTTTGACATGCTCATATTTTTCTCATATTTTTGCCATGCTACTTAGCATGCTTTTCCTTTTTTTTCTTTTTGCATAGCCCATGCCTCTACTGAAGGATATTCAGAGAAGGAATCTTGGAGCATTTATTTTTTTGTGGATGGTGGATGGAAAATATTTGCTAACTCCCAGTGTAGGAATTGCAAGTGAGAGGTGGTGTGTATGTGAATCTCGATCTTTAAAGCATGAAAGGTTCCTCACTAAGGTCACAACAATTTGACAAAGCTCACTAAAATGACAAGCAGCATATGTATGAAGGTTTTTCAACTAACTTATCATATGGCTTTGGATAGGCATTTTGAACCAATGAGGAACTTCATTTGAATATTTTTGAAAATAAAGCATCCAAGATTTTTACCTTACTAAGAGCAGAAATAAAACTCAACCAAATCTCACTATATCATTCCTCACAACAACTTAGACTTAGAATAAGCATATGCTCCCACAAGGATTTTTTTTCAGGTTTTATCATCACTCATGCCAATTAAATTCAAGTACCAATAAAGCAATTAATTAAGCACAAGATACTTGCAAAATAAATGACAGAGCAACTATTCATCATTTCCAAAATGAGAGGCATATGTTTCATTCATGCATAGTCTGGGAGTTGATTTTATTCAAGATTCAAAGCAAATTTTTTTTGGTACTTTCTTTTATTTAAACAGGAATTGAAATGAACGGAAATGAAAGCAAACGAAATTACTGTTGAGCTGGAACGGGTCGGACATACCTTCACGGGGGTTCTCCCCCCCCCCCCCCCAAGCTCGCTTGACGACGTCACTGGTAGGGTGAGAAGTTCGAGAAGTAATTGTTCATTCTCTCGAACTTCTCCCTCTGCTCATACCTTTGGGATTCCAGCATAGAGCTGTCCTCCTAAAGGTAGCGAGTGTGCTGGGCCAAAGTCCCTTCAATGTCCCTGGTGCCATCATGGATGAGATCCACTCGATCGGAAATATAGGATAATTCCCGATCAATGTACGCCCCGGTTGGCATGGTGTACCATTCAGACTGAGAGAATCCTGGGTTATAGGGTGGATAGTAGATACTATCGAACCCATAACCCTGGGAAAATTCAGAGCCCGAACTCTGAGCATAGTCCCAGTGGCCCGAGGCAAAGTACTCCTGCTCCTGCTCCAGATGTCCCAGTGCCGGTGTACTGCTCATAGGCCTCCTCAAAAACAGAAGTGAGGCGGTGCGGTTCTTGAGGTGAATCCGTCTGTCCCTGTGCAGTGGCCAGACCAGCGTCTCTTCTGGCCCGCCCTCGGGTAACTGGCCCTATGCCTGTAACACTGTGGCGGGCTGGCTCTCTCCTGGGGGGAGAGTCTGGTTCCGTGATCTGCCAGAAGTTCTCCCACCCAATGGCGTGGAAAACCTCCGGAAAATCGTCGACCATCCCCGTCTTTACGAGCAGGTCATGCTCATAAATTCGGGCATGTTCAAATTCCTTCACGCGCAGCAAAGCAAATGCTTCTTGCTCGCGGGTCGTCCTGAGGATGATGTCTTCCTCGCTCAGGAGCCTCCGCCTATGTTCGATGCCCCTGGCTCATCCATCTCCATCGGAGCCGATGTGTTGGATGGTGTCGGTGAACTACCGGCATCATCACCGCTTGAACGACGGCTCAACCGGCTGGACCTTCGGAATAGCCACGGCATGTTCCCTGCAAAAGTTTAGTGCACACAACGATACCCGAAGGACTGAAATTATGAGGTTAGCACAATGAAGGCAAGTCAGTCGGTTGAGGGTTAATCGTTCTTGTGGGGATTTGACACCTCCACAAAAAGGTTAGTCATTCTTGTGGGTGTCGGAAACCTCCACAAACACGTTCAAGTTTCAGCAGCAAAATCGGAAGCAGATATTTTTGTGTTTTTCTTAATGCAAGTGAATCAAACTTGAGCAAGAACAAAGGGAAAAAGCTTGAGAGCAAGCTAGAGCAAGAACATGAGAGGGAGAGAGAGCTCCTAGGCAAATGTATGCAACAAGGAGTGATGCAAGAAGCAAGCACTTGGGGCAGCATTTATAGGTCGAGGGGAGGCAGGCCTGGTTCGGCCGAACCCCCCTGGTTTGGCCGAACCAGGGCAGTGCTGCCAGCACTCCATGTGAGTGCTAGTGCTCCCCTTTTGCTTCATGTGCATGCAAATTTTAGTGGCCAGCATTGATGTATGGTCATTTGAGTGGAAGTTAGTGCAAAGATGCTCATTTTGACATGACCAAAGTGGACAAATTATTGGTGTCACTCCCATGCTGCCATGTTTGTGATAATTGGTGAGTGTGCAGCCATGTGGAGTGGGGTAAACATGTTTTGTGCTGGTTGGTGATGATGGTAAATAAATGAAAATGTTCTAGAAGGGGTAAAAGTAATAAAAATTACAAATTTTACCCACCTCAAACAAATTTCAGCATATGGTCCATTTATTTTTTACCAAAATTTAAACCAAAGATCTTTTGCATGCACCAATTTTATTCTTGCTATTCTCTCATTTTATTTCATGCACAAGTGATTCAAAAATTTTGAAATAAAACATGCAAATGCAGTGAATTGAAATTTAAAATTGGAAAGGAAAACATGAGATACATACCAATTTTTCTCGCGGCGAGAGCTCGAGTTTTGAGTCCACGAGCGGGAATCCTCCGTGTCTTCAGTGATTTTTGTCATCGTGCGATCCCGGAGTGGATGGTTCGGACGATGCACTCTACTTCTTCCGCCACACCTTCTTGATTTTCTTCATTGTAGGTGTCGGTGGCGGTGGAATCGGATCTTCTGGTGCGTTCCATATAGCTTGATCCTCCTCTTGTTTCCGGAAGAGGCGGTCCATTTCATCCTCACTCTCAGATTCAGTGGATTGATCCCACTGCTCAGCACCGAGTATTTCCAGCTCTCCACTAAGGAGGGCTTTTAAGAAACACTCAGCGCTCCTTTGCTCCGGAGTGAACTCCCTTGTTCTTCTGAACTCCCGAGGTTGGAACATGGATGATATCGGCGTTCCACTAATATGGAACGAGATTTCTCTCGTATCCACATCAATTCTAGCCCGAGCGGTGTTTAAAAATGGCCAGCCCAACACAAGGGGAAACGAATGATCGTTACCCGTGTCAAGGACTACGAAATCCGTAGGGACATAATATCCCCAAATTCGGACCAGGACATTTTCAATCACCCCCTCGGGGTAGCTAATCGACGAATCTGCAAGTTGCACCTGGGCATTTGTAGCATTAAGAACAGGGTAGCGTAACTTTTTGAATAATACCTTAGACATGATGTTGACGCTAGCTCCAAGATCATAGAGAGCGTTTTCAATGCATCGATTCCGAATCGAGCACTGAATGACTGGCTCTCCGGGATCTTCCTTCCTTTCCGGAGGAGTGTTGATGATGGCATTCTTGGCAGCTCTTGGTAGGTACAGCCCTCTGGGTGTATCCACTTGGATGTACGAGGCCTTCCCTGCATGATTAGCACGGAACGAACCACGAGACGGCTTACCCTGTCTTATGGTTACTGCTTTAACAGACTCAATGGAAGGTTCGGGTTGCCCCGGAATCTTCCCAGATTCAGAAACAGGAACAACATCAGCTAATTGAGCAACTTGTGTTTCTATCATTTTATTGAAGCTCAATTGACTTTTTATAGCAGAAGAGAAAGAGTCCAGCTTTGCATCTATGCTTTCCAGGATTTTATCAGTTGCAACAAACTTTTTACTAATATTTTCATTGATTTTACCCTGGCCTAGCACAAGATCTTTGATAGACGGCTGATTATTGAAAGTACTGGAATTGAAATTGTTACCTTGTGAAGATCTCTCAAAAGAGAGATTTGGGCGTGAATTCCAGCCTTAATTGCCGTAGTTGTTCGGACAATACCCATTGTTGTTGGAGTTGTTGATGTAGTGGGCATCTTCTCGCATTTCGAGGCAGTCATTCCCCGAATGGCCTGTGTTGCCACAGACCTCGCACGTCATGCGAGCGTCCATGGCTTGCACCGTTTCTTGAACAGGGGCCTCCATCTTCTTCAGAAGGAGGTCCATCTTGGCAGCGAGCATGTCCAAAGCTTCAACTTGGTGGAATCCTCGGGTATGTGGTTGGTCACGTTCAGTGCCCCAACCCTGATTTTCCACCATCTTCTCAATGAGGGCCTTAGCTCGGTTCTCCTCAAGAGAGAAAAATGCTCCTCCAGCAGCAGCATCCAAATACTCATGGGCTGAGCTCTTTAGCCCATGGTAAAAGGTTTGGATGATGAACCAATTCTACATACCATGGTGAGGACAAGCAGAAATATAGTACTGGAGGTGTTCCCATGCCTCCGGGACTGTTTCATCTTTTGCTTGCTGGAAGCTAGCAATTTTATTCCGGAGGGCGTTGGTTTTCCCAACCGGAAAGAATTTTAGCAAAAAGGCACTAGTGCACTTATCCCATGAATCTATAGCTTCACGACTAGCATAAAACCATTGCTTTGCCTTACCCAATAAGGAGAATGGGAATAAACGAAGGCGAATAGCATCGGTACTTACACCGCGTATGGTGAAGGTGTTGCAGATCTCCAGGAAGTGTTGGAGATGAGCGTTAGCATCTTCGTGAGGCTTGCCGCAGAACGGGCTAGCCTGCACCATATTGATGAGGGCTAGCTTGAGCTCGAAAGTCCCGTCTCCGATAGGCGGACTAGGACCGGTACGCACATTCTCGCTTGATGGAGCCGAGAATTCGCGTATCGTCTTGCTTGCCATCCTCGATGCTGAAGCCATGTCGACGTCGGGAAAGACTAGGCTGGTCAAGCTGAGTTGCCTCTGAGGAGGTACAACACGGAGTCGTACTTTCCTCAAAAGTGACTCAGGATTCTCTTGATAGTTTGACGGTAGTTGGAAACCAGTCATGCACTGCTCTGCTTCACAAAGACCAACGACAGAGCAAAGGTAAACCCGCTTGAGTAGCGGTGCACTCAACACAGATAACTTGAGATAAATGTTTAAAAGTATTCTAGCCAATTGTTTCCCCGACAACGGCGCCAGAAATGCTTGTTGGCACTTCTTACGATCCAATATCAGGATTGAGAATCCCGGTACTGGAAGCTTTGGCAAGAGTACTAGTAAACAGGTATTCAAGACTATCAGAGAAAGGTACACAACTAAACAAGACAGGGGATAACGGTATTGGATAGGAGTGGATATACCATGACACATAGCTCAAGGGAGACTCAGGTAAGAGAGAGAATGTATAGATAGTTGGGAGGACAACGAGAGGAGATAGAGGATTCCTATGGACTTTATCTGTCTATGTCACTCGGGCTTAGAGATACAGCGGCTAAAGAGCCAGCACTGGAAGATCTGGGTTAACTCTAATGTCTTAGCATCGGGACAATGGACACCAGTGACACGCAGAAAGGGATGAGAAGGGGTGCCACCAGCTCCACACTGGGGGATCCTACAGGCCGAGACTAACGACGTGGATTACAAAGACCGTATAGGGCTGTCACCACCTAACGGTTACCACACGTTCATTGAATCGGGGGCAAACCAAGGCCACTGACTAGTCTGGGTACCACACCCACACTAACCAACAACTACTTACTTCACTAGCAAAAGCAAGCAACCCGTCAATACCCCCGGTGACAGTTCACCGGCAAATATTGAGCTAAGTCAAAGAACCAACTAAGACAAAGACTTAAACAAGAACTAGAAGCACTAGAACTAGAACCGACTATAGTCTAAACACGATATAGATGCAACTAGAATAAAGTAGAAGTAAGCTATAAATGACAAATGCAAGATGATAAAGGTAATTATATTGATAACTCAAGTCTTGCAAAAGGAAAAGGAAACGATACAAGAGCTTATATCATAGCTTCTGAAGATGACTCCGGAACCTCCGAGGCAAAGCTCGACTCGACTCTAACTCCCAACTAAACTATCCTAACTCTACTAGAGAGAAGTGCAAATCAGAGCTCCTTGGCTTCGTGTGTGTTGAAATGAGCCGTGGACACCTCCATTTATAGCACCAATGGGCGGTTGAGTGGAGTAACCGCCACTGGACGTTGTGGCCGAACTGGAGTTCGGCCGAACGTCGGATTCAACCGCCTTAACCTTCTACGGCCTTGATGCATCCCTGGAGGCGGTTTTGGGTGCTAGGAGCGGTTCGGCCGAAGCCCTATTGTTCAGCCGAATAGGGCTTCTGGCCCAGGGCCGCCCCCGTGCTACGCCTCTGCTTTCTGGACCTCCTTGCTAGCTTGTCCTGGTGTTCTTCGGTGAATTTGGCCCATGGAATGACGTGGTGGGAGTCTATGTGGCTTGCACGGTCATCGCATCATCATCGCTGATGTGGATGACATCTCGTGTGCTTGCATGATGGTTAAGGGTGGTGGTTCGGTCAGAAACCGGAAGGTTTCGGCCGAACCGGAGTTCTACCCCCCTTAACGGGCTTTTTCTGACTCGGTCCCTGCAAATGAAACACTCACCAAAACTCACGGAACTTTATTAGAAGTAAAACCTAAATACATGAAATGTTACATAAAACCTTTTTTATTCCCGAGAGTTGGTGGTCGGATTCATACCGTAACGACCGCCAACACCTATGACACGCAGAAAGGGATGAGAAGGGCTGCCACCAATCCTACACTCTGGGATCCTACAGGCCATGACGAACGTGATGGACTACATAGGCCGTATAGGGGCTGTCATCACCTAACGGCTACCACCTTCGTAGACGTGGGGACAAACTAAGGTCACTGGCTAGTCTGGGAACCACTCCCACACTAGTCAACAACTACTTACTCTGCTAGCAAGAGCAAGCAACCTTGCCAATACCCTAGTGACAATTCACCACAAGTATTGAGCAAGATCGAAGAACCAGCTAAGACAAACACTTAATCAAGATCTAGAAGCACTAGAGCTACAACTAAGTATAGTCTAAACACGATATAGATGCAACTAGAATAAACTAGAAGCAAGCTATAAATGACAAGGGCAAAGTGATAAAGATAACTATATTGATAACTCAAAGTCTTACAAAAGGAAAAGGAAAAGATACAAGAGCTTATACCAGAGCTTCTGAAGACGACTCCGGAACCTCCGAGGCACAACTCGACTCAACTCTAACTACCAACTAAACTATCCTAACTCTACTAGAAAGAAGTGGAATGAGAGCTCCTTGGCTTGAGTGTGTGTGTTACAAGTGCAATGCCACTGCATTTATAGGTGAACTAGGACGGTGGAGAGGAGTTGCGGCCAAGGGAACCAGGTGGGTACCCCCTAGTGATTCGGGCGAATTGCCCGGGTTCGGGCGAATCCTAGGATTCGGCCGAACCCTTGGATGCACCGCCATTTGCTCCCACGGCCTGGATTTTCCCCCCTTGGTCGGTTCTGGTGCTGGGGTCGGTTCGGGCGAATTGGGAGATTCGGCCGAACCGGGCATGGCCCGTGGCCGGCCTCCCCAGCACCGCCTTTGGTCTTGGACCCCCCTGAGCTAGCTTCTGGTGATGGTCTTCGTGTTGATCTAGCCCAGGATGAGGTGGCGGTCGCCCACGTGTCATGCATCATCATCTGCTTGGTCATTGTTGACGTGGACGACTCCCGATGTTGTGCACGGCTAAGGGGGGTAACCGGCCGAACGGAGTCGTTCGGCCGAATCGGTCAATTCCTACCCCTATAGCTCGTATTTCTCGTTGTTGTACCTGCACAAGTGTAACTCACCAAAACTCGTGGAACTCTGTTAGAAATAAACCTAAGTACATGGAATGTCACATATATCCTCTTTTATTCCCGGGAATTGATGGTCGAAAACGTGTCGTAACGACCGCCAACACCTTTGCAGCTGCCACATACCCTTCCTCGTCATATGGCTTTGCCGGTACATCGTCTTCTATGGCAAGAGTGCACCATATCCGTCTCCCAGAGATTATGCTTCACAGGCAGTGGTTTCCATCTTTGGACCTACTTCTGCTCCTAATCATGGTACGTCTAGCATTTCCACCTCCCACCTCTTGACTACACTACCAGATTCACTCTATCGTTTCACACCTACACATTGGATTGAGTGAAGGATTTAATTGGACTTCATCTTCTTCGTTAGATGATCCGAGCGCGAGTTTCTGATGGGAGCAAGACTACAAGCTTCTCCAGGCCCTTTATGGATGATTGATGACAAAGGGGGAGAAGAATGGATTAAAGCGTCAAGAGTCTAAGTTTCTTGTAGTCTGTCAGGGCAAAGCGGTCTGACCGGTTTCTGCTGTGTGTGCAGAAACATGGATGTAATTAATTCATACTTTATCTATCTGTGGACTTGAGAAATTGTAATGTATGCTACTGAGTGTGTTGAACTTATTTATGTATTCTAAGTGACAATTTGCTAGTGTGATATGCATGTGTTGATTGGTGTAATGCTTTGTGCATGTGTTGACTGGACAAACCAGTCTGACCGGTTTCTGGAACCGGTCTAACCGGTTTCAGCTGAGACAACACATGCACATCTTTTTTTCTCTATTGTGTGAGATACATGTCATATGCATCACATGTTATTTCATTTTGTCACACACACTTGTTGTAGATGTTGGATGCTGAGATATAGGGGGAGCTCTCATTTTCTTCCTTATATGTGCATTTGCCATGTGAGGCCAAAATTTTGAAATTCTATTCAAAACACATATTAAGGGGGAGCTCACTATATATCTCAGTCGTTTAGAGCTTTAAATTTCTTATATATTTGTAAGCTTTAATCATGTTGTCATCAATCACCAAAAAGGGGGAGATTGAAAGTGCATCTAGGCACTTATGTGTTTTGGCGATTTGTATGACAACATGATTTGTAAACTAACTTGTTTGCTTAAGAATATGAGCAGGGTTTTATTCTTATGGTTATTTGTGAGACACATGCATTAATGAGAATGAAAGCTCTCTTGTGGTATTTGATGACATAAAAGCAAGCAAGTGGATGTGATCCCATGACACTAAAATAGACAATGACAAGTCAATAAGAATGGCAAATGAGACAAGGACTTATGCATATTGGTTGGTCTCATCGAGAGAAAGCTTGTCAAAGGATATTGGGATAATTTAATTGAAGAAATTGGGATTTATTTGGACTTGGTCCTAAGCTATGGTTTGAGTAAAAATGAGACATAATCTTATAGTTAGCAAGTGGTCTCAAATGGATTAAAGCTTATGGACAAGTCATATGGTATCAACGACATAGAAGGTCACATTGGATATATCTCGTGTTTAATTGAAAACATGGAATTCAAAGTGGTATTCATGGTGATGCAAAGCAAAGCTAAACTTAAAGTGGCCAGATAGAATGGAAGAGATCAGGCGAGATAGCCGTGTCCAGGTACCAAGCAAAGAGAAGGGCAATTTGGTCTTGTAGCCGAGGAACTTTGCTAGGGTGAAGACTAGTATCGTGGTTTGGTCTCTAAACATTAATCAAGCCTTATCCAGTGAAGCAATGCAATTCATCTAATCATTATTGAATCAAGTATTGAAGTGGATTATGATTTGGTAATGGATTCTCGATCATCACACTTGGATATTCTAAGCCACCAGCTCAAGTTGGATTTGCTCAGCGAAAATGAAATGTTGTGAGCCCTCAAGGTTAAGAATGATCAAGTATGGCATCAATCAAGACATAGAAGCTCAAGTGGATATTTTGCTTATTGTTTGTATTCTTGAGTATAGGAATGTCATACTATCAAGATGTAACACCCAAAAATGGCCCATTTAAAATTTTTAGTAATTAATTGGCTTTTATTTTAATTGCTCATATTTAATATAGGTTAAATGAATTATTTATGAATATTAAAATCAAATATAAGTTGTAGAAACATTTTTGTTGCATTCATGCTGCTGCATTGTGTTTTGGTTGTTGGCAAAATAAGTTGGAATTTAAATTCTGTTTAAATTCGAATTTAATTTGAATTTGTTTGAGCCCTAGAAAAGTTAATTCAAGCCGAGTTCACTTTTGCTCCCTAAGCTTTTCCCCTGGTCCACTTTTGCACCCACTACTCCTCCCGAACCAGCACACCCCCCTCGCTTTTCCCCGCCCGGCCCAGCGCGGCCCATTCCTTTCCCGCTTGGGCCTCGCCCGCTCGCCGAGCCGGCCCAACCGCGCGCTACCCGCACACCCTCTCTCTCTCTCTCTGTCTCTGGCTGACAACACGGCCCCACTCGTCAGCTTCACCATCGACCACCCGCCCGAGCTTCCCCTTCCCCCGCCGCGATCGGCGCCGCTCCGGCCGGCCGCCCAGCGCCCTCCCCGCGCCCATGGGCCACCCCCGAAGCTGCTACGAAGCTTCCTGCTGCCCTCCTTCCTTCTTAGGGTGCTCCGTCCTTTGGCAAGCCCTCCCCCGTGATGGAAAGGAGAGCCGCTAGCCGCTGCCATCTCCGCTCGTACCCCGCATGCCAAGACAGCCCCTGAGCGCTATAAACCCCCCCCCCACCGAGACCCCAAGGCCATCCACCGAGCCTCCTCGAGCTACCCAGCCCTCCCCAGTGCCTCCCCTCGCTCCACGCTCAAGCGCCGCTGCCCCGATCCGCCGGCCGTCGTAGAGCTCCTCCCCCGACGCCGCCTCGGTCAAATCCGCCCCGTCAGGTGCCTTGATCAAGGGTAAGGAAGCTCCCCCGACCGTCTCCCGCCCCCGTTCGTCCCCCTAGCGCACGCTCGAGCTCGCCGGAGCCCCGCCGCGTCTGCTCACCGTCGTTCTCCCCCCTCCGCCGCGCTAGCCTCGACTTGAACCCCCAGATTGAACTCGCCATGATCTCTCGGTGCTGTCGGGCCAGATCTCGCCTCGAATGGCGGCCTCTAGCTGAAGATGGCCTTTCTCCGGCGAGCTTCGCCGCCCTACCGATGCTCCCCCGGTCGCCGCCGGCGGCTCGCGCCTCCCCCTCCTCCCCTGACCCTTGGATCTCGATCTGACGGCGCAGATCGAGTCCAAGCCCGAGTCAATCCCCGGGATAACGGTCAACCCAGGCAATCTTGCAAGGAAACCCCTCCACTATCTGCAAATCAACCCGCGGTCCTGTTTAGTTCAAAAGTAATTTCAGATAGGTCCTGTTTTTTATTGAAAACCCCCTGAGCTTCTAGGAATTAGAACCCACGGTCCTGAGTTTAAGCTTTTGCACGATAGCCCTCGGGTTTTAACTCATAATTACATATAGGTCCCTGGTTTCCTAAAATTAAGCCCCTGGAAACTTTTAAAAATTGCCAGCAGGTCCCTAGAACTTAGAAAACCCATATTTTTTCGTTTTAGCTCCGATTAGTGTGATTTTCGCGCTCATGTGTTCGTAGTAAAGCGTAGAATACTTCTAAAACCTATTTATGTACTGTTTCTACTATTTAGTGTACTGTTCTAATAGAATATTATTTGTTTGTATGTATTGGTTTGCGTGTATGCTTGTATGGTGCTTCGTGTCCAGTCGGTCAGCCGCTAGCTTTGGATTTCGAGTTCGCGGAGGACTTTCCGGAGCAGGACTCACAGCAGCAGCAGCAGCACTTCGAGGAAGGCAAGTTATAGCATGGACAATCCTTTCTACCTAAACACACCTTTTACATTCACTTACTTTCATATGCATGTGTCTAATTTACTGTCCCATTAAGGTTGTACCTAGTTTTGTATATCATGTTCCTTCGATAACCTTGGGTTTATGCATATGGGTAGATTTTTGCTATGTGTAGCTACTGTCACCATTATTTAACTGTAAATTTTGACTTAATGGTTCACCTCAACATTAATGATAAAACTTGCTTTTTAGCAACTTGGCTTAGGGAGCTAGAGCATGTGCTGTCTGCTTTGCTCTAGTGTCTCTCCGTAAGGTCCGGTTCTTAAAGCGGCAACCCAGGAGCCTGTCGCCACCACTAGAACTATTATGGCTCTGGTCTTGGTCAAGTAACTTGTACGGCTCTAGCTTGCCAGTGGCTACCATTGGGGCCAACGGCGTTAGTGGACACAAGGTGAAAGGGTGTTTCCGGATTCCACCGAGGACGGGCGATCCGTCGGCTAGATCACGTTAGACCTAGTCCCGTGTTGGGAGTCCCTGCGATGGGGAACTCCACACGTTGCGCATGGATGGATGCGATGCCCGCGCTCTGGACGCCATCGACCCCCCTATGGTGTGACTCCGTAGGCGTACGTCGATCTCAGTGCCTATGGTCTCACCGCCTTATTAAACTAGCGGCTACTGTCTTGTTAGGGTGTCTTGTGAAAAACCTCGTAGCATCCATATGCCGTCACACCTCGGAAGTGTTGATGTGTGTGGTTGGGTGCAAAGTTCCTTTGAACTTTTACGCGACTGGTGGGTAAAGGGCAAAACCTCTGCAGATTGTAAAATCTATCATGATAGCCTTGCTCAGGGTCACGAGCGGCCTGGATCCTTTTTTATTAGAAGATGATGTTTATTTATGATTATTGCCACTTATACTTATTTAATTGGGTTACAACCGGGTTTCATTCACTCGTAGCAATTTGTTAAATGTTAAAATGAACCAACTAAAAATGCTAATGCAGTTAAGCCGTGTCTAGCCTATTTTGAGCCTTCATACCCATGCTATACTTGCTAAGTAATTGTTTACTTACACTTGCCATTTATTCAACAAAATCCCGGATGGGTAAGCAGATTGGGCTGATCAGGAGACTGCTGCTGAGTTCCCTAAGGACCTGGCGCACTTCTGAGTTGCGCTCTCCCAGTCAGAGTCCCTGTGGACTGTGGCTCCGCTTTAGTTGAGAGTTATAGACTTCCGCTGTAATAAATATTTATGTTATACCCTGATGTAAACTATTTTATTTCAAGCATTTGTACTCTGTTTATCATATTTGTTCGTTGTATGTGTTCTGTGGACTTCCTGGGCACACATATGGCCGCATTCGGGTTTTGTGAAAATCCGGGTGTGACACAAGAGGGGTGCAACATTAGTTGATTAACAACACCAAAAAGTGCTCATAGGTCAACCTATGTGAGAAAGCCTTGAGAGATGAGTCCTTTAGGGACTTAGTGTGCTGACTCAACCCAAACCGGTCAGACCGGTTTGGGAAACCGGTCTGACCGGTTTGGGTGCTCTGACATGTCTAACGGCTAGTTGATTTGTAAAATCGGTCTGACCGGTTTTGGCAACCGGTCTGACCGGATTGACACTAACAGCAACGGCTACTTTTTGGGAGTTGGGATATTTATACCCCTTGGCCCTCTCCTTTGAGGGCTACTGGTTCCTTGGACTCCTTGGACGTCCAGCACCTTGTTTAGCACCACTAAGCTCTCCCCAAGCATTTCTTTGTGAGATTGGTTGAAATAGATCATATCTTTTGATTTGGGTTGAGAGAGTGATTGTGTGTGAGTTGTAGAGAGCTAGAGAGAGCTAGCTAACTCAGTGAAGAGCATTTCCTGAGCTTGAGCACTTTCGGTTGAAGTCTAGCAACTCTTGTAGCGTTTGTTACTCTTAGAGGTGAAGCCTCCTAGATGGCAACTGTATCATGCACCAGGAAAGAAGAATCATTTCGTTGGCCACATCAATATGATATCTAACTTGCAGTCAGCCCAAACTCCAGTGAAACAAAGTGTTATTTCAATCCATTAAAAGCAAAGACCATGGCTTACAGATATTTTTCTGTGTATGGATTAGATTACTGCACAAAACCCCGAAGCGAATGATTTGAAGTAGGATCAGAATTGAGGAAAATATTGGATTCATTTGGATCGCCACCGTGTCTTCTTGATTTATCACAAGAAATTTACAAATTTCAACCTGCTATGGGTAGGCCATGGGCAAGTTGTACCACAAGTCATGTGGCTTATCTGCTGCAAGTTGTCTAGCATGGTTGTCTGACATAACCATTCATGGTTAGGGAAAAAAGAGGAGTGAAGTAGGCAGAAAGCAGGCCCTCCTATAACACATGCGTGTTGCTTTCATGGAGAGAATTTAAATGCTAAGTGCCAAGCTGGATCAACAGTGTCTTCTTTGAAAAAAAACAAAAGGCTACAAAATGAGTGTCCCGCATTTGGAAGGCAGTTCTGCTGAAAGATCAGTCCAACATCAATTCTCTCAAATTAAGTAGCATGGTAGGTTGTTCTCACATGACTGATTGTTGGGTTCAACTCTGTTTACTGTGATGTCATATATACATGCCTTTCTTGCCTTTGAACTTATATTGCCTTTATATATGCCTTTCTGCCCTTTGAACTTATAATACCTTTCTTAGTTTGGTTGACTTGGTTTTTCTATGGAAGCAGTCTTATGTTAATTTTTGTGAATAAAAAGTTAACGGTAGGAGCTGAGCTGGTTGGACAAGCATTATGATTATGTTTCTGGTATCGTTTTTGTTGGAGCGCTTCTGAAAGGGGTACATGAACCTGGTGCACCCTCTCTCGTATGTACGAGAACCAGTACAATTTATATGGTAAAGTAAGTTAACTAAAGGTAAATTTTTGTTTTCACCCTGGTGCATGTGCATCATGGTGAGTGAACGTGGCTTCGCCCCTGCCTGGAACTGAGTATATTAGTTTATCATCCTGTGCATGCATATGAGTGCGAACAAAAGTTGACAACATTTTTAGTTTTTTATCAACTTTTTATGGCTAAGCCTCATTTAGTCCTTTGATCTCATCACCCAATAACTGCTAGTCTTCGGAGAGTTTATCTATTTGTTCTGATCAGCAGATCTAAAATTTTCATATTTGGTAAATCTGGCCATTCCGGCGACGACTACTGATTAATTCCATACCTTTCCTCTCCTTCCATGAGTTCTTCTTTGTCAAGGAGAATTCACTAGTTGTGAGAGTGAGAATGCACTAGTTGTTTATCTGTTGATACACTAGCCTTTCCTGCACTAGCTTTAGCAGTGCCTATCTTATCGCTGTTGCTGTTGCATCATGTCTTTCGGTCCTTGATAATAAGCAATGGATAATGCAACAGGTCTAGTGTCTGTTTGCTTCTTGTGGCTGTCTCAAGTAGGGTCCTGCCTGAGCTAGTGTATTAGAGGCCGGTTTCTATAGCCATGCCTACTTTAGCACATCCGTGGTTAAATCTAGTAGAAGTCATAACTTGATGATCCAAACTTCAAATGTGGCATACTGAGTAGTCAAACGGAACACATTCGACTAGCTCTATGCATCCATGGTCTCATATCATTCATCAGAGTGATGAAATAAAAAATAATAATTTCTACCATCAACTTTATGTCTTCCAACATACAAAGTCTATTTTGTTCTTTTATGCATATTGGGTGTGTTATAAGGCCCCATTTGGCAAGCAGATACCACTACCAGAGAACCTCACATCCGCACCGGTTGGGAACGGGCTTTAGCACCGGATTCCCAACCGGTGCTAAACTTCCGGTGCTAAAGGGGTACCCTTTAGCACCGGGTAGAATAACCGGTGCTAAAGGGGGCCTTTAGCACCGGTTGGTGTTTAGAACCAGTGCTAAAGGCCATGCCTGCACAGCGGGTATAGGAGGGCCTTTAGCACCGGTTGGTGTACACAACCGGTGCTAAAATACCTGGATTTTTTTTTGGTATGTTTATATATGTTTATATATGTATTATGATACGTATTCAAACATGTATTCAACTGTCGTGCATGTAGTACTATATATTCATATTAGCTAGACATATAATCAAAATAGAAGATATATATATTATAATTTTGAACAGTATATATATATGAACTATATATATTTGAGCTGTATATTACAAATTAAGAAATCCGACTAGAGGAACGACTTGACGGCGCATCCTCCAGGGGGAGATGGAATTTTCCACGGGGATTAACGACCTCGTCCCAAATCCATCAAATGAGCTGTTCTGCAATTGCGTCTATTCTCTCTTCATCGAGTCTATCTTCTTGCAGCCTCATCATCTATAATTTGCAAATAATTGGAAATATTAATTTCATGGAATTGAAGACAACAAATGTGCAATTAATAAACATTTAATATAAAATAAATGCTTTACTTACAAATACAAATGTCCGTCTATATTTAAATAATCATTTATTATAAAATAAAGTGTTTTTCTTATTAATACAAACATAGTAATTATTAAATGAAGCCCTAATTTCTAAATAATCATTTGTTTTAAAACAAAGTGCCTTACTTATTAATTAAAATTTAATAATAATATTATTTATTATAAATGAATCACATTATCAATAAAAGAAGCCGTATATTTCTAAATAATATAATTTATTACAAAATCAAGTGATTTTTCTACAAAAATAGTAAATATATCAAATTAAAACCTGAAAATGTGTTACATACCATAACATCATGGTGGGTCATCTTTTTCGTCGACCAATTGAGCATGTTATCACAAACATAATATGCACATAGATTATTTCCCGACCTCTGTTGGCGACACTGTCGATCAAAAAATAAAGTTAAGTAAAATTCATATAATAGGTTAGCGGAGGCCTACACGTACAAATTACTTGCTTACCGGAAAGTCAGTCTTCCATGTGAGTGTTTCATGGATCATACCAGGGTTATCTTGACAAAATTGAATCCACGCCCTGTGAACCAAAAAGTTGTGTTAAATCATTGTGATTGTAAGGGCAGAATTGAGTTAAATGGGTAAATATATGTCACCTTGTAAACATGTCGATGATGTTCTGGTAAGCATATGTTGGCCTCTTCAACGAATCAAAGACGTGGACGATACCCCAGTCAGGACACAATATGATTAAGATCCAGTGAAAACTGTATCCATGTAGACATTATAATGAGAAATAAAATTGAACGGCAATAGTATGGAGTCCATAAAATTTTGTATAGGCACTATAAGTAGATACATGTATAGGTACTCACCCGAAGTTGTACGGCAATAGTATGGAGTCGCAATAATTTTGTTTTTGGAGATACTTGTATAAATTTTGATATGTCTCCTCTGGATTGATCAAAATCATTTTTTCACTTATCCTTGTCGGGTCCATGTAACCAATGTCAAATATTCCTTCCCTCCGACATCTTTAAATCTCCATTCTGCATTGTTAAGCAATAAAGGGCGCATCAGCAAAGATTAAAGTTTTTTTCAAGTGTCAAATGTAAATGAGAACAAAGCACTTACAATACCCAACAGGCGACCAAAGACACGTCCATGGCGTCTTTGTGGTAGACCTCATATATATCCTTAAACTCCAACCAGATGGTTTCCTCGCCATTGAAAAAATCATGGTCCTTTACACGAACTCCAAACATGCGCCTTTTGCTTCTTGGTTGTTCCAGATACCACTGATGGAAACGACGCATCTTTGTTTGTAGCGTGCTCTCCATTTCTGGACCAACCAAAGGCTGGCCAAGCTTAAATGGCCACTTGATGTCTGTGCTCACAGGGATTTCTTTTTCTCCCGTGATTTCCTCTCTCAAGAGTCCTGTCTCGGCCATTTGTCGTTGCACATTTAGCTCGTACTCAGATGCCAACTGAGGCAACGACTCCTGAGGTTGGTTGCCGAGCTGAGCAACAGGTTTGGACGCCGCCGCCTTCCTCTTCCCTTGAGATTTCAGTAATGATCGGTCATAGTCTGATACCTGTGCCCTCTTCTTTTGTCCCCTAGTAAAATTTTGGAGGAAGGATTTTTCCGTGGCGGGGTCAATCTTCGGCTCTGGTTGTTTTCTAATGAAAAGTTGCCTCTTTACGTCTTCTTTTACAGAGGCATCGAGCTCTTCTTGAGTCAGGTCGTAAGCTTTTTTCTGTGGTGCAGGCTTCTCTTTGCCCTTCCGTGGCTTCTTCTGTGGTGGAGGGGCCAAGCTAGCCAGTTTAGAGTGCTTCTTTGGTTCAGGCTTCTGCCGCGGTGGAGACGGAGACTTCCGCCGCGGAGGAGACGGAGACGGAGACGGGTTTGCGTCATGAGCTCCCAAAGAATCGTGATCCGGTGGACCTCTTGGAGACGGGGGATCTGAAGGAGACTTGGTGCTACCAGGTATGCGATGTCTCGCTTGCTCCATAGAATGATCCCGTGAGAACACTCCCCGAGTTTTGTTTCTCTGTCACCTCCGACGATGTCAAGTTCCAAGTCATTCCACTGGTCAACGACTTGCTCCACCTCAACGGGTACGTAACCATGTGGAATCTCCATGCGATGCCATCTTTGGCCTGGTTCCACTGGTTTGGTCATACCGTATGCGACCTAATAAAATAAGTAGAAAGAAATTTAGTAAATGAATAATATTTATGATGATATTTACGAAATATACAAACTAATGTCGCAAACGTACCACCACGGATATGTTCTTCTGCCTCACGACAAGCTCACACGCGGTCCGTTGAGTTATTTCATCCACGGGGTAACGAACCGGTTCAGACTGAGGTGCGGGAATGTCTTCATGACCTTGTGCGTGCTCTGTGGAAGCGTGGCTGCTTCGATGTTGTGGAGGGCTAAGAAGGGCCGCATTAGGATCTTGGAGAGGTACATGCTCTGTGCTGGCGGTTCTTGTGGCTTGTATCTGCAGCAATGCTAACTTCATTCGCCGCTCCGTCTCTACCTCCATTTCCTGTATCTTTGAGCCCTGGGCGGCTACCGTTTCCTCTAGGTCCCTCACCCTCTGCTCATATTCCGCCTTCTTCCTCGAACGGCTCCTATAGGATGCGGTGTCCTTTTTGAAACCTTTCTTCCATGTTACTATGCCTACGTCGCGCGTACGTCCAGGATGCTCCTTGTTTCCTAAGGCATAGGTTAGCTCATCTCTGTCTCTATCAGGAACAAATTCTCCCCTCTCAGATGCCTTAAGGATATTGATGAGACGTTGAGCTAGTTCTCGCAAGTCCTCGCCAAAAACTAACGAGCCTTCGATCGGACTGAGGGTGCCTCCATGACCATAGTACCAATGCTTGGATTGTGTGGGCCAGTCATGTGTCGTTGGACGAATGCCTCTAGCAAATAGAGATTCTTCCATCTTCTCCCATTTCTCAATGCTCCCTTTATAACCTCTTGAACCCATTCTATAGGTGTACTTCCTATTACCGGCATTGTCAGCATTTCTAGCGGTCATACTTGACCCTTCTTCGGAGTTTTTGTACTCCAAGAACGATTCCCAAGCATCATGAGTGATGGTTGGATGCTTCGCTGGATCCAGTGCTACTCCGGTAATGAGATAATTCTTGTACAATTTTTTCTTGTAATCCTGGAACAGAATTGCCATCTTTTTCATTGTCCAATCCTTCAGTTGCTCTTCATGACTGCTTGGCCATTCGAAAATTCCTTTTAAGTCCGCCCATAGCATCTCCTTCTCAGTATTGGGCAACACGTGCGGCTCAGTAGGGTCCATGGATTTCCATTTTCTGATGCTAATGGGCATGCGTTCCCGTAGAACAACCCCGCACTGAGATATAAATTTTCTGGCCACTTGTTTGGGCTCAACTGGCTCCCCATTGTCCTCCACTCGAGTGATGTGAAACTTCACATCCTTCAGCTTCTTAGTGGCAGATCGTTTGGATTTCCTAGTTCCGGTTGTCGACGCAGAGGCGGGCTACATAAATTACATATTAACGATACAATATTAAATGAGATATATTGAGATATAATACATATTAAGTGAGATATATTGAGATATACAATACATATTAAATGAGATATATTCACACCTGACTAGACGTGGGCTCATTATTACTGCCTTCATCCACATTACGTTGTTCCACATTTTCGCTCCCATGAGCAATACCCAGCACGTCTTCAATGTTTGGTTGCGGGTTATCTTCGGCATCGATACCAAATATTTGATTCAATAAGAACTGGTCATTATCCTCTGGCAAGGGTTCGCTAGGGTTGTTGTCCGCCATCTATAGGAATAAAAATAATTTGTAAGCAATAAATATAAATAAATATAGATATGGGGTTTAGGGTTAGGGCTAGGGGGTTTAGGGTTAGGGAAAATACCACATCACCTTCGCAGCAATTTTTTTCTTACAACGCTCCCCCACAACCTCACCAGGGTCATCCCGCCTTATCTTGTATCGTGCGCAACTGCAAACTGGACAACAATCCAAGTGTTCGTATTGTCCGCGATAGAGGATACAGTCATTTGGACACGCATGTATCTTCTGCACCTCCAAACCGAGAGGGCAAACAACCCGTTTTGCTTCATACGTTGCCGATGGCAATTCGTTACCCTTGGGCAGAATCTTCTTTACGAGTTTCAGTAGCTCATCGAAACCCTTATCAGTAACGTCATTTGCTGTCTTCCACTGTAGAAATTCAAGTGTACTACCCAACTTCGTAAGCCCCTCTTTGCAATCTAGGTACAAGTCAGTTTTGTGGTCCCACAACATGCGTTGTATCTTTTTCAGTTCCTTATCATTGCCCAGGTCTTTCTCAGCATCACGCAACATTTGCCCAAGTCCATCATTAGGGTCATCTTCCTGAGCATCATCTTCCTGAGCATCATCTTCCTGAGCAGCATCTTCATGATCTGCATCACCCACTGCAGCATCCGCAAAGGCCCCGTAGTATTCAGCCAATACCGGAATGTCGTTATCCACCTCGTCTTCTTCATCTTCATCCATTAGAATTCCTCTTTCGCCATGCTTCGTCCAAACAGAATAATTGCTCATGAAACCGTGCCTCATCAAATGCACCTAAAGAGCTCCTCTTTGTTTGTACGATTGTATATTTCGACAATTAGTGCATGGGCAGAACATGAAACCTGACGGCGTCCTGTTGGCCTCGGCGACATCGAGAAACCCCTTCAGGCCATCACGAAACATCGTATCGTGATTGTCCCCGTACATCCATTGCCTATTCATCTGCATTAGTAATCAATAACAATTATTTGTATAATTTAATATATAATATAATACAAAGGTAATATATAAGACAATACAAATTTAATATATAACTAAATATAAATTTAACATATAATAGATTACAAAGTTAATACATAAGACAATACAAACTAAACACATTTCTAAAACTATAATTAATTTATTCATTTTCTAAAATCAAATATACTTCCATTAAAAAAATAATTAACTATTCCAACTTTAAATAAATAACTAATAAATACAATACATAAGCTCTCACTCTCCACTATGAACACAAGCTCTCTCTCTCCACCATGAACACAAGCTCTCACTCTCCACTATGAACACAAGCTCTCTCTCTCCACCATGAACACAAGCTCTCTCTCTCCACCATGAATACAAGCTCTCTCTCTCCACCATGAACACAAGCTCTCTCTCTCCACCATGAACACAACCTCTCTCTCCATTTTGATTCACAAATTTCTCTATTTCTAAAGCATATAAACAATACAAGCTAATAAAGAACATAAGAGAATGAAAGAATGTACCTTGTAGTGTCCCTTGGATGAGTGAAATCTTCACAAATTTTGAAAAAAAAAATTTGGCAGCACCTCCCCTGTCCCGAGCACAACATGAACACAGCTCCAAGTGTTGATGCTGGCTCCGGCGAGGGGAGGGAAGGTATTATATACGAGCACATTAGCACCGGGTCTTGCGACGACCCGGTGCTAATGTGCTCAGCCTGCCATCCCTGCGCGCCGCCCCCGCTCATAGCCGTTGGACCCGGTGCTGATGCACCCTTAGCACCGGGTCCAAAATGTGTCGCGGCCTATGAGGGGGGCGGATGTGAGGTTCTCTTGTAGTGTATGTTTCAGCTTCTTGCTTAGTCAATTTATCCCTTCCAAACGCACCAAAACGTGAAACATTTCAGTTTGAATCACCTGAAACATTTTTTTGCTTTAAAATCTAGTAAGAATCACCTTAAAGGTTGTTTCTCCCGTTTTTGATTCACCAATTGTTTCGAGGGGGGAACCTGAGAATCACTAGAGAAACGTATCTAAGGAGACACACGATCTAAAATGTTTCCAGGAGAATCTCGAGCTGTACCAAACGCGCCTATAGTGTCTCTGGATGTTAGTTTCTAGTGTCTCATACCGAAAACAGTTTGCACATTTCCAAAGAGGTTCCTTGTAACTTTAATAAGTGTATTAAATATGAGCCCCTTTATCATAGCACTTATTGCTCCAATGCTTGATACAACATCATCATTAAGAATTAGCTCTTCTATATAGTACTAGTATAAAAAGGTCAACTGTTCAATGGTGTGGATTTATCCACACACTGTCCAAAGCTTAAGTGGATCACATGAATCAAATAAAGATGAATTAATGCAGGAGATGTGCAATTGTTGGCTCACTACGCATCGATGTGTTGCTTGAGACAATATCATCATTAGGAGCTAGCTCTTCTATATTCCACATATAGAACACAAGACTGATGTTGATCCTATAATCTAGCAAACGTGGCACCAGCATATTGGTGATGGCCTAATCAGATGTGGATTCTATGATCCTCTCCTTAGTCCAAGTGGGCCTTTGAATGACGTAGTCCAAGTCGATGTAGGGTTAAGTATCAAATTAATTGAGATTAATGAAGCATGTGCCAACATCATTTTTTCTTTTCAACGACGTATACACCATGCTAAGTGTGATTTTACCCTTACTGGATTTATGCTTTTTTATTTTTAAAATAATACTCAGAGAAGTAGAAAATGGAAGGTTTTGTATTGTACAAAATACCGAAGCCTTTAGACAGCAGGAAGAATTTTTTTCTAAACTAACAAAATGATAATATACTGTTGCTTCATATTCATGCGTAGAAAATCTTATACATATTATTGGGTTGTATTAATTCGGTGTTATCTGAAACGCTAGATACTAGATAGGCAACTCATGGCTAGCTATTTCCCTTGACTAAACGTTGTCTATCCCTTAACTAAACATTGTCTATCCCATGACTAAACGTTGTCTACATGATAGCTGAGGACCTCAAGTCTGACATCTAGACATTGTCTAGACGGATCTATTGGAGTGCCTTGAAATTCTTTGATTTGTACTACTGGTGTAATCTGACAATGCGTCTGCCGTGCACTGCCGTGCTATGAAACTTGGCTTTGTACTGTGCACTGCCGTGCTATGAAATTCGAAGCCATTTCTCGAAGACTTTTGTATCAGTCCTCGTGCTGCCGTACCATGCTATTAGTAAACCTTGTGACCTTAACTGGTCTTTTACGGTGCTTCATACTAGCAGGTGGTAGTATGTAGTATAAACTAGATATTAGCAGGGGTGTTATGGTAACATAAAAAATTTATTTTTCCCCAGGCCGCCGGACCCTATGCTGTCATACAAATGAAAATGAGGTAAAGTAGGAGAGATAGAAATAATGAAATTAAAAATTAAAGATATGTCATAATTACATATCTGCCATTCTAAAATTAAAGATATGTCAAAATTACATATCTGCCAT
Organism: Echinochloa phyllopogon; assembly: GCA_033239725.1. Lineage (NCBI taxonomy): Eukaryota > Viridiplantae > Streptophyta > Magnoliopsida > Poales > Poaceae > Echinochloa > Echinochloa phyllopogon. The sequence continues at coordinate 9,667,139 of BTCW01000013.1, read as the reverse complement.
TCTGTTTTTCCCATAATACCCCTATACTACATATACTACTTACTTCATACTATCTATACTACTAAACACGGTTACAGTAGTATACAACTAATCTGGTCTACTACATATACTACTTACTTCATACTATCTATACTACTAAACACGGTTACAGTAGTATACAACTAATCTGGTCCGTCCGATCTTTATATACAAGTCCTTTTTAAGACCAGTATGACGCACCGTAAAAGAGCTCGGAACCAAAGGGCAAGCATCACCTGATTCATGCTGCCAGCTGCTCTATATAAAGGGGCACATTGTAGGTTAATGCTTCCATCATCGTTTGCTCACTAGCTAATTCACTCAAGACATCTAGCTTATACAGTTATACTATGGCCACTATGAAGGCTGCCATCCTGGCCCTTAAGGTCCTGGTGCTCGGCTTAGTGCTGCTTGCTTATGCTGGGATGATCACTCAGGCCCAGCAGTGCGGCAGCCAGGCTAATGGCGCGACGTGCAGCAACAACCTCTGCTGCAGCCAGTACGGATACTGCGGCCTTGGTGGTGACTACTGTGGCACTGGCTGCCAGAGCGGCCCATGCTACTAGCTGGCTACTCAGCCCGTCATCCTCCATGTGTGAAAGAAATACACCGTGGGCGTTTGTCAGCATGCAGCACTACATCTCCGACGAAATAAAAGTGCTGTTACTATAATAAGTATGTAATGAAACCTATGTACGTGTACGAGGTCGAGTATAGTATATGTGCATGCAAATGAATATGTGGAAGCCCATATGTACTATGTATGAATAAAGTTGCGATGCACCTTTGTGAGAAGAACGTAACTAATTAACCATACATGCATTACCATATCATTTACGCATTTGATATAACTAAGCATATGCTTGTTTCTTCTCATGCCCTGCTTACAATTAATATGTTTTGAGGGTCATGTTAGATTGATCTCACCGACCCGCTCCAACGACCGAGTCGGGTCCCTGATCCCGCCCTGATTGGGGCAGCCCAACCACGTCATAGTTGGTGGCCCCCCATCGCACAACATCATTAAAAGAGAGGTCGGGTCGGGGGACGCGCACTCCAAGGTTCGCTATGCCCCTCACGCCCAACAACAAACCCTAGACGCCCGATGTGGACGGCGCTGAAGCAATGGGAAGTCCTCCTCCAAGCAAGGCTGCAATCATCGTCATCTCTGCACCAACACCGACATCCAAGCCTCCGGCGGCGCCCTCAACAACGACGACCATGGCGTCTTCCTCCTCCAAGCCGGATGGTTTGCGCCTCCATTCTCTCCTCCTCGCTACCTCTCTGTTAGATCCAAAACATGTTGTTTTCAATCTTAAATTCAAGTTTTATCCATCTATCTATGCCTAGAGATCCTTTTAACGCTATCAAGCTATCACAAGCCTAGTCCCTAGAGAAGATCTGGAAAAATTGGGGGGAGATAGATAGAGTTCGGAGGTAGGAAAATATGTGACTGGAACAACTTGGGCCCGAGTTTTTCATTTCCTTGTTCAGCACCGCGGAGCAATTCAAATTCATGGCTTTCTATGGTCGTCCTCGGCCACATAGGGCCCACACCGCCATACACGCACACATCCACTAGCATCGTCTGATGCCAGTCATGCTGCTAAACCAGATCAATGAATCCCATGATCCCGAACAGTTTCAGTTGCTCTCCAATTTTCATGTCACCGTATAGTGCTCATAGGTGGTTCTGTACTGAAGACACTCTGCGGTTATATATTTCCCAATACCTACCATTCCTATATGGTGCTATCCACCCTGTCTTGTTATTCACCATTCTTATATATATAAACGATGCCCTGGAAGTATGGCGACTTGCGAGGTACCACTAGATTGTTTTGTGAAATAGTAGTACAAATGCACACCCCTATGGCACACAAACTCTATCCCTATAAGCACACGCTAGATGACCAGATTGACAAAGTTACCATGTAGCTGCTTCGCTATCGACGGATATGTCGCTTGCCACTAACTAAAACAATATTGTTGGTTAAACTTGGAGTAAATCCGGAAAAATGCGAACACCTATGCAGAGTCGATGACTCCAATCCAGTTCGGCAAGTTCCACAACAAGGAATCGTCCAACCTAGCTGGGCAAGTTCACGCGAGGTACCATTAGTTGGTGATTCCATTAATGTGAAATGGATGAGGAACGGTTATCCTATCTGATGGACCTTGTAGAATTGGCATGCAGTTTACGTTTTAAAACAATTTCTAAATGAACTATTTTAAAATTTGTAATTTCTATGTAGTTTGATAGGATATTTTCAATGACAACTAAGGTGTGTACATATGCACATAGAGGACCTTGGTAATATTGTTCTAATAGAACAATTTAATCGAGAGGATCATCTATTCTAATACTCATCTTAATTTATTTTGTATATGCTCAGTTTCTAATTTAATTATTAGTATGCGTCTGTTGCACAGATGCATCCCATGCCAATCCAAACTAGTTCTTGCACTATATAAATGAAACTATTGATTAAGGCTATGTTTGGGAGCCATGAGTTTAATCCCAAGAGGATTTAATCCAGGAACGGGTTGGGTGAATCCCCTTGCTGTCACTCGATTCGTATTGGGGTTTAATCCCTGTGTGGATTTAGGGTGCGTTTGGTTCGGCTTTCTGCTGCTGTGGCTTCCGAAAAAAGCCGAAAGCCGAACCAAAGGCTAGCAGCTTCCTCCCAAAGCCGGCTTTTCCTCCGTTGAATTCTCACAGCCACTCGGAACGTGCTTCTGCCGGCTGTGAGAACGGACACTTCGAGTTATTTACCCGCCGGCCACTGTGGCATACCGGTTCGATTTGGCAGCAAAAAAAAAAAAGAAGGCCGACAGCGCCATTCTCCTTCCCTGCACGGAGCGACCGGCGGCACCCTCCTCCTCCCCTGTATGTCGCGATCGGCGGTGTCCCTTTCTCCCCAGGCGGATCTCCTCTCCTGACGCCCGGCTGCAGTGTCCTATCCCTACGGGAGGAGCTTGGATGACCGGCGGCAATGGAGGCCGCAAGATATGCGATTCCCAACGAGGATGAGCTCGGCTGCGCCTAGAGCTTGATCTTGGATGAAGATGGGAAGGAATTGGCCGGAGGTGGGGTGTGGACTACGAATTTTACCGGCGAGCGGAAGGTGCCCTGTTGTGCCCGAGGAAAAAGACGGGAAAAGAGAGGGGGAGGAGGCCGGCCTTAGGATTGGAGAGGAAGGTGCTACCGGATGCTGTCGTGGACGTGGTGTTCTCCTAGAGTCCCAGCAACCGTCGCCGGCAAGAGAGGGTCGCTGGCGGCCAAGCACAGCAGCAAGCCGCACGCCCGCCGCGAAGGGCGGCTGGCCGCCGAGCGCAGCAACGCGCACGCAGTAGAGCGCCGCCGATGGCCGAACTCAGCGGGGCGTAGCCCCGAGCTCCTCCAGTGCAGGGAGGGCGATGGGGAGGCGCGACGCGAGCGAAAGCTGGAAGGAGAAGGGGGCTGCGAGTAGGCACGGGAAGGAGCAGAGCAGGGTGGGCTCGGCAAGCGAGCTCTCGCTCCGGTTCATCCATCCGCGCAGAGATAAGGCTTATGCCGAATAAAAAAAGAAGAAACATCGGCCACACAAGATAAGGCACCGGCCAAAAAAATAAAGAAAAAGTAAATAACACAATGACAAGAGGGAGCCACGTGTGACGTATGGGTCCGCTAGTCAGTTTCCAAAAAGCCACATCTCACACCACAGCTTTTTTCACAGCCACAGCTCACACCTCACAGCAGCTTTTTCCACAGCCACAGCTCACACCTCACAGCAGCTTTTTCCACAGCCACAGCTCACAGCAGCTTTTTTCACGGTCACAGCTCACCCAAACACACCCTTAATCCTACCTCATGTTCGGTTAAAACTTGTGCTTCACCGACATTAAACAACTCCTAAGCATGCCGAGAAACATTCAGCTAACAGGCACAACACAGCGTCGGAATATTTGTTCTCCTCAGCAAGTCTCAGTTAAAAATAAATACCACAATGTAATAAAAGTTCAGAATAACATAAAGGATTCCTTCGGCACGAGTAGGGTGAACAGCGCCCTATGGGATTCGAACCCACTCCACGTACACAGCACATGTGATGGTAGGTGGGATGTTTTTCATTTATTGTAACCCGTGAAGAGCCATTTAATCCCAGGTGGTGGTTTCAACCGGGACAAAAAGTCACCATTTTAGTCCCGGTTGAAGCCTCCAACCGGGGCTAAATGGTCAATTTTAGTCCCGATTGGTGTTACCAACCAGAACTAAAGTTCCTTGGAGATCTCAGAAAATACCAACCGGGACTAAAGGTCCTTGGAGACCTCAGAAAATACCAATCGGGACTAATAATGCTACATTAGTCTCGGGTCCAAAACTATCAGGAACAAATGTGGGTGGATGGAAAGTCATTTCTCTACTAGCGGTAATATCTTTGTCCACATATAGGACTTTTCCTGAAACACAACAAGGATGAACTAAAAGAGAACTAGCATCGAGATGAAAATGACGCCATAACACAGGTAGCATCCACACGATCGACATCACAACAAGCTGATTATTACAAGACATGTGAACAAACATGACACTCTGTTTATCCTGAACAAAGCATATTATGCACATTGTAGAACAAAATGGATTGGTAGCTACCATGAATTAGGGCAAGTAAATCCAACATATATAAGGTTCCACTCCAGACCTGAAATGCAAACAAAGAAATTGTATATAGAAAATCTAATGTGCAAAAGAAACAAAACCGAACACACTTGCTACTATAGATTGTCAGTTTTAACAATCACTACGGAAAACCCGATGTTTGCCGAGTGTATTTCTTCGGGCACTCGGCAAACAAGATCTTTGTTGAGCCCAATACAAAAACACTCGGGAAACTAAATACACTCGGCAAAGAGCTCTTTGTTGAGTGCATTATCTTTGGCACTCAACAAAGATGAGTATTTGCCAAGTTTTTGTTGACACTCATGCCAAGAATTAAGTTTTTTCCATCTTCTAATCTCAAAACTTTTCCAACTCTCCACATATAACATGTGTTACTCCACATTCCAAAGTCATACACCTCGACGAAATCTAAAACTTTGTAGTTCACAACTTTTGTATTTGAGATTGTTTAATACCTCAAAATAAAATTATAAGTTATCTAATTTGAAATTTTAAAATTTTCAAATAATCTCAAATGTGAATAAGTTATATATCAAAGTTGTACAGATCAACAAAATCTAAAACTTTATAGTTGACAACTTTGTAATTCAAGATTGTTTAATACTTTAAGATATCTTTATAATGTATCTAATTTGAAATCTTGAATTTTTAAAATTTTCAAATGACGTCATATGTAAATTGTTTCTATATCAAAGTTTTAGTTCTCAAAGAGATGTAAATGGCTCTAGTTTACAACTTTTTCAGTTGAAATTGTTTATCCATCCAAAATTTTGTTACAAGCGCACAGAGAAAACACAAGTGGTCACGTCAGCGATCCACCCATCAAAATCGTGGCCTCACATTGGTCCGAAGGTGGCCACCTGGATCCCTCCTCTCCCATGTAAATTAAATCCACTGCACTCTCTTTCTTCCACCTCTCTCATCTCTCTCTCGTCTCTCTCCCTCTCAGCTCCCAGGTCGTGGTGCTAAGATTGTAGGGTTCGAGTTTGCTGACTTGAAGCCGGATCGGTGTGTTGCGCTCCGCCCAAAACGAGTTATCCTTCACCTGATGAAAGATCGGGCACCCTAGTTCACATCAAGTGGTATTCAGAGACAGGTTTACCGTCAGGTTCGCATCAGTTGTATCCCTTCGTTGTTCAATTTGATCCATTGTCCTAAAACTCCAGAAAATTACCCCACAAAAATATTTGTTCATTGTGTTTCCGCTGTCGTATAACCCCTTTGTGCCTTGCAATTTTTCTTTTTAGATTACTTTTCTAAATTTTAGTCCCTTGTTGTGTCGTTGTGTTCATCGTGTCTAGGTGTCATTATTGGTCTTTAGTGTCAAGTCTGCTAGTGGAGCGTGAGGATTGTTTCCCATAAAGATTTTTGCTAGCGCCCCATATTTGTTGTTGGTGTTGTTACACTGGCAAAAAGTGTCTTGAGTTGTGCCAAAGATTAATTCATTGTAATCATTATTTTGCGGCACTCTATGTATAAAAAAGAAGAGAATAGAAAGAGGCAAAGGTGCTGAAAAAAGCCGCATCATTAAAAAAAGAAAGAAGAAAAAGGAAATATAAAAAAATTCAGAAGTGCTTGCATCCATTGTATCTCTGTGCATAGTTGTATTGTTACTTGCTTGAACCATGTCAAGACAAGTTTAGGCCAGCGACATAGACTAGCTTGGGACTAATTTTCAGTTTTGCAATTTCTGAATTGAATTATTGCTAATCCTTGCTACCATATATTTGCCTCCCAAGCTCCACATACATACTTCAGGTCAGTATAGCGAAGGATCCTTGTAATCTTGGTACCACTTCCTCACAGGTATCACGAACCAGCCATCGGTTCCCGTCCACTGCTTTGCATTAGTAAGAACCTTGTAAGAGCTTAGTAAGACGTGTGTGAGTGTGTATCCACTAACACATATAATAGCTCATAGAGATTTATTTTGATCAAAACCAAACAACGGTTTCTATTTAAAGTCTAAATTGCAGAAAATCATGGCGCAAATGTTTGCAAGGATGGAACAAAAGAACAAACTACAACTACATGTAGCCGACAGTCATCAAGGTATGAGAGGTAAAATTAACGTACCAACCTACTCTGGATCTTATGATGGAGACGAATATCTTGATCGGGAGATGACTGTAGAACATGTGTTTAATTCCCATCTAGTTCCTGAGATACACAGAGTTCAACAAGCTACAAGTGAGTTTAAGGATTTTGCCTTTATTTGGTGGTACGGGCTAGCTGCAACTAATGTCTTACCTAGTACATGGGAACAACTTAAAGAAGCAATGCGTGCTTGTTTTATTCCACTTTCTTATAAACGTGATTTTCTTAGAAAAATGCAACACTTATTGCAGGGCAATATGTCTGTTCAGGAATACTATAAAGAGTTTCAAAAGTGTAGAAAATATTGTGAAATTAACGAATATATAGAAGCAACGGAGAATAGATTCTTGCATGGTCTTTGACCTAAAATTCAGAATATTCTTCTTGATCACTCTTATAGTTCTCTTTCACAATTATTTGAACATGCTTGTATGGCTAAAAAACAACTTTTGATTACCTTTGTCACAAGTAGAGAAGGAGCATGATACTTTTGATTTGAAGCAATATACATGTGCTGAAAATAATATTATTATGCCGATTACTTGTGCACATGGCAAATTGAAATTATTATCTTCTTTAAACACTTTGGGTTATGTTGAGTTTGATACGTTATGTGCTCTTAGTAGTTTGGAAGAGAAATTTAGATGTACTTAGTTGCCATGGTTGTCTACTTATACATATCATTTTATTGGCAAATACAATTGTAGAGGAGAGTATATGGTGCATCGAGTCTATATTTGTGCAAATCTGAAATCTCTTTTTGATGTACAAGATTGTGATCAACTAGATTGTCCCTCTAGTTTTACTATAATGAATCGGGTTCACTCTCAAGAAGGGGAGCATTGTTGGCTGCTACCTATGTGTGCTAGTGCTGATGTTTCTTGCATTGAACAAATATTAGCGGTTATGCAACCATCTATGCCTGCATTGCATTTTGTTAGTGCTAATATTTTGCAGGATAGTGTTGGAAAAGATCGTGTGCGTTTCGATCAAGGAGCCTACGTATTTGCTGACAACTCTATAAGAGAAGATACTTTGAGAGATTGGAAATATGGTCATATCACTCCCGACAATATTCTTAGTTCCCATATTTTCTGCAACCTCGTGTTTCTTCGTGTTGTGTGGGGCCATCTTAGAGTACAAACAACGTCGAGGACGGCTTTTCGTCAAGAAGGGGAGGATGATGAGGGCATGACATCCATGCATACGACCATTCTTGGAGGATGGCATGGAGTTTCTTCTTGTTGTGCGCTGCATTTTTAAGCCGAGAAGCCGAGAAGGAGGCCCGAAGCTTATTCGGTTCGAGACGCTAAGGTGGAGGCCCAAAACAAATTAAGTTCAAATCCACTTCGGAGTCCAGGAGCAGCCCGCACAAAAATCATTGCCCAGTTCGCATACGGGCTCGATTTTTTACGTTCTACATATGCATGAAATTCTAAGGAGATAAGCTTTCCAATGGTACCGGTTCCATATAAAAATTCCTTCTGAGTCAACGGAAATTGCACAAACAATATGACATTCAGAATCTGTCAGGGTGTTGCGCCATCGTATTTTGGCCATTGGGCCATGTATTTTGTTAGAGCCCATAGGGGGCGCCCCCTCCAACCCTAGCACGTCCCTTTAGGCTATATAAACTCAGTAGCCGCCGCCTTTGAGACTTGGGTTTTGCTTAGATTAATCTGTCGAGAACAGTTTCACCGTTCGTCGGATTGTAGAACCCCAACTTTGTGCTTAATCATATATCTGCAGTTTGCCACTTCCTTTGAGAGCTGTGTTCTTTTGAGTTCTTGCTTGTGTTCTTCATTTCGCATGCAGGGATTAGCCTTTTTGGCGAGGTCAACCGGGTTGTGACACGGTTGATAACCAGATGAGTCGTGGTGCTAAGATTGTAGGGTTCAAGTTTGCTGACTTGAAGCCGGATCGGTGTGTTGCGCTCCGCCCAGAATGAGTTATCCTTCACCTGACGGAAGATCGGGCACACTAGTTCACATCACCAATGCTCACATTAGTCCCGGCTCCAATTGCATCCGGGACTAAAGTCTCTGGTTGGAAAGTCACTTCTCTACTGGTGGTTTGTTCCTCAACGACTTGACAAGTTCATCAACGACTTGACAAAAATTAACATGGAATCAACGTGCAGATTCCACATTGTAAACCTCAGAAACTCATTTAAAAAAATTGCAAACCTCAAATATCCACCACATAGATATAGTAGGCTGGATTTATCCTTCATCTAAAAAAACATTGTAAACCTCAGAAACTGCATAATAAGGGGTTGCAGTAGTACTGTATTGTACTTATTTTTCCCTTCCACTGAGCATTAAAGTTGATGCTGAAACTGTCAAGCTGTTTTGGCCTGGTTTATCACATGAATGGCCTCAGCTCAGTGGTTGCCATGCTGTTCACACTGGTAGAAAACATTGTAAACCTCAGAAATTGCTTTTCACACCGGCAGTCTTAGATCAAATACTTATTTGGAATAGGAGTAATCTGATATTAACCATGTTAAAATTGTTTCAGTATGCCTACAAAATTTCACTTGAAATAGTGATAGAGTCTTGTACTATCAATTTGTAATCACTATGGTTTCTAATTGCATGACTCCTTTTAGAGTAACCATTCAATATGAAACTGTAGTTTTGCCGAGTGCCATGGACACTAAGCCCTTGTTTAGATGCAAAATTTGCACCCCAAATTTGGTCCCTCGTAGTGCGTGCGCCATTATAGCATTTCATTTGTATTTGTGAAAAATTATCCAAAATTTGATTAATTAGGCTCAAAATGTTTGTCTCGTAGAGTACAACAAAACTATGCAGTTAGTTTTGATTTCATCTATATTTAGTACTCGATACATGTGCCGACATTTTGATGTGATGAAAATCTTTTGTTTGTATAGTGAACTTTAGGGGTGGAATTTGAGATCTGAACAAGGCCGAGTGTCCATGGCACTCGGCAAAACAGGCCCGTAGCTGACTACATTGTGAATCATCTAGGCAGTTACAATGAAGCTTATGTTTTTCGGAACGAATCCTGATGCGAAAACGGAGACTGAGGCGCTATATAGAACGTGCCGTTCGCCGATTTGACCGTGTCGTTCCAAGCGATTGACGTCATGTCGAACCCCTGCCCTTGAAATGTGATGTTGGGCTTGGATGCTGGGACAGTAACCTTCTCACTGCAACAATTCTGTGGCTTCAGTAGCAGTACACTCAGTAACAGCGCAATGCTGAATTCTGAAAATGATCTCAAAGCCTGAACAAGAACTGCTTACAAGTAGATGCCCTTGTTGATCCAAACAACACTCCTCTTCCTGCTGTGATTTGGAACTGCACCGTTCGTGTGTCAGGTGGAGGGAAATCCGGCGGGAAGTCGTCACATAGCGGGTTGTAGCCACGATCATACTGATGATCGGTAGAGGCAGAACTGGCCATAATCGGGCAGAATGGCAATGACCATGTTCTTAACAAGTTTACGTCCGAATGTTCTGTTGAACTGTACCTCAACTGTAAATGGGAATTGATACAACGGTACCCATGTCTTTGCATCCCATGCCCTTTTTCCTTGAAACTTGTTGGATGTGTGAGAAAGTTGTCGTACTGACACGCCTCATTAAGTATAGTAGTACGTTATTGCCGGGTGCATTACCTATCTGTCCGGTATGCAGCAACATCGGTAGTGGGGATATCTAGAGTTGATAGCAACGTTGGTAGTGGGGCGTCTCTCTTCTTTTACCATGTTTACAAGAATATATCGCTGCAGCAAAATAAAACTGATGGACCACTCATGAGGCTGCATATGGAGATCAGATCAAATTACACCCAAGTGTGCACTTTGGGTGGAAGAATATGCACGCTGGAAAGAGGGAGAAAGGAGCCAAGAAAGAAAAGGAAGCTGAATGTATTCCCAAATCCCAACACGGCAAGGCAGATCCGCATCAGTTGTGTATCTGCATTATTTGACGCATCCTAAAACCGTTTCTCTGCTAGAAACAATGAGAGCCCGAGATCAACTTTACCTGTTAGAAAGTCCCCAGAATTTTCCCGTGAAAGCTAGTCGATATAGCCCATCATTTTCTCTTTGAATGCAGCCATCTTGACACAGACATCTTGCCAAGAACCTTGTCCCCAGAATCTAAAGCACTCTAGACTGTCTTTTCCCCCACTCAAGTACCTGTCAGCTGGATCTTTTTTCGCTGTGATCTCTTTCAGGTCACTTACTATAAAGATAACCCACTGTGTCTTGCTGATGTTTATCACAATCTTCTTTCTATGCTTCCATGCAGGTTCCAAGTTTGCCGTGAGCACTAGTCACTGATGACTGGTTTTCCATGAGTTCTAATAGGCAAGAAACCCAAGCCCAGGATGTGTTTGAGGAAGAGCAATCCATATCATTCTTGTCGCAACCGAGTCACCCTTCCTTGCAGTACTCCCTAAACCCAAACTTGAGCCCATGCCTCTACCAGTGCATTGCCACTCTCAAAGGTAACTCATCATCCTACGTCTCCAGCCTCGCCATCGACGGCAATTCCCTCTACATAGCCTCGTCAGATGGCCACATCAGGCTGTGGCCGCTGGACATGGCCATGGACGTGCAACCAGCCGAGCAGTCCATCTCTACGGTTGCTTTCACCAACAGTTCCATAAAGTGTGTCATCGCCACCAGCAACGGCCTCATCAGCTCGCACCAGGATGGCAAGATCAGGGTTTGGCATGGCGTCCGGAGGAAAGGGAGCTGCGACCGCCTCGCCCTGCGCGCCGTCCTTCCGACCGCCGCCGACTGCCTGCGCACGTTCCTGTTCCCCAGCAACTACGTCGAGGTCCGGCGGCACCGGAAGCGCACCTGGGTGCACCACGTCGACGCGGTCGCCGCGCTCGCGCTGTCGCCGGACGGCGCGGAGATGTACTCCGTGTCGTGGGACCGGAGCCTCAAGGCGTGGCGGCTGCCGGGCCTCCGCTGCGCCGAGTCCGTCGCGGCGGCGCACGGCGACGCCATCAACGCCGTGGCCGTGTCGGCCGACGGGCACGTGTTCACCGGCTCGGCCGACGGGACGGTCAAGGCGTGGAGGCGCCACCCGGGGCAGAGGAAGCTCGCGCTGGTCGGCACCATGGAGCGCCACAAGGCGGCGGTGAACGCGCTGGCGCTCGGCGGCGTAGGTGGGCAGGTGCTCTACTCCGGCTCGTGCGACCGGTCCGTGGTGGTGTGGGAGCGTACAGGTGGTGGTGGTGGCATGGCGGCCACCGCGACGCTCGGGGGTCACGCGAAGGCCGTGCTGTGCCTGGCCGCCGCCGGGGACGTGGTGTGCAGTGGCTCGGCGGACAGGACGGTGAGGGTGTGGAGGAAGGGAGCGGCAGGCGCGGGATACACATGCCTGGCCGTGCTGGATGGCCATGCCGGAGCAGTGAAGAGCTTGACTTTGGTGTGTAGACCGGGAGGTGATCACGATGGCTCGTGCGACGGGTGCTGCTCTGCAGCTCATGTTTGCAGTGGATCGCTTGACTGTAACGTGAAGATTTGGAGGGTGACTGTTTCTTGTTTATGAGCGCAAAAATGCAAAATAGAGGTGTGGTTGTTTGTGCACAACTGCATGCACATGTATATGCTTCGAGCATGACCGTTCGTTATTTTTCTTAACGTTTTCCTAAACACGGACTTTAGTGGACCGGCAAATCTTAATACCATTTACATGCGCTTCTTTGTCTCTAAGCACGTCGCCTACAATCTGAACTTGATCCCTGATTGATTGATAGAGGTACAACCCCATATCCGCTAATAATCATCTAAATATATGTTAGGTTCTTATTGGTAAGAGAGCTCTAATTTTTTTTACTTTTGGATTTTAAGGGCATTTGTGTCGTTTAATAGACGATCTCATGCATTGACACGTAATTTTGAGATGATGTCCTCATCAATGATGAGGCGTATATGGTGATTTCGTGAATCTTAAAATCGGATCTGTCGGTCCAGCCTCTCGGATGTGCTCATATATGTAAGGTTTTACATATGTGTATTTAGGCCCTGTTTGGCAGAGCTTCCAGAGCAGTTTCTCTGGTGAATCCGGGAGGACCTCTGTCAAACAGTTTTCCAGCGAGAAGTGATTCTCTGCTGGTTCTGAGAAGTGATTCTCTGAAATGAACTAAGGGGGAGCTGAAAAAAAGTAGCTTCTCCTGATTCTATGAAGTGATTCTCTATCCTGATTTTGATAGTTTATGCTAGAGAATTAAAGAGAATCACTTTCAGCCACATAATCACTTCTCTCAGAGAATCAGCTCCCACAGAGAATCTAAATAAGATGGAGCTCTACTAAATAGGCCCGAGAGGAGTATTCATATATATATATATATATATATATGAGTGTATATGTATGTACCGATCTTTCTAAAAAAATATTTCCTTTGATAGCCTATGATGATCACACCGGTGTCAAGGATCTCATTTTGGAACAGTCACCTTGTACAAATGTAGCTTCAGCTCAATTTCTTGCAGAAGCATCTATCATCAATGCAATGTGTAAGCACGACCATGGACTGTGATTGTGTGTTTTAAAGTCAAGTTGCCATTTGAATCCTCCCCAGAGTGTAGGTCCCATTAGTATGAATTATTGAGTTTGGGCTTGGGGATTGGGTTGGGACTTGGAGATCGGTATGGGTTTGATTTGGATTCTAGCTCACTAACAGGGCTACATTTATTTGCAATTGATAAAAAAAAATCTTACAGGGGAGAATTTCAAACACCAAGATTTTGACAATTTCAGCCTAAATTAAAGGATTAATTAGATATATGTCATTATAATTCGTCTATTTAGATTTATGCCATTACAATTCTGATTCTATCTGAGATGTGTCATTTTGTACGTGTTTGATGCTCTTGGGTCCATGTCCTGGCTCTGCACAAATACTTTAATTTCATATAAACCAAAATGCCCTTGATGTACCTTATCTATCCACTAGCTAACGGGACCCGCACGTCATCCCCCCTTCCTCCCTTCTTCCCCAATCATCTTGCCGGCAGTGGGCTCTATGAGGTGCCTGGGAGTGGCGACTTTGGCCTGTGACAATGACGACGAGGTGCTCGAAAGTGGTGACCATGGCAGTCACGGAGTGCCATCGGGAGCAATTTCGCCCTCGCGTCCATCTCCGGCTTCCCCAAAATGGGTGCTAAAAGCATCATGCCATAGATCGGCTGAGCTCCGGTCCGACGCTGCCGGGCTCTATCTTGGCCCTGCAGGATAAAGGAAGGGGGAGGACATGGCACGTCGGGCCGCATGTCAGTGAGGGGAGGGGAGAGAAGGGAAGGACATTTTTGTCCATATAAAAATTTAGTAGTCGGAGACATAGAAAATGGCACAATTCTGATTTTTAGCAAATTATAATGGCATGTTTCATAATACATGAATGGGGGTGGCATATCTCTGAAGTCAAAAAATTGTAATGGTACATATCTCTGAAGTTGAAAAATTGTAATGGTACATATGTAATTAACGCTAAACTGAACTCGTCCCGAGCGTCCAATCCAAGCCCATCACTATTCACTCGGCTTCCGCTTTGTGTCCGCCGCCTCTGATCCTATCCACATCTGCAAGGGAGGAAAGTTTCGCTACAAGGTGAACAAGCTGAGACGTCGACTCCCACCCCTGCGCGATTAGCTGACAGCCAAACCAAGGAATCGTGATGCTTTTCCCTGTCCGTCTCGCTCTCGCCGCCGCCCTCCTCCTCGTCCTCCGGCTGCCGGCGCCGGCGCCGGCCTCAGCCGCCCGCCCGATCGTCTCTGACAAGCCCGCCCCCTCCGAGGCCACCGCGACTGCGAGGTGGCTCGCCGCACAGAATACGTGGGGTGTCCTCAGGTCTGCTCCAGTTCCGCCCAAACCCTTCTTCTCTTATTTAACCCCCTGCGATTTGGTGCCGTAGCTGGTTCCTTAGCAGCAAATGTTCTTCCTAGAGGTAGCAACATGTGTCGGTTTGCTCGAATGGAATTACCGCTGCTTGGCTAGGAAATTTGTTGCTTTGAAGTCGAAATTCCTAGCTAGTGTGAGCAAGTGCTGAGGCTGTGTACAAAATGCTCAGAGCCATGTTATTTGCTCACTTTGGAGTTTGGAGTCGTGTTCAGATGTGGGATGTTTAGACTGATTTGACAGTCAAGTGCCATAATTTGTCCTCAAAGATGGAGATTTTGAGTAAACCACTACCTGATATGCATATTAACTAACTCACAATTAACGTATCTGTAGGGCATCAGATAACTAATATCAGAATATTAGTCAAAATTTTACCTTGCGTTTGTAGAACTGTAATTCAATTTATTTGCTCAAATCTTTTTATTGCTCAGATATCATTGTAGATCGATAGCCTATTTGGCTGGTTATTCACTAATACCTGATCATGTCTTTTGCAGCACGATATCAAGTGATTTAAACGGGGCTCCATTTGGGTATTACTTCCTGTCCCAGTATTGCAAACTGAAACATATATGCTCCCTTATGGTTGGTTAACATGATTTGCCTTCTTGAATATACAGCAATGTAGTTTCATACAGTGATGGGGTACCTGGCGAGGGCCATGGAATCCCATACTTCTACCTGACAACTCTGGATCCCACTGCAAGAGATGCACTGGAGGATGAAAGGACCTCCTTCACCCTTAGCGAGTTTCCTCTTGGGACATGTGGGAAGATTGATCCTGAAAACCCCACTTGTGCAAAACTTACTCTTACTGGAAAGGTACTAACAAATTACAACCATGATAAGATGATTGTTCATTTCTGC
Source organism: Echinochloa phyllopogon (assembly GCA_033239725.1). Taxonomy (NCBI): domain Eukaryota; kingdom Viridiplantae; phylum Streptophyta; class Magnoliopsida; order Poales; family Poaceae; genus Echinochloa; species Echinochloa phyllopogon. The sequence goes on along the minus strand of BTCW01000013.1, from coordinate 9,651,603 downwards.
TTATTTCCTTGTAAAATGTATTGCTTGGTGTTGGTGGTGGGAGAACTTAGAATGGTCTATTTTGTTATTCTCTGCCTCTGAATTTCACAACTAAAGTTTCTATCGAAACAATACTTACTGACAGGATTGAATTTCATTATCGTACCTTTTGGTCATCTTTATATCATTGGGATATACTTTTGGTCATCTTTATATCATTGGGATATAAGTTGTATGCTTGTAGAGGCTTGTGTGTTGCCACTAATAGATTTTTGTCTGGAAACTGGATCATGGTATTACTAAGAAAAGAAGGGGATACTTTCTTGAAAAAGGGAGGTGAAACTAAACACATTAGAAGCAGCAAACTCTTATATTGGTAGAACTTGATGGTGTCGATTTCCATGATCATACAAACAAAAAGGCTCTGTTGTAATCTCTGTATACATTTTTGTTGAGTCTTTCAAGCTATGTCACTGAAACTGTCTGTTAAGGTGCGACTAAAGGGATAAATTATCATAACATGGATTTATCGAATTAGCAATCAGCAGAGGGCAAGCAAGACCTTCTTTTAATACCCTTCCGCGATGAGCATTGACACTTTAAGGGTTTACTAAATTTTGTGTGATGTGGAGGTTTAAAGGTAAAATCGTGATATAAAGTCATACTTGTCTTTTGCAGTTGAAGTTGGTTGATCTTCAGTCATCTGAAGCAGATTTGGCCAAGTCAGCACTTTTCACCAAACATCCTGAAATGAAGGGTAAATCCATACTTGTAATCGTGCAGTATTCAGAGAGGTTATTGATTTGATATTTTATATCAATAACCATATGCTTTTGTTTGATAGATTGGCCAAAGAACCATCATTTCAAGATCTTCAAATTGGACATTGAAAACATATTTTTGATTGATTGGTTTGGGGGTCCTAAACCCATATCTCCCTCCCAGTACCTTGAATTCGGAAGGTGAGCATGCAAGACCTTAAAATTTCTGAGCTTATACTGGGTATCTGCTCTACTACAAAGATATATTTTTTAAAGAATTCATAGTTCTGCATTGCTGCAGAACCATTTTATTTAACATGCATTCGATCTATGCAGGAATCAGCACTCAGTGATGTCCTCATAAACAGAGAATGCTTCACGGCTCGTTTGTGTATGCTCTTCTTAAATATGGAATTCATACTGTACATTATGTAAAGACATTCCTGTGCACTGAATATTATTGTGATTGTTGATATTGTTGTCCACCACATGTTCGCGAACAATTGCTTGGGGAAAAAAATCTAGTCTGTGCGTGCTATGGTATTCTTGATCTGCAATCTACTACAATTCTACAATTTCAAGATTTGACTGATCAAACTGTCATTGGATACCTGGCCAGGATAAGTCCTTTCTGGGGTCATAATATGTTGATGAAATTCACTTGGAAGTTCTTTAAAACTCTTGGGAGATGCTGAAAAACCTCTATGCAACTTCTGTCTGAAACTGCCATCTTGAAACCTGAACATTCGTGGAATTTGTTGCACTATTGAAATTCAAACAAAGGAGAAATATAACTATGTGTTGTAACATTATCCTTGCTTCTTTAAATTTCCAAACAAGTATAGGAAATCTTATGTTTATTGTCTCTAACGGATACATCGCAAGAGTTGTTCTGATCTCTGGTGAGGTAATGGCCAATAGGCCAACATTTTAAGTGGTATAATCATTGAGCTTTTCTGGGTCTCAAGTCCTAACAGACCTTTGTCAATGAAAGGAATGAAAAAACATTCTGCCTTGGACCATGCACGTCTTTAAGCTCCTTTCAGAGCACCTGTGAGCCACACAAGGCAGTAGAACTACATTTGGGACATACAAATTCCATAGGAAGCATCCTTGCTTGTTCCTGCTTAAAATCTTGTTCCAATAGGGCTCAAATTTGCATAGGGTCATTTTGATAATTAGTATCACAAACCCAGAAGGTATCTTTCCTCTAATCTCAATTAGATGTCTAACAATTCGGTTGCAAACCACTGCACAAATCCAATAAAATTACACTTCAATTCAAACCAAAGAATCAGCGTTACAGTTTATACAGCACAAGAAAGAAGACCATGCAGTATTCTTCTGCTATGGTAGTAGCCAAATGCAGTTCCAAAGACCCCACGCAACAAGAGGAGCAAGACGGCGTGCAGAAACGAAGACTTTGACCTTATCAGAACTGGGTCGTGTTTGACCCGGACGGCCCGGCGTAATTGCTCCGGTGCGGCGGCCGCCGGATGGACACGAGCCCCTCCGACACGACGCTCCCGTCGTCCCACTGCTGCCGCCCGAGCAGCCCGGTGGCCGTGAACGGCGCCTCGTCGTCCTCCCCGCGCATAGCCCGCAGCGTGCGCCGCGCCATGTCCCGCCCCACGCCGCCGTCGCCCTCCGCCACCGGCTGCAGCGCCGCCTCGACGCCCGCGGCGCGCGCGAGCCCCCGGAACCTCATGCTGCCCCGGCTCATCCCGTACAGCGTCGATATGCAGTACTCCTCCTCCGCGCTCCCCGGCGCGGCGGCGCCGTTGCGCATCAGCCTGACGACCGCGGCCACCGCGCCGCCGTCCATCAGCGCGGCGCGCCCGTCGGGGCACCCGGCCAGGTTCGCCAGGATCATGACGGCCAGCCTCCGCAGCGCGGCGGCGTCGGCCTCGTTGCTCCGGTCCCGCGCCTCCGCCGCCGCGAGCAGCGTCCGCACGGCCCCCGGCGCGCGCGCGACCTTTGACCGATTCATCCCGGAAAGGGAGACGTGGTACAGCGCCATCCCGGCCTCGCGCCGCGCGCGGTAGCCCGCGGCGCCGGCGGCGCCCGCGAACAGTTCCAGCAGCGGCGGGATGGCGCCCAGCACGCCGATGGCCGCGCGGTTCTCGTCCTCCACGGCGAGGCTGTACATGGCGCCGGCGGCGTGGTCGCGCGCCTCCGGATGGCCGCCGCGGAGCACGTCGACGAGCGGCGACACCGCGCCGGAGCGCACGATCCGCACCTTGTTCTCGGGCTCCAGCGACAGGTTGACCATCGCCGCCGCGGCGTTGACCTGGACGCCGGCGTCGGGCGAGAGCAGCATCGGGCGAAGCGCCGCGAGGAGGCGCGGCGTGCAGAGCTGCCTCCTCACCTCCTTGTTCTCCCGCGTCGCCTGCCGCAGCGACGCCATCGCCGACGCCTGCTCCGCGGCGGTGGCGCCCTCCGCCCCGAGCACGGCCATGATCTCCTCCTCCAGGGCGTCACCCCTCTGCTTGGAGCTGGTGGGCTCCTGCACCACGAAGCCGTCGACGCTCTGCCTCCTGACCCGGACCGAGGAGGCGACCTGTGGCCGCTGCGACTTGGAGCTCTGGTCCTCACGCTGCGGCGGCATGAGGCGGCAGACGACGTCGTGGGCGGTGTCCGGCGACAGCGGGGCCGGGTGCGGCAGCCCGAGCCGGTCGCACCAGTTGAGGATGGCGGTGCGGAGCGCGACGTTGGGGACGAGCACGAGCGGGGAGGAGGAGGAGACGGACGCGGCGAGGTCGGCGGCGACGGCGGGCGGGGAGAAGGCGAGCGCGGCGCAGGCCTGGATGCAGGCGCGCTCGAAGGTCTGGCCCGGCGGCACGACGACCGGGTCGGCCATCAGCGAGCCTGAGATCGGGCAGAGGAACTCCGCGGGCGGGTCGGCCGTGAACGACGACGGCGGGGAGGGGAAAGACGGGGCCGAGGGGACCGTCACCGTGGACGGCGGCGGCGCCCACCAGGGCCGGCCGGTGCCCGTCGCCATGAGCTTTCGGGTGAAGTCGTCGTCGTCGTCGAGAGCGTACGTCTCGGCTGTCGCGGCTGCGTGATTTGGCAATTGCACGAGTCGTGGGTTTTTAGTGCGAGCCGTCACTCGCCATCGCGACGCGTCTACGCGCTATTGGCAGACGGTTCAACATCCGCACGCGAATTCATCCAAATTCACGGTCTCGGGCACATTCAGGACCTAACGCTGCATTTACCGGCGGTCCATGATTGCGATCGTTTTCTATTTCTCACTTACGTGTGGGCCCGTATGATCGTGAGGTCTCAAGCCGCAATCCTGAATGCCACTTAATTGAGTTTGCATCTCTGAAATGTCAAACAGCTACAAGTATTATTTTTTTTAGAAAAAAACACATGGTGTAGAAGAACTGGTACTCTACCTTCTAGTGCCAAAAAAATATTGCTATTTTGACACATTTCTCGTCAAACGAGAGACAAGCATCATAGGACCATTTGTTACTCAAGGTGAGAATGGTTTGGGTTGAAACCGGTTTTTATGGTTTGGTTTTCTAATTGGATTAATTGGTTTGGTGTATAATGGGTCGAGATATCTAATGGTTTGGTTTGGTTTAACAATTATAATGGTTTAAACCAGTTTGGATCAATTTGGAATTAGTTTGACTAAAACTAAACCTTGCGTTCACACTATGAAATTTTAGCGAACTTGATTGAAATTTATTGCAAGTGACTCAAAATGACAGTCGACTACTTTGTATAAAATTATGAGATGATATCGACATGTGGGCCTCACGTCAAAAGCTGGACCCTAAAACTTAAACCTCGCGTTCACACTGTAAAATTTTAGCGAATTTGACTGAAATTTGTTGCAAATGACTCAAAACAACGACCGGCTACTTTGTGCAAAATTACGTGATGAGATCCACATGTGGGCCCCACGTCAAAAGCCGGACCCTAAAACTTAAACCTCACGTTCACACTATAAAATTTTAGCGAATTTGGCTGAAATTTGTTGCAAATGACTCTTGTCGGTGCTGAGATTGGCCGCCCAACCTCAGCGCCACACAGAATGTGTTGTGTCCCGTCCCCTGACGGTTGATGCAAGAGCTATCACGATGACACAAGAGTTTATCCTGGTTCCGGCCGCGGGGCCGTACGTCCAGCAGACTATGCTCGCGGCACTATACTATCTTGCACCGAGGTGCCTGCGGTAGGGGGGGGGCTACAAGCACGGCGGGAGAGGAGAGGAAGTCTCCAAGTCCCTGAAAATGGGTGTGAAAGTGATTGAGGAGAGTGCCAATATCGTGGAAGGCGGTGATCGTGTGCGTGTTCGTCTGTTTTCTCTCTCGCCCCCTTCCTCCTTTTATAGGCCAAGGAGAGGGGGGGCTACAAGTACAAGTACAGTGTGTGCTACAGGGGCGCGCACTGGAGAGCATGGCGCCGGGCGTGCGGTCGTCCTTGACCCTAGCAAGGGATTTATGGCGAGCTCCGGCTTCTGCGGGTGTCACGGCCGTCCCTGTGCTTGTCCTGCAGTGGTTTTGAGGGGCGGTGCCACCGTAATCCGCGCCCAGCCGTCCGCCGCTGGTTGGTTCGAGGGCGTGGCAGGTGGGGAAGGACAGGAGTTGGCGGCACAGGGGTCGGCATGGTGGTTGCTGTTGACCACAGTGCGCGGCGTGCTGGATTTGACCCGGCGTTCGTCATCACCGGGCCGCGCCTGACCGGAGTCCGTGCTCGGTCGCTGCTCATATATTCGTTCGAGGGTTCTTCACGCCCATTCGAGGGCTGCACCGGGGGGGGGGAGGACGGGAGCAGGTAGAATAGTGGTGTGGAATGACGCCTGCAAGTCTGCACAGGGCCTTGCGCAGCGCCGCATGCGTCCGCACAGTAGCGGTGAGGACGCATAGTGACCGAAGCAGGTAGAACAGCGAGCTCTGCGGTGTCAGCGGCGCGGCGTGGGGACAGATCGCCCTTTGACTTCGGCGCCCGCCCGATGGGGCGGGCATTAAATGTCGTTGTCGGGCGGGGCGCCGGGGCGCGCCGCGTCGAGTAGAGGGGTGGCCTCGAGCGAGGCGGAGTTGGCTCGCCTGCTTGAGGGGGTGCGCGGCCTTCGAGCGAGGCGGAGTTGGCGTTGCGCCTGACCCGGGGGGTCCGGGTCCCTCGAGCGAGGCAGAGACGGGGGTCGCCACTTGGGTCCCCTCGACAGGCGAGCTCGGACGGCTGTTTTGGGCCGTGATAAGCTGTGACAGGCCGCGCTGCCTTGGTGGCCCGTTCGGGCTGCTGATGATTCGGCCCTCCGTGGTTAACGTTTTTTGAGGGTGGTTACCCCGATGGTTAGGGGACCCCCTGGGTCTGTCCCCGACAGTAGCCCCCGAGCCTCTGCCAGACTAAGGGTCAGTCGGGCAGAGGCTGATGGTTTGCGGGATCGTTCCCGGGCATTCGGCGGGGGTTAGTCCTTCTTGATTACGCATGTTCTTCCGTGGGGGCGCGCGAGCGCACCCGCGGGTGTAGCCCCCGAGCCTTTGGAGGAGTGAGTTCACTCGTGCAAAGGGCTTTGACTCCCGAGGGTTGTGTTAGTCGCTCCCCATTCGACGTGGTGGATTGCGGGGATGATACCGATTTATACGGAACTCGGGGGGCGGGTCCTGCACGGCTTCGACGTGTTTCGCACATAGGAGGAGGAGGATATGCTGCAAGGAGCCCCCAAGACCCTGGCCCGAGCGGAGGCGATCAGGGGGGCTCTTGTCTTTGAGTTGCGACCCTCGCTTTCCCTTCGCAGGGGAGAGGGGTGAGGTCATTCGTGTAACCCTCGAATTGGGCCGCGTACACGGATGCCTCGGCGAGCTGCTAGCGGGTAGTTCAAGTGGACGCCCGTGCCCCGTTCGCTAGGGGTCGGCTCGTGGTCCGGAGACTCGTCCATAAGAGCGCTTGCAAAGGTTTGCTAGGTAGAGCTCGGCCCCCTTCGATGGAGGCCGAGGGCGCGGAAGCTCTCCCTCGATGGGATCCCTCGTCTAGCTGCCCATGTCTGGCCTTGAACACAACAGGGGCGTCCCCAAACTTCGCGTTCGGGGTAAAGTCCGTTGAGCACGCCCGAATTGTCCCTGACTCTGTTGATCCGGAGCGCCTGTCGAACCCTTTCGCGGGCCAGGCTTCGTACTCCTGATCAGTGGGGCCTTGCGAAAGGTGCAGGTCGCCCTCGAGCCGCGTGCTCGAGAGTGGGTTGGTCGAGCGTGACCTGCAGCCTTCGCATCGCTTAATCTGGGGCGCCCGTCAAACCCTTTCGAGGTATGGGCTTCGAGCCCCTGATTAGTAGCACCCCACGCCTCGGGGGGGGGGGGGGGCGTCGTTGTCTTACCTTGGAAGGAACCTTTCCGTTCGGTTGTTGACGTTTCGGTTTGCGGGCCTACGCGCGACCGCTGGCGGGCGTGGTCGTGGCTGACGTGGCACGGAGTGTGCGAGGTGGGCGTAGTGGGCGCACCTTTTTAGGCGGAGTTGGCGTGCGCCGGGGAGAGGCGAGGCGACGGGCGGTCAGGCGCCGCTGCCGCGTCATTTCATTTTACTGTGCCGCAGTAAATGCCGCCGCTCACGCGTGACGTTCCCCGGGGAAAGGGGAGGGGGCCCCTGGTTGTCATTGATGCGCCACGCGCGCCGGGCCTGTCGCCGGTGGTTTTGTGTGCCGCGGCGGGGATGAACTCGCTCCCTCCCTTATAAAAAGGAAAGCGGGGGGGGGGGGGGGGGATTACTTACCTTCGCCATTCCCCGCACCAGCTCGCGCCTCCGCCTTTCTCTCGCTTCTGAGTCCGCTTCATCCTGCCCGCCTTCGTCGCCTTTGCTCCCCGCTCCGCCGTCCGCCATGGTGGTCATTGAGGGCGTCACCGAGTGGACTCCGTCCACCGCCACCGATCACCTCCTGGAGGGCCTGGTGACCGGCGGGCAGCTCTCGCCCCGGGGCGATCCGGCGTGGCCTGCGCGGATTGTCCCGCCGCTGGCGGCCAGGGTGCCAAACCCGCCGGCGGGGTACGTGGTGAGCTTCATCCGCTTCCACGAGCAGGGCTTCAACGCGCCTGCCAGTCAGTTCATGCGGGGCCTCTGCTACTACTACGGCGTGGAGCTCCACAACTTCGCCCCCAACGCCATCTCTCAGGCGGCGGCCTTCGTCGGCGTCTGTGAGAGCGTGCTGGGGATCGAGGCGCACTGGGACCTGTGGGTCCACCTCTTCCGCGTCGAGCTCAGCACGTCCGGCGCGGGGAAGGGGGTGCGTCGTTCTTCGTGTGCCGGCGGTCTTACGCTCGCGCCGTTCGAGCCCCGGAAGCATCTGTATCCGGCCTGCAGGATGACCACCAACAACAGTGGCTGGGCCAAGGGGTGGTTCTATCTGCGCAACGATGGCCTGGGGTTGCCGGAGTACACTGGCAAGGTCTTGACGGAGAAGGCCGACTCCTGGAGCTACGGTGTTTCCGGCGACGGTCAGCGGTAGAGGCTCCGCCCCGCCATCGACGCCCTTCGTACTCTGGAGGGGTCGGGTTTGACCGTGGCGCACGTGCTTGCGCACTGCCATCGTCGTCGGGTGGTTCCCCTCATGGAGAGACAGCTCCTTCTGTTCCGGATGACAGAGGACGCCGACACTATGCCGAGTAACCAGAACAACCTCTGGTCGTTCCGGCTGCGCCCCGATGAGGGCCACGTTTTGTCGGTAAGTCGCCATTTTCCCTCCCGAGCTGTCGGATTGATAACTTGGGATTTCCTTTCTCGATTCATTGTGGTTTCAGGAGGTGAACTGCCACCTCTACCGCTCCCTCACGCCGACTCCGGAGGTGCGCGCTTCGAACCGCGCCCGCCGTGACCGCGAGAGGGACGCGAAGGCGGCGAGGAAGGCCAGCAGCCAGAGGAGGCAGGCCCGGCGGGACGCGCACTCGGCGGCGCTCCGCCGGTGGAGGAGGGACGGCGGAACGCCGCCGGCGTCCCCGGAGGACTCCCCGGACCCTCCCAGCGAGGAGGAGGAGGAGGAGATCGATGCCGGCGGGGCTCTGCCCGCCGGTGAGGAGGGGGAGATGGCCGTGCCGCCGCCTGGGGCGGGCGCGGCGAGCCTTGGCGATGTCGCACTGGTGGCGGCGCGGACGGCGGTCGCGCCCGCGCGACCCGCGGTGCCGCGGGCGCATGTGACTTCTACCCCTACTGCGGGCGCGTTGCGCTGCAGCAGATTGGATGCCGAGGGCTCGAGGGATTCGCAGCCCCCGAGCGGGTTGAGGGGGTCCTCGAGTTCGAGGAGGGCTCCCTCATCGGGCGGCTCGAAGCGAAAATTGCAGGCCTTGCAGGACTGCGTCCGGTAAGTCTCGCTTTGAGCTATTCTAGTGATTTTCCATCCCCGTTTGGTTTCTTGCTTCGCAATTTCCGTTTTTCTTTTCTGATTCAGCGCTCGGGGTGCTGCCAAGGCCAACCCCAACCTTGCGCCTAAGAAGGCGTTGAAGGTCGGGGTGTTGGATTCCCCTCACGCCGGGGGATCGCGTTCGCGTGGGACTCCGCGTCCAGCAGCGACGCCCGCAGTGATGCCGGAGGAGCCGGTGCCGGGGGTACGAGATTCCCGGCCGATGGAGACGGAGCGGGGGGGGGGGATGCCCCCGATGGTGGTTACGGAGCCGGGGCAAGACGCCCTGGTGGTGGACGTGGAGCCGGGGCACGGCGCCCCGGTGATAGAGGTGGAGTCGGGGCACGACGCTTTGGCTGAGGTGGGCGAGCAGGGGGGCCGTGCCGCCGCTGTGGCCCCTACTGGAAAGAGGCAGGAGGCGGTCGCGCCGATCTGTAGCACGGTCATCCTGCCGGCTTCGGGTTGCGCACAAGGCGTGGCCCAAGATGACGATGGTGGACGTGCTTCCCCTGCGGGGGTTGCTGCGGCCGAGGTGCCGGCGGCGTTTTCCTTGGCCCGGGGGCCACCGCAGGCGCCAGTGGCTGGGGGTCGACGCGGCCTGAGCGCATGGCCGGAGCAGCCCGGCGTCTCTGCCCAAGTCTGGCAGGGCATGGCGGAGGAGAACGAGCTGTGGGCTCGAGCAGAACGGGTCGGGACGGACCTGGAGCGGACCATCGCTGCCACCGCCGATCTCCATTCCAGGCAGGCGCTGGAACTTTTTGAGGTAACCCCGTGCTTATCCATACTGCTTGGTAATTCGTCACCGTTTTTAGTTTGTGCCTTATCCTTGATGGTTCTTCATGCAGCTTCTGCGAAAGGAGGCAGCAGACAAGACCGCGTGCATCATGGACTTGTACGCCGATCTTCGTCGGTACCGTCAGGCGAACGTGTACCTGGGCACGGAGGTGACCCAGCTCACCGCCCGGGTGAGGGAGACAGAGACGGCCGCCCACGCACAGGAGGGCGCCAAGGCTCGCGCGGAGCAGGAATGCGACGCCGAGAGGGGCGCGGCGGAGCAGGGGGCCCGGGCATTGTCCGCGGCGTTGGAGCGGCTCGAGCTCGAGCGCAAGGCGCGCGAGGAGGCTGGGACCAAGCTGCTGGAGGCACAAGGCCAGCTCCAGCGGGAGAGCGAGGCGCTCACAGCGGAGCGGACGCTGCTCGAGCAGGAGCGCAAGGCGCGCGAGGCCGTGCAGTCTCAGCTCGCGGAGGCGACAGCCCGGGCAGAGCAGAAGGCCCAGGAGGCCGAACGGCTGGGCCGCTCGCTTCAGGAGAAGGACGGTGCGCTGACCACCGTGGAGGACCTGCTCCAGCAGGAGTGCATGGCGCTTACCGAGGCCACGGCCTTGGTAGATGGTATGGTTCTATGTTTTCTTAGCTTCCTTGGCTATTTCTGTGTTGGAGTTCGTTTTGACGTGCTCGATCCTTGTCAAGAGCTGCGGAAGGCCGAGGCCGAGAAGGCAGACGAGGTGGTGGCTGTTCAAGCTGCCTACTCCGAGGCTCAGGGGGAGCTCGAAACTCTGAGGGCCGCCGCCGCCGCCGCGTGCCGGGACATCCAGTGCGTCGACATCCCGTCGGGGTTGCAGTCGGGGTCGTCATTGCCCAGCCGCCTGAGGTCTTTGAGAGGTTGCGTGGCGGAGCGCCTCGAGAATGCTCTTCACCTTGGTGTGAAGAAGGCACTCGGCGTGGTGTCGACCCACTACGACTTCGACCTTGCGGCGGTGGCGCGCGGTTATTTTATCGACGCAGACCTAGATGACGACGCCGCCCTTGCTGCTCTCGACGAGGCCGATGACAGTGCCGAGGACGCCGCCACAGCGCTTGCCGCCAAGTTCGGGCGTGAGCTTTTTCCTGGCGAGGATGAAGATGAAGATGCGCGCGCCGACATCGGGCCCGAGGCCGTGGCTGCCCCCGAAGCCGAGGCTGATCCTGAAGCCGACGCCGTGGCGTCCCTTGAGGAGGCCATCGCCTCAGTGCGCCGTGATGACGATGGTCCTGGGGCCCTCGCGTCTGTTCCTTCGACTGTCGCCGCCGAGGCCGCCGCCCTGGGGGGTCTTGACACTGCCGCCGCGCCCCCGCAGGAAGGTGAAGCCTGAAAGGTTCAGGCTTAGAGATCCAGATGTATCTTAGTTTTTAGGAGACTGGCTCTGTACATAAACCAAGTTTGAATTTCGATTGTGCGCTTCGAACTTGTTTGATTGTTCTATTGTGCTATTCTTGGCTTGGAGAGATTTTGGCCGGGTATTTTGAATCTGCGAGTAATTAAGGCGTGGAGTGGAGAGGGAGATGTCGTATCCCTTCGAGGGCGTAGGCGGTCTCACGACTCAGCCGGCTCCAGCTTTAGTTAGCTCGCGCCCCGCATCTTTCTAAGCATTCTGAGTTTTAGCACAATTTTAAAATTGGGACGATTATGGGGGTAAACCCCCCTGCAGCCCCCGAGGGGGGCTTGGCTCTATTGAGACTAGGTCGAGGATAGGACCAAGTCCCCCTTGTTCATGTTGTTAGTAACAATTTTTCCATGTTTTTTGCAAACTTTTCATCGTTGTTGGCTAAGAACATGAAGTATTTACAAGGAATGCTGAGAATTTTAAGGATAGAAGCGACGTAGCTGTTGGATGTTCCAGGCATTGGTGAAGATCTCGCCCTTCTCGTTTGCCAGCTTGTAAGTGCCAGGCTTGAGGACCTTGGCGATGATGAATGGTCCTTCCCATGGTGGAGTGAGCTTGTGGCGCTCTCGATTGTCCTCGCGCAACCTTAGCACCAGGTCCCCTTCGTGAAGGTCTCGACGCTGCACCTTCTGAGCTTGATACCGCCGGAGTGATTGCTGGTAGCGTGCCGAGTGAAGCAACGCCACGTCTCGAGCCTCATCTACCTGGTCCAGCGAATTCTCGCGGTTCCGCTAGTTTTGTTCTTCTTGGTAGGCCTTGAGCCTCGGAGACCCGTACTCCAAGTCTGTTGGGAGGACGGCCTCGGCGCCGTAGACGAGGAAGAACGGGCTGAAGCATGTGGCCCTCCTTGGGGTTGTCCTGAGACTCCAAATCACCGATGGCAGCTCAGCTACCCATTTCCGGCCAAACTTGTTTAGCTTGTTGAAGATCCTTGGCTTCAGGCCTTGTAGTATCATGCCGTTGGCACGTTCTACTTGGCCGTTTGTTTGTGGATGTGCTACGGCCGACCAATCTACGTGAATGTGATGGTCGTCGCAGAACTCCAAGAATTTCTTGCCGGTGAACTGGGTGCCGTTGTCGGTGATGATCGAGTTGGGTACCCCGAATCGGTGGATGATGTCGGTGAAAAACAACACGGCCTGCTCAGATCTGATGCTGGTGATGGCCCGGACCTCGACCCACTTCGAGGACTTGTCGATGGCCACCAACAAGTGGGTGAAGCCCCCGGGCGCTGGGCGGAAAGGTCCCATGAGATCCAACCCCCAGACCGCAAAAGGCCATGTTACAGGGATGGTCTGTAGGGCGTGCGCCGGAAGGTGCATCTTTCGTGCGTAAAATTGGCACCCTTCGCAGGTGTGCACGACTTCGTTCGCGTCGGCTACGGCGGTAGGCCAGTAAAAGCCTTGCCGGAACGCGTTACCCACGAGGGTACGCGGCGCCGCGTGGTGTCCGCACACCCCGGCGTGGATGTCGCGGATCAACTGCTTTCCCTCGGGGACGGGGACGGGGACGGGGATGCCTCGTTGGGAGACAATGAAACCCAATAGCATGCCCCGCGGCACCCTGAATACGCATTTCTCCAGATTTAACTTTACCCCGTTTGCCCGGAGTCAACCGAATGCGATTTGCAAATCGTTTACCAGATCGTCCGCCTTTCTGGTTTTCACAACGATATCATCTACATATGCCTCAACGGTCCGCCCGATGTGGCTTCTGAAAACGTGTTGCATACATCGCTGGTATGTAGCTCCGGCGTTTCGGAGGCCGAACGGCATAGTGACGTAGCAAAACATGCCAAACGAGGTGATGAAAGAAGTCGCGAGCTGGTCGGACACTTTCATCTTAATCTGATGATAACCGGAATAAGCATCAAGAAAGCATAGCAATTCGCACCCAGCAGTGGAGTCTACTATCTGATCTATTCGAGGCAAAGGGAATGGAACCTTAGGGCATGCTTTGTTTAAACCGGTATAATCTACGCACACACGCCATTTTTCGTTTTTTTCCTAACTAGAACAGGATTAGCAAGCCAGGTTGGGTGAAATACCTCCTTGATGAACCCGGCCTGCAGAAGCTTGTGCACCTCCTCCCCGATGGCGCGGCGCTTTTCCTCGTCGAACCGCCGCAGTCGCTGCACCACCGGCTTGGAACGAGGCTGGATGTCAAGGCAGTGCTCGGCAACCTTCCTCGGAATACCCGGCATGTCCGAGGGTCTCCACGCAAAGATGTCGGCGTTGGCGCGGAGAAAGTCGACGAGCACTGCTTCCTATTTGGGGTCGAGGGTGGTGCTGACCCTCAACGCCTTGCCCTCGGGGGCATTGGGGTCGAGCGGCACCGCCTTGGTGTGCTCTGCAGCCTCGAAGGTGCCCGCGTGTCTTTTGGCGGAGTCGACGGCCTCGTTCGCCATCTTTTCCAAGTCCGCCACCAGGGTCTCGCTGTAGGCGAGCGCCTCCGCGCCCTCGACGCACTCGATGTCACACGCGTAAGCATGCTCGTACGAGGATCCCACGGTGATGACGCCCTTTGGCCCCGGCATCTTCATCTTGAGGTAGGCGTAGTTGGGGACCGCCATGAACTTGGCGTAGCACGGACGCCCGAGAATGGCGTGGTACGCTCCTGGGAATCCTACCACCTCAAAGGTGAGGGTCTCCCTCCGAAAGTTGTCGGGAGTGCCGAAGCAAACGGGTAGGTCAATCTGCCCGAGGGGTTGGACCCGTTTTCCCGGTGCGATGCCATGGAACAGCGCCTTGCTTGGCCTCAGCTGGTTCGTGCCGATGCCCATGAGCTCTAAGGTGCGGACGTAGAGGATGTTGAGGCTGCTGCCCCCGTCCATCAGCACCTTGGAGAATCGTGTGTTGCCGATGACGGGGTCGACGACAAGTGGGTAGCGCCCCGGATTCGGGACATAGTCCGGGTGGTCCTCGCGGCCGAAGGAGATGGTCTCATCTGACCAGGCGAGGTAAGTTGGCGTCGCGGGGTGAATGGAGAAGACCTCTCGGCGTTCACGTCTTTGCTCCCGGGACGTCACGTTCATTGTGGGCCCCCCTACGATGAAGAAGACATTCTCCACATGGGGGAACTCGTCGTTGCCGCCATCACCCGTACCCTTCTTCGGGCCATCCTCCTTCGTGGAGGTGCGCTTGTAGTAACCCTTGATCATCTCGCATTGTTCGAGGGTGTGGCTGACAGGGCCCTTATGGTACGGGCATGGCTTCTTCAGCATCTCATCGAACAGGCCTCCCCCAGAGGAGGGTCTTGAGGGCCTTTGCGGCCTCGCTCGGCCGCGAGGGCCTCGTCAGAGTCCTCGCCCTGCTGCTGCTGCTGCGCGGCTTGCCGAGGCTTCTTGCCTTTGCCACCTCGTTTCTGCTTTTTAGCCTTTCCCTTGGACTTGCTGCCCTCCGCGGGCAGCTCCTCTGCGCGCTTCCCCTTGGTCTTGCCGTCGAAAATCGCCCCAACAGCCTCCTCTCCAGAGGCGAAGTTGGTAGCGATGTCGAATAGCGCGTTGACACTGGTGGGATGGTTTCGCCCCAGCTCGCGCACCAGCTCCCGACAAGTCGTGCCTTCAAGGAAGGCGTGGATGATTTCGGAGTCCCCCACGCTCGGGAGCTCGGTGCAGCGCTTGGAGAAGCGGCGGATGAAGTCTCTCAGCGGTTCGTCGGCCGCCTACCGGCACCCGCGCAGGTCCCAGGAGTTTCCGGGGCGCACGTACGTGCCCTGGAAGTTACCCACAAACATCCTGACTAGGTCGTCCAAGTCGTGGATCTGGTTGGCGGGTAGGTGTTCGAGCCATGTCCGCGCCGAGTCCGCGAGATGAAGCGGAAGGTTGCGGATGATCATAGCATCGTCGGTGGCCCCGCCCAAATGGCAAGCCAGACGGTAGTCATTGAGCCACGTCTCGTGTTTCGTCTCGCCCGAATACTTGGTAATGGTGGTCGGCTGACGAAAGTGCGGCGGGATGGCGGCCGAACGGATCTTCCGGCTGAACACAGGGGTTCCCGGGGGTTCCGACGTCGGGCTTTTGTCCTCCTCGCTGTCGTAGCGACCCCCTCGTCGGGGGTGCCTACTGCGGGGAGGTGCCGCGTCCTGCCTCTTCTTGTTCAGGACGTTGCGCGTGTCACCGTCGTTAATGGCGCCTCGTGTGTCCACGAGTCGGTCCTTCATGGACCTCCTCGTTTCGCGGTCGCCGGTCATGAGCACCTTCCCGTCGTTCGTCGGTCGGTGAGGCGTCCATGCGCCCCTAGGCGGGGTATGGATAGACTGTTCCTTATCCCGCTTGCTTCCTCCGGCTCTTGAACTGGCCTGGTGGCGCATACGGGAGACGGAACTTTCTGCTTGTTGAACGGTCGCTTCTTCGACAAGGCCCTGCACCTGGCGCCGCATGTCGCGCGCCTTTGATGTCGATGGTTCGGGCATGGCCCGAATCAGAGTTATTGCGGCGGCGAGCTTCTGGCTTGCCCGCGGCGGCATGGCAGGGTTGGCGTCGTTGCCATCATTCATGACGCGCGCTTGAGCGATGCGCCCGGCGGCTTGCGCACGTTCGCAGCGCTCGGGCTACCGGACTTCCAGAGCTGCGCATAGCTCCTGTACCTGCTGGCGCTCCTGTCGGAGCCTGGCTTCCAGCTCATGTACCTGCATGAGCTGTGCCTGTGCGAGTGCGGCTTCGCCCGATGGCTCGGCGGGCGCTGGTGGCGGTTCGTCGTGTCCAGCCCTGTCGCGCGTTTCTTCATCCTCTCCCACGGACTCTACTTCGCCGTCGAGGACGAAGCATTCCCGCGTGGGGTCGTATTCCCCTTCGCTGGAATCGTCGGAACAGGTGAGGCAGAAGTCCGCAGCGGTCTGGAAGGAGGTAAGACCTTCGCGGTCGCGTAGCCCGGAGTAGTCCAGGCCTGGGTGCTCTTGGCCGCGCACACTTTCCCCGTCGTCCGACTCGGGCTGGGACCCGCCGGGCGAGGAAATGTTGAGGTCGCGGATCGAACCCAGCTGGTGACCCGGCGAATCCTCTTGCGCGTTCAGGTTGGCGCTGATTGCCGCGGAGTAGCTTGCGGCCGCGTTGCTCATTCCGTAAGGGAGCTGCACCGGCCCGGCCGCATTTTCCCAGCGTGCTCCCTCCGCGGGAGCCGCTGGTGGGGGTGCGCTCCCCTGTACTGCGGCAGCGGGCCGGAGCAACAGGTGTGCGTCCCAATCAGGGAGGACGATGCGTGGGGCAACGCGCCGTTCCACGCGAATCTGCAGCTCGTGCAGTCTTCGACGTCTCCTGAGCTGGGGCGGCGTTGGCGGCGCCGGGGTAATGGCCATCATGTCGGGCGTCCTGGAGGCGAGCCGCATGAGGAGGCCCTCACCGGTCGCTTCGAACTCCAGGCTCCCAAACGTGATCCGGTACCCGCGCGGAAGCGGGCCGGGGGACCCCGTGGCGGATCGTGGCGGCATGGCCTTGGCGTGGCTTGCCGTCAAGGGATTGATCGGGTGAAGTGGGTTGATCACAGCGCAACCCCCTACCTGGCGCGCCACTGTCGGTGCTGAGATTGGCCGCCCAACCTCAGCGCCACACAGAATGCGCTGTGTCCCGTCCCCTGACGGTTGATGCAAGAGCTAGCACGATGACACAAGAGTTTATCCTGGTTCCGGCCGCGGGGCCGTACGTCCAGCAGACTGTGCTCACGGCACTATACTATCTTGCACCGAGGTGCCTGCGGTAGGGGGGGGCTACAAGCACGGCGGGAGAGGAGAGGAAGTCTCCAAGTCCCTGAAAATGGGTGTGAAAGTGATTGAGGAGAGTGCCAATATCGTGGAAGGCGGTGATCGTGTGCGTGTTCGTCCGTTTTCTCTCTCGCCCCCTTCCTCCTTTTATAGGCCAAGGAGAGGGGGGCCTACAAGTACAAGTACAGTGTGTGCTACAGGGGCGCGCACTGGAGAGCATGGCGCCGGGCGTGCGGTCGTTCTTGACCCTGGCAGGGGATTTATGGCGAGCTTCGGCTTCTGCGGGTGTCACGGCCGTCCCTGTGCTTGTCCTGGAGTGGTTTCGAGGGGCGGTGCCACCATAATCCGCGCCCAGCCGTCCGCCGCTGGTTGGTTCGAGGGCATGGCAGGTGGGGAAGGACAGGAGTTGGCGGCACAGGGGTCGGCATGGTGGTTGTTGTTGACCACAGTGCGCGGCGTGCCCGGTTTACCGGGGAATGGCCGAGAGTTTGGGGATTTGACCCGGCGTTCGTCATCACCGGGCCGCGCCTGACCGGAGTCCGTGCTCAGTCGCTGCTCATATATTCGTTCGAGGGTTCTTCACGCCCATTCGAGGGCTGCACCGGGGGGGGGGGAGGACGGGAGCACGTAGAATAGTGGTGCGGAATGACGCCTGCAAGTCTGCACAGGGCCTTGCGCAGCGCCGCATGCGTCCGCACAGTAGCGGTGAGGACGCATAGTTACCGGAGCAGGTAGAACAGCGAGCTCTGCGATGTCAGCGGCGCAGCGTGGGGAGAGATCGCCCTTTGACTTCGGCGCCCGCCCGATGGGGCGGGCATTAAATGCCGTTGTCGGGCGGGGCGCCGAGGCGCGCCGCGTCGAGTAGAGGGGTGGCCTCGAGCGAGGCGGAGTTGGCGTTGCGCCTGACCCGGGGTGTCCGGGTCCCTCGAGCGAGGCGGAGACGGGGGTCGCTACTTGGGTCCCCTCGACAGGCGAGCTCGGACGGCTGTTTTGGGCCGTGATAAGCTGTGACGGGCCGCGCTGCCTTGGTGGCCCTTTCGGGCTGCTGGTGATTCGACCCTCCGTGGTTAACGTTTTTTGAGGGTGGTTACCCCGATGGTTAGGGGACCCCCTGGGTCTGTCCCCGACAACTCTCAACGACGGTCGGCTACTTTGTGCAAAATTATGTTATGAGATCCATATGTGGGCCCCACGTCAAAAGTCGGACCCTAAAACTAAAATCTCGCGTTCACACTACAAAATTTTAGCGAATTTTACTGAAATTTGTTGGAGATGTCTCAGAATAAGAGTTAGCTACTCTGTGTAAATTGGTTGAACTTTATCAATATGTGGGCCCCACACCATAGGACATATCCTTATTACGAGTAGTTAGTGAAAACCGGTTTCAATATTTGGGTTGAAACCAATTATTTTGGTTTGGTTAGGAGAGAAAAGCTAAATGGTTTGGATTGCTTCGGTTCGAATGCTAAGTGGATGAGATTGGATTGATTCATAAATATGTTAGAATTAATATGGATGAGTGTGAATTTGGTTTGGTTTCTGAACCATTGTCAGCTTGATTTGTTACATGCAACATATATAGACTCACAACATTCCTAAGCCCACATGTCAGCCGCTAAAGTTTATGTGTGGACCCACGTGTCGGTTTGTGTGGCTGACAGCATGTAGCTAGAATGCTTTAAATTTGTGAAACTGTGGGCACAATTATTTATAGTCTTGTTATATTTATTAGGCACATATAGTTATATTTTTGTGAAATTAATTCTTTAGCTGTTACAATAACATTAAAATAGTTTTGATTGGCACGAGTTATAGTTTTAGAAACACATGTAAATTTAGCCAACGGCTCCACAAGTAAAAGCATGCATAGGCATGGAATTCCATCCTATCAGCAGAAACCCACAGCTGTCTTTGAACGCGTATATTAGATATAATCTAGGATGCAAAATCTGTTATTTGACTTTGATTTCAGAAACGCATCGCTTCGCTTTCATAACTGCAAAGCTCGATCGATTATTCTATGTGCCACTGGGCCGTGGACCTCCCAAACCCTAGCAGTTGCTTCCAGACCTTGAAACAGTTGCATGAGGGGCGTCCTTGGAATTCGCTGACAGTTGCAGGCAGCTTGTGGCATGCAAGGCACGTCCAGAGCATCTATCTATACATCGATCCAAAGAGGTCAAACAATTCCATTAGATTTCACACGAGCTTTTCCCTTTTTTTAACATTTCTTTTTAGTCGTGAATCACTGCGATGGATCAAAAGTTCTCATAAAGTTTATCAGAAAATAAAAAATAGAAACAAAGTGTGCTTAAAATTTAGTCATACTTTCCAGAAATGATCTGATGGTCCAGAGCATGCCAAGGCTTGCCAAGACAAACAAACAAAGCAAGGACAGGATTTAAGGCAAGCAAAGCACACGCTGGAACGGAATCTACTTTCAGTGCATGCATAACCTTTTTGGAAGGCAAAGAAAGTGGAATCCCTAGCCACAGCGCCCAGAGTGTGAAATCTGCAGGATTGTCATCAAAGCTAGTGCTCCAGCTGGAACTTCTTCAGGCAGCCCGTTCTAATTCGAAGCAACCTTTAGCCACTGTTGGTTGGATAAATGTTTTGCTCATCAGCGTGATAGTGTCATCTTTTCATGATAACTTCACCTGTAGTGGAGGCATGAAGATGACTAAGACTTGCTACCAGCTGCAGTAGGGTTAGATTCCTGAACACAGCGAGGGATGAGCTGCGGCATAATTGGAGCTGGAAAAGGATTGGAGTATTCTGAAGAGATCCGAATTGAACAGCTGCTCTAGGAAACCTTCACCAGCAGGGGTGCATGAATTGTTCAGCAGTGACCTCACCGGCGAACGGCTGCTTGTGTCAGGGGTGGATCCGGTCACATGGCCTACGATATCTGAGAAAGCGAGACAGAGAATTAGAAAATGCGTTGTCTGATCATACCGCTGATTAGCACAAATAAACAATCTCTTTTTGTCGATCGGTGTCCTCTGTGGCATTGCGTACATGTAGTGCAGGATTTTGTTTTTTTTTGTTTATATTAGGATTGTTGTCAATCGATGCATCACGTCCTGATCCTTTTCTAATGACGGATACGGCTACTTGCTTGCATTGGTTGCAGTTGACAAATTAAGAGTGCGGCTGGTGAAAGGCTTCGATCGAACGAGCTAGTTCAGTTTACTAGTCTTCACTCTGGCTCTCTCTCCACCGAGGAGCTACTATTTTTTTGCTTGACTAGCGAAAAGATTCTGCAGCCTGTCCATTGCCGGCGCATAAAATGTCTGATATTATTTTGATCCGACGTGTCGTCGTGCCGAGATGGATCTATGCCTGAATGACTGAGCGGTTTTCTGAATTCCGATGGTACCATACGTACCGTCCGGGACTGTGAAGTCTTGGAGCAGAATTGTAGAGGAGTCCGTCTCCAAGCAGCTACTCCGTACTTTGCAGCAGCAGCGAGCTAGCAATTGTGACCTATTTGTTTGTTGCGCAATCATAGAGGCAGAGGATGAAGCTTAAACAACGTAAGTCAAAATTTCATCAGGCTCCCGATGCTAGGGAATGTGGTGTAGGAACATTGG
Organism: Echinochloa phyllopogon; assembly: GCA_033239725.1. Taxonomy (NCBI): domain Eukaryota; kingdom Viridiplantae; phylum Streptophyta; class Magnoliopsida; order Poales; family Poaceae; genus Echinochloa; species Echinochloa phyllopogon. The sequence continues at coordinate 9,631,025 of BTCW01000013.1, read as the reverse complement.
CATTGGCGAATGGCGAGTAACATAGCCTTTTCTCCAGTTTGACAGCAAAGGGCAAACGTTCAGTTGAGACTTTCGGTACAACTCCTAGAGTTTGGCAGTTGTAACTAGTTGCAGCGAATTGCATATCTTACAGTACATCCTGTGGCCAAAGTCAAGAATCAGGGAGCTAATTAATAACCCTAGCTCCTTCATCATTTGGCAATAACGACATTGTGTGCACGCATATACATTAATTGGAGTGGAGGTCAAATGTGTTGTTTCTGCATACAGCTATATATAGGAATAAATCTTCAACGCATGCCGGTGGTTCAGAGCAGTTAAACGCAAGTACTTGTATTGTACGCACACTGATTAGCCCCAACATAATAAGGACGGCAAATGTTCAACTTGTAGATCCATTTCCCTTTTTGCCTTCGCTTTTCGTTTCCCGGATGAAAAAAGAGAGGATTTTATCGAGCAGTGCAAAAAGGTCAGGCAGCATCATGTGCATGCTAATTAACAATACTAGCATACGGAGTACACTCTAAGCTGATACTCTGTGCTATCCTATCCAGTGCCCTGAAAAAGCAGCAAGAGTATACTAAGCTTAGCTTTGCTTATGGCTCTCCCTAGAAAATGTTTTTCGGGAGTCCAATTTTTTTACTGCATGTAAAATACTTGACCTTCACCTTTTCTACTCTCTCGAAAAAACAAACGTTTTTTTGGGAGCGGCAAAATGGCACGGAAAAAGTCCATTTAACCCCCCTTAACTATCGTCCTTGTCTAGGTTTTATCCTCCAACTAAAAAACCAGATATGCCGCACCCTAAACTACGAGATACCGTGCAATTTGCATTCTTTAGGGCAGGTATATTGGTGTCGTCTAATAGGCGGTCTCATGTAGTAACATGTAATCTTAAGACAATTTATGAGACAATCTATATAATATGTTGTTGTTTTGACTGTCTCGTAGTAATACAATATCCCTTAATTTATAGAAAAATAAAGAAATACTATTGGTTGCATGGCAATAAAACTCATACAATGCTGAAAGAGTTGTATCATAGTCCTAAAATTTAGCTCATGAGGTGGTTGTTTCGCGAAGCAACGGCCTCTCTCTCACCTCACTTTCTTTCCTTCACATCAGCAAAAATACTACATGGCACTGTATGAGACGACCTATGAAACCGCTAACATGTAGCAATGTACCTGCCCTTAGTGGTATTGACGGGTGGTTTCATGATGTGGCATTGGCCCCACATCTTAAGTGACTCCCGTACTTCCTATAATAAAGTAATTAGCCTTCTCTCTCCGCATCCGGCAATCAGAGAGCTCGACGCCACGGATATTACCCGCCTGCCTGTGCTCCTCACAGAGATTCGTTCCCTCAGTACAGACATGGCCAACCGACGGTCGTCCTCGCCAGCTTCCCTCCGGCATGGATATGTCCACCAGCGGCCTCACCGTCGACCTGAGCCGCACGACGTGGAGGTCGAGTCTCTCCAGGCAGTACCCACGCCATCCCCCGCGCTTGCTCAACCACGCACATGTCCCTCGCCTCATAGCCGCCTTCTCTGCTAAACAATCGGAAAAATTGCGAAGGCATCACGTGATTAGCATTGGGATACAATCGATGGAAGACAAATAGAGAAACAATTGATTAATATAATTCCTCAGGATGCAAGTGGTCGTCTTTGGTTGACCCAAACACCGATCCATAGTACCCAAATATTTATTAATTGGTTTTGGGTCGACCCAAATTAATTTAACTTATGTAACCAGTGGCACCAGTTTTGACCCAACAGGTCCGAATACACGGTCTTACATCGTTTGTTTTGAGAGCTCAGAAGAGACTAGATTTTCATATATATTTTTTTCAGTACATCACAATCGATACAAAGATTAATAAAACATCTTAGCACTGAGCAGTGCATTGCGCCAGTGCTGCCCCGTGAGCCAGGAGGCAGCGAGAGAAGCCTTAAATTTTCCTAGTCTCTACATTTCAAAAGATCAAAAGCCGGTCCCTAAAACTAAAACCTCGCGTTCACACTATAAAATTTTAGCGAATTTGACTGAATTTTGTTGTAAATGGCTCAATATGATGATATGTTATTTTGTGTAAATTTGTGTGATGAGATCCATATGTGGGTCCCACGTCGAAAGTTGGACCCTAAAACTAAAACCTCGCGTTCACACTATGAAATTTTAGCGAATTTAACTGAAATTTGTTGCAAATGGCTCAAAATGACGGTCGGCTACTTTGTACAAAATTATGTGATGAGATCCACATGTGGGCCCCACGTTGAAAGTCGGACACTAAAACTTAAACCTCACGTTCACACTATAAAATTTTAGCAAATTTGACTAAAATTTATTGAATATGTCTCAGAATAAGAGTTAGTTACTCCGTATAAATTGGTTGAGCTATATCAATATGTGGACCCCATATCAGAAGACATATCTTTATTATGAGTACTAATTAAAAAAAACCGGTTTCAATATTTGGGTTGAAATCGATTAGTTTGGTTTGCTTAGAAGAGACAAGCTTAATGGTTTGGTTTGGATTTGATCGACTGTTAAGTGGGTGAGATTGGATTGATTTGTAAATATGCTAAATTAGTATGGATGTGTGTGGATTTGGTTCGGTTCGTGTACCATTGTCAGCTTGACGCATAACCGGTTTCAAGCGGCGCGAGGTCGGCAGCGAACAAGACGGTGCCGGAGCACCAAGCGGAGCGGGAAGGTGGGATGATGATGCGCAAATGGGTTATCCGAATAACCCAAATTCTTTGATATCATTTGACACTAAAATTTTATGGGTTATCTCATTGGATACTTACACTAAACTTTAATTTTTAGGTATCGGGTCATTCGGTCAACCCAACGAAACCTGCATCCTGAATAATTCCCCTATCGCGAACTCGAGGATAGACAGCACACCACATCGCTGCTCTGCCTGTGTCAATTATGCGCACGGGCGCACGATGGCCGCCCACGCCATGGCCGCTCCGCCGCCGACCTGGCGTTGCTCTGACGCTCTAGGGCGCTTTGTGGAGTGTTGTGGTAGCTAGTGCCTGTGCTAGAGGGACCGCGATCGTAGCGGATACGCGCTACATGATAATGGCCATGACGCAGGAGGGAGCTCGGCGCAGCAAGCTGGGCATGCTTGGCGCAATGCGCGAACTCGCCCCAGGTCCGCCGCCACTGCTTTTGAGCTTGCTGCAGTGGCCTAAAGCTTCTGTAAACATGCAGTGGATGGAGTGCCTGAGTGGGTTGCGCGCGTGCAAGGCGGTGGCGGCAAAGTCGTGAGCTCTGCGCCTGCGCCTTGAGCCCTTGAGCATGTCCGCCGGCGTCGAGAAATAGGGAAAATGGAGAAATAGAGGCATCTGACATGTGGGCCCACTACCACGTCACGTAAAACTACCGTCAAAACCAACGAGGGATGCGATTTGCACGGTTTTGAACAGTTTAGGGGATGGGATATCTGGTTTTGTAAATAGAGGATGAAAATAGAACTAGTGCAATAGTTGAGGGCCCTGTAATGGACTTTTTCCAAATGGCACAGCCCTTGTCTTTTCTCGGCCCAAAACGTTTCTTACAGAACGGCTCATGATATACCACCCAGCCCAGCTCACAGGCTCAAACGAAAACTCGGCCCAGTCTCCACCCACCGCAGGCCACACTTCTCCACCCGACTCGCCGGCGCCGGCGGCCGCCACAACCGTTTTTCATTTTTTTCTACGATGCCTCGGAAGCCCAAGCGGAAGGCTCCGGCCTCGCCGGCGACGCGCGAAACCTCGCCGGAACCCTACCCTTCCCACGCCTCCCCCTCCCCGGCGCAATGCCTGGCCGTCCGCGACGCGCTTCTCGCGTTCCACGGCTTCCCGGAGGAGTTCGCTCCCTTCCGCCTCATCCGCCTCGGTGGCTGCTCGGATGGCAGTGGTGACCCTCAGCCCCCGTCCCCCACGGTCCTCGACGGGCTCGTCACCACCCTCCTCTCCCAGAACACCACCGAGGCCATCTCCCGCCGCGCCTTCGCCTCCCTCAAGGCCGCATTCCCCTCCTGGGACCAGGTGAGTGCTGCTGCTTAGCGGCCAGTTGGCATGTGCCCGCTAGCCCGCCTTTTCGCGAAGGTTTTACAACCTCCGAAACGCTAAATGACTCTTTATCGTTCTCGATTTGTCGTGGAGGTGGTGGACGAGGAGGGAACGAAGCTAGAGGACGCCATCCGGTGCGGCGGACTGGCTGCGACGAAGGCAGCGAGGATACGGGCGATGCTGAGGGGCGTGAGGGACCGGAGGGGCAAGATTTGCCTTGAGTACCTGCGGGAACTGTCGGTGGATGAGGTGAAGCGGGAGCTGTCGCAGTTCAAAGGGATCGGGCCAAAGACCGTGAGTGTGACCTCTTTCATGCTCTTTTCATTTTTCAGTAAACTGAATTTGTTGTTCAAAGGGATGGGGCATATCATGGGTGAAGTAAAGGCATTGCTTTCGATTAGCTGTAAAGGATGACTGGTGAGAGTTTGTTGAACCTTGAACTTTGAGCAGCAGTTGTTAGCTGACGAGTGATGAGAAGCACCGATGGCCATCTGAATTCCCATTCTTTTGGGGATGGATAAGATCGGGGTACGGGAACGAGGAACATGGAACAGTGGTTTAAGGAAATTTCCTTAAAAAAGATCCTTAAAAAATCGGATCCTTTTCCACATTTGTAGATATAGGACATCAAAACTATGTCAGAAAGATACATTAAGATCTCTGCACGATTATTTTCATAGATTAGGAGCATCCGTTCCAATTTACTATTAGTTGACTTTTTCCCACAACATTTGACCATTCATCTTATTCAAAAATTTAGTCCAAATATATGAAAAAATAAGTCATACTTAAAGTATATGTGATGATAAAGTAAATCACAAATAAAATAAATGATACTTGCATAATTTTTTAAATAAGACGGATAGCCGTTATAAGAAAAGGCAATAACAAATAGTAATTTGGGACGGAGGTAGTACCATATTACTCCTAGATATACAAAATAAAGTAATAATGAAATGTTCTTAAAGCATTTTTTTTAACAAAGGATATCATGTCTTTTATGACCTCACAAAATTTGAACTTCAGACTCAACTTGTATGGGGAAAAAGAGACAAATCTGAGTTGGGAGTAAATTGAGTCAAGACTTTTTCAGAGGATCAAATGGATAAAATGGATCGTTTAGGGCAGTAAAATTTGACCTTTTCCATCCCCAAAAGAATGGGAATTTGTTTTTAGATTTTTTAAGGAAATTTGACCTACTGTTCCATGTTCCTCGTTCCCGTACCAAGTTCCCGGATCGATAAGATCGGGGTACGGGAACGAGGAACATGGAACACTACTTTCAAAAAGTATGGAACGACAGGGGTATACCTTGTTGGGACGACAACTCGGGACGATGGAACGTGATCCCAGCAAAACCGGAACGATCACATGCAACGGAACTCAATTAACATACATCCTCACTCATAATTTAGACATTTAATGTTATGTTATAGGTATATATAAAGGAAAGATGACAGCAATTAACTGGGCTAATCATCTACCCAGCCCACCATGACCGAATGCTAACAAATAAAACCCACCACAGTGGCCACGTATGTACTCAGCCCAACCATCCGGCAGCTCGGCGTGAGGCCTGCACTCTCGTCGCGGGACGCGTCCCACGCGCGATCCTGGCAACGATCCGCATCGTCCCCGTCCCGCGAACCGGAACGATGTACCGCGGAACGCGGATCGCTGCGTCGTTCCGCGTTCCCGGTGACTAAGGTTCTGTGCACCTTGTTCTAAGCTGCTGGAGTTGGTGTTTGTGCTTGAACTTTGTGCAATGTATTGTAACTCAAACAGTTCAAAACAATGAAATGATTTTCTATATATAAATGTTTCACAACGTTTCTTTGATGTAAATATGACCTGATGAGGTGTTATTGAAGTTTGAAATATAGTGGTTGGCTGACGAGTGATTAAAGACACGGGCAGTGATGGAAGAGCAATGCAGGGTGTTCTCGTTGGCCCTTTTTTTATATTACTATTTAGCTTGAATTCCATGTTTTCTGTGAAGGCTGCTAATGCACATAACAGCAATTTTTTTTCCGATGATATGATGCTAAAGGAGGGAAAACTCAGGAGATTCAAGCTTCTTGTGATTGAAATGTTTTCTGTTAAAAAGTAGTATGTTATTTTTGAATAAAAATAGGGAAATAGTCTTGCACCTTGATAGAAGCACTTTATGTTAGATTGATTAAACACTTGGACAACTATTGATGTGGCTGGTGGTTGCCACCAACAACCAGTTTTGTCTTGCATTGAATATCTAACAAAAACAGGTGGCTGAGTTTTCAGCTGATGATGTGTACCTTTTTCAAGGTTCAGAGTACAGTGCTATTCTTAACGTTTTGTTCTTAATTAACATTAGTTAGTTTTCCGAGTTGTCAGTGTCAGTGTTTTAGAATTTATAGCTTCATGATGAAGAAGCTCAGACATACTTGTTGAAAATAATGAAAACAATGTTTTTCTTTTAAATGTATAGGATCCACAACCTGCCGGTGTTGTGCCATGGGCTGGTTAATGCATTCTTTTTAGTTGGATCACTTCTTGTCATGGTAGGTTGCTGGAGTAAGCAAGCACATATTGATGCCTTTTCTAATATATCCGTTGTATGGCAGGTTGCATGTGTGCTGATGTTCTATCTTCAGAAAGATGATTTTCCAGTAGATACTCATGTACGTGAATATTCATTTCTCAGTCGTCATTGCCGCATCTAGCCTAGACCGGTTTGGTGTGTATCATGTGTATGTAACAATGAATTTATTTCTGCAAATAGGTACTCCGCATTACAAAGGCGATGGGTTGGGTTCCTGCAACAGCTAGCAGAGAGAAGGCATACATTCATCTAAATAATAAGATCCCAGATAATCTGAAGTTTGATTTGAACTGTCTTTTTGTTACTCATGGAAAGCTTTGCCAAACATGTACCAAAAGGATGGGAGGTGAGAAAAGCAAGGTTCCTAGTGCTCCCTGTCCTCTTGCAAGTTACTATGGTGTTGGAGAAAAACTTCAGCAATAGTTAAAAGGTGTGTTACTTATAACTAACAATATTGCTCCCATTATGAAATAATTTGTGAAAATTCATACCTCAAGTCGGATATGCTCTGTATTACTGTTAGCTCTTGTTTCATCAGCCAGTTGGATATAAATTACTCTGCTTAACAAGTTATTTACTTATTTTCTTTCCAAAACTGAACAAATACTGGTTCTTCTACATTGACACTCTGTAAGTGTAGCAGTTCTGCTGCACACTTGTACTTATGGAAGCGGCTAATATAGGCATGAACTTTGTATTGAAGAGATTGCTTCATACTTCTTGTTCTGTAAAGGAAATGATAGAGATAATTCTTGCTTAACAAAATTTGTGCTTCCAGTTTTGCATTTTAAAAGAAATCGAGAAGTAGCTGAGCTTTTGACTATGTTGATTTTATCTGCTGCCTCAATCTTCTCCGTCTTTTTTTTTGCGGGAACTTCTCTGTCTAGTTGTTGGTGATTGGGAAGTATGGTCCCCCTTTTTTTTTTAACTGTGGACAGCCTAGAAGGGAACCATGTGTCTGCTATAGCAATTTGCTCGTGCTGAACTTTTTCATGGCAAAAGCACCCTGATGACAATAAGAAAGTGCATACCTAACTATTTCATATTGTGATGTTCTATTGAACCATTTCCTAACATGTTGTTTTCCTCTGTAGGCATGATTTAATGGCTATTGCTGTTTCGGGAAGAGGTTGCAAAACCTTCCAACAGCACTATCGGCCAAATAATTTTGCAGAGCCGAGGTTCAATGTAAAGCAGAATGCATAGTTCCATCCTGATGTTTAAAGTTCTGCGATTGGGGGCTTCCAGCTCTATGGTATTGGGTTATGTCCCTACATGCAAACTTATTGCCTCCAACTAAGAAGTTCCAACGAGAAGCAGAAGAATGTAGAATTTGAGATTATGATTATCTACTTATCAAAATATACAACCGACTAGAGAAATTCCAACTAGAATCAGAACTATGGCCCTAGCAAGTAGCAACTTACTGAAAGAATGTTGCTGATTACACCTTGAAGAAAACGGTGAACACTGTGGACCCAACCTATTGTATGCACATGGTACCTTCATCTTTTTGATGCACGCGATCTCTCATGCCTGATGGGGTGGCTTGTGACTTTCAGAGCAGGCACTACCTGATAATGTTTAAAAGGTTCTGCTGTGTTTGATTCATCCATTGGTCTCAATCACCGTCATTGCAAGCTGAGCATCGCCGTCCTACCTACCTGAGACGGATGTCTATACTTGGTTCACCGGTGGAAACTTCGGAGCTTTGGATGGACAAGATGTGGATCCTCGGTGGACATTTGGTACTTCATACTTGAATTGAAGCAGAACAAGGTGCAAACCATGCTGCCATGTGACCTGATTGGCGGGGCAGTTTGCTTCATCCTCACATGAAGTTTAACTACTGGCATCGGCGGTTGCAGCTACAAGCATTGTTGTGTTGTAATGTAATTCCGTTGCTGGGAACATCTGGTGTGGAAGTCCAACGCTTTTTGACCTCTCTCAGAAGTAACCGCCACTTTGTATTTTGGAGTGCATCTTTAACCCACTTACGATCCGTCATCTTTGCTTCCAATGCTGAACATAGCATCAACTGAAGAAGTGCTGTCAGATCATATCTGAGATGAATTTTTTTTAATGATAGTTGCAGTTTTGCTGCTTCAGAATGTCTGAGGAAATAAAATTAGTGGAGACAAGGTGCTTTACATTGTCTTTTCTTTTCATTTTCTTTTCGATGAGTCTTTTCTTTTTGTTCGGTCCTGTCTGTTTCGCAAGAATCCTCAAATGCTGGTCAGGTGCAATGCAGCCGTTCAAGTGCAGACAACGGCAAGTGATAAACAAAGAGCTGCAAGCTCCTGATTGCTTACAAAATTACACTCCACGTAAACAAAAAGATCATACGGTAGTGTGCAATCGCAACTTGCTGTTGGGGGGTGGCCGCTGCCTGCGGGCACCACTACCTTAATCCAAGTACCTGGGCCCACCTGTCACCATCCACCAGCAATCCTGGCCCCGGTGGCCCCGCAGACCAAAACGCAGCGGAAAGCAACGGAAGCTACAGATAAATGGCCTGGTAGTTCAAATTCACTGACACTCGAGCCCCACAAGACAGAGGCCCAACTGCCACTCACGTGCACGCCTTCGCGGGCCCCACCCGCCACCATCCCTACCGCTCGGTTTAACCACCGCGCCCGCGCGGAGCGGATCAAGACCGTGGTCGCGTACCCGCGGCGTCCCCACCGGCGGCGGAGCCCACTAGTACGAGAGGCCCAGCGCGGCGGAGTCTGCCACCAACGCCCACTGCGCCCGCGGGCCCCGGCCACCTAATATGCCACCTCCCCCACCGGCCCACCCCCACCGCACCTCTCCCGGCCTCTTCTCACCTCGCCGGCCACCTCACCTCGCGTGGCCTCCTCTCCCTCCCGTTCCGAGCCCCTCGGCCTCAACGACTAGTTGAGTGCTACACCGCCGCCGCCGCGGCTCGGGCGAAGGGGGAGGAGGCTCATGGCGCGGCTGTAGGCTCCGTTGCAGCAGCAGCCGCGGGTGCTCGGGACTCGGGAGGGGCCGCGAGCGGGAGTCCGTGATTTCGGACGCCCCGCCGCGGCGAGATCCGAGGGCGCGCCGCTGCTGAGCGGGGGTTTGAGGCTTCGTGGCGGCTTGCTGCTGCGCGCTGAGGAGGAGGGGCGGCCATGGCGGGGTCCAGGTTCGGGTCGTTCAAGTCGGAGAAGGGCGACTCGGCCGCCTCCGCGGCGGCTGCCGCGGGCGGGGCGGCGCAGAGGAGGGACCCGTACGAGGTGCTCGGGGTGGGCCGCAACGCCACCGACCAGGAGATCAAGAGCGCCTTCCGGCGCATGGCGCTCAAGTAAGGCCGCGCTTCCCGCTCAGATTTAAGCACCTGTGCTGCTTTTGTTGTTTCCCCCCTCCCGTGAGGAGTTTGCTGGAAATAGTTTGTTCGGATTTTCCGCGAAACCAGAAACATTTTTGGCGAATTATGTCGCATGAGGTTGCGTGTGCACTTTTGGTGGAGTTTCCAGTTATGTTTGGGCACTTTTTACTTTCTTCAGTTGCGACTTGCGAGCCATTTTCGTCTGAACATTGGTTGGTCTGCAGTCTGCACAGCAGTACCCTGATGTAGGATTTGACCACTCATTTTGCTGTTTCTTCTGGTAAATTGCGGCAGGTACCATCCAGACAAGAATGGCGATGACCCTGTCGCATCAGATATGTTCCAAGAAGTCACATTCTCCTACAACATACTATCAGATCCGGATAAGAGGCGGCAGTACGATACATCAGGATTCGAGGTAATTCACACATGGTTGTGTTTTAGTCCTTGTATTTGAATATTTATGTCAACTTTTGTGGTTTCTTCAGGCTATTGAAGCTGATAGTCAGGAATTGGAGCTTGACCTATCAAGTCTCAATACTGTAAATACCGTATTTGCAGCTCTTTTTAGGTAAAGCTTGTAAACAATGCAATATTTCTTCAGTTGTTTGCTAGTTTGTTTCGTGCTATTCTCAGACTGAGTGTTTGCAATACATGCAGTAAGCTTGGTGTGCCAATTAAAACAACTGTTTCAGCAACAGTTTTGGAGGAGGCATTGAATGGCTCGGTTATGGTTTCTCAGCTCCAGCTAGGAAACTCAGTGCAGAGAAAGGTTGGCAGCCAGTTGTCTGCAATGTTCCTTTTTCCTTTTTAATATGAAATGCTTACTTGTTGCATGTGGCCAGGTGGAAAAGCAATCAGCCCATTTCTATTCTGTGGACATAACAGAAAAACAAGCTAAAATGGGGCTAGTTTGCCGTGTTCACTCAAACGATAAAAGCAAATTCAAGGTTTGCAACCAAGTGCCCCCCCCCCCCCCCCCCCAAAAAAAAACAAAATTTATACATTTCATGTTCCTGACTTCCTGCATCCTTTGGTTAAATTTTGAATGTCTCGAAGTTGTGATACTAACAGATTAGCATCCAATCCACGCATATAATATATATATAGAAAAAATCCATTCTACACGCGCGTGTAGCTACACCCACCTGTGTATCTCATGATACATGATGAATTTGATCCGACGAAGAGTATATACTTGTACTATGTGATGATACTAGATTATCTGCGATGATATATACGTTGGGTATGTAAGCATACATTGAGTATATGGACATACTATTTTATATAGTATTATAAAGGTATAACTAAAATATATTTAAAAATAGGGTTAATTTTGAAATTTTTTCGTGTAACTCGCTTTGAAGTATCTTAGAATTAGTATATGAACATACTAAAAATGATAAACTAGTATGCTGACATACGTACAATGATATACTGATGGTGGGTATAGCTACACGCATGTGTAGATAAAACTATATATATATATTGAATAACCATGTCAACAACCTATTGTACACGTAAAAAAACGCATATTATTTTCTTGTACCAACAGTGGCTGAAATGTGTTGGAACTTTAAATTTCTTGCATAGGGAATTTGGGTCAGATGTCCTATACTTCTTTGTACTCTGTAAAGCCATTTAAAATGAAATGCAGGGCTTGCATTGGATTGTGTTGGGAATCTATATACATGTAAAAAAACAAAACCAGAGGGAGAGACGACCCTATGTCTCTATGATTTCATCTTAAAGAAGAGTACCTCGGCTTCAAACCCAGGCTGATTACATGGGTTTCATCGAGTCCCATTGTTACCGTTGTGCTGTGAGATGCTTTGGTTGGGATTCTATATATAGAGAGAGAACAATTTATGTTACTCAACGGATAGAGGAAGGGTTTTATGATACCATGACAGAGGAAGGGTTTTGGGGTAATCACTTGTTTATTCAATCAATCACAGGGATTACAATATATAGACCACAACCATGCCGTCCCTGCCTCCTAGATTTATGGCACAGGATCAGGAGGGGATCGGCATGGGGATCTGCCGGCCATGGCAAAACAGCCAGGCGCCTAACTACCCAAAGGAAAGAAATAATCTAACAATTTCATTTATTGAGAAAAAGAATCTGAACCTCCTCTTAGCTGTTGTGGTTGTTAACTAATACAACCAGATCGGCAATCAAAAGTACTGCCACTAGAGTTTATAGCTAATGCAACTGTGATTTCAAATCTATCTTCTTGACTTTGTGGGCTATTAGGCTAGTTTTAAGCTAATGTTATGTTAGGTTTCAAGATTTAGCTCCTTAGCAGGCTTTCTGGTAGTTTTCAGCAACTTTTATTGATTTTGCTAGTCTTTAGGATCTGCTTTAGAAAAGTGTGAGCAAAGCTAATGATACCATGAGTGAACTTGAGAAAGTTCTCACGTTATTCTCCTATATCATATTTTATGATTCTACTTTCATTGTTTACAAACATATTTTCTTTTAGATGAATTCTTTATTTAAATATGATGTGACTGCTCATAAATTTACAGTGCGACCTACTAGTTACTACCACTTCTCCGAAATGAAATTGTCTTGGACATCAAATTGTCTCCAGTATACAACTCCAACCGTGACATGATAATAAAAATCATAGTAGCTAGTGTATTGAGTTTGGAAATATTTTCCTTATGGCAAATCTACTGATATCATTTCTATGATACAATTCTAAATACTCCTTCTAACCAATCATTAGAGATCTGAGTATCTGACTGTAAGCATTCTAGAATAACCATTTGGAATGGATACACTACTTTAACATGCATATAATTTGTTCCCTCAAACTATACTTTATATGTTCCAAACTTATATGTTTTCCCCCATTGTCCCTATATTTCATATATTTACCTCCTTCCATTTCAGTTGCTTTATTTTGAGCTTGAAGAAAATGGTGGGCTGAGTCTTGCACTGCAGGTATGTGTACCAGCTTCTTCTTTTCTTTTGTTCCTAACCTGTTCATGGTTGAAAAAAAATGTTGGTAAATAGTAAAATCAGATGCAGGATAATACACTGAGAAAAGAACAACATTATTTATACATTACCATGAGTAAAATGAGTTTCTGACTTATTCATGTTAGTAAAATTACCTTTTATTGACTCTAGCATGGCACATCATAGAACAATCATTACTACTCTACCAATAAGTTCAAGGATTCTGATGGAATTACTGTATTACTGTGTAATGAGTGAAATATGTTTCCACAATTATGACCATGTCATCCAAGAAGTGAGCAATAAATTATTAAGTTTATGTTTTATGGCTTGAATATGTTTCATCTAATGTGAAGCCTGTTGCAGGAAGACAGTGTGAAAACTGGGAAAGTTACTGCAGCAGGAATGTATTTCCTTGGCTTTCCTGTGTACCGTTTTGAACAAAATAACTTGGTGAGTTTACAACATTAGTTGTTCTTTTGTTGTCTGAGTGATCCTTTCCTTGATCTTCTCCTTTAAAAGATACAATTACTTTCAGGCAGCTGCTGCGAAGGATTCTGATGGCGCATTCTTTAAGAGATTGGATAGCTTTCAACCATGTGACATACATGAACTGAAACCTGGAACCCACTTTTTTGCTGTATATGGTACATCGCTTTGTTCATTGGTTGCAATGTTAATTAATTGAGGCATTGCATAACTTCTTAAACCCTTCTCTCAGGTGACAATTTCTTCAAAAGTGCAAATTATACTATAGAGGTAGTATGTGGTGAATCTTTCCCTGCCGAAAAGGAGATGCTACGAAATGTGGAGGCAAAAATACTCACAAAACGAGCTGAGCTGTCCAAATTTGAGTCCGAGTATAGGGAGGTACATGCATTAGTTGTCCTCTATTGTTTTTCCCTGGTCAGATTCTTCCTTTGCATATATTGTTTCGAAGGAAATCTTCTCAAACACTGAGATATTCAGGTTTTGGCAAAGTTCACTGAAATGACCAGCAAATACACACAAGAAATGCAAACGGTACATCTGTTTTTCAAATATAGTTATTTTTCACTTCTTTGGGACGATCAAGGAATCGCTTCAGTAGAAGTAACCATTGTTCAGTTTCAGCAAAATTCTAACTCATCATGAGACGTTGTAGATCGACCAGCTTCTGAAGGAGCGGAACGAGATCCATGCTTCCTACACCAACAATCCACCTCTAAAACGGAGTTCAAGCAGGAGTAAAGCAAAATCACCTTCGAAAATGCCCAAAAGTGATGCAGAAAAGCATCCTCAGAAGGAAAAGAAAGTGAAGGATCATTGTATGGAGGGATATGGGAGCGAAGAGGATAATTCAAGCGAAAAGAAACCAAAAGAACGGTTGCCTAGGAAGAAATGGCTGAACATTCCATTCAAACTTGACAGGAGAAAGTCATGCTGAGCAATGTATTATACACTTCGTAGCTATTCTATTTTTTTATTCTGTTTCTATGCATTGTCCTCGCTGATTCTTCACTGATGCTTTTGTAGGTAGTACCTTCCGTCATTCTACTCAGTTGAAATACAGAGGATTTTCACTGTGGCCTCCCAAACTAAGTCCCCTCCCCGTTGCTAATATCAATCTTATTATTTCATGTAAAGATCATATGTTAGCCTGAGAACTGAGGCATGATGTAAAATAATTCATTTTAGCTTGTCTTCTGAAGCGTGCACTGGCTAGTTGCTGCTCTTCCCATTGGATCTAGAGGGCCCCCTGCTCCCTACTCCATGATGCATGGGAGCGAGACTCAAATGATACACCGAGTATACCTTGATGCTGTTTGTAGCTTGTGTAAGGTGCTATATGCTGGGAACCGTAGTTCAGTTATATATTTGTTTGTCCCAAGAATCTGTGGGTGTCTATTATTTTGATTGGCTTCTGTAACTACTACTCCCCTGATGTAAATACAAAAATTCATTCGTGTGCGTTACTGTGGCACAGTTGGTGCCGGTGTTCAGAAATGTAGCTAAGCTGCGTTTTCTGTAGAACTCTGAAGTTACCAAATGCCGCCTTCACTGATCTCATAACGTTTCCTTCGAGCTTCAGCCAGAACATGTCAGGTGGTGCAAGTTTGAAACTTTGAATGCAGAACTTGTTGGATGTCTTCCCGCAAAAAAAAGAAAAGAAAAAAAAAGGACTTGTTGGATGTCCTGCATTGGTTGTGGAAATAGGAGAGTAAGCGCGTAAAGTATAAACGTGAAGGAGGTGTTTGCTGCCATAGTGCCATTGTTGTTGCTAGCTCTAGAAGGCAGGATGAACCTGTCCTCTGGCGGTGGCCTAGGAGGCTACCACCGGATGCTTGTGTAGCAGTCTGAAGTGTGACTATTTATGGCTTGCGTTGCAGGAACCCAGTTCCCTAGCACTGGAATGAGATCACTCGCTATCAGTTACACAGAAGTAAATACCATACCAATCCAAGTTCCCTAGCTGAGCAAGTAGTAACTGAGTCGCGAAGTAAATACCATACCAGGGCATGCCACAACTCTAGACTCTGATCGGTAAACGCCGAACGGAACCTCACCCTTTTTGGGTTTAATTTCTTGTCTTCAGTTTTCCTCTGATGCGTGATAAAACCATGCGCGGCACCCCGGCTACCATGCATGACCATTCCCCGCCGTTCTCTCCCCCTCCATTCGCTCCCCTCCACTGGCCTCCATCCAAGGACCCCTCCTTCTGCCTCTTCCAGTCAAGATCACGACAGGAGTTCAGGCGATCACTGTTCGATCACACTCACACCCATTGCACTGAAAATTCTCGCACCGCGAAGCTATGGACACTCACTGTCTGCACACGTCTGCGCTCTTCCTTCTCCTCCTCGTCGTGGACGCGGTTGCATCGGCGGAGGCCAAGCTGGTGCCCAACTACTACAGCAAGACGTGCCCGCGCGCGGAGCGGATCGTCACCGACGTGGTGTCGCAGAAGCAGCTCTCCCACCCGACCACCGCCGCCGGGGTGCTCCGCGTCTTCTTCCACGACTGCTTCGTCAGCGGCTGCGACGCGTCCGTGCTGGTGTCCACCACCCGGTTCGCCCGCTCCGAGCGCGACGCCGCGCAGAGTCAGTCCCTCCCGGGGGACGCCTTCGAGGCCGTGACCCGCGCCAAGACGGCGCTGGAGCTCGAGTGCCCCGGCGTCGTGTCCTGCGCCGACGTGCTCGCCATCGCCGCCCGGGACCTCGTCACCATGACGGGGGGACCCTTCTACCCGCTCCGCCTCGGTCGCAAGGACGCGCTCGCCTCGTCCCCCGCCGCGCCCGACGCCGAGCTGCCCCTCTCCAACGCCACCGTGCCCCGCCTCATCGCCATGTTCGCCGCCAAGGGGTTCACGGTCCAGGAACTCGTCGCGCTCTCCGGGGCGCACACGCTGGGGTTCGCGCACTGCGGCGAGTTCGCTGACCGCATCTTCCGCGGCGCCGCCAAGGGCGGCGGCGCGGTTGCGCACGACCCGGCCATGAACCCGGCGTTCGCCAGGTGGCTGCAGGACGCGTGCAGGGACTACCAGCGGGACCCGACCATCGCGGTGTTCAACGACGTGATGACGCCGGGGAAGTTCGACAACATGTACTTCGTCAACCTGCAGCGCGGCCTGGGCCTGCTCGGCACGGACCAGGCGCTGTGGACGGAGCCCCGGACGCGGCCGGCCGTGCAGCGCTACGCCGCCAACCAGACGGCCTTCTTCGCCGACTTCGCCCGCGCCATCGTGAAGCTCGGCGTCCTGGGCGTCAAGACGGGGCGGGACGGGGAGGTGCGCCGGCGGTGCGACATGTTCAACGGCAACCCCGTCCCGCGGGGCTGATCGGCGGGCGTACGTGACCACGGCATATATGTGGCCGGTGAGCGCCTCATGGTGATGGTACCCTGGATGTGTTTGCGTGCATAATGGCACGATCACTAATGTACTTCCAACTGCAAGCACGATCGTGTACGTGTCAAGATTGGTGCAAGAATTGAAGTTACCAGTGGGGACCTTGGGGGAAGGAACTAAAGTATGGCTGTGCTCAAATGAAGTAATCTGTTTGACGTTATGAAGTGATTTTATCTTTCGACTCGGCCCGTTCATCTGGCTTATCGGTATCAGTCAGCAGTATTTTTCTCTCACAATAAATCAGCGTCAGCCACCTGTCACCAGCCAGACAGCAATTTTTTTTCTCGGCATAAATCCGCACCAGCCACCCGGCACCGGTCAGCCCAACAGATCTAACTTGATTCTTCTTTTTTTTCCCGCTATGATCAATCAGCATAGTCTATTCGAAAAAAAACGTAGTCGTTAGTGTAGTGGTGCCGTAAAGTGTACTGGACGTGTCAGATTTCGGTTACAAAGATTTCAAAACATATTGCATTATTCTCTTTGTTTTAAAATACTAGCAAGAACTCATGTGCGGCACGCACGTTTATCGATGACACATACTCCTAGGTATTAAAACAATGTCACTTGACTGGCCAATGTAAACATACCAGTCATGCGAAGCGCTTTTAAATATACTTTATATTCGCACTCTCATTTATAGAGAGCTTTAGGTATTCTCAAATCCAAAGGCACATGATTTTTTGAGATAGTTGATCTTTATTTATATGGAGAAAAACTCTCCAATCTATTGTTTATTGACAATACGGGATAATTGTGTATAGACACATAAAAAACTGCGAGGAGGTTTTACCAGTTCGGACATTGATTCTTTTAAAAATACTTGTTTTTCAGTTCAAAAAAAAGCTCGTTTACTCCTTTTAAAAAAAGCTCCGAGGGGGTTTTACCGGTTAGGACGATGATTCCTTTAAAAAAAACTCATTTTTTTTCTTTCCAAAAAAAGTGGATACAAAAAAGACTGGTGAAAAAAAAACGGGGGGCTAAGGGTGAACTCACACGGGGTTTTTCGCTCTGTTAAAAAAAACTTTTGCAATATTTCATTTTTCTTTCTTCAACGTGGGTCCAGGTGGGTCCATTGTGAGGGATATAATGGGTTTTAGTTGGTAGCAAAAGTTTTCAAGAGAACTTCCTTTTAGTATTTTTCTAATATAATTAATGATTATCTCTATTATACCATAAAATTTTAACTTAAAACATCATTTGTGTACGGAGAAATAAAGGGATAGATTGAACCGATTAATATAATTATGGGTGTAAAATAAACCAAAACATACTTTAAAAGGTTATCCAGACTTTATAGTATGATGTACTCCCTCCGTCCCGTGAAGAATGCAATTCTAGTTTTTCTCAGATAGATTAATGACAATGGTAAATGACCATGCTATCCTCAGTAACCGTCTCAATCCTACTAAATTTGGCATAGAGGTTGTTAGTGCATGCGGATAATTATCTATTTTAAGAAATAAACAGTTGGTTACAGCTAGAATTGCATTCTTTTGTGGGATTTTTTTTGAATTTCAGGATTGCACTCTTCACGGGACGGAGGGAGTAGTAATTTGGACTTTTTTTTAAAAAAAGATGCGTTAGTTGGTTAACAACGTTAACAGACCCTCCAGGCTCAAGTCAAGCCAACTAATCAGCCGATCAATCAGCTGACTTGTCCAACTTTCTAGAACGCTGATGTTTGTAGCAAATCAAGCAATTAATTGACAAAATTAGCCATTTTCCATTATACTACCAGTTTGGACGTTGATCCTTTTAAAAAAAACTTATTTTTTTAGTTTAGAAAAAAAGCTCATTTATTCCTTTCCAAAAAAAACTCCGAGGGGGTTTTACCAGTTAGGACGATGATTCCTTAAAAAAACTCATTTTTTTCTTTCAAAAAAAAAGTGGGTACAAAAAACACCGGTGAAAAAAAAACAGGGGCTAGGGGTGAACTCACACGGGGTTTTTCGATCTGTCAAAAAAAACTTTTACAATATTTCTTTTTTCTTTCTTCAACGTGGGTCCAGGTGGGTACATTGTGAGGGGTACAGGGGGTTTTAGTTGGTAGCAAAAGTTTTCAAAAGAAGTCGATCCTTTTAGTATAGATATAAGATTTAATTTAGTTGCATAATTTTTAAATACCGGGGACTAGTTTGTAATAAAATCTATTATATAAAACAACTATATATCCCACTCAACAAATGTTAGAAAATCATCGACCGTTCTCATTTTATATGTCGTGTGTCATTCATTCCCCCGTGGAATAACTTCTGCGGGTTTCGTTAGATTGAACTAATCGCCATGAGCTCAGGCCAATCTCAGAGGAGGTTTCATGGAGAGTCTCACATCATTAAATATGTTAATATGATATGGAAGAGAGAAAGAAGAGTTTTATGATATGTGAGAAGAGTTTCATTGCTATAAAATTCTTTTGACTCGGTTACGTAGTTTCTGCTCTAGATAACCGTATAGTAAAACTGTTCACCGAAACCCGACCAAGAACCAACCATACCTATGCCTCGGCTACCGATCAAATCCAGTGCTCAAGCCATCGGAAAAGGACAATGCATACGCCTTAATTAGAAGCCGACAGGAGAAGGGAGAACAAGAGAGTGGGATAAGCTAGGGAAGAGAAAGAAAGAGGTTAG
Source organism: Echinochloa phyllopogon (assembly GCA_033239725.1). Taxonomy (NCBI): domain Eukaryota; kingdom Viridiplantae; phylum Streptophyta; class Magnoliopsida; order Poales; family Poaceae; genus Echinochloa; species Echinochloa phyllopogon. Next base: position 9,611,546 of record BTCW01000013.1, on the reverse strand, counting down.
AGGAAGATAAAGAGGGTTTTCTTATGATGTTTTCTTTTTAATTTTTTTTGGAAAAGTTGCAGTTTGATGGAATAAATTTAAACGCGGAGCTCTTCATACAACAAGGTGAGATAGTTGTCCTAGCTATATGCAACAATCCACAACCCTTTTTTTCCCAAAGATTCTAGCGTTGTCAGTAGGGGCTAGAGAGCTGTCTATGGGTTGAAGATAAAAGGAAACTCAAGACTTAACTGACTTTAAAATGACAATTGGTGTCAAATCTGAGACCCGCAATCCACTAGGAATATTCGAGTGGTAGATTTGTAGGAAGGAATCGTCAAGTTGAGTAGCTTGAAGGTGACACAGGAAACATAATTTAGACAGGTTCGGGCTACCCGGAGGTATAATATGCTACGTCCTATGTCGGTGGTGGTTTGTATTGATAGAACTCGATCAAGCTTCAGGAAGCAAGAGCGAGCGTATGGTTACAATGAATCAATCTCCCCCGTGGGATTGCCCTATACCACCTTGTATAGGGTGACAGGCTAGGGTTTACGAGTCGGTTTAAATCTAAACCTACTAGATTACAACAAGGAATCATATCCGAGTAAATCTCTAAAAGCATCCCGATATACCCAGAGTGCAATTCGCTGCCCCCTCGCTAAACTTGTCCATCAAGCCGGGAATTCCTTGTGGGCCGCCTAGGGATCGGCCTACAACCTTGTTAGTCGTGGGTCCGGGTCGGTTGTTATCTTCTCTAACAGTAGGCCTAATAGTACTCATATCCCATAATTGGACTTATAAACATTAAAAGAAAAGCGCCCTCTTTTCGGCCAAATAAGACAGTAAGTCACATGGCCACAACATCCATAAATTTTCTCTTGTTTTTTTTGATCGAACATGAGGGGAAGTCCCCTACTGAATATATATATTAGAAAAAGGTCAAGAACAACAACAGCAGAAAAGAACCAAAGTTAAGGGACTAAGAAGGAAACGAAGAAAATTAAAAAGGATTACAAAACTTAATCTATCCATTCAGACATTTGTGGCTGGAGAATCTCCTTGGCTCTAAGAATAACCAGAGCAAATTCTCTTTTGAAACGCGTTGTTCCAGCTTCTAGACTTGGCTGGACATTGTTGAAGGCCCCCAGAAGACTTTTCAAAAAGACCAACTGTTGTGCACATCCTTCCATGATTATAGAGTGTCATCAGCATATTGAAGTATAGGAAAGTCTTGATTGTGGACCAGGTTCATTGGCAGCTTCAACAGGTTCATCTGTTTTGCTCTGTTTAGTAAAGTTTGGAGTAAGTCAGCTACCAGTACAAAAAGCAGTGGTGACAAGGGGTCTCCCTGTCGAACTCCTCTCTTACAATGGAAGCTTTTGCCTGGAACTCCATTTAAAAGAACAGTTGAGGTTCCAGAGCTAAGAATGTCTTCAATCCAGTTTAACCAAATGTTATTTAATCCTTTATGCTTGAGGATGCCCAAGATGTATCTGTGTTCCACCTTATCAAATGCTTTCTCAAAGTCTAGTTTCAAGATTATGATCTCTCTTTTTGACTGCTGACATTGGTAAATGTACTCAAAGGACCATGCCAGGCAATCCTGAATTGATCTCTTTTTGATGAATCCATATTGATTTTTGTGTATTAGCTGCTCCATCACTACCTGGAGTCTATTAGCCAAGAGCTTTGTAATGATTTTCATTGAAATATTGAGTAGAGAAATTGGCCTGTAGTCTGAGGGGCCTTGGGGTGTGTCGACCTTTGGAATCAGGGTGATGTATGAGCTATTTAGACTTCTGAGACATGCTTCACCTCTTTGAAAAGCCAGACATAAGTTGTAAAAGTCCCCTTTGATGATTTGCCAGCATCTTTTTACAAAGTCAGTATTAAAGCCATCTGGTCCTGGTGATTTGTCTGAGGGTAGTGAGTGCACTACTTGATCAATTTCTTCTGTTGTAAATGGATTAGTTAAGAAATCTAGTCCATCCACTTTGTGAAATATTTGGTCTAAAGGGAATAGCATTTATGTGTGCTCTGATTGCCCTAGCCTTTCCTTGAATGTGTCCCATAACACCTTAGCTTTATCTGCGTGGTTGACATGTAAGTTTCCCTGTGAGTCTTTCAGACATGCTATTGTGTTTCTCCTTAGTTTGTTTGAAGCATTAGCATGAAAGAACTTTGTCCCTTCATCCCTTAGTTTAACCCATTTTATGGTTCCACGTTGTTTCTAGTATATTCTTTGTTGAAGCAGCAAAGATTCTAGCTTCTCAGTCAAAATGCCTTTAAAGTTCCATTCTTCCAGTGATAAGTCTCTGAATTCTTGCATCAACTCTAAAAAAAGGATGGTCATTTGGACATGTTCAATGTTTTTTTGTAGGCTAGAAATGTGTAATCTCCAAGCCCTCAGCACTCTTCTTAAGTTCTTGAACTTTGCTGTGATTATTTTTGCATTATCTTCCTGATTTGTGGGCACAGACCATCCATAATGTACAATTTGTATGAAATGTTCATGCTCCATCCAATAATTTTCAAATCTAAAAGTCCTTCCTTTTGGAATGTCAGTTCCCACTTGAATCACCATGGGAACATGATCGGAGGGCTCCATTATCATAGGCCAGGCTGTAGTACTGGGATAGTTGAGTGACCATGAGGGGATGTGAAAGCCCAATCCAGTTTTTCCAATAGGGGTGAGGGTTGTTTGTTTGACCATGTGTATAATCTGCCTAGTAGAGGAATTTCTGTCCACGCTTGCACACTGATGATTTGATTGAATAACAACATTTCCTAAACATCTCCCCCTGGCTTATTTCTGTTCTCAGGGCCCCTAATCAGGTTAAAGTCGCCCATCACTATCCAATCCAGATCTTCAGGCATCTGGATATTTTTGAGCCAAGCTATGAAGTCCAATTTTCTGTAATGTGTGCAGGGGCCGTACACATTTGTTAAGATGATACTCGAATTGTTGAATTTGGAGTGAAGCTCTACTGACAAAGAAAAGTCATTGGAGAACGCAAGGGAACCTTCAAAACTACTAGATTTCCAAATTGTTGCAATGCCTCTAGAGGCTCCTATTGAAGGCAGGAATTCAAATCTATCAAATTGCGGGGGACAAAATTTTTTGATGAACCGCAAGTCCAGCACCTCCTTTTTGGTTTCTTGCAGACAAACAATCTCATAGGCATTGTTCCTTATTTTGTTTTTGATAGTATCCCACTTTGCTTCTGAGTTTGTGCCACGAACATTCCAGCATAAAATTTTCCAGGTTCTATTTAGATCCATTTAAACCAAGGTGATAAAGTTTTCCAGCCAAACACACAAGGTAGAAAGGCTGATGAAGATAACTGGTCTCAAATCCAAAAGAAAGAAACATCCCAGATAAGGAGAAACTTAAATTACATTTCCATTCAAAATAGCCTGAGAAAATACTAGGTTTCCTCTCAAAAGTGACAACCACTGCTTCAGACTCCTGCTATTGTTTCTTGACCAGCTTATTGATCCCCTTTCTTGGCCTTCTTCTTTGGTTTTTTCCTTGCATTGTTAACATCTGATTCAGGGGCTCTTGATTCTGTTTCTTTCTGCTACTTCTTCTCACCAGTAGCTGCAACAGGCTTGGGCCGTTTTGAGCTTAAGGCCCTGTCAGTAAGCTTAGTTGCATCAATGTTACAAAAAGTAGTACCCAGGTTCCTGATAACAGAAGGAGTCAAGGTGTGTGGTGTCATTGTGCAACCAAGACAGCTTCTGTCTGAGCAAGTAGTGGCCCTGAATCCCTTGTTGTTTCTGCTTTCTGATGCTACGCCTCACCTCACTCTCCCTTACTCCTCCTTCTATCTATCCAGAAAGGGTCTGAGACAGCAAGTTTTTAGCCCATGGGCCTGATGAGCTGGCCACTCTGGTACTAAGTTTCTCTGGGGGGGGGGGGGGGGTTGAAGGTGACTGGGTCTCCACAATTGGCTTCTTCCCTTTACTATCATCTATGGGGGACTGAGTTAGCTTAACCTTTTCTTCTATTGTCACCCCTTTATTGGGCAGTCTATGGGCAGGTGATCCTGACAGCTGGGTGATCTTTCCTGGCTTTTTGAAACACACACCTTGCTTTGTTGTGGGGCAACACTCAGGAACTCTGAAAGGGATGGAAGGTTCAGGGGGGCCAAAGCAATCAATGGCTGTTGAAGAAATGAATTTTTTTGCCCAATTGAAATCTTCTAGGTGCAGGAGCATTTGGGTGAAGAAATCTGCCCACAACCAAGGTACCTTCACCCTCTCTTCCCCATTGCTAGGTGCCAAGTGGTGAGCCCATAATCTCACTGCATCTGGGTGTTTCTTGGGGCTATGAGACTGCAAGAAGGATTTGAAAACAGGATCCCCATGGGTATCAGGAATCTGAACAAAGCCCAGTTGCAGATTCATTGGTGCAATGGGTCCTTGATCCTCTTCCTGCTGTTCTGCTTCGGGTTCACCATTGTATGCTTCTAGTTCCTCAAGTGGGAAGTTATCCATTAACTCATGTTCTTGGATCTCTAAATCAGGAATGAACTAAATAGGAGACCCATTCTCCATGGGCAGCAGAGGCCCCTCTAGATTTGGCAGGGGGATTGGATCCACCTCTACCTCCATGTTAACTGACTCATCAGAATCCATATCCAATACCACTTCAGGCAATCCATCTGCATTATTTATGTGTGCAGTTCCCACCTCCAGATTTGCATCCTGAGCAACCTCATCAAATGCTCCCAGGTCATTTACATCTGCAACCAGGGGGAGATTGATGTCCCATCCACCCTCTCCATCTTGGGCTTGTATCAGGTCATTCAGTTCTAAAAATGGTTCATCTGCTCCCTGCACTTGGTTCTGAAGCTGTACCCCTTAGGCATTCAGGGGTTGGTAATTTAGTTGGGCCTGCACCTGTTGATTGTTTCCTTGTTGGGCCGCTGGACCTTCTGGCCATAAACCCTAGTTTCCTTCATCTCCCTCGTTTCCCTCTTCTGGTTGGGGTGGGGGCCCATTACATGGCTGTCCAAACCCAAAGAAGTCAAACAACTCTGGCTGAAGGTCATCTGGGCCATTTGGGGGCTGGTCCTCATCAGTAGCTTGCCCCCCTAGCATGTGTGCTTGGATGATTTCAGTCTGGATAGTCTAGGACTCACCCTCAAATGCAGGGCCATCAGAGCTCACCACAAACCATGGGATTTCTTCCAGAGCAACCACTCTAGCCTTTACTAAGACACGAGCCAAATGGTTGGGATCTTCCTCCCAAGCAACCAGTTGTCCATGGTCGCCTAGCACCTTTGATATATGATGGTCTGGCCAGTAGCCAACATTCAAGCCCAGGAGCATCAACCGAACTTCATAGTTCAGGTTAACAAACTTGTTGTTTCTACCCTTGTTGTGTTCCACAAAAGAAATAGTGTAATCTCCAAACTGGTGAGGACTGTTGTGAATAAGTTGGTCTCTATCGTGGAACATATTCAGACGCACATATGCTTGGCCTAGGGGACATGGCTGAATGGAGCGATATGCGATACGCAAATGCTGCCTTATAAACTCAACTAGGAGGTTACGAATCCCAACAAATTGTACCTGATGCTGAGGGAGTGGCTCAATCGTTGCGATGGCGAGGTCAAGATTTCTTTTCGCTGCCGGACCCAAGAAAACCCTTGTCATCGGTTTTCTGCCTGGAACCATCACGCGGTTGAATCCTCTGGGGATGAAGGGAGTTGGGTCCACGAACTGGAACGCCATTGTTGATTCTTGCTGCCTCTCACTGGTGGTTGCCGGAGGTTCTGTTTCAACGGCTCGCGGCCACCCGGGGGGTTGGTGGGGGAACAGAGGAACGAGGTGAGGGCTGAGGAGCTCTATTGGTGGATGGATGACTCGAAGTTGCTGCGGAAATCACTCTCCTTCCCAACCGAAGCTTCGTCTCCACACGCCATGCTCCCGGTGAAGGTGGGGGAAAAGTGGAAAGCTCTGCCTCCTTCCATTGAATGGAAGACGAAGGGAACTCCCGTATATTAAGAATAATCGAAGCAACTCGCCCCAAGAGTGAAAGACCGGTGGGCCGCTACTACTGGCCCCATTTGCAATAGGCGTCCGTTGTCTGAACCACTATGAAGAAATTTGTTTCCCACCGTCAGTTGAGCCAGGAAAGGAAGGAGCTGGACTGTCCAAAGGGAGGCCCGGGAACCTAGGAGGGAAAGAGCACGTGGCAGCTATGTGGCCCAGTCGAAAGCAAATGGTGCATCTGATACTGTTGCGGCAGGCCTGTCTTGAATGCTTGTTCGAGAGGCATCACGAACACATACTGCGGCCCAAGCTATGTTTTGGGCTGGGTCCTAACGGCACCCGATTAGCTCCAGTCAAGTTATGGTTCCCTGGGCATAGGCAGTCGGGCGACCATAGAAACGGCCCAGATTGACGCCATTGCCATTTGAAAGAGAAGATAGCTCTGAGGGATTTATGCGCGCATTGAAGCGGCCGCGTTGATTACGCAGAGCAGAATCATGAACGTTTTTGAAGTCCAGTCTCGAGAAAACAGATGGCTGGCTTGATTTGGGGAGAAATGCCTGGTTATCTGAGGATTTGACCACCTCAACAAAGGATTTCTTCTGCTTTCTTGATTTAACTGGGGTCCAAGCATATATGGGACCCTGATCAGAGGATGTTGCAATTCTTGCACGGGAAACTCCCAATTCGTTCCACAGATGGAAGAACACTTTGAACATCGGAACCGCAAAAACGCGAAGCTTGTAAATTTCTAAACCAACGGAACGATTGGCCACATAGAACTTGAAAATCCTATCCTCCACTTCCACCACAGCAAAGTCCGCTGCAACACCCCCCCAGAACAGATTGGAGGATCACTCTAACAGAGGAGGCGTCAAGGCGAAAACGAGAGCGACTGAACGAAGCAAGCGGCCAGAACGACGAGGAACCGTCGGGAAGAGAAGAGGACACCGGAGAATTCCAAAGGAGGCGTACCTTCTTTTCGAAAGCAATCCCTGCAGATGGATCAAGGGAGGAAGGATCCATCGGATCCAGACGATCCAGGTTGGCCGGCCGGCCAACGGTGAGGCGACCCTCCTCAGGCGTCTCCCATCGCTGTCTGCTCGCGTGTTTGTTTATTTTCGCCTTCTCTTGTTTTTTCAACCCTAGCGGTGACAACATCGTAGTAGTGACACGTAGCTGGCATGGGAAAATGGTGCAAGAGCGACACGAGGTACAACATCATAATTGGCTAAAGTGCCAAGCGGTAAATATCTACTCCCTCCCTCCGTCCCAACTATCCCTAAAAATACGTGTTTCCCTCGCAAATATGCTTTCCGGACGATAGATATTAAGAGACGGAGGGAGTAGACAGAAAGACGTGTCATGAACAAAAATCCTGGTGCCAAGCAGCGGACCGTGCGGATCATTGCTACAGTGCTACACACCGTGCCAACATTTTCTTTATGAACATCAAGCATGGGGTTTTTTAGTGTCATTGTTGCATAGCTGTTCATATGTGTGACGAACCGGATTCTCACCGACGAGAACCCGACTCCCTGTACCCTTGAGATAGTCCCAGGAATAGCAGCTATCTCGTACAGAACTCATCTCAGTCGAATATCACATCCATACAACGATAAAAGATTCATTACATGACATATATAAAGACAAAGCGTCTGGTACAAGCCCTCTGGGCTAAATCGACAATAAGAAACATCTGCGCAGCGGTAGCTAGAACAACAGGGTCCACTCTTCCACAGGCATCCTTGAGCGTAGCGCACACCCTTCAGTCGTACCACCCGTCCTGGTTGAACTCGTGGTCGGGGTCTTCACCTGAGAACCCAAAGTCTGTCCCCAAGGAAATGGGACAGGTCCACGTCACCAACCATAATATGATGCAAGCTTTAAAGTGGCCTATTATAAGGTATAGAAATATTCAAGGTTTGAGCCAGGGTTTCCTTATGCAAGCAGCAGCAATAACCCAAAATACATCTCATCACCAACTCCTTCTCACACACACACATCCACACCCCAAAGCCACCCGTCAGCCTCACATTTCCCCTTCTGGCTCGTCTTGCCACGGCAGGTTCCCGCAAGAACATCATCCACCAATCACCTTTCACTCACTAGTCGACTCGGTGAGCTCCCTCCCCACCTCATCTCAACAGCCTCAGCTGGACCAATCTCTCATAACCCGAATCAAGGATGAGGTAAGAAAGCAGATTCCCATGCTAGCCAGGGCTTCACAGAAATGGGTCGTCCGTAACCGTGGACATGGCTATACGTATAGTTTACACTCTGCAGAGGTGGCACTCCAGGAATCCATTCGGGCTGCAAGGCTAGTCCGCAACCAACCTGAGACGCAGCCCACAGCAAAGACCCTAAACAGTAACGGCGCCAATCCTGTCTCCCTGGGCTCGGGAAACATCCGATCTAACATCTGCCCCAGGGTCGTGAAACCTTCCCACCGGGGCCAGTCGGGGGCCGTGGTAAATCAGGGAGATTACGCCGCAACGAATCCCCCCTACACATATCATGCTCGATTCTCCTACAGTCTCGGCGCCGCACTAGAGTAGGCTTGCTGGAACCCTCCCCATACTGGGTAGATGGTGAGCACGGTATTTCCCAAGTCCAAAGTGGGGGCACGACTCGGTCCTTAATTGTTCGGTAAAGCAAGTATCTGCATCACAAGCGATCCGCCGCAACGGTCCGCAATCGGCACCCATAACAGGTATTGCCGCACAAACTCCTCAGGTACTCACCGAGTACCAATCCCCAAGTAACCAGTAACCATGTACCCGCAACAGGTACCCCATAGGGACTGCCCGAGTGCAGCCCCTCAGCACCTCGATCTGCGATCGAGTTGTTATTACTCGCTTACACCGCCTAGCTGCACTACTCCTCCCAAACCACCCACAACTCACACCAAGAGGATCAATCACAACCATCCCAACACATGCATAGCATAGCATATTTATAAAGTGAGTAGTAGGTAGCAAGGGAACAGGATAATAACAAAGGCAGTGCAGGTTTATCATGCGAGTAAAGTAAAGCGCTAGCATACTAGTTGCATGTCTAATAGGTATTTCAGAGATTGGTCGGGCGTGAACCTGGGCAAAGGTCTTCGTCCTCGTCAAAGCAGTTGTTGTAGTGGTCCGGCTCCTCCTGACTCTCCGGAGCTCCTAGGGTCGCGGAAAATAAAATAAGACGCGACTACTAGCAAAGAAACACTAAGATAGCGACGAAAGAAGACCCAAATAACACCAAACTCTACACTAACGTGTAGATCATGATTTTAGAAAAATATAGAAACTGGTTTCATATTTTTCTGAGCTACGGTTGATTTATTATTAATTTTACAAGTTTAAATCATTTTCTGAAAATAATAAATAATTTCCGAAAAAGAAAACAGACAATTAATTAGCCTGCTGACGTCAGCATGACGTCATGCTGACGTCAGCAGTGGGGTCCGCCTAGGATGACGTCAGTAGTGGGCCCTGCTGACGTCAGCGTTGACCGGTCAACGATCAATGGGGTCAACGGTCAGCGGGTCAACACAGGTCAGTGGGCCCCATGTGTCAGTGACTCGCAGAGTATGACAAGTGGGCCCCATACGTCAGCGCGGTTAAAAGAAAAAGAAAAAGAATTAAACGATGGCTGGGCTGGAATTGGGCCGAAAGCGACTGGGCCGGAAGAGTTTAGGGTGGTTAAACAGACTTAATCGCGAGATTCGGCCCACGAAGGGGTGGCTGTTGGATCTGGCCTGGTGGACAGAGTCCACGGTGCACCGTGAGTGTGGTCCACGTGAGCCGGGTGCACGGGATCAATCTGCGGCCGACTCGGGATCTTCTATGGGTGCGGTGTGTGATGCTGGTGTGGTCCTGCGTGTGGCATGGCCACGACGCGACGCGACGCGCGCGCGTGGCACGCACCGGAGCGCGACCGGCGGCGAAGTTCGACGGCGAACTCGCCGGAAAAAGTTCAGCTCAGGTCTAGGATAGTCGGAACAGCTTGGCTAGGGTTAGGCGGACCGGATCAGGGTGAAAAAGTGCTCGGATTTGGTTCGGTTGGGCCCTTCCGACGCGAACGGCGGCGGTTCGGCCATGGTCGCCGTCGTTGCCGCCGGCGTGCAACGACGGCGACACGAGTTCTCGGTTCAAAGGCGCTCGGAAGGGGTCATGCGAGTGCGTGTGCGGCTCCAGCAATTGCTGGGACGCTTCTGGGTGCACACGCGCGGGCTCGTGGTCGCCCACGGCCGCGCGTGGCCTCGGCGTTCGCGCGCGCGGCGAGCAGAGCTCGGCCGCGGCGGGCCTCGGCTGCGGGTTAAAGGCGACGGCGGTCTGCAGGTGCGACAGCGGCGACGGGTTCCTGCACAAGAAGCCGGCCACGACTCAAAGGTCGGGTCCCAGGGGCTAGCATCGGCAACGGCGGCGGAATCCGGCCGGAGACAGAGAAGAAGGGGGAACTCGCGGTTAGCTCACCTAGGGCTAGTAGTCGATCGCTGCAGATCGGGGTAGACTCGTCGTGGCTTGGCGAAGCTCGTGCTCTTCCTCTCGTCCCTGGTCCGGCTCCCCTTCGACGGCTCCACGAGCGGCGGCGATGGCTTCGGCGGCGGCGTTGCGGGGAAGGCGCTGGGCTCCTCCTCTCCTTGCTCCAACTGCTCCACAACCTTCCCCACCTCTCTCCTACTCCTCCCTTCCCACGAATTGGATCGGGTTGGAACCCCAAAGGGGCGGCGCGGCTTGGAAAAGAAGATGGCCGGCGGCGGGTTAAATAGGCGAAGACGCTAGGGTTTCCTGGGGCTCGACGGACAGATGGGAAGCTCGAGCGCTCGCGGACACGCGGCGCAATCGCGTCGGGCCGCACGGTGCTCGGGTGGTTGGGTCACGGGCGGCGCGCTCGCGGGAGAGAGAGAGAGAGCGGCGGGAGGAGGAAGATGACGCGGGGGAGAGGAAGGCTGACAGGCGGGGTCCACTCGCCAGTGGAAGAGAGGGGCGACGCGGCGGGGACGCGGCGGGGGAGAAGAAATGGGCCGCGCTGGGCCGAAAGGCCGGCCGGGCTGGTTGGGTTGCTGGCTCGGGAAAGGAGTTGAAGGGTGAAAGATGGACTTTGGCTTCGGGAATTCGGCCCACGAACAGTTAGATAGGTTGACAATTAGTTTGGCCAATTAGAGTTTGAATTCAAATCTAGAATTTGAATTCAAACCAACCAAAAATCCAAATAAATCCAAATAAATCCAAATCACACTATTTCATCCTTAACACTTCAAATTGATTTTAAATTTGAATTTAAATTGCCTAGGAATTTTAGGGAGCAATTAGAAGACACTCTTATATGTTTGTTTGCATGCACACAATTCCACCAAAAATTTTTAAATTCGCATTTTTGCACCCAACAAAATCCTAGGGAAAATTTTAGAGTTGTTACAATATGCCTAGTAAATTTTGTCCAACTAAAAATTTTAGACGTGCCCATTCGTTATATCAAAGTATTATACTTGTTATAAATGAACAAGCTATATAATAAAAAAGTTTTATCGAGAAATGGTGTCACGGGTAAATTTAATGAAGTCCACGATAAGACCGTTTGCAGCTGTGTCCTCTATATTTCACCCTTCAAAGAAATATTTCAATGCCCCGTGAAATATTCTCCACTCTAAATCTACTCTACTTTGCAACCGGTGTCCTGTGTGTGCACACTCGCTGGTCGCTGCGCCATCGCCTGTCGTCCTGTGGCTTCCCGCGCAACATCTCGTTCTTGGACAAGTACGAGGCCGAAAGGGCCGCCGGAGACGCCACAGTCTCTCTCTCTCTCTCTCTCTCTCTACACACGCTTCCGCTCCGCGTGGGCTCTGGTGGTGGTTCGGTACCAGCTCTCCTCAGCTCGCTCGCCGGGGCAACCATGACGGTCGCGGTGGATGCGGAGGCCTGCGCGGTGGTGGCCATGGCGGCCGACATTATCTGCTCACTCCGCGGCGCCGACCTCGCCGGGTGGATGCTACCGTGGTGCAAGGGCGCGGGAGCGCCGACCCTCCCTTCTGCGTGCGACGGCGGCGGCGTAGTCGCCGAACGACTGCTCCCCTGCACCGCCACTGTCTGGGATCGATCGATCTGGGTGTGGCTCGGCCACGGCCTTCACCTCACCGGCCTCCCTGGTCTTGTTGGCGGGCAAGGCCTCCCTGGTCTTGTCGGCGGGCAGGCGGCGCAGAGCCTCGACGCGGTGGCAGTGATGATGGAACCGTCGCGAGGAGCGTGGGGTTGGGCTGGCCGTTCACGTCGTTGTTGTCGCCAACTGATGCGACCGCAGCGAATGATGACTCGGCGGCGGGGGAGGAGGGCGGCGACGCGCGGGGCCTGGCGTGGCTGGCCGTGGCGCGCGGGAAGCGCTCGCGGTCCCGCCGCGTGGGGTCCCCGTCGGTGTCGGGCTCCGCCGCGTCGAAGGGGCCAGGCCCGGCGAACAAGGAGGAGAAGAAGAAGGCCAATACTCAATACTCAATTATGATGATTTTTCCCTGTCCAATCAGTTGCATTCTTCTCCATGCAATTCCAAAACACAATGCTTCATTCCTATTTCTCTCATCGCGAAGCACATTCAACACATTTAGCTAATCCGTCGTCAGTTCAAATCTCAACTGCATAGGAAAATCTCAGTGAAACAAGCAAGCCACTGATCGTACTGACGAGCACGTCAAACGAAAAGCAAAAAACATTGCTGGAAAGATAAGAAAATCGATCACTAGCAGATACCATGAAGGAAAAACACATCGCGGGGAGGTGTCCTGTTCTACGTCGATGCGTGCCCGTCGCTCGCGAACTGCTAGCGCCTACATGAAGCACGGACGCACGTGCTGTAGCGGCATAAGCGCCTCCTACCATTTGCTCCACCAAGCAGTGTCAGCACAGCTCCGTTCATTGCTCCATCTTTGTTTGTGACTGGACTCCATTGCGGCGGTCCCGTAAGCACCCACCTTACTGTTGATGCCGCGGCTGCCCAGAGCACAACAGAATGTCATCGGGAGGGGTGTTCGTGGCTTGTCTCCGGAGGATCTTCGGTGATTTCCCCGGCGTGGCCATGGACGTCGCCCACGGCTGGTGTTTTTGGTCAACCCATTGGGTCAGTTGGGTCAGGCGCTGGGCCAACCCAAAATCAAAAGTAGGATTGATGGTTAGCATTCCCGACCCACTTGCATCCATAACATATGTATCGGTGGGTACAGTAGAAGCGACTTTCGTAACAGGAGCCGTCATCACAATGAGTGTAGTACATACTGCTCGCGGCGGTGAGCACCTGTCGGGCAGGGTATGGAGAGAAAGGACGGTAGTGGAAGCAGGTGGGAGGCTCGCGGCGGTGGCGTGGAGCAGGAGAGGAGCGGGGCTGTTAAAAAAGAAGACATCCCACGGATCTGAATTCTGGCACGAATCTTAACAAGTTACCTATGAAAAAAAACTTTCGGAAGCAATTTCCACGCACAGGCTATCGCTGCGACCGGATTTGCATTAAAAAAAACTACAGGGCCAGGATGATTTATGGACAACCGCTGTAAATTGTCTAAGCACGTGCTGGCGTGCTAAATTGGTAAAATCCAAACCCGGCCCAGCATGATCCACAACCTTACCTCTCCCCCATCAAAATCCCTCCCCTCCCAAAACCCGCCGCCTCCTCCTCCTCCCTCATCCTCCCCATCTCCTCTCCACCGACCCCGAGCCGCCGCGTCCAATGGAGTCCTCCCTCCTCCTCTCCTCACCCCGCCCCATCAAGCCCTTCCTCCCGCTCCCCTTCCACACCGCCCGTCGGCGCCACGCATCGTTCCGCGGGAAGCCTCCCGCGCCGCCGCCCCTGCCGCGCGGCAGCCGCCGGCTGGGCGTGGTGGTGCCGCGCGCCGCGCACGAGGCGTTCGACGACGGGGTCCGCAGCCATTACAGGCCCCCCGGGGTCGGCCGCGGGGGCGCGCGCCGGAGGGCCTACCGCGAGGCGCAGGGGGAGCCGGCCCTGCCCCCCGCGGCGGCGGCCGCCAGGGCCGTCGCGCCCTACGTCGTCCCTGCCGGGGCGGTGCTCCTGCTGAGCTTTGGTATGGCCTTGCCTTTTCTTTTCTTTTGTATAAACCGCTGTTTGCAATCCCAAGTTGTCATAATTCTGGAAGCCCTGTTCCCCGTCACTAGATGCCCTGTTCTAATTATTATAATTGTTCGTATCCCTTGATGATGAGATACCGAATAGTTACCATTTCATAAACAAGATCCCTTGTTGATGAGATACCGGAATCCTTTCCACTCCAAACAATAAATGTGAAATGTGTGCCATCAAACTGGGAGAGAAGTATTGGCTATTCAAATGGATATATGTCAGTTCAGTATTTAATGTAGTCCTTTATTTTTAAAATGGAAAGATTAAATTGCGAGCAGATTTAACATTGTAACTTAATAGTTCTCCGCATAATGGAACATATCATACAATATGTTTAGGATGTGTTCATTTTCTGATGATGACACGAGTCACATATAATGCTTTGAGGCTTCAGCATATCTTGTGGAATAGTTACTAATTCTCTGTTTCAGAGGACAGTCATATGGAAAGTGGTTGAGAATATGCTTCCCGGGAAGAAAAAGGACCGGAGTTCTGGGGAACCTGCGCCTTCAGGGATCATGTGGTCCTTTGCTGCTGGTTCCAATTTGGCAACATCTACCCTTAGTGCTGAAAAGGAGTCACGGAAAAATCTTAACAAGTTCTACAAAGAACTTCGGACTTTGAAAACTGTTAACATGGCAGGTAACTCAAGGGAACAAAAGTTTGAATACATTGACAGGAAATGTTTGGTTAAAGCTCCAACATCACATGGAGTAACAATTACATCTCACTTTGCCTGACAGGCCGGCAGTTTGGGGATGAGGGTCTGTTTTTTCTAGCAGAAAGCTTAGCCTATAACAAGGTTAGAGATCTCATGCAATATTTTGAGCCCAATTTCTTTGCATATTTGCATACCTACTTGATTCCACACTTTAGCAGCTTAGTCTCACTTGAATACTTTGGAAGTTAATGAGTAGTCTGTATTTTCAGAGTGCAGAAGAGGTGGACTTTTCTGGCAATGGGATAACAGCTGTGGGGATAGAAGCTTTTGACGGAATTCTTCAGATAAATACAGCTCTAAAAACTCTCAATTTATCTGGAAATGACATTGGAGATGAAGGAGCTAAGGTCTTCTCAATCTTATCATCTCTACATTCCATTTATTGTTTTGTATTTTGCATGATTTATTATGCAAATCATACTTCCTCAAGCCACAAATAAGTGGCACCTTGGACACCAACATGGTATCCAAAACATAAATTTGACTACTAATTTTGTTATCATATATTTATAACACGCAGCAAAAGTGCTCTATTTATCAAACTCCTTTTCAGTACAATCTACTTGTATCATTTTCATATCCAAAACACATAAAAAGGTAATTTGTAACCTAAGTTTGAAATGGTTGACTTCAGTGAGTTTTGGCTAGAGGGAGTACGATTAACAATCTGATCTCCAACTCCAAACATATACTGATAAGTGATAACTTTGTTAGTACTTGCTTGACTTTAACTATTCTCTAAGGTTGGGTACTGTCTCATTGTGGCACTGTACAGTGGATCTCCATCTGACTTGCATTTGGTTACTTTTCTTTCAATTTCTAATTGGATTCTTTTGCTTCATTAGTCATTCAAATATTTAGTGTTTATGGTTTTACCGGATAAAGTATGTTAAACCAAACATGTTCCACAAAATTATAAAAATACAAATAGTAGAAAATGTTTTCAAGATTGAGTTGAATATATTTTTCCTTTTTCATCCGACTGAATGTAACACTCATGAATGCTTACAGTGTCTTTCAGATATATTGATTGAAAATGTGGGTATTCAGAAGCTCCTACTGAACAGTATTAATATTGGAGATGAGGTGCTTGCTCCCCCACTTGCTCACTCTCACACTCTCACACTCTCATTTGCTCCTTGTGTTACAATGTATCATTGGCTTTTCTTTTCAGGGTGCCAAGGCAATTTCAAATATGCTGAAAAAGAACAAATCAATACGTATTCTACAGCTCAGCAACAATAAGATTGAATACAGTGTATGTATAAGCATCCACAAAGACACACTTGAATACAAAAGGGAAGAGAGTTAAATATTTGAAATGTTTTGAGACTTTTTTTCTTTTGTTTTTCCTTGAAACAGGGTTTCACTAGTATTGCGGAAGCCCTTCTAGAGAATAATTCGATACGGAGCTTGTATCTCAAGTTAGTTACTCAAACCCAGTGGCCTTACATATGATGATATATACGAAGTGTGCATATGATGTTGTGAGCACAGTTTATGGTTGGTTAATTCGATGTGACTACTGACTAACTAGTGGTGCACTATGTTCAGTGGCAACTATGGTGGTCCTCTTGGTGCATCCAGCCTATCTCGAGGAGTTCTAGGGAACAAGTCTTTGAGGGTACTACTTAAGACACTTGATTATATACTTTTGTCTTCAATGTAGTCTTAATGTACGGATATTGTGTGAATTTTTAAATGCTTGGAAGTGAACCAGATTCCATTCCATCTTTGCTTGTATCAAGTTACTAAGAAAGTGTCTATTTTAGCTTACTGTAGGAAAGAATAGTTTGGACCTTCAGGTCTGGCTGTTTGTCTAAATTTCATATGGACCAATTTGCTCTCCAACTACTTCATGCTAACAGGCACAATATGGGTGGATTTCCAAATACATATTTGTAAACCATAAAGCAACCCATATAATTGTGAAATAATAATAAAATTCACATACTAGGAGTTGCTACGCCATCAGTTTAATAAAAAAAATGCTCAGTTGAACAAAAACCTAGAGGTAGTTTGTGAGTCATGCCGTGACAATATTTGTAGGCTGTCTCACTTAATGAAATGACACGCAGCTCTCCGGCGTAGTTTGAAAAAAAATATTGGTAGGCTTTCAGTTGAATTCTTTTTTTATACCAATACAATGTGTATGACCAAAGTGAACAGCTCATTAAGAATGTCTAGGACCTTGGGTTCAGTTGTAATAATCTGTATAAATAGGAATTTGTTTCTTGAGTTCTACTCATATCCTTCTTTTTCTCACTTGTCTTGTTTACCATCTAGTGCTTTTTGTCCCTTTCTCTATTGTCCCTGAATTCATCTGTGCATGGTTATGATATATAAGCATTATACCTTTTCTAGGAAATTCACTTGCATGGTAATGGGATTGGGAATGAGGGAACACGTGAGTTGATGTCATCATTATCTGCTCACAAAGGTGCATTTTTCTGGCTAAACAAACTATCAATAAGTTTGTCTTAGTGGAGTGTTTATCCCTAATTATGTGCATGCATGGCTGGATTATAGGGAAGATTACAGTTGTGGATATTGGCAACAACTACATTAGCCCAGAAGGTTTACGTCCTGTTGCTGAATTCATCAAAAGGACAAAGTCTTTACTGTGGTTCAGTCTCTACATGAACGACATTAGCGATGAGGTAGCAATGTTGCTTTTATTATTTTCCTTTTGCATGATTTCCAGTGACCAAGATATTGGGTTATCTACGTATGGCCATATAATCAGTAACGCTAACCACATAAGCACTGGCCATAATTTACATTTAACAATGTACAGTCATTATACAACTTCAGATTAGGGCTTTGTTGCTGTTTATGGAAGTTCAGCCAATATTATGCTCCTTCAAAGCTTTGTCTGTTATTTTAAATCTTTCCATATTTTCTTGAGCTATTCCTGTTTCTAAGAAACACGAGACAACTTGTTTCGATATAAATAGGATCCTTTTTCAGAAAATTTTGTTTTGGGTGGTAAGCTTGGAATTATGCATTGAAGCTATCCTCAATTTCCATTAACTCCAGTATGTTTGTAAAACGTTTTGCATTTACATGTCCAGTGATTTAGCAACTTGTTTATATATAATCAGTATATTCATGGTTGCTCACATGTTTTCCATGTATAATCATGTTCATTTAAACTCGTCCATTTCGTCTATAGTGCATTTGACGGATTAAAATGAATTTCACCAGGGGGCTGAAAAAGTTGCGGAGGCTCTGAAGGATAACAAAACAATTTCTACAATAGATTTGGTGAGTATTTATTTTGCTGCAACCGTCATAAAGTCAGGATCTCACATAGCTTTCTATTTACCTTATATTCCACATGGAAACTATGCTCAAGTTACTTTTCTCTAATCTCTACTTGGTCTTTAATTCAGCATAGTATTTGGTCATTAGCACAACTTGTTCTCTTCATATCTTACCACTTAAATTTGTCCTGTTTGAAAGCATGATATTTTGGGGGCAATAAACCTTCTTTGAAATTCACCTTATAATCCTGTGTTTCATTTGGGACCTAAGCCACATTAGAGAGGATATATATACATGCATTCCCTGAAGTCTCATATTTGCAGGGTGGCAATAACATTCACTCCAAAGGGGTTAGTGCATTAGCAGAAACTTTGAAGGATAATGCGGTGCTGACAACAGTAAGTCATCTTACCATTCAGACAACTTTTGCCTACAAAATAAGTTCTTTGACTAATTCAAAATACGCGTGTAGTTGGATTTGAGCTATAATCCAATTGGACCAGACGGTGTAAAGGCATTGTGCGATGTCCTCAAGTTCCATGGGAAGATCCAAACCCTTAAGCTTGGTTGGTGCCAGGTGATCCTCAGAAGCAAATAGAATTGTGCGAGCAGTTTTACCATTTAAGTGTTCTTGCCTCTTCAGCGATGTTGCATATCCTGCAGATAGGTGTGCAAGGTGCAGAGTTTATTGCTGATTGTCTGAAGTACAACACGACGCTGTCAACATTGGATTTGCGGGCAAATGGGCTTGGAGATGATGTGTGCACCATCTTTGTTTCATGTTCATTATATCTTGCACTTTGGTATGTGATCCATGCTTTGCTTGCTGACATTTTCCTATTCCTGAAGGGTGCTATATGCTTGGCACGGAGTTTCAAGATAATCAATGAATCATTGACGTCACTCGACCTGGGTTTTAATGAGATTAGAGTAAGCGAACATATTGTCTTTTGGTCAATTCTTTTTTTTTTAAACGCAGGGGAGCTGTGTTTCATTGTATTAGAGAGAAGAAAAAAGTTCCCATACAACACCCTCTATCTCTCATACAGGAACAAATATGAGAGACAGGATTACAAACACCTTGACTGTCTAACACAAAATGAACACAAGAACATGACCAACACCTAATACCAATGAACTAAATTCGCCCAGCTAGTCAATTCTATTAGTTATTGGCATTTTGGATGTGCGCTATTTTTTAATAATTTGATGTCCACTATACTCAACTTCATTTTTATATTTGGATAGGATGACGGAGCGTTTGCATTGGCGCAAGCTCTCAAGGCTAATGAAGATCTGGCAGTCACATCATTAAATCTTGGAAACAACTTCTTCACAAAATTTGGACAGGTTAGTTTAGCTTGTTTTCATCTACAGTGATTATGTGCAAAAACATTTATCTTAGTTCATGCTTAATAGTTTGAGTAAATGCAGGTTGCTCTATCTGAGGCACGGGATCATGTATATGAGATGAATGAAAAGGAGATTGACATTTATTTTTAGGTGGCACCGGTTTCTTCCGATTTAACACGATTGGTGTTTTTTTTGGAATTGTTCGTCGATTAGGCTGAAGAATAAGGTCCCGGTAGAGCATGCTTTATGCTTGTATAGAAAATTTTGGTGAACTAGTTAACACTTTAGGCTAGCCGCTCAACTGTCTATATGCAAATTTTGCTGGAGACACCAAATCTTGTCTTGAACCATTCCCATTGGTCGCAAATGGAATGGATATGATGAACGTTACAGACCGCTGATATTACATTGTTGTCTTTGGCTCTTGGCGGACTCATGCCTGGATTGTAGCAAATCTTGCCGTGAGTAGCCTGGGCCTAACAAGTTCTCAAATTCCACACCTAAATTCTACTATACAAAAAGAAGATTCGTATCATATCAAAATGTCGGCACATGCACGGAGTACTAAATGTAGATGAAATCAAAAATTAATTGCACAGTTTTGTTGTACTTTACAAGACGAATATTTTGAGCCTAATTAATCAATGTTTGGACAATTATTCATAAATACAAACGAAACGTTATATGCTGTATTTATGGTAAAATGCCAAGTTTGTATCTCCAAAGTTGGGAAGCCTTGTTTTGCCTTTCACATATTTGATTACGACGGCGTGTTGTTTTGTAATGACGTGGATGATTTCGCTGATGCGGTTCCTCGAAGCTGAAACATGATTACATGTCATCCACGTGTATTAAGATGATGTTATGTTGGTACATGCGGCCGTCCACAATGCGGTGAATGTCACACAAAGATTCACGCGTTTACATTCCAAGCCTGCAAGATCACCCATGTTGGATGCGGTTGACTAGATTTCCCCCGTGCTCGAAAGATTCTTCGCCGGCCGAGCAACCACTAATCACAGACGTCACAGCGCTGTCGTGGCCCTTATTGCTCTTGCTGCCTTGTGGCTGAGGCCATTTCTGAACGTGCGTTCGTGTTGCTCTCACGGCTCTGAATCGATGAAGCCCAATTATTCGGTTGACTCCGGCTCAGAGATAAAAGGCAAGATATGAACTAGCACTGGCGCTGCCGAACCATCTCTGTACGTGAACAGCAAACGGATCCGCGCAGAAAAGAGAAGCCGGCCGTGCCCATACCATTTTTCGTCACCCGGTCAAGGCGTGTACCAGCAGTACTCTCACTCTGTTCGTATATCTGCATGTGTTATTAGCACGGGCATTAATAATTAGTACAAGAGCCACGCAGACTCAGTGTTTGTGCTAATCAAGCAAACGCCGCCCGCCCATAACGGAAAACGGCATCACGTACGTACACACCACAGCGACGCGGACGCCTTACTAGCTGGCCGGCTAGATACACACATGCAGTTGCTGCCACAACTTGCGCAAGCGCATGGAGAATTGGAGATTATCCATGGCCGGAATGAATCAGGCTTGCGTGGGCGAGCGCAGGCGAGGCATGAACACTTGGACACGGAGGTAGATCATGCGTGTGCACAAGGCGCACTTCTTCAGACACGCTCCCAATATAATCGTTTCCAGCGTGCAAGAAGCTCTCCGATCGATCCCTCGGCTATAAAACGGCGTGATAGTTGAGCTGAGGGAAGCTCGATCAGCATAGACGACGGCGGCTATCTCCAAGTCTTGGCTTTGCAATGGGTTCCACGGCCTGTAGTAGCCAGTTGCTTCTACTCCTCGTCGTTGTCCTGCTGGTGGCAGCCGTCGGCTCGGCGGCGGCGGTGGCGGCGGAGGCGCCGTTCGACGAGAACTATGAGGTGCAGTGGGGCGCAGATGGCTACCACCTCGTCATCCGGGGCACGGAGGCTAACATCACCATGGATCAGAGCTCTGGTACGTACATACCCGTACGTGTATATATTTATGATCAAGCTGCTCTGCTCAGTTCGTTGCTCGATCACGCATGCAACGTGACACGAGAGAGACCAACCGTTTGCGTTAATTGTTGCTGTGATGGTAACCTTGTCGTGAGTGATCGTGCGTGCAGGTGCTGGGTTCCGGTCCAAGTCCATGTACGGTTCAGGGTTCTTCCACATGAGGATGAAGCTGCCCTCCGGGTACACCGCTGGTGTCGTCACAACCTTCTATGTGAGTTCCGCGATGATCGACGACGTTCCTGATGATCAAAACACATATCGGATACAAAACGCTAATAAGATCATTCGTTCACGCACGTATGTGCTTCTTCGTTGCAGCTTATTTCGCAGCCGGAAGATGACAACCGCGACGAGGTGGACTTCGAGTTCCTGGGCGACAAGGCCGGCGTGCCCGTCACCCTCCAGACCAACGTCTTCGTCAACGGCCGCGGCAACAGGGAGCAGCGGCTGCACCTCTGGTTCGACCCCGCCGCCGACTTCCACGACTACAAGATCCTCTGGAACCCCTACCAGCTCGTGTAAGCGCCCAGCCCCAAAAGAAGTTTTCATCATGTCCCAAATGATAATCCCCATGGCTCTAAACTCCTCTAAATTAAAGCACATATGCATATGATTGATGCCAACAACTAACAATCCACTGTATACGTACGTACAGCATGTTCGTTGACGACACGCCGATCCGGGTGCTGAGGAACCTGACGGCCACCGTGCCGGGGTACCCGTTCCCGGCGAAGCAGACGATGCTGATCCGCGCGAGCGTTTGGGACGGCTCCGGCTGGGCGACGGACGGCGGCCGGACAAAGGTGGACTGGTCCAGGGGGCCCTTCACGGCGGGGTACCGGGGCTTCGACGTGAGCGGCTGCGCCGCCGCCAACGGCACCGCGACGCCGCCGTGCGGCTCGCCGGACTTGTGGTGGAACGGCGAAGGGTACCGGAACATCACCGCGGAGCAGCGGGCGGCGTACGAGGGCGTGAAGAGGAAGTACATGAACTACGACTACTGCGCCGATAAGGGCAGGTTCAACAACACCGTGCCGGTTGAGTGCAGCTACGCTTAAGATCGGACCAAGCTTGTAGGTGTGCCGTTGGATCGATCGAATCCTCTGTTTATATGTACACGGAAGAAGATACGTGTGATTATTTGTTGGAATAAGTTATTTATTTTATATTTGAAATGAAATTCTAAGAATTTTTACTTTACGGAGCTGAGTTAACCAGTGGGCGCAGGTACCGGGCTAGCTTTATTTATTTGGACAAGATTCTAGTGCATTGGGCCTAAGAACTACTCCGTTGGCACTAGTTAACCCATGTTCGTCGGGTTTACGGGTACCCACGGGTCGTTCGTGCCCATTAAAAAGACACATATTATAGAAAAACTCAGATGAATACTAGAGCACATAGATTATTTTTATTGGTTATATGTCGCAAAAGTATCATTTTTTTTGAACGAACTACACTCGACGAGTGCGTTTCTATTGATATAGCAGAAAAATACAAGACTACGGCCCTGGGAGGCCATAGTCAGAAAACAGAAAAGAAAAGGAAAACAACAGAACTCGTCCGGTTGGATTGGGACATCAACACGGGTAAACGCACAATCTATACACACTGGCCGGTTGGATTGGAGCATCAACACAGCCCAACACCACTCACCACGACGACCGAGAAGACCGAACCCAAACCGCAGCTTCCACCCACAACCGCACTCCTGCAGATATCGAGACCTCTGAAGTGATTCAGCGCTGATAAAGAGTCAGGGGGTAGACACCACCGCACCAAGAGGGCCACCGCCGTGCAGGGTCCACTGCCGCAGTGCTGCTGCACCCAAAGCCGACCGTCCGACGACATGATAAACACCGAGTCCGAAGAAATCCAAACACGCGGGGCCTCGCCACATCCGCCGTTAGACGCATCTCTCGCATGCGCGGGGACCTCCAACCCGCCTCTCAGCACGCCTCACTCTCGTGTGCGGGGACCAAACCCGCCACACTGCACCACGCTCCAGACTCGTTTCAAGAATTGTCGTCAAGGTGGCCAGAAGAGGTGCCTCGTCCCCAGGAACTGCATCAAGACGCCAGACCACCGCCGTGGTTCGAAATCATCACGTTGCATTCCCCCTCGCACGAAGACGCCGCCGTTGAGCCAGAAGACCAAAGATGTTGCCCGTGCCGTCTTTCGACGTTGTACCGCACTGGGTGAGTTCAGCCAAGTCTTCACCGGAGATCATTACCGCAAGCGCCGTTCTTCAACGCTGTCTCACACCGTACTGAAGGTTGCCAAGCAACGCCAGGCGCCGCGGAGACGCTGCAAGCAGCCGAACTACCGCCGAGTGTAGACCCCCGGCCACCAACAGGAAAGTAGGCATCTTGGCATGAGGTAGGCAACCCCCTTCTCGCATGTCCTCCGACAGATTTGTCACCACCGGCCGAGGTAGCCACAAGCAGCAGGCCAGGCATGCCGCCGAACGAACAGTGTCTCTCGAGACGACGCCTCCAAGGAGGTTACGACGGCCACAGGCACCGCCGATGCTCGTCCAAGGGCTAGACTGGGTTTTCACCCAGAGACTCATGCAGCAGGGTTCTAGCTCCTGAATGATGCCCTCAGCAGGGAGAGCGACGCCCGAAAACACCGCCGCCATTCCTCCAGAATGAATCTGGTGAGGGCTTTCGCCCGGAGTGTGAAGCCCCGCTGCACGCGTTCGCCGTTGCAAGCCGACGCCACTGTCACAGCAATGTACCAAGCTGCCGCTGAGTTCTATCACCAATCCACCATCCTCACGCCCACAACCACTGCCCTCCACGCCGCAAGTCCCCAGGCGCCTCGGCCTGCCTGGACGGGCAGTCGCGCCCCGCTGCCATGCCACCCTCGCCGTGGGACGCAGCTGCCATGGCGCCGCACCAAGCGCCCTCGCCGCCGGCAAATGCACTGCCCACACCGGCGCGTTGCAGATCCACTGCCGGCCTCCTCATGGTGCCATAGTTCCAGCCCTCCACCGCCGGCGCCACCACTGCCCGCGCGCCCTTGCGCATCACGGGCCGCCGCCGCTGCCGCACTTCATCCCGTGCGCCGCCTCCTCCCGCACTTGCTGTTGCTGGCGCACGCACAGGCCAGCCGCCACAGCCGCGCGCAACAGTAGGCCTGTCGCCGCCGCCTCCAGATCCTCCCTCAGTCGGCCACCGCCGTCGCGCGCACCGGTTGCTCCTGCGCGACGCCATGGCGCGCCGCATGCGACCCATCGACCGCCGCCTCACCTTCCCCCACATGGCCGCGCACACCATGGCCGGAGACCTCACCGCCGGTCCGCTGCCCCGACCGCCGCATCGCTTCCGCTCGCCGTAGATCCGGCAAGGGGACGGCCGGATCCTGCCTTGGAGGTGCCGGATCCGCAACCCCGCGCCGCCGCCGTCGCCATGGCCAGCGGGGATGCATCACGTCGTTCCGCTGTCCCGGAGAGACGTCGTCGGCCGACCGAAGTGGCCCCGCCGCCGCCGTCCTGGAGGCCCGCACGGGCTTCCGGCCGGCCTCTCCGGTGGCGGCAGGGGAGGGGAGGGAAGGGAGGGAGGGGCTGGCTCGGCAGGACGCCGCGTCGCCGCCCGAGTCGCCCGAGCGGGGACGACCGAGCGGTTTTCTCGTTCGTGGTATGTCAATAAATAGAGAAAACCAGTAATAAGAAGTATGCATTTGATTCTATGGAAAAGAAAGGAACACGTTAGGTTAAGTATGAATTAAAAAGATTGGTTATTTGATGGTATATGTTCGGGTCAAAAAAAAACCCATGGGTTCACGAGTTTGGGTTTTATGTTCCCAAAGCCATGCCCGCAAACCCGATGGGTTTAATACTTTGCCCGTTAATAAACCCATAGGTAGAAAAAGTGACCAAATCCGTACCCTAAGGCTATCTCCAACAAGGTGACCCAAATGTAGACCCAAACCTAAAATGGGTCTCTGATGTACTATTTCAGCCTCCAACAGAGTACCCATACCTAAACCTAAAATGGGTTTTCAGGAGATAGAACCTAAATCTAGGTATCCTCTCTCTTCGTGGCCCATTCGTAGAAAGGATTCTCTTTTGGGTCTTCTGTTGGAGAAATGAGTTTATGGGTAGACCTTTTTACAGTACGCAACCTAAAGTGGTAAATGGGTCTCTGATTTGGGTCTCCATTGTTGGAGACAGTCTAATAGAGTAAAAACCCATCGGGTTTTGGATTTCGGGCACCCATTGCCATCTTGAGCGAGGACACCTGGTGGGCACCATTTGACAGGAGGATTAGGGAAATGGATATTTTTTTATACTTAAAGGGAAATGGAGATTGCTCTCAAGGGTTTTAGAGAGGGGCAGAGCTTTATATACTTAGTGCTATTTTGGCTAGAATTGTTGGGCCCTGTGGCAGGTAGTGGATAGAAATTTGCCAAAGTTGCACTGCTATCGACAGATTATTTGAAACATTTGTTTCCAAATTAAATTGTGTTCCAAAAAGATGTACCGAAATTTTATTTTCAAAGCTCTTTTGGAAACTCACTGCCATGAAATACTTACATAGATAAGCTTTCCAAAAACTTTGCAAATAGTAAGTTGTGAAGAAAAAAAACTACTGTAAAAAATAAAATCCAATGATTGGGGGGGGGGGGGGGGGGTGAGATCAGTTTGTGCGTGCCATGTTAAAGACCGCCTCCAAGGAAAAAAAACTACATTCAAGATAAGCCATTGGCTGGCAGCTTACATACTCGAATCACACTTGAGTTTTCCAGATTAAAACCTTCTGCCTTCTGCGGTTCGGTTACCGGAAAAACTTATAGCAACCACTACTCACAAACGTAGAAGTATGCTTGTTGGTTGTGGTTTGCCTGGTCGGTTACATTATAGCATTGCGCGTACGTACGTGGACTCCACTATTCCTTGCTTGTAAACCTGACGACTCAGCTGTGAGAGGCTTCCGAGTCCATTTCCTGGAAGCTGATGTCGTTGTCACGGCTCGATCTGACTCACATGCCCAATTATTTGGTTAATTTCGGAAGCGTTTCAGGAGATGTATAGACACCGACGAACTATATGTGATTGATTCGCGTGAAACAAGAAAATTCCATACCATAGTTTGACATTTTGGATATAGCTTCCTGCTGATAAGTGGACATCCATGCAGTGTTTGTGATAGCCAAGCAAGGCCCATAACGATGAGGATAGCATATAATCATCGCATACTTCGTGTAATTACTTCAAGATTAAGAAACAGACGACAGTCACATATAAAATTCACGCGCGCACACACGGACTGTGACTTTGTAGATCTTGATAATTGACAGTCATCACAAACACCTAACTACCAATCTAAGATTTGATCCCAAGTAGATAGAGCTCTTTTACGGTGCTCCATACTAGCAGACGGTAGTATATATTATAAACTAGATATTAACAGGGGTATTATGATAACATAGAAATTTTTTTTTCTAGGCCGCCCGACCCTATGCTATCATACAAATGAAAATGAGGTAAAATAGGAGAGATAGAAACAATAAAATTAAAAATTAAAGATATGTCATAATTACATATATGTCATTCCAACATTAAAGATATGTCAAAATTACATATATGTCATTCTGTTTTTTCCATAATACCCCTATACTACCTATACCACTTACTTCATACTATATATACTACTAAACATGGTTACAGTAGTATACAATTAATCTGATCCGTCCGATCTTTATATATTTAAGGCTAATATAGCGCACCGTAAAAGAGCTCGGTAGATATGGAGGGACGGATTAACTTCTCTACGTACTAACCATGATCCGAAGCTACTACATGTGGTTTGTGCGAAATACATTAATTGGTAGATGAGAGAAGACAAAGGCACAACGAGTAGGTGAACAAGCTTGTGCACAATACACACCTGACAGTCTGACACGCTCCGCCCCGTTCACGTTGTTGCCAGCGTGCGCATGCTCTCCCAGCTGCTATAAAACCTCGTGATAGGCGAGGTGAACCCCTCGCAGCTAGCAGAACCTGCTAGAGACAAAGAAAGTTAGAGGCTTAGGTATCTCTCAGGCTTCGCTCTTGCGATGGCTTCCAAGGTGCGCCCATGGCTTCTCCTCCCCCTCCTCGTCTTCATAGCGGCGGGCGCCGGCTTGACGCCGGCGGCAGGAGCGGTGCCGGCGCCGGCGTTCGGCGACAACTATGTGAAGCAATAGGGTAACCTGGTCGATCAAGGGACGGGGGTCAGTCTCACCTTGGATCAGAGTTCATCTGGTACGTGCATAGTTATAACATCATCGGTTCTTGTCCAGTGTACTGACGCGTACATGTACTACTGCTTGTATGCACGGGATGAGCCGATGAGGAGAGTGATTACAGATCATGACCTCGCCATTCGTGATCATTTATGTAGGTGCTGGCTTCCAGTCCAAGTCCATGTACGGGTCAGGGTTCTTCCACATGAGGATGAAGGTACCGTCCGGGTACACGGCCGGCGTCGTCACAAGCTTCTATGTGAGCTCGACATACCACGTCAATGATCGAAACTTCTGTTCGTTCGATCAAACTAGTTTACAATGATCGTCGTGTGCTTCTTGTGCCAAGCTTACTTCACAGCCGGAAAATGACAACCGTGACGAGTTGGACTTCGAGTTCCTGGGCGACAAGGACGGCGTGCCCGTCACCCTCCAGACCAACGTCATCGTCAACGGCCAGATGAAGGAGCAGCGGCTGCACCTCTGGTTCGACCCCGCCGCCGACTTCCACGACTACAAGATCCTCTGGAACCCCTACCAGCTCGTGTAAGCCCAGCCCCAAAAGAAATTTCTTCATGTCCCAAATGATAAATTTCATGGCCAGCTCGTAGCTAAAGCACATCTTGCATGACTTGCATGACTATATAGGATGTTCGTCGACGACACGCCGGTCCGGGTGCTGAGGAACCTCGCCGCCACCGTGCCGGGGTACGAGTTCCCGGCGAAGCAGGCGATGCTGATCCGCGCGAGCATCTGGGACGGCTCCGCCTGGGCGACGGACGGCGGGCGGACAAAGGTGGACTGGTCCAAGGGGCCCTTCACGGTGGGGTACCAGGGGTTCGACGTCAGCGGCTGCGCCGTCGGCGGCGGGACGCCGTGCGACTCGCCGGACCTGTGGTGGAACGGCGGCGGGTACCGGAGCATCACCGCGGAGCAGCGGGCGGCGTACGAGCGCGTCAGGAAGAATCACATGAGCTACGACTACTGCGCCGACAAGGACAGGTTCCCAGACCATGTTGTGCCCATTGAGTGCAGCTATGTTTGATGGGTTGGATTAGGTGTGGTGGTGGATAAATTCATCGGTTTACGTGGATGATATATACGTGGTGTGATGATTATTTGTTGGAATAATAAATAATGACTATGTAAGGAATCGATGCTTATCGTCTATGGAAAGGCAGTGCTAATGGTTTGTAAACTCTGCTATGTATGTGTTCTTCAATCATGTGAATTTCAAGCATTATTGTTTGAAAACTGTATGGCTTGGTCATGATGATGAGTTCATGACTTGCTCGTGCTTCAATGGTTTTGCAATCTAGGAGTAACACCTGTAGGAAGAGAGCGTGTGAAACCCGGCTACAACAAACTTTACAAAGCAAATGCTTCCAGACCTGGTGACAACTACAACGACATCCTCAACCCTTTCTTTTAGACGAGATACCCAAGCGAACCAACGTAGCCCCAAGCCTGCCGCCCCAGCCCCTAGAAACCATAGCCGCCGGCCGCGGCGGCGGCGGCATCCCCCTCCATCCTCCTCTCTCCCTTCCCTCCCCTCTTCTATCCTCCTCCCTACCCTCTCCTACCCGCACCGCCATCTTTCGGTCGTCATGCCGTCGCCGGCAGCGGCTCGTTCACCTCGTCGTCGACTCTGGCCACTGAACTGCCCACTGCCGACGTCGATCTGGTCGCCCCCGCCACGGATCCAGCCTCCCTCGCCGCAAATCCGCCTTCCACCGGCGTGGATCCAGTCGTCCCCGCCGTGGGCCCGCCCTCCGCTAGCGTGGATCCGGCCACCCCCGCCGTGGGCCCGCCCTCCACTAGAGTGGATCTGGCCGCCCCGCACGGAGCCGCCCTTCTCCGGTGCGTGATGGCTGGGCGCGGGGCCAGCGGCGCTCAGCTCGCGGAGGCGAAGGCGACCGACGCCGGACGCGCGAAGCCCTCCATGGGCGACGCCGCTATTTCTCCACCGCCGCGCTAGCACTAGCTGGCTGCAGACCCTGGCCGACAATGGATCCGACCTTCCCGCATTGAGATCCAGTTGTGGCTCGCGGTCGGGGGTCTTCTGCTTTTTGGATAGCTCCCACTGTGTCGACTTCTGCTACGCAGGGCCGTTGAACAAAATAGTGTGGTGGTTGATGAATTTTGGCTATGACGGAGATGTTGTTATGCAGGAGCATTGAGCGAAAGCTTTACCCGACTAGTACGTCGGTGTCAACAACGGCGGCACGACGTGTCGTTTTCTTTGGTGGAGGCGTTGTTTCTGGTGCTCTGTATAGGTGTTAGCAGTTCTCTGGGTGAAAACCTAATTTCGGCTTGCCGGGATGGGCGACAGTGGCATTTGCGATGCCATATCCTTCTTGGAGGTGTTGCCTTAGAGATCCTCTGTTTCAGACATTCAATGCCTAGTCAAAATTTATTCGTGTGAGGTTTGGCGAGCAACAACATCAAGTTTCAAACAAGACGAGGGATGTGATTGTTGCATAAATATATTGCAAGGTTGAAGCCAGGACGAGAAGAAGATTGAAGCTTAGTCCTTTAGTTTTCTTATCATATCTTAGAAGCTTTTTTTCTTGTGTTTTTGAGTCTCTTTGGAGAATTAGAGTCTAAGAACTCTTGTAAATTGGAACTAGTTGTGTGTATCCATTCATGGATATATAGACCAGATTCTATCCATTATCTAAAAAACCCTTTCTTTTAGTCAATGCGAGGATATTTCACTCATTACTACCAGAGTTACATGCATTTCAAGCCTTTCATGGTGTACCTCCAATTTTCTGAACTCGTGCATCAGCCCCAATTTACCTCAAGCAGTCAGAAGCTATACATGCTCCCAAAAGAGATCCAAGATCCAACCTAGAAGAAACTATGTAGTTTTCTAATAAGAAGAAAATAAGCACCTAAATTCGAGTTGGAGATTGAGGACTCGAACCTAGGTAGCTAGGGTGCATGGACACACCTCCCACCCTAATCACTTGAGCTAGGCTCACTTCCAAAGCTATAGATATTCTCACTACGTTCGTATCTGCACATCTTCCTTATGGTAGTCCCAAGTCCTAACCCTCCTGGTTTTCATAGGATTAAAAGGTGTGTTTGATTATTTGCATGGGGTTCGTAGACCTACATCATATATCTAGATAAGGGAAAGCAGGCTGAGTGAATATGGTGAAACTATCTCAGTCACCCCATTTTCACGTTAAAGATCATATTAAACCTTAGCAGCTGGCTTTAAGGTATACCGGCTACAGTTGCTCAACATAGATTTGAATGAAACCA
This sequence comes from Echinochloa phyllopogon, assembly GCA_033239725.1. Taxonomy (NCBI): domain Eukaryota; kingdom Viridiplantae; phylum Streptophyta; class Magnoliopsida; order Poales; family Poaceae; genus Echinochloa; species Echinochloa phyllopogon. Next base: position 9,580,598 of record BTCW01000013.1, on the reverse strand, counting down.
TACGTTGCTAGAGGGCGATGATATAGTTCCTCATTGATATCCTTCCAGGAATACAAGATTGCCCAACATGTCACAAGGAGCTTGCTTAGTGAGCAGACTATATTCGATTCTCCATCATAAAAACACATAGACAATGCTTTGGTTTAGTGAGAGTTGTTGTAGCTATGAGCAATGTTAATTCTTCATCTATCAGTGCCCAAACATACTCAATGATCACTTGTTTTTTTTTGTGTTTCTATCTGTACCGTAGAAAAGTTTTGCATTTATATTCAAATGCTATAAACTACACATGGAAATTTGAGGAATAAAAAATTGCAGAATATGCAAAATGTAATAATTAACACCAAATGTAGGGTAAATAATGCAAAATTGTAGCATGACAAATTTTTTACCATAGTGTCGAAAAGACATCACTTTGCACCCATTCTTGTCGGAATCCCTTGTAAGGGTCAAGATCCCAGTCACGTAATTCCTAATGGGATACCCTTATTAGGTACTTCCTCACTTTAATTCAGCCTCTCCCGGATGTTCTCTTCTATCACCACTCAAGAGAGGTACGGCCAAAAGGCCAAGGACCTCTCCTCCCTTATAAACCACTAGCAACCACTCTACAAACTTAGTTAGAGACTATTACAAGACTTAAAAGCATAGATTTACATCTCTTGGTGTGTGAACCTCACCTAAAACTCAGCTAACACCTAGATAGATGCACTAATTGTCCTAAACTAGTGCAAGGAACGTTGCATCATATGCCATATGTTGTGATTTTGGTGACCGTATGACAACATAATCATTAGGACTAACAAGTTCGTCAATTGTATCTTTGTAGGCTTTTTAGGTCCCAAGATGATTTCCAAACTATGGTATCAACTGATCTATTTCAAACCATAGTATCCAAATGATGAAGTTCCAAACTACGGTATCCAAATGATCAAGTTCCAAATGATGAAGTTCGTATCATGGTATTGATGTCATAGCAAAAAGGTACCATTATCCCAACCATAGCAAAATCTCATAGACGCGTCCAATTGATGGTAAGTTATCCAAATTGTGGTAAAATCAAGACTGAACTAAAAAGTTTGAAATGGACATGTTCAAGGTACATACCACTGAGTAGTCCAAAATACACGATTCAGATGAATAAGAGTTTATCCTATTCCTTTTTCCACTAGAATCCTACGTGCGCTGGAGTATCTAATGGTATTGGAAGATAGACGTCGGACAAAGGGTCGGATGATTCAAATGTTTTTGAGTCTGGAGAACATAACACCGAATCATCCCAACCATCAGAAAAAGCATCAGACCATCAAGATGAACAAGTTCACATAATCAGTGGAGAACACGCAACATCGAATTATTTGATGGTAGCATTGGACAAAGTGTCGGATCATCCAGTAGTGCAGTACGTCAGCAGTAAAGGCTTGAACGGTCAGATTTATCCTCAGTGTGACCGGATCATCCGATGGCTACCAGGACAAAAACATGAATTATCAAATGCTCACTATGCTTTCTCACTGGCCGTTCAAGCAATGGCTCCGGTTCTTGTGCTATTTATACACCCATTCATTCACCCATTTGGATTTGCTGGAGTGTGCATAAGTCCATTGGAGTCCAAGATACATCAACAACACATTCAAGCCACCAAAGTGCTAAGATTGATCATCGAAGAAGATTATCACATCATTAGAGTGATTAGTGCTAGATAGGACTAGAAAGAGAGAGAAAGATTGCAAGGTTTAGTTGCATTGCGCTTGGTTCATGGAATGAACCATCCTTGATATGGCTCTCTGGCAAGTATTCTACCCTCCCACTTGGTGTGGAGCCGGCGTTAACGACCGTGTATGGGAGATGAGGAGACCCCGTCCTTCATTGAAAAGATCCGTATTAAAGAGACAGTGTCAAGGTGATCGGAAGAGGGAGAGGGAGAGGGAGGGAGGGAGAGAGAGAAAGAGAGAGAGTAGTGAGCCTTACAATATTGGCAATTCCTCATCCATCTTGGTGGGAGCCTTATTAGTGGTGACCCCCAGACCTTGATCGGGAGAAACTTGGTGACCAAAAGCATATTCTTATTGGAGCTCCAATGTGGATCAGGGGTGGCATTTTCCTACCAATACCATAGGATAAATCTTTGTGTCAAGTTTGCATTTCTCTAACCTCATCCTTTATATTTCCGCATTTCATACTTGCAAGTTGAGTGTGTTTACTTTCTTTGAGTAGAATCTTACTAGGATTGGATCTAGTTTGCAAAACTTTTTGAGGGTTGGAGTTATCACTAGTAAACTTTAGTTTCACATCTAGATAGCATGATCTCATTTATGCTTTGTGCAAAATAGTGGAAGCCATAGGTCAAAGATTTGTATATAGCCTAACTCACCTTTCAACTAGCACTAATAAAGCTCTAACCTACGTGCTATTTTCCTTTATCTTGAATCTGAGCTCTTGCTAGAGTGAGAGTACACGTTTGTATCATCCAAATACTCACAATTCAAATGACTGGTTTGTGGTATATTTATATAACAAACATGCATGAAGGACAAGTCATTGCAACTTTGGGCCATAGAGAATGTATTCACTGGATGCTTGTCTTTTGGTGAGTCTCTAGCCAAATCAACTGATGCTTTATGCTTTCATTAGACTCTCCCATGTGCTCGACATAGCATTTGTGAATGTGATCATGCTAAATAGAGGTTTGTACACTCAACTAAGTCCTTATACACACACTAATGATTCATATTCGTTCCATTGAATTTGTAGTCATTCAACCACAAAAATCACACCTACATGATTAAGACCACTGTCAAACACACTTAGTAAATTACCACTCATAGTCTTAACTAGCATTAGATATGTTGATCGACCAATAAAGATTCCCCATTGTCATAATGCTATGCTCACAAATCTTCTTGATTCATTGTGCTAAATTGAATATTCAAAATGAGTTATTTATCTACATGTGCAAAAAAACTCATCAATTAGATTCTTTCATGACTTACAATTTATATGGTGGACTAGTTCATCTTACATTGTCAATTGCGACACTTTGTTTGTACATGCTTGTGTCAGCATCTAACATCATGACAACCAGATATTATCTAAAATTACAATTTATGCACCTTGACAAATCGGTTTAATGACCCCCTGTTTGAGTGCTTCTTGTTCTTTTAAAATAGCATGTCATATGTGCGACGATATATAACCCTGCCGAGCATTTACAAATTTCACTCAAACAGACAGCACACCGATCTAATGTTAGTGTTTTTGTCTATTTGTGCTACCCCGGGTCCTTATATTTATTCAGGCCTACATGATCCCATCCTCATAGCATATTTACAAGTGTGAAACGAACATTATCTGCCCAATCAATTTCATATATTTCCATAGGTCAAATATTTTTTCATTTTCACATTTAGCTAAAATATATATACCACTTTAAAAAAATTAGCAAACATAATTTTTTCTATTATGGTTACAATTGATGATCTATATTGTGGTCATAATGGACATTATATGTAAGTTGAGTACTAAGGGGTGATGTATTGTCATATAGATCTCTAACTCATAATATGATCTATATTAATCTAACTTTAAACGGATGAATTGTCCTTTCACTAATTAAAAAAACATATCTTCAAAGAATCATATTTTTTTTCATATGAACTTGTATTTATTGAAATTTATATCTTGACTATATAATTCATCACCTTTTCATTTGAAGTCACCATGGTGCCAAATTATTAAATAATTATAAATTCATTAATGATACTGATTCATTTCTTTCTAATTGATATCCTAGGATCTATCACATGACATCAAAAAGGGTGAGAACTTTTTTCTTTGTTGTAACCAACAATATTCTCTAATATTTAATCTATAATTATAGATCTAAATGTTGTATCAATTATTTTGGCACCAAATGAAAGATGGTAACTGTAAATTTGTAGATCTCATTGAGCTTTATAATTTCATATAAATATCTCCATCTATGCACATATAACAAGTTATGATTTTTTTCAAGATGTATTATATAGAGGAGTGGACAAATCACCCACTTAGAGTATCCTCGTCCGTTCCACACGTGGAACTATCTAAATTCAGTATTTATTTTGGTTGGTTCTATACAAAAGATAAATATATAGAAAATATTTGTATATTGCAATAAGATTCAAAAAACAACCATAGTATACCTAAGAATACTCTGAGATATTGTTTTGGCATGAGTATTGATACACGTTTCATAGTCAACAAAGGGATACTCTTATAGATTGCTAAAAAAAAACTGAATCCCCCATTGGCAGTGTGCCAATGCTTCAAAATAGCTTCACTATGGTCGCTCTTCGTTCCTCCCACTCCCGCTTGTTTCTTTTTTGGTCCTGAATTTTTTCCTCACTAACTTTTAACTTGGTTCCTTGTTTGACATGTTCATCAAAAGTCTAATTTGTTGAATTTTAGTTTTAGAACCACAAATGTGCATGTTTTCTTTTAAATAAAAAATACGTTCATATCCATTTGTTATTGTTATTAGAAAATATTACATGAACTTTGGAGGTAATTTGGAAGTCAATTCATTTCAATTAACTAACGAAAGTAAAAGTTAGAAGTTAGTGTCTGTCGGTGTTTGGAAATCGTGGTCCCGACACCAACCAGAAATGCGCTGTGTTCCCACCCTTGATGGTTGATGCAGAAGGTAATGCAATGACACAATATTATCCTGGTTCCGGTCGCAAGACCGTACGTCCAGCAAAGAAGGTGTGTGCAATGTATTATCCTGCACCAGACTGCGAGTAGTAGGGGATACAAGAAGGTTGGGAGAAGAGGCTAGGCCTCCAAGTCCCGGATGATGATGATTGAGGCAGCGTGCTAATATCGTGGAGTGTGGAGTGCGTGGGTTGTCTCTTGTTCTGTGTTCGATCAATTGATTGTTTTTTCTCCCATCTTTCTGCATGAGCGTGCGCCTCTCCTTTTATAGACCAAGGATGAGGGGTTACAGGTGTGTGTCAACGTGCAGATACAGTTGTTGCACAGTCGTTGGCGTGGCGCCGGGTGTGGCTCTGTGTCCTTGGCCACTGTTGCGTGGCGTTGCCATCCCTGTGATGGATTCTTGTACTGATGGTGATGCCACAGAATGGTTTCGAGGGTCTGAGCTGACCAGCGTGCCGTAGTGACTCGTCCGTATGCCAATTCGAGGGTCCCCTATGCCTGTGCACAGCCCTTTCCGTGGAAAATTACTGCGGGAGTTGGCAGCACAGGGAGTAGGAATGACCCGGCCCTGTTCGCGTAGTGGCGGCGTGTTCGCACAACGCCGGGGATGGTCACACAGTACTCGGGATGGCCCGCCATGCCTCTGCCGTCCTTCCTCCTTATCCTGTTATTTGCTCGAGGGTCTCTCCTGCCCGTTCGAGGGCTTCGGGTCACCGGAGTTGATAGCACAGGAGCTCGGAGTGACGTGCTCTGTTCGCACAGCGCCAGCATGTCCGCACAGAGCCTCAGTTGGCAGCATAGTGACAGGAGTTGGCAGATGCGACGGGGGGTCGTGGCTGTCAGAGCGGCATGGCGAGAGATTTGCCTTTTGACTTTGGATGCACGGCGGCGACGAGCGTCATTAATTGTGTGTCGGGGCGTAGGTCTCGACCGAGGCGGAGCTTTTCCCATTCATGGGTTGCACGAGGCTCGACCCTCAAGCCTCGACCGAGACGAAGTTTTTCGATTCGCTCGAGGGGTCGCTTCCCTCGAGCGAAGCGGAGATTGAGGTGCGCGTCGAGGCCCTCAGCGACGTGCCTCGACTGGGCCTTTGACTCTTGTTGGGTCGTGGGCCTTTATTTGCTTTTCTCTTTTCTGATATGTGCATGAGTTTGGCAATAGTTAGTGTTTTAACATGGGTGCTTATCCCATAGGTTTGGGTAGCCCTAATGATCACCCCCAACAGTAGCCCCCGAGCCTTTGTTGGAGTAGGTTTAATCCGACAAAGGCTTTCATCGTGGGTGCTTCCGATCAGGGTTTCCTTGAAGAATTCCCCCTAGCGCACCCGCGGGTGTAGCCCCCGAGGCCTTGGAGGAGTGGATATTCTCCTGCAAGGGCTGTCAGCGTTTCTCGCCCTCGTGAGTTACAGCATATTTCGTCTTCAAGGAACTTGATCTTGTGGCACGAGGAGCCCCCGTGCCCTGGCCCTAGCAAGGTCGATCAGGGGTGATCCTCGACTTCGAGTTATGACCCTCGTCGCCCCGTTCGTGGGGAGGAGGGTTGATGCAATCCATGCTTCCCTCGAGCGGGCTGCGAGTCATGGATGCCTCTGTGAGCTGTTAGTCGGTAATTTAAGTGGACGTCCGTGCCTCGTTCGAAAGAGGTTGGCTCGTGGTCCGGAGACACGTCTCATAATAGCACTTGTGGAGGTTTGCTAGGTAGGGCTCGACCCCGTTCGATAGGGGTTGAGGGCTCGTTGCTCTCCCTCGATGGAATCCCTCAACTAGCTGCCTCCATCTGGCCTTGAATACAACATGGGGGGTGCCCTCGAACTCCGCGTTCAAGGATAGGCTCGATTGCGCGCGCCCTCAGTTGTCCCTGACTCTGTTGATCTGGGGTGCCTATCGAACCCTCGACGGGCCAGGGCTTCGAACCCCTGATCAGTAGGGCCTCGAGGAGAGGTGGCTTACCTTAGAAGCTTTCCTGCGAGCCTCAAGCATTTATTTTAGGGAATCGTGGCCGACATGGCGCGGGGCATGTGAAGCGGGCGCGCCTTTTTAGGCGGAGCGGCAGAGGCGGGGGCAATTATGACGGGACGTGGCGTCTGCGACGCCTGGGTTTTCGCGCGTGGTGGTTATCCCAACCGGTGGGGTCAGGCCATCAGTGACAGCGGCACCAACCGCATTGAATGCGGATTCCACGCGGCTGCGACGCCGGTTGCGCTTCGTTTGAGACTATAAAAGGAGGAGGCAGGGGAAAGGTTTTGCTCACCAGGCCCTTTCCTTCAGATTGCATTTGCTATTTCCAAGCGCCGCTGCCTTGTTCTTCGCCCTTCCCGCACAAGCTCCACTCGTCCGCCGCCAGCATTCACCATGGTGACCGTCACCGACCCCGCTCCATGGAGTCCGTCCATCGCCACCGACGACTACCTCGTCGGGCTGGTGGAGACCGGGGTTCTGCTGGCGAACAGCGACCCAGTGGAGCCCATGTGGATTGCGCCGCCATCGTCCCACCACGAGCCTGCTCCGCCGGAGGGCTTCGTCATCAGCCTGGCAAGGCTGCACGAGCGGGGGTTCAGAATCCCCGCTTCGGCGTTCTTCCGTGGGTTGTGCCTCCACTATGGTGTGAAGCTCCACAACTTCGCCCCCAACGCCATCTCGCAAGCGGCGGTCTTCGTCGCCGTTTGTGAGGGGTTCTTAGGCATCGAGGCCCACTGGGACCTATGGGTTCACCTCTTTCGGGGTGAGCTCCATACGGCCGCCGGTGAGTCTCGAGGGGTCCGCCGGGCCGTGCGCGCCGGGGTCCTCACTCTACAAGTCCGGGGGCAGCGCAGCGGGCTCTACATCCCGGCCACCATGACGTCCAACAACACGGACTGGGACAAGGGGTGGTTCTACCTGCGCAACATCGACAACAAACTCCCAGCGTACACCGCCAAGGTGCTGCGGGAGCGGCCGGAGGCCTGGAGCTACAGCGTCTCCCACGCCGACCGCCAGGAGCGGTTGAAGGTCTTCACCGACGCCTTCGCCGCGTTGTCGCGGGCCGGGCTGACTGCGGCGGGCGTACTCACCAACTTCAATAAGCGGCATGTCCTGCCACTGATGGAGAGGGCATTGCGCCTCGACCAGCTCAAGGCAGAAGCACCTTGGGAGGGTTCGAAGATGGAGGAGGGAAGCCTCCTCGTCGAGCACTGCATCTATCGAGCGCGGCGAGCGGTGGAGGTGTCCAAGCTCGATTGTAAGGAGGCGGCCCTGTTCGCCGTCAAGATGCGCCCCGATGCGGGGCACCTACAATTTGTAAGTTTTGGTTTGATTTAGATTCAACCTAATTTTTACCCTCGAGGGTTACTCATCGCTAATCCGCAACTTTTTTCCCCATGGGTTATCCCACAAGGGGTATCACTCCACCCCCCTCTTCCTGAAGTCCGCGAGGCGAATCGCCTCTCCGCCGAGAGGCAGAAAGCGCGTGAAACGAACCGGATCCTCAACGACGAGAATCCGACTCCCTGTACCCTCGAGATAGTCCCAGGAATAGCAGCTATCTCGTACAGAACTCATCTCAGTCGAATATCACATCCATACAACAATAAAAGATCCAATATATGACATATATAAAACATAGCGTCTGGTACAAGCCCTCCGGGCTAAATCGACAATAAGAAAACAACTGCGCAGTGGTAGCTAGAACATCAGGGACCACTCCTCCATAGGCATCCTCAGCATAGCGCGCACCCTTCAATCGTACCACCCGTCCTGGTTGAACTCGTGGTCGGGGTCTTCACCTGAGAACCCAAAGTCTGTCCCCAAGGAAAATGGGACAGGTCCACGTCACCAACCATAATATGAAGCAAGCTTTATAGTGGCCTATTATAAGGTATAGAAATAATCAAGGTTTGAGCCAGGGTTTTCTTATGCGAGCAGCAGCAATAACCCAAATTCATATCATCACCAACTCCTTCCCTCACACGCACATCCACTCCCCAAATCCAACCATCAGCCTCACATTCCCATCGGGCTCGTCCTGCCACATCAGTTTCCCGCAAACATCATCCACCAACGCCTTTCGCTCACTAGTCGACTCGGTGAGCTCCCTCCCCACCTTGTCTCATCAGCATCGCTGGACCAATCTCTCATAACCCAAATCAAAGGATGAGGTAAGAAAGCATATTCCCATGCTAGTCGGAACTTATCAGAAGCGGGTCGTCCGTAACCGTGGACACGGCTATACGTATAGTATACACTCTGTAGAGGTGGCACTCCAGGAATCCATCCGGGCTGCAAGGCTAGTCCGCAACCAACCTGAGACACAGCCCACAGCAGAGACCCTAAACAGTAACGGCGCCAATCCTGTCTCCCTGGGCTCGGGAAACATATGATCTAACATCTGCCCCAGGGATGTGAAACCTTCCCACGGGGGCCAGTCGGGGGCCGTGGTAAATCAGGGAGAGTACGCCGCAACGAGTCCCCCTTACACATATCAAGCTCGATTCTTCTACAGTCTCGGCGCCGCACTAGAGTAGGCTTGCTGGAACCCTCCCCATACTGGGTAGATGGTGAGCACGGTATTCCCACGTCCAAAGGTGGAACTCGACTCGGTCCTTAATTGTCGGTAAAGCGAGTATCAGCGTCACAAGCAATCCGCCGCAACGGTCCGCAATCGGCACCCATAACAGGTATTGCCGCCCAAACTCCTCAAATAACCCAAGTATCCATCAACCATGTACCCGCAACAGGTACCCCATAGGGACTGCCCGAGTGCAGTCCCCTAGCACCCCGATCAAACGATCGAGTTGTTATTACTCGCTTACACCGCCTAGCTGCACTACTCCTCCCATACCACCCACAACTCACGCCAAGAGGATCAAATCACAACCATCCCAACACATGCATAGCATAGCATATTCCATAAAGTGAGTAGTAGGTAGCAAGGTAGCAGGATATTATCAAAGGCAGTGCAGCTTTATCATGCGAGTAAAGTAAAGCGCTAGCATACTAGTTGCATGTCTAATAGGTATTTTAGAGTTTGGTCGGGCGTGAACCTGGGCAAAAGTCTTCGTCAAAGCAGTTGTCGTAGTGGTCTGGCTCCTCCTGACTCTCCGGAACTCCTAGGGTTGCGGAAAAATAAAATAAGGCGCGGCTACTAGCAAAGAAACACCAAAACAGTGATGCAAGAAGTTCCAAAGAACACCAAACTCTACACTAACACGTAGGTCATGATTTTAGAAAAATATAGAAACTGGTTTCATATTTTTCTGAGCTACGGTTGATTTATTATTAATTTTACAAGTTTAAATCATTTTCTGAAAATATTAAATAATTTCCGAAAAAGAAAACAGACAGAAATTAGCCTGCTGACGTCAGCATGACGTCATGCTGATGTCAGCAGTGGGGTCCGCCTAGGATGACGTCAGCAGTGGGCCCTGCTGACGTCAGCGTGGACTGGTCAACGGTCAACGGGTCAACGGTCAGCTCTGGTCAGTGAGCCCCAGCGGTCAGTGACACACAATGTATGACATGTGGGCCCCATACGTCAGCGCAGTTATTAGAAAAGAAAAAGAAAAAGAACGCGCTGGGCTGGAACTGGGCCGAAAGAAAAGTTCAGGGGTGGATTTCAGACTTGGATGCGAACTTTTGGCCCAAGAAGGCTAGGCTGTCGGACCCGCTCGGGTGGACTTGGTCCACGGTGAGCCGAGTCACAGGTTCACGGTGCACCGGGCGCACGGATCTGGTGTGGCTGCCACGGGATCCTCTGCGGCCGGCTGTGCGTGATGCTGGTGTGGTCGGCTGTGTGGCTGCTCCCGGCTCGCGAACGCGCGCGTGGCGGCGCGGCGCTCGACGATCACCGGTGCGCAACGACGGTGTGGCGAGGTCGGCGATCGAGCGCTAAGGCTTCGGCTTGGTTTGGTACGCTCGCGCGAGACTTCGGCAGCCCGAGCCCGCGGCGGTTCCTGCCGATACGAGGACGTGTTCAAGCGATGGTGAGGTGCGGCGGCGACGGTGCTCACGGGTGCTCCGGCGTCCCAGCTCCGTGATGGCTCTCGCGTGCAAGCTAGCAGGGCTTCGGTTTGGTGGAACGACAGCACGACGATTTGGTTCATTTGGCTCGCGCAAACGCAGTACAAGCTTGAGGCTTATCCACGCCGCGGTCATGGCGCCTGCGCCCTCCGAGCATCCTCGGTGCGTGGCGATTTGGCGGCCGGGTTAGCAAAGCGGCGGCAACGGCTGTGGTGTGGAGTAGCGGCGTGACAGGTTCCTGCAAAGATCGTCGGCCACGGCTCGAAGGCCGGGTCCCAGAGATGGCTAGCACGGCGGAGCGGCGGCGCTTCGCCGGAACAAGGGAGAAAAGAGAGAGGCACGGCGGCGGCTCACCTAGGGTTACGTAGGCGATCGCTGCAGCTCGGGGTAGTGCTCGCGGTGCTCCTCCGGTGCTCGTGCTCCTCTTCTCGTCCCGGGTCCGGCTCCTCTTCGGCGTTCCCACGGGCGGCGGCGATGGCTTCGGCGGCGGCGTCATGATGCGGCTCCGCTCCGGCTCCTCTCCTCTTCCTCCTCTCCTCCTCTGGTCCTCCTCCTCCCTCTCCTCCCTCGAATCGTGGACAGAAACCCCAGTGGGGCGGCGGCGGCTCAAGGGGGAAAGGGCTCCATGGCGGAGATTTTATAGGGCGGCGGCTAGGGCAACCCGGCTTGGACGGCGAGATGGCCCTCCCTCTTGACCTCAACCACGTGTCCGCATCGCGACGGGCCGCATAGGAGCGATGGGACAGGCTGGGGTGGTTGGATCACGGGCACACGCAAGGGAGAGACCGGGCGGCGCCGGCGTGAGAGAGAAGGGGAAGGAAGAAGAAAAGGCTGACAGGCCGGGCCCACACGTCAGCGAGAGAAAGGAAGGGAGAAGGGGCGCGCGGGAGGAGCTGGGCCGCGCTGGGCCGAAAGGCCGGCTGGGCCGGTTGGCAGGCTGGCTCGGGAAAGGAAATTCGAGGGTGGTTTCCGGACTTTGGCTACGGGTTTCGGCCCAACAGGGTTAGGTTTAGGTTTTAATTAGTTAGGTTAGTATTTGTTTGAATTCAAATCTAGAATTTGAATTCAAACACAACCAAAAATCCAATAAAACCAAATTAACTCCAAATCACATCTATTTGGTCCTTAGCACTTCAAATTATTTTAAATTTGAATTTAAATTGCCTAAGAATTTAGGGAGCAATTAGAAGACACTCTTATATGTTTGTTGACAAAATTCACCAAAAAATTTTTAAATTCATATTTTTGCATTCAACAAATCCTAAGGGAATTTTTAGGGTTGTTACAGTCTCCCCCCCTCACAAGAATCTCGTCCTCGAGATTTGTGGTTACCTATGGTTTAAACAAGTGGGGGTATCTCTCTTTTAGTACTGACTCTTTCTCCCATGTAGCCTCCCTTTCTGTATGGTTGCTCCACTGCACTTTGCAAAATGGGATAGCTGTGCTTCTGGTCTCTTTGACTGCTCTGTCTAGTATCTTCTCTGGGTACTCTAGGTACTCCAAGGTGTCTTGTAGGTCCAATGTCTTTGTCTTGACCTCATGTTCTGGTAATCTTAGACACTTCCTCAACTGAGATACATGGAACACTGGGTGTACTCCAGCTAGGTCCTCTGGTAGGTCTAGCTTGTAGGCTAGCTTTCCTATTCTCTCCAGTATCTGATACGGTCCCACAAAATGGGGTGCTAGCTTCCCTTTCACTTGGAATCTCTTATGCCCTCTAAGGGGTGACACTTTTAGGTAGACGAAGTCCCCTACTTTGAACTCTAGATCTCGTCTCCTCTTATCCGCATAGCTCTTTTGTCGGCTCTGAGCTGCCTTCAGGTGCTCTTGGATCTTGGCCACATTTTCTTCTGCCTCTACTATCATATCAGGTCCAAAGAATGTTCGTTCTCCCACCTCTGACCACATTAGAGGCGTTCTGCATTTTCTGCCATATAGTGCCACAAAGGGGGACATCTGCAGGCTGGCCTGGTAGCTGTTGTTGTAGGAAAATTCTGCATACGATAGACTCTTCTCCCAGTCTGTGCTGTAAGCTAGAACACATGCCCTCAACAAATCTTCAAGAATCTGGTTCACTCTTTCGGTCTGCCCATCTGTCTGAGGGTGGTAAGCTGTGCTATATTCCAAGGTTGTCCCGATGGCTTGATGTAGGCTTTTCCAGAACTGAGCTGTGAATTGTGGTCCTCTGTCTGACACAATACTTTTTGGTGCCTCATTCTGCTTAAGAATGTTGTCTATATATAGCTCTGCTAGTTTGCTCACTGGGTATGTGCCTTTGACTGGTATGAAGTGGGCTACCTTTGTCAGCCGATCAACTATAACCCAAACGGCATCATTCCCTTTCTGAGTGCGAGGTAGGCCAACCACGAAGTCCATGCTGATATCTTCCCACTTCCACATTGGAATTTCCAGTGGTTTCAGCAGTCCTGCTGGCCTTTGATGTTCTGCCTTGATTCTTCGACAAGAGTCGCACTTGGCTACATACTCGGCTATGTACTCTCTCATTTTCTTCCACCAGAACTTATCCTTCAGATCTTGATACATCTTGGTGCATCCTGGGTGTATCGAGTATTTGGACTCGTGAGCCTCTGAAAGAATTGTCCTCCTGATTTCCTTGTCTTGCGGTACACAGATACGGTCTTTCAGCCATACTGTCTCTGCTTCATCTACCCAGAAGTCAGGTGCCACTCCTCGCTGGATATCCTCTTTTACTTCTTGGATTTCTGGACACTTTCCTTGAGCTTCTTTGATTCGGTCTTCCAGGTTGTACTTCACCCTAATTTCCTGGGGTTTTCCTTCTTCTACTAGCTCGAGTTTCAGCATGTACAATTCCTTTGCTAGTTCTGGCTGACTTTCTTCTATCATCAAGTTGTTGCAATAACTCTTTCGGCTCTAGGCATCTGCCACTACGTTAGCTTTGCCAGGATGGTAGTGTATCTCCAAATCGTAATCTTTGATCAGTTCTAACCACCTTCTCTGCCTCATGTTCAGTTCGGATTGGGTGAAGAAATATTTCAAGCTTTTGTGATCTGTGTAGATATCGCACTTGTTGCCAATGAGGTAGTGCCTCCAGATCTTCAATGCATGTACCGTGCACTGGTGGCAGCGGAAGTGACTGTGCCCCCGAGGGGGCGAAGCCAGGAGACCCTGACGTCATCGCGGGGTAGGGGGTCTCGAGCAGCTCGGCGCCCTTGACGGCGCGAGCCACCCCCACCCCCCCAAGCACCGCGGCGACCACCCCGGGGGTTCAGGCTCGAGGCCCGCCCGCGCCTGGGGCGGACAAGGGGGCCGCGGCCCCAGGGGCCACGAGGGCACGAAGCCCTGCACCGGTGGCCACGAGGCCCGCGAGCGGGTCCCCACCGCCGAGGGGCCGAGGTCGTTCGGGGGCTCCGCAGCCCCCGACCAACAAGAAGCGCAAGTTGAGCGGCCTCCTTCGGGTTCGGTGAGTTTCATCTTCTTCTCTTGGTCATAGATTGTCGGTGTTTTTAAACTAATTCTTTAATTTTATCATCTGTCAGCCAACCCGGGCCGCCACCATCACTCCTGCTAGCGCCCACCAAGGTGCTGAAGGCGTCAACGCGCTCCACGCCGCGTTCGGCGGCGCCACCCCTGTCGGGAGTGCCCCGGCCGACGGAGATCGTCGCCCGGTACCAAGTGGCCCTGGTGCGAGGGGTCGCCCGGTCAAGGGAGCAGGCGGTGGCTGGGGAAGCTTCGGCCGCAGCGGGCGAGGACCGGACTGGGGAGGTGACCGCGGCCCCCCACGCGGAGGAGGCGGCCCCCGTCATTGCGGGGGCGAGCGAGACCCCCGCGCCGACCGATTGCGCGGTGGAACCGGAAGGTGCAGGCCGCATCGGAGATGCGGCTCAGACCGCGGCCGGGGGTAGCCGCATGGAGGAGGAGGAAGCGCCAGGGGCGGGGACCGCGATGGTGGCCCTCCGGACCACCCTCGAGGGCGGCCACGAGGCGGAGGAGGAGCGGGCGCCGGGTTTACAGGAAGGGTCCTGGAGCCCCTTGGAAGAGAGGACGGTGGAGCCTCTGCCCCGCATCCCAGCCTTCGAGGCCTGGGGCAATCAGGGGATCGGTCGGCGTGGTGTCCCCCCTGCCATGATGAGAGCCGCCGAAGCTGAGCGGCTCATTTGGGAGGAGCAGCAGGGCCTGGGGACCATGATCCAGCAAGCCCTGAACCAGTTCCTCGACCTCCACCTAGGCCGAGGCTTCGACGTCCACCTGGTAAGTGCCCCGATTGTTAACTTCATTGCGTTCTTTGTGTCTTCCCCTTTCTCTGATTCTTATCTGTCGATGCGCCAATGGAAGAGCCTGAGGGAGATGGCCGGCCGGAGGGTCGCCGAACTTGCTGAAGTGCACACCGAGCTGCACCAGCTGAGGGAGGCTCTGGCCCATGCCAAGCGGGAGCGCGACCGCGAGAAGACTCTGGCCGTGGAGACGGCTGACGAGGTCCTCCGACAGGGGCATGAGCTCCATCGGCGGACCGAGGCGCTGGCGGCGCTCGAGGTTGAGCTTCAGCAGGAGCGCGCCGCCCTCGCCGAAGCCCGGGGGCAGCTGCAGCAGCGGGATACGGCCCTCGCAGTGGCTAAGGCCCAGCTGAAGACCCAAGGTGAGGCCGTTGACCTTCTCGAGACGTGGTTATCACCGAGCTGCGGGCCTCTGTCGCGGCCCAGCAAGGCGAGATGGCCACACTCCGGCAGGAGGCCGATGCCACGCGGGAGGATCTGACGCAGAAAGAGAGGCTGACGGAGGGTAAGCTTGTTACCAACATATCCTTGATTCAAATTTAGTTTTTTGAAACTTATCTGAATTCGCTTTTGGGTTTTCAAAGCTGCGGAAGGTGGCGGAGGAGACTTCCTCGCAGGCGGAGTCCCACCAGGTGGCCTATTCGAAGGCCCAGGAGGACCTCGAGGCGCTACGGGATGTAGCCCTCGCCGTCTGCAGGGAGGTCGAGGCCAGAAGCCCCCAAGTCCCAATCGGGCAGCTCGGTGGCCAGCCGCCTAAGGTCCTTGGGCGGCTGCGTCACTGAGCGCCTGAAGGGGGCTCTCCGCCTCGGCGTGCAGAAGACCCTCGGGGTTATTTCGACACACTTCGTCGTAGACCTCGAGGTAGTGAGCGCCGGGTACGTGGTGGCGGATGACCTCGACGACGACGATGCGTTGGCCGTCGTGGAGAGCGTCGACGCCGGTGCCGCTGTTCCTGCTGCCGCCTTGTCGCAGATCTTTGAGGGCGACCTCCTCCCCGACGCCGAAGACGAAGAAGCCGCTGCCCCCGAAGGCCCTGCTCCCTGAGTAGCTTGGAACATTTATGTAATAATTAGATTTGTGTTTTGGAATGATATGCTTGTCAAACAATTTAATGTTTTAAGCATGCACTTGAGTTTTATTGAACGTCATTTTCTTTATCACGTTTTCTCGCTGAATTTGCAAAGGGCTCGATGAGGGAGGTTTCATTCATAGACTAACTTTAGCGTAGGGTGGCGAGGGGGATGTCGTATCCTTTCGAAGGCGTAGGCGGTCCCTCGACTCAGCCGGCCCTTGGCCTCAGTAAATCTATGCCTCGAATTGTCTTTTGGCATTTACTGGAGACGAACATGATGATAGAATTTTGAATGAAAAAACCTTAAAATTGGGAAAAATTTAGGAGGGGGAGCCCCCCGAATTAGCCCCCGAGTGTGACTTGGCTTTTTCGAGGGTGAGCCAAGTCTCACTCATTTAAGATCTTTATTTATTCATTTATTGATATAAGTAAAAATGTACATGAATGCTTGGAAACTTAATGGTAGAAGCGACGTAGCTGTTGAATATTCCAAGCGTTCGCGAAAATTTTGCCTTTCTCGTTCGCGAGCTTGTATGTGCCTGGTTTGAGGACCTCGGCGACGATGTAGGGCCCTTCCCACGGCGGCGTGAGCTTGTGGCGTCCTCGATTATCTTATCGCAGTCTTAGCACCAGGTCCCCTTTGTTGAGGTCTCGACATCGAACCTTCTGTGCTTGATATTTTCGAAGGGACTGTTGGTACCGTGCTGAAAGTAGGAGCGCCACGTCTCAAGCCTCGTCCACTTGATTGAGTGAGTCTTCACGAGCTTGCTTGTTCTGCTCTTCTTTGTAGGTTCTAAGCCTCGGGGACCCATATTCCAAGTCCGTGGGGAGGATAGCCTCGGTGCCATAGACGAGGAAAAACGGGGTGAAACCCGTGGCTCTGCTCGGGGTAGTTCTGAGGCTCCCGATTACCGAGGGTAATTCCGACACCCATTTTCCACCAAATCTGTTCAGCTTGTTGAATATTCTTGGCTTGAGGCCTTGTAAAATCATGCCATTGGCACGTTCTACTTGGCCATTTGTCTGTGGATGTGCCACGGCCGACCAATCCATGTGGATATGGTGGTGATCACAGAATTCCAAGAATTTCTTGCCTGTAAACTGGGTGCCATTGTTAGTAATTATCAAATTAGGGACCCCAAACCTGTGAATTATATCCGTGAAGAACTGCACGACATGTTCAGATCTGATGTTGGTGATGGGTCGAGCCTCGATCCATTTCGAGAACATGTCGATGGCCACAATCAGATGTGTGAAGCCTCCGGGCGCTGCTCACATTGGCCCGACGAGGTCGAGCCCCCACACAGCGAATGGCCATGTGATAGGGACGGTTTGCAATACATGGGCTGGGAGATGAGATTTGCGAGCGTAGAATTGACACCCTTCGCAGGTGCGCACGATTTCGTTGGCATCAGCGACAGCCGTGGGCCAATAGAAGCCCTGGCGAGATGCATTGCCCACGAGGGTGCGGGGCGCCGCATGGTGGCCGCATATGACGGCGTGGATGTCTCGAATGAGCTCCCTTCCCTCAGGAATGGGAATGCATCGCTGCAAAATTCCCGAGGGGTTGCGCTTATACAATTCCTTATCAATAATGACGAACGACTTGGCCCTTCTTCTGACGCGTCGAGCCTCGGTTCGATCCGAGGGTAGCTCCCCGGTCGATCCAGGCGATATATTGATCGCGCCAATCTCGAGATGATGGGGCCTCATCGATCTCCATAATTTCACCATCGTCCACCGAGGATATATCCTGGCTCGAGGCTTCGGGTTCCTCTCTCGATGGATCCTCGTCCATGGGCTCGATGCCCGCAGCCCCTGAGGCTTCGGCCTTCGAGGGAGCATCAGGAGCTTTGGGAGTAGGCTTGAGGTTGATGCTCGGCTCTGCTAAGTCGCGGGCGAACACGTTCGGTGGAACAGTGATCCGACCTGACGCGATTTTGGCCAACTCAACGGCTTCCTCATTGTATTTTTGCACAATGTGGTTGAGCTCGAGGCCATGGAATTTGTCCTCGAGCCGGCGTACTGCGTTGCAGTACGCTTTCATTTCTCATCGTGACAGCTTGCCTCCTTCATAACCTGATCGATGACCAGTTGTGAATCTCCCCGGATGTCAAGGCGTTTGACACCCAACTCTATAGCTATATGAAGCCTGGCGAGCAGAGCCTCATACTCGGCCATATTGTTGGACGCTGGAAAGTGCAAGCGCACCATGTGTCTTATGTGTTCTCCGAGGGGTGAGATGAAGAGCAGGCCCACGCCTACACTGGTTTTCATCACCGACCCATCAAAGTACATGATCCAACATTCTGCTTGGATCTGGGGTGGGGGCAGATGTGTGTCCGTCCACTCTGCCACAAAATCCGCCAAGATCTACGATTTGATTGCCTTTCGAGGGGCATAAGTGAGGGTTTCGCCCATCAATTCCATGGACCATTTGGCTATTCTACCCGAGACATCCTGATTGCGGAGTATCTCCCCCAGGGGGAAAGATGAGACCACGGTGACAGGATGAGCCTCGAAGTAGTGGCGCAGCTTGCGCCGTGCTAGCACTATTGCGTAGAGCAGCTTTTGGATTTGTGGAAATCGTGTCTTGGTTTCAATCAATACTTCGCTGATGTAATACATCGGCCTTTGGACAAGTAGAGCGTGTCCCTCCTCGATTCTCTCTACGACAATGACTCCGCTGACTACTTGAGTCGTTGCGACTACGTAGAGGTAGAGGCGCTCGCCCTCCTTAGGTGGCGTTAAAATTGGTGCTCGTGCGAGATATGCTTTTAGCCCGTTGAGGGCTTTCTGGGCCTCAGGGGTCCAAGAAAAATGATCGTTCTTTTTTAGGAGTTGGTACAGGGGCAAGCCTTTCTCGCCGAGACGCGAGATGAACCGGCTTAGGGCTGCAAGGCATCCCAATACCCTTTGTACCCCCTTTAGGTCTCGGATCGGTCCCATCTGCTCAAGGGCCAAGACTTTTTCAGGGTTGAGCTCAATGCCTCGCTGAGAGACTATGACACCCAAGAGCATGCCTCGAGGCACCCCAAAGACGCATTTCTCCGGATTTAGTTTCACCCCGTTAGTCCGGAGACAATCAAACGCAATGTGCAAATTGTTTACCAGGTCGTTCGCCTTCCTGGATTTTACAACGATATCGTCAACGTATGCCTCTATAGTCCGTCCGATATGATCCCCGAAAACACGAAGCATACACCGTTGGTATGTGGCTCCGGCGTTTCGAAGACCAAATGGCATCGTGACATAGCAAAAAATGCCAACATGCGTGATAAAAGAAGTTGCGAGCTGGTCAGAAACTTTCATCTTAATTTGGTGGAAACCAGAATAAGCATCAAGGAAACAAAATAGCTCACATCCCGCAGTTGAATCCACAATTTGATCGATACGTGGTAAAGGAAAAGGAACTTTTGGACATGCTTTATTTAAACCAGTATAATCTATACACATCCTCCACTTCCCATTCTTTTTATTAACTAAAACAGGATTAGCGAGCCAGTTATGGTGAAATACCTCCTTGATGAATCCAGCCTCGAGGAGCTTGCGCAGCTCTTCACCAATGGCCCGACGCTTTTGCTCGTCGAAGCGTCACAGGCGTTGAACCACCGGCTTGGAGTGGGGCAGGATGTCAAGGGAGTGCTCGGCGACCTCCCTCGGTATGCCTGGCATATCCGAGGGGCTCAACGCGAAGATGTCAGCGTTGGCGTGGAGAAAGTCGACGAGCACCACCTCCTATTTGCCATCGAGGCTCGAACTGACCCTCACTGTCTTGTCGTTGGGGATGCTAGGGTCGAGGGGCACAGCCTTGGTGTGCTCTGCGGGCTCGAAACTGCCAGCATGCTTCGAAGTGGAGCCAATGGTCTCGTTCGCCATCTTCTCCAGGTCTGCGATGAGAGCCTCGTCCTCGGCGAGTCCCTCAGCGCTCTCAACGCATTCCATGTCGCATATGTAGGCATGCTCGAACGATGGCGCCACTGTGATGACACCCTTTGGCCCCGGCATCTTCAGCTTGAGGTACGTGTAGTTCGGAATGGCCATGAACTTGGCGTAGCATGGGCGGCCAAGGATGGCGTGGTAGGCACCTCGAAATCCCACCACTTCGAAGGTCAGGGTCTCCCTGCGGAAGTTGTCAAGCGTGCCGAAGCAAACAGGCAGATCGATCTGCCCAAGGGGCTGAACTCGCTTTCCCGGCGCAACGCCATGGAACGGCGCTTTGCTGGGGCGTAGTTTGTCCCTCCTGATGCCCATGAGCTCCAAAGTCAAGACATACATGATGTTGAGGCTGCTGCCTCCATCCATGAGTACCTTGGAGAACCGAGTGTTGCCGATGATGGGATCAATGACGAGCGGGTACTGCCCCGGGTTTGGGATGTAGTTGGGTGATCCTCTCAACTAAAGGAGATGGTCTCCTCCGACCAGTCGAGGTAGGATGGCCCGGCCTTGTGTATGGAGAACACCTCTCGGCGCTCGCACTTGCGCTGTCGAGGCGTCATGTTTGCCGTTGGCCCCCCGAAAATGAAGAAGATGTTCTCCACCTCTGGGAAGCCTTGGCCTCCCCCGTCGCCCGTGTCCTTTTTCCCCACATCTTCCTTCGAAGCGGCGCGATTGAAATATTCCACATTGCTCGAGGGTGTGGGTTACGACGCCCTTGTGATAAGGGCAAGGTTTCTTGAGCATGTCATCGAAGACGCCGCCTCCTCGAGGGGGCCTCGAGGAGCTTTGGGCGCAGGGTAGACTGCGAGGATTTCGTCGGGGTCCTCAGTCCGCTCTTGTCGGCGCGAGGCCTTTTGGGGCTTCTTACCCTTCTTGCCTTGTTTCTGTTTCTTTGTGGAGCCTTTGGACTTGCTACCCTCCGCGGGCGTTTCTTCCGTCTGTTTCCCCTCCTGCCATCGAAGATGGCTCCAACCGCCTCCTTGCCAGAGGCAAAGTTTGTGGCGACATCGAACAACTCGTTGACGCTGGTAGGAGGGCTTCGTCCCAACTCACGCACCAAGTCCCAGCAGGTTGCGCCCTCGAGGAAGGCATGGATGACCTCGGAGTCACCTACGCTTGGGAGCTTGGTGCAGCACTTGGAGAAGCGGCGGATGAAATCACGAAGGGACTCATTGGATGTTTGGCGACACCCTCGAAGGTCCCACGAATTTCCAGGGCGCACGTAAGTACCCTAGAAATTACCCATGAACATCTTCACGAGTTTGTTCCAATCGTGAATTTGGTTCGCGGGTAGGTGTTCGAGCCATGTCCGCGCAGAATCCGCCAAATGGAGTGGCAAGTTGCGGATGATCATGGCCATCGTCGGTCGTGCCACCCTGTAGACAGGCGAGGCAGTAGTCGTTGAGCCATACCTTGGGCTCTGTTTCCCCCGAGTACTTGGTGATGGTTGTTGGTTGCCGGAATCGTGCGGGAATCGGGGCCGCACGAATCTCCCGGCCAAACACCCGGGTTCCCGGGGATTCCGGTGTTGGGCTCTTGTCTTCATCGCTGTCGTAGCGGCCTCCACGTCGAGGGTGGAAGCCACGAGATGTGCCATCCCACTTTTTTCTGTTGAGGATGTTGCGGGCATCGTCGTCACTGGTATCTCCGCGTGTATCAAGGATTCGCTCCTTGAGAGGCTTCTTCCCGATGCGTTCGTGCACCGAGGGTGCCTTCCCCTTATTTGATGACAGGGGTGGCACCACATCATCCCTTCATGGGGTTCGTGCCGATCCCTCGTGCTCCCGCATACCTCCACCGATTTTCGGACCGGCTGAGTTGCGTATGCGGGAAGCTGAGCTTTCGTCTTGCTGCACAACTGCTTGCTCGATGAGGAGCCGCGCCTCTCGGCGCAGGTTTCGGCCTTCAGGCGTCGAGGGCTTCGGCATGACCCGGATCAAGGTCACCGCAACAATGAGCTTTCGCCCTGGCTAACGCGAGTGGGTTGTCCACATCGTCATCAGCCTCGATGCGGGCTCGGGCTACGCGCCCGGCCTCCCTGGCATGCGCGCCGCGCATAGGGCGGTTGTCCTCAAGCATTGCCCGGAGCTTATGGACTTGTTGGCGCTCTTCCTCGAGCTTGGCCTCAAGTTCGCGGACTTGGGCTACCTGCGCTTGCGCAAATGCAGCATTGTTAGGTGCCTGCTCGTTATTCTTGGCTCCCACTGGTTCTCCTGCCCTGTCATCTTCGTCACCCCTTCCCGGGAAGACGACGAAGCACTCCCTGGAGGGATCATAATCCCTCTCAATAGAGTCATCGGAGCAGGTTAGGCAATAATCTGCTGCAGCCTAGAATGACATAAAGGCCTCACGATCGTGAAGCCCTGAGTAGTCTCGTTCGGGGACCCTGTGGCCACTCTCCTGTGCCTCACTGTTAGAGTCGGGGTAGTCATCGTCTAGCGAAGTTGCAATGAGGTTGCGAATTGAGAGCAGATGGTGCCCCGGCAGATCCTCATACGCTGTCATGTCCATGCCAACTGACGAGGAGTTAGTCATGATTGTGGTGTGCATCTCGCCGGGGACTTGCGACGGGTCAGCCGTGCTATCCCCGGCAGAGTGCGACGTTGTGCCTAGTGTCACTGGCTGGATATTGTTTGCCGCTGTCGCAGGGTCTGGTGTGCTGGCCTCAACCCGCTCGGGGGAGCCGGTGCTGGCCGCTCTGCGTCGTTCCGCGCCCGTTCGCCGCGTGCGTTGGCGCGAACGCTTCCTGCGTGGCGGTGGTGGTGACGGGAGTGGCACTGGCGTGCCCACACCAGCGCTCCTCGTAAGGAGCTGCATGTGGTAGCCATTGCCAGTCACCCCGAACTCGAGACTCCCGAACCGGATTTCAAATCCGGCGGGAAGTGGGTCCGTAGTCCCCATCGAAAAGGGGTTGTCGCGTACGACACGGGTTGCCATCAAGGGAGATAGTGGATGATGTGGTCGATCACAACGCTCCCCCTACCTGGCGTGCCACTATCGGTGTTTGAAAATCATGGTCCCGACACCAACCAGAAATGCGTTGTGTTCCCACCCTTGATGGTTGATGCAGAAGGTAATGCAATGACACAAGATTATCCTGATTCCGGTTGCAAGACCGTACGTCCAGCAAAGAAGGTGTGTGCAATGTATTATCCTGCACCAGACTGCGAGTAGTAGGGGATACAAGCAGGTTGGGAGAAGAGGCTAGGCCTCCAAGTCCCGGATGATGATGATTGAGGCAGAGTGCGTGGGTTGTCCCTTGTTCTGTGTTCGATCGAATGATTGTTTTTTCTCCCGTCTTCCTACATGAGCGTGTGCCTCTCCTTTTTATAGACCAAGGAGGAGGGGTTACAGGTGTGTGTCAACGTGCAGATACAGTTGTTGCACAGTCGTTAGCATGGCGCCGTGCGTGGCTCCTTGTCCTTGGCCACTGTTGCGCGGCATTGCCGTCCCTGTGATGGATTCTTGTATTGGTGGTGACGCCACGGAATGGTTTTGAGGGTCTGAGCTGACCAGCGTGCCGTAGTGACTCGTCCGTATGCCAATTCGAGGGTCCCCCATGCCTGTGCACAGCCCTTTCCGTGGAAAATTACTACGGGAGTTGGCAGCACAGGGAGTAGGAATGACCCGGCCCTGTTCGCGTAGTGGCGGCGTGTTCGCACAGCGCCGGGGATGGTTGCACGGTACTCGAGATGGCCCGCCATGCCTCTGCCGTCCTTCCTCCTTATCCTGTTATTTGCTCGAGGGTCTCTCCTGCCCGTTCGAGGGCTTCGGGTCACCGAAGTTGGTAGCACAGGAGCTCGGAGTAATGTGCTCTGTTCGCACAGCGCCAGCATGTCCGCACAGAGCTTCGGTTGGCAGCATAGTGACGGGAGTTAGCAGATGCGACGGGGGGTCGTGGCTGTCAGAGCGGCGTGGCGAGAGATTTGCCTTTTGACTTTGGATGCATGGCGGCGACGAGCGTCATTAATTGTGTGTCGGGGCGGAGCTCTCGAACGAGGCGGAGCTTTTCCCATTCGTGGGTTGCTCGAGACTCGACCCTCAAGCCTCGACCGAGACGGAGTTTTCCGATTCGCTCGAGGGGTCGCTTCCCTCGAGCGAAGCGGAGATTGAGGTGCGCGTCGAGGCCCCCAGTGAGGTGGCTCGACTGGGCCTTTGACTCTTGTTGGGCCATGGGCCTTTATTTACTTTCCTCTTTTCTTATATGTGCATGAGTTTGGCAATAGTTAGTATTTTAACAAGGGTGATTATCCCATAGGTTTGGGTACCCCTAATGATCGCCCCCAACAGTGTCAAATAGACAACGAAAAACCTTTCAGGGCTAAAAAATAATTAAGATTTGTTTTAGTATTAAATAAGAAATTTCTCCATAGAAGAAAGATAAAAAGGACCGCGTTAATCCATGACCCGCTATAGTCAAAAGCGTGACCCCACGAGCCTTCAAAATAGTACAACACAACAACAGTGAGGCGATGAAATTTTATTGCTATGTGTTGGCACTCCTTACAGCCTACAGATAAATCCGCAAGCGGACGGATACCGATGTAGCTTTCACCCGGGAGTATTCCAAGGTATCGATTTCCATGGGGAACGAGAAGTGAACTTATTCTAAACTTAGTTGTCCAAGGGTTATGGAATGGGATGGATGAAGTGGATGACAACAACAAAGAGGGAAGAGAAGCGATGAGATGGTAGAGAGGGTACGAGTCTGATAGAGGCACTCTACTGATTAACTAAGCGGATCAGAGGGTACAGATAGATACTTGCTTCGGGACAATAGAACCTATGACACGCAGAAAGGGATGAGAAGGGGTGTCACCAATCCTACACTCTGGGATCCTGCAGGCCGAGACGAACGTGATGGACTACGTAGGCCGTATAGGGCTGTCACCACCTAACGGCTACCACCTCCGTAGACTCGGAGACAAACTAAGTTAACCTCAAGTATAGGCACCACGCCTACACTAGTCGGTTAATACTTATCTCCTATAGAAAGACAAGCACCCAAGCCAAGCAACCAGTATACAATTATACTAATCAACTAAGCATTGAACGAAGAACCAGCAAGTAAATAAAAGTAGAACTGACTGCTCAATTAATCAGGAAGAGATACAAGAGTTATCAGACACGACCCGGATGTTACTCGAAGCAGAGTCGCATCCGTAGAGGTACAGCTGGAAGAGGGGCCGACACTCCGGCTCCTCTCCGGACGCTCACCTCTCCTCTCTCCCTATCTTCTAAGTATGAAAGTGGCAGAGCTTCGCTAAGGAAATCCTCTCTTGTGTTGTGTGCTTTTGCAGGTGCTGGAGGCCTCCTTTTATAGCAAGGAAGGGTGGTGGAAGAAGGAGTAGTGGCCACGGGACCTCAGGGGCGGTTCCGGGCCATTCGGGCGAAGATGCCGGGTTCGGCCAAAGGGGATCAGTTCGGCCGAACTCCCCAGTTCGGCCGAACCACCCATTTGCACCGCCTCGGCCTCCAACGCTCCAGATTTCTTCCCCAGGTCACTTGTGGGTCGGTTGGGCTTCGGCCGAATCCTGGAAGTTTGGCCGAATGGGTTCGGGTGCCCGTCTACCCTTGGATCCACCGCCTTTGTGCTGAGGTTGATCCTGACGGTCCACATATGCCCGGGGTCTTGGTAAATCACGTGTGTTTAGGTCCTGATACGCTCCGGGAATGAGGGTGGTGTTCGGTCGAGTCATGAGACTCGGCCGAACGCACCATTTTGGGTGGTTTTACCCCGACATTGGCAACCTGCCTCCTGGAATCACATAAACACCAAAACTTGTGAAAATGATCAGAAATAATCCCTATATCTATGGTGTGTGATTCCATTGTGTTTGTTTTATACTCGGTTGGTGGTCGAAAATCGGTCCGTAACGACCGCCAACACTATGTTATGAAACGAGACCTCCGTAAGCAGAGGGAAGGGTGGGTCACATTTATTTGCTTTTCTATCATTTTCAATATACTATTTCTTTCACGTACGGGTTTCGATTTTTATTCCGTTTTCGGCCTTGTGATCCTTATGATGAGATGTACCAAACAAGACCCACTTTGATATGTTTTTAAGACATTTTAGTTGTACTATCAATATATGTGTAGTGGTACTAATAATTTATATAGACATATTGTATCAACCTATGTATATATTAGATGGCAACTTATGTGTATCAACTTATGCTGAGAGGCAGTGTATCAGCTTACCTATATAATATAATTATATGTAGACTAATATAAACTTACAAATTGTTTATATTAACTTACATATGTATAGCAATATCAGTTTATGTAGAGGTAATGTATCGGTTTATGCGTATTTCATACAGAGTTTATTTTTAGGTTATTTTTTATACTTATAACTTTTATTTAGTGGTACTAACGACTTGTATTAATATTTTGTATCAATAAATGCATATGTTAGATGTCAGATTATGTGTACCAACTTGTGTGGAGACAGTGTATAAACCTACTTAGATGCCATAGTATCGGGTGTAAAGACTAGTATTAACTTACACGTTGCAATTATGTTAAATTTTATATATAATGGTATTATCAGTCATGCATCAACATATGTAATTTTAGTAGGAACCTATGAAAACATCATTAGAAATCTAAAAACTTAAAAAATGGACAACTTATGTGTAATTTCAGTAGCAACCGATATTTATACATAAGTTGTTACGTATATAAGTTGACATGATAAATAAAATAACTTCAAAACATATACAATATGGATCTTGTTTTGTTGATCTCGTCATAAGAAACATATTCGTGGAAACGAATTAAAAACGGACAATAAATAGATAAGTTATCATAATTTTAAAAATAATATAAGGTAGCACAAAGATATTAGTTAGCTTTTATACATCAAGTCATCACGTTTCCACTACAATACTCTAGATTATATGACGCATGTAAAAGTTACCGGTCATATGGTTACTGCCTAAAGGCCACCGGCTGCGTGCGGCGCTCTAAGGGAGTGTTTGGTTCCAGAGACTAAAGTTTTAGTTCCGTCACATCAAATGGAAGAATGCTAATTAGAAGTATTAAATATAGATTAATTACAAAATACATTACATAAGCGAGCACTAATTTACAATACGAATCTATTAAGCCTAATTAATCCATGATCAGACAATATAATGCTACAGTAATAATTTGATAATTATGTACTAATTATAGGTTAATTAGGCTCGTTAGGTTTGTCTCACGGAGTAGATATGACTTATGTAATTAATTTTATAATTAATTTATATTTAATGCTACTAATTATCACTTATTTAAGGAACTAAATTAGTCCCTCGCATCCGAACACTAACAGCCCACGTGCTCAGCAAACTAGGTCGCGAGGCTCGGCGCGAGCGCGACTCCGCGCGTGATAGCATTTCCGGGAGAAAAAACTGTTGAAAAAACTGTTGGAATGCTGCGATCGGGCCAACGGCCCAGCTCGGCCGAGGAGCAAAACCAGAACGCCGGCAACCCAGGCTTTCTCAAGTACAAAAAAAATACAGGCTTTCTCTCTCTGGGCCAGTGGGTCCGTCGGCAGACGATCATTTGGATCGAAACCATCGATTCGTGGCGGGCGCGCTCGTGCGAGCACGATCCAGGCACAACCGTGCGCCCAGCGGAGCACCATGATTCCCGTCACTTGCTCCGGAATCTGCCGCACCTAAAGGCGCCCACCAGCGCGATCCGTCCATCCTCCATCGCGGCGGCGGCCACCAGCGACCCCCAAAATCAGAACAGCCTTCGCGCTCTACAGGCGGCACGGACGGGCGCTGCCCCGCCCCACGGCTCCACGCTGAACCCAAAGAAAAAGCCCGCCGGAATCCCGACGCCCAAGAGAAAAAAAGCTACCGATCGCCGATTAAACAAGCGCGGGCCAGGCCAACTCACAAACACTAGTCGGCAGATCTCGTTAGCCGGTAACCACTGCTCCATCGCCGTCGCGTGCGTGGCCGCGGAGTCGACGAAGCCACGTTATGGCTAGCCACCTAAATTTTTTTGAAAAACCACTAATAAAAATAATTTTTATCATATTTATAGATTAAATCTTTACCTCTATAAAAAATATACTCCCTCTGACTTGTTGCAGCTTCGCCCCCGCCACGGACCACGCCGTCGTCACGAGACCGGGGAACGGGCGGCGCGTAGGCTGCAGACGGGCACCGAACGGTGACTTCGATGTTTGGAGCTTTCAGCGCGGCGCCGCGCGGCGCGATCAGATTCAGACTTCCCCGGATGCCCCTCAAGTCCCATCAGGGCGGCGGCCAAGCCCTTATTTACTGTGGCGGAGCTAAGATTGGAATTAAGGGGGGCCAATTTCATACCAATCTCAATAGTTACACAATTTTTGATAAAAAAACAGCTACACAACTCATGTGATATATGCTATATTAATTATTATGTTAATCGAACATGCAGCCTTAAAAAACAAATCTAATTAGGAGAATAATTAGAATCAAACTACGGATGTGAGTGTAGACATGCATGCATAGGTGTATGTCTGTATCCATGTAAATTTGTAAGTGCTCGGGCATAAATGTATGTAGGCTGCAGTCATGCAAATTTGCAAATGGTCAGGCAGAACATACAGTAGAGCCTTGCATGGATGGCTGGGCTGTTCGCTTCTTCAGAATTTTCTCCACGACAGCATTAAAATATCGGCACATACATGGAGTACTAGATTTAGATGAAATAAAAAACTAATTGCACAATTTTGTTATATTTTACGAGACGAACATTTTAAGCCTAATTAATCAATGTTTAGACAATTTTTCATAAATACAGACAAAATGCCACAGTGATGCCTTTATTTACAAAATATAAACTTTAGACTAAAGTTTGACATCAAATTTTAAATCTAAAACAAGGCCCAACTTCTGTGCCGGTGGCCCGTGCCGGAGCGGAGGGCCAACCGACGGGCGGAACGGCGGGCGTTGATTGGACGTGCATCCGTTGGGGGAAAAGGACGACGCGGTGCACGGGAAGCAGTGGTCGGCGCGGCGCCGGGTTGGGGGCGAAAAAATCGTGGCAGGCCCACCTGAGTGAAGGGACCGAAGAAAAGGTACGGCCACAAACAGGTTCGTGTCTACCACGAGGCTGAGGCCAGTTTGTGGGTCCGATGTGTCATCCGGATGGTACGGTGTTGGTGGGACATTTTGTTCTCGGCATGGGAACGGAACAAAGCGCTGATCATTATCTTCCTTCTGGCTGGGTGCGATAAGGCTAAGGGAACAATGAAAATGCACCTAGAGGCTCAAATACAACTTCACATAAATATTACTTCAGTCGATCTTCCGTGCAACCACCGTAGTTATAATGAACCATTGTCATACAAAACCCTGAAAAATATGTTGAATCGCTCGCCAAAAGCTCCATGTGGATATGCCCTCCCATTGCCATGGAACCGAACACCATGATCGGTGTGGTTGGTAACATGGTTGAAATTTTGTGGTCCATGAGACTTAAAATTGTGTATAAATAGGCGATGGTTGATTTAATGTCAAATGGAATGAATTAAAACAAGCGATGGTTGATATTAGGGTTTAATGGGTGCAAAATTAAGTAAAAATAGTTCTATAACTAAGTGAGGTAAAAATCATCCATATTTCATAGAGATGCATGAGTATGGCAAACAAATCTCTAAGAGTTCAATCAATACAAGGTGTAAGGAAAATAGCCCTATGCCATTATTTGTGATTTTGATTATTGGGTGGCAACATGATCGTTTGGACTAATGAGTTTGTCTAGATAAATATCTGTAGGTCTTATAGGTCCTAAGGTTTGATTCCAATCCATCCAAATACAATGACTTATAAATATTTTGGATTTTCAAATGATAGTATTTGCACTAAAATGGTAGTAAAATATCGTAGATTAAATGGTGGCAAGATCAAAAAAGACGAATTGGAATAAAGACTCACTAAGAATCAAAAGAAGTACTCGGTGTGGGCAAGTCGGTGTGTGCGAAGGCAACTTGAAGAAATGTTTCTGGAAAGACCGACGCATTACACCGATTCAATTGGTGTAGACAAGAAGGTGCATTGAATAAGTTGGTGCTGATTGGCTAGAGAGCAGGCGGCTATGGAATGACCGATTCATTCGGTCATGTCCATGAACGCGATACTGAATCAGTCGAGCCCGGTTGATAGCCACCCAACAGCTGCCCAAAACAGTAATACCGAGTCAGTGGGTCCGGCCACCCAACGGCTACCCAAAACAGTAACACCAATTCATTTGGTGTGTACTACTTGGGGCATCGAATCAGTCAGTGCTAGCAGAATTTCTGCCCATTAGAGCAACGACTAGTTTATTTGCTTAGGGCTTAAATACCCCTCCACTCGGCTATTCCAAGTGTGCTAGACCTTAAAAAGTTGTTGGTGCGTCTTGTACACAAAATTGAGTGCTCTATCCACCACAGTGACCAAGAGAATATTATGGAAATTAGCAACAAGGCTTAGGTCTTGATTAGTGCTAGTTTAGGCCTATTAGCACATTGCTTTAGGGACTAGCCTAGAGTTAGGCGAGGTTTGCACACCTTTTTGTTATCGGTGCTTGTGTCCACCTTGTGTTGTAAATCTGAGGCTTGTAAGTCTTGCAAGACCCTCCATCCAAGCTTGTGGAGCGGCCCGGAAGTTGTGAGACGGAAGAGAGGCCCTCAGTATTTTGCTAAAGCTCTACCGAGTGGAAGCAGCAAGGAGCATCCGGGAGAGTCAAGGTGGTGACACACTCGTGCTTGGGGAGATCCCATTGGCTATCCACAGAGTTATTTGATTGGGGAGAAATGCTCTTGCATGGGCATTCCCTTGAGAAGGGCTCCAACAACAAGGACCGGAGGAAGCGTTGCTTTTCGATACATCAGAATAAATTGTCATGTCGGAGTTTACATTCTCTACCCTTTACATCCCACATACTACTTTCTGCATTTACCTTTTCTAGAATTGCCATATGTAGTTGATAGGATTGGAACTTAGGGTGTAAAAGTTTTGAACGGTAGAGATAGAAACACATAGAAAAATCTAGTGCATATTTAGATAGGAATTAGAATAGGTTTTTATACGTGCTTGGAGCCTTAGTTTTTAGAACACCTAATTCACCCCCCTCTTAGGGTGCCACCATACCTTCACAAGGCATAGAAGTAGTAAACCATATAAAATTGCATTCTTAAACCATTGTGGTATCATTTGGAATGGTTCTGAATATTAAACAAAACAATTCCTTTATTTAGCGATAAATAGAAAATCTTTGGTACCATTTATAGTTCTATGAATTTAATAACAAACATATGAAGGTCCATTAAGTGCAATAAAAATATAATGGGAGACTAAAAAACTATGTGAAATTTAAAAGAAAATAACATAATTAGTATTTCACCATAGCAACATGTGCAAGCATTCTCCTAGATTAGCTATAAATAAAATCTCATGCTATATTCTCTTTACCCACATTTCTCTCTTACTTTTGATGAAGGGGATTAATTAAAGCCGTTGAGGGGGCTTGTGTCCCCTTTCTAGTGTTGCGTCTTCCCTCAAATATACTTTTGATGGAGCGGATTAATTAAAGCCATTAAGGGGGCTTGTGTCACCTTTCTAGGGCTACGTCTACCCTCAAATATCACATTAAGAGAACATTGCCATCAATTCGAAGCAAATGCCATAGACAAGTAGCCACCAATTGTGAGATGCAAAAACTTCATTGTGTATAATTTATAGCACAATTCTTTTCTTGTCTCCAGACTCACAAGTAGATCAAATATTTACTCACAGGTAAAATTTAACGACATAGCTCACCTGCCTACTATGATGGTGTCACTCACTTCTACTATGTTTGACTTGTTTTTTAATTAAAGGCTACCTTCAAACCTACCCCCTCTGTCCTATAAAAGAAGATACTTTAGGTCTGTCCTACTATTTTAAATTTGACCAAATTTATAGAAAAAATTATCAATAGTCGCAATATCAAATAAGTATATTGTGAAAATATGTTTCATTATGAATTCATTGATACGTTTTTGGTATTACAAATATTAATATTGTTTATATAAACTCGGTCAAACTTGATAGAGTTTGACTTAGGACAAACATATAGTGTCTTTTTTTGGGGACCGAGGGAGTATTTAGTACTCCCTCCGTTCCAAAATGTAGGTTGTTTGACTTTTTTCACTCTAAGTTTGACCGCTCGTCTTATTCAAATTTTTATGTAAATTATCATATTTTTTGTGGTGGGTTGCTTTATTAATAAAAAAATCTTCAAAAATACCTTAAATTTGACTATATTTCCACATTTTTTGGAATAAGACGAGCGGTCAAACTTGTAGTGAAAAAAGTCAAACGACCTACATTTTAGAACGGAGGTAGTACCTTGGTTGTTGTTATGCCAAAATCATTAGTAATAAAAGGCTACATTTAGATCGGTGCAATTAGCTTTGTTCCTTCCTTTTTTTGTAATTAGGATATCGTGGTGGGTTGAGATAGAGGAGTTGGTTTTGTCAATTTATGCACAAAACCATAAAATTAACAAAACTAATGAAAAACCACATATTGGAGTCTAGTTTGGTATGTGGAGTTGAGCAAGTTTGCACAATATAATGAATATGGTTACACACGGCAAAACTGTCTGATTTGTAAAAGTGAGATGCACTAATTTATAAGCTATATTATTACCTTTTCATGTATTTTTTGTGGTTGTGACCATAGCAAACTTTTATCTCAACAAAATAAACTTTTACTAGTACTACATTTATTGTGTGACACAACTATATAATATTTTTGTTGGAAATCTTTGTGGCACATTAATTTTACAGTAAATTTAATAATTACCACGGTGTTACAAGACATTACGTTCCAAAAACCTTTAAACTTCTTAGACCAGTCCCAGTGCAAGGTTTCGTAGAGTTTCATGCACATTAAATAGGGTGTCAAGTCAGCATTTTAGATGATGTGATAAAGAGTTAATGAGGAGAGACATGAAATGGGTTTCATCTATATGAAACTCTATATACATAATTTTCAATAAGTTTATGTCTTGCATGCATTGCTTATGAAACATCAAAATGAAACAATGCATTGTATGAACCATTTCATCTATGAATTAATTGTCTACTTGCTTATGTGGCATTCTTGAAAACACAAGGGAATAGCCTTATCTATAGACCAAACTAAGTTTGTTCGTGAAAATTTTAAATATTCAACATAAACCGAGTTATAAATATCAGTATTGACAAAATTTTCATAATAATACTTTCAAAGGAAACTTTTTTTTACACCTTTTCCAACTAAAATGTATGGCGACACACCCCTAATTCCCTGCAGTCGACCGGCACCGGTGCCCGTAGCAATTTCTACCTCTTTTGACAAAAGCAGGCGGGAGCGAGCGCACACCGCACCAAGCCACCAACTCGCCGTCCGTCCGCGCTGCCGTTATTCTCCCACGCCTCTCCCTCCCCCTCCACGACAGACGCGAGCTGCGCTGTGCTGCCCGGCTCCTTCCACCACCGCCAATCATCCACCCCACCACCCGTCGCCGTCGCCACTTTCTTTTTCCCTCTCTCCACCTCTCCCTCCCGATCCTCCACCCCTCCCCCGCGGGCACGACGGAGCAGGAGGGCGGCGACGGCGAGGAGATGTCGGGGGCGTGGGGCGGCACCACGCGGAAGTGCGCGTCGTGCGGCCGGAAGGTGTACCCCGTCGAGGAGCTCGCCGCCGACGGGCGCGTCTACCACCGCCCCTGCTTCCGGTGCCACCACTGCAAGAGCACGCTCCAGGTTCCTCTCCCCCTCTTGCTCTTCCCCTCGTTTCGCTCATTCCCTGCTTGCGCCGTTGAATTCTAAGGGTCTTCTTGAGCAGAGTCTCGTGAAGCAAAAGTTCAGGTGCAGTATCAGTCACTGTTTACGTTGCTTTTGCGATTCGGGCTATTATTGCGAGCAGCTAGCTTGGCTATCTTGTCTCGTGATGTTGTCCTTGCTTCGAATTATTTGGTTGAGGCTTCAACTGCTGTACTTTTTGTTGGTCTGGGTTCGTCAACCGGATCATTCAAGAAGTTTGGTTGCATGATTATGTCGACTGCGATTCTGCACCGCCTGCGCACGGAATTAGTTGTTTCCTGTTGAATTCGCACTGTTGCTAGTTCTCGCGTGACAGTGAACTGGGTAAAATTCACGGAGTGGCAGTCCAACGGACCGGATTTTAGTGTTTCGTTTCATCACGGGCGCTCTACCAATGAACATTTCTCTCGCAACCCCCTGGCGAAGTGCAAGTGCCAACTGATTGTTTGAGTGGGCATTTAGTTGTCTAGTTGTTGATGAGTGCCTTGTGACAATTGATATTACCTTTTTTATGATAACGTAGGAATACGAAATAATATCACCGCATAAATGTTTCTGTCATTGTGAATATAATATGTATTTAACTTTTTGAGGAATCCACTTCATAGAG
Organism: Echinochloa phyllopogon; assembly: GCA_033239725.1. Lineage (NCBI taxonomy): Eukaryota > Viridiplantae > Streptophyta > Magnoliopsida > Poales > Poaceae > Echinochloa > Echinochloa phyllopogon. The sequence goes on along the minus strand of BTCW01000013.1, from coordinate 9,546,208 downwards.
TATTGATGTGTCATATCCGTTTAAGTGTTAAAAAGGCGTTTAGCTATATCATGAGCTCTTTGTACTTGCTTTCCCTTGCACATGGTTTAGCTGTCATAATTCTTGCAGGTGGTTGACATAATCATGTAATAATGCAGTGCAAGACAAATGACTTTCCAATAAGGTTGCAGTTTTGGTGCCCGATTAGACATGCTTGCATTATTTCTTCAGAGCACACTGTTTCAAAGCTGCTAGTTTTATTGAGAGCAATAATGATCATACTGAATCTTTTATTCTATATCATACTAGTGGGCATTGGTACCGCTGTATCTTTTTTTAAAAAAAAACATGTTTGCAGCTGAATCTACACCCGAAACCTAGCCAAACTAATATTAGACTATTCCTTCTTGCTTGATACATTGTTGAAGCATTTTTCTCTTCTAGAAAAACAATCTTGATTCTTGAAGCATTTTTATTCATTGTAATGTGGGGACTGGGGAGTAGAGTGTACTTGAAGTTCCTGCAATTGCATGGGAAAGTGCAAGTGCTAACTGATTAGCTGGATTGGCATTTACCGGTTACCTGTTGATGGAACGCATTATGTCACTATAAATTTAGAATGAAATGATGTGAAGGCATACGCCTTGCTGTCCTTATGAATATAACATCCATTTAACTTTTTGAGGAATCCATTTCCATAGAATATTGATACGCCAGATTGGTTTAAGTGTTTAAATAACCTCTTTGTACTTGCTTTCCCTAGCACATGGTGTGTGTCCCCTAGAGGATGGGCTAAACATTTTTTTGGTGGCAGTAGCTTTTAGAGGTCACAAAGTATATTCCCTAGATATCATAATTCTTGTAGGAAGTTGATATGATGAGGCAATAATACAGTACAAGACAAATGGCCTTCTGAAATTTATGTTGCTTTGGTACCCAACTAGACATTCTAGTGCTATTACTTCAGACCACATTGTTTGGTACAGTCTATAGCTTTATTCAGAAACTTCTATTTTTGTTAAGAGAATAATGATAATACTGAATCTTTTATGCTACATCAAACTAGTTGGCAAAGTATATCAGTGAAACCTAATCAAATTAATATTTCAACTAACTTTGTTCTACTGACTGTTGTTTCTGCAGTTTAGTAATTATTCTTCTGTTGAAGGTGTCTTGTACTGCAAGCCTCACTATGACCAGATATTGAAGTCAACAGGCAGTTTGGACAAAAGTTTTGAAGGTACTGAAGACAATCAATTGGACTCAGATGTCTCAATATTTAGTGTTAATTACCTTATTTTCCTCACAGTTTACATGCCTAGATGGTACAATACGTTTCTAGTTGAAATTATACAAATCTTATGCGTATCGAATATGAAATTATACTATATCTGAATAATCCACATGGCCACAACATTGTATGACAAAGTAAGCATGTAGAGTTTCTGTTTCCTCCTATAAATGTGATTATTTTTAGTCACTCGGAGCAATCAGGGGCCTCCTTTTAGCATTGCTCTAATAATGCAACATGAGGTATTCTGAGCTATCACAAAGTATATTATCTAAAACATTATTGTATTATGTCAGGTGTGTCCAGATCAGCTAAGCCCGAAAAATCAAATGGACATAAGGTATTCTGAGCTTCTCTAGGACTGGGAACCTGAGCTATTTGGTTGATGCTACTGTGCACAGAAATTGAATGTCGATTCCCTTTTTTTTTAATTTTTTCAAAATGCAGGGACAACAAAGCAGTAGATTCTCTAGCATGTTTGTTGGCACACAGGATAAGTGTGTAGCTTGTAACAAGACTGTGTACCCTCTTGAAAAGGTCAGTATTATTTAGTCTTACTGCTACTTCAATAAAGCAAAAGATGCCTTGGCAACTAAGCATAATTTGCTCCTATTTGTACTGCCTGACAATTATGTTGGACACTCTGGTTAGTTTCATGATCTTGATGAGATTATTGCAGTTCATTAGAAGCCTAATTCCATCAAAACCCCAAATGTAATCAAACTTATTATGACTATTATTATTCGAAAAAATTTCATAATAATTGCAATTTGCAGGATAGCAACTTCTAATTCAAACAAATTAGAATATCAATAATTTGATCCCTTCTCCACAAGCCAAAGAGATGGTTGTGTTAAGCTATAAGTATGTTGTTGAGACTCATTGAACTTCTCGTTCATAATGCATAACTACGAAAGTGTCATAAAATAAGTTCCATCAGCCTCTTTTGCGGGGCACAATTCAAAGGCACATTTACAACAGGCCGTTTTTTTTTTGCAGGTTGCCCTGAATGGAATCTCTTATCACAAATCATGCTTCCGTTGCAACCATGGCGGTTGTACGCTCAGTCCATCCAACCATGTCACACATGAAGGCAAACTTTATTGCAAGACCCACCATTCTCAACTGTTTATGGTTAAGGGAAATTTCAGTCAATTTGAGGACAACTCTGGGAATGCCAAAGTGGCTACCGATAAACAACCAGAAACAGAAGCAGACACCAAGAACCCAGGTCAAGGTGAGGAACTCACAGAGAAACCATCAGAAGCCGAGCTTACAGCTGAAAAATCACCACAAAATGATGTCGCGGCTGAAAAACAACCGCAGAGTAGCACTGATGCCACAAAAACATCTGAAAGCATCACGACAATGCAGACACCAGCAGAAAGCGAAAGAGCTACGGAGAGTGAGTCAAAGAGTAATGTTGTGGACAAGAAGCCATCAGAAAATAGTGTAGAAAAGCCTCTGCAGAACAGTGTGATTGATGTAAAGCCATCAGGAAGTGGTGCAGCCATAAGAAAGCCATGGCAGCGTAGTCTCCAAACAGATAAACCATTAGCCAATAGTACAACCACTGAAAAGCCATCACGGAGCAGTGCTGCCATTGAGAAGCCATCATCAGACAACGGGGTTGATGTGAAACAGTCTGAAAACAGCACGGTTGTCAAAAGGACATGGCAACGAAGTGTAGGTACTGAGAATCCACCGCAGAGAATGTTACCATCGGACAAGCCATCAGTGACCAGTGCAGAAGATGCAAAGCCATCAGCAAGTAGCAAAGTGGTAAAAAAACCATGGCAACGCGCTGTGGCTGCTGAGAAGCAAATACAGAACAGTGCACCAACTGAGAAGTCACAGGACAGTGTACCTACTGAGAAGTCATCACCGACAACTGACATGAAGCCATTAGATAACACCACAGAAGTTAAAAGTCCATGGGGACGCAGGATGTTCAATCATAAGCCACAGAAGAGCAATACAGATACCGAGAAACTGTCTGTAGGCAGTGTGGTTGATGTGAAGCCAGCAGAAACCAGTATAGTAACCCCTGTGCCACAGCAACACACAGAAAACATTGAGAAACCTTCAGGCACCAGTGCAGATGATGCGAAGAGTGCAAATGACACGAAGAGTACAGATGATGCGAAGCCATCAGATACCAGTGCAGATGATGCTAAAGATGCAGATGATACAAAGCGTACAAATGATGTAAAACCATCAGAGAACACTGCAGCTGTAGTTAGAAAGTCGTGGCAACGCAATGTAGGCGCTGAGAAGCAACCCCAGAGCAGTGTAGTTGATGCAAAGACTACAGAAAGTAGTGGAGCTGTCAAAAGGCTGTGGCAACGCAATGTGGCAACTGAGAAACCCTCACAAAGTGTTACGGCAGTTGTGACACCATCACAGAGCAGTGTAACTGTCTCCAAGCCTTTCCAAAGTAACATGGCTCCGAAGAGGCCATGGCAAAGAAGCATGGCTCCAGAAAAACAGAAAGAGAGTGGTTTAACTAGCAATAAGCCATTGCAAAGTAAACCATTTCAAAGCAAGACTGTTGTCGAGAGTCCCCTGGAGAACAATACAGTTGTCAAGGAAACTTTACAAAGCATTGCACCTGTTGAGGAACCACAGCAAGTCACTTTGGCCACTGATAACATATCGCAAATCAGCAAAGATACAAAGAGGAATGGTGATACTTCCGAGAAGCCGCCAACAAGTGAGACAGCTGAAGCGCCATCACTTGCTGCAAGTATATTGCAACATGATGTTTCCTCAGAAAAAACATTGGAAACTGACAAGCCTACCACGGTACCAAGTCAGGTCCCTGAGCTCATCAAGTCATCAGAAAGTGTTGTTCAAACTGAGAGGTCATCGCATAGTGACACTGCTGCTGAGAAGATACCTCAAAGCATCGCCACTGAGATGGTAGAAAGTGTATTGAAGCCACCTCAAAGTGAAACAGCCCATCAGAAGATCTCGGAGAGAAAGTTGTCAGCTGCGAACATATTGGAAAGTGCCATGGCTGTCGAGAAGCCACCGATAGAAGATGTTTCAGAGGAGCCAGTTCAAGCCAGTGAACTGTCTGAGCAGCCACTGCAAAATAAGGAGGCTGTCGAGAAGCCATATCAAAGTGACGAGTTTGCTGCAGACATAACCGGGGGTGAAGTATCTCGTGAGAAGATGCTAGAATCTGAAAGTGATGCCATTCCTGACAAATTAAACAAGGATTCATCAGAACATGAAGGTCTTTCATCCGGCGAGAGTTCTCTGGATTCTCAAAGGAGTCCAAATGCTGAGCAGCCATTAGAACCTGAAGGCATTGTGGCAGAGAAGGCAGCTGTCCAGATTACAGAAGCAGAAAATGATGCAGTCACTGAGCACTCGTCAGAATCTCAGAGCATTGCACCTGCTGGGATTCCAAAAGAGCAACCATCAGAACATCCGAAGGATGTGGCTATGGAGCAGCCACTGGAATCTCAACATGAAAAAGACTCTGGGAACCAACTAGAGCCTGTTAGTGGTACAACTGCCAAGGAATCATCAGAGCCTGAAAGCCACACAACTGCAGAAAAGCCTGCAGAATCACAGAAAGATGCAAATCAGTCAGCCGAGCAGTCATCAGAACCACAAAGAGATGAATCAACTGAGAAGCCCGAAGTAGATCAAAGTAGTACGTCTGATAAAGTATCAGAACAGCCATCAGAGCCTGAGAGCAATGCATCTTTCGATAAGCCATCAGAGTCTCAAACTGATGCAACTGCCATGGAACCACCAGAACCTCAAACTGCTGCTGCTTCTGATAAGGCAACTGATCTATCATTGAAGCCTCGTGATGATGCATCTGTTGATAAGCCACCTGAAACTGAAAGTGGCGCTGTTTCTGATAAACCGTCAGAAAGCAGCTCAGCTACTGGCACACTGCCTGTAGATCCTCCAAACTGCAGCATAACTACTGATGAACCTGTACCAGGAGGCATTTCTGATCAAACATCACATCAGAGCAGTGCACCCATAGAAACACCATCAGGAAGTGAGACAGTTGTTGAGGATTCAACACAAGACGAAGAAACCAGTAGCAAACCATCAGAGGAAAGCATAGCTATTGAGAAGCCATCTGGTGAAGAGGCGAGTGCCAAGCCATCAGACGATGGTGTAACTTCCGAGAAGTCATCGGAGGAAGACAAGGCAAATGCAGAGCAATCAGAAGACCCTATTGGGAAACAATCGGAGGCTGATGAGGTGGGTGCCAAGCCTTCAGAGGTTATTGTAACTCCTGAGAAGCAACTGGAGGAGGGTGAGGCAAGCGTGGAGCCCTCAGAAAACAATGCTTCTCCTGTGAAACCATCAGAGGAAGATGAGGAGACTGCCAAGCCATTGGAGGATATCGTAATTCCGGAGAAGCCATTGGAGGAAGCTGGGGCAAGCACAGAGCCATCAGAAGACAATGCTGCTCTTGAGGAACCAAAAGAGGAAGTCAAGGTGAGTTACAAACCATCGAAGGACAGTGTAGCCGTTGAGAAACCATTGGAGGAAGGTGAGGCAAGTGCAGAACAATCAGAAGACAATGCTGCTCTTGGGGAACCAAAAGAGGAAGATGAGGCGATTGCCAAGTCATCGGAGGTCAGTGTGGCTCTTGAGAAACCATTGGAGGAAAGTGAGGCAATCGCAGATCTATCAGAAGATAATGCTGCTATGGAGAAACCATTAGAGGAAAATGAGGCAAATGACGAGCCATCAGAGGACAGTGTGGCTCTTGGGAAGCTACAAGAGGAAGGGGTTGATCGTGTCAAGCCATCAGAGGAGGACGTGGCTCCTGAGAAATCAGCCGCTGACAAGCCATCAGAAGAAGTGGTCGACGAGAAGCCGTCCCACGACGATGCTATTGTCGAGCCGTCATCTCAGGACGACACGGGCACGGCCACTGAGAGGCCCTCAGCTACAACTGACACTGCAGAAACTGCCTGAGACAGCAGTTAGCCGGTTACAGTTAGCAACAGTTTTTTTTTAACAGAGTGAGGATCAAATATTATTGTTGCTGGTTTTCGGCGTGGCTTTGGTTTGTTTTTGAGCTTTTCTCTGTACAATGCTTGAGCTGTAAAATTTGAGGGAAAGAAAGAAACTGTTGACACGAAAACGCGCCAACAAACTCGAAGCCGATCAAACGCGCAGCACAGTCGTCACAACGGCCAACTCCTGAGCTCCTCGGACAAACCGGTCTGGCCGGTTTCTGAAACCGGTCTGACCGCTTTCAAGCAGGAACTCGTGAAGACCTAGAAACTCGAGCTCGGGAGACCCCGTCGGAGCTCAAGCAAGCTAGGGTTGCTCTAGGGTCGGCAGGCCACCTAGAACGCCCTTGAACGCCGTAGAGACGAGCAAAGAACAGAATATGGAGGTTGGAAAAGATTAGGGTTTGAGAGATAAAAAAGTAAAGGATAAACGTGTTTGATTCGATTGGAATACATCTCAATCGGTTTTAGCCTTTATATTTATAGGTCGGGGAAGTCTTACCCCTTTTGAATAGGTTACAATATGGGATTAACCTCGGAATCCTAATCCTACTCGAATTACAGAATCAATTTATATTTATAGGTTTGGCAAACCGGTCAGACCGGTTTGGCCGGGCCAGAGCCAATTCTGACTGTCAACAGAAACTATAGGTATTGATTTGATTTGATTTTTTTCACAAGCAATAATCCCCTCCTCCCCATGTTAGGACTGAGGAGGAGGATACCATTGAGGTTTTACGTATGGGTTTTGCGTGGGGCTTGATTTCCCTTTCTGTAAATCAGATGATGTATTCTGTAAATGATTTTGTGCAAACAATTTGTTTGCTCATTATTTGATTTTTTGCAGTCTGCGCGAATCGATTCTGACAAAGCCTTCTGATAAAAGTCCAGAGATGTTTCCTCTCTCTACCTCTGATACGCAGATACTCCCTCCGTATCGATAAAAGAATGATGTTTTGGACAAGATTTTAGTCAAATATTGGAAATATAAATCATGAATAACTTTTAAGCTATTGAGTTTGAAAATGTGAAATTTTTATAAAAACATACATATATTATTTTTAATAAATATTTTTGTAAGAATAAGAAGTCAAAGTTACATTTTAGAGATCGTGTCGTTGTCCTAGACATCATTCTTTACCGGTACGGAGGGAGTACGTTTCCTCAGTTAAGCTGTTTTTTTTTTATCCATCCATCCCTCGATAGCAAGGGGGAAGGTAGTTACTCTAAAACCCAAAAAAGCCACAAGGGGTCAAGGCGGGAGGGGTTTCCGATGGCGCCGAAGCGGAAGCCCGCGCGGGGGGCGGCGGCGGAGGAGCGGGACCCCGACGGAATGTTCCGCGGCGTCTCCGCATTCATCGTTCCCCACGGCGTCCAGCCCCGCCGTCTCGAGGTCGTGTTCTCCCCCCAAGATTCGCCACTCTCCTCTCGTTGGGGGCTCTCCGGCTGTGCGCTTAGGCTTTTGGGGGTGGTTGATGCAGGTGTGGAAGCAGAGGCTGGTGCAGATGGGGGGCCGCGTCATGGAGAAGATCGACAAGGGCGGCCCGGCGGCGGGGGTCAACCACGTGTTGGCCATGGACGCCAAGGCACTGCTCCGGGAGCTCGACGGCGCCTGGCTCCACCGTTTCCGTGGGGTAACAGCTGATCGCTCCTCTCTGTAATTGCGAACAAATCCTACCTTCCTATACCTAACATGCGCATACTGTGATATGTGATGTGTGCTTAGCGATCTCGTTGCTGCATTGAGATGTGGAGGCTTCACATCATTGATAGATATAGACTTATGTCATGCCAAATTGGCATTTTATGAATTGGACATTTGATTGCAGAGTGTGGTGTCCTTCGAATGGCTGGAGGAGTGCCTCAAGTCTGGGGAGAGGCTGCCCGAGCACAAGTTTGCAATCAACTATGAAGAGGAATTTAAGCTGAAGAAGGCACCTGACGCATTGCAGCCTGCGAAAAGGAGCAAAATGTCATCTGGAGATCCTGAGGATCAGCAGAGAATAAGTGGTGAGGATAGGGAGGAGCATCAAACTGCAAGTGCGGATAAAAGTTCAGGTGCCGAAACGAGGCCTAACCATTATGCTAGTAGCCAAAGTAGCTCCGGTGATACGAAGGATACTGTAGGCTCTCATGGTACATTTGACATCGAGGTATGAGGTTTATATGAAGAACTATTGTGCCATCTTTATTCTGAATTATCTTGTTTTCTTGTGTCTTCTTTGCTCCTGTGTTCTTTATTAATGATTTTGGAGCTTAGTGTCATGGAATTCAATACAATATTTAAATTGCTACTGCTGCATTTTCCATTTATCCTTTTCACTAGCAGTAGCACATTATTGCAAGAGGACTTAATAACTGTTAAAAGAAGGCTATATTTCAACGCCTCATCCGAATTTACTGTGTAAAGCTTGGATGTGTATGTTCAAGTGCTAGTTCTTGAATTGTATGACCAGGAAGCCTCTTCTGGAGGTCCCAGCATATATGCTCCAGCAGACATGAATAGGAACATCACCAAGATTTTCGGAAGGCTTATCGATATATATAGGGGTAAGCACTCTTTACATGCAAATTCTCTTATTCATTCGCCAATTGCTTTAATAAGACACATTTTCTCCTCTGAAGCCCTGGGAGAGGACAGAAGATCATTTAGCTATTACAAGGCCATACCAGTAATCGAGAAATTGCCATTCAAAATAGAAAGTGCTGAGCAAGTCAAAGACCTCCCTACTATTGGGAAATCTTTGAAGGACCATGTATGTACGTTTAATTCTACCATTTCTTATAGTTGATATTGCTTCTAACAGTGGTTTCACCACATAACACAATTTCTTCGAAGAATAAACAAGCTAGCAAGTACTTTTGAGCTCAATAATGTGAAAGAAACATATATCATGTTTTTCAGTATCTCATTGGTCACTTAGCAATGAGCAGTCCATATATGTGAACTCTGGTTATAATGAAAGACGTGTGATTTATGTGTTCCTGACAAAGAGCTTTGCCAATCTATAGACTGTATTGCTCAAAATAGTATCCAAATACCAGTTATCACTGGATGCTGAATATATGACGTTTTATTACAATGTCAACTAGTACAATTCCAGGAAAACATGGGAGGCTTGTGTTTATAATTAGACTTGTCGTATCCATGATCTCAACTGAATCAACAGTCCATTATCCATATGTGCAGATAAATGAAATAGTCACAACTGGAAAACTGTCCAAGCTGGAACACTTTGAGAATGATGAAAAGGTAATGGACAAAGTATATGATTTGGACATATTCAACTACCTCTGTCGATATCAACACAATTTAGTTTGAAGGTACGGACTATCAGCTTATTCGGTGAAGTTTGGGGAGTTGGTCCTGCAACTGCACTCAAGTTATATGAAAAGGGACACCGTACTCTTGATGATCTGCGAAAAGATGAGTCGCTTACGAATGCTCAGAGGATTGGATTGAAGTTCTTTGATGATATCAAGCAAAGAATACCCCGGCATGAGGTATGTAATATATAATATTTCTGTGTCTGTTTATTACAAAAAAAAACCTCGACCACGGGAGGAGACTCCACCCGCGCTTTGTTCTAAGAAAGTGCCGTGCTTCGAACCCGAGTCGGGATGGAAGTTTCAACGACTTCCGGAGTTCAACACTCTAACTGGTCCACCGCGAGAAGCTAGGCGTGTCTGTTTATTACTAGCTTCCTATATGTACCTTGCATATGATACATATATCCTCTTATCTAGGTTAGCGAGATGGAGAAGCTTTTGCAAGATGTTGGGAAGGATATCTTGCCTGGGGTGAGTTACATAGACCATTTTGAGGAACTTATCTATTCTCCAGCACATAATAGCTGTTTAAACGCCAATGTTGAAGCCATAGTTTGACTCGATATCTGTTACAAACCTTGTTTGGTCTTTCATTTTCTGTGTAAATTGAAATGCATTCATATCTTTATTGCAGTTCTGTATGCTTATGATTTTTTTTCATAGTAGCAAAGTACAATTTTAATTAATTACTGGAATTCAACGTCCATGTTTTTTTTATTTGTAGGTAATAATTGTTTGTGGAGGATCTTATAGACGCGGAAAAGCTTCTTGTGGTGACATGGATATTGTTATAACTCATCCTGATGGAGAAAGGTAAACCTTAAAGTTCAGAAACTTTACTGGCTTCAATATCTTGTATTTTATATACAAGTGCAGAAATGTTTCTATTTAACTTTTTATATTTTCCTTCAGTCATGTAGGTTTTTTACACAAGTTTGTTCAACGGCTGAAGGAAATTAACTTTTTGAGGGAGGATCTTATCTTTAGCATACATAGTGTTGATGTAAGTTGTAAAACACCACCACCTGGTGAGTGGTGATTTCTGTAGTTCTTTGGCAGTTCCTTCTACGGCAGGAACTGCTTAGCTGATGTATTAAATTGATAAGCTAATGTAAAATCCTAAATCCTGATAATCAAGTTTTTTATGAGTTTTGAAATGGCTGAATCCAATATAGGGAACCGATAGTGGGGTTGACACATATTTTGGTCTTTGCACATATCCTGGGCGTGAGCTGCGGCACCGTATTGACTTAAAGGTATGTATGGAGTTTCCAATGCACATCCTCAGTTTTGTGATGCTTCTAAAAATAAGCAACAATATTGTGACCTTTTTATGTGTAGTAATTATATGAACTGAAATGTCATGATATTTTCTAATTATTAGGTAACATATTTTTCTGTTGCTGCTGGCACTTGGCAATTATGAATTTGCGGCGATTGACATTGTACCAGTTGTTGGCTCTGATAAATTTGAGTTTCATTGTGTGTTCACAGGTATACCCAAGGAACAGATATGCATGTGGGCTGATTCATTGGACAGGAAATGATGTACTAAATCGACGGTATAAACTCAAGATATACCCATTTCTTGTTTCCATGTCCCCCACCCCAAAAGGCAAAAAAAAACAAAACTATCTTTTCCTTCCAAAGCTAAGGTCAACAACTATAACATGCAGGCTACGACTATTAGCAGATTCCAAAGGATACATACTTGACGACACAGGATTATATCTAGCTACACGAGGCAGTGGTGGAAAACATGTAAGTATATTCATGTCATCACAAATAGGGAATTCCTGGGCTCCATTTGATTTGTTGTAAATCTTACAGGCGGGCAGATCGGATGCGATAGTTAACTGTCACACTGAGAAGGATGTGTTAGACACGCTTGGATTCCCTTGGCTTGAACCCCACGAACGCAATCTTTAGCTGGTTTCGAGCGTTCCTGTAGAGAATGCATTTTGTAAAGCTGTGTATCTGTATCTCTGCCTACATCATACACCGGACAAAGGCTTTGTACCGGTTGTTGTTCATTTATATGCTCTTCCCTTCTTTTGTGCTGCTGTGAATAAGTAGGCAGCATCTGTTGGGCTTGGCTTTCTATGCTTCTCTCAAGCTTGTTTATTTGCATCTAAAGTACTCCGTATCTGTTAGTAAAACTATCCTCTGAGCGGGCACGATGCTGTGTTTTGTTGAGCGCATTGTACATTTGCACTACATCTCAGTTGGCACAATGCATGTTTTGCTGAGCGCTTTGCACATTTGCACTACACATCTTTAGGCTTTAGCTGCTCCGAGCGTTAAGCATATCAAATATACAAATTAACTCCTAAACCTTAACTGATGACCTATGTAACACGTCCAAGTAATCATCACGCGATGGAGATTTATATCACAAGAAATATGAATTATATATAACATTGCACAAACAATCTCATCCTATACAGGTGATCCTTGTCACTATCATGATTATGCAAATCAGCGAGCACACAGAAGATCATACAAGATAATGATTAATGAGGCAACTAAGTATTTTTAAGTACTGCAGTTATTTGAAACGAAATGCCACATTCGAGACAGCAGTAAAAGAAACAATGTCATATCAAGGCACTTTTAACTTTCATGCCTTACACCGATTACCAGTCCATATTTCGAATTTCTAAACTTCTTTTGAGGTCAACTAGTTGAAGCTTTGCAATCAAACCGGAATACACCTGACCTGAGAAAGTTTGCAGGTGCGCATGGTGCATCATTCTTAATGACTAAACGGAGTGGAGCTGAAGTTTCAGGAGTCAAGAAAACCACCACTGAGTACCTAGGTGGAAATGAAGATTATTTACATCACTTCCCTACAGTAACCTACAGTAAGTGTGAGCAAGGGCACAGATGAAGTTGTGATCAAAAGAAGCTATTGTTGGGACCACCACCAAGAATTTCCTCCCTGTCGATGAAGCGCTCAAGAATGTCCTTGTCCTTGGTGGCGATGCACTCATCATCTTTGCCAAACCAGTCATAGCGGTTCTTTGCAATGTAATCATAGACTGCATCCCGCAGTGGGGTTGGGACGATCAGCAAGGAGCTCAGGACTGAGTACGGAAGAGGCAGGTATGAAGCAACTTTCAGTGCAGCTGTAGACAAAATGAAAGTATTAGTACCAAAACTATAGATAATGCACATTACTATTAAGAGAAATAGTTGCTGCAAAATAAAACACAGTTCAAAGGAAAAGACAGGACAAATTGCAGCCTTTTCCTTGGCTAAATGAGTATCTTCCAAAAGTAGTCTATATAGTTTAGTGTCATCATATAAGTATCACCCTATCTGTAATTGACGTATCACACATATGGAACTCTTAGGATACTCTTAGATAATCGCCATGAGGGGTGAAGCTTATAAAGAATTCTGACTCCAAAATCTTTGCCCAACTTTAATGCAGGATGGCAAGAATGACTGTCACTGCAATAGCTTGGGCAAAGAAAGCATCAGCCTAAGAGGAAGAATCCCACAGAGCAAAACTAACTGAAACTGGATGAGTTCACTGATAACGGATAAATAAGGCTTGATATGTTGCTATCCGTTCAAGGCTAGGAAATGTTAAACCCTGTAACTGGCCCAAATTATAAAATTAACAAGAAGCATATATTTTAATAAGTGTGGGCAGGGACCAAACTCCAACAAGTGTTTGAATATATTTTAAGCTATTTGGATGGTGGGTACGCGGGGTGGGTAAAAAAATCTATGGTGAGAAAAGTAATGCCCAAAACAGCAAAAACTCTCTAGAAACATCGTTTTTGAAAAACTTTCCACGTCGTTTCCACCATTAGACCCGACATGTGGGTCCCCCGTGAGGGGTGGGTGAAAGTTTTTTGGGTGAGAAGCGTTTTCAAAAGTACTGGATCCTTATAGTATGTATATATATATATATAGATAGATAGATAGATATGTACAAACTTTATGTATTTCAGGAATACCCAGGAATCCAGCCGGCTCCGCCCATGACCACGGTGCTGGTCTGTTCATACTACACAAGTAACCAAGAACACAGGGGCGGATCCATGTTGGCCCATGTGGGTGCGGCTGCACCCAGGCCCAAAACGAAATTTAGTTATTACTATCAATTTTTCACTGTTTATGCACCCCCCTGGCCCAATACAATGCACCCACAGCCCAGCTATGTCAGCCCACAGCCCAGCTTCGCCTCACCCTTTTCTCCAATCTGCTAATCACGCACACAGGAGGGCAGGAGCATGACTCTTCGTTCCACCCAACGCTGAACGCTCGCCTCTCTGTCTCCCCCCTCTCGTCTTCTCGCCTTCTCCCATGGCGATGGCGCAACTCCAAGTCTCCAATCTTTGATTCCTCACTGACACTGATTGGAGAAACGGAGCAGCGCAGGTTGAGCTGATTGGACCTCGTGTTGCAGCCTGCTCCCCCTCCCAGGTGCAGATCATTGTTGTCAGATCAATCACAAGGTAATCCAAGACCCACAAGTATCTTCTCGATTATTTAGATTCCCATCAAATTAAGCATTCAATTTTGTTTCAATTGTTTTGTTCTTGGTCCAGATTCTAGGGTTACTTGGTTAGATATTTAGTTGTAATTGGGGTTTTCTTTCATTGCCATTGAAACTGGATGCAGGTATGCAACTAAAATTTGAGTATTCATGCAACTGATAGGTACACCATGGAAAGGTTTTATAAAAGAAAAGCACCAGAGCAGGATTGTGGCAACCGTTCAAGTCTCCCTGAGATTAATTGGGAAGAGGAGATTAAATATGATCCAGGCTTGAGGAAAGAAATTGATTCCTATCATCCTAATCAGAGAGAGATGGTGAGAAGGAAATACTTAGAGAATGGGCCTTGCCAACCTCGCACATGCATTTTTCCCTCTACACAAATTGGTGAAACAGATAACCTAAGAAGGTTTCATTCAGAATGGTTCGACGAGTATGGAGATTGGCTTGAATATAGTGAGTCCAAAGACAGGGCATATTGTTTTTTCTGTTTCTTATTTAGAGAAAAGAAGGATGCAGGGTACAAAGCATTTGTTGTTGATGGCTGGAATGGTTATCATAGGAAAGAGAGGCTCAAGACACGCCGGTGATGTTGGTGGCTCACATTATATTGCAATGAAGAAGTGTGATGATCTGTTACAAAGAGAACAACACATAGATGTTGCTTTTCACAAGCTAAGTGGTGTAGCTAAGAAAGCTTATTTTACTCGGTTGAATGGATCAATTGATACTGCTAGGTTACTATTGAACCAAGGATTGGCATTCCGAGGCCTTGATGAGTCCAAAAAGTCCTACAACAAAGGGAATTTCTTGGAGGTCTATGATTGCTTAGCAGAGCATGATCTAGAATTACGCAAGGCAGTGGGTACCGCAGGTAATAGTTGTATGTTGGCTCCTGAAATCCAAAGGGACATTGTTCAATGTTTTGCAAACGAAGTTTTACATTCTATCCTTGAAGAACTTGGGGATGATGTGTTTTGCTTGCTAGTTGATGAGTCAAGAGATGTTTCATGCAAAGAACAAATGGCTGTGGTGTTGAGGTATGTTGACAAATGTGGAATTGTAAAAGAGAGGTTTGTTGGCCTTGTGCACGTGACCGAGACAACTTCTTCCTACCTCAAGTCAGCTATTGATTCTCTATTTGCAAAGTTAAAGCTAAGCTTAAAGCAAGTAAGAGGGCAAGGATATGATGGTGCTAGTAATATGAGAGGTGAGTTTAATGGACTTCAATCATTGATTATGAGAGAAAGTAGTACAGCTTATTATGTACATTGTTTTGCCCACCAACTTCAGTTAGTCATTGTGGCCATTGTAAGAAAGCATAAGGGCATTAGCAATTTTTTAACCAAGGTTTCCATCTTATTAAATGTGGTGGGTGGATCAGCCAAGAGAAAGGATATGATGAGAGAGATCAATCATGAACAACTGACAAAGGCCCTAGGTTGTGGGCAACTTGAAACTGGGAGAGGATTAAATCAAGAGCAATGTCTTCAAAGACCGGGAGATACTCGTTGGAATTCTCATTACAAAACAATCAAAGGTTTGATTCATATGTTCTCTACAATAATTGAAGTGCTGAAAATTGTGGGAAAGGATGATAGAGATTGGAAAAATAGAGACCAAGCATCAAATCTTCTAGTGTATTTCCAGTCTTTTGACTTTGTCTTTTATTTGCATCTCATGCTGAAAATATTGTCCATTACAAATACCTTGTCATTAGCATTGAAATGCAAGGATCAAGATATTGTGAATGCCATTAAATGTGTGAAAGCAACTAGGCAAAATTTGGATAGTCTTAGAAGAGATGGATGGGCTGAATTATTAGATGAAGTGAATAAGTTTTGTGGCCTTCATGATATTACTAGATTGGAAATAGAAGATGCATATGTTGATCCCCAACAGCCTAGGAAAAAGTCCGGAATCACAAATAAGCATCACTATGAAGTGGACTGTTTCAATGATGTTATTGATTGGCTAATTCAAGAGCTTGATAGCCGCTTTAACGAGACAAACTCTCAGCTTCTTGTTTGCTCAGCTGCATTCAGTCCAAGAGACTCATTTCATGATTTCGATGTGGACAGCTTGATGAGCTTAGCAAAGCTATACCCTGATGATTTTAGCAATAAGAAGTTAATGGATCTGAGGGACCAACTTAACGTGTATATTGCTGATGTGCGAGAAGACAATAGATTCTCCAACTTAAATACTATTAGTGAACTTGCACAAAAAATGGTGGAGACAAGAAAAAATCAGCGCTATGCACTGGTTTATCATCTTTTAAAGCTTGTACTGTTGCTGCCTGTTGCTACTGCAACAGTAGAGAGATGCTTTTCGGCCATGAAGCTTGTGAAGACATATTTATCAAATAAAATTGGTGATGAGCACTTGAGTCATAGACTTATTTGCTATGTGGAGAAAGAATTATTTAAAAGAGTTACAAATGATGCAGTGGTTCGTCGTTTCATGAACATGGAAGGAAAAGGACGTAAATATGAACTCTAAAAGGTACTCCCTCTGTCCCTTATTATTTGTCGCCATCGGTTTTCGTGCCACAGTTTTAGATTCGATTTGTAGAAAATATGTGTAATATTTTAATCTCCAAAAAAATTTGTTAAAAAACTAGATTCAAATATCTATCTAATGATATTTATTGTGTACTATAAATATTAATATATATTTTTTTATATTCAGTCAAAGTTGTTTCTCGGGAACCGTAAAACGACAGATAAAAAGGGACGGAGGGAGTAAGCCATATGTTTTCACTTTTGCAATGAATCATTATATAATTTCTTTGCATGATATTGATATGTTCCTTCTCCTTTCTTCATGCAGAGAGGATCTTCAGGCTGGATCATAGATTTGCAAATATCATGTGTCTTTTGTTCGCGATTTCATATTTTGGTCATTTGGTGATTGGTAAACATTATTGACAACTTCATTGCTGCTGTAAATTTTCTCTTTTAATTCAGATTATGTGTCTTGATAGTTTTTTGCATTGAGATGATCATTTGAACATCTTTAATTGAAATGGAACTGTTGCACGCCTGCACCCCCCTCAAGTTTGCTCTAGCTCCGCCCCTGCAAGAACATGTCCTGAATATATCACGGGAATACTAACCGGTAGAGCCCTCATAGTAGGCCTCAGGCCCCTCGATGAAGAGCACACGCCGGAGAACATCCTCCCGGTCCATGCCGACCAGCCTTAGGTACGGCTCCGCGGCCTTGGACTGCACGCAGCAGAACTTGATCTTGGCGTGCCTGTCCGCCCTGATCACCCACTTTACCCCTGCATTGCAAAGCCGCGATTAATTTCACCATCGTGAGCAATCCCCACACGCAACAAACGAGTCCCCTCAAAAGGGGGATCGTTCGCCCAATTAGCTGCGGACGAAATGATCCCCATGAGAAAACCCCCGAGCTAAATCTCACTCTCCCACTCACCGCGGTGGCAGAGGTGGCAGACGCCGTCGTAGATGAGCACGCGCGGCTGCAGGACGGTCGGCACGGTGGCCGCCATGGTGGCGGTGGCGGCGGACGGCGAGGCGACGCACGGCGGGTCCTCGTCGATAACGAGATCATCGGCGGCCGCGGCGGCGGTGGATGGGGGCGCGTAGCCGCGGCAGAACAGGTCCGCGAGGGGCCGCGCGAGACGGGGACCGGCGCGGCCGGCAAGGGTTCTGGCGAGCATCTTTTTTCCCCTTCCCCTCTTCTCTTCTCTCGAACTGCGCGCGAGGTGGCGGTTCTACACGAGGCTTGGTTTCTTTTTTTCTTTCTTTCTTCCCCTGCTTCGCCCTTCGTGTGTTTTTTTTTTCTCTTTTCTTTGGTGATGGAAAAGTTACAAAACTCACTCTATATATCAATTTGGATTTTCTATTTCTTTTATAAGCTATTTTGTTACAGGTCCCTACCCATATTCAGTTGTGTTGTACTCCGAAAAGGCAAAAACCATGAATGCACAACTGGTTTCGTTAATTTGGAGCCGTTATGTATTAGTCTATAATCTCAACACCTTTCAAAGATTCCACCAAAATAATAATCAACACTGAACTTAAATGTTGATGCATCAAGTTTCGCTATTTTTTCTAAACAAAACATTGCAAAATAAAAAAATATGACTAGGCAGTTTGAACAGGCTTGATTTAGCTAGCTAAGAGCATCTCCAACAATGTCCAAAATACATACCCAAAAGTGAATTTTAGATCTAGAGTAAAAAACTCTTCTCCAACAGTTCCCAAAATGTACTCCTAATCTTTCTGCAGTCCCAAAAAAGAGTCAAAGTGGGCTAAATTTTAGACAACTTTTTACACTCCCAAACCTCCTAATTTCACCGTACTATTCACGGTTTACCATGCAGCGAAAAGTCAAACACTGGGCCCACATATTGATGATGTGGAAGCATTGTAATTTTTTTGCAACGGTTGAACTAACAGACTTTATTTTGCTCCCAATAGTTTTTGGTAAGGGGATTTGTATCAGAAAAAATGACTTATAAAAGAGAATTCCAAGTCAAAATAATAAATGGAATAGGCTTTTTTGTAACTTTTCTTTTCATGTTTGGTCTTTTGGTTTTCATGCTGCCACCTATCAGTTTTAAGGCCATCCGCACTCGTCGTACTCCATATCCATCCCCTAAAAGAAATATTCTATCCTAGTTATTAAGATTCTATACTCTATACTGAGTTTTTCTGCATTCGTCATACTCCATCCCATCCTATATCAACTACCGGGCCCACCAGACCCACATGTCATATATATTTTGTTCCCCCCTCCCTCCTCTCTCCTTTTCTCTCTCCCCTCCCCCTCTCTCTCGGTCTCTCCCCTGACGCCCACCTACTCCCTATGTCTGGCCTCCTCCTGCCGCCTCCTTGCCCTCCCCCTTGCCATCCAGCTCCGAGCCGCCCCCTCCCCTCTCGCACCGGCCGCGCCGCCCCTCCCGGCGCTGCCCCACCGCTCCCCTCCCCTCACCGCGCCGTGCTGCCCCCCTCCTCGGCCTGCCGCCCCCCTCCCTCTCCTTCTCTCCAGCGGCGGTTGGGGCTCCCCCGCGGCGGTGGCCGCCCCCTCCCCTCCCTTGCTCCCTCCGTCGTTGAGGAGCTCGAGGCCGAGGCCATGGGCCCGTGCTCGTCGGGCTCAGGGTGGGATCGCGGCGGCGAGCGCGGGCGGCAGGCTCCCAGCGCCGCCGCAGGCCCCGGTCACGGGGGCGGGCTTCGTGCTGGGCGTCAAGGTGGCGGAGGCACGGCCCCAGGGCTTCTCTCCTACCTTCCCCCTCCCCCTCCCGCGCGTGCGGCCAAGCGCGGTGCAACGGCAGCGGCCGCGGACGGTGGGCGGCGCGCGCGGCGGGGCGGCCGCAGGGCGATGACGCGGCAACTGAGCCGAGCCGTGCCTCACATCCACCTTATCTTCGGTCGGCGGCAGCGCGAGGGGTGGCGATCGGCGAGGGGACAGTGCGGCGGCCGGCGTGGGGCCTGCACAGTGCGCGGGCCATGGCGCTGCAGTGGTGGCCCGCCTTCCACGGGGCTCCACTGGCCGCAGACGATTGGAGGGGCGATGGCGGACATGCGGAGCATGCCGGCGGACGACTGGATCTGGCGCGACGTACAGGGAGCAGGGGCGGCCGGCCATCACGGGCGGGCGGCGGCCTTCGCGAGCGAGCAGGAGGAGCCGAGTGGGAGGAGGCGGGGAGCAACAGCCGGAGGCAGGCCCCACGCCACGTCGCGCCATCGCGGACGGCCGCTACCTCGCCAAATGTGGCGTACGCGCCCGCCTCGCGATCTATGCTGCATGGGGTAGCGTCCCCGCTGCAGTGCTCACTTACGCCATCGCGTACTGCAGCGTGGGGTAGCGTACCTCAGTGCAGATAGCCTAAGTTGCTATCAGCTTGTCAATTATTTTGATACTGAGAGATAAAAAGACTGATGGCATTTACATAATATAAACCGCAATTTTAAACATAATTAATGTACATATGGGGTGGGAATTTTCATGTGCAGAAGTTTGCAAAATTGGATTGGAAAATGGTAGGACTCGTATCTATCATTTCCAATGAAGAGCAAAGGCGGAAGATTTGAAAAATCTTGATTTCTGTACGATAAGGTTGTTATCCCATATAATTAACATGATATCTACTCTACCATTTTTTAACGAATTGAGGGGTGAAAGCATTAGTTCCTAATGGCTTGAGGAGTAAGAACATGGATTTATTGGTTGGATATAAATTTCTTTATTTGTCTTGCATGTTATTACTCCCTGTACAATCAATTTCAGTTCAACTTTTGGCCACGTAGTTATCCGTCATTCTAAACAAATTCGTGTTCTTAGGGGAAAAGCTTCTCAATCATCAACAAAATAAACCAAATAACTCTCTCCCTTCACCCGTTTCTAGCTGGGGTTTAAGCAGACGGTCGAGTGCCAATCCAAAGGTTGCCGTTGCTCGGACCTAATCCAAGCCCTCGCCGGCGGTGAGCAAACCCCGGGAACAAGAGAATACAAGCGCCGGAGTCGAGATGCTCCCAGTGGTGGCCACGGCGTCACCAGCCACCACCCTGGCCACAGCCGCGGTCTCCTTACTTCCTCTCCTCCGAGCCGCCGCTCCCCGCCCTCCGCCGCCGCTCTACAGCCCGCTTCCGCGGCTGCTGTGTGCGGGCCTCAGGGCCCCACCGCGCGCCGCCTTATCCGAGGGCGGCGACGTCTTCTGGGAGGAGCCGGACGACGGCTCCGGTAGTGACTACGAGGACGAAGGCGAGCAAGAAGCTGAGCGAAGGAGAAGCTCCCCATTCCCCTCCGCCTCGCCGTTCTTCAGGCTAGAGGCGGTGCGGCAGCAGGAACAGGAGCTCCGAAGAGGTATCCGGTCGATTTTGCAGAGACACATTTAGTTCTCTGATGAATTATCCTCTGTACTGCTTCATGCTCTAGACTTTACCCTGTTACTATTTTGTTTGCCTAGAAATCGAGCTCCTCTTGACGGCAGAAGAGAAGGCTATCTTGGATAAACACGAGACCCCTGATGTCACTAAAATATCATCAGTTATGTTTCGCTCGCTGTCTTAATATTTAAGAACCATCTTTGGTGTATTATTGCTTGGATTGCTACTGCAAATCTGCAATTGAGTTATATTAACATGTCAGGCTTAAAAGGCTTAAGATGAATGACTGGAACATTGATTTATCTGCTTCTCTGGAATATTGGATGTTGTATCTAACTCCTGAAGTTGCATTGTTTGTTGCAGCCAAAATGGCATCCGCTTCATAGTTATGCGTTGGCACTGCAGATACCTCTCATGGACAAGCTTCTTGACAGTGGAGTTGACATCAATTTACTCGATAAAGTAAGTTTCATGTTTGTGATTTTCCACTTTTTTGTCTGAAAAAGCCTGCCTGGGAACACAGTTAATTTCGGGAGTGTTGTTGATACAGGATGGCTTCACCCCCCTCCACAAGGCGATCATAGGCAAGAAAGAGGCTGTCATTAGCCATCTCCTAAGAAAAGGAGCAAATCCCCATGTTAGAGATAGGGTAAGCAAGTAACTGGGGCAATCTCTTTTCAGTTGATGTTCCATAATTTCACTCGACTGAAGTTCAATTTGTATTCAGAAAACCTTTCGAAGCAAAATTAGCTATGTCACATTGGTTTGGTCCCTCCAGAGCAAGAATGTTTTCCCTCTATGTTGGCCCTTGTATTAAGTCTGCCGATGTGCAGGATGGAGCCACACCATTACATTATGCTGTTCAAGCTGGTGCCCTGCAAACAGTGAAGTTACTGATTAAGTACAAGGTTGATGTCAATGTTGCTGATAATGTAAGTTTGATGGTTTTCACTTCTCTGATCATTTCAACCATTTTCAGGGGGGCTGATTTTTCTTTTACAATTTTTCCTTCGATGTAGGATGGATGGACACCACTGCATTTAGCCATACAGAGTAGAAATAGAGATATAGCAAAGGTCTTGCTTGCCAATGGTGCGGATAGGACAAGAAGAACCAAGGTATGCCCCTATGTTTAATGTCATTTCTGATGAGCAGTATACACCCAAATTTATTTAGCTAGGAGGATTCCTGCCTATGCACTTGGGTTCAATTTGTTGTTTCACAAAATAAGTCACATGACTTCAGAAATGTAGATTTCAATAGGAATTTGGTCTTCCTGTACAACTATTCTCTCGATGCATACCTGTTCTTCTAGCTACTCAAATGAATAATTTCCGCTTTATGCTATTGTTATTGAAGGACCAAAAGTGGCGTCTGAACTGTCTGAAATATTGTTTTGTTTTCCTATGAACACATTACAGGATGGAAGGACTGCATTGGATCTAAGCTTATGTTTTGGAAGGGATTTCAAGTCCTATGATCTAGCAAAGCTTGTGAAGCTTATTCCAGCAAACAGAGTATGATTGTGCTCTGCAACAAATCTGAGAGATCAAATGCAGATGCTAACCCAATTATTCTTGGAATTGGTCAATGATCGTCCCTTCCATTCTTCTCAACCAATTCTATTGTTCTAATCCAGATTCATGAATAGATTAAGTAGAAAGTCTAGAACTCAGAGATATACAGGTAAAGAAACAAGGAATTATCCGACAAAATTACCCCGCATGCTCCAGGGTCCAGGCCGCCTGACAGATTTGCTTTGCGGTCTGTAGTATTTTTGAAATGACTCAAAAGTAAACTGTGATCATACAGGAAATCAATTTCTCAGTGATCTCAATATGGCAAAATCAGAGCTCGAGCTCACAACAAAGTCAGTTTTCGTATGTATGTGAGATTTCTGTGCTAGTAAATAATTATCTTGTAGTAACGCAAACATTTTTTTTGTTGGTGTGTACAATTTTCTCTGGTATTTAGGCGGTTCATACATCATCATGAGAGAAATGACTCCGGTACATATGCAATTAGGAACAGGCTTGCACCTAGCTATCGACCTTATAACTTGCAATCATGCCTGCGGGTAGCTACAACATAGTAGTCATGGCAGACTCTCAACCATCCTATTATCACACAAATTTGATGTGAAGATTTGGATTTGCAGGAATGGGAAATCATTACTCAATAACACCTTCGACAGCAAAGTTTCTGCTACAAAAATGTATAAAAATGACAAATACATGTAACACAATCTAGGGAAGTGCACTACGAGCTAATAAGCTCCCAAGTGATTCATTCTTCTTGTAAGGAGATCCGCCTGAAGATGGCATGGAAAGTTTGCCCTCCATTTCTGGCAACCTTCTGGCTTTCTTCTGTGGCAGTAGATAGTAACTTGACAACTGGATCGGCTTTTATCTCTTCATCCGGAACAGCTTCAAATAATGGGTGTTTCTCCAGACACGTCCGCATCCATTCTCCAAGTTCCTCGACGTCAGTGATGGTATATATGATTCCTCCCACTTCCATCACATAAGCATACTCATCCAGCAACTGCATGCTGATAACCCTCCTTCGGTGGTTCTTCTCCTTGAAGTGAGGATCAGGGAACAGGAAGAACATCTTGGTGAGCTGAGCCTTCCTGAAGTAGTTAGGGATGTATTTCATTGAGTTTGTGCGCACAACAGATATGTTGTCGTACTGTCCTGGGTTTGATGCTCTTAAAGCTAATATCCTCTCCTTGACATACTCAGTTACCTGTATCAGAATAAATGACAAGCAAAATAATGAATTCAGATAATGCCTGACGAATTAACGAGGCCATTTGATTAAAAGAAATGTCTGATACAAAAGACATTTATGATACAGTAAAATAAACTCTACTACCATTCTCTATGAAGCTGAAGCAAAATGAAAGTTTGTGTAGCAGAATACTATTTCATATCACAAACTCAACTTGGATGTATTACAGCAAATCATTGGCATATAAAAGCAATTTGTTTCCATAGTAACTAGTAAGCCTGCAATCAATGTGTATATGACATTTCAGTTGGCTTATAGTGAATTTTGAGTTCTTTCTGCTGTATAACGAGCTGCCCCTGCATCCTTTCGAGCTTTAGCTTAAAATTTCACCCTATTGTTTGTAGATCATGCCGAATGCATTGTTTATCGTCATACCACTAGTACAATTAAGCTTGGAACAATCTACAAGGCATCCAGACAAATCATGGGAAAAATAACACAAAATCGTAAGAGAAATTACCTTGTCCCTCAGCTCCATGCCGATCATGAGCGTGTCCGGGAAGAGGGGCGATAGGCCGACGAGCAACCCACCGAACCCGCACCCCACATCCGCGAAGCGGATCCGCGGCGGCGGCGGCGCCTCCTCGCCGGCACCCTTGTCGGCCGGGAAGTAGCGCGGGTAGTGCTGCGAGAGGTCGACCTCGTCGGGCGACACCGGGACCGGGAAGTGCGAGTCGCTGAGCGGGTTGCTGTGCGCCCGGGCGCGGTAGAACCGCTTCCGGGGGAGCTTCCCCGCCCCCGACGCCTGCTGCGGCTGGCCGCCGCCGCCGCCACTCGCGCCATTGGTCCTCGTCATCGGGAGACCAGGGAGGGGGGCGAACCGGGGAACCGCCGCTGGGTGGGAAGGCTCCCGGACGGGTCCGCGCGCCCGGCACTCGTGCGGCGCAGCGGAGGGCTTGGCGTGGTGGGCGGCGGGGCGGACGACCGAGGGTGAGCGGCGGGTTAGGGCTTCGGCGGCGTTGGAGGGCGGAGGCGATGGGAGCCAAGAGTTGGGCCGCAAGCCCGTTGTACTGAGAAGTGAGTTTGGGCTGCAAGTTCCAAACCGGGTGTTCTATTTTTTTCCCTCCTGACCTGATTCCAGTCTGATTTTCATCCTACGAAAAACTGAAAAAGGGGCTCACATGTCATTTGCCGCCAATTAGAGTACAGAGGAGAAGGCCATAGTAGGAAAGGGAGCATCCACTTCTTAGATGTGAAATAATTAGCTTCCGCATCCAATGTTTGTTTATTACAAAGTTTCTTGGCTACCACATATTAACCATGTACCGCGCTAACCATTTATATTATTTAAAAAAGTATGCAAGTATTATTTCTTTTAATGGTGACTTAGGGTTATCATAGAATTACTTTAAACATAATTTATCTTTTCATATTTATAATGATTTTTAATAAAATATATGATCAAAATTCGATGTGGACATCTGAAGAAATAAATCAGACTAGTGGAATGGAGCTGCATGTTGGGACCATGCTTAGGGCAGTCCCAACCCATCATGTCTATGGGTAGTGTCCATGCTGCCATGTTAGCAAGACATCACCTTAGACACTACATTCTTCAACCCATGATTTCTTAGGATGGATCATTATAAATTCATCATCTTTTTTCTCTACCAATCATACTTGTTCTTTTTCTATCGTGAAGACACTATCCTCTCCCAATGCAAACTTTGGTAGTGTCCTATGCATAGGTTCTCGTGTCGACACTGGGTCTTGCATGAGACCAAGTTTCTTCCTCTTTCCACTCTCTCTTATTTAATACAGTGCCACACAAGTAAAAAGTCATATGTGGCAGCCTAATTAATGCTATGGAAACCATCCTACATGGAGGGTTGGGATTGCCCTTACACTTTTCAAGTCTTAAACTATCTCCAACGGAGGACCCATAAGGAGACCCAAACCCAAAATGAGTCTTCGATAAGACTGTTTCAAGCTCCAAAAGAGTACCTATACCCAAACCCAAAATGAGTTTTCAGGAGTATCCTCTCTCCTAAAGACACATTCGTAGAAAGGGTTCTCTTTTGGGTCTTATTGTTGGATAAGACCAAAAATAGATATGGAATTCTTTAACTGTAGTGCTATGCAAATGCGAAATGGATCTTGTATTTTGGATCTCATTGTTGGAGATAGTCTTAGAACATGCTAAATGGGGTTGAGTTGACTTCTTGGAAGTTTGAGGTCAGTGCATCTTAGTAGTTATCACTTCTATTAATTGTGCAAGCCCCTGCCACTAATTTTGCTGCAATAGTTCAGCTGTGTTGCTCCTGTGTGCCGTTCGTTACACACAGCATAGTAAGTTCCAAGAAGGCCTCGACCGAGCTTTATATATAAAGCAAAATACAGGGATATCAGTTTACAAGAAAGCGAGGCCCCTGACAACCAAGGCCCCTGACAACCATTAGAGACAGAGCAGCTCTTGTCACACCCGGTTTTAGGAATAAAACTAGATGCATCTCATATGTGCGCCAGGATCCAGTTTACAAACATATGGTAGACGTCACAAGTGAATATCCATAACCATGCATACGAAAGAGTATTAAAGTATATTTATTACAATCTCAGAGTTGACATAAATGTCATAGCGGCAGACTTAAACGAAACGAAATAACTCCATCTCCACAGGCAGTTGACTGAAAGACTCGCCTAGAACTCCTCAAAGTCAGTAGTATAATCCTCAAAATTCTCCCAATCTGAGCAGCAGTCCAAGTGTGGTCGATGCAATATAAATAAACAAGCGTGAGCACATGTCGTACTCAGCAAAGTATGGAAATAAATGACATGCTAGGCTTTATAAAGTGGAAGGCTGAAAGGATAGCTGCATTAAGCACTTTTAGTTGGTCAAATTTTATTAAGCATCTATTTGCTAGCAAATATAAGTATATACCAACCACAATTAAATGACAACATAAACCCATCAAATTCAGGTAACCATAATTTAGATCATATTCTGATAGATTAATCATGTGAGGGTCCAGGCCGCTCATGACCGTGAGCACGGCTGTTATAACAGTTTTACACTCTGCAGAGGTTGTACACATTCACCACAAGCCGTGATTCCCATTGCCCGAAAGCATGTACCCTTCCCACACCACGTGGATCGAATACTGGATTTCACTATGAGACCTTTACAAAGATACTCTAATAAGTGATAGTTTGCTAAGGCTTCCGGTTCAGGAGCAAAGCACAACCCTCCCTAGTGAGTCGCGTATCTTAGCAAAGCCTACCGCTCAAGAGGACCGGGCTATACCTCGTCAACCGCCGCACCTCTTGCCCCTTTCGGGTAAAACTATCCCAAACTAGAATACTTAATTAGTCAGTCAAAGCCAGAGCCACATAGCACTTATGGTTGCACTGTTTTTCTGGGTGGTCGCTCCATGTTCCAGTTAAAAGATGTGATCTTGTCATTAGTTAATTAAGAGATAATAGTGGAACATAGAGTAGGGGTTTCATTAGGTCAATCCCAGTTGAGCAACTAAGCATCATCTACCAGTCAAATTAATTTAATGACCCAGCTGCAAGGTATGGTAAAACAGACTAGGAAATCCTTAATGAGACCCAGCAATATTAATGCAAGCGATAAATAAACAATGTAATTAAAATGCATGTCATTTAGGTATAAACGGGCATGATCAAGGAATACTTGCCTTCTTCTCAACCCTGCTGCTGCTCAAACTCTTCAACAGTTGTTTCTTCAAACACTTCCTCGAACGGCGCGTTTCCTATACGCATCACACGAACACATACAAGAAAACAATACAATAAATAAGAAACAGTACACCAAACAATTCTAACAGAAGTAAACAACAGCACAAAACTAATCTACGTGTCACCACGAACGCGTGAGCGCGAGAATCACTAAAATCGGAGTTAAAACGCAAAAGATATGACTTTTCTTAGGTTCAGGGACTTGCTGGTAAAGTTTTAAAACTTCTAGGGGCTTAACTGCAAAAATCCGAGGACTAAAACATAATTTTGTATAAAACTACGAGGATTTTCATGTAAAAAGGTAAAACTTGGACCTCGAGCGTAATTTTAAAACTTGCAGGGGCTAAACCGAAAGAAAAATGACCTAAGTTGAAATATTTTTGAACTACACTAGGACTGCGGGTTGATTTTGAAAACTTGGAGGGCCTTTTTGCGAAACTCTCTAGGTTGACCGGTACCTCTCTGATTGACTCGGGGCAAGGGTGAACCTCGGCCGTTCGATCAAGATCGGACGGCTCCGAATCGATCACGCGGAAGGCGTCGCCGGCAACGACGACGGACAACGGCGGCGACAAGCGCGCGCGGCGGCGCTTCGCCGGAGCTACGCGGATCTCGGCCTAGAGGCCACCAAAACAGCCGCGGACTGGATGGGGGGCACGAGGGGGAAGTGGCGAACTCACCCCAAGGCTCCTTGGCGGCCGGGGAGCTTCGACGGCGGCCGACGACGGGAAATCGGCGGCGGCGGCGCTGCACAAACGACGACGAGTGACGGGGCTTGAATTGGAGCGGGACTTGAGGCAAAAACGCGACGGAGAGCTTCCTTACCCTACGGAGAAGATCGATGCGGGTCCAATTGAAGCGTAGCGGGGCCGGCACGGGCAATCCGACGCGGCGGCGGTGCTAGCGCTCGACGCGGCGGCGGCGAAGCCCTGGCTAGGTTTCGCGAGCGCGGCGCACAGGAGAGCAGAGAGACAGGGGGCTAGGGGGCGGCGCGCGCGAGAATAAAGGAGGGGTGCAGCGCCTAGGCGTGCGTGCCCGGGTCGGAGTCCGCTAGGGCGGCTCGGTCGGCCTCGCGTCCGATTCGGGCGCGAGCTGAGGGATGACAAGCGGGTCCCGCTTGTCAGCGGCAGGAGAGAAAGGAGAGAGAGAAAGCGGGAGCTGGGCCGGAAAGAGAAATGGGCCGCGATAGGAGCTTGGGCCGGGAAGGGAACTTGGGCCGACTCGGGGAAGAAAAGAAGAAGACGGGCCGCGAAGAGAGAAGAAGAAACAGAGGGAGCAAAAGCGGACCGGCCAAGAGTTGAAGGGGCACAACTAAACTCGTCAGAAAACAACTATTCTAAACATCAAACAAATTCAAATTAAATTCGAATTTAAACAGAATTTAAATTCCAACTTAATTGAACAGCAAGCAAAAGACAAATGCAACAGCATGAATGCATCAACAACTTATTTTGACTAAAATTATTTAATATGATATTTAAATTGATAAAAAGCTAGAAATTACAATTAAATCATAGAAAATTCATTTAGGCCTTAATAAATCCTAGAAATTTCAGAAGTTGCTACGATTTAATTGTGATGAATTTTAGGGTGTTACAGCTCTACTCTAAACAGTGGATCACGAGGACAAGAGTCTCTTGAAGCGCCTACAGGACCTGAACCTCCAGTGGAACCCTCGACACCATCGGCGCGGAAGCCAAAGTGCTCCATTAACAACACCTTCAGGAAGGCTAAGACGTGAAGCGTCAACGTTAGATTTTTACCTCGGAGAACGCCAAGCTACCGCAATGAAGGTAATTGCAGGGCAGCGCCCTCAGCAGGGAAGAGAAGTCTGAAACCCCTCCGCTGCCTGATCCGGGGTCGGACCAAAGCTTTCACCTGCGAATCACCGCCAGAAAAGAATCAGAAGAGCCAAGCCTGAAAGGCACGCCGCCATCCAGTAGCCACACCTCGTAACCACAAACCACTCTGCAGGACCCCATCTATGACTAGAAACGCTACATGAACCACACGCCTGGGGTCAGGTGCCCTCGATGCGCCTGAACCCTTACCGTCTCCCATCGATTGGAGGCAACACTGAGCAGTTCCAATCAAAAATTAAAACTTGGATCTCGCAGAGGAGAGCAGCGGTCAAATGAGGATTACCAACAGGAGACGCTGCGCAGGTCGGATCCTCGGGGATGACGAGGTCGAGGGCCGAACTCCCCACCCCTCCTGCTCACCTCACCCAGCTAGGCCAGAGGCAAGCGGGAGGAGCAGGGCAAGGCTCGAGGGGGGGGGCAGCGCCATCCTAGCGCCGCCACCGCCAGGCGACGCCGCACTCGCTCCTCCGCCAGAAAAATGAGGCCGGCGGCGGCCCCGCCGCCGAACTGTCGGAGCCCGAGCCGCCAGAGGCCTCAGTCCCTGCAGCCATGAGCAAAGGCCGCAGAGGCCGCGTCGCCGCCGTCGGAGCCCCCTCCGTCCCGCCGGACTCCCGCACCGGCGAGGGAGAGGGAGAAAGCGCCCCCGAATCGCCCAACCCCACCGCCGCCGGGGATCTACGAGCGCGAAGAGGGCCCGCGCGAGGGGAGGTGAAGAGCCCCGCCGCAGTTCGCTCGGGTGGTGGCGCGGCGTGGAGCTACGGCGGCGTGGTCGGGTTGCGGCGGCGCGGGGACTAGGGTTCTGCCCGTCCCCCTGGGAGGGGGGCGCGGGCTCCCCCCGAAGCCTCTTATCAGGCAGCACCGTAAGTACGAAGCAACATGCACATCACGGTTAATCGATTTGAACCAATATCTAAATGTGTAAATGAAGAGCTCAGTGATATCAAAACCCCACAGGGACAGAGATGAAACGCCAAAGGATCAAAAGTTCAAAACCCCCAGAAGGATGTGGTGGCAACAACCAACAAGGTGATTTAGAGCCGATTTTCCCATGAACTGATAGTCCCCATGAACCGATTTTTCCATTTCAACTCTGATTTCGGATAGAATTATGAAACTAAAAGTGATTTAGAGCCGTTGCCGTTGTCTGACCGATTTCATACATATACTCATGGTCATCGGCACGATTAGGCTCCGGTCCAATTCGTTTCTAGACTTTTTTTTTGAATATTATCGTTTCTACACTGAAGTCACGTTTTCTGCCGTGTTCACCCTGCTGCCTGCACTGCACGCCTCCGGTCCGCTGCGCACCTAGAAAGCAGGGAGCTTGGATAATAACTTGTCTGTCGTCTACCATTCGTACCAACTCCCTCCCAAATTCGCTCAACCGGCGGCTTCGCTCAGCTGAGTGTTGAGCCGTTGACCCCGCGCGGCACCGAGGCGCCCACGCCATGGTGATCCCCGCCGCCTTCTCCTCCGCCCTCGCGGTCCGGTCGGCCGTCGGCGCGGCGGTGGCGGCCGCCATCGCGGCGCGAGCCGTACGCCGCCGCTCCCTCGACGCCTCGGGGGCGGCCGCCGGTTTCGTCGTCATGGCGGTCCACATCGCCTGCGGATACAGGTACGGCGCGCTGCTGCTGGCCTTCTTCTTCTCCTCGTCCAAGGTCACCAGGATCGGGGAGGACCGCAAGCGCCGCGTCGAGGACGACTTCAAGGAGGGCGGCCAGCGCAACTGGTAACCGACCTTCTCTGTTTTGTGGAAGCCGCGAATCCCACCCAAAAATGTCTACTCCCTGCTATACGCCTGAGCTAGGCTTTGATCCCTTCTCTGCCTGTGCCACCATTTAGTTTCGGTGTGACGTGCCCAGAACCATTGCTGCAGAAATTATAAGTATAGTAGTGAATGGTGCTAGGAAAAGGAAAGAACATTCAGTGTTCAACTGAGAGATAGAAAAGATGCAACCCCAAATGCTAGACTATATACCAGTTTATAAAGTAACAGTTTAATTATCATGTCTAGCAAAAAAGAAAGAAAAAAGGGACCTGATGTTTGGAAATGCATCTCACATGGTTACCTTGTACATATCTTAGTCTTTATTCAGAGTTAGCAGTTGTGCTGTTGTCGGTTTGCATACAGTGGAACAGCAATTGTGGTTCCAACCAAAGCCAACGTGCTATAAATTTCCTCACAAAAAAGTGTTATAAATTCAAGGTGAATCAACTAAAATTTTTACATGTTTAAATGCTTTGATGAAATTATGTCATAATGTGTTCCTTAATATCTTTCTTCTTCTTGGAACTATACTAAAAGTGATAATATTCTTTGCTCAGTTCAAGAAATATACACAAAAAGTGCTAAAAAATCTTGTGGATGTCATCACATATCATCAAAGATGTATCACAGCAGCTGCTGATTTGTCAACTTAACTTCTCTGTTGTTTTTTAATGTTCTTTTACACGTTACAGGATCCAAGTTCTAGCAAATAGCACAATTGCCACTATATTGGTTGTGATATTTGCAATAATGACCGGAGGGCAAGATCAGTGCTTGGACTCAAATGGTTCAAAGGTTATAACTGGTATTATAGGTGGTGTCATTGGCCACTACTGTTGCTGCAATGGAGATACCTGGTCATCTGAAATTGGTGTGCTTAGTAACGAACAACCACGGCTTATTACAACTCTGAAGGTAAGTGTTCTTCTTCATGTGATAGGACATAATGAGTTACTGATGGGGTCCGTATGTTCTCTTCAGTCATGATTGTTTATGTAATTCTCTATATATTTGACCAGGCTGCAAGATTTATCTGTGTCTCCTAATCTTCCCTTAGCCAAACCTACTATGTGCCACCAATTTGACTGGACACCACCACCACATTTAGGTTCCAGTCAAATGATCTGAAATGTCCAGGCCATGGTATTGCTACCCATCTGGCCACATCCATATTGTTCATGGTTTTGAACTAACATGAAAGCATAAGAACTGAGTCACCACAGTAGGAAAACCAATAAGATCTTTCACATTCTCATCAGGTAAGCATGCAGTATGCCTACCTGCCTTAATACAATATTGATGCACAATGCATGGCTTTCCTAAACAATCAGGTGAAACCTTTCTCCAGATGTACAAAATCAGAATTGAAAACCACAGACCTTGTCCACTTTCCTGATTCTACGCTATGTGTGTTCTAGTGGGTTGGATCTCCAAACATCGGATATATTACTAATGCCAACATACTGCTTTGTAAAGAAGGTGAATTTATGGCCTAATGGTAGTAAGGTACAGTCATACTACGTTTCTAGAAAAGTTGATCTAACATAGAGTACTAGTACAGATGATTTTTTTCGCAAAGCATATCTGGTATTCATTAGCAATGGGAAACAAGAGTACAAAGAAGAACAGATGAGCATTAACATTTAAGTGGAGTGGATGTTTGTCATGACTATGTTACCTGCACCATGCAATAGAATCTGACTATCATTGTTTCTATTCAACACACAGAATATTGTTTCATTTTCCACTTATTTTATAATTTTAATCCCATTTTATTTCAAGTGTAAGTCACTTTACATTTGTGTACAATTACTAAGAAAGTAAATCGAATGACTTTGTTGCTCTTCATTTATACTACATTGGGAAAGATGGGTTATTTATACATGAGGGTGGTAGCATTAATTATCTTGGGCAACGAAGGAAGAAAGAAAGAAACAAAAATGCCAAGAATTTCTTGGATGGTTTACATCTACTAAAGAATTGAGAATGTTAATATGACTTACATTTGTAGTTAGAGGGAGTAGGAAATTTCCCAAATGTATATTAATCTTTTGTGGTGTTTACCTGTGATCTGATAACAGTATTACTCTATAAGCCTGTCAGGAAAGGTACAAATGGTGGAGTGACCTTACAAGGACTTATTGCTGCCACCGGAGGAGGCCTGATCATTGGTGTCACTTTCGTTATTGTTGGATTGTTGACAGCTGAATGTCCTTTTGATATGGCACTCCGGCAGCTTCTAGTACTACCCATATCTGCTGCAGCTGGTTTGCTTGGGAGTCTAATTGATTCATTGCTGGGAGCTACACTTCAGTTCAGTGGATACTGCAGTGTTCGGAAGAAGGTAAACTTTTCTTTGCGACCTTTGTAATATGCTACTGGGGAAGAAGATGGTCTGTAAAAGCTATGTCGCATTGAAGATTGCATCAAGAGGTCATTTGTGCATTGTGATATGTACTTATCAGTTGTGAAATCTTCCTCTTGCTTTAGGGCACCTGAAGTATGTTTAGTCAGTGATAACCGCAAAAGGCACAAAAATATTTGTTCATCTTACTCCAATGATCAAAGTAGAATATCACATAGAACTTAGGTTTGTTGAGTGTTTAACAGCTCTGCTATTTGTAAAGACCATAACAAGTACACTTGGGATGTTTAAACTTCAAAATGTAAAGCAATTACGTAGAATGCCACAATTTGGTGTTTCTGCAAACAGAGTCCTTTGCAGTAAAATACTAACAAGTTTGATCTAGTTTGGAATTAGCGACTTCTTTTAGCAAAATATTGTCTTGAAACTTGCAATTGATAATAATGCTATGGTTTCTTTGTTCCACCTTTGTAGGTTGTCAGCAAAAGCGGTCCTTCTGTTACAAAGATTTCTGGGATGACTCTCCTGGACAATGATGCTGTTAATGCAGTATCTGTCCTACTAACAACTGTGCTTACAGCTTACGCCTGCATTTACATCTTTTAAAACAATTTGTGAAATTGTGTCACTTGATTATGATCCTCGATCTCACTTGCAAACACAAAGGGTCAGAGAATGACAGTGAGATGAGTATGCCTAGCCACATCGGGCTGCTTGATGGAAAAATCTGCTCAACTTGATGACTTGGGGCAAAATTTTGGCAACTTCAACTTTGATTTTATTCGTAAATTGTAATTACTTATGAGACCTTTTTTTTTGCTCACACCACTTATCTTAAGTTTCTGTTTTTTTTTGCTCACACCCTTATCTTAAGTTTCTTTATCAAACCAATCCATTGACACAAATCCTCATGCTCGACTATCTATATTACTATGTAACATAGTCGCTTTGAATGCAAGACTTAAGTTTTTCAATCGAACCAATCCATTGACATGAACTACTTATGAGATGGAATGGAAGTATATGATTGGTCGATTGGAGATGTTAAAAGGACAGTTGCGAAAGACATCTATCTATGTATTATACTACAAGAATTCATTTCATTTGAAAACACTTCTCACCTAAATAATCTCTACCACCTCTCACAGAGGACCCATACGTTAGGTCTAACAGTGGAAAAGATATGGAAAATTTTCACAAACAAGAAAAAAAACATTTCTAGAGAGTTTACGCCGTTTTGACATTACTTTTCTCACCATAAAATTTCTTACCCACATCACGTACCCACCAATCAAATAGTCTAAAATAACCTCCATAACAAAGTTAGCACGCACGTATCGCGTGAGCATATTTGCTAGTATGTTTAATGACCATGCTCACTATCTATACCATCTATAGTCGCATTTGGATGTCTTATCTGTGACACCACGTTTTGTAAGGTGCATGACACATTACTAAGGTTGTACCTATTTCGAAAATTTTGGTACTGTACACTTGAAGAGTTACTAAGGCAAGCTAAGATGTTGCCTCCAAAGTGAAACATCATTAAGCTTTCTGAATCTATACTCACCAATATTACACTAGATGCTTAAGTTTAAGAAGACAGATCTGCAATTTGAGAGTATAGCGATCTAAATAACATAGATGACAAGTTTAATAACCAGCCATACACCTTATTTATTTATTTATCAAAATCAGCATTATAGTGTCCAATTTTTGGGTCTATTTTTTTTAAATTCGATCGAATCATGATTCTACGATTCAATCGTGGCAAACAGCAACTATGGCAACCTTTCCCAGCAAAAATAAAATAAAATAAACGTGACAGCCTTGCTCACATGCTGCTGACATATGTCACACGTACACAGGTGATGACAGCCTGATCTTGGCAGCAAAACGCGAGCCACGCACACCAAAGGATCCAAGGGCTTGTCGATCGGGGAGTGAACACACGTACACTTGAGTACTGCTTCACATGGCCACCAGAGATCGAGGAGACGACGCTAGGCACTGCATACCGGCGGCTTTGTTTTCCGGTTTCCAGCGGCTCCTTGTCTATCGGCTGCGCCGTGGCCGTCGCGTCTTTTGAAATTTAACATTGAGACAACAAATTCTTTGAATATAGGAATTTCTCTACCCTTTTCCACGTTTTCATTTATTTCTTCTCCTTTTTCCTTTTTCAGCCCAGGTTAAATGACCAAACTGCCCTTTGTTCCACCATGCAAAACGCTCGCCAATACGAGGGTGTGTTTGGTTTCATGGCTTATTATCCTTATCAGGCTAAGAATCTAAGCCACCACACCAAGTCTGGTTTGAGCACTGTAAATTACTATATTTGGTTGCTCGTATAAGCTAAGCCTGTTTGTGTATAACATATGTTTGGTTAGCTGGCTATATTGATACGCTGACCTTGTACTAGATGGAAGGTAGAGTTACCTCCTGCTACAATCTCTAAAGTGTTATTTTCAATACAATGCCAAATTCACCGATTAAGGAAACCCCTCATAATCGACAAAGAAAAAAGAAAAGAAAAAATGCATTGTTCAAAAAAGACCCGCTGACCTTGCGTATACCAAATAAAAAACACCATATTGCGACCACGATTTCTACTGATTGAATCATATCCTCAATTTCCACCAATTGAAATTATTAAATCGGACAACTCGAGATTTGATAAAGAAAAAAACAAATCGATGGAGACACGATGGTTGCCCCTGCCTGCAAGACCCATCAGGAACCTACCGCTCAGGCAGGCGCGTCGGAGGGAAGCCATCGGCCTGGGCCGCCAGGGCGCCAGGTGCATCAGCAACGCATGAAGGCCTCACGCCGCAGCAGTCAATGACTCCGGCATGGAGCACAGATTTGAGGGTGATGCGGCGGAGCGCCATGGCGGCAATGGCAATGGACGGACGAAAGGGGACAAGGATTCGTCGAGGGCAGCGGCATGGCCGAATCAAGCATCACTGCAGTCGAATCGAGGTACAACGCGGCCGAATCGAGGTACAACGCGGCCGAATCAAGTCTTGCTGAGGCGAATCGAGCTCTAGGGCTCTGTGTCGCTACTTGGACCGGCGGGGTGCATGGGCGAGAAGGTGGGAAAGCGGGGCCTCGCCGGCCGTTGGGGCAAGCTCCACCGTGTGGGCCGCAGCCCGCCGCGCGAGCATCCACCACCGCACGAGCCTGAGGGGGAGGATGCAAGCCATACCGAAGGTGAGAGGAACATACACCCCTGTGCAAGCCTGGCTTGCTGGAAACGCGCGGCTCGCGTTTTCAGCAAGCCAGGCTAAAGGCTAAGAGCCTCTGTTGTATAACTGAGGTCTAGCCAAAGAGCCTAAATAGGCAACCAAAAATACAGTGGTTGGTTTTAGAGGGGCTGGCAAGCCCTTAGCCAGGTACCAAACAGCCCCAACCAGCCTCTGCGACTCATGGCTGACTGCCTGACTCCAATGCCCTTACCAATCTCAGCCGCGGCGGCGCGGAGGCATGGCAACAACAACACGTACCTGATGCGCCAGATCGCGGCGGGCGAGACTCCCCGGCGGCCACATCCTCTCTATATCCCCGCCGTAGCCGTGTGCAGGCGCTCCGGGATCCCCCGTACGTGTCGATTTTCTAGAGACGGTGCAGCTTGTACATGCTGAAGTTTGAGATGAAATCAGAATCTATCCTAGTTTCTAGTGGAAATCAAAAGACAAAACGCGACGGACGAAAGTGAAAAAAAAAACAGGGGCAAAACTGGCACTAGAAGATGAGAACAAAAAGGAAATGAGGAGGAAAGAAAGAAACTGTGGAAAAGGGTGGAGAAACCGCTCTATGAAGGAATTTGTCGGCTCAGTGTTAAATTTCAAAAGACATAAATCGAATGTCAGAAAATTGGTGAGCCGTCTGAATTAAGCGTCAAATATCAAAATTTATCGTTAAGTTTATTGCGTGAGGAGTCGCGCTCACGCTTTAGCGCGTGATCCACGTGCGGCCTTCTTCCTCGGCAGGCTGCCGCCGCGCCCCGCCGCCGGCAGGGTTAGCGGCCCGAGGTTGCTGGGGGAGATCTGCCGCTGGCGGACCTAGAAGGAGGGGTCGGGGCGGCTCGGTGGCGGCGACGGAAGCCGGGCGGAGGGCCGGGCGGCGCCGGGCGGTGGGGGACCCCCGGTGGGTGGTGCAGGTGGCGGGGGCGGAGAAGAGGAAGAGAAGACGGTGGTGGCGGCGGATTAGCGTGGCGGTGGCGGTAGACAGTGGCGGAGGCGGTGGGGCACCGCCGGAGCCGGGGACGAAGGAAGCGGCGGGGGCGGAGGAGGCCGACGAGTTAGCGTGGCGGAGGAGGAAGACGTGCGGTGGCGGGGGCTGCCGGCGGGGGCGGAAGGAAGGGGACGGGTCACGCCGTCGCTTAACGCGCGATGGGTCGCGGTTTAACCCGGTCCAAATTTATCCTCGCAGCCTGCTGACACTCAAATCAGCCCTTGTTTAGTTCCTAAATTTGGGAGCAAATTTTGGCCTTTTGGGGTACGTGCGCACTGTAGCATTTCATTTGTATGTGTGAAAAATTGTCCAAAATTGATTAATTAGGCTCAAAATGTTCGTCTCGTAGAATACAACAAAACTGTGCAATTAGTTTTTGATTTCATCTATATTTAGTACTACATACATGCTATGACATTTTGATTTGATGGAAATCTTCTTTTTGCATAGTGAACTTTGGGGGTAGAATTTGGGATGGCCTTGGGCCTTGTTTAGATCCCAAATTCAACCCCCAAATTCCACTATACAAAAAGAAGATTCCAATCACATCAAAATGTCATAACATGTATGGAGTACTAAATGTAGATGAAATCAAAAACTAATTGCATAGTTTTGTTGTACTCTGTGAGACGAACATTTTGAGCCTAATTAATCAATTTTTGGACAATTTTTCACACATACAAACGAAATGCTACAGTGACGCACGTACCCCAACAAACCAAAGTTTGGTTCCCAAATTTTTGGGCTTGTTTAGTTCCCAAATACCAAATTTGGGAGTTTGGGGTCTCTTCGTAATCATTGCGTCACCGTAGCATTTCATTTGTATATACGAAGAATTGTCCAAAAATTGATTAATTAGGCTCAAAATGTTCATCTCGCAGAGTACAACAAAACCGTGCAATTAGTTTTTGATTTCATGTACATTTAATACTCCATACATGTTATGACATTTTGATGTGACGGAGAATCTTCTTTTTGCATAGTAAATTTAAGAGTTGCTTTTTGGAACTCAAAAAGGGAAGGCCTCTGCCTTGTTTAGTTCCCAAATTTGGGACTCCCAATTTGGGAGTACGAAATTCCATACGCACTGTAGCATTTCATTTGTATGTGTGAAAAATTATCCAAAAATTGATTAATTAGGCTCAAAATATTCGTATCGCAGAGTACAACAAAACTGTGTAATTAGTTTTTGATTTCATCTATATTTACTACTCCATGCAAAGATTCACATTTTAATGTGATGAGAATCTTCTTTTTGCACCGTAAATTTGGGGAAAAAATCCAGTGCGCCGCCTGCGCCGGTGGCGCACGCGCGCCGCCAGGTGCGCCCCCGCGCGGATCGCCGTACGCTCGCATCCAACGACGCGGCACAACACGGCGCCCCACGCACGCAGACGGCGATCCGGCGGCTCCTGTGACTCGGCTCAAGGACTAGAGAACAGGCAATGTGTTGCAACAGCTCAAAATAAGTCATTCAGTGACAAGAACACGTTGATTCACAAGTGATAAAAACTGAAACTCTTGGACACTGAAACAATCTATTTGCCCAGTTTATTTTTGAATCAATTGACGTGGTAACATATGAATCGGATACTTTCTGTATGAATTTTCTTAAACACAAGTCCAACCCAAAAAATCCAAGTAGATGATACTACCTGCAGTATTGCCGAAGGTTTCTGAACATCTGAGGTACAATCCATAAACAGCTTCAGTTTTATCATCAGTACAACACATCATCTATTTTTTTGAAAGAGTAACACTTCATCTATTGAACATGGAACTTGCAGCAACAATTACCCATCTCTCGCAGAAAGTTTCAAACTCGCATACTAGGCTACTATCAATGATAAAGTATTCAAGCTAGTTGTCTACTCTGTTCCCGTCAGTACGGTAAACTGAACACCATTCATGAGAAGAGAAACAGATAACAAGTGCGGCGTCTGCGTCCGGAGCCGAGCGGATGCGCTGCACTGCGCCAGGAGCCGAGCGGATGCTGCGCTGGAGCCGGGAGCGCGTCGTCGAGCCGAGTGGTTGCGGGCGCGTCGTGCCACATCGTTGGATGCGAGCGTACGGCGATCCGCGCGGGGGCGCACCCTGGCGCGCGTGCGCCCCAGGCACACTGGATTTTTTTCCGAATTTGAGGGTGCAAATTTAGATCTAAACAAGGCCTCATTTGCACAGTTGCAGGCAGGCAGCGTCGGCAGGGCGGACTTCAATTTCGACAGGACCAGCGGCGGCAGGCGGCCCTCCAGCACCTGCACCTGCACCTGCCCCTGGACCACGCAGGCGCCACCATTGGTGTGTGCAGTACCGTCCATCGCTGGCGTTCGGCGTATGGGACACGGCCGACGGTACGTACGCCTTCGCCCCGGGCCGCCGCGGGCATGTTGTGGCCGGCTAGCTCAAGGAGAGCGGCGCAGCACCGATTCCAGCCGGCGCGCTCCTCGCCCGGTCCTCCACGCACTGCCGCCATCATTGAGGCCGGCGGGACCTGCTTGCCTGCACGCTGCTACTGCCTAGTGCCTACTGGTCACACTCGTAAGTTTATAATGGACATAGTTCCCAAATTTTACCTTCAAATTCTACTACGTAAAAAAAATTCTCATCACATCAAAATGTCGGCACATGCATGGAGTATTAAATGTAGATGAAATAAAAAATAATTGTATAATTTTGTTACGAATATGTTGAGTCTAATTAATCATGTTTGAACAATTATTCACAAATATAAACGAAATGTTATAATGTCATATTTATGGTAAAGTCCTAATTTTAATCCCTCAACGTTGAGAGCTAAACAACAGGCCATGGTATAGGAGTAAACTGATCGACTGGATCCTTGCATGCTTGGGTGTACTTCGGGGTCGGGGCGGTATTTACTTGCATGGGAGCTGAACCTCTGCAGAGCCGCTCGGAAAACGTGAGATTGCGCTGTGTACTCGTACGTACTCCGATCCCCCCTAGCCCACCACATTCTTTACTTGTATACACGTACTGATGTGTCCATTATTTCCTAGGGCATCCTATAGACAAACAGTATAAATCCGGCCTCTATATCCACCGTTGGATACAGTGGCGGACCCATGATTTTTCTAGAGCCTGGGTGAATATAGCAACTAATAATAAGTTCACACAAGTATTTTGACTACTAACGTAAGCAAACCTATATCTCTAATTTATCTAGTTTTAATTTTAATTTTTATTTTTTAAAATTATGTACCAGCTTCACTACGCGGATTCTTTATGTAAAAGAAAACGCCTCATTCCTGAATGAACCATGGATAAGCTAGTAAGGCAAGATAAAGATGAGTTCCAATGATCTATCAATCCAGTATAATTATTCACTAAAAATTAAGAAAAGAATCAGATATTTAGTTGCAAGTCTCGCTAACCTACTGCTATTCCTATCTACAATCAAGAGATCAATTCGTTTGAGATCAAGATGTTGCAAACGCCATAGGCAAAAGGCCACACTAGCTTGCGCATGCGCTCAAACATGTCTAGTCGCTGGGCATCGGCTGCGGCTAGCACTCCTCTCTCGATGCACCCGCACAAGCCACAGATACAATTTCTCGATTCGGAACTAAAATTGTTGCGCTGCAAACAATATCTTCACTGGCGCGCTCAGCAAGGAGCCTGGGCGGTTGCCCAGGCTTGTCGGGCCTTGGGTCCGCCCATGGTTGGATATATGTAGCCAAAAAAATATAATGAATACTTAGACTTCAACCTTCAATACACATGAACTCAAAATATCAAGAAAGAACTAAAGACTAAGCGAGAAAATAAAGACTAAACTTCGATCTTCTTTCATGTCTTTATTTCAAACTCGAGTTGTCCATACGGAGTACCAATCATTTGCATCTCTTATCTACTGTCACACCCGGCCCAGTTTGTATGGCCCAGTAGTGGCCCGTGAGTGCAGGATGCACGTGTTTAGTGCCACATTGCTAGTTTAGCAAGGGTGGAGGCAACTTATAAGCCCTTGTCTTCCAGCCATAGCACCTTCGGGTTAACCTTTTACACGAAGCCAAGACGAAAGTGTAAGCAGTGTGCTATGTGTACGCGTGCACGCCCCTCGGAAGGGCTGTGCGGGGAGACTTTGGAGGGTGGGGTGTTACATCTACTTAGAAACATTTGATGGCACAATCATAGTGCAACAAACGATCCTGGCCGCGACACCAAGCGTAGAAACCGCACTGAGTCGATCCTGGCCGCGACACCAAGCCTGAACAAATG
Source organism: Echinochloa phyllopogon (assembly GCA_033239725.1). Lineage (NCBI taxonomy): Eukaryota > Viridiplantae > Streptophyta > Magnoliopsida > Poales > Poaceae > Echinochloa > Echinochloa phyllopogon. The sequence continues at coordinate 9,504,273 of BTCW01000013.1, read as the reverse complement.
TCGTACACCACCGCAAAAGATAAGCGATTTCGCCAACGGCACCGCAGGGCTCAACCCCTCCAAAGCGACGCCTCCAAGGAGGAAGCGACATCCAAATGTCGCCATAGCTATAACCAATTTGGTGGTTCAATGGTTTTCACCAGAAGAAGAAGATGACAAGGTCCTTCCAACGACGCCTTCAGGAAAGAGAGCGATGCGTCGCCACCATCATCGCCGATCGATACAAGATCGAGTAGAGCTTTCGCCCAAAAGACCCGACATGAGCCCAGTCAATAGCACCATCTTCATCGGTTTGCCTACAGCAACAACTGCTGCCAACATGCAAACCGAGGCAATGCCGACGATGCTCGATCGGTAAGGCATGAATCCAAGCTAGAGGAGGTGGATCCGTCCGCCGTAGTGTCGAATCAGATACCGCCGACGGCGGAACACGCCACCTTCGCCGACCTCCAACAACACCCGGAGCCGGGCACCTCCGCTTCCATGGTTGTGGTATCTGTGCCCACGCGCTCAAGGCGCCTCGTCGCCCGCTCGCGGCCACCAACGGATCTCCTTAGAGCCTCCTCGCTCGCCCGCGGCCGCCGGAGGATCCACGCGCCGCTGCACCCCATCGCCTCCCAGATCTGCACGGGGCAAGGCATGACGCGTTGAAACAGCCCTGTCGTCGCCGTCCTTGCTGGTACGAGGACTTTTGATGCCCTGCTCAACTGGCGGCGAGGCGTAGGAGAGGGTGGAGAGAAGGTGGCTAGGGTTGGGCCCCCCGGCCCGTGTCGCCCCTAGGAGGAGAGCGACGCGGGGGCGGGAGGAACGGTTCAGAAAAGGAGTCTTCTCCTCCTAGTAAAGAATACCACGGCATCTTGTATACACGTACTATTGAAATTTTGGTGGGCTTGTACGTACTCCTATAGAGGATGCGGCAACGATGGAGGCGGCTCTGCGTTTGGTTAGTTTTGCTGCAACGATGTAGGATGGCATTCTCCTCTCGTCGTTTTCTTGGGAAACACTATTATTTTTGCTATGAAAATTAAACATGTCTAATTGGCATGCAAGAAATAAAGAAAAGTAAAAGACTCAAATTACCATATATGGCTAGTGGGTATGACAGGTGCCAAACATAAGTGGTAAGCAGCTAGTGTATGCATAATAGGTAGGGCCCATACCGTGAACAAGAGAAGATAGAAAAAACACCAAATCTCTCGCTCTTTAGCGATGTATAGGATGGACTTCTCCCTCTCATCCTTTTCTTGGGAAACACCGTTGTTGCCAAAAAACATTTTCTAAAAAAGACGTTCTAGGAACCAAATAAAGAAACCTAGTACAGAAATCATGCTAAAAAGGAAAAAAATCTATTTTTCTATCCTTATCTATCCACTTTGTTCAATTAACCCCATCAATAAAATTTAGGTTCGATTTGCCCCCCCCTAACTCTTTCATTTTGTCCAATTCACCCCTAATGAAATTTATCCTTTTCGTTTCTCCACCTAGAAAATGAGTTTTAAGTTCAAATTTTGTGAGGGTGTATATAATATGATGTCTCAATTTACAAAAATATATTAATAATTTTCCATTCTTATTTTTATAGATTAGAACTATTTAATATAGAATTGATATGGATGCAAAATTGCACAAAAAATAATTGTGAAAGACTCACGATGTATTTTATAATATAGGTCATCATGTTATAAGTCATCTCTTAAAATTCAACATATACGGAGAAAAAAGACATATCTATTTAGGGTGCAGATTGGACCAACTAAAACACTCCATAATTCAGGGGAGCAAAGTGAACCTATATTTTGTTCAGGGAATTAATGGACAAAGTGAATATGTGAGGATAGTAAAATGGGCTCTTTCTTAAAAAAATACAATTAAATCTGACAAGGTTTTATTCTCCATCATAGCCATGGACATTATATTTTCTTCCTTACTGCTTTTAACGCCAGGCGGAAGAAGAAGAAAAAAAGGCCACCATGTACTCATCCGTGGAGTTCTGCATTTTTTGCGTTTTTTCGCACACATGGTTTACAAGGTTCCAACCCACAACCTAAGGCCTCATGTGAGCCTTCCCTTTCCACTGCACCTTAGAGTCATTTGTGACACAATGGGGTATATTTTTCTTTTATATAAACATCGAAAAGGATTTCTAGGCACGGGTGACACGTTCACCCGTCCTTGGAAATCATTTCTAGGTGTGGGCTATGGTGTCACCCACCCCTAGAATTATGTCTCCATTTTTTGTTTTTCACTTTCTTTTGAAATATAGATCAATATATGTATATATACTCATATAAAATATATTTTATATAGTATACTTCATACTTCTCGACTATTTTTTAAATAGTCAAAACAACACAATCTCATTGCATAAGCCTAAATTGTACTCATATTATGTTTTTTGGATGCCATACCGGTTTTCCTCATAAATGGTGATTTTCAGGAGCGGGTCGCCTTCTGTCTGTCTCTGGAAATGACCCTTGTTTCATCGCGTCTTGACTTATAGCAGCGGCTCATCTTTTCATTCGCTTCAGAAAAAAATTGCTTCTACGAATTGTTTTTTTATAGCAGTGGCTCTTGTGCCGTTATCCACACCGCCACTGCATCCCTCGCAAAGCCTTCACCATCACCGGTGCATGACAACACCACTTGAAAGAGCCCAAGGGCAGCTATTCCAAAGAGCATTTTAATTCTGCTTTGACAACAATGTTGTGGTCACGAAACCCATAGTCAATCACGAGTTTGTGCTTTTTTCGAAACGGGGAATTTTTTATTAATTTCAAGAAGTTACTACTGAAATTTGCTTGGAGACAGACAATTTTGATTCAGATCTGTTCGTTTGGCTGATGATTGGTGGCTGGTGCTGATTTATTCGGAGAAAAAAGTACTGCTGGCTGGTGGTTGATAAGCCAAAAGAACAAGAGGGCAGGTCGGTCCCAGACGTGCATGCAGCCATTTGAGAAGTTAAGGTGTTGGCATCAGGACACGCACCTCTTTTATGACAATGCGTGATACACTGCCACACTGGTACTACTACGATCTACTCGAGCATTCATGGCCCCGTGTATGATGTACGTATCTGCCTGTCGTCAAAGTAGCTCTCTACAGCTTACGGCCTCACCATTCAATTCATCTCATATGTACGACGGTACGAGTGGCGCGTACTACCAATATACTCCCACCATTTTAAATTATAGGTTGTTTGATTTTTTTTACCATAAATTCGACCGCTCGTCTTATTCAAAATTTTGTACAATTTATTATATTTTTTATGGTGGCTTGCTTTATTAATAAACATTCTTAAAAAAGACTTAAATTTGACTATATTTACACAATTTTTTGAATAAGACGAGCGGTCAAAAAAGTCAAACGACCTATAAATTAGAACGGAGGTAGTACCATGCATAGAGTGTATGGATTTTTTAAAGTATATAGAAGGAAAATTATCTCCTCCCGTCCTTATTATGAGATTGGATACACACATCATCACATCACATCTGCATACACACGCGGTTTAATACATCTTCGTGTGATTGTGTCGCGATAAAACAACTATATATATATAATACATACCAATTTAATTTTTCAAACGAGAACTTCAACCAACAAATAAGTAACCGAAATAACAATCACGTGTACAATTGACATAACTATTTACGGGAGAGAAAAAACTACTCAAGATGAGGTGAAAAAAGAACCAGATGATTGACCCCAAACTTCCACTACAACCTCGAGAGGATTACAACAACTATAACATTATTATTTATCAACTTTGCACACACTTGGACATCACCTACAATAATCATATCAGAAGCTACAGATTCTGCCTGTTTGGTAAGCCTTTCCACCATTTTTAGATTATAGGCCGTTTTGGTTTTTATAATAAATTTTATTACACAGGTAAACAATAAAAGCTATGCATCTAAAAAGTCATAATAATCTACAATTTAAGAGAGAGAGAGAGAGAGAGTAATTCAGCGACGTTCGTTACTTTTATTAATATAGAAGAAGATTACATGTAGTCAAACCCATCTCAAATCATATGGTTCACTCAGCTAATTCTCAAACAAACTGACCAAAATCTAAGTACTCCAAATGTAGAATGAGCTCATCAGGTTCATTTGGTGCTAATCTGAGTATGTTTGGGCCTTCAATCACAAGTTTGAAGACTGCATATGGTGACCATCCTATTTCCACACCGTACAGCTACCAACAACGACTGAGAAACGGAGTTTGGGTTTTTTCTTGTCGTTTCTTCTTCAAAATATAAACGATTTCAGTCATTGATTCTGTCACCAAATCAACGGCGCACAAGCGCTTAGTTATTCTGCATGCTAGGCTCTAAAAGTATCTCCAAAAGTGCCCAAAACATATCCAAAAGTCAAACTTTAGATCTAGATAAAATAAAATAATTTCTTTTCAAACCGTTCCTAAAAGGTACTCCTAATCTTTCTACGGTAAAAAAAAAGTCAAATTGGACAGTTCCTTGCGCTCCCAAATCCTCCTAATCACACGGTATTGTTCACGTTTTATTGTTTACAAAAGGAAAAGTCAAACACCTAGGCCCATATATTGATGATGTGGAAGTACTACAATTTTTTTGGGAACTGTTGGACAAGAGGTTATTTTTCTCCCAATAATTTTTGGCAAGGTCCTAAAACTGTATTTTTTTACTCTACTTTTTAGCCACTCTTGAAGACGCGAGATACTCCATCAGATCCCCAATTCCCAATCCAACTACAATATTCGAGGAGGCGGTGGAAAAATATTGCTCCAACAGAATCCAATACATTTTCACTTTTTCAATAATTATTGTGACAAATCAATAATCCATTCTTATTCTCCTCAAATAAAGGGGGAGTTTGAGTGGGATGAGATTATTAGGGAACCGCAAAAAAACAACTATCTCGATAATTATAAAATAAATATTAGGATATCCCTATTAACCTGTTATTGAAAATTTGGGAAACTGTTGGAGACGCTCTAAATCAACCCCTATACGAAGGAATAGCCTAAAACTATACCGAGCTATGCACACATACTCGGTGGATAAGAATTGAATACAATCTCGTCTCCCTCCTCGCACAGTCTCGGTGCTTGTGGCGCACAGTATATTAGAGTCAAGACAACAGTTTGAAAATAGTACATGGTCCAAACTCCAAACCAATCAAAATAAAGACATCATATACACTAAAGTTGAGTCCCTTAAATAAATAATAATTATACGTATTAAATATAAATTAATTATAAAACTAATTATATAAGTCATCTCTATTTCGCGAGACGAACCTAACAAACATAATTAAGTTATAATTAATACATAATCATCACATGTTTGTTGTAGCATTACATTGTCCAATCATAGCTTAATTAGGCTTAATAGATTCGTCTCCTAAATTAATCTTTGTTTATGTAATGAGTTTTTTAATTAATCTATATTTTGACGTGACGGGACTAAATTTTGGATTGAGGTATCCAAACACCCCCTAGTATAGTATACGGGACAACACCATCCATCACCGTTCTCAACTTCTCATACACACAACAGACACAGTCCACTGCACTCAGCTGGCTGCCTGGCTCCTCTACCACAGGTCCACAGCATACCTGGAGATGGTACATTACAATACTACATAGCACTCCTATCTGCCAGTGTGTTGGGGCAGGGATGGACAGCGTTGCAAGGAGAGGCGATGAGAGATTGAGGGGGTCGCTTCGCTAGCCGACGGCCATGCCGTGCTGCGACGACGACGACGACGCGCTCCTCCTGTGCGGCGAGGACGCCAGCGAGATGGAGCGCGGCGGCGACGCCGCCGGCTTCCGTGACTATGAGCAGCTGGTGCCCCAGGAGTACTACTACCCCGACGTGTCCGTCGCCTGGTGGGATGCCTCATGCTCGCCGGCGGCGGTATGCCCCGGCAGGCCGAGGAGCGATGACCGGCCGGCCGGCTGGGCGGAGTCCGTGTCCTGGATCCTCAAGGTGCAGCGTCACTGCCCCCGTTGGTTGGCTTCTACAATGCATTGCTTTAAAACTTTTTTTCCTCCCCATTCTTGTATGCCTCTGACGCGGTTCGTCTTCCAGGCTCGGTCGTACCACGGCTTCCAGCCGGCGACGGCCTACCTCGCCGTGAGCTACATGAACCGGTTCCTGTCCTCCATAAGCCTGCCGGTAAGTGGCCCCACCCTCTCAGGGTGCGTCAGATTATTATTAATTCTATATAGCTATAAGCAGGCAGTTTGGAATTAATTAATCACAAAATAATTGCACCAATGTGCCCATGACATGTGGGCCAGGGTGTCACTAAGTGCTAAGTGATGGATTATTAGTTTGGTAACTGATTGGTCCGCAGAAAAAAAAAGGGTTGACAACTGATTGATGCATGGTAGCTGGGAGCATATCCAGCATAGGACAGTACACACAAAAGCCTGAGGAATGTGTCGGGCAAAGATGCAGTTCTTGCAGGGAGCTCTAGACTGAATCTAGGTTAAACAGGCCATTTTGTTTGTCATATAGCATGTGCGATTGAACAGGGAGCCTTTGAATTAGCCCTTGTTTAGATCCCAAATTCCAACCCCAAAGTTCACTATGCAAAAAGAAGATTCCCATCACATCAAAATGTCATAACATACATGGAGTACTAAATATAGATGAAATCAAAAACTAGTTGCATAGTTTTGTTGTACTCTACGATACGAACATTTTGAGCCTAATTAATCAATTTTTGGACAATTTTTCACACATACAAACGAAATGCTACAGTGGCGCAATGATTACGAAGTGACACTATACTTCCAAATTTGGGCCCCAAATTTGGGATCTAAACAAGGCCTTAGTAGACGTCAGAGGCCCCGCATGCATGTGACTGCAATGCTGTTCTTTTCACAAGCGCCAGATCTTGATGAACTATATGATCACCAGACCGGGCCACTGTTCAGATTTGGAGCTAAGCACGGTTGTCGGGTAGGACCATCTTTGACACGTTTTTACCAAATTGTCTACTGTTCAGATTTTTGGATTGTCGGATAGGACCATTTTTTTAAAAAGTTTACTTGTTCACGTTTTTACCAAATTGTCTGCTCCACTATCGAAATGCGATTGAGAGGGAGAGATCAGAGACGTCCCTTTCCACAAATTTGAAGGTAGGTATCGACTTCGGGTTAGCTTAGCTTACCAACTTGTTCGATCTAAAAGTTGCACTATCTTCCATTGCTACACAGGACTGTGCTTATCTTATTGTAAGTTTTACCAGTTATGGCAAGGGATTTCAGTCAAATTGCTCACCTGGTTTCTTTTTCCTGATCCAATTCCGTTCAGGATCTTGGATGGGCGTTCCATTTGCTATCTGTGGCCTGCTTGTCTCTGGCTGCCAAGATGGAGGAAACCTCAGTGCCTCCCCTCCTGGAGCTTCAGGTAAACTTCAACCAGTTTTACCAACCCTTTGGTCCTCATCCTTTTGAATTTATGTCACATCCATGCATTTGACGCATGCCACTTGTCTTACGCATTTGAGTATTTTGCTGATCAATGCCAATAGATCGAGAGCACAAGTTGCATGTTTGAACCGCGGACGGTTCAAAGGATGGAGCTCTTCGTCCTCGCCGAGCTGGATTGGAGGCTCCGGTCTCTTACGCCTTTTGCGTTCATCAATCTCTTTGCTTGCAAGGCAGATTCGTCAGGAAGATGCCCAAGAAGTCTGGTCTTGAGAACATGCCAAATTATTCTCGATGCAATACATGGTACTACTAACTCCTTTTCTTTTCTTTTCTTTTCTTGTTCCTTCTTTTTAGTCCATTCTTTTCTTGTTCCTTTTTAATTTCAAAGAAAGAAAAAATAGATCAGTAAACTTTCCTTTGTAACCGGCGCATGGCTTGCTGATAGTTTGAATGTCTGATGAGATCTGCAGGCATGCGCAATGCTGTTGTGTCTTTATGGTCTTCTCCTCTCTTTGATGAATACATGGGGTCGGTAGATTCAGAGTGTCAGTAATCAGTACTATCTTCATCAGGATTAACTGCCAAGCGCTGTCGTACATAGGAAAGAAATAATTGGGCTCCATTGATTATTGGAGAAATCAAACACCATTTATATAGCTTCAGCAATACAAAGACATAGTGCCAGTGTGTCACCCAATTAGTACTCTGTAATAGATAAGCGGCTTGCCGTGAATAAGAATAACTGCAATCTAATCCTAGAATTTCCTGTCATGTAGCAGAAACCAAGTTCCTGAACCACTGTCCTGCATCAATGGCAGCAGCAGCCGTGCTGTCTGCAGTAACTGAGGTACCAGGCATGTCATGCATCAGCATCAGCCCTGAGACGGCAGCTTCATGGTGCAATGGCCTGACTGAGGTAGGTAACTGACTGACCAGATCATCTGATATGCATAATCAAGTGAAGATCTTTGTGTCAGTAATTGATGAGAAAATAATTTTTACAGGAAGGGATTAGAAGTTGCTACCAGCTACTGCAGCAACTAATGCCAATGACCACCTCGACAAGGAGGAAGATACTTGCATCGGAGGTGCCGAGGTCAACGCCTTCGTCAGTAAGCTCTGCTTCACCAAGCAAAAGGCGCAAGATTAATGGCCGCTTCGGAGAGGAGTGACAGCGATTCAGTTCTTTTCTGCCGTCAGTGTTGATTCCCGGCATTATCTGTTACTAGATGAGTTTCTTCTTCTTTCTTCCTTCCTTTGTTTCTGTTGTCCTTCAAGTCCTAAGCGGCTAAAATAAATATATTCTTTGTAGTTTATTCAGAAAAAATGTACATATATATTTGGACATAAATGTGGGGGACTACAAAAAGGAAGCACCTGCTGCATGATGAATTCAGGGGGGGGGGGGGGGGGGGGTGGGCATTAGAGCAACAACTACTAGTGCATTCCTTTCAGGAAAGTGATGCAAAAGTGAAGGAAGGGCTGCATTCAGTTTGACACTTTTAGACTAGAAATTCTGGGTGTCTTCAGGTTTGGTCAAGTTAGGTGCCACTAGCAGAGCAAATGAGCAATAGCATATCCTATGCCCGTTTGTCTCTTGCAAAGCTGTGCGTTGAGGTTTTTGTTTGGGTAAACCTGAGTTAGCACTCTTTTGCTGCACTACTTGAGCAGAGTATGATTTTGCAAACCAATAAGACCATAACAATGTGGTCTGTTTGTGTTGTTTGTACCAGCACCATAGTGGCATGCTTGGCCTTTCATTGAGAATTCAGTAGTTTGACAGGTCTGGTCTATTGATACATTTACTCCATGTATTGATCAATGTAAAATGAACTCTAAATTGCCAACCAAAGGGGAAGTTTGAACCAAATAAATGAGCTTTAGATGCTCCCTGAATTAACAAATAAGTGATGATTTCTGCAATGACACATATGGTCCCCAAACATAAGTTTAACTACTAATTTTTGTTGCAGAATAAATAAAAATAAAATGGAATTAAATTATAATAGCTACTACATCTACCCATGCATAATTATAATAACTAGTAGTAATTTTAAGAGACATAAATTTGGGGCTCACAGCTAATCAAAAAATTTTATCTTTGCTCTTTCTCATTTCTTCATATTCTAACACACTTTGTAATCTTTATAAGGTTGAGATAGACTTCAGGTCTAATTACTCTATATGTTTTCCCATCCCAATTCATGGTTTTCCCCTTTGCATCGTACATCCATATATGTTTGACATATGTTTAGTTAAATCCATATCATGGGTTGCGTTTAACGTAAAATCAATTGTCACTTAGTGCATACTCCTATATACACGTAATCTGCTATGATGACACACTCCACGCATGTATCCTTGAGTCTTTTTATATGATGAAGAATGATTGAAGTGGGTAGTTTGAATCATGCATAGGAGTTCTCTGGGATAATTTTTTTAGGTAATTCAGATGCATATTTACGGTTCATCTTAGATTAAATTATTAATTATAGCAAAGGTTGGTAATTTAATGATAGCAAAGGTTGGTAATTTATTAAATGCAACTTTTGGGGTTACTTTAAATATTTTGTATAATGGGACATGTGGATAATTTAGATGAAGATTAGAGGTGTTAATATATTGTATTTTCACAATTGGCATATGTGGGTAATTTAGATATAAATGATACTTTAGACTGTTGACCGCATGTGTTTAAATCTACCTGATTTTAATTTGAGACAAATTGAGTTAAACTAGGCTGAATTCATAGAGGCATAGAAAATAAGAACTAGTTGTTCATGATCCATAGACATAGTCAACCAGCAAGTAAAACAATCTAGATACTACAGAGCTAACAGCTGAACCATCTCCTATCTACGAACTTACTTGTAAGCGCTCTACTTCTCGTGTAGATTTGCGGCAGATTATCTCAACCCAGTGCAGAACGAAGATGAAGCGGCGCAGCACAACGTAGTCGATCAGAGTAGTCGCATAGTTGCACTATCCAGAAATCTTATTGCCGCCCCTCGTGCAGGCTTCACAACGGAAAGGGCTCAGAGATAGCGCTCACCCTCCTCCTCAATGCACGCCAAGGAGAAAAGCTGGCGAGATCCGGCAGCTCAGTACAATACCACAAATTACCAAAGGGTGGAAGAAGTGGAGAAAAAGATCGTGAAATTTTTCGCGTGTGTTCTCCTGGACGTCTTCAGGACTCTTCTTTATAGAGGAGATGTTCTCTGCTGATTGATTCCCCTTCAATGACGCCTCATCTAATGGTAGTAGTAACAGCCCAGCTATCTTAGAATAACATCATTGACTGCGTTCATTTACGCGAAAAAAGACACAAATACGCGCACGTGTGTGTTGTGTAAACCAGCCCTATTATCTCATTTATTTGCTATTCAGTAGCAGAAGAGAGTTTTTCTATTTAAGTTGGCTTGCACCAACCTGAACTAGCAGTATGGAACTATATGTGTTATGAACTTTTGCTTTGAGATTCTATAAATGGGCCTCTATATGGGCCATTTTTCCAGCATAGACTATTTTTCTTAATAACAGAGACCAATAATTTTTAAGATAATGGATATATTCTACTCCTATCATTATTTTTTTAGAAGGATGTCTATCATTGTTAATTTATTACTAGAGGAACACTCATTAATACTGGCTTAATCATGCCAGACAAAATAGAATCGGCACATTTAAGTTATCGATGACTGTACGTAATAGAACTAGCCAGAAATATTCATTATCGACTCTATTAAAAGCCGACATGAATAACCTTTAGGATTATTCATGCCAGCTCTCACCAATAGCCAGCACGTACAATGGATTATTTCATCGGCTTTATTTAGATCCAGCGTGTATACCCTTTAGGATTATCCATGCTGACTCTTAGAAATTCAAAAATTCATAATTTTTGCATACGAAATTAGATGTACACAAACTTTATATGAAAATTGTAAGTGCCAATAAGATCTATAACTTTATAGTTCAATTTTTTTATTTGAAATCATTTAGATGCAAAAAAATTCAATTTAAGCTTTTTTTTGTCCTTATCTTTTGAACTTCATGTTGTATATTGAAAAATTCATAACCTCAATATATGGACTTGCATCAAGACAAACTTTATGTGGAAGTTATAGGTTTCGATCATATCTATAACTTCGTAGTTGAAAGTTTTTTAATTTGAGGTGGCTTAGATGCCAAATAATATTATAGTTTCAATTTGCATTTCCATGTTTATAATTCGAATTTCAGTATGTATCCACAAGTTCATAACATTTGCATACAAATTTGGATGGAGACAATTTTTATATAATAATTATATATTTTGACAAGATCTACAACTTTGTAGTTGAATACTTTTTTATTTGAAATCATTTAGATGCCGAAATAGTAGATCAAAGTTTAGAATAAAACTTCCTCATGTGTGTAGATATATTGTGTAGGTGGGATGGTAAGGAGGTATTGGTACCAAGCCAGGGGAAGATTGTGAGTTCAAAGGTTGGATATTGTACATGCGCGTATTTCGTATGAAAAATGGGTATTTGTGCCGGTTTTATTGAGCTTCAGCAGGTATAATCAATTATGCATGCATGTTTCGGTGCAGGCACAAATAACCATCTTCATATGCACCGGCTTCATAGTGCCAGTTTGATCACCGGCACGAATGAAGTTTCTGTGTGCCATACTGCAAATAGAGCTAGTTCAAATTGTTGAGGAGCTTCTCCCACCAAAGGAAGTTCATCTCGATCAAAGAAATGAGGTTTAGTAGATTGGTTCATATACCTAATACATTGTCATTATTGGGGACCATGAATAATGCCATGTGGTGGAGAGCACTGACTGAAATTCCTCGAGACCACACGGCAAACGCTTTCTTGTTATTCGATGGCAAGACGGCGCTGTTACCAAATTTGTCCAGCCTTTATGTAAAGCAGTGTCACAACGACATTCTTTGCTAACCAGCTCAATGAGCATTTCGGACCGCTGCCAGCTTCCCACTTTAATTACAAAGATGACATGAAAGATTTGAACGATCAACGCTACCCGAGTCCCAAAAATGTGAAAGTTGTTGTTGCAGAATCTCTGAAATATTTTGTCTATTTGACCTATAATGATAATTATTAAGGCCTACAATGATTACTATTGACAGAAATACCCTAATTCAGGCCTTGATGACAGTCTGCACCAACTATCTAAGAACGAGATCTTGCAGCACCTGTTCATTTGGGCCGCGTGCTTGTGCAACCATCTGATGATGATGTGCGATCATTATAAGAGTATTGGCAGTTTGGTCAAACTTTTCTGAACGGGATGATGTGTGATCCATTCTACGATCCAGCCTAGCAACACTGTTTTTGTACTAAACCCCGATTCATTTGATTGGTAAGCTTAGTTTAGGTGCAATTTAGGAAGCTCAGTTTACTTTGTTTCATTTTGCAATTTGCAACAGTGTCCTGGTCTTTTATCTGTTCATTTTTGGCCCTTTTAGAATATGTACCAGAGTATTGGCTTTAGCAGGTATAGTGCGATCAATTGGATGATCCAGCTCAGTTAGCTAGGTTATCCAATGTAGCCATTTTTTTTAGTTAGTGCAATGCAGAACGTTTTTTTTATGATTCACTTTGCAACATTTAACCACAACACTGATGAATTTCGTACCACGATTTTCGTTTTGAATTGTCAATTCCAACTTCAGTGAGGCCCCGGCGAGCTGAGGCTAAGGATTAGAGGGATGCCGGGCGGTAGTAGACTGGTGTAGTGATGGTGGTGTGGTGGCACCCACGAGAGCCGTGGTGGATATGGGGGTGAAGAGGATGCGGTATGGCGCTAGCATCGATCGCGAAGCAGAAGCTTGCGCGCACGCACATGCCACACGGCAGCAGGTCGGCAGCTTTGTCGATTGCCATCCCATCCAATCCTGCGTGCCGACTTTTCGTGCGCTGCCACGCCGATATCCTCCACTCTGATAAAAACGCAGGGGAGCAATGAAAAAAGCGAGAGAAATAAAGGCGAATCCAACGTCCCGACGGAGGAGCTCCTGCGCTGTCGTGCCGTTCCTTTCGGCCAAAGTCACATCCTCAAAAGCGCCGAGCAGGTCATCATCACTGCAGAATCTGCAGATCCACGTAGTTGGGACTCCATCAGAAAGGCTGTAAACCCTGATCCATGGCGCATTGCATTGGCGCTGCCCTGCGGCTGCGGGGAAGGATTACCACTGGTTATTCAGGAAGGGAAACACCTCACGCATACACATGCTGCATCAGTGCTCTAGTGGGGCAGCAGGTCACGCCACGCGCGGGCAGGGAGGACGCAGTGGATGGGCGCGCCGGCCACCGGCCGTTGCATGCGCACTAGCTAGCTAGCTGCTCGACCGGCCGGCCGCCTGCTGTGTCTGCAGAAAGAAGCCCGAATGCGCAGTGCCGAAAGGTAGGAGAAGCACAGCTCGGTCTCGGTGCGCTCCCTGCCAACGTGGTGGCTGCTGAATGCATCACGTAAGTATTCCCTGCGGCCGTCAGAAAAGCGGACGCCAAAGCGGCTTTTCCTTGGTCAATGCGGCGAGCACTAACACTAGCAGCAATCCTCAATCCTCGCTCGCGGCTTGCCTTTGTGTGCCTCGCTACTCATCAAAAGCAACAAAGAACATTGGAGATCGTTTCTGACTTCCGAGTCATGCATTGCATGGTTCCTGCACATCGTGCACCTCCGAAATCAGGAGCAGCAAGCAGCTCTGCTATTGGTTCGGTGACAGATACTAGTATCTTATGTTACTAGCTAGATGTTAGTCATGCATCAACTTATGGCAGTTCAATATTCAGGTCAGCAGGATATCTTTGCAGGCTGTACAAACATGGCCTGATGCTATTGTAACCCCCTTGATGATCTCTGCAATCCTGTTCTACCAACTTAGACAATCATTTCAAGTACTCCTACCCACCCTTGTATTCATTGCACAAGTACTCGGTAGTCGGTTCAGCCCTCGTTTGCATCCCAAATTCTACCTCCAAAGTTCACTATGCAAAAAGAAGATTTCCATCACATCAAAATGTCATAACATGCATGGAGTACTAAATGTAGATGAAATCAAAAACTAATTGCATAGTTTTGTTGTACTTTGCGAGACGAACATTTTGAACCTAATTAATCAATTTTTGGATAATTTTTCACACATACAAACGAAATGCTACAGTGACGCAATGATTATAAAGTGACATACTACCCCAAATTTAGCCCCCCAAATTTGGGATCTAAACAAGCCATCAGGTGCGTGGGCACCTGATTTTGGAGCCCTTTAGCCCCCGTCCTATCATTAGCCAACCCCTAATATGCGCGCCAACGCCGAATCTGCTTGCGCGGCGCGGCTCATCGCTCCCAGCGCATAAAGCGTGGTGGATTCCAGCTCCCCGCCGCATCATCGTCACGGCCGGCGAGAGCTTATGATTGCCAATCCGGCGCCACGAACGCGGCACAATGCGCAGCAAGATCCTCAAAAGCTATATACACCTGCAAAGGGGTGTACTTTGCAACCATGTCTGAATATAACAGTACAGCACTACAGCGCACTACTGTTTCTTTTTTCAACATTTCAGTGTGTCCCAACTCCCAACCGATCTTACACTCGCTAAAATGACCTGACCAAGATCTGCCACGCACTTCTTAATTATCTTACATGGGCTTGATGCTAACTACGAGCCCCTTCAGAACAAGTTTTAGTTTGTTTTGTACTGAGCTGCCGAGCGAAGAAACTGACCGATTGTTGTTGGATCGATCGGCAGGGCTACTCTTCCTCTCCAGGAAGGCTGAACTCTGACGAACATGGACTCTATTAGAACGCAGATTGTTCACCGGCTACGGACTTGTCACAATCAGCTGCTGACTTCGGCGATGCTGTGCAGAGAAGGGCGCCAATGGCGATGCCTGGCGCCAGAGGGCGCTGCCGAGCTAGGATTACTCCGGTGGCCGTCCGTGTCCTGTAGCGACAGTTGAAGTTAGATGGGCGGCAGTAGACTAAAACTAGAAGACAATTTAATCTTGAATTCTTGATGAGCTAGTACTTTAAGGATCAAATGACGCCTGACGTAACTCATAAAAAATGCATGGTAAAAATGTTCCTTTGTTTTTCCAGTCAATTAGTGCTCATTAGCAATGGATTAGTGGCTTCTTGGCGTTTCTGCTAGCATCATGCATCCATGTTCCATGAGTATTCTTCGATTACCTGACACTCTGATTGGATTGCAGAATGTCAAACATGTAGGGAACCTTTTTTATATATATCATGAATTAGCTGAAAAAATTGGGTGCATCCCATCCCCTATCATCTCCATCTGATGTGAGAAAAGCAAGACGTGACAAAGGTGTCATTATGATATTATCTAGTTTTGGTTCGGAATAATTTGATCAATACTTATAAGCAACCATGATCTCATGTTTCGAGTAAATTATTGGACTTATTCCTTGTATCTTGATCATGGACTACTATATGGCGATATCTTCCTTTGTAATCAAATTAGTTGGTAGGGTAGGTGTTAGTGGCGCAGATAAAGGTATAGAATTAGGAGGGTGGGCAGCTAAATATAGAAATGTCAGCTGGAATAAGCTACGTAAGCCAAGTTACCTAGACACCTAGTAGGTACTTATCTTTTTTGAAAGGCTATTACCTACTCCTATTCATCGGTCAAAGGAAACATAATTTCGTGTAGGAAAGAAAAAAATTTCTAGTGCTCTTGTGACGTCATATAAAAATTTGAAACTAGGATTAGAAATAAATAATCAGTAATAATTTTCTTGAGAATGTTTTGGATTTTGGGTATGCAAGAACTATTATGCTGTAGAACATTCATACATCGACGCAAAACATTGTCTAAATAAATCCAAGGATGTGCTAAACTGCGAATGGGCTAGTCCAATTAGTAGAGTGGTGGTAAAGAACACAGAACAGAGCTGGATGAACAAGAGAACAGAGGAGAGACTGAGCAGAGAACCAATGGATGGTGATCATAGAGCACGCAGTACCTGATCAAGGGTGTCATCCACCAGCTGCTGTGGGGGCGGCGGCGGCTGCGAGTCATCACCGCCGGCGCCGGGCCTCGTTCCGGCGTGCTTGGGCTGGAGCAGCACGAGGTGCTGCTGCTGCTGCGCCCTCCGTGTCTTCTCCTCCTTCTTGGCCTGCAGCGCCCTGGTGACCTCGGCGACGGTGATGAGGCGGTAGGCCTGGCCGAGCGCCAGCGTGTCGCGGGGCTTGAGCAGCTTGACCCGCGTGACCCGCGCCGCGCCGCGCTGCTCCTGCTCCTGCGGCCGCGGCTGGGGCTTGCCGTCGTCCGGGCGGTGCGTGACGAGGGCGACGTAGTGGCCCGGGTTGGCGCGCATGACCTCGGCGGCGCTGGTGGCCCAGTAGAGGCGCTCGACGCGGCCGCCCGGGTGCTGCACCACCACCGTCGCCGCCTCCGCCGCCTGGCAGTTGCCCATTTCTGATTTCTCCCTCTCTCTCGCCTGCCCGCGTTACGTACGCAGCGGAGGCAGAGGCAGGGACGCGGCAGGGTCAGAGTTGGTGGCGGGCGGGGCGGCGAGAGGCGCCGTATGATTTATGAAGAAGCGGTGGGGGGCCCGGTCCCGGTGGGTGCCTGCTGCGAGCGGGGTCGTATTACGGCCGAGGTGGCGCTGCACGGGTGGATCGGGATCCAGCGGCATAAATCGCCTGACCGCGCGCGCCCGCCCGCCTCAGCGGTTTTTCTTTGGCTCTGCCGTGGAGCGTGGGTAGCGTACGTACGTCTGCCCGCCGCGGCGTCAGCGTGCGGCTGCGCCCTGGCGTGTACGGCGTACGCGCGGTGGCACGTCTACGGCTGCGGTAACGGCAGGGCTACTGCTACACAACTCCGGCGCGGCCGCCAGCGCCAGGTGAGTGCTCCGTACGTCCCGGAAACGGCAGCTAGCTCCGAGGAATCCAGCGCCGATCGAGCTCCGGAATCCCGAGTCCAACTAGAGTTCACAAACAGGAAAAAGAAAAGCCTTCTACTGCGGACATCGAACGATGATTGCGTAGCCGAGAATTGATTGCCCGTCTCCCGTCTGAATTAACCGTGAGCTTGGCACAATGTAAGCCTGTAACACAACAAAGGTTCTTCGTCCCGGGTAAAAGATCACACAGCAAGGTTGGATTCGTCGGTTGACTTCATAACAGAGAACTTTTGTTTTCTTCTCGTGATGTTGGTCAATACGGTTTTTTTTTGCTCTCCTTTATTAATCGATTGGTCAACAAGTGATCCTAGGGGATCTTTGCATAAGAACTGGTGATCCTTCTTGGGACCGATGGTCAAATGTCTTACCAACAACGTTAACTATCATACCCTTCCCAAAGAAAACAATGTCAACTATTATAAAAAAGGTTCGTTTTTGTGTCAGCTCCGAATAGACTGCGTGAAATTTCGTGCATAGAACTTACCTTGTTTGCCACTTCAAGGTTATCCGCCAGTGCAAACTTGATTCTTCTTTTTTTTTGGGTCTCTTCCACGAGAACAGTTTCATATACATGTCAACAAGCTCCTCTTCTCTCTCTTTTTACTTGTCGATGTGTTCAACAAAATACCTAACCATGAAGGAATTGAACATCATCTTTGTGTTGAAGCATAAAATCATTTTCATGCTGAGTTGCTGACATATGATACGGTCACGAAACCATGCATTTACATGTTGTATTGAAATGATGTTAATGTATACATATATGGCAAGTGGAAACAAGGACACGTCCAGCATGGGAGCTCAAGCTCCTAGAGCTTCGTGGAGAGAAAGAGGGTGCATCAGGTAGAAGAACAGGAAAGAAGAGAGGAGAAAAAGGAGAAGAGAGGCTGCTACATGCGCAGTGTCACGTGTTTGAATATCCCTTTGAATGCGATGTGTAAGTTGTTAGTTTTGCCTTCGCTTTATCAAAGAAACACATGGAAAAATTGATGGTATAAAAAAGGAATTATTGGCCATTGGCACACTTTTAAGAATATAAGATGCACCTTATTTTGGATAAATCAATTTTATATTTTGATTAGTAATTAGTTAAGCATGAATATTGTATAACTTGATTCATATTTTAACAACTTTCCAAACTATTTGGTACAACTGTATGACTCGAGGTATGCTTATTATATAACCAAATTTTAATATTACAAACTGTACTGATAATTATGCTTCTCAATGAACTATGAATATCCTAGTTATTTTGAAATTATGAGAATTACAGAGTTATTTATATATGATACTCCATATGGAGAGTATTTCTTTTTTATCTCAATTGTCGACTGGTGCTCTAGCAAAGGAATTTTGGCTGGTCACTCTGCTTTTTTTTAAGAGGCAAAAGAAGATCATTGACGACATGCTTCCTTGAAGACTGAAGTGTTATGAATATACTCATGGAAGGAGTTGGTTTTGTCATTTCACTTCACGGTGTAGAGAATGAAAGGATGCACAATAATATGTCTGAGCGAACTACTGAATTCTACTCGCTCTTTTCCAGATTATCTTTTGTTTTGGCTTTTCTATATACATAGATTTTACTATGCACCTAAATATACGCTATGTCTAGATAAACGATAAAAACTATGTATCTGAAAATGCCAAAACGAAATGTGATTTGTGACGATGGAGTATGTACTAGTTCCAATCAATATGTAGACTAGTTATGTGATAAATTTTTCTACATTTTGTTATGCTATGTGTATGTATTCACAACAAAGACCTAAGTAGTATAGGTAGTATAGGGGTATTATGGGAAAAAACAGAATGACAGATATGTAATTTTGACATATCTTTAATTTTGGAATGACAGATATGTAATTATGACATATCTTTAATTTTTAATTTCATTGTTTCTATCTCTCCTACTTTACCTCATTTTCATTTGTATGACAGCATAGGGTCCGGCGGCCTAGGAAAAAATATTTTTTTATTTTATCATAATACCCCTGTTAATATCTAGTTTATACTACATACTACCACCTGCTAGTATGGAGCACCGTAAAAGAGCTATCAGTCGACTCCGTGTATAATCTTTTTTTCCCTCGAAGAAACAACACCTAATTTTCTCGACTTGTGCCTGCAGGCCGAGCTTGATTTAGTTCACACTTTACTACATATCCACAGGAACAGTGTGCAACTAATAGTATTGAAATATTGATAGATCACCAGCGAGCTTCAAAAGTTGGAACGGTAGTTTGTACTGTTCCAGCAAACCCACATCTGAACTTGGGGACTATTCCTTTGAATGAGAACCGTGTATTCTGCTATCTTCTGGATACGTGTATGTGAACGTGTCCCGCACATAGGAGAGGTTATAAGAGCCATACATGTTACTATCAGAAGCGGCGCGAGTGTGGATGATCGTCGTCGGCGACGATCTAGGTGAAAAACTCAACACAGACATTGCTGAATCCCGACAAAGAAGCCCGGACGCAACGCAACCACGGCGTAGGTCTGCAGTTGGATGGACGCGGTATGAAATGAGTCAAGAGTGCGCCGTACTAGCCTTAAAAAGAATCGGTATATAAAGATCGGACGGACCAGATTAATTGTATACTACTGTAATCGTGTTTAACAGTATAGATAGTATGAAGTGAGTAATATAGGTAGTATAGGGGTATTATAGAAAAAAACAGAATGTTAGATATGTAATTTTGACATATCTTTAATCTTGGAATAACAGATATGTAATTATGATATATCTTTGATTTCTAATTTCATTGTTTCTATCTCTTCTATTTTACCTCATTTTCATTCGTATGACAGGGGTCCGACGTCCTAGAAAAAATAAATTTTTTATGTTACCATAATACCCCTGCTAATATCTAGTTTATACTAGGTACTACTACGTGCTAGTATGGAGCACCGTAAAAGAGCTCGTGAGTCAATGGCTGCCGACTTGCTGAAATAGCTGGTGTTGCTTGCTGTGACAAATCAAATGTTTCGAAAATTTAACCAATTAAGTCGGCAACAATAACACTGTTGATTTATTTTGGCAGTTGGGGTTTTGATCACCTGTCCGGATCTGAATCAACGCCAATTCGTTTGTCTTTTCTTGGAAACACACTTTCATGGGATCCTGACGCATCTTTAATAGTCGATGAATCAAGTATTGTTTTGTTAGTATATATAAGGCCATCTGCACCGCTGCTGCTTCAAATTTTTACGCTAAATATTCTAGTCATGTCACTGACATTCTTTACTCTATATCAGCTTCTTCCGCACTCCCGTTGCTCTATATATTTACTCTATGTCCAACAATCATATATTTTATTCATCCACTTTCAACTATTATATTTAAATAAACATATTGCGGCAGCTTTTACTTCCGTCCGTACACGTGAAGTCAGAAAAAGTTGGTACGTGGCTGCTATACCGTAACCCAAGCGTTACGTCAGATATAGGGTGAAGATAAATTTACGGTCTCGTAGCGCTTTGTTTGCCGTGCAGCGCTGCAGACGATTTTACTCCATTTTTTACGCTATGCTGCTTACCTGCAGTCGTGCCGTGGCGCGGTGCAGACAGCCTAAAGATCTACAAAAGCAGGCGGCGTCACTGAATAACAATAATAAGATTAGAAAAGATCAGTCCTTTTCTAAAAAAAGAAAAGATCAGTCAATGACAGATAAAGGAACTTTACCTACTACTCTGTCGATCAGTTTGGGTATGTAAATGTTGATCAAACAAAATCTTATTTGTAGATGCAAGAGAACAGAAGGGGGTGAAACGATTCTAGTAGTTGATATCCATAATCCATTCAGGTGCAGCGCGAGGACACACGGCGCGATCAGCACAGCGAGGTGGCAGCGCAGGTGCCGGCGACGTGGCGAGGCAGGCGGCGAGCTCGGCGAGGCTGCAGTGCACGTTGACAAGCTCAGCGAGGAGAGATGGGTTGGGCCGGTGGGCTGAGGTGAAACGAAAGATGGGCCGGTCGGAGTGGCCCAAGGAAAGGCTTCGAGTCCGAGTCGGAATCTCCCACGTACGGATCCGGATTTGGGACTAGAATTCTCCACCTATAAGATGAAGAGCCTCCTTGTGTATATTCTCGATCGCACGAGTCGCGTGATGGAAGAAGAGAGGGAGAGCCGATCGACCATGTCGTGCGCCATGGACATCTCGGCCGAAGATGTCGCCTACGAGGAGCTCGAAGTCCTGCGCGAGCCCTTCAAGCTGCAGCCATGGCTGCGCTACCTCTCGGCGCGCGCCGCGGCGGCGCCGCCGACGAAGCGCGCCGCCATCTACGAGCGGGCGCTGAGGGCGCTCCCGGGCTCCTACAAGCTGTGGCACGTCTACCTGACGGAGCTCGCCGACGCCGTGCGCCCGCTCTCCGTCACCGACCGCGCCCACGCCGCCCTCAACGCCGCCTTCGAGCGCGCGCTCGCCGCGGGCATGTCCCGGATGCCGCGCGTCTGGCAAATGTACGCCACCGCGCTCCTTGACCAGCGCCTCCTCACGCGCGCCCGCCGCGTCCTCGACCGCGCGCTCCGCTCCCTCCCTGCCACGCAGCACCACCGCGTGTGGCCGCTCGCGCTCCGCCTCGCCCACCTCCCCGGCTGCCCCGCCCCGACCGCCGCCCGCGTTCTCCGCCGCTACTACCTCCAGTTCGACCCCGCGTGCGCCGAGGAGCTCGTTGCCTTCCTCGTCTCCGCGGGCAAGTTCCGGGAGGCAGCCGAGCAGCTTGCCGAGGCCATCGACGACGACGGCTTCCACTCGGCCAAGGGAACCACCAAACGCCAGCTCCTGCTCGACCTCTGCGATCTCCTCGCCAAGCACCCCGACGACGTTGCCGGGATGCCCGTGGAAGCCATCCTCTGCAGCGCCGCCCGCAAGTTCCCCGAAGAGGCCGGCGCGCTGTGGACGACTCTGGCGGGCTACTACGCGCGGAAGGGCATCCACAACAAGGCGAGAGACGTGTTCGAGGAGGGCGCCGCCGCCGTGGCCACCGCAAGGACTTTCGGCTGGTCTTTGAGTCCTACCTCCACTTCGAGCACGCCGTTGTCGCCGCGGAGCTCGACAACTGCGACAGAGAGGAGAGTGCCTCTGTCCTCCAGGGCTGCTGGCTGGCCGACAAGGACGACGCCGACCTGAACTTGGCGAGGTTGGAGCGGCTGCTCGAACGCCGGTCAGAGTTGCTCAACGCCGTGCGGCTGAGGCAGAACCCGCACGACGTCCAGGCGTGGCACGACAGGGTAGAGATCTTCCGCGTGGACCCCGCGAGGCAAGCCGCGACCTACGCCGAGGCCATCAGGACCGTGGATCCCATGAACGCGACGGGAAGCCGCACACGCTCTGGCTCGCGTTCGCCAAGATGTACGAGGGCCGCGGCCTGCTCGACAGCGCCCGGGAGGTCCTCCGGCGCGCCACGCAGGCGCACTTCAAGTCGGCCGACGACCTCGCCGCGGTCTGGTGCGAACGAGCGGAGATGGAGCTGAGGCACCGGAACCATGAGGCGGCGATTGACCTCATCCGGCAAGCGACGTCGGAGCCGGCCGTCGAGGTCAAAACACGAGCCGCCGCCGACGAGCCCGCCCAGATCAAGCTGCACAGGTCCCTCAAGCTATGGTGCTTCTACGCCGACCTGATGGAGGCGCACGGCACGATCAAATCGGCTTGCGCCGTGCACGAGAGGATCCACGACATGGGGCTCGCGACGCCGCTGCTGGTGCTCAACCACGCCGCGCTTCTGCTGGGGCACAGGCGGTTCGAGGACGCGTTCCGGGTGTACCAGAGGGGCGTCGCGTCCTTCAAGCACCCGCACGCCGAGCCGATATGGGCGGCGTACCTGGCCGCGTTCGCGCAAAGGTACGGGACGAGCAACCCGGAGAGGGTGAGGGACCTGTTCGAGGAAGCCGTCCGGAAGGCCCCGCCACCGGCGAAGAAGGCCGTGTTCCTCCGGCACGCCAAGTTCGAGGAGGACCACGGGCTCGCCGCGCGCGCCATGAAGGTCTATGAGGACGCCGCGAGCGCCGTCCCCGGCCGCGACAAGCTCGCCGTCTACGACGTGTACGTCGCGCGGGCGGCGGCGCTGTTCGGCGTCCTCAAAGCGAGGGGGAGGTGTACCATCAGGCGATCAGCGGCGGCGGGCTGCCGGACGAGGACGGGAGGGTGATGTGCGTCAGGTTCGCCGACCTGGAGCTCGGCCTCGGGGAAGTCCACCGTGCCCGGGTGCTGTATGTGTACGCGTCGGGATTCAGTGATCCTGGGGCTCACCCTGAGTTCTGGAGGCGGTGGAACAAGTTCGAGTTTCTTCACGGCGACGAGAGCACGTTCAGGGAGATGCTCAGACTGAAGAGAACGATGACCATGGCTGCACACACCGGCGTCCAGCAGCAGACCGAGATCAGCAAGCTGAAGAGGCCGTGCGCTGACGAACGAGTAGAAGATGGCGGCATGATGCGGCCAGACTGCAAGAGAATGCGCGCTGCATACTGATGTTAGAGTGCGTCTTTTATTTTGTCGCCATTGAACGAACTCAAGTAATGAATGCTCATGTTCTTTTTTTTCCGCTCTTTGTTAACTTGTGAGAGCGTCTAGCAGCATAGGTAAAACTAAATACTTAAAATAAGATTTAGATATAAGAGAGATAAGATTTTTATGAAATTTTTATGCTCTTCTTCAACAGCATACCTAAAATCAGATACCTATAAAGCTCTCGGTAAATTCACTTAGATTGTAGGGGTTTTCTGTAAAACATCCAAGACACAACAAAACTAATAAAGTTACATATTTTTATGAGGGTCTTTTTGCAAAAGCTCATAGATCTTGAGCCTGTTCGGCTGCACAGCTATCAGCCAGCTGGGCTCATTTCAGCTGGGCTGTTCAGCCCAGCCGTTCGGCTGCCCAGATGAAAAGGCCATTCCTCAAAGAAAAAAAAAAGAAGCAACGCCCGCTGCCTCTCTCCTGTCTCCTCGTCTCGGATCCGCCCGCGGATAGGGTTCGACGCTCCCTACCGCCGTCGTTCCGGCCAGCTGCGGCGAAGACATCCGTCGGCGCCGGCTGCTGCAGTCCTAGATCGAGGCGCCGTCGGGTCTCTACTTTCCGCCGCGGGCGTTACCAATTCCCATCCGCACGCGAAGCATAGGCCGTCGCGTCGAGCCGTGGAAGCGAGCAGCAGCGGCGGCGCCTCGGTACGCCGCACTCCCCTCCGGCGTCGGCGACTCGGCGCTCCACACTCTCCCCCGGCGGCCGTCCCTTCCAGTAAGCTTCTTGCCTTCTTTCCCCTCCACTATTGTCTTAGGGTTTCTGGAGTTTCTTGGATCGAGCAAGGGAGATCTGTAGTATAGAACCCTGGTTACAGGTGCATAGATGTGTCGTTTTAACACATGTTGGTGTTTGATATTCAAAACCTTCTAGCCAGATCTGTTAATGCATTGCGGTGTCAGTCATTTTTGGCTGTGGCTATCTACTTTTCTGATCTACTTAGAAGCTATAATACTCTTACGAACATTTTTTCTAAAGCATCCTGGGTACCTACTGCATTTAATTTGATGCAAAACAACTAATAGCAGTTTGATGCAAAACAACTAATAGCAGTTTGTGGCTAATACGAAAGGAGGGGTGATTTTGTGCCTTCTTGTGATTTTTTTTAAAGTATTATTTGACTGCAGGTGCCTTATGTCCAGCTTAGAGAAAACAATTGGACACTGAATGCTTATATGGATGGGAAAATGGGATGTTAGATTTGATATATGATCCGAAGCCACTTGTTTCTGTCTGGTGATTGTTTAGGCTCTTAGTGGTAGTTATTGTTTTTTAAGCCATCAATTCTACTTGTTTGTACTACACCAGAAAATGCATTCAGCCACTTTTTTCTTATGAAATCCGGATAGTTAGTATTCGTATTTTTTTATATAGAAGTACAGGGTATTTGTCTGGACTGAAAATATTTATCATTTAGGGCAAGGAACAAACTGATTACCTCAACTGCGGGATCTGATTCAAATGTGCCGTCATTCTTTATGGGATTACCATTTGTCACAACGTCTCTGTAACAAGCACAATTAATAATCTTGCTCCTGTAAGCAACAAATAATAATGCTGCAGCATATACTACTGTTAAGAAATAAGAGTACCTGATATAGTCGCATTCCTTTGAAAAGGTTTGCATAAATGCCTCTTTTTCTGCCAAGTTTTCTCCAAAAATCCAGTTGCCACAAGTTTCTACCGAGGATTTGCTTTATATGCTTAATTTCAGCATTCTCCGTTATCTGCTTGTGGGTTCCTTCTCTAACATTTAACATTTATTTGCTTGCTTTTTATGCAGCCTGTTACTTCTTGACCTCAACATACAACCACTATCAGCATCAGGCTCAATGCTGAATTAGTGGTAAGCACCCATATCATGAACTTTTTGGTGGTCAACTTACTTTTAGAGGGAAGTTGTTTCATATTCATGTTATCACCACATGACGAATTCCTTCTTCACTTACTAGTTATTGCATACACTTTTTTAGTGCACTTAACAGGTAGCCTAATTATTCTCCCATTTTTTGACTACATGCTTGCACTGAGTTTTCTGTGTTGGTTCGATACCGTGCCCACTCTGGCACCATTATCAACTTCATCGTGCTCTCCACCCGAAGCCAGGCATTACAACTTGCGTCGAAAACGCGCCAGGACTAGCTACAAGGCAAGTGTTTTCTTCATCACCCACTGCTGCTTCTGTTTGTTTTGCTTACGTGTGCTGCTTCTTAGTATATACCAAATTACTATGTACATTACAAACTGGACACAGATGGCCAACGACCGTGCAAATTGGGACTACTCCAGTACCAAAAAATTGCTTGACATCTGCTGTGTCGAAAAGAACTTATTGAACTTCAACAAACAAGGCCCAACTAGGGTGGGATGGCAACATATTTACGAAGGCATCGAAGCTGATTTTGGTAAGAGATTTGACAGAAAGTAGATACAGAACAAACTGAGTGCCTTGAGAAAGAAACACAACAATTGGCTCCTGCTGCATAACCAGAGTGGTCTCGGCCGTGACCGGACATCTGGCGGTGTTTCAGCTGATGAATCGTACTGGGAGCTCACGGGTGGGGTATGTCCTCTCACCTTCTCAAATACCACAACTTCCATTGTGCAGAACATAAATATTAATCAAGTACCTGAATATTACTATAGCCATATTGATGTCCATGTGCACGTTTTGCCACCGGCAGGGGGATAGTTCCGAAGACCAGAATCGTGGCCATCCTCCGCCGTTCCTGGAGGAACTTACCTTTCTGTTCGGCCGGACACCCCAAGACAGGGGTACATTGGTTTGTGCCGGTGGTGTCCGTGAGAGAACACCGACTATTGGTAGCGATGACAGTCCACAAGACATGTCACAGGACCCCGTGGCAGCCTCCGTTGTCGGTCCGTCTTCGAAAAGGTCTTCCAGGGACGTGGAGGTGGACAGCCCTCCGAAGAAGAAGAGTGCCACCTTGGAAGACTATGTCCGAGAGATCAAAGATTCTGTAGTCAGGCGATTGGAGAAACGGGAGAGACGTCTGAGGCCTGAGCAAGAGGAGATGGACCTTGTGAGGCAAATATTAAAAGATGATGGTTTCGGCGAGGGGTCTGATATGTTTTACAAAGGATTGTTTCTGTGCAAGGATGCATTTAATAGTAGGGCCTTCACAACAATGGAAACCAAAGAGGGCCACGTGCGTTGGATCAATTTTAACTGGGAGAACAAGTAGTGGTGGTTGTTTGTCCTTTGCTGGTCGAGATGATGTTTTAATCTGAACTGCTCTGTAGTAGTCGATGTTTTAATTACAACTGCTCTGTAATAGTGATGTTGAACTTATGTTTGTCCTTTGCTGGTCCAGTCGATGTAATTTGGCCAGTGGCCTGAACTATGTTTATGTGTTATCGTTTCCTTGTGAAATAAAATTATAAGTGCTTGTTCCATTGTCTATCCATGATGAAAATGATATTTACTGGTTGCAGTCCCAACCTGGAGGGAGGAGTCCAAGGAGCAGAACGGAGGAAATTGGGGGCTACTCGCAAAGGTATTCATGGACCTGTGGACTTCATATTTACTTGATCTGGTCATAAGTTGACACATAGGAACAGCTCAGGCTCTCATCTCTTATTTTTCATCCGGTCTTGTAGCTTGTGGTGCTGCTCGCATAAAGATATCATTCTGAATCATGTACTGTTCTGAAATTAATATCACATAATAGTCCATTGTTTCCGGTTTGCATGTCCTATGGATTAACAAAATGTCTCATCTGTATTTCAGATTATGCAACTTTTATTTGTCTTACAAATATTTGCTGAAGAATGTAGGATGTCAGGTGCTGAAGAATCAAATAACAACGATACATCTAGTGATAGTAGCTCTATCATTTACCTGGCGGGGTTGGGAGCCGCTGTTGCAGCATGTGCAGCTACAAGTTTCCGTGGTAAAGCTCCTGTGGTGGATCCTCCACGCCCGTTGCCACACGTGACTGGTCGACAATGGGTTGAAAAGAATCTGCGTAACTCTGAAAAGTGCTACACCAACTTACGTATGTATCCTAACGCATTCCTTGAGCTGCATGACAACTTAGTTACTTATCATGGGCTGCAATCTACACAAGAGGTAGAGTCTCTAGAGGCTTTAGGTATGTTCTTTTGGGCTTGCGGCAATGCACAGTGTACTAGACAGATCAAGGACAAGTTTGAACGTTCTTTGGACACGATAAGTAGAAAGATGGGTCATGTGTCAGAGGTCATGTATTCCTTTGCATAGACAGCTATTACTCCGAAGGACCCGAGCTACACAAAAGTTAGTCCAAGTCTCATCCTATATTCACCATTCTTTGATGGTTGCATAGGTGCTTTAGATGGAACTCACGTTCGCGCAAGAATTAATCGTGAGTCACGTTTGGACTACCTGAATAGAAAAGGATGGACAAGCTTCAATGTGCTAGCAATAGCGGACATGGAAATGCGGTTCACATATATAGGTGCGGGGAGGGCGGGGGCGAGTCATGACATGTCGGTGCTAAGTGAATGTATGGAGACATCAAGGTATCCACATCCACCACCAGGTTAGGATGCTTTGTTATGGACTCAATGCTGAAAATTACAATGATAGTTGTATCACTATAGTTGTGTGTGATCCTTATTTTGTAGGTAGGTACTATCTTGTGGACTCCGGTTATGCACAGCGTCAAGGTTATTTGACACCATATAGGAATAGAAGGTACCATCTTGAAGAGTTTGTCGGAAGAAGAGCAGATGGTGTAGAGGAGAAATTTAACTACCACCATTCCCGCCTTCGCAATGTTGTGGAACGAGGGTTTGGGGTGGCGAAGAACAAGTGGCAAATATTGGATGGAGTACCATTTTATGACAGAAATAAGCAAGTCAAAATGATTATTGCATGCTTTGCTTTGCTCAATTTCCTGCTGGACCGCGAAGCAGCAAGTTCGGCACAGGACATGGTTCCAAATGGCAGTATCAACATATCTGCATGGGTGGCAGCAAATAGTACTACTAGTATGGAAAGTTTGCGAGATTGGATCGCAGTCGGTGTCTCAGGAATGGGAATTTCAGCAACCCTATCAGTCAATTATTTTGACAGCATATAAAATTTGTGCTTCCTCACTTGCTACCAATTGAACAGATTTCTATACATGTCTGTGATGAATGTTGGGTATCATTGTAGCATAGTATGTAAGATACTCTAGTAAAAACTGTATGCAGTATCATTTTTACCTCTAGCATTGTGTTGTAGCTAGCTACCCATAATCTTGCATTCAGGTTATCTTTTTACCTCACTAGTATGTTTTGATCAACCGGTGATAAACTCTAGTCTATTAAAATCTACTCTTTCTGGAACCTTAATCTTGTTTAACTGCCACTTGACATGGGCACATGGCTGCCAACAGCATCACCTTCCAAGGAGACTAGCATTATACGTTCTTCTTTTCTTTTTCTTACCTGCCAAGTATGAAGGTTAATGACAGATTGTTTTTGTTCCATTCCAGGCACATCAACATGTATCCACTTGGTGACTAATACAGCACCCAATTCGCTTTCCCTGTACTTGCACTTGCATGATTTGAACAGTGTCCATCTTGGACCAGAAGCATGAGAAACACTACACAGTTACAGGTTCAGCTCTATATTACATCTATCTATCAGCTTATAGAATCAATTAACTAGTGATTGCTTCTGTTTGGATATGACCTTACTTTGTCACAATTGTAGGTCGCTTAACCCGGCCGTCGAATTGCTGTCAATGTTGTGCTCCCCAAAATTTTGTTTCTGGCTTTGATGATGGTGTTTGATCTGTTTCAGAGAATTGGGTGGTGGGGGGGAGTATGGTGCGGTACGATCAGCAGAAGTGTTGATTGTATCTATATGTAGGATCAGCGAATTGTTGCACCTAGAATTAGTAGTATGTAAAGTTGTATCGCTGCTAAGCAAGCTTTTCAGTGCATTGGCGCCAAAATTTTTGAATTTAAATGTGGCTGTTGTGCTATTGGTTGGCAGTTTCTTGAATTTGAAGATTTTTGTTGTTGGCTGTTGGATGTTGGCCGGCTGTTGGCTTATGGTTGTTGGCTGAACAGCTGCTGGCTTATGGCTGAATAGCCAGCATCAGCAGCAGCAGCCAAAAGCGGATCAGCCGAACAGGCTGCTTATCGTC
Organism: Echinochloa phyllopogon; assembly: GCA_033239725.1. Taxonomy (NCBI): domain Eukaryota; kingdom Viridiplantae; phylum Streptophyta; class Magnoliopsida; order Poales; family Poaceae; genus Echinochloa; species Echinochloa phyllopogon. Next base: position 9,474,227 of record BTCW01000013.1, on the reverse strand, counting down.
TTCCCTAGAGCGGTGGTGCTCGCTCCTCCCAACCGAGACGCAGCTCATGCGCGCGCGTAGCACGCTTCCTGCTCCGCATCCAGTGATGGAGTCCGTTTGCGCCGTGTTGGAGCATGGGCGGCAGAGCCCGCCCGCTCCACCTTCGTCGGCAGCTTGAGCGTCAACGCGTTGGCGGCGGCGCCCACCCGCAGCGCCCCGTCAACGCGTTGGCGGCGGCGCCCACCCGCAGCGCCCATCCGCACCGCGTTCGACGGCGGCGGCGCCCACCCGCAGCACCTGTCCACACCGCGTCCAACTGCGGCGGGCCCCGCCTGTACCGCGTTCGGCGGAGGCGCCCACTTGCAGCGACAATCCGCACCGAGTCCGACGGCGGTAGCACCCACCCGCACTGCGTCCGGCGGCGGCCCGAGCGTCGGCGACGGGGCCTGCCCGCTCCGTGTCCGGCGGCTGCCCAACGGCCGCGACGGAGCCCACCCGCTCCGCGTCTGACAGCGGCCCAATAGTAGCGACGGAGCTCACCCGCTCCATGTCTGAGGCTCACCCACGAAGGAGTCGGGGCTCGGCGGAGCTCAAGGCTTGGTATGCCGGCGTACGGACGGTGGTACGGAGTCGGCGGCGGCAGGCGGGACGGGCGGAAGCATGCTGAAATGTCTGGGCGCGAGGTAGTTGGGTTCTTCCAGCTGTTGAACAGGAATATAGCACTCCACGAGTTGGATTGACGTATTTGGTTGAAGGAGAGAGAAATTTAGGTCATCCTACAAATTTTAGGTACAACTAACCATATAGGTATGCTGCTAGAGCTGTTTTTTATGGTTTTTAGGTATTCTGACAGTTTTTAGGTATAACAATTTATCTTACCAATGCTGCTGGAGATGCTATGATGTACGGAGTATGTTTCTTGTAAGAGCCTCTCCAGCAGCTTACCTAAAGTGAGTTGTTATACCTAAAACAACCAAACTACCTAAAAACACTCCAAAACACTGCTCTAGCAGCGTATCTATATGATTTGCTGTTTTAGGCTATAACCTAAATTTCTCTCCTTGACCTAAATATACCAATCCAAATGTTGGATTTCTATAATTTCTTCACAATACATATGCTGGAGAAGACAACTTTTGGGTATCTAAATTTTTCTCTCTTTTATACCTCAAAATGTTTTTAGTCACCAAATATACATATGCTTGTAGATGCTCTAATGTAGCTAATCGTTCCACGGACACAACACACATGATTCCTTCCATCCATATATACCTGGACACCTCTCTTCATTGGCTTTAATCAATATATTGGAAAAAGAAAAGATTCTCTGCACCATACTCGGTACTCCGGTATTATTGTTGACTTCTACTAGCTACACGTGAAATTTTTAAACAGGCACGCAACTGAAAGTGCATCTAGGCATTTAATCTATTTTGGTGATTAATGGCAATAGAAATTTGGATATGATGCTTTGCATGAGTTGTGCAGGAATAAAATGAAATAAAAGGAAGATAATACTAAAGGAAGGAAACCAACGCTTATTCATATGGTGGAGGACTCAATTGGTGGATTTAAATTTAATTTTCTGTTTGAAATTGAGTATAGGACCACCGTACTATCAAGGGGGACGTAGTTGATAAATTCTAGTTGCTAAAAGTGCTTTGCTTGAGATGACAAACTCTTGAGAGACACAAAAATACTTCACAAACCCCTTTTCTGCACGGCCGGAACTTAGGCCGGAAGATCCGACCGGAAGTTCCGGGCGGCTCGGTCTCGAGTTTTCTCGGGCCGGAAGTTCCGGCCATTGCATCGGAAGATGCATAACTTAGCCATTTTTCAAGCCCACGAGTGTCCTTTTTGCAAGTTCCGACCCGAGGCCGGAAGATCCGACCAGAAGTTCCGGCCGGCTCTGTCTTGGTTTTCTCCGGGCCGGAAGTTCCGGGGTCCCCCGGAAGATCCGACATACAGTCGGAAGATCCGGCCCCTGGAACTTTTCTGGAGTTTTCCTAACACGTATCTGTTGCTTTTCGGAAGATCCGACCAAGTGTCGGAAGATCCGGTACCCCTTCGCAGAGCACATAACGGTCATATCTTGGGGGGTTGGTATAAATACCCCACACCCCCCTCATTCATGAGCTGCTGCACACACGACCTAACACAAGACAAGAGCATTCACTCTCCTCCTCAAATCCCCTCCCAAGCTTGATTCTTGCCAAGATTCACCTAGGGTTTGAGTGAGAGAGAAGACTAAAAGTGAGAACTCCCCTTGTTCATCTCGTGAAGCACTTCAAGCAACTTGAGTTCATTGATTCACGTTTGTTACTCTTGGAGCTTGCTCCTAGACGGTTAGAGGTGCCGGTGAACTCCCATTCTCTTGTGGTTTGAGTCCCGGAAGTTTGTATCACCCTCTCTCTTCGTGGGAGCACATAGTAAGTAACTCAATCCTCCTTTGTGGTTGATTGAGAGAGACTTGGGGTTAGTGTGACAGCCCGGCTCTTTGTGAGCATCTCAACGGAGACGTAGCTCCTCTGTGGAGTGAACTTCGGTAGAAAATCCTTTGTCTCCACATTTGATCTTGTTCTTATTGTTTCCATAACTTGATTTGTCCTGATATACTTATTTGTGGCTATACTCTGTTATTGATCATATATAGAAGGTTCCTTACTTCATTTGTGAGCTTTGTATTCAAGTGGATTTGTCAAAAGGTTATTAGATTTCAAATCTCGAAGTACACTTGAATTGCCTGTCGGAAGATCCGGCTCTTCATCGGATCTTCCGGTATTCTGTTCCAGTCGGAAGATCCTGTACAGTGTCGGATCTTCCTGGCCGGAAGATCCGAGACTGTGTCGGATCATCCGACTTACTGACAGTTTTCGGAGGATTTTGCAGGAATTTTTTAAACAGGCCTATTCACGCCCCCTCTAGGCCTAGTGTTGGTCCTTTCAATTGGTATCAGAGCCTAATCCCTTGTTTAGGCTTAACCGCTAAGGGAAAAACACTATGGCCGGTACGGGAGATGGATCCGAGATGGCTTCCGCTCACAAAGATAAACATCCGACGCCCGTTGAGTCAAGCTCAAGCGATGATGAATTCAACATTAGCGATGTTGATGAGAGCTTGGATGAACAAGAAAAGAAGAAGCAAAGAAGGGAGAAGATAAGGAAGAAGATTAAGGAGAAGGCCGAAAGAGAGGCGCAAAAGCTTCTCAAGAAGAAGATACGAGAAAGAGACGCTCTCGACGGACTTCACTCGGTGTCTTATCGATATGAGACATCTTCTTCTAACAAATCTTTCGACCCTTCTAGTCTTAATTTCTCATCCGTTCCAATGGGCAAAGTCCCCAAATTCAATGGGATTGACTATGCCCGGTGGAGCGATGATATGAAAGTTTACTTGCATGGTCTTCATCCATCTCTTTGGACTATTGTGAAAATAGGTGTTGACAAGAGTGCAACGCCAAGTCGAGAACAAGAGTACGACATCTTCCGCAACTCTCAAGCCGTGACCGTGCTTAGGAGTGCTCTAAGCTCCTATGAGTACAACAAGATTAGAGGAATCGATAGTGCCAAGGAGCTATGGGACACTCTTCAAATGGCGCATGAAGGATCAGATGAAGTCAAGGAAGGCAAGGTAGATCTTTTACAAGGAGAACTAGAAGCTTTTGTCATGAAGAAGGATGAGACTTTGCAAGAGATGTATGATCGATTGAAGCTCCTTGTCACCGAAATTAGAATGCTTGGAAGCAATGATTGGGGTGAGAGCAAGGTCACAAAGAAATTGCTTAGAGCATACGCACCCAAGAACCCAATGCTTGCCACAATGATTAGAGAAAGTGACAAGTTCAAGACAATGGTGCCAATGGAGCTATTCAACAAGTTGCAATATCATGAGATGAATAGCTTGGATGTGACAAGGTCAATCCAACAAACCGAAGTCAAGACCATAGCTCTCAAGGCCGAACCAAGCAAGAAAGTTGAGTCAAATGAGAAGACCTCAACTTCCAAGAAGAATGAAGACTCACACGACCATGAGAGCACCGATGAAGAAACCGCTATGATGGTTACGAACTTCAAGAGATTCATGAAGACAAAAGGTGAAAAGAAGAGCTTCTCTCAACGAAGATGCTATGAGTGTGGGGAAAAAGGTCACTACATTGCCGATTGTCCTCGCAAGAAGAATGACAAGGATGACAAGAAGTTCAAGGACAAGACCGGTGACAAAGACAAGAAATACAAGGAGAAGAGTCGAGAGTACAAGAAAAAGTTTGGAAGCGCCCACGTCGGTGAAGGTTGGGATTCATCAAGTGATGACTCCGGTGATGAAGGAATGGCCACATGTGCCATCCAAGCTCCTACATCAACTCCTCGACTCTTCAACAACATCGATGAGAGCGATGACGAAGCTCCCATGTGCCTCATGGCTCAAGGGACTAAGGTACTTGACACCACACCACCTCTCTCACCCACTCTCTTGTCATCTAGGAACATTGAAAATGATCTAGATAATGAAGAAGCCGAACATGAGAAAAACATGATAAAGAAGTTCGGCAAAGATAGCTACAAATTTATTAAAAAACTAATAGAGAAAGTTGAGAAAAGAGAGGAGTCTCTTGATAGGCAAGAAGAATTGCTCATCCTTGAGAAGGAGAGAAACCTTGTCCTAGAAGAGGCTCTAGTGGAGGAGAAACTCAAGGTTGAGAAGTTGGCTTGTGAATTATCTCATGCCAATGACTCGCGGGAGAAGATGTCAAAGGAATTGTCTTTGACAAATGACTCTCTAACTAACCTAAAGAGTGCTAAATGTGAGCTTCAAGAAAGGCATTCAAGCCTAGAGATCAAATATAAAGATCTAGAAGCCAATTTTAGCTCACTTTGGGAAAGTACCAAGAACAACTCTAAAACAACTCTTGACTCAAGTGTCTCTACTAGTGAAGGTTGCTCAAGATGTTATAAAATTGATGTGGATACTTGTGCAACTAACATTTCTAAGCTAGAGGAGAAAGTCAAGGCTAAAGATGCCCAAATCCAAAAGTTGACCAATGCCATTGGCCAAGACCAAGGTAAGGGCAAGAGTGTATTCGAGACCCACCCGGCATATAAAGCCGGTATATATGGTACTATCAAGGACGGGCTTGGATACACTCGAGGTGGAAAGGTCAATGGGACAAAGAAGATAAGAGGTCGTGATGTGACATTGTTCACCAAGGGAACCAATCTAGGTGAACTAATGGATGCGGCTCATGGGGTGGTAAGATCCATGGAGCCCTTGCCAATGGCAAAAGCATCTAGTCAAGATGTCAAGATCAAGACCAAGAAGGAAGAGAAGGTCATTGAGTACAAGCCGTCGCCAAACTACTCCATCGACTATATGGTCACTTGGGACCAAAATGGGAAGATGGTGGTAAAGTATATAGGTGCTCATACTAGGAAGATGATGAGAAGTGTGTGGGTGCCTAAAATGTTAAAAGCTAACACTCAAGGACCCAACCACTTTTGGGTACCTAAGTCCAAGGCTTAAACTTGTTTTGTAGGCATATTCCTCCGGTGGACCTTCGTGGTTGTTGGATAGTGGATGTTCAAATCATATGACCGGAGAAAAGAATATGTTTGCAAAGCTACAAGAGTATGACTCACCCGTTGAGAAGATCACATTTGGTGACAACAATCATGGTGATGTCATAGGCCAAGGTGAAATAGCTATCTCACAAGACTCATCTCTTTCCAATATTTATCTTGTTGATTCTTTGGGATACAACTTGTTGTCGGTCTCACAACTTTGTGAGAAGGGCTACAATTGTCTCTTTACTAATGAGGGTGTGAGCATCCTAAGAAGGGAGGATTCCTCTATTGCTTTTACGGGTCGACTCAAGGGAAAGCTTTACTTAGTTGATTTCACAACTAGTAAAGTGGAACCGAAGACTTGTTTAGTGGCAAAATCTAGCTTGGGTTGGCTTTGGCATCGCCGGCTAGCTCATGTTGGGATGAGGAACTTGGCCAAACTTCAAAAGGATGAACACATTCTAGGACTAACAAATGTTGTGTTTGAGAAAGATAGATTGTGTAGTGCTTGTCAAGCCGGGAAGCAAGTTGGTGCTCCACACCCACCCAAAAATATTTTGACTAGCTCAAGACCACTCAAGCTGCTTCACATGGATTTATTTGGACCGGTTGCATATGTTAGCATTGGCGGGAACAAGTATGGACTTGTCATTGTAGATGACTTTTCTCGCTTCACATGGGTTTTCTTTTTGCAAGACAAGAGTGAAGCTCAAACAATCATCAAGAGATTCATTAAAAGAGCTCAAAATGAGTTTGAGTTGAAGATCAAGCATATAAGAAGTGACAATGGGACGGAGTTCAAGAACACCAATGTTGAAGAGTTTCTTGATGAAGAAGGAATCAAGCATGAACTCTCCGCGCCATACACACCTCAACAAAATGGCATTGTTGAGAGGAAGAACCGGACTTTGATTGAAATGGCACGGACCATGCTAGATGAGTACAAGACTCCGGATAACTTTTGGGCCGAGGCGGTTAGCACGGCTTGCCATGCCACTAACCGTCTCTATCTTCAAAAGTATTTGAACAAAACTCCATATGAGATAATAACCGGTAACAAACCAAGGGTGCACTACTTTCGAGTCTTTGGTTGCAAATGTTACATTCTTAACAAGAAAACCAAAAGCTCAAAGTTTGCACCTAAGGTTGATGAAGGCTTTCTACTTGGTTATGGTACTAACGAACACGCCTACCGTGTTTTCAACAAAACCACCGGTTGTGTTGAGATCACGGTAGACGTAAAATTTGATGAATCAAACGGCTCTCAAGTAGAGCAAGTTGTAAATGACCTTGTAGATGAAGTCCCGCCAAGTCGAGCTATCAAGAACTTGAGTTTAGGGGAAGTGAAGCCTCAAGAGCTTCCAAATGAAGATGAAGAACAAGACCAAGATCCGGAAATCATGTTCAACATCGATCCATCACCATCAACCAGAGTTGAACCACCAAGCTCATCACGAGATCAAGTCCAAGATCATGGTGACGATCATGACCATGGCAATGATCAAGGGGGAGCTCAAGGTGAAGATGCTCAAGATGTCGAGTCACATCATGAAGAAGATGATGATGGACCCATCCAACGTCAATCAACTTTCTCACATCCAAGAGTTCACCAAAGTGTTCAACGGGATCATCCCGTTGACAACATTCTAGGGAGCATCCAAAGAGGGGTAACCACTCGTTCACGTTTAGCAAATTTTTGTGGATTTTACTCGTTTGTCTCCTCTTTGGAACCTCTCAAGGTAGAAGAAGCTCTTGGAGATGCGGATTGGGTTATTGCAATGCAAGAAGAGTTGAACAACTTCACAAGAAATGAAGTATGGGAGTTGGTCCCAAGACCCAAGCAAAATGTGATTGGCACCAAGTGGGTTTTCCGGAACAAACAAGATGAAAATGGCATTGTCACAAGAAACAAGGCTAGGTTGGTTGCTCAAGGCTTCACTCAAATTGAAGGGGTTGATTTTGGTGAGACATATGCTCCGGTGGCAAGGCTTGAGTCAATTCGTATCCTTTTGGCCTATGCATCTCATCACAACTTCAAGTTGTATCAAATGGATGTGAAGAGTGCATTTTTGAATGGGCCTCTTGGGGAGCTAGTATATGTGGAGCAACCACCGGGATTTGAAGACCCCAAGCACCCCGACTACGTCTACAAACTCCATAAGGCGCTCTATGGGCTTAAGCAAGCACCTAGAGCATGGTATGAATGCCTTAAGGATTTTCTTCTCAAGAATGGCTTTGTAATGGGCAAAGCCGATTCTACTCTCTTCACTAGGAAAATAGACAAAGATTTGTTTGTTTGTCAAATTTATGTTGATGATATAATCTTTGGTTCTACTAATGAAAAATTTTGTGAAGAGTATAGTAGGATAATGACCAAGAGATTTGAGATGTCAATGATGGGGGAATTGAAGTTCTTTCTCGGATTTCAAATCAAGCAATTGAAGCATGGCACGTTCATATGTCAAACCAAATATACAAGTGATATGCTCAAGAAGTTTGACATGGCCAATGCTAAGCCCATCAAGACCCCTATGCCGGTGAATGGCCATCTTGATCTAAATGAAGAAGGCAAGTCCGTCGATCAAAAGGTATATCGCTCCATGATTGGTTCCTTGCTTTACCTTTGTGCATCTAGGCCGGATATTATGCTTAGTGTGTGCATGTGTGCAAGATTTCAAGCCAATCCTAAGGAATGTCATCTAATGGCTGTTAAGAGAATTTTTAGATATTTAGTGCATACTCCAAACCTTGGCTTGTGGTATCCCAAGGGCTCCACTTTTGATCTACTTGGCTACTCCGATTCGGATTATGCCGGTTGCAAAGTAGATCGGAAGAGTACAACGGGGTCTTGCCAATTTCTTGGTAGGTCTTTGGTGTCATGGAGCTCTAAGAAACAAAATTCCGTTGCGCTATCCACCGCCGAGGCCGAGTATGTTGCAGCCGGTGCTTGTTGTGCTCAACTACTTTGGATGAGGCAAACCTTGAGTGACTTTGGTTGTGAGTTCAAAAATATCCCACTATTGTGTGACAATGAGAGTGCCATAAAACTAGCAAACAACCCCGTTCAACACTCAAGAACCAAGCACATAGAAATTAGACATCACTTCCTTAGAGACCATGAAGCCAAAGGAGATATCGCTCTATGCCATGTTGGAACCGAAAAACAATTGGCCGATATCTTCACCAAGCCTCTTGATGAGCAAAGGTTTTGTTCCTTGAGGAGTGAGCTAAATATCTTGGATTCTCGTAACTTGGCTTGACTTGTTGCATACACAATTGATTGATGCCTAGACTAGAAGAAAAATGATTTTATTCTTTTTTTTGTTGTGTGAGTTTTTCAAAATTTTGATCTTACGATCGTTGGATCTTTTCTTGTTTCAAGTTGATCATGGTTATGTGTTGATTGTTTGTTGCTGATCAACTTTGGGACAAGTTTCTTACATGTTCATAAGCTAGTTCTCTCAAAATCATCAATCAAATCTCGTCATGAAAGATCATCTTTGAGACACATCTTCTCTGGACCGGATCTTCCGACAGACCCCCGGAACTTACCCCTGGAAGTTCCGAGCGGCTCTGTCTTCCTTCGCTCTCTCTGAAAATCTTCCGGATCTTCCGATCAGGCCGGATCTTCCGATAACATGTCGGATCTTCCGGACCTGGGAGCTCTCGGAACTTCCGGTGCTGATCTCACTGGTTCTGTCTCTATCGGATCTTCCGACACTCTGTCGGATCATCCGGGTCGTGCGTGATATATATATACTGGGACGAACCGTTACCTCTCCCATTCTTTCTTTCTTCCTCCACCAACGCCTTCTCTCTCCCTCACTCCACCCCACCCGGCGTTTTGAAGATTGGACCGTGGTTTTCTTCATCAAGTGACATCTTTTGATTCCTCAACACTCCAAGACTCTATTCCCCTCGGATCTTCCGGAGTTTTCGCGGGAAATCTCAACGGTATTGATTCAAAACTCCCATCGCCCGATCTCTCAATGTAGGAATTTCTAGTGGTTTTCCCTTGGTGAATCATCTCATATACATGCCTAGAATGCTTCCCTATGATCTCGTGTCGTTTGGTGGGCTAAATCTTCGGTTCCTAAGTTTTTAGGGTTTGGCCCGACTCTGTCGGATCATCCGACTATGGGCCGGAAGATCCGGACCCCGGATCTTCCGACGCAGTGCCGGAAGATCCGACCGAGTCAAGTTCTGTCCTATCAACTCAGTTACCAATCCTTGATCCTTTCTCTAAATTTATCCTTGCATATCTTGTCAGATGGTTAAAGAGAAGGTCACACAGAAGAAGAGCACTTTTTTGACTGCGCGCCCAAGTACCGGTCGCACCAAAAGCTCCTTTCACCCACCTAGTGGTTCGTCCTCTGAGTCGGACACCAGCTCAGATGGGGGCATTAGAGAAGTTGGCAAAGGGAAGCGCTCAGAGAAACATACATCCTCTCGCTCTGTTCGAGGAAGAGCCCAGCCAAGTGGGCAAGGGCGCAAAATTCCTCCTCGTCCCAGAGTCAAGAGAGCTGGACAAGAAGAAGGACCAGGGACACAGTATAATGATGATATTGACATATCCTTTCTTGCTCAGAATTTCATAAGCACTGCCATTCCTTTCCGTCACTCACACGATAGTCCCTTGGTCAATTTCAAGTTAGCCAAAAACAGCATGAAGCCTCTAAGGTTCAGTGAACATGAGGATCCAAGGAGCATTCGATACAAACTCTTCAAAGGTGATCCTCGATTTTGGCTTCCACACCAGGCAGATTGGTATGAGTCTGTGATCCTAAAGATGACTCGGATTTGCACTCCAATGTATTGGGTTGACTGGAAATATCTGAGGAACTTCCCACCACCGCTCAAGCCTGTTGTTGAGGATGTATACAAGCGATGTGTGGAGATGGATATGGACAAGTTGATGGCATTTGAGTGTCCATACAATGAAGAAGTCATTGCCCAGTTTTATGCTACTCTATGGGTTGATGAGGAAAGATATGAGATGCACTGGACTCTGTGTGGGAAACGTCTTTCCATCTCTTTGCATGATTTTGTCGGTTTGTTTGACCTTGCTGAGGAGACTGCTTATGCTCATACTAGCAATGATCGTAGCAAGGTTGATCTTCATCTTGGGAGAATATTAGATGACACCAAGTTGGCATTCATGTATGATCATGCTTATGGAGAGGTGGTGTATGGGAAGTACAAGGGTCTCTCTCCGTTCTACAAGTTGCTAAATCAACTCTTTCGAGGGACCAAGTACCCTAGAGCAGGAGATGCTGACAACATCTCAAAGAGGGCAAAGAACTTACTCTTTCAAATGGCCCCCGGGAAGCCCAAGTTCAAAGTGTTCAACTTCATTTGGAATGAAATCATCTACTGCTCTCATGATGCTTCTAGTGGCTGTCACTATGCTCCTTACATTTTTCATATGATCAAGTATGTGACTGGGATCAACATTTTGACTGACAAGCTTCATCTCCCATACAAATCTCCTCCGGGCAAGATTACACAGCTTCTCAAGATCAAGTCCAAGGCTTATCAGGGTGCTCCAACCCCGTCCTCTCAAGGTGCCTCATCTTCCCAAGCTCCTCCATCACATGCTCCTGCTTCATCTAGTGGCCCCTCTATTACTCCCAAAGGCAAGATGAGTAAGATTGACTTTCTGCTCCAAGGCATGTTGTCTTGCTTCAACATGTGCAAATATCAAGTCAAGAAGTCTCATGAGCGTGAGCAACGCGCCGAGTATGATAGATACATGGCGGATAAGCGCCACAAAGAGCTTCTTGAAAAGTTAAACATGCCACATTCTCCTGTTCATCAACTCAGGGAAGTCACTCCTCCACCTCCCTTTGCAAATCCTTGGGAGGACTACTCACAGGAATATGTCTTTGGTGCCTCTCAACAACAAGGACAAGGTGAGGAGGAGATAGTAGAAGAAGAAGGAGAAGGAGAAGAAAAGGAAGAAACTGAGCAGGATGAGGAGTATGAAAGTGAGTCAGAGACGGATGATGATCGTCGCAAGGGCAAGGCAGCCGCAGCCGTTGATGATGATGATGGTGATGATGATGACGACGATGGAGATTACGACGACGACGACGAGGATGAGTAGCTCCCTTTTTGGTCTTTGATGACAAAGGGGGAGTGAATTTGGCCACTCTTCATCTATCGTTTCCTTTTATTCATGTTCTAGCTTGTGAACTTGTGAGAAACTTGAATTTGTGTTATGAATGGTGTGCCAAGTGAGACTTTTATTTGTAAGACTTAATTTGGTTATTGCTAGTGTGATGCTAGTGTGATGATCAACTCGCTATCTATTTCATTGTGAGATGGTTATGTTTGATGTGATGTTATTTCTCACTTTATTGTTGTGTATGTCTTGTCATATGCATCACGTTGATTATATCACACCAAGCACTTTTATGCAATTTTATTTTGAGAGACTCTTGCAAAATATGTGCACAACAATTTGAGGCTATTTAAGTTAAACATGCACATATTTAGGGGGAGCCTTTTCAAAATATATTGGATGCAAAACATGAATTCTTTTCCTATCTTGTGAACCCAAATTTGTATTGTCATCAATCACCAAAAAGGGGGAGATTGAAAGTGCATCTAGGCATTTAATCTATTTTGGTGATTAATGGCAATAGAAATTTGGATATGATGCTTTGCATGAGTTGTGCAGGAATAAAATGAAATAAAAGGAAGATAATACTAAAGGAAGGAAACCAACGCTTATTCATATGGTGGAGGACTCAATTGGTGGATTTAAATTTAATTTTCCGTTTGAAATTGAGTATAGGACCACCGTACTATCAAGGGGGACGTAGTTGATAAATTCTAGTTGCTAAAAGTGCTTTGCTTGAGATGACAAACTCTTGAGAGACACAAAAATACTTCACAAACCCCTTTTCTGCACGGCCGGAACTTAGGCCGGAAGATCCGACCGGAAGTTCCGGGCGGCTCGGTCTCGAGTTTTCTCGGGCCGGAAGTTCCGGCCATTGCATCGGAAGATGAATAACTTAGCCATTTTTCAAGCCCACGAGTGTCCTTTTTGCAAGTTCCGACCCGAGGCCGGAAGATCCGACCGGAAGTTCCGGCCGGCTCTGTCTTGGTTTTCTCCGGGCCGGAAGTTCCGGGGTCCCCCGGAAGATCCGACATACAGTCGGAAGATCCGGCCCCTGGAACTTTTCTGGAGTTTTCCTAACACGTATCTGTTGCTTTTCGGAAGATCCGACCAAGTGTCGGAAGATCCGGTACCCCTTCGCAGAGCACATAACGGTCATATCTTGGGGGGTTGGTATAAATACCCCACACCCCCCTCATTCATGAGCTGCTGCACACACGACCTAACACAAGACAAGAGCATTCACTCTCCTCCTCAAATCCCCTCCCAAGCTTGATTCTTGCCAAGATTCACCTAGGGTTTGAGTGAGAGAGAAGACTAAAAGTGAGAACTCCCCTTGTTCATCTCGTGAAGCACTTCAAGCAACTTGAGTTCATTGATTCACGTTTGTTACTCTTGGAGCTTGCTCCTAGACGGTTAGAGGTGCCGGTGAACTCCCATTCTCTTGTGGTTTGAGTCCCGGAAGTTTGTATCACCCTCTCTCTTCGTGGGAGCACATAGTAAGTAACTCAATCCTCCTTTGTGGTTGATTGGGAGAGACTTGGGGTTAGTGTGACAGCCCGGCTCTTTGTGAGCATCTCAACGGAGACGTAGCTCCTCTGTGGAGTGAACTTCGGTAGAAAATCCTTTGTCTCCACATTTGATCTTGTTCTTATTGTTTCCATAACTTGATTTGTCCCGATCTACTTATTTGTGGCTATACTCTGTTATTGATCATATATAGAAGGTTCATTACTTCATTTGTGAGCTTTGTATTCAAGTGGATTTGTCAAAAGGTTATTAGATTTCAAATCTCGAAGTACACTTGAATTGCCTGTCAGAAGATCCGGCTCTTCATCGGATCTTCCGGTATTCTGTTCCAGTCGGAAGATCCTGTACAGTGTCGGATCTTCCTGGCCGGAAGATCCGAGACTGTGTCGGATCATCCGACTTACTGACAGTTTTCGGAGGATTTTGCAGGAATTTTTTAAACAGGCCTATTCACCCCCCCTCTAGGCCTAGTGTTGGTCCTTTCAGCTACACAACATCCTTCTAGAAAAAAAACAGATTTCTAGGTGTTGCAAAATTCATTTATTTCGAGGGAGTTCAGCAACCGATTTTGTTTTGTTACACCATGTCAACTCTAAGATACATAAAAATGACTGCGACTAGAAATTCACGTGTTAGAGGCCATTTAACATCTGAACTTTTCTTTCTTTCCTTTCGTGCATGCTAATTACGGAGAAGAAAGGAGGAATGGAAGAGCAGGAGAAAAATCAGGTGCCGTTTGTAAAGCCAAATACCCGAGCGTGATAATTTTTTGTTGTTGTAAAATATGACATTTGGACCTGGTCAATAGTCATTACCATTTTTTTTGCAACAAAAGAAATAACTGAAACAATAATACGCCATTTCCACCCCGGCAGCAAATATGAACTGGGCTCGATTTGTTGGCCTGGGGCTGGGCTGGTTCGCTGATCTTGTTGGCCCAATGAGCATTCCTGACATTAATCTTGCAACCACCGACCAGTTGGACATAACTAATGTAGAAGTAATTCTCGGTGTGTTTGGATCCGGGGCTAAAGTTTAGTCTCTCAAATAAATGACAATTAAAAGCATTAAATATAAACTAATTGCATAAGTTATATCTACTCCACGAGATGAACCTAACAAGTCTAATTAACCTATAATTATTACATAATTATCAAAATATTACTGTAGCATTATATTGTCTAATCATGGACTAATTAGACTTAATAGATTTATATCGTAAATTAGTTCTTGCTTATGTAATGTATTTTTAATTAATCCATATTTAATACTTCTAAATAACATTCTTCCATTCGATGTGATGGGACTAAAGTTCTTTCGTCCCTCGGTCTAAAAAAACTAGTCATTCAAGACAAGCCACGCCAGGTGGCCCTTATTTACATCCCAAATTTGACCCCAAAGTTCACTATAAAAAAGAAGATTCTCGTCACATTAAAATGTCGACACATGCATGGAGTACTAAATATTGATTAAATTAAAAATTAATTACACAGTTTTGTTGTACTCTACGATACGAACATTTTAAGACTAATTAATCAATTTTTGGATAATTTTTCACACATACAGAAGAAATGCTACGTAATGATTACAGGGACCCCGAACTCCCGAATTTGAGAAGCCCTGGACTACACGACCATGGCACCGTGCCGTCAGTAGAAGACAATATTTTATTCCCACGATGGCCTTTTCTCCCACCTCGATCTTCCCCATCCTTGCTTGTGCCATGGTTTCCTCTTCCTGAGCAGCAGCGCACCACCGACCACATCTCGCTCGCAGCCATGGTCACCAACTTCCTGCGGAAGTACCAGCTCCAGAACCACCAGCTCATACTTCCCAAGAAGCAGTTCGTCACCTACGCCGTCTACGCGCTCATCGCCCTCGCCCTCCTCCACTACCTGTTCTTCTACCCTGCGCCCGCATCTGAGAAGTCGGTGGTGGTGGCGCAAGCGCAGATACAGGAGGAGGTCGCAGCGGCTGTCTCTGCTCGGGTTGACGCGCGCGAGCAGCTGCTTCCTTCTCCTCCCCCTCCCCACCAAGGAGACGAAGCATTGGTGAATCCAGAAGGTAGAGCGTTGGGATTTCCTGCTGATTTCTCGTAGTGGTTGTTGCAATGTGTGGTAGAAATTTGCTCCTGGAAAGATTTCGCACCCGAATTAAGTTTGTGCATAAGCAATTTTAAGTTTTGTGTCGCTGCTAGCTCTGAATTTGGTGCCAATTTCTCAATGTCTTGATTTCTGGCATCTGATTTTTGAAATTTCTTGTGCAAAATCTTGGGAGCTCATCTTGGTTTTCTTTCATTTCACCTGAGTAGCCGAGGAAGAGGTGCCTGCGCCGCCGCCGTGCGACTACTCCGACGGCGAGTGGGTGCCTGACGCGCGCCCGCCGCTCTACAACGGCACGAGCTGCGGCACCATCAAGGACGGCCAGAACTGCATGGCGCACGGCCGGCCCGACACCGGCTACCTCTACTGGCGGTGGCGGCCGCGGCGGTGCGACCTGCCGGCCTTCTCCCCGGAGGCGTTCCTCCGCTGGCTCCGCAACAAGCACCTGGCCTTCGTCGGCGACTCCCTGGCGCGGAACCAGGCGGAGTCGCTGCTGTGCCTCCTGTCGTCCCGCTCCCCGCCGGAGCTCGTGTACCGCGACGGCGAGGAGAGCAGGTTCCGGCGGTTCGTGTTCCGGGAGTTCAACGCCACCGTGTCCGTCTTCTGGTCCCCGTTCCTGGTGAAGGTCGCCGAGAAGGCGGAGCACGCCGGGGTGCGGCACAACAACGTGTTCCTGGACGCGTTCAACGAGCGGTGGATGTCGCGGTTGGGCGCGCTGGACGCGGCGGTGCTGTCCGTGGGCCACTGGTTCCTGATCCCCGGCGTGTACCACGACGGCGGCAGGGTCGTGGCGTGCCACGACTGCGCGGACCTCAACCACACCGAGACCGACTTCTTCGGCGTGTTCAAGGACGCCATCCACCGGACCCTCGCCGAGGTCACAAGGCGGCATGGCGCGGCGGATGGCAAGAAGAAGGAGAAGGTGGTGGCGCTGACGACGTTCTCGCCGGCGCACTTCGAGGGGGACTGGGACAAGGCCGGCGCGTGCCCGAGGAAGCGGCCGTACAGGGCCGGCGAGAAGGGGATGGGGTACACGGAGGCGGAGATGCGGAGGACCGTCGTGGAGGCGGTGCGGGCCGCTGCGGAGGATGCCGGCGCCGGGTCCGGGCTGCGGTTCGCGGCGCTGGACGTTACGGCGCTGGCCAACCTGCGGCCGGACGGGCACCCGGGGCCGTACATGCACAAGGACCCGTTCGCCGGCGGCGCGGGCGAGAGGCGGGTGCAGAACGACTGCGTGCACTGGTGCATGCCCGGGCCGGTCGACACGTTCAACGAGATCCTGCTCCAGACCGTGCTCCGGTGACCGCGCCGGGCGAGACATCGGATGTAGTACAGGCATGTCTGCTCGTTAGGCCTTGTTGAGTTGCCAAATTTGATCCTAAATTCTACTATAAAAAAAGATTTTCATCACATTAAAATATCGGTACATACATGGAGTACTAAATATACATGAAATCAAAAACTAATTACACAGTTTTGTTGTACTTCCGAGACGAACATTTTAAGCCTAATTAATCAATTTTTGGAAAACTTTTTACACGTACAAACAAAATGCTACAATAGCGCACGCACCCTAAAGGCCAAAATTTGGCTCCCAAATTTGGGAACTAAACAAGGGCCAATTGATCTCAAATTTCACTATGCAAAAAAAGATTCTCATCACATCAAAATGTCGGCACATGCATGGAGTACTAAAAATAGATGAAATCATGCGAGACGAACATTTTGAGCTTAATTAATCAATTTTTGGACAATTTTTCACACATACAAACGAAATGCTAATTAATCAATTTTTGGACAATTTTTCACACATACAAACGAAATGCTACAGTGACGCACACACCTCAAAGGCTAAAATTTGGGAACTAAACAAGACCTTAGATGTTAATTTGGCACCCCCAATCTAGAGAGTTGGAAAACTGGGGCATACTGTAGCATTTCGTCTGTATGTGTAAAAAATTGTCCAAAAATTGATTAATTAGGCTCAAAATGTTCGTCTCGTAGAGTACAACAAAATTGTGCAATTAGTTTTTTATTTCATCTACATTTAGTATTACATGCATGCTATGATATTTTAATGTGGAGGGAATTTTTTTTTCATAGTGAACTTTGGGGGTAGAATTTGGGATATAAACAAGGCCTTGGATGGACTCCCAATTTTTCAAACTTTCCATCGTATCGACATCACATCAAAACATTAAATATAACAAATGACGCATATACAGATCATTAAATATAGATAAATAAAAAGTAATTATATAGTTTTGATGTACATGACGGGACGAATCTTTTGAGCCTAGTTAGGTCATGGTAGGACAATAATTATCATAAACAAACGAAAAGTTATACAGTTACCGTATTTAATCTTTTTTTACCCCTTTTCATAGATGTAAACATAGCCTTTGAGACGAAAGGATTTGAATCGAACGAATTCCCCCGCATATCGTCGAAGATGAAGCTGAGGAGCTCCGCTCTGAAGCTTTTGTGCTGCTACTGCCCTACTACGAATGTGCGATAGTATTCAATGCAACGATACCCATGGCGGTACACGCGTGCAGACAATAACCCCGGGACTTCTCGGTCTGTGTTTAGCCCTTGTTTAATGCAAAATTTTACCTTCAAAGTTTACTATATACAAAAAGAAGATTCGCGTCACATCAAAATGTCGGCAGTACTAAATTTAGATGAAATAAAAAACTAATTATATAGTTTTGTTGTACTCGACGAAACGAACATTTTGAGCCTAATTAATCAATTTTTGGACAATTTTTCACACATACAAACGAAATACTACAGTGGTGCATTTATGACAAAGTGACATCTTTCCCCTATTTCCCCACCCCAAATTTGCATCTAAGGTGGTGTTTGGATCGAGCGCTAAAGTTTAACGCTTTAAATAAGTGATAATTAGATGTATTAAACTTAAACTAATTATAAAACTAATTACATAAGTCATGTCTATTTCGCGAGACCAACCTAACAAGACTAATTTTGCTATAATTAATACATAATTACCATACCTTTACTGTAGCATTACATTGTCTAATCATGGTGTAATTAGGCTTAATAGATTCGTCTCGTAAATTACTCCTCATTTATGTAATGAGTTTTAATTAATCTATATTTAATACTCTAATTAACATATTCATATCCGATGCGACGACGCTAAAGTTTAGTGTGTGGGAAACAAACAGGACCTAAACAAGGCCTTAGTCTCGACCGAGGCGGAGCTTTTCCCATTCCGTAGGTTGCTCGAGGCTCGGTCCCCAGGCCTCGACCGAAGCGGACTTCTCCAATTCGCTCGAGGGGTCGGTCCCTCGAGCGAAGCGGATATTTTGGCTCGCGTCAAGGCACGCTGCGGGGCGTCTTGGCTGGGCCTTCAGTCGTTGCTGAGCCGTGGGCCTTAACCTCCGTTTCTTTTTCTGGTTACTTGGACAAGATTAATGTTTATTGGGGCGGTTATCCCATAGGTTTGAGTACCCCTAATGACTGCCCCCAACAGTAGCCCCCGAGCCTTTGTTGGAATAAGTTTTTATCCGACAAAGGCTCTTCGTCACGGGTGCTTCTGATAAGGCTTTCCTTGAAGAATTCAACCTTGGAGGAGTGGATATACTCCTGCAAGGGCTTATCGGCGTTTCACGCTTTTGTGAGCTACAACTTGTTTCGTCCTCAAGGAATTCGATCTTGTGGTGCAAGGAGCCCCCGAGCCTTGGCCCTAGCAAGGTCGATCAGGGGCGGTTCTTGACTTTGAGTTACGACCCTCGTCGCCCCGTTTGTGGGGAGGAGGGGTGACACAATCCATGCTTCCCTCGAATGGGCTGCGAGTCATGGATGTCTCTGTGAGCTGTTAGCGGGTAATTCAAGTGGACATCCGTGCCTCGTTCGATGAAGGCCGGCTCGTGGTCCGGAGACATGTCTCATAAGAGCGCTTGTGGAGGTTTGCTAGGCAGGGCTCGACCCCGTTCGTTTGGGGTCGAGGGTTCGTTGCTCTCCCTCGGTGGGATCCCTCGACTAGCTGCCTCCATCCTGGCCTTGAATATAACGTGAAGGGCACCCTCGAGTTTCGTGCTTGAGGATAGGCTTGATCGCGCGTGCCCTTGGTTATCCCTGACTCTGTTAGATCTGAGGTGCCTGTCGAACCCTCGAGGGGCCAGGACTTCGAACCCCTGATCAGTAGGGCCTCGAGGAGAGGTAGCTTACCTTGGAAGCCTTTTGGCTGGCCTCGAGCGTTTATTTCCGTAGTCGTGGGCGGTGTGGCGCGGAGAATGCGAAGTGGGCGCGCCTTTTTAGGTGGAGCGGAAGAGACGTGGGCAGTTACGATGCGACGTGTCGCCTGGATTTTCGCACGTAGTGGTTATCCCAACTCGTGGGGCCGTGTCGTCAGTGGCTGAGGTGTTTAATCGTATCGGATGCGTTTTTTACGCGGCCGGGGTGCCGGTTGCGCTTCGCGTGATACTATAAATAAAGGGACAAGGGGAAAGGATTAGCTTACCCAGCCTTTGCCTTCTGATTGCATCTACTACTTCCAAGCGCCGCCGCTCTTCGCCTTTCACCTTTCCGTGCTCAAGACTTCATCCTTTTTGCCGCCGCCGTTCGCCATGGTGACCATCGTCGACCCTGCTCCGTGGAGCCCTTCCATCGCCACTGACACCTATCTCGCCGGGCTGGTGGACGCCGGGGTGCTGCCGGCGAACAGCAACCCAGACGAGCCGATGTGGATCGCACCGCCATCCAACCACCACGAGCCTTCTCCACCGGAGGGCTTCGTGGTGAGCCTGGCGAGACTTCACGAGCGGGGGTTAGGGATCCTGGCTTCGCTGTTCTTCCGCAGGTTGTGCCTCTACTACGGCGTGGAGCTCCACAACTTTGCCCCCAACGCCATCTCGCAAGCGGCGATCTTCGTCGCCGTTTGTGAGGGGTACTTGGGGATCGAGGCTCACTGGGACCTATGGGTTCACCTTTTCCGGGGTGAGCTCCATACGGCCGTAGGTGAGTCTCGGGGGCTCCGCCGGGCGGTCCGCGCCGGGGGCCTTACCCTGCAAGTCCGGGGGCAGTGGAGCGGTTTGTACATCCCGTCGACGATGACCTCCAACAATGCCGATTGGGACAAGGGGTGGTTCTACCTGCGCAACGTCGACAACAAGCTGCCGGAGTACACCGGCAAAGTGCTGCGCGAGCGACCGAAGGCGTGGAGCTACGGAGTTTCCCCCGCCGACCGTCAGGAGCGACTTTGGGTCTTCACCGACGCCTTTGTCGCGCTTTCGAGAGCGGGTTTGACCGCAGCGGGGGTGATTGCAAACTTCAATCAGCGGTATGTACTGCCGCTGATGGAGAGGAAGCTGCGGCTCGACCAGCTCAGGACGGACTCGCGCTGGCAGGGCTCGAAGATGAAGGAGGGGACCCTCGTCCTCGAGTACTGCATGCATCGAGCACGGCGTGCCGTGGAGGTCTCCAAGCTAGACTGCAAGGAGGAGGCCCTTTTCGCCGTCAAGATGTGCCCCGAAGTGGGGTTTCTACAATTTGTAAGTTTCGCTTTAAGTTTGATTTAGATTAAATTTTGCTTTCTACCCTCGAGATTATCTGATCGTTTAACTCTGAATTCTTTCTTCAGGGTTTGTCTCAAAAAGGGTACTGTTCTGCTCCTCTTCGCGAGGTTCATGCTGCGAACCGCCTTTCTGCCGAGAGGCAGAAGGCGCGGAAGGACGCGGCGAGGCAGAAGAAAGAGAGGAAGCGTTTGCGGAAGACAGCGTACGAGAAGGAGTGCCGCCGTCGAACCAGGGAGGGGCGTTCCCTGCCTACCACCCCCGAGAGTACTCCGGAGGAGTCTTCCTCGGAGGACCTCGTGGAGATTCCGCCACCTGCGCCGGTGGCGGCTGAAGTGAGTGCGCCCCCGAGGGGGCAACGCCAGGAGATCCCGTCGTCGTCACGGGATAGGGAGGCCTCGAGTGGCCCGGCGCCTTCGACGGCGGGTGCCACCCCCGCGAGTTCCGTGGTGGCGGCTGCCGCGGCTCGAGCTAAGAGCCCGTCGGTGCCTGGGGCTCAAAGCTCCGCAGCGGCGGGTTCGAGGCCCGCGAGCGAGACCCCGCCGTCGGGGGGCCGTGGTCGTTCGGGGGCTCGGCGGCCTTCGAGCAGCAAGAAGCGCAAGCTTAGCCACCTCGTCCAGGTTAGGTAAGTCGCCATTCTTTTCTCAGGTGTCATTTTCAAGTTGTTGTTCTGATTTTGTCGACTTGGTTTCTGTCAGCCAATCCGGTCCACCGGCGCCGCTCTCGTTGGCGCCGACGAAGGCTCTGAAGGTGTCGGCGCGCGCCACACCTTGTTCAACAGCGCCGCCTTCATCCGGGGCACCCCAGGCGTCGGGGGTTGTGGCTTGGTACCGGGCGGCCCTTACGCGAGGGGCCGCCCGATCAAGGGAGGAGACGGCGGCTGGAGAAGCATCGGTGGTGGCGGACGAGGAGCGGGCTAGGGAGACGCCCTTGGCCCTTCCCGTGGAGGATGTGGCCCCTGCCGTTGCGGGGGTGACAGAGACCTCCGTGCCGGCCGAGGGCACGAGGGTGGTGGAGGGTGCGGCCCGTTGTGAAGACGCGGGTCAGACCGCAGCGGGACGCAGCGGTTCGGCGGAGGTCGAGGAGGTGCCAGGGGCCGGCTCCGCAATGATGACCCTCCCGGCCACCCTCGAGGGTGGTCAGGAGGATGTGGAGGAGGATGCTCCAGGATTCCGTGACGGGACCTGGAGCCCCTGGGAGGAGAGGGCCATGGGCACCCTGCCTGGCATTCCGGCTTTCGAGGCCTTGCGCAAATTTGGGCTCGGTCGTCGCGGCGTCCCGCCCAGCCTGGTCAAGACGGCTGAGGCCGAGCGCCTCCTATGGGAGGAACAGCAGGCCCTGGGGACGACGGTCCAGGAAGCCCTGAAGCAGGTCCTCGAACTCCACCTTGGTCGGGGTATGGACCTTCACCGGGTAAGTGACTTAACCACTAATTTTGTCGCGCGTTTTGCGTTTCTCCCCCTTTTTCACCTTCATTTATCGTGTTAATAACAGGATCTGAGGGAGATGGCTGGGCGAAAGGTCGCCGAACTTGCTGATGTGCACGTCGAGGTGCATCAGCTAAGGGAGGCCTTAACCCACGCCGAGCGGGAACGCCTGCGTGAGAGGACACTTGCCGTGGAGACGGCCGAAGAGGTGCTTCGGCAAGGGGACGAGCTCCATCGGCGGACGCAAGCGCTGGCGGCGCTCGAGGGTGAGCTTCAACAGGAGTGTGCCGCCCTTGCCGAAGCCCGGGGGCAGCTGCAGCAGCGGGACTCGGCGCTTGCCGTGGCTGAGGCCCAACTGAAGACCCAGGGCGAGGCTATCAACCTGCTCAACGTGGAGGTGACGGAGGGAGATGTCGCCATCACGGAGCTGCGGGCCTCGGTCGAGGCCCAACAAGGAGAGATGGCGACGCTCCAGCAGGAGGCCAGCACTGCCGGGAGGCCCTCGCCGAGAAGGAAAAGCTAGTCGAAGGTAAGTCTAGTATGAACTTACCCTAAATTTAAATTGGAGTTTTCGAAGACTTATCTGATTTTGGTGTTGGGCTTTCAGAGGTGCAGAAGGTGGCCAAGGAGACCTCCTCACAGGTGGAGTCGCTCCAGGTAGCTTACTCGAAGGCCCAGGAGGACCTCGAGGAGCTACGGGAAGTAGCTCTTGCCGTTTGTAAGGAGGTCGAGGGGCCGGAGGCTCTCGAGTCCCAGTCGGGCAGCTCGGTGGCCAGCCGTCTAAGGGCCTTGTGCGGTTGTGTTACCGAGCGCCTGAAGGGGGCCCTTCTCCTCGGCGTGCAGAAGACCCTCGGGGAGATCTCGACACACTTTGTCGTGGACCTCGAGGCGGTCAGCGGTGGTTATGTGGTGGCGGACGACTTCGACGATGACGCTGCACTGGCCGTCGTGGAGAGTGCGGATGCTGCTGCCTCTGCTCCTGCTGCCACCCTCGCGCAAATCTGTGAGAGCGACCTCCTTCCCGACGCTGAAGACGAGGAGGATGCCACCCCCGAAGACTCCGAAGACCCCGCTCCCTGAGTAGTTTTTAGAGATTTTTTTTATGTAATAAGCTCTCTAGTGGTTGAAACAATTTTATGTTTTTGAAACGCAGATTCAAGTTTTTATTTGAATTATGGTTTCTTTATCACGTTTACTTCGCTGAATTTGCAAAGGACTTGTCGAGGAGGGTATCGTTCATAGAGCAATTTTAGCGTAGGGTGACGAGGGGGATGCCGTATCCTTTCGAAGGCGTAGGCGGTCCCTCGACTCGTCTGACCCTTGGCCTCAATTATTCTATGCCTCGAGTTGCCCTTTGGCAAATACAGGAGATGGACGTAATAAAAGAATTTTATAAAAAACTTTAAAATTGGGACAATTTTAGGAGGGGGTGCCCCCCGGATTAGCCCCCGAGTGAGACTTGGCTTTTTTCGATCGTAAGCCTAGTCTTACTCATTTTAATGTCCTTTATATTTTTATTGAAATAAGTACAAATTTTCATGAATGCTTGAAAGCTTAAGGGTAGAAGCGACGTAGTTGTTGGATATTCCAGGCGTTGGCGAATATTGTCGTCTAGTCCGGTTAGGAGCTGCGCCTCTTGACGCCGGTTTCAGCCTTCGGGTGTTGATGGCTCGGGCATGGCTCGGATCAGAGTTGCTGCGGCGATGAGCTTGTGGCTTGCCCTGGCTAACGTGAGTGGGTCGTCCACATCGTCATCAGCCTCGATGCGGGCTCGTGCTATGCACCGGCTTCCCTGGCACGTACGCCACGCATAGGACGATTGTCCTCAAGTGTTGCCCGAAGCTCTCAGATCTGTCAGCATTCTTCTTCAAGCTTGGCTTTGAGTTCGTGGACTTGGGCCAGTTGTGCTTGTGCGAGCGCCACGTTGTTGTGCACTTGTTCGTGGTCTCTGACGTGCGCTGGCTCTCCTGCCCCGTCATCTCCGCCATCCTTGCCCGAAAGGACGACGAAGCATTCCCTGGTGGGATCGTAATCCTCCTCGCTGGGATCGTCGGAGCAGGTTAGGCAATAGTTTGCCGCAGCTTGAAATGATAAGAGGGCCTTTCGATCGCGAAGCCCTGAGTAATCCCATTCGGGGATCCTCCGGCCGCTCTCGGCTGCCTCGCTGCAGACTCAGGGTAGTTTTCGTCTGGCGACGTTGCTATGAGATTGCGGATCGAGATCAGGTGGTGGCCCGGCAAATCCTCATACGCCGTCATGTTCGTGTCAACTGATGAAGAGTTGGTCATGGTTGCGGTGCGTGTCCCACCGGGGTTTCGCCACGGGTCGACCGTGCTGTCCCCGGTAGGTTGTACCGCGGTGGTGGCGGTTGTTGCCCTCGTCGTGCCGGGCTCAACCCGTTCGGGGAAGCCGACATGAGCTGTTCTGCGTCGCTCCGCAAGCGTTCGCCGCGCGCGTTGACGCGAACGCCTTTTGCGTCGTGGTGACGGTGATGGGAGTGACGGTGGCACATTCATGCTGTCGTTCCTCGTCAGGAGCTGCATGTTGTAGCCATCGCCAGTTGCACTGAAGTCAAGACTCCCGAACTGGATTTCGAATCCGGCAGGAAGCGGGTCCGATGCTGGCATCGAGAACAGGTTGTCGCGTACGACTTGGGTTGCCATCAAGGGAGATGGTGGATGAATTGATCGATCACAGCGCGGATTCCCCTACCTGGCGCGCCACTGTCGGTGTTTAGAAATCGTGGTCCCGACACCAACCAGAAATGCGCTGTGTTCCCTCCCTTGATGGTTGATGCAGAAGATAACACGAGACACGAGTTTATCCTGGTTCCTGTCAGAAGACCGTACTTCCAGCAAGGCGGTGTGCGCGATGTATTATTCTGCACCGGACTAGAAGCAGTAGGGGGTACAAGCAGGTTGGGACGAGAGGCTAGACCTCCGAGTCCCGGATGATTGAGGCGGGGTGCCAATATCGTGGTCTATTCCGAGTGTATGCAGATTCTCTCTTTTTTTTCTTCCTTTTTTCGTTGTTTTTCTCCTGCTCGATCACCCCCTCCTTTTATAGGCCAAGGAGGAGGGGTTACAGGAGCGTGTTGCCGGTTAGACATAGTTGTTGCACAGTAGTAGGAATGGCGCTGGGCGTGCTTCTCTGTCCTTGTTTGCTGTAGTCGATTCTTGTACTGGCGATGACGTCGAAGAGTGGTCTTGAGGATCATCGGCGTCCTTAATGTGATAATGGCTCGTCCGTACACTACCTCGAGGGTCTCCCATGCCGACGCACAGCTTATTCTGTGGGAAATCGCTGTGGGAGTCGGTGGCACAGGGAGTTGGAGTGACCCGGCCCTGTTCGCGCGGCGGCGACATGTCCGCATAGTGCTGGGGTTGGTCGCATAGTGCTCGGAATGGCCCGCCATACCTCTGTTGTCCTGAGCTCTTCTCCTGCTGTGTGCTCTAGGGTCTCTCCGTCCGACGGAGGTCTTCGAGTCGTCGGAGTTAGCAGTACAGGAGCTCGGAGTGACGGGCTCTGTTCGCACAGTGCCGGTCTGTCCGCACAAAGCCTTGGTTGGCAGCATAGTGACGGGAGTTGGTGGATACGATGGGGGGAGTCGTGGCCGTCAGGGTAGTATGGCAAGAAATCTGTCTTTTGACTTTGGAGGCACGGTGGCAGAGGGCGCCATTTAATGTTCGTCGCAGCGAGGGTCTAGACCGAGGTGGAGCTTTTCCCATTCCGTGGGTTGCTCGAGGCTCGGTCCCCAGGCCTCGACTGAAGCGGAGTTCTCCGATTCGCTCGAGGGGTCGGTCCCTCGAGCGAAGCGGAGATTTTGGCTCGCGTCGAGGCACGCCGCGGGGCGTCTTGGCTGGGCCTTCAGTCGTTGCTGAGCCGTGGGCCTTAACCTCCGTTTCTTTTTCTGGTTACTTGGACAAAATTAATGTTTATTGGAGCGGTTATCCCATAGGTTTGGGTACCCCTAATGACTGCCCCCAACAAGACGAACATTCTGAGCCTAATTAATCAATTTTTGGATAATTTTTCACACATACAAACGAAATGCTACAGTGGCGCACGTACCAAAAAAACCAAAATTTGGCTTCAAATTTGGGAACTAAGTTTCGTAAGGCGTGGCGAGGATTCCTGTCGGCTGTTCGTTTGAAAACTGTGTTCTTCTCGACTTTTCAAACTTTCCATCACATCGATATCACATTGAAATATTAAATATAGCAAATAACGTATGCGTAGAGCATTAAATATAGGTAAATAAAAAAACTAATTGTATAGTTTTGATGTGCACGACGAGATGAATCTTTTGAGCCTAGTTAGGTCATGGTAGGACAACAATTTCCACAAATAAATGAAAAGTGTTACAGTGCGCTACAGTGTCTGATACGGCTCTTTTCATCTTTTCACGGATCTAAACACAACCTATGTATATGTGTGGTTGCTAGTACGTGGTAGGAATCTGGTCCCGTCTCCATCCTCCGGCGGTACGTTTTTGTCGGTGATTTGCTAAACCAGGACAAGTTGGTAACACGAGGCGGTGTGAAAGCCTGCCATGGCATCCAGGCGGCCTGCAATGCAATCGTGGATTAGGCCAGTTTCAATGGAAGTTTCGTGGACACAATTATCTAGAGTGATACATCATCTAAAAGTGTTTGAAATTAGGATGAAACATCTCCCTCTCAATGCATAGTTTCATCAATTGTTGTTTCCTAGGTCACATGCAAGACACAAGCTGTCTAGGTAACTGTGTACATAGAGTTTCATCACCATGAAACTCATTTCACCTCTTTCTTAATTAATATAGTGACACATCATAAAAAATGCTGACATGTCAGTCAATTTATTGTCCATGAAACTCGCACTGAGACTGGCCTTATGGCTTGGACCGCAACTCCAGCGTCTTCGTCCCCGCCGCATCAAACGCCGCAGAGCATGGAGGAATGCAAGAACCAACGAGGCCCATTAGGGCAGGTACATTGCTACATGTCAGCAGTCTCATAGGTTGTCTCATGCAGTGCCACGTAGGATTTTTGCTGATGTGGAGGAGAGAGAGCGAGGTGAGAGAAAGAGGTCGTTGCTTCGCGAAACAACCGCCTCATGAGCTAAATTTTAGGACTATGAGACAACTCCTCCACCATTGTATGAGTTTTGTTACCATGCAACCAATAGTATTTCTTTATTTTCCCATAAATTAAGGGATATTGTATTACTATGAGACAGCCAAAACAACAACCTATTGTATAGGTTGTCTGATAAATCGTCTCAAGATTACGTGTCACTGCATTAGACCGCCTATTAAACGACACCAATGTACCTGCCCTTAGCCCCCTCTCATCTTCTTCCTTACCTGCTCCCCACCGCCACCATCTCCACCGCCCAGGCCAGCGGTTGCCGTCGTCGCGCCTTCTGCCTGCTGTCAGCCCCTGCCGCACCGACCCTGATGAGGACATTACATGCTCGGATACAACCATATGCCATGATGTGTGTTCAATGTCATTTTCAGAAATATATAGCTGGATCAAAAAGAGTGTTAAACATACATGGAAGCCATGGAGGAACAAAAAAGTTGATTGGGGACCAATTCTAAGTATTCCCACATTTTCCATCAGGATACCACGTCACATTGGCCCAATGAAGAAAAGAGACCAAATCCAACACGTTTTGGAAAGTCTGGATTCAGACTGTAGGAAAGTGCTGACTTACGACGGCCGCTACGATTTCATTTGGACTCCATTTTGGGCGTTTAAGTACTTGATAGAAATCTTATCAAGTCTAGTTTCAGATGGATCCAGACTCACCTTCATATCTGTTTGGGTGCGACAGCAATCGTTGATTTACTACAGAGACCTTTTCTGCTCACGGTGCTGCGTCACTTTATTTTGGATCAATGGGTCATGTATCAAGTTGGGTCCATTAGGGACGCGTCCTAGGGTTGGAGCACGACCCCCATCAGATCCTGGTCGTGTCCCTCCGCTCTCATATACCCCCATAGCCGCCATAAATAGATTGTGTTTTGTTTAGATCAAGTTTAGCCTTTGCTAGTGCTTGTAAGCGCGCGTGCTGATCCAGCCGCCCGTCTTCGAGTCTTAGGAACCCCATCTTTATGATTTCAGATTGGTTATCATCTCCAAATTTGCAATTCAATTGCTTGTTATACTTGTTCTTCGATTGTTTGTAGGAATTACCCTAGTGGTTTGGTTGATCGTGCTCCACAAGATCGCGGCGACCGCTGGAGTTGGTGTATCAGTTGCTAAGGCGCAGCGTCCTTGGACGGTTGTAGTCGGGCCGTGAACGTCTCTCCAGTCTAAATCGAAGTTATCACCCTCTCATCGAAAGATCGGGCGCAAAACCTAACGGGTTCACATCAGACCCACTCTTTCTAATCCGATTGCTCTCGCCGCCACCGCCTCGGAACACCGCCCACTGGCCATCCGGCCCCGGCGCCGCCTGAGCCGACACCGCCACCGGTCCCCCACCGCCTCCACCCCTTTTTTCTCTAAGGCGGGTGGCCATTGGAGCCTCCACCCCGAAAACCCCGAAGCCATAACCCTAACCGCCGCCGACCTCGCCCACCACCCGTGGTCGGCGCCGCCCTCGCCGCCGAGCCGGGCTCCATGCCCTCCGCCGGCTTCCACTCCTTCATGCTCACCGGTGCATGATGGCCGGAGCGGAGAAAGAAGATGGAGATCATGCAGTCCATTTCGATGGTACAATCTCCGTAACCGGAAGCCACGTAGCCTTTTCCGGTACGGGAGCAGCGGCAAGCGGGCGACCAAACAACAGGCCGACCAGTTGGACCGCACTGTTGGGCCACCTGCGCTGCCGGATGTTGCAGGGAACTTTTGCCATAGTCAAACAGCCTGCGCCTTTCCTTCCTTTGCTTCTGTTGTGCGGCCCACGGTCCACACGGGCTCTGCTGTGGACCGCAATAGCGAACCCTTCCTGGCTCAGGCCCATCCGACCCGTTGTGCCCCAGGAAATTTCTGTGCAACCCACGTGGATCCCCCAAGATCTAGTTTGGGTTGAAACCTTACAGTCCGCGTATAGGAAGCAAAACATGCCCTCTAAAAAAACCCCGGCAAAAAACAGGCCATAAAAGTCGGCGCCGGCGCGAGCATGATCCCACGCAATAGGGTGTACCAAATTTCACCCCAAATTCCACTATAAAAAAGAAAATTTCTATCACATCAAAATATCGACACATGTATAGAGTACTAAATGTAGATGAAATTAAAAATTAATTGCATAGTTTTGTTGTACTTTACGAGACAAACATTCTAAACATAATTAATCAATGTTTGGACAATTATTCACGAATATAAACGAAATGCTATAGTGCCACATCTATGACAAAGTCCCAACTTTACGCCACCAAAGTTGAAAACTAAACAAGGCCTAGCTTGTAGAGCGTGTGGACGGTCAGAGCTGCAACAGTTGGCACGATAATGTATCTTTGTTTTGAGTATGAAAAACTTAATGTTTTTATATAATATTGACTACTTCCTCTGTCCAGGTATTAACAGCAAATTACAATACTACCCCTCTGCATAGCTACCAAACCACCAGAGTGTTTCAGTCTTTCGGTGTGAGGTGCTGGAAGATTCTGGGGAAAATGAGCAGCCACTAGAGCGTCAGTCATTTAAAAGTTTCAGAGCAAAGGATGACTAACATGGTTTTAGATCATACTTTTAACCAACGAAATCCACGTGTACACTCCACAGGCCAAGTCTGAAATATTGGGACCATGATCACCTGTTGCAGTGTTAATTTGAGACTTTTTTGAATCCTATAAATACAGTTAAATTAGGACAGAGAGAGCATATAAAACTTTACATGCTTTCATTATTTAAATGATATGACAATGCTTCTGTCTTTATTTAAATTTTTTTGTAGAGTATGAATTACAGACACCATCTGGCGCATCAAGAAACCACACATGGCGGCCTATAGAATTATTCAAGTTCTTGGCTACTGTATGTGCGCCATGGTTGACGTCCTCCTCTCATGGACGAATTCCATCTTCTGAAAGCTCACCGCTCCATTCTTGATTTCTCTTATGTGATGTGCCCATAAGATCCCGTTGTTGTGCACGTATTCGGCGAAGAGAGAGAGGCCATTTGCCAGTGCCAGTCCTTCCCTGCACGCAGTGCAGAACTCCATGGGCGTTATGCGAAATTGCCAATGCCTTCGCGTCGGCCGGCCCAGTCTAACGGGCTCTTCGTGCGGAACTCCAATGGGCTCTGTTGAGGCTTGCAGCACAAAGGCTTCGCTGGGCTGCTTGCTGGGATTAAAAGTTGACAATTGGGTGCATGGTGTTTGTTCTTTTTTTTTGGTTTTATTAAGAAATGCATGGTGGTGTGTGCTATGTGGTCAACTGGACAGAGGGAGGCACGGAATCAAACGGACATTTAATTCGAGTAGTCTTGACTCTTGATATGTGAGTTTCATCCCGCTCGAGTGTTTGTGCACATGCATTCAATGCGTGCGCATCATCGTGGAGTGCGTGCACGTGCTTCTACGTTGATACCACAGATGAAGCAGCGAGAACAAGGATTTCCATTTGCCAAACGAAACCCAAACCCAGCGCCGGAGATAACTGGTACTGTAAAAGTAAAATTGTGTGGTAGCTGGAGCTTAATGGAGTAAGCTAGGATTCAGTCATTCAGGCAATCAGGCTGCCTGAGTTACCCTCGTCGTGAATAACCACCTCCCCTGATCCTGCCGTGCAAATCGAAGGAGATGGGAGCGTGCCAGCCACCGCATCCGCACAGCACCCAGAAGCCATCGTCTCCCAGTCCCAGCAGCACCAAGCCTGGCTATTTCCTGCCCAAAACCGTCGGCGCTTGGCTCGCCTGTGGCTTCCTCGCCTTGGCCCTCCTCCACCTCCTCTGCTGCTCTCCTCCCGGAACTCAAGAAGCAGCGTTCTCTCCTCTGCTCCGATACTTCAACGGCACCTACTCATCCGTGTCATCAGTGTACGCGAATGTTACCAAATGTTTAAACCACCATCGATCGCTTACTCCGAGTAGCTCGTGCATTTTCACTTTACTTTGTCCGATGCTGCTCTCATGGTGCTTGTTTGATGCAGGCCGGGAGGAGGGCAGAGCTGCGACTACTCGGAGGGGCAATGGGTGTGGGCTCCTGGCCACGGGCGGCGGTACAACGCCACCGAGTGCAACGTCAAGGACAGCGAGAACTGCGCCCGCAACGGGCGCCCGGACACCGGCTACCTCGACTGGCGGTGGCAGCCGGCGGCGGCCGGGTGCCAGCTGCCGCCCTTCGACGCCGCGGCGTTCCTCGCCGCGGCCCGCGGCAAGCACGTCGCGTTCGTGGGCGACTCCATGGCGCGGAACCAGGCCGAGTCCCTGGTCTGCCTCCTAGCGGCGGCGTCGTACCCCTACCGCGTCGTGTACCGCGACGCGGACCCCGGCGTGTTCCAGTTCCGGCGCTGGGCGTTCCCGTCGCACGGCGTCACGGTGTCCGTGTACTGGGCGCCGTTCCTGGCGCGCGCCACGGGCAGGGTCGACGACTACCACCTGCCCTACAGCTCCGTGTACCTCGACGAGCTCGCCGGGCGGTGGTCGGCGGAGGCCGACACGATGGACGTGGCGGTGGTCAGCGCGGGCCACTGGTTCCTCAAGTGGGCCATGTTCTACAGCAGCGGCGAGGTGCTCGGCGTGCACATGCTCCCGGACTCCAACCACACCGAGATCGGCTTCGGCTCGCCGTTCCGGGAGGCGATTCGGAGGTCGGTGGAGCGGCTCAGCAGCTCCGGCGGCCGGACGGTGGTGCTGGCCACCATATCGCCGTCGCACTTCGAGAAGGCTTGGGACGACCCCACGACGTGCGCGAGGAAGGAGCCGTACAGAGATGGGGAGAAGGAGGTGGACGGCGAGGTCGCGGAGCTCAGGAGGATCGTTAACGAGGAGGCGTCCGCAGCGGCGGCGAGGAACGGCGGGGCGACGACGATCAAGGTGCTGGACGTGACGAAGCTGGCGACGATGCGGCCGGACGGACACCCCGGCGCGTACATGCACAGGGACCCGTTCGCTCCCGGCAAGCCGGAGAAGATGCTCAACGACTGCCTCCATTCCTGCCTGCCCGGGCCGGTGGACACGTTCAACGAGATATTTCTGCAGCTACTGACCAACAGGTAGAGTAGTGGTAGCACGTAGACAGGCAGCGATACTCATAGGAGCGTGCACCTGCCATGGTTGCGCGCAGACATGTAGCGTGTCGATGTCGATCAGGGTATGTCTGGGACGTCTGCACAAATCGGTCTAAATGATGATGCTAAAAGAAATCGGTCTAAATGTGTGCGTCTTAACTTGCCGATTAACAAGGAAACCTACTTCGTCAGTCAAATAGATGGCCAAATGGGCGGCCCCATACTAACACGGCACTAGTACTATCCGCCCCGGCACTATACAGCCCGATACTATCAGGCACTATGACACTTTTGTGCCGTGCCGGCACGTCGTGCCGAACCGCCGACCCAAGCACGGTATTAAGCCTTTTTGATAGTGCCGTGCTGGCACTATGGCACGGCCGGCACTATCGTGCTAGTGCCGGCACAGGCACTATGAGCTCCAAGCCAGGACCCCGGGGAGTGGGCGCATGGCTCCCGGCGGCAGCGTCGTGAGTAGATAGGGGTGAGAGGGAGAGGGAGGCGGCTGCTGGGTGGAAGAGGAGAGAAATGAGGGGTTAGATTAGGGTTTTCATATTTATACGGAGCTTATGAGTTATGGGCCGGGGGTGTGCTAGGCTTTGATTGGGCCGTCATCGTGCCAGCCCACAAATCGTACCGTGCTTAGACCGGCACTATGGGTCGAGAATGGTGGCCCAGCACTACATGATGCATAGTGTTGTGCCGGTCCAGGCACTATGCGTTACGGGCCGGACCTTGCTAGTGCCGGGCCATTTCGGGCCGGGCCTTGGACCGCCCATTTAACGCGGCCCATTTGGCCATTTATATCAGTCATGGTGTTTCAATCTTTCAGAATCCTTAAAAGGGTTGAGCGTGCATACATGCATTTATAAGAAAATCCAAATCATTCACCTCAAATATAACCAAAGTTCCAATAACATATAAACTATTTTCTCGGTCCAATTTACTCTTAGAACTATGTTAATTGGTTCAATTTACCCTCTAATACGATTTATGTTTTTTCCCATAGAGTTCCAAGTTAAAATTTTGCCGGGTGGTATCATAAAATGTTAGAAAATATAATATGATTTTTTTCATAATTACTTTGATATCTAGGATATATTTAATAATAAGTTAACTTTTGGGATACAAAATTACATGAAATATAATGATGAAATAAGATATTTTTCAACGTAAATTTATGATGTACACTAGCTTCTTGAAAAGTTTGAACTTGAAACTCCACTTGTGCATGAAGAAATAAAAAAATATTATTAGGAGTTGAAATAGGAAAAATTGATATAGTTGTTAGGGGTAATTTGAACAAAAAAAATAGTTTAGTGGTTATTAAAAATTTTGCGATACTTGAGAGGGGAGCAATTTGGATGTTTTACTATAGAAAATTGGTCATCTTACATTACTGTTCGGTCTTATGCAACTAGCAAGGTGGCCCGCGCAAATTTGCGCGGGTAGCTAGTTTTTTATATTAATATTTAGATTTCTTTAACTTAAATATAATTTTATTCAAATATCCTTTATTTTATTGTCAGTATAGTTTGTTTAAGTGTGTCCAAACTAATGTATCATTTTTTATCATCATGTATATGGTACGTGGTATGAATTAATGATGCAAGCTTATATTTACTAATTGTATTTGATATTGATTCTTTAATCAACTTATATTTTACTTATTTATTTAATTTAAAATTTAACTATTTATTTACTCTAATCAATGGACTTTAAGGGTTAATATAGATTGTTAGATCTTACCAAAAACCACCGGTATGTATTATATTATTTTAATTTATATGGTAATAACATTATATTATTAAGATTAACTCTACCAATATCTCTCAAACTCTCCAAATACTAAATGGAGGCTACCTCTATTTTTAAGGGCCACAAAAATGCTACGGCTCCAGCAATAACCCTCATAAATATAGGGCTTTCTATAGACCCTCCAAGAATGGAGGGTTGATTTGAAAACTACCAAAATCGCGCACGGGGGGGGGGGGGGGGGGGGAGGGGGGCAGTAGATGGCCTGCTGGAGTGCAAATTTTTTCAGGACCCTCTAAATCTAAACTTGCGACAGAGACTTGTTGGGTTTGCTGGAGTGCATCTTTTTTTAAACCCTCTAAACTTGACATAGGGGTTTGTTGGGTCTGCTGAAGTTGCTCTAAGATAATCTATTGTGTGATCTAATATTGAGGTAGTGATCATGTGTAAGTGAATAAAGTAATTCATATAACTTTACATATACAAAATGCAATTTACTGACATGAGTTACTCCCTTCCTCAATGGACATGCGAACTACCTCTACGAACTTTCAATAGCGTAACATAGGATGATTGGATTAAAATAGAAACCTTCCACAAAATATAATGGTGTTTGGATCGACTCCCTTCACAAATCAGCGATATGATTGGTAGCCTAGCTTGCTACACAAATCAATGATCAGAATGGCATAGCATGAACAAAAGCTTAAGTAGGAAGGAAATCGTATATAGAGGTTAATCAATCACACCAAGAAAATGTTATATTTTATCAAAAACCAACGGTGTGTATTATTTTTATTTCGTTTAATATGGTAATAATATTATGTTATTAAGATTAACTCTATCAATACCTCTCAGACTCTCCAAATACTAAATGGAGTCTACCTCTATTTTTAAGGGCCACAGAAATGCTACAACTCCAGCAATAACCCTTATAAATATAGGGCTTTCTATAGACCCCCGAGAATGGAGGCCTAATGGAGTGCAATTTTTTTCTGGACCCTCTAAACTTGCGACAGGGGCTTGTTGGGTTTGCTGGAGTGCAACTTTTTTTTGGACCCTCTAAACTTGAGATAGAGATTTGTTGGGTTTGCTGGAGTTTCTCTAAGATAATATATTGTGTGACCTAATATTGAGGTAGTGATCATGGGTAAGTGAATAAAGTAATTCATATAACTTTACATATATAAAATGCAACTTATTGACATGACATGAGATACTCCCTTCCTCACGGACATGAGAACTACCTCTACGAACTTGCAATAGCGTAACACATGACGATTGGATTGAAGTAGAAATCTTCTACAAAACATAATAGTGTTTGGGTCATCTCACTTTACAAATTGGCGGTATGATCGGTAGCCTAGCTTGCTACAGAAATCAATGATCAGAATGACATACCATAAAGGAAAGCATAAGGAGGGAGGAAATGAAATATAGAGGGTAATCAATCACACCAGGAAAATGCTATCCAAAAAAAATTATGAGAAAAATACTACTATTTTGCTAGTTATGTAACGAGAACTTAGGCTGCAGTAACCAATGGGTGCCTATCACGGTTATGGATCAATCTTTTGCCTTTTTCCTCCTCCGGTAAAAGATGGAGTAATATATAGACATGGTTGATGCCCGATCTAGTGAATGATCGACAGTAGTTTACAGTTGCATGATTATGTCGGGCATTAAGAGAAGCATTTCTTTGCCCAGCCTGTTGTCACTCAACTTCCGTGTCAACACATGTGCACGTCAAGCACGCCTATCATCAAAGTTGTACGACACATGGGTTTCTTTGCTTTGTTTTTTCTAAATCTGCTCCTGCTTCTTGCACTGACTCGTTTACGAAGACCATCAAACGGGATTGAGTGTGGGCAAACCATTTGATGATCCTCCATGAGTGCTGAGCATGACCATGGTGATGATCAATTCCAGCAGCGATTCACTTCCTTCGGATATGGAGAATTTTTCTCTCACGTTGTTCTCACAACCTTGGTGAACGCCCTAAATATAAGCAACTTTCATCAGTTACATGTTCAAATCAACATGGTGTCCTTCGCTCATGTTGAACGCTGCACCACCTTAGTTTCTCCACTTTGTTTTTCCTCTCTATGCTCCTTCTTGCACTAAGTCATTAACAAAGACCATCAAAAGGGTTTGAGCGTGGATAAACCATTTGATGATCTTTCATGAGTGCTGAGTGCGGCCATGGTGCTCAATCCCGGCAGCGATTCGCTCCCTTCGGACAGGGAGAATCGTTATATCCTGCTGTGCTCACAATATTTTTGAAAACCTCTCATTAGATACACGTGCAAGATCGATATGGTGTCCTCCGCTCATTATTGAACGTTGCCTCTTATATAGAGAAACGTGGAAGGGCACATGGGGCTTCAGGCTATCCGCACTCGTCGTACTCTGTTCTTATCCTTAAAAGAAATATTTGTACCTAGTCACTGAGATTCTCTCCTCTATATTAATTTCTTCTGCATCCGTTATCTTCTATATCTCATATTATACCAACTACTAACACGTGAGCCCACCCATCTCTTTTTCTCCTTTTCTTTCACCGACGCCCCCACTCCCCCCACTCTATCTCTCTCCCTCTATCTCCCCACCTCTCTCTAGTAGCGGCGGCGGCGAGGGGTGTCGGTCTCCATGACCGGCAGCCTTCAGCCCCGCTGTCCTCCGGCGGCGCGCGGAGCGGCCGGACCCCAAACTCCGAAGGCACGCGGGCGGCTCCCACGGCGGCGACGACAGTGGACGGCCTCCTGGCGGCGGACGGTCGCGCGGCAATGACGAATGACTCCTGCGGCGGCCATAGACAGCCGCGCAGCCGCGGTGGAGGGCTCCCGCGGTGGCCGGGGACGGCCTTGCGGCGACGTCGGTGCACGGCCTCCCGACGGCGGACGGTCGTGCGGCGACGACGAAGGACTCCCGCGGCGGCCACGGACAGTCATGTGGCGGCGGTGGAGGGCTCCCGCGGTGGCCCGGGACGGCCTTGCGGCGATGGTGGAGGCCTCCTACGACGACCATGGATGGCTACGCGGCGGTGGCGGCGGCGGCTGAGGGGCTCCCGCGGCGACCGCAGAGTGGTGGCGGCGGACGGAATAATATAGACCGTTAGATCTTCATCAAATCCGACGACATTTATTTTTCTCTTTTTTAGATTAACAAAATAATATAGACCGTTAGATCTTCATAAAATCCGACGGCATATACTCTTCTCTTTAAACCGTTAGATCTTCATCAAATCGACGACATATAGACCGTTAGATCTTCATAAAATCCGACGGTCCATATCCTTCTCTTTTTTAAATTAACGTGGGAATTTCTTGGCCCTCTCGGCGAACGTGGTGGCTCCTTTTAACACTATTGTATTAATATAATAGATGGCTTATACCATGATGACATGACAAATGAAATTCTGTTAACCATGTCTTTCGCGTTCACTGAAGAAGATATGTAATTGTATTGTCGCCAATTATACTACTCGAACCCGACAGGGCGAGGGACGAGCCTCCTCTGCAGATCCGTAACGAAGACTCCATTGTCAAACTGACATGTGCATCGAGCCAGCAGCTATAAACCCCTGCAAAGTTGAGCAAGACCACAGCCCTGCCGGCGATCTTAGCACGTACTACCTCCAGATGGGGGAGCACGAGCAGCCGCTGCATCCTCACAAGCAGAAGACATGGTCTTCCAAAGGCAGCAATTCTGGCTACTTCGTGCCCAGACCCGTCTGCGCTTGGCTAGCCTGCGGCTTCGTCTCCTTGGCGCTCCTCCACCTCCTGTGCTGCACTCCCCCCGGTACTCAAGATGCCGTGCTCTCTCCTCTGCTCCAGTTCGTCGACGACACCTACAACTTCGTCTCATCCGGGTATGTAAATTGCTAAGATCTCCATATGGATGCCTACTCAATCGATCGAGAGTTGTTTCTTAGTTTGAATTCGAACAGATCTTATGCGTTTGCTGCACATGAGCTCCATATGCTTACTCAATTTGTTGACTATTTGCAGTCCCCAGAGCTGCAACTACTCCGATGGGCGGTGGGTGCACGCGCCGGGCCACGCGCGTCGGTACAACGGCACCGAGTGCGACGTGAAGGACAGCCACAACTGCATCCGCAACGGGCGCCCCGACACGGGCTACCTCGACTGGCGGTGGCAGCCGGCGGGGTGCCACCTGCCGGCGTTCGACGCCCGTGCCTTCCTCTCGGCGGCGCGCGGCAAGCACATCGCCCTGGTCGGCGACTCCATGGTCCGGAACCAGGCCCAGTCCCTCGCCTGCCTCCTCGGCGCCGCCTTCCCCCACACCGTCGTGTACCGTGACCCCGACCTCCGGAAGCCCAACCTGTGGCGCTGGGCGTTCCCCACGCACGGCGTCACGGTCTCCTTCTACTGGGCGCCGTTCCTCGCCAGGGCCACGGGCAAGGTGCTCAACGACAGCCTGCCGCAGAACATGAACCACGTGCACCTCGACGCCGTCGACGACCGGTGGGGCGCCGACGCCGACGACATGGACGTGGTGGTGCTCGGCACGAGCCACTGGCCGCTGAATGGCGCCATCTACTACACCAACGGCCAGATGATCGGACACCACGCCCACGGCGAGCTCGACCCGGCGAGGGACATCGGCTACGCCCGGCCGATGAGGATGGCGTACCGGACGGCGCTGGGCCGGCTGAACTCCGGCGGCGGCCGGCCGCGGACCGTGGTGCTGGCGACCCTGTCGCCGGCACACATGTACGAAGGCGACACCCTCGCCACGAAGTGCCCGAGGAAGGAGCCGTTCAAGGAGGGGGAGCAGGAGCTGCGCGGCATCGACAGGGAGCTGGTCGGCCTCGTCTACGAGGAGGTGGAGGCCGCGAGGGCGAGGAATGGCGAGGGCAGCGCGACGAGGGTGGAGGTGCTGGACGTGACGAAGCTGGCGAGCATGCGGCCGGACGGGCACCCCGGCGCGTACATGAACCGGGACCCATTCGCGCACGAGGTGCAGCCGTGGATGGCCGCCGACTGCCTCCACTTCTGCCTTCCCGGGCCGGTCGACACTTTCAACGAGATACTGCAGCATATCCTGAGGAAGAGGCGGTGAGATCAGTGAGAGTACGGCGATCCTAGCAGGTGTAGATGATCGTGCAGCTACAGGTTATAGTTGCTCGCTCTTTTCCCCTTCAAATATTGCTATGTGTACTTGCTTTTATTTTTCAAATTTGAAGCTAGCAGAAGGCAGATGATGCTCTACCTTATGGATTCACTGAAAATGGCAAAGAGAGGTCAACTAAAGTAGATTGGCTATGTCCGCCGCAGTGCTACAGGGACTGTTGAAATACCTCCTCATCATCAAATTGAAGCATGATCTCAGCTTGTAAAATTCTGTTTGTTCCAAAATTAAAACTGATCTTGTCCCACACCCGGTTAGCGATCTCACTCACATGCTGTCGATTCGATCGACCTTGAGCAGAAAACAGACCACATATTCGCACGTCCACTTCTTGTGTGTGATATTTTCGTTTTGTGCTGAGCCTGTTCCAGGACGTCAGTCATAAGCAATTAAGCAGACTCTCTTGCTTATATCACCGTGTGATTCCGAACGAAAACATGCGCTGGACAGCAACTGATAGAAGTGCGCTGCAATTGTTGGCTCATTTTCTCTGGTGATCAAGCAACGGACGTCTTCGGCATTTGGAGGAGATTCTGAAAGCCACGTTTTGCATTACGTTAGAGATGGTTTAATAACCGTATCATCTTGCATTGGTTCCCGGAGCAACCTACTTGAGATTGGCTACCAAAAGTTGACACTTATCACAAATTGGCGATTACTGTAACTGGTTGAGATTCTTGGCGACGTGGCTAGACTAATCGATCCATAGATCCTTCGCGCAGAGGTGATTATTCTTCTCCTTGCGTAGATCCCCATGCATCTCTCTCTCTCTCTCGATCATTTAATGTGGTCACAGATTTGAGGTAAAAACAAAAATTTCACTTGGTTTACTGAACTGAACAAGGTGCCATTTGACTTGCAATAATCTTATCCATGGCTTCATTAAGATTAACATATGAACAAGCTGCATGGAGTATACTTCAGCCGAGAGCACATCATTAGTAAATACAAGTACCATAAGTTAAACCACCTAATACAGTAATACTTACAGCGGCTGGATCTTTATTCTTCTATACAACGTTCCGGAGAGATCTTGCTTTTACTTGCTAAATGCACATTGGAGAAGAGGGATCGTATCTTTATGTGAAATTGACTGAAGCATGATATGAGGCCGAAGGATTATACAATGGTGTTAGTGTGCTTCCTGGAAATGGAAGGCTCTAGTACATAGTACTATATGTGTAACACTGCACAAAATCCGACAAAAGGAAGGGCAAATTCTCTCTCTTCTATTGAAGGTTCCTTGTATGCCATTGAAATTCTCAAGTTTCCCCTCTGTGCCATTAGATGAAGTTTTGTGTCCTTTCAGTGCTGTTAGTGATATAAACCCGTGGTGACGAAGCTATATAATATCCAATTGGTGCAGATGCACCCACACCAAAATGTTAAAATTAGTGTTTAGTGAAGGTCAACTTGGTCTCGCATTTAGGAACAAATTTTCACCATGCATACATATCAAATTCTTGCACCCATAAGGTAGATGGACCCCTTCCAATCCATTCTAGCTTCTCCACTTTAACCGTACAATGGGTTCAATGAAGTATACTCCATATTACCCCCTCCATTTTAAATTATAGTTCGTTTGACTTGTTTGACTCTAAGTTTGACTGCTCGTCTTATTCAAAATTTTACGTAAATTATCATATTTTTTATGGAGGCTTGCTTTATTAATATAAAATCTTTAAATAATAAATAATCGCGGCGACGCGCGACAAGCACGTCGCCTTTATCGGCGACTCCATGGCGCGGAACCAGGCCCAGTCCCTGATCTGCCTCCTCAGTGCCGCGTTCCCGAGCCGCCTCCTGTACCGCGACCCCGACCCGCGCAAGCACAACTTCTGGCGGTACGCGTTCCCGTCGCACGGCGTGACGGTGTCCTTCTACTGGAACCACTACGGGAAACCCCCCGTTTGCCGAGTGCCAGGGGCACTCGGCAAAGGCAGTTATGCACTCGGCAAAGCCTTTGCCGAGTGTAACACTCGGCAAAGGGGTTACGGCATAGCTCGTGTCGGCAAACAGGCCGTTTGCCGAGTGTCTTCTGTCGGGCACTCGGCAAAGGCTTTGCCGAGTGCAAAAGCCAGCACTCGGCAAAATAAAGCACTAACAGACGGCCGCGGACGGCGCGGCGCCGTCCGCGGCCGTCTGTTAGTGCTAACGGAGCCTTTGCCGAGTGTCGCACTCGGCAAAGACTCCATCCTTTGCCGGGTGTCGCACTCGGCAAAGTCTGGTTAGGGGCAGGCCCTGGACAACCCTTTGCCGAGTGTAAGGGCTTTAACACTTGGCAAAGGTTGCATCTTTGCCGAGTGTTAAGGCCAACACACTCGGCAAAGGCTGTTCCAGAAATGACAGAAACAGCCTCTTTGCCGAGTGTTAAAGCCAATACACTCGGCAAAGCACCTCTTTGCCGAGTGTAACACTCGGCAAAGCATCAATTTTTTTCCTGTTTTTATTAATTTTTTGCGTTAAAAGGACCCCTCAACAAAAACATCACAGGCAGTTTCTAATAGACATTACATGCAGTTTATAATAGGCATCACAGACAATTCATATATATATATAGCCACTAAACCATCAAACAACCATAAACAAACACATATAAGTCACTAAACCATCCAACATCACAGAAATGTCACAAATTCAATATCCAAACATCCAACATCCATCATTCATATGTTTACAAAGTCCAACATCCATCACTCACGGAAGAGGGGGTCCGAACAACGATCTAACCGCCCGCGCCGCAAGGTCTTCGTCTTGAGGGCCGTCATTCGACGCGGCCGAGCCAGGAGCCTGCCCAAAAGAGATTAGTGGTGTGTGTTACAAGATTTTCGACAGAAATGAGTTGTGAAATGAAATCATAGGGTTCTCAAGTGACTCACGGGAGAAATAGGCACACGTGGTGGTGGAGGCGGTGGTGGCATCGGCGGCGGCGGACCTTCACCCACGCGCTGACCAATGTTCTGCAGGTAGGCAAATACCTGCTCCTGCCACGCTCGGTTCGTCCGCTCGGCCTCCTCCTTCTGCCTGTCTTTCTCGGCCTCCGCCTCCCGTATCTGCTGCACCTCCAACTCCAGCTGCTTCCGTCTCTCCGTCTCTTCATCCAACCGGGCCTGCAATATTCAATCACATTGTTATAATACATTACAAACGTAAGCAAACTTCACGTACAAAGATAGAAACAGAAATAACCTGAAGTGCCTGCATCCCAAAGTGTGAACCGGGAGGAGGCTGGCGGATAGGCGCGGAAGAGCTCGTGCTCCTGGCTCGAATCTGGGAGAGCGTGGGGGTAGCGGCCGTGTCGATGGTGCTGTTGGCGATCAAGTACCGCCCATGCTTCTTGCCTCCTCCCGCCCTCATGACCACTTCTCCATCAATGTCGTGGGCGGTCGGATCCCAGTCTGGCACGTGGACCTCCTTCGCGACCTCTTGATATGCTGTGAGGCGACAGTGGACGCTGGCGTTGCTGTATGCCACGGGCCCGTCCTCCGGGTTGTACCGGACATCGGAGGTCGCCTTGCCCTTGTGGGCCATAGCAAATGCCTCGAGCTGTGAGCAAGGCGGACCACCATGTGACGCCGACTGAAAAAACAAACAATATGAATTAGTAATTACACAGAATAGAGTGAGCGAATATAGAAATGACTCTGCGTACCCATTTGGCCCTGTACTCCTCGAGGCTAAGGCTGCCCTGATGGTGTGAGACACCGGGCATCAGCAAACGCCGCTCCCGGCAAAGGTCGTGCTGAGCGGCCCACTCGGCGCTGCACCACTTGTCGACTATCACCTCCCAGCACGTGGGATGCTCGAGTCTAGGCATGTTGCTCGCCATATCCCACGAAACGGCCATCCTCCCCGACCTCGAGAGCGTCTAACTCTGCACGAACATCCGCACCTGTCATCATCTGTGGTGCAGGGTCTAGAACCCGTACACCTTTCGTGAAGTTCTTGATATCTTGTCTGATTTCGTGTTCAAGAGGGAGAAGTTGATGATGTTTGTCGAAGCATGAATATTTTCCACCCTTGGTCAACCAGA
Organism: Echinochloa phyllopogon; assembly: GCA_033239725.1. NCBI lineage: Eukaryota > Viridiplantae > Streptophyta > Magnoliopsida > Poales > Poaceae > Echinochloa > Echinochloa phyllopogon. The sequence goes on along the minus strand of BTCW01000013.1, from coordinate 9,430,854 downwards.
TGAACTTCAGAGATGCCTTGCATATTGGACATGGGAACTTCCCGTGGACACACCAGTCGCAGAATATCCCATACGCCGGATGGTCATGCAGGGAGTACTGGTAGAAGACATGCATTTTAAAGTTTGTTTTTGTAGCTCGATCATATGTCCATACACCTTCCTCCCAAGCATGGTCCAAATCATCAACAAGAGGCTCCATATACACGCTCATATTTTTCCCCGGGTAATTAGGAATAATTAACGACAAAAAGATGTTCTGTCGTTGAAATAGGACACCGGGGGGGGGGGGAGATTGAGTGGGATCACGAACATTGGCCAACAAGAGTATGGGGCAGCCGTCATTCCATACGGGTTGAACCCATCTGTTGCCAACGCAACACGCACATTCCGAGCCTCTTTAGCCTTGTCACGATGAATCCCATCAAAGTGCTTCCATGCTTCACCATCGGATGGATGTACGAGCTTATCAGGATTGTATCGCACTCCACTTTTGTGCCATGTCATCTGTTTCGCGGAGTCCTCGGTCATGTAAAGCCGTTGGATCCTCGGTATAGGTGGAAGGTACCGTAGGATATTCACGGGTATTTTGCTTTGCTTCTTCTTACCATCAGCACCGACTATCTCCACGAATCTAGAAGCCTTGCACTTCGGACATTGCTTTGCGTCCGCAAATTCTTTCCTAAATAAGATGCATCCATTCGGACAAGCATGTATCTTCTGATACGACATCTTAAGTGCATTTAGAAGTTTATGTGCCGCGTACATGTTCTTTGGCAGAATGTGACCTTCCAGAAGGAGGCCGCCAAAAACTGTCAGGATGTGGTCAAAGGCGTCTCGACCCAAGCTAAACTGGGACTTGACGGCCAACAGACGTGCAACGGCATCTAATTGAGAAACCTTAGTGTGCGAGTGAAGTGGTTGTTGTGCCGCTGACAACATGTCATAATAAGCCTTTGCAGTGGCCTCCGGCTCCTCCTCCCTAGGTCCATCATTGAAGTGTGCTTCGTCGTAGTCATGCAACATGTCCCCTACCCCTGCCTCATCATCAAACTCCTCGATGCACTGCCTCACGGCCTCGTCTCTCACACGATCAACGGCTTTACCATGGCGTGTCCATCGAGTATAGTTCTCCGTAAATCCATTCCTGACGAGATGTTTACCCATGACAACTTCTGTTTGGCGTTTACGATTGTCGCAAACCGCGCATGGACAGAAAGTAGTTGGCACCCCTTTCGCATTGGCAAAAGCTTGCTTCAAGAACGCCTGAGTCTTAGCAATCCATTCATCTGTACATTCACCTTTACATGAGTGGCCAATGTACATCCACTCACGATCATCCATCCCTTTACATATCACCGAGCAATAAATTTCTTCCATACCAAATTTATAATAATAAATGCATCTACCGGATGCTAGCTTTATGTCTAATAGGTAAAGATAGGTCCTAATCCCACCCGAGGATGTGTAGACGGGTAGTTTCCACGCTCTGCTCGTATCCAAGACGGAATTTCGGCAGCACCTCCCCGCTGTTCTCCAAATACACGTCCAATTACGGAGATTGTGTATTCGGAGAACAACAGGGAGATGATGCCGAAACTCAGCCTCGGTACGAGTAGAGCATGGAAACTACCCATCTACACATCCTCGAGCTGTCAAAAAACGTGGACAATTCGAAACAGATACGGTTAGACATATGCAAAGATTCACATATTCACAACCGCATCTCTTTCGAACGGGAAACGCCTAACTAGGTTACGTGACACAGTTGTGCACAATCTTGGCCTGCTGTATTTAACTGTGCGGTATGAATTCTTTGTCATGTCTTTGCGTATCCTACAGTAAATAAGATGTCATATCATCTTATTTACCGTAGGAAACGCAAGAACATGGCAAAGAAGCCACACGGTAAAGATAAATACAAGAGACGAAGAAGGTACACAACTTAAATATAAATCTACGAATTAAATGCTGAGGGGGTATGGTTTTGCATGTGCACACCTACGGGCTCGACGTCGGGCGAGTCGGTGACGCTCGTGTCGGTGCAGACGGCGGGGAACGGCGTGCGGCGGAGCTTCGGGCGCGGCTCCGGGCTACAAGCCGAGGACGGTGCAAAGGGCCTCTCCCTGAAAAAAAACAAAATTTTGTCAGATTAAAAATTTGGCAGCACCTCCCGTGCACGGGGAGGTTTCTGAAACCCCATCCTGCAAAAAAACATGGCACGAAGGCCAACAACCATATACACAAGGATATCCACGGCACGAAGGCCGACAACCACATACACAAGAGGCCGACCACTTTGCAAATGAGGTGAAATATGCTAGCATTCCAATCATTCCTATCAAAATTCTATCATCCAATCCTATATATATACATTCAACAACTACCATATCAAAATTCAGGAGCGAATGACCTAATCATGAACAAATGCCACTACCACAGCCACAAATACCACATGGGCAGCAAGACATACCTGCTACGGGAACGGGCAGCGGCGGCGGCGTCGGACCGGGGCGGAGGGCAGCCTGGTCGGAGGGCGGCGGCGGCGGCGGGCCGGGGCGGAGGGCAGCCGGGTTGGGGCAGCGGCGTCGCGGGCCGGCGGCCAAGTCGGGGCGGCGGCGGCCCGGGCGGCGGAGACCCGGGGCGGCGGCGGCGTGGGGCGTGGCGGCGGCGGCGTCCTGCGGCGGCGACCGGCGCCGGGGTCGTCGGGGCGGCGTCGGCGTCGGGGCCGGGCTCGTCGAGGCGGGCGGCGTCTGGTGGGGCGGCCGGGGAGCGGAGGGCGGCGGCGGCGGCGACGGACTACGGCGGCGGCGACGGACTGCGGCGGCGGTGACCGGCGCTGGCCCGGGCGGCGGGCGGCCGCGGCCCAGAGGCAGGCGGCGTACGGGGCGGAGGGAGGGCGGGAGGCAGGGGGTCGTCGCGGCGTGCGGCGGCGGTGGCGGCGGGCGGGGCGACGACAGCGGCGGCGGCGGTGGACGGGGAAAGAGGCGGCGGTGGCGTGTGCATGTGTGCGGGTGTGATGTGTAGGGTTGGGGCCGCGCGGGCGGTTAAGTCCCCCGGCGCACCCCCCTGTTTGCCGAGTGTCTTGGATCCGACACTCGGCAAACAGATCTACCACCAGGCCGCACGCTGGCCGCTGACGTGGCTGCGCGGCCGAGGAGGTGGACCACGTGGCGCTTTTGCCGAGTGCGCAGGCCAGGGCACTCGGCAAACAATGCTTTTGCAGAGAGCCGGCACTCGGAAAAGGTGCCACGTCGGCCAATGACGTGGACCGGGCGGCCGCGGGCCGGCCAGCCCACGTGGCACCTTTGCCGAGTGTCTCTGACCTGACACTCGGCAAAGGTGCTCTTTGCCGAGTGTCTTTGACCCGACACTCAGCAAAGGTCCTTTTTGCCGAGTGTAGCACTCGGCAAACATTTCCCAGAACATTTGCACCATACCAAATTTTTCAAATTTGATCAAATACACATCAAAATATCTTGTCAAATACATTCAACAATGCACATTCTATGCTTCAATGAAATGTTTTCATTATTTCATGCCTATATAGCTCATAATTTTTTCATAACTTTCATTATTTCATGCGGAGAAGGGCGTAGAAATAATTTAAAAAATATCAAATGGGTCCGGAAAAATATGATAACTTCAAATGAAGCAATCTACGTCGTCTATTGCCTATAGAAAAAGTTATGAACTCAAACTCTAATTCAACTTCACTTCGTTTCGAAATCCAGCTGTCTCCTTCTCAACTCTCCGAAACTTCTATGGGGATATGCTCCGATTGGAAAGGGTCGTATATATAAACTTTTTGAAATCATCTCAACCTTTTCCCACAGGCTACACATAAGATATAAAGTGCCTTTGACAAGTATCACTAGAAAAAAAAAGTTTGGACCCCAAAAACATAAGTTTAAAAACTAAGGTCCTGACTTTGCCGAGTGTTTACCAAGAAACACTCGGCAAAGGCTAGCTTCGCCGAGTGTCGAGTGGTGAACACTCGGCAAAGGCTAGCTTCGCCGAGTGTTGCCTGGTAAACACTCGGCAAACCTACCAAGTTTTACAAAAATATTTTTAAATTTTCAAACTTTTATGTTTGAATTCCAAGTTTTTTAAGAATATTTTCAAATTTTCAAATTTTTTTTGCCGAGTGTCTAAGTAGACACTCGGCAAAATCTCCATGGCCAGTCAAATCTCCTTGGCCGTTTTTGGCTGGTGAGGAGCTGGTCCGTTTTGGCCCACCTCTTTGCCGAGTGTCGCCTTGAGGACACTCGGCAAAGCTGTGACAATTCAAACGGCCGCCAACGGTCGTGGGCGCGCGCGGCACGTGCTGGGACCTTTGCCGAGTGTCTCTGACCTGACACTCGGCTCTTTGCCGAGTGTCTTTGACCCGACACTCGGCAAACCAGGGGCCTCCCAAACGGCTACGGACGGCCGCGGACGGCCGTTGGCGGGCGTGTCGCCTGACGAGCACGTGCGCCTTCTTTGCCGAGTGTCTCCGGCTTGACACTCGGCAAAGCTATGATTTGCCGAGTGTCACTGGCCTGACACTCGGCAAAACACCTCTTTGCCAAGTGTCCTCTCTATGCTGAGTGCTTTGCCAAGGACACTCGGCAAAGTCTTTCTTTGCCGAGTGCCCGAGAGAATGCACTCGACAAAGGGCTGAACACTCGGCATATACCCGGTTTCCCGTAGTGAACCCGTTCATCGTCAAGGCCACCGGCAAGGCGGAGGACGAGAGGATCCGCGACAACCACGTGCACCTCGACACGCCCGGCGACGGGTGGGGCGCCGACGCCGGCACGATCGACGTGGCGGTGCTCTCCGCCAGCCACTGGCTGCTGAACGGTGCCATCTACTACAACGGAAGCGAGGTGATCGGCGCCCACAACGCCCCGCCGGAGCTCAACTACACCGGCGTCGGCTACGCGTGGCCGCTCAGGATGGCGTACCGGACGGCGGTGGAAAGGCTGAGCTCGGCCGGCCAGCCGCGAACGATGGTGCTCGCCACGTTCTCTCCGGCTCACTTTGATGGCAGGCGCAGCGACAGCCCCACGGCGTGCACGAAGATGGAGCCGTACAAGGAGGGGGAGAAGGAGCTGGATTGGATCTGCAAGGAGCTCAGGGACATTGTTTACGAGGAGGCGGAGGCCGCCAACAAGGCGAGGGGCGATGGGAGCAGCGCGACGAGGGTCGAGGTGCTCGACGTGACGAAGCTGGCGGTGATGCGGCCGGACGGGCACTCTAGCGTGTACATGCACCGCGACCCGTTCGCGCACGGCGTGCCGGAGAGGATGTATTCCGACTGCCTTCATTTCTGCCTGTCCGGGCCTGTCGACACCTTCAACGAGATGTTGCTGCAGATTCTGAGGAAGAGGCGATGAAGCGCAGACGGCTGTCTAGAAACTGCGTCTTATATATACTGCATTCTTTCATATACTTGTACTCTGGAAGAGAAATTAAGCTAAATGCTAAAACCCCAGTGGGCGAGGCAACAAAATTTAGAGCACGCCAAAGCCATACAGTAGTCGACGTGGCCTTGCCTAGCACTGCGAGACTCAACGCGAGCAAATTTTACCTCCTTCAGGTTTCAGCAGAACCGCAGAAGTGACAAAATTTACCGTTGCTTAGCCTTGTTGGGTTGATGACCGACTGTAAGATATATAGTCTATCTTAAGCGAATCAGGATGATGAAGCTAGTATTGAAAAAAAATTCAATAATCGTGGGATTGGCAAGCAAGTTGTACGTTGTCCTTGGAAAACTAGCTGCACAAGGTCGAGGGATCATGCATCTCGGTTGTTCTGATTTCTGAATAAATATTCTGTTTGCGCACATCTCCATAGTCCACACCGTTGAACTAGCAATTAATGTGGTAAAAGATTCGAGTTAAATAAGCCACAGTGCCTACTCTGATCTTTGCAGGGATATAATGTATTTTAAGATCCAGTTTAAATCAAATGGAATCAATCTGTTTTCAATTACTATTGGAACAAAGAACAAATCAACAGAAAATAGATCAAAGGCGTCTTCACTACTATGAAACACAGATATTGTAACACATTCATCAATGATGTGTTATAAAGAAGTTTAATATAACACAAAACTATCTGTTACTGTGTCCAAAACACATAGTGCCCTTTTATATAATTTTGTTACAAATAAAGTATTATAATAATGCAAAATTAATATTACACCTAAACTGTTACAAAGATGATAATATGTTGTAATACTTAAAAAATAATATTTTTCATTTATCTCTATGCTTCATACCTAATGCTCCATATCTTATCAACCACTTCATTCGTCTATGCAACTCTTAGCAAATATGTATGGCATCATTAAGCATGAAAGCTTATCTATCTATACCACTCTTAGGCAGCTCTGAGCATCCTTTTATTTTTTTGACCGCTTATAGATTTTCTTTTAAAAAATGTTTAGTCCACAACACCATTTTTTGGATAGATATACATTCCAAGCAACTCACGTCTCATGGTGTTTGGCCAGCTCAAATTTGTTTTTATTTTTTTGCTAAGATACTTGATCCACCACATCTTTTCCGGATATGTAAATCAGCAGCTCGTGTATCTATTGAAATGTGTACTCTCATTGGGGTGTTTTGTACAAAATCAAGAAAATCCATGCATATGTCCATGTCCATGTCCATCAGCCCCACAAATTGATAAGAACAGGAGCTAGATATGATTATTGAAATTTATGGTTTGTGTGATTCTGCAATAATATGTCATGTGTAGTCCCAAAATTCATCAACATTATACTCCACATGCAAGTGTAAAATAAATATTTATTTTAATTTTTGAATGTCTTACAATAGGTACAACATGCGCTCTTGTTCCTCTGTTTTGAACTATATTTTCTAGCACAAAGTGGAAGTGTTACTATAGGTAAAAGAATTTGTTACATAACATAATCATTCTAACACAATTTTTGATGTAAAAGAACATAATGCCTTGTGTTAAAATAGATCATAATCATATTGTAGTAACACTGAAAATAAGAACACTTACAAGATGTGTTACTACGAGATCAAATAACATATTTATTGAGCTATAGTAAGACAAGTTGGTGTTACTATAGCTCTGTTATGTAGTAGTGCTTATTAAACAAGGCATATCAAGGGGAATTATTGAAATATCCACTTGAGCTCAAATGTTATGTAGAAGTCAGAAAGAGTGAGGTAGTAAGCAAGCAAACATAGTGAGAGAAAGCTTAACATCACACGTATTACCACATTACAAAAAAAGAATCACGGTAAAAAAAAGAAGGCTTGTAAGACCAACCCTCTAAGTCATATCATTTTATGAAAAAAACCATACGTGATCCAATATTGTGTAAAGAAAAATTTTATATAGCACAACCGTTTTTATATAAAAATATTTGTTCATTACAATTATAATTGTTAAAAAAAATCTTCTTTTAGCATAATCATTGTACAGATTCTTTTTATTTTTAGAAGTCTATTTATAATTTTTGTATCTCTTTTATTAAGTTGAGTTTTGGTAATAATATTCTATGGAGTTGTACACCTTGTTCACCCACATATATATTTAAAACAAATTTGGAAACAAATTTAAGGTTAGTGAAAATAAAATATTTATTAGTAATATATATTCAAAAAGGTGTAGATTTCATATTCTCTCCACCTAAAATGTTTACATGAATACGATATAACCCCCACGGAATCTAGTTACCAAAATCACTTAATTAAAACATAGAAAAATTTTAGTAATGTATATTACATAGGATCAATCTCTAAATAATGTATGATACTGGCCTGGCAGGTTAGTCTATCATCAATACTTGCTTGTCAAAATACATTTGTTTTTAAAATTTGTTGTGGTGTTGTTCGTCTAAGTTGGTTGGGATTATGGTAGGAAAAGGAAATGAACAATTATGTGTTGATGATTACGCTTGAGATCGGACAGATGAGGGTTCCTTGTGTGGGATGCGAGAGTTTTGGCTCAACCTTTATGGTTAACTGAGTAAGATATTCAATCACATTATCTTGATTAAGGACCGAGTTGATGTGTCATCTTGCTTAACCCAATATTCCTGCAACAACTCAATACTTTATGTGGAAACACTTATTAGCCTGCCCTTAGCTGGTTTGGTAGTTGCCTGGTAGTTGGCGTTCATCAGGGATGCAAAGGAGCAAGTGTAAGTATGTGCAGACTTGGCAAAGTGGTTGGAGGCCTGGCTTATAGGTCAGGAAATCCTTGATTTGTTTCCATAGGTAGGTTATGGTGGGTAATGGTTTTAATAGGGACACACCATCATGATAGTGCCATGTTGTGATACCTTGGCTTGTGGGTAAAGTGTATATGTCTGTAGATTTCAACTCTATTTGAGTAGTCATGTCCATGATCTTAGACAAGTTATGGTTTGAGAACAATAGCTAGCTGGGTTAGAAAGTGTGTGTAACCTTGTGTGAGTAAAATTAGTGTTGGTTTTTGGAAGTGGAAAGTGTGTCGTGTGCTACCGTGGATGGGTGTTCGGTAGCCATCAAAACTTCGAGCCCTTTTGTAAGATCAACCACTCTTTTATAATTACAATGATGTATGGAAAATGAATATCCTTTGCTAAAATTCGTTTTAAAAACTCAACCCTTGCATGGGTACAAAGGTAGCTTTAAACGACACAAAGTTGTCCTATTCCTCAAATTATCCTCAAGCATATATTAATTTATAGCCCTCCATAGGGTGGAGTCGGATTTTTTTAAAGACTCTCTACTCACCCTTGGTAATATAGAGGGCGATTCAAACTTCATCACCAGTGAAGCGTTTGAGTAGATCATTAAGGTCATCTTTGCACCCTTTCTGGGTGTCAATAAAGATGTTTCCGCTTCCAAGTAGCGATGTATGTTTATTTTGAACCTTGTTTCCCATATATTGCAGATTATTTGGGTCTATGAAACTATCTTATTTTCATACGATTGGCCTTTGAAACTATTTGCTGTTATGAATATGGGTTCTTGCCTTCCTGGGACTGGTATATGCATCACATTTGGTTCCTGTTTACATAGAGGATCTTCAAACAAGACCATGTAGGCATGGTGGGTGAGCAGAGGATGCTGAGGTGGACATAATGAAAAAAGAACCACAACCTCTAGCACCAACAAGAAACACCAATAAAAAGGAATGCAAGATAGTGAAAAACAAAATAAGAGGATAAATGTTTTTCCACATAGCTTGAAATATGTAGCATAGGAAACTATAAGAGAGGCAGAATCATAGAGTTGATGGAATATAACTTCACAACTTAAACAAAAAGTTATTCAATTGGCATAAAAAATAAAAATAGTGTAGTGTAGAGAGAGAGAGGGGGGGAGAGAGAGGGAGTGAGAGAGGGGGAGAGAGAGGGAGAGGGAGAGGGGGAGGGAGGGAGAGGGAGAGAGGGAGGGAGAGGGAGAGAGAGAGAGAGAGAGAGAGAGAGAGCGATGTTGATTTGCACAAGCGTAGCATCATAGATACTCGTATTTCAAGACCTCATGGATAATAATTATAGACCCAATGTTGAGCCCCAATCTAGATCTTGAGTTGCTAAAGACCACTGCAATGTCTTGGAGATCAAATTTAATTGTAGTATGGGTCACCATGGATGAACAAAGGGTGTCAACATCCTCGCTGAGTATGTGGTGGTGGTGAAGGAGTTGAACAATGCTGAAAACAATTTGTGCAAGCTGCTAGAGGAGAAGCCTTGAATGGAGATGAAGGGCAAAGCTGAGAGCGAAATCATGGTGTTGTTACGCAAGATTGGGCTATACGTGTCACCAACGAGATGAAGCGTAGGGTGGATGAGGCATACAAGGAGCACGTCTAATGTTGCTCACGTGCATCCAAAGTGAGTGGGAGAAGCACCGTACCTAGCAGCACATTGAGGCCATGTGGTTTCCTAGGGAAATAAACATACTAATAAGGATCAAGATCAAGATGTTGCGCAAGAACATGAGCATCATACTAGAGATCCAGGTGTAGTTCACCATGACAAATGCAAATATGGAGACCTTGCAGATCAAGAGGACCAGGTACACCCCATAGTGAGGAAGCATATTAAGAAAAGTGACACATCCAAGACCAGGGTGATGCCAAAGGTGCATAATAAGGCATCACTGTTGTAGGCCATATATGGAGGTTAAACTAAACCCAAGAAGTTAGAGAATATCAAGGTTGGGAGGCACACTTCATAATGTCCATAGACTACAGATGCCAAAAAGAAGAGAGAGCATTATTAACACGATCCATTTCATGACATCGTACGCAATGGAGGCCGAGTTGAACATGGTCAAAAAAGAGCCGAGCATGTCATGAGTTCATGACACATGCATCAAGATCGTGATAGTCAGCAATGAAATCAACTAGTTCAAGGCGCATGGAAGATGCTGATGCATTATTGATGTTGCTAAGAAAGAAACATATCGAAACAACTTAAATGAATCTACATGTAGTTCATCCCTAAGAGAAAAACAGCAATATACCTAGTGAAAAAGTTTATCCAGTAACAAAGACGAGTACAATAAATGGAAAAAAGGCATATACATGCACAGCCGAGGAAGGATTATTATGAGTTTTGTTTGCATATGCAAACAAACAGAGTTTAAACAAAATTAAAGTAAATGGGAGGCTAAAGACATCAAAACACACAAAACGAAAAATCATTGAGAATCTTCATCAGATTGCCGCGGGGCAAGTTTGCTGGGAAAAATATACAAGGAAGGGCAGCTTAATTGCATTGTGTGCCTCACTTTTTTATTTTGGAGATTACTTGCGTGTGCCTCACCTCTACTCTCTGGGCAAGTAAAATATTTGCTACAACCATATGCCCTTGAATTCGACTCCCTAGCAATCTGGCCGGCCCGGTAATTATTTGTTTACCTGCTGAAGTGCTGAGATTAGCTTCCATGCATGACAGAAGCATGCCCTAGGCAGTAGGTACTAAGTAGCAGACATCTCTTCAGAGTTTGAGATTACTTGTCCTACACTTTATTGCTGACTCTGATTTGTAGAGCAGTTAATTTGTCTTTTTACATTGAAAATGACCGTAACTTCAAGTATTCAACCGGACGACCTGATGAAGGTACAACGTAGCTCCCCACCGACAGACCATTCGTTCGGTGCTTATTTAATTTGAGCCGACACTTAGGTCGTCCATACAATACTTAATTCTATACATAGATGTTCTAAACTATTTTCCAAGATTAGATCATCTTGTATATGTACATGGTAGTACCCGATGAAACCCCTTAAGCAACCATTAACGTGCTAGAAACATAGCTTAGCTCAGTGGCAACTGAGAGATGGGAGCAGCATACCAGCCACTAGATCCCCACAGCCTGAAGCCGTCGTCCATCAAAAATCCTGGCTGTTTCCTCTCCAAGCCCGTCTGCGCTTGGCTCGCCTGCGGCTTCCTCTCCTTGGCTCTCCTCCACCTCCTCTGCTGCTCTCCTTCCGGTACTCAACAAGCGCTGTTCTCTCCTCTGCGCCAGTACATCAACAACACTTACTCCTTCGTCTCATCAGTGTAAGTGAAACATGTTAAACGCTCAGATCTTCAGTTCTTCATGGTTAACTGGTTACTGTGAGTTGTGCGTAACCTTCTGCGTTTTTTTATACTTAAATGCTCTGCAATTTGTTCCTTTGCAGTCCGGGAGGAGGGAGGAGCTGCAACTATTCGGCGGGTGAGTGGGTGCGGGCGCCGGGCTACGGGCGGCGGTACAACGCCACCGAGTGCAACGTCAAGGAGAGCCACGACTGCATCCGCAACGGGCGGCCCGACACGGGCTACCTCGACTGGCGGTGGCAGCCGGCGGGGTGCCCCTTGCCGGCGTTCGACGCCGGGGCGTTCCTCTCGGCGGTGCACGGCAAGCATGTGGCCTTCATCGGCGACTCCATGGCGCGGAACCAGGCCCAGTCCCTGATCTGCCTCCTCAGCGCCGCGTTCCCCTACCGCCTCCTGTACCGGGACGAGGGCCAGCGCAGCTACAACTTCTGGCGCTACGCGTTCCCGGCGCACGACGTGAAGGTGTCCTTCTACTGGTACCCGTTCCTCGTCAAGGCCACGGGCAAGGCGGAGGACGAGGCCATCCGCGAGAACCACGTGCACCTCGACACGCCCGGCGACCGGTGGGCGGCCGACGCCGACACGTTCGACGTGGTGGTGCTCGGCGCCGCGCACTGGCTGCTGAACGGGGCCATCTACTACAACGACAGCAAGCTGATCGGCGCCCACGGCTTCCCGGAGCTCAACACAACTGGCCTTGGCTACGCGTGGCCGCTCCACATGGCGTACCGGACATCTGTGGAGCGGCTGAGGTATGGCCGGCCAAGAACCTTGGTGCTGGCTACCTTCTCCATGTCTCACTTCGAAGGCAAAGCGACCGACGACCCCACGTCGTGCACGAAGACGGAGCCGTACAAGAATGGAGAGAAGGACAACGAGTGGGTGTTTAGGGAGGTGAGGGACATCGTCTACGATGAGGCGGAGGCGGCGAGGGCGAGGAGCGGTGAGGACAGCCAGTTGAGGGTCGAGGTGCTGGACGTGTCGAAGCTGGCGTCGCTGCGGCCGGACGGGCACCCTGGCTTGTACATGCGCCCAAACCCACTCGCCAACGGCATGCCGGAGAAGATGTATTCCGACTGCCTCCACTTCTGCCTGCCCGGGCCTGTCGACACCTTCAACGAGATATTGCTGCAGATCCTGAGGAAGAAGCGGTGAAAGGAAATGTGCCGTCGGTTCCTGTGGCACTGTCTTTGGTCGTGCTCGTGGATGCGTGCGTCCAGGAGGACTATAGGTGTGTGGTGTATGCTGTGCTTCAAAGGAAGCTCTTGAGGACATTAAGCTAAATCTTGGCCTTAGGAGATGGTTTGATGACGTCTGTATCATCTTTTGGGTAAAAAAAAAGACGATTGTATTTTTCTTTGCATATTTGAGGATTGTTCAAAACTGAATACAGGGAGTTGACTGTAAGTCACTAATTTAATTTCTTTAAATTTGGAGGCTGACAAGTTGAAATTGTTGGTAACTATGCACAAAGTTTGGTCGAGCTAGGGATCGTGGATCTCAGTTGTTCTGAAAAATATAGTTTATATTCGCGCACATCTCCATGCACCACATCATTGAACTAGTAGCGGTTAATTTGGTCGTGGATTGGAGTAAAATAAGAAAGTCTCTTTCGCTTACCTTTGCAGGATGTCATTTAGACCTCGGATGTGCGTTAACGGTCCGTTTACATAAAGGAATCCATTCCTTTGGGAAGTTTGCCAAATATTATTGTGAAACTGTGGATCAAAGATGCATCAATTAAAAGACAAGGCCTCCTAATTAATTTTATCTTTATTTTTTTCAAAAGACTGGTACAGACGTAGGCACTCACATGGCACACACACTCATCCTTATAAATACACGCATGCGAACCCTATCAGAGGTTGAACTGGCAAATATCAAGATTGATGAAGTCACCACAGACACCTCGCTGTCGACGGGCACATTGTCTACCAGTGAAAGAATAACACAGGTTTAATCTTGGAATAAATCATGAAAAATGCGAGACCATTGCTGAGTCGATGACTCACATTAGGGGCAGGTTTCACCACACATAATCTTATCAACCGACCTACGATCAGTTTGATAAACTAATTTTATTATCACTAGCGAGTTCATGAGTTTGGATACAACCTTCCTCGTAGGCATACCACGCTCCTAACATACAAGGTGCACTTACGAGATAATCAGTTTACATTAAAATATGGGAATTGGCATAGCAAAACACACTTACGAGCGTAAAAGCAACTCCAACGACAACCCATAATAATTCTCTCTGAACTCTCATGTGAGAACACTGTTGTAATTTGGTTACCTTTATGGAAATGAAATTCGGTTGTGCCCGTGGTGGAAAAAAGAATGGAGGCATAAATTTGGAGGCCTCTCTAAAATAGAGGAGAAAATTCCGTATACAACACTGCTTGAAAATGTTGTTCCCTATATATCACTTGAAGCTTCGGCCTCCCTTGTTTGACATAAAATTTTTCGGTTCATTCCTTTCATAACACTGCCGTCTGATCCGTTAGGTACTTCCCTCAAGATTCACTATTAAACATATGAGGCATTTGGTGGGTGGACCAAAATACCCCTTCCCTTATTCCTTTGTCCCCACCCGACACACGCCTGCCCCCAACGCACGCCTCCCTCGACACCCGTTCCTCTCCTCCTAGCCTGTTCTCCCTCTCTGCTCGTTCCTCTCCTCCCAAACCCTAGATCTAGGGGCTGCAGCAGGTACTAGAAGACAGTGTTGTGGCTGACACAGGCTTGAAGAAGGTAGGGGTTGTAGCCCATTTTGGTGGCCGGTGGTATAGGGAGCCGCGGTTGCGGTGGTCGCGCCGGCGAGCAAGGCGGATACGGGCCAGGGGCGGCTGGCAGCGAAAGGGGGTGGGAAGCACCCAAAGGCGCGTTGGCAGGCTCGTTGGCCGATAGCTCGGTGGCCTTGCGAATGGAGGGTGCATAACCACCAGGAAGCGAGGGAACCTGAGTCAGCCGCATGGCTTGAAGAAGGGTTAGTTTGCTTTTTTTAATGCATTTTGTATTATCATATGGTAGCATAATGGTAGAATTAAGATATTGTTCATGCTTAGGAGTGATGTTTTGACTCACAGAATGGATCCAAAATCAAGTTATTTACTGGAAATTAAACATCCTGGTAAACCAGATAAGGCTGGAAAGGAATTTAGTTGATTTGCCTTTGAGAAGGTTGTTGATTGTACACAATAAATTTCAAGGATTTTGTTGAATCAATTGGAGAACAGTTCCAACAAGTTATAAGGAAATTCCATATGTTTAGTACAATGATGCTATATTGTAGACCTACCCGAAAGTTAAAACTGATCAAGAATTGATGGCAATGTTTGAGAAGCATGTTCGGACAAATGTAGTTATCATGTTCATTATATATAGCCATCCCTCTAAACTATTTGAGCCTATTACAAAGTGGCATAGTGATGAGTAGCCTAATAACAGTACACAATTAGATGGAGATCTTTATCTACATAACCCATTCCCAGAGAATGAACTTGTTGGTGTTGATGATGAGAGCATTACTTACCCAATGAACCTGTAAATGCTCTAAGTCTGTTTACATGTTTTGATAAAGGAAAGGACAAGGTCTGTATCTCAAAGGATGAGGATGAGGCAAGGGATGGGGATGGGTATGGTGATGAGGATGGCAATGGGGAGATAGGGACGAGGGTGAGGATGAGGTTGAGGTTGAAGTTCAGGAAGACCATATAGCACATGTAGAATATGATAAAGAAGACCCACCAATGACAATAGGTACTACATATCCTTGTATGGGTGAGTTCAAGTTGGCACTATCTCAGCATGCGATCAAGCATGAATTTGAGTATAAAACTGAGTATAGTGCACTATATAGGCTTAGGGCCAATTGCACAAGGAAAGTTGAAGATAAATGTCCATGGAGGACACATGCTTTTATAAAAGAGGACTTGTGTACTATGATGGTAAGATTTTTAACCATACTTTTGTACTCATTTTTTTACATAATTGTTTTTCGCTACATATACATGGTTATTTTCTGTTGGTGAAGTACCAGAATATTCTAAGCATTTTCCACCTAGGTTAGTAATTTTGGACCTATGCTCATGATTATACGATAACTTCCCATGTACTCTAATAAGTACATCCCTTCTCACCATAGCGAAAGTTTTGGAATTAGCAACTATGCCAAAGGTGATATAGTGAGCAAACAATTGTTCCTGTGAAGTCAAAGGGGAAAAACAAAAAGAAGCAACCATCTAAAAAACAGAGAAAGAAAACGAAGCTCCCATTTGATAGCTCTGCAATAGGTACAAGAAGCAAGAAAAAAGATCCAGTTGGCCCTGCAATGGGTACCAGAAGCCAAAGAAGACTTAGTTTGTGATCGGCATATTCCCTGCTTTTGAATTAGATGTGAACCTACTGTAATGGATTTGTGTATCAATGAACTTGATGCATGTCACACCCGGCCCAGTTTGTATGACCCAGTAGTGGCCTGTGAGGGCAGGATGCACACGTTTAGTGCCACATTGCTAGTTTAGCAAGGGTGGAGGCAACTTATAAGCCATTGTCTTCCAGCCATAGCACCACTAGAACAAAAACTCTTATCAGTACCGGCTAGAAACCCCTGTTAGTACCGGTTTTGGTACTAACGTGCAAGCCAGTTAGTACCGACTGGGGCAACGGGTACTAACGAGCGCAGTTTAGTACCGGTCGGTAACACCGACCGGTACTAAATGGCTCCGCGTCCAAAAAAAAGAAAAAAAATTTGGACCGCCCCCCAGGAGGCTCGCACACAAGTCACAAGTCACACGATTTTTTCACGCGTAAATGCGCGTACGCGTCCGCGAGGATTCGAACCCATGACCTCCAGCCTCGCGCGTTGCTTCCTTACCATCTCACCTATGCATCACTTGTGACTGAGTGGAAGATGCTTTCCTTTTGAAGTAACCCCTGGAGGACACTTTAATACCGGCTCGTGACACGAGCCGGTACTAAATTACACACTTTAGTACCGGCTTGTGTTACCAGCTGGTACTAACATGCGCGTCACTTTAGTACCGGTTGGTAACACTAGCCGGTACTAAAATGCGACTTTTAGTACCGCCTGGTGTTACCAGCCGGTACTAAAGTGGCTCCCGGGGCCTTTCAAGTTTAGAGCCAGTACTAAAATGGCTCCGAGCCACTTTAGTACAGGGTCTTTAGTGCCCGGTACTAAATGTTGAGGGACCAATGTGAGTTTTTCTAGTAGTGCACCTTCGGGTTAACCCTTTTACACGAAGCGAGGACGAAAGTGTAAGCAGGGTGCTATGTGTACGCGTGCACGCCTCTTGGAAGGGCTGTGCGGGGTGGCTTTGGAGGGCAGGGTGTTACAAATGGTATCAGAGCCGACCCTCGCGCTTGCGCGTATCGGTCAGTATGCGGGCATAGGGCGCATGGCGCGTGTGGCCCGGGTAGGGCATACGGCATGGACTATGGTGCCGGTGCTAGACGTACGGTCGTGCGCTAAGGGGAACGTTCCTGGACATTTGCCCGTGTGGGTGAGTTGTGCCGACGAGAACGTTGGGTTCTTTGAGGGGGGTGTATGTCACACCCGGCCCAGTTTGTATGGCCTAGTAGTAGCCCGTGAGTGCAGGATGCACGTGTTTAGTGCCACATTGCTAGTTTAGCAAGGGTGGAGGCAACTTATAAGCCCTTGTCTTCCAGCCATAGCACCTTTGGGTTAACACTTTTACACGAAGCGAGGACGAAAGTGTAAGCAGCGTGCTATGTGTACGCGTGCACGCCCCTTGGAAGGGCTGTGCGGGGCGGCTTTGGAGGGCAGGGTGTTACAAAGCATTGTGACGTGAACTTGATAGGAACCTATGTAATGTTGGTGGCTATGCATGTGAAACTAATCTAGGCTTGAATTGCTCATGTGAACCTTATGTGATGTTTGGACTTATCATTATTCATGCATTGTTCATGTTGGGATCTACCGGATGTATGCTAGATTTCTTAGTTGGATGCTTTGTTCATGTTGGGATCTACCAGAGTGCTCTTGTTTTTATGCTTGTTTCTGGAGAATGCTTGTCTTTATTCAATTATGGATTGCAAGGACCAATAATCACCATAATTTAACATTGAATAGTTACTAGACATTTTCTTTAAAATATTGCCATGAAAATAAGTCATGACTACCGATTCATTTCCAATCTTTGCTCTTCAAATAAACCATATTTGGTTGTTAAATATATTTAGGGGCATATATGTCTTTTTATGTCACACTTAGGGTGTGTTTGGTTGGGTTGTGGCTTTGAGAAAAGCTGTTGTGGGCTGTGGCTTTGAAAAAAGTTGCTTTGGCAAAACTGCTGTGTGATGGATGGAAGCTTGTTTGGTTGAGCTGTTGTGGCTTTTGGAGAAGTCCCTTCACTTCCAAGCGGTCCCCACATGTCATGCACACATGGAATTACTAGCAGACTGCAAAGACTTCAACAGTGAAATTGCATCCGCTTTGAAGTACTCTAGCAAGACGTAACTGTCCTCCGCAGTGAATTCCATCCAAATTGCACCCTTCCAATGCCTTAACCGGCTTTTGCTTCACCTGAGCATCTGATTCCCTTGCATATTTTTTTTCTAATTGAGTTGAGCAGCAGGGGTGATGGCCTTCAGGGACGGGTTCAGCTACGGTGACGCTTTTGCTCCTCGGTCAGATCCAGCGACACAAGGACCGACGGAGCACGCGTAGCTACTGGCGGTGTGCGCCATGCCTCGCCCGCCGGACCGCCTCAGCTGCTGCGCCTGGGACAGCTCCACGCTTCTCGCCCCGCACGGAGGGAGAGACCCCTGCGCGAGCCATGGCTCCCCGCACGGAACCGGATCCCCACGGCGTAGCGCGCGCTGGCTCGCTTGCCCGCAATCCCTGCTCGCCGGCGTGCGGCTCCGGCTAGCCCGCACATTGTCACACCCGGATTTTCACAAAACCCGAATGTGATATGTGTGTCCAGAAAGTCCACAGAACACATACAACGAACAAATATGATAAACAGAGTACAAGTGCTCGAAATAAAATAGTTTACATCAGAGTATAACATAATTATTTATTACAGCGAAAGTCTATAACTCTCAACTAAAACGGAGCCGCAGTCCACAGGGACTCTGACTGGGGGAGCGCAACTCAGAAGTACGGCAGGTCCTCAGGGAACTCAGCAGCACTCTCCTGATCAGCCCAATCTGCTTACCCATCCGGGATTTTGTTGAATATTGACAAGTGTAAGTAAACAAATACTTAGCAAGTATAGCACGGGTATGAAGGCTCAAAATAGGCTAGACACGGCTTAACTGCTTTAGCACTTTTAGTTGATTCATTTTAGCATTAACCAAGTTACTACAAGTGAATGAAACCCGGTTGTAACCCAATTAATAAGTATAAGTGACAAAAATCATAACTAAACATCATCTTCTAATCAAAAAGGATCCAGGGCGCTCGTGACCCTGAGCAAGGCTATCATGATAGATTATACACTCTGCAGAGGTTTCACCTTTTACCCACCAGTCGCGTAAAAGTTCAAAGGAACTTTGCACCCAACCACGCACATCAACACTTCCGAGGTGTGACGGCATAGGGACGCTACGAGGTTTTTCACAAGACACCCTAACAAGACAGTAACAGCTAGTTTAACAAGGCGGTGAGACCATAGGCACCGAGATCGACGTACGCCTACGGAGTTACTTGACCAAAACCAGAGCCATAATAGTTCTAGCGGTGGCGACATGCTCCTGGGTTGCTGCTTTGAGAACCGGACCTTACGGAGAGACACTAGAGCAAAGCACAGAGCACATGCTCTAGCTCCCTAAACCAAGTTGCTAAAAGCAAGTTTTATCATTAATGTTGAAGTGAGCCATTAAGTCAAAATTTACAGTTAAATAATGGTGACAGTAGTTGCGCATAGCAAAAATCTACCCATATGCATAAACCCAAGGTAATCAAAGGATAGGGATAAAGAAACTAGGTACAACCTTAATCGGACATCAAATTTAGATACATGCATATGAAAGTAAATGTATGTAAACAGGTGTATATAGGTAGCAAGCATTGTCCATGCTATAACTTGCCTTACTCGAAATGCTGCTGCTGCTGCGAGTCCTGCTCCGGAAAGTCCTCACCGAGCTCGAACTCCAAAGCTAACGGCTCACCGACTGGACACGAAGCACCATACAAGCATACACGCATACCAATACATGCAAACAAATAATATTCTATTAGAACAGTACACCAAACAGTAGAAATAGTACATAAAAAGGTTTTAGAAAAATATTCTACGCTTCACTACGAACACATGAGCGCGAAAATCACACTAATCAGAGCTAAAACGAAAAAACATATGGCTTTTCTAAGTTCTAGGGACCTGCTATCAATTTTAAAAAGGTTCCAGGGGCTTATTTTGAAGAAACCAGGGACCTATACATAATTTCATATAAAATAGAAGGGTTAACGCGCAAAAACACTTAAATAGGACAGCGGGTTCTATTTTATAAAAGGACAGGGGGTTTTTCTTAAAACTCAGGACCTATCTGGAATTATTTTCAACAGAGGGTGGACCGCGGATTAATTTTCAAATAGTGGAGGGGCTCTTCTGCAAAAGGACAGGCGCTGACCGGTAAGGCATTGTTTGACTCATGGTGGGGACGCACGGGGTTCGTTGGATTTGGATCCAACGGCCCAGATGTGGCCAGGAGAGGGAGGCGATCGCCGACGTCAGTGGGACGGCGGCGTCGCTCGTCCGGCGGCGGAAACTCGCCGTAGTTGCGCCTAACTCGAGCTAGAGGCCACAAATTAAGGCACGGTTTGACCCTACGGCCTCGGGGGAAGGTGGCGAGCTCACCTGAGATGATCGCGACGATGATGGGGCGACGGAGATGGCTGTCAGCGTGGGGTAGTAGCTCGTCGGCGCTGGAAAGACGGCGGCGAGCAATTAGGCTCGGATTCAAGGCAAAATAGGGAGCGGGACTGCGTGGATGGCTCAATTACCTCCCGGGGAGACTCTTGGGCATGTTCCCGATGAGCGAAGGGCGATGGCGGTGAGGATGGACAATGGCTGCCGAAGAGCGGCGGCGCGAGACGAGGGGGAGGGGCGTTGGGTGGTTTGGAGCTCGGGGTGAAGGCCGGGTGAGCTCCTTGGCCTCGATGCGAGGCTTAAATAGGGCTCAGGGGGTCCCTGGCGTGCGGTGCACGAGGATCGGCGGCCGGCGGTGATCCGGGGGGGTTCCATCGGGGAGGGGGTCTTGCCATGCGTGGAGCGGCCGAGAAAGGAAGGGGGTCGGGGAGGAAGCTTCGGCGAGGCTGCGGGATGGCTCGGCGGGGGCCCACGGCGCGGGAAGAGCGGCCCTGCCATCGCCGGCGCTCGGCGCCATTCGCGCGAGGAAGAAAGGAAGGGGGAAAAGGGAACCCTGACGTGTGGGGCCGGGCAGCAGTGAGAGAGGGAGAGGAGGGAAGGGGCGTTGCGGGCCGCAGGGAGGGGAAAAGGTGTTGGGCCGGGCGGCTGGCTGCTGGGCCGAGTCGGGGTTGGCCCAGGAGAAAAAGAGGGGGGCGTGCTGGGCCGGGAAAGAGGTGAGGAGGGGCTGGGCTGGCTCGGGAGGAAGAGTAGCGGGTGCGAAAGTGGACCGGGGGAAAAGCTTAGGGAGCAAAAGTGAACTCGGCTTGAATTAACTTTTCTAGGGCTCAAACAAATGCAAATGAAATTCGAATTTAAACAGAATTTAAATTCTAACTTAATTTGCCAACAACCAAAGCACAATGCAGCAGCATGAATGCAACAAAAATGTTTCTACAACTTATATTTGATTTTAATATTCATAAATATTTCATTTAACCTATATTGAATATGAACAATTAAAATAAAAGCCAATTAATTACTAAAAAAAATTAAATGGGCCATTTTTGGGTGTTACACACGTGCGGAGCTTTGCCTCGGGGGTCGTGGCCGGCGAGCTCTGCCTGGCCGCCGGAAATGGAGATGGAGTAGGAGAGAGAGTGCGTGGGAGAGGGAGAGGGGGTGCAAAAAAAAGGAAAGAACAAACCGGTATGTGTGTAATGGGTGGTAGGTGGGTAATTTCGTGACCCAAAAGTAGGTGAAAGCAGGGTCTGGGCTGCTTTCAAACTTGTACTAGACAAAAGCTGCTTTTGGCTGTGATTTTGGATGGCAGGCAACCCCTTTAGTTGAGCTTTTGGGTTTTGGGGACAAAAGCCACAGCCAAAAGCCGAACCAAAGGGGTCCTTAACAGCCAACATAACAGTAGTGCCAAGGAAGGAATGGACGAGAATTTTTGGCGTCAATATAGGGAGTCCAAGTTTATAGTGCTATACAAGGAATAAGATTTTCAAGCAATGCTATATAGTGAATTTTCTCAAAATAGAGGATCAAGTAGATGGCCTACTGGAGTGCAATTGTTTTGCTTGACCCTCTAAATTTGGGTTAGGGGTTCGTTTAGAGAGTCTGCTGGAGTTGCTCTAAGCAAGTTGAATTAAACGATAGCTTAGAATTGACGACGGACAACTGCAACAGAAGTTAATGAACAAGCATCATTCCCACAAATGCATATAGCATGTGTTTGGTTGCATGCACCACATGGTGCATGTATGTATGATATTAGATGCGTGGTTCAAACAATTTTTTTGAACCATATGATTCATCACTCTTAGTAGAAAATTATATTAAGTGGGATGGTTTCATCGTGTATCAGTTCACCCAACAAAAAAAATACCATCAAGATTGAACCATTCTATGCATGAATCACATGGTATATGCAACCAAATACACCACTAAACAGAGGAAGTGAATGAAACCACATAGCAATAGAATAACTTGGAGCAATAAGAGGTTGAACCAACGCAACACCGCTCCTTAACAGATTCCTACATGGCTTGTCATCCTCAAGACATTCACCAATAAGGTGAGAGGTTAAACGACGGAGCAAGCAACAATGTGAGTCTGGGTGAGCGTGAGGAAGGAGATGGGGCGCGAGCTTGAAGATGGTCCTGACATGCGGGGCCCACATGTCAGTGGCTGGAGTGAGGAGAATGGGATGGCTAACACAAGAAACACAAGGATAATTTGGTCATTTCCCATGCTTCATCCACGCTGGCACACGGGCGTGGCGTGCCACATCAACGAAAATGGCAAATATGAGACGGGTGCATTCTAAGAGTGGCAAATCTGTAGGCGCAATTCTAAATGTCCTATTTGAAGGAGTGGCTCGTGTAAATGTGGCAAATAGTTAAATATCCCTTGGATTGGCGATCGTAAGGAACTTATGTATTATTTCAGTATTGTTCATTGTTCGATCCAATAGTTGTTAAACATTAAGAAAATGGCGTAAAGGTATGGTCAACTTTTAAAAAAGTAATAAACCAATGATAATGCTAATAGCGTGGCTAGTTTGGCTTCAACAGACTAATGGTAGTGATAGTTAATAATAATATATAAATTTCTCTAGTTATTTTATATGTTTTCTCACAATGATAATCTACATGTAGCTCCTTTAAATTATTTTCATGGTTTCATTTTCAAAATTACACCAATGTTCCATATTTTTTGCTACGCCGTGAGCCAAACAACTTCCTGGCTAACAATTAAGATCTTAGTGCATGTATATATGGTTAGTGGTTGGATGCTATGAATTAGAACTATACTCAATATTCTCTAGCTCTTCTTTGGCCATATTCAGCTCGGCCTCCATATCCTATATATATACATTGTGAAAGATCACCTCGATATTTTTAAGCTAAATACTTTAAATTAATTATATATTTTTATTAATTATATATTTTTAGGAACTAAGTGTGAATTTGGTGCCTTATTGTTTAATTAAGATAATGGGTTGCTAAACGCAAGTACTATTTTTCATTAAGTTACCCTAACTTTTAATTTAAATTAATTACATCTTGCGTGAGTTCTTTATTTAGATATTTTCCCAATCTGCATGGAATGCTTTTCTTCCAAATTATATATTGAAATAATTATATTTTTATAGGCTATTTATTAAATTATTTTTCTTCCCAATCCGAATGGGGAAATTCAAATACTATTTTTCATGGATTTTATTCACAAGTTAGGCATTTCGATAGGCTCTTTATTTAGGTGTTTTTCTTCCTGATTGATATGGAACTCTAACAAGTAATTTTTTATGATTTATTATTTTCAAATAAGTTATATATTAATTAATGTATGTGACATGGACTTTTGGTCTAATTTAGTGGTTATATGATCATACAATCCTAAAATCTAATGGTGTTGGCTTTTCTCTCTCATTTTTTTTCAAATTAAACATGATAATTTCTAGCATTTGAGAATGCACATGATGGGTTTTTAATACTCCTCTAGAACTATAGACTATAGTATTAAGATAACATATTACATATGACTTTACTTCCAAAAATATCATAAACATCCAACTCACCATTGTTGATGGTCTACATCTATACTATAAGGATCCAGTAGAATTGAAAACGCTTCTCACCAACATAATTCCTACCCACCCCTCACGGAAGATCCACATGTTGGGTCCAACGGTGGAAACGACGTGCAAAGTTTCTCAAAAACGACGTTTCTAGAGAGTTTTTGCCGTTTTGGACATTACTTTTCTCACCATAAAATTTCTTTACCCACTCTGTATACCCACATATACGTGCATCCACACGGGCGTTGACTCTTCAAACCGTGATATTGTATCTCGAGTTCGTAACCAACACGGTCTCCGGTTAATTATCTGTTTTCTATTAAACGTGTCATGAGATAATTTTTTTAACAATAATATTGTTGTTTATCTCCGGAATTGGAGTAGGACCCATTTAGAAAAGAATAAAGAAACAAAGAAGACTCGTTACCAAATACTAAAGTGGTGCAATGATACCCACAGATTGAACTCGCCCAAAACCTTCAGTCCAAGGTCCAAACGAGTCGTGCGGCGGAGGCCACCCAACACGGGAACGCCACACCCGGCAACAACTTCTGGATCCATGGCACCGTGTGCTCGTGGAAAGCGCGCCGCGTCAGACTCGCGGCCTCGCCGGCGGCGCTCTACGGCTCGTCGCCGCTCCACTTGTGCCGGTATGCACGCATCCTGCTTCTCGTAATCAATCGCAAAGACTTCCTCCTCCTTGTGTATGCATCTGACTCGGATGGTTGGTTGGCCCACCGGTTGCGGCGGCGCGTAGGGACTGGGCGAACCTGACGTCCGGGCTGGTGGAGCTGATCACCGAGAGCGTCCTCTCCAACGACGTCGCTGACTACGTCCGCTTCCGCGCGGTGTGCACGGCATGGAGCGCGTGCTCGACGGACCCACGAGCGCAGGGCGTCGCCGACCGCCGGTTCCACCCTCGGCAATGGATCATGCTCCCGCACGCCTGCAGCCTCTGCCGCCGGCGGCGCTTCCTCAACGTCTCCACCGGCGAGTGCATCCACGCGCGCATCCCAGACCTGCACCGCCACTACCTCCTCGGCCCCACCGCCGAGGGCCTGCTCCTGCTGTGCCGGAAGGGCACCCCACGTTGTGCAGCTCCTCAACCCGCTGACGGGGCAGCTCACCGACCTCCCGTGTGCGCGAGCACGATGATAGCAGAGGGTCTAAGCAGGAGGACTACGGCCTGCAGACTAAGGCTCTTCTTCAAGCTGGGCAGCGCCGGCCTCGCCGACGACTCGACCATGGCGCTCCTTTACAACTACAGCGCCGTCGCCGTCGCCAATCCCGGCGATGAGCGGTGGACCCAGTTCACGCTCGCCATCACCTATAGAAAGATAAGGTCGTCAGTGTTGCCATTCTCCGGCCGCTTGTACTGCGTCACGCACAACCACAAGAGCATCTTGGTGGTGGAGACCTCGGGGAACCAGCAGGCGCGGCTGGTGCCGGTCGCCGATTACGAGCTGGAGGGAGATCATGAGCCTTCCGATTCCGACTGGAGGGAGATCAATACCCTGTGTATGAAGACGACGGGGGCCTGATTTTGGTCCATCGGAACACGATCACAGCGGGTGATCATCTCTATTCTTCTGACAAGTACACGACGTACCAAGCGAAATTGGACACGGGCAGCGTGGTGCGGATGCGTGGGCTGGGCGGACGGCACGTCCGGAGGTTGTCCGTACGCGTATTCCGGGCCGGACAGCCTCATGTGACTCCGTGAAAGTAACCTCCCGCGCCGCCCACAAGTACCAAATGAACAGCACCAAATATCGAACAATGCAAAGCGCACTACGCTTCACAGTTCCTGTGCGATGCCAGCCAACGGTTTCCAAAACCCACAAACTTAGGTGTAACTGTAAACGCCTCAGCACAAATTTACGGAGATACTATAAATCAGCTTCAGATTCTCCGCAAGTTACAAGTTGTTTGACATCAGCTCTGCCTGCTTTCCTAGCGCAGCAACAATGGAGTTGGATCCATGCAAAGCCGCCGCCGGCGGCACCATCGTCTCGCTGCTGGAGGACATCATCTTCGACGTTCTAACCAGGCAGCTGGCGAAGCAGCTCTGCCGGTTCCAGTGCATGTGCAACGGGTGGCGCGCCCTTATCTCCGACGAGGCCTTCGTCGCCGCGCCGCTCATCACCGGTGTGTTCAGACCCGGATGCTTCGTCAAGGAGTTCGAGTTGCAAGCGGTCGACAGTGGCGTTCACCCTCCCTCCTAAGGTAGCCGCCACGGTCCTCTGCCCTCCTGTCCCACGCTGACCCGGACACCAGCCGCACCCTTCTCGTTGCCAAAAATTTCCCTCACTCGACATCGCTCATTTGGCTGAGAGAAGCTAACGGAGGGGGGAAGTTCGTGAGATCTGTTTCGGATCACGCGTGCGCGCTCGGGAATCAGAGGGTTCCACAAATAGCTTTGTTGAATTTTAAGTTTTGCCTGGCCAATTCCGTTTTAACTTGCTTAAGCCTGTAAATTTGTTGAGCATGTTATGCATGTATTTTTTACTGCTGATTGGATTTGAGGGGTCTTGTTTCTATTTCTGTGAGGTTACTACCTCGAATAGGTTGTTTTTTAATTACTTAAAGCTTGATGGTAGGAAGAGTACTGCTACTTTTGTTCAGATTTCTGCACGTTGGTAGGAAAATACATATTCATGCGAGTACATAACCCTGGTCAAATGGACGTAACCTAACCCTGCGCCTTGACTTTCTTTTCCCACGCACATCCAACTGGCATATGTGTCTCTGATCTCCGCGTGCGACGGGTCGATCCTGCCGGAGGACACGCCCTTCTTCACCGGTGAGAAGACGGCCTCGACCAACGCCAACTCCGTCCGCGGCTTTGACGTCATCGGCCGCTATCAACGCCGCCTACTATAGGGGCAACGTCGTCTCTTGCGCCGACATCGTCGCCGTCGCGGCATGTGACTCCGTCGTAGCGGTCCGTTCTCTCCCCTCCTAGCTCCATTAAATGTAGCTAATAATATAGTTAGTTGTGCATGCATCCGTCATTAATTATCCTTTACATGCATGCAGCTGGGAGGCCCATCGTACGACGTGCCGCGCTGCGAGTTTGCGACGCGCGCACATCGAGCCAGGCGGCAGCGAACAACAGCATCCCGGCGCCAACATTCAACCTCGACAGCCTCGCCCGAGTGCTCAAAGGTCCGGTCATCACTGCAGATGACATTATGCTTCCGCGCACTCAACTCGGCACTGCCAGATTGCCAACCAAACAACACTTCCACAAGCTTTGCTCACCGCGCTTCAAAAGCCGCCTACACGGATGCTGCCACTGGTCAAGACGGGGGCGGCACCAGCAGTGATGGGAAGCAGCAATGCAGCATGGAAAAAGGAGGATGTGCACTAGCTGAGGATTCTGGACAATTGCTATATGTAGTACAGGCTCTTGAATGTCCGGGCAGAAGTGATGGCGATGGCAAAGAGTGCAGTAGCTGAGGTGATGAATGTTTAAGTTGTAGCCCGGCCTTTTGTCACCACTATTTTTTTGGATTGGATGATTGTTGTCTTCTTAGTTTTTGATTATATTTTTTATCAGTTTACGAGGCAAACCGATATTGTAGATCTCCGCCATGAAACTACGGCAGATCGATTAGTTTTATCGAAGTTACTGTATTTACATACCTAGGACTTGTAAATGCATGGAATCATTAGAAAATTAGTGCGGTGTAGTTTTCTTGGGCAGTGAAACTGTGAAAGTAGATTATATTATATGTATTTGTAATTTTAATGTTTACGCTTTACACCATGTTGTCTATCTTATTATTTTTTCTACCGTTAGAGACATCACTAAGGATGTTAGATTCGTTTCTAACCAATGTGGTATTTTTGTCAATGCTTGAAGTTGATGGATTTGAAGATATTACACAAAAAAGATAAATTTAAATTATTTTGACCTCAGTTTACTCTTTACCAAGTTATCGGTTAATTTATCACAAAATGGATTAAGCTCACCCTCAAATTAATTCTTATTTACTATATTTTCTAATACACGCGCGTGCACTCTACTAGTAATTTCTTAAGATCCAGCCTTTGGCGCTAAGTTGAAATGTTGTTTGTTCGTTTTTTACTCATACAATATATAAATCAATTTTTTGATGCAGTTATATATATTATAATATGGTGATTCCTAGAAAATATTGACTTGTTTCTTATGTATATTTCCATTTGTTGCTCAGTTTTTCCCCCTAAGATTCAGAAAATATCTAAACAGAAAATATAATTGCATGATTGCAACTAGGTTTGAAAATATAAGATTCAGAAAATATCTAAACAGAGTCCTGGTGCTGTTGTAGCAAGGACTGTTGACCAGAATGTTGTGTTGGAATTTTCATCTGCCACGAGAGTGATGCACAACAACCAAGACATTTGCTTGCCTACCTCGGTTCTCATGTCCGCCTGGTAGCCACATTGTTTTTTCCTTTTCTTATAACGGATAGGTACGGGTGGTTGTCTTTCAATTTTATGGAAAGTTTGTATTCCTCATAGAATTCACATAATTTAGATAGTCGTAGGATCGTAGATGTGATGATAAAGTAACAGAAAATAAATAAAGAGTTGTGTCTCCTTTTACATGTATGTTCCTTATCTTTTACAACAATTTTAATACGTTTACTCGTATTCAATATGGACTTGTTATGCTATTGTAGACCATTGGACTGTCAATAATAAAATCAACGGCATATATTCCTTTTTAGGTTTATGTGTTAATTTATATCCCCTCTTGACAAATGTGGTGTCTCTTTTTAACATTTCCTTAATAAAATAATAAATTGATATTAAAAATATTAACCCAAACTATCCCTAATATCTACTTCTGAAAAAACTATCCATTCTACACTATGAAAAGATTGAACCCCAAAATACTTGATTTTGAATTACCCACAACTGTCATTTAGAAAATTTTAGTTCATAGTACTTCCAATATTAGGTTCTAAATGATCACGTATACTTTTGGGCCTTATCTCTTATGTTGACTCCAATGGGTTTTTTGTGCAGAATGCAATGCAAAGGGGTTGGTATTCCACCAAGACATTTGTCTTTATCCTTATGTGCTTTTCTTCCTAGTTGTTACCAATTTGGTAGGCTTCTCTCCATTTTGCATCAAATTAAGTATTACTAACTGGACTCACGAGATGCCCTAGAAAAAAAATTGTTTCTAGAAAATCAGAAACATATCACCCTTAGTCCGATAATTTAATAATCATTGATAATAATAGTCATTGCATGTATTATATTTCCTAAAGAATTTCCCACATCTACCATTATGAAAATAACCCAAATTAACCATCTATATCTATATCTAAATTACCCAACTCTATAGTTATGAAAATATTTGAAAGTAATCTGTTACTCTTCATATAAATTAGCCACCTATGCATTGTAAAAATAATCTAAAGTAACCCCCTAATTTTTCATCTAAATTAACCAACATATGTCATTATTCAAAATAACCTAAATTAACCTCTAAATCTGCAAGTAATAAATTACCTGCATACGTCATTATAAACGAAAACTAAAAATACACCAAAATTTAATTCTTATTACCTATTTATGCCATTGTTAACATAAAACTTTCTTTTTTTGAGAAACAACATAAAACATTATAAAACCTTCTAAATTACTCACACCTACGGTTTCTCGTTTTCTTGCTACGTTTTCCTTTTTATTGCAGCTATGCTTTATTTCGTACTTGTGGTTCATGACTATATTGAATATACCATAGATGTGACTCTGTATCATGTTGTACGATGTCAAGAAGACTCCCCACTGACAGGCCATTTAGTTAATGCTTATTTACTTTCAGTAAGCACAGGGGTCATCGTCCAGATGTCCTACACCGTACATTACGAGGTTTTATACTATTCTTTCCATGCTTAACGCATCTGCTATATATGTACATCGAACTAGTACCCAACAATGAGCAACCATAACCCTGCTAGCTACTGCTACTTAGCTTAGCCTACACTGGCAAGCTAGAGATGGGAGTGTACAAGCCGCTGGATCCCCGCAACCAGAAGCCGTCGAGCAAAAATCCTGGCTGTTTCCTGTCCAAACCCGTCTGCGCTTGGCTCGTCTGCGGCTTCCTCTCCTTGGCTCTCCTCCACCTCCTTTGCTGCTCTCCCGCCGCCACTAAACAAGCAGTGTTCTCTCCTCTGCGCCAGTACATCAACAACACCTACTCCTTCGTCTCATCAGTGTAAGTGATAAACGTTAAAGTGGTCAGTAGCCTCTTTGATCGTTTGCATGCTTGACACACATGTCTCATGAGAGGTTGGTTCTTTGCAGGCCGGGAGAAGGGATCAAGAGCTGCAACTACTCCGAGGGGAGGTGGGTGCGGGCGCCTGGCCACGCGCGGCGGTACAACGCCACCGAGTGCAACGTCAAGGAGAGGCAGAACTGCATCCGCAACGGCCGACCCGACACGGGCTACCTCGACTGGCGGTGGCAGCCGGCGGGGTGCCCCCTGCCGGCGTTCGACGCCAGGGCGTTCCTCTCGGCGGTGCGCGGCAAGCATGTGGCCTTCATCGGCGACTCCATGTCCCGGAACCAGGCCCAGTCCCTCATATGCCTCCTCAGCGCCGCGTTCCCCTACCGCCTCCTGTACCGGGACGTCGGCCAGCAGAAGCACAACTTCTGGAGCTACGCCTTCCCGTCGTACGACGTGAAGGTGTCCTACTACTGGGCCCCGTTCCTCGTCAGGGGCAAAGGCAAGCCGGAGGACGACGGCATCAAAGAGAACCACGTGCACCTCGACGCGCCCGGCGACCGGTGGGCGGCGGACGCCGACACGATCGACGTGGCTGTGCTCGCCGCCGGCGACTGGCTGCTGAACGGGGCAATCTACTACAACAACAGCGTGGTGATCGGCGCGCACAACGCGCCGCCGGAGCTCAACTACACCAGGATCGGCTACGCGTGGCCGCTCCACATGGCGTACCGGACGGCGGTGCAGCGGCTGAGCTCCGGCGGCCGGCCGCGAACCGTGGTGCTCGCGACGTTCTCTCCGTCGCACTTCGAGGGCAGGCCGATCGACAGCCCCACGGCGTGCACGAAGATGGAGCCGTACAGGGAGGGGGAGAGGGAGCTGGAGTGGATCTTCAAGGAGGTGAGGGACGTTGTCTACGACGAGGCGGAGCTCGCCAGGGCGAGGGCTGGCGGTGACGGCGGCGCGACGAGGATCGAGGTGCTGGACGTGACGAAGCTGGCGTCGATGCGGCCGGACGGGCACCCCAGCGTGTACATGAACCGCAACCCGTTCGAGCACGGCGTGCCGGAGAAGATGCTTACTGACTGCCTCCATTTCTGCCTGCCTGGTCCGGTAGACACGTTTAACGAGATACTTGTTCAGGTCCTGAAGAAGAGGCGGTGAAATCACCGAGAGTCCGTGCCTTAGGTCGATGCAACTTCGTGTTCCATGGCATAGAGATCGTCGTGGATGCTTGAGTCCATCTTGATGGCCCCGTTTAGATCGTGCGGCTATAAGTTACCCCTGTTTTTTTCTCTCTCTCAATACTTGTTGGATATTAAACAAAGCTCTCGAGGCGATGAGCGCTAAATTTTGCCATTACGAGATCGTTTTTAATGATACAAACAACGTTCTTTGCACGTATCTAGGTGCAAAATGCTCGAGATATGAGTTGACTGTTGAATGGTGATTTGGAGACTGACAAGTTGAGAATCATGGGAGACTTAATTAGCTCCACGGGACGGTGGAGAGATCATGGATCTCAATTCTTCTGAATATACATTCTGTTTGCGCGTAGGCGTAGATCTCCACGAAATCTCACATCGGTCAACTAGCATTTAATTTGGAGATAGATTTGAGCGAAAAATGGAGGTTCTAGACTCGGAATCTTGGCACGGCGTCATTTTGACCTGGGACGTAGTTTAAAATGTAAATGAGACAATTACCACCTGAGGCACATGTTAACCTACGATGTCATTCAATTCTGATTAGCTCTGTGCATGGCACCGAAGTTCTGAATTGCTACTGAAACCACGTGAAGGACATGCTGCTCACCCGCGCCTGAAATAAAATAGAATTTCCATGAGGCGACTAATATCAACTATTGATCTCGTCAGACGGTTGTTTTCCTTTTTAGCTTCAAGGTCAGCCCCTATTGTTTTTTTCTCCACAACCATGCGTCCATGCGGTCACACCACTTGACTACTTCTATACTGAGGCCAAAATTTGAGCATTGCCTGAAACAACTCTTCTAGTGCATGCGATTTAGAAGGTGTGGAATACAATTGGAGGTTTCTTTTACAATGGGGACGCTCTATGTTATATATATTCGAGTGTTTCATTCATTATATTCCTCACATCCAATTTTTTCATCTTCCTTCTCTTGTCAATATAGGGTTTGCATGCCTACTCCGCCTTCGTCTCATGAGGTTAAGCTTGAGGGTTTGGACTCCAGCGAGCTTCTCTCCATTGTTGGGCTTAGAGGGAAGGCCCAGGACAGAAGGCTAGGGCTGGTAGCAGTAGTGCCACTGATGGGGCAGTGAAGAAGGCTGGTTGAGTATGGTAGGGGTGGGGACACCATCGATCGATGGGTTAGAGAGAGAGATAGAGAGAGACGGTGTCGGAAGCGGCTGGAGATGAGAGGTACGAGGGTGGAACGGGGGTGAGGGTTGTTGAGAGACAAGCTCGAATAGAAGAAGCTTCTTCGGTAAAGGAAGGATGCTAGAGAAGAAGAAGGTACATCTATCATTGGATCCAGGCCTAGCCATCAAAAAATATTAAGTGTAGAGGAGGAGAAAATACTAAAAGTGCAATATAGACAACCTATTTACAATTATAAAGAAACAATATTGCTCACGCCTCTAATAACATTGTGTTAAGATGTAAACCGTCCCTGAACCAAATTTGACAATGGCGGCACAAAACCATTCAATGGGACTAGCCTTAGTAGGCTAGGTGATGTCATGTTGATGTGCTTTAGTTTGGTTAACTAGCTGGTTTTGAGCAATAACGAATTCATATATTTATTTGAGGTGGTGTTGCAGCCCTAGTAGCAGTGCCTGAACTGATTTGGCCCGCAAGCAGTGCAATCGCCTATGATGGTAAAACATATTAGAGGAATTTTCTTATTTGGCACCATAATATAACTCAATTCCTCTCTCCGAGTGATTTTTTTGTGTGTTACTTATGTAAACCAAATTCAATTTCCATTTCTTATTTGACATTTTCGTCAACTCCTTGAGTTAACTCGGGCAAAATGACCTCAAAATCACTTCCAAAATTCATAAAACTTTTCCTTGTGATATAACAAATGGAGATGAACCTATTTTATTTAGAAACACACATGTATCTTTATATTTTTAAAAATAAAATTCACCATATCAGGATACTTTTGGAACTTACCCGAATTTTTATGGAACCACAATAATATCAAAAAATTATGGGGAGATAACTAATATTTACTTACAAGATTATTTCCCACCTTATTACGTGGAGAGTTATGAAGTTCTTCCTCATTTATTAAATTTCCTGTTCTTCATCATTCTCTTTGTAAGTTATGGTAGAAAATAGTTTTATAAATTAATACATCCAGTGTGATGGGCATTATTTTTCCCATAATTTTTAAAAGTATTCTAATGCTATAAAAATTAGATATATTTCAATATTAGTGTATTTTGGTGAATTTTAGTTAAAAAACCATAAATGCACATGTGCGTTTAAAGAAATTTTGGCCCATCTTCATTTCTTTCATCACTAGAAAATGCTTAATGATTTTTTGGGGTGATTTGGAGGTTGTTTCGGCCAGCTTAACAGATAGACGGATGAAAATATCAAATAAGTAATGAATGTTAGAACTTGGTGTCACATAAGGGAAGAAAAATTTTAGGACCAAGAAAAAAATTATCTGGTAGTGTCAAATAAGAAATTGTCTCAACAATCTAACCAAACTTCGAGTCAATCCTAAGCCATGTGTGCCTCTGTACAAGAGTTTGTCCAATATTGCACAATACAGACTGATTTTAACGGATTTCTTTTTTGTCTTCTCTTTTCTATATCTTCCCTCTTGTCTCTTATTTATTGTCCTATGAGTTTCTACACTTGTGCTGCTCAATCTCACTCCTTCTACTGAACCCAGACGAGACGGAATACTTGGGTTTTGCACATATCCTATTCACACTGACGTGTCACACCCAGATTTTCACAAAAACCCGAATGCGGTCATATGTGTGCCCAGGAAGTCATAATACACATATAGCGAATAAATATGATAAACAGAGAACATATGCTTGCATAAATTCTTCATTAAATAAATGTTTACATCAGAGTGCTTCATAAATGATCTAAGCAATAACAGCGGAAGACTAGTAAACTCTCAACTAATGGAGCCGCAATCCACAGGGACTCTGACTGGAAGACCACAGCTCAGTAGTACGGTAAATCTTCGGAAAACTCAGTAGTAGACTCATGCCCAGCCCAATCTGTTTACCCATCCAGGATTTTGTTGAATAAAATGACAAGTGTAAGTAAACAATTACTTAGCAAGTATAGCACGGGTATGAAGGCTCAAAATAGGCTAGACACGGCTTAACTGCATTAGCATTTTTAGTTGGTTCATTTTAACATTAACCAATTTACTACAAGTGAATGAAACCCGGTTGTAACCTAATTAATAAAGTATAAGTGACATTAAACATAAATAAACATCATCTTCTAATAAAAAGGATCCAGGCCGCTCATGACCCTGAGCAAGGCTATCATGATAGATTTTACACTCTGCAGAGGTTTCGCCCTTTACCCACCAGTCACGTAAAAGTTCAAAGAACTTTGCACCCAACCACGCGGAGGTGGATCAGACCTCACAAATCACACTACCAAGGTGTGACCGCATAGAGACGCTACGAGGTTTTTCACAAGACACCCTAACAAGACAGTGGCCGATTATGGTACAATACAGGCAGCATGGCCCAGGCACCGAGATTGACATACGCCTACGGAGTCACACCATAGGGGGGTCAATGGCATCCAGAGCGCGGGCATCACACCCAACAATGCGCAATGGGACTGTGCCTCACGGGGGCATAGCCGACTGATCATCCGTCCTTGGTGGATCAAGACACACTCTCACCCATGTTTTCCATAACGCCGTCGGCCACTCCGGTAACCACTGGCAAGCTAGAGACGTACAAGTTACTTGACCAAGACCAGAGCCATAATAGTTCTAGCGGAGGCGACAGGCTCCTCGGTTGCCGCTTTAAGAACCGGACCTTAGGGAGAGACACTGGAGCAAAGCACACAGCACATACCCCAGTTCCCTAAACCATGTTGCTAAAAAGAAAGTTTTATCATTAATATTGAAGTGAACCATTAAGTCAAAATTAACAGTTAAATAATGGTGACGGTAGCTGCGCATAGCAAAATCTACCCATATGCATAAACCCAAGGTAATCAAAGGATAGGAGTAAACAAACTAGGTACAACATTAATAGGACATCAATTTAGACACATGCATATGAAAGTAAATGTATATAAAAAGTGTGTTTAGGTAGCAAGGATTGTCCGTGCTATAACTTGCCTTCCTCGAAGGGCGGCTGCTGCTGCTGCTATGGGTCCTGCTCCGGAAAGTCCTCACCGAACTCGAAGTCCAACGCGAAAGGCTCACCGACTGGACGCGAAACACCACACAAACATCCACGCAAGCCAATACATGCAAACAAATAATATTCTATTAGAACAGTACACCAAACAGTAGAAACAATACATAAAAAGGTTCTAGAAATATTCCACGCTTCACTACGAACACATGAGCGCAAAAATCACACTAATCGGAGCTAAAACGAAAACGATATGGGTTTTCTAAGTTCTAGGGACCTGGTGGCAAGTTTTAAAAGTTTCCAGGGGCTTATTTGTGAAAAACCGAGGGCCTAAACATAATTTCATATAAAAACAGAAGGGCCTACGCGTGAAATTAACCTAAAAGGACGGCGGGTACTAATTTTAAAAGGAGCAGGGGTGTTTTTGCAAAATTCAGGACCTAGTTGTAATTATTTTTGAACTTGGCTGGACTGCGGATTGAATACCAGAAAGTAGGAGGGCTCTTTAGCAAAAGGGCACCTGCTAACCGTTATGGACTTGGTTGACCTGGGGCTGGTTTAGATTTGGATCGTTGATTTTGGATCGTAGGGTTTGGATCGAAACGGAGAAAGCTGTCGGCCGGCGGCAGTGGAGAACGGCGGCACCGCCCGCGCTTGCGATGGCTTCTCGCCGGAGCAAAGCCGTTGTGGCGCTAGGGGCCACCAAACGCTGCGCGGGTTGGCTCTACAGGACCTGGGGAGCATGGCAAACAAGGCTGGCTAGATCAGGACGAGGGGAGAGCGGCGCAGCGGCCGGACGACGGTGGTCAGTGGTGGTGGCTCTCCGGCGAGGGCGAACGCGCGCTGTAGTGCTCAAGAGCGGAAGTGGGGAGGCTTGGGGGCTTCCTTACCTTCGCCTGAAGGTCCTGGAAGGGCCGAGTTGGAAGGAACGGCGTCGGAGCGGCCGGTCGACGGCGGCGCGACGAGGTCGGGGAAGAGCACGGCGGCGCTCGACGAGGAGAGGGAGGCTAGGGAGCTAGAGGCCGAGGGGGGGCTTGGTGAGGGTTGGGGACCTCCAGGGCTTCGTTTAAATAGGGCGCAGGGGTCCCTTGGCGTGCGTGCTACGTCGAGTTGCGGCGGCGGCGGATCCCGCACTTCCATGTGGAGGAGCACCTTCCAAAAGGGGAGGCGCGGCGCAAAAGGAAGGGGAAGTAGTGGGGGAAGCTCGACGAAGCTTCGTCGATGGTCCACGGCAGCGCGGGGATTGGCGAAGGGCCAAGCCGAGCGGCGCAATTCGCGCCGGAGGGGGAGGAGGCGTCGGGCGGGAGGAAATGGAGAGAGCTGACAGGTGGCCCACGGCTGTCGGCGAGTAGGAGAGAGAGAGGAGGAAGGCGGGTGTTAGGCCGGCGCGGGGGAAGCGGTGGGCTGACAACGGGGGAGGTGTGCTGGTGGGCCGGGGCGAGGGGGAAGGGGGGCTGGGCCGGCTGGGGAGGAAGTTGAGGGAGCGCAAGTGAGCCACAGAAAGAGTTGAAGGGGGAAAAGCGGACTCGGCTGAATTAAACTTTTCTAGGTCTCCAAACAAGGTGATTCAAATTTGAATTTAAATAAATTTAAATTCTTGTTTGAATCACAAGCAATACAAAAATTAAATGCAGCAGCATGAATGCAACAAAAATGTTTCTACACTTATATTAAATTTTAATATTCTTAAATAATTTATTTAACCTATATAAAATATAAACAATTAAAATAAAAGCCAATAAATTACTAAAAATTTTAAATATGCTATTTTTGAGTGTTACATGAGGATGCAGCTCCACACCATCCATCGCAATGGCAATCAATTGCTCGCATGAATCGGGCAGTGTTGGGCTCTTCAGAATATATATTAGTTTCTTGACACGTTGGGCTCTTCACAATAATTCTCGGTTCTACTCTACCTGCTGATCGAAGGAGCCCCCAAAGAGAAGGCGCCCTCAAAGTATGCTATTGTGCTACTGAGTACCATCACTACAGTACGGACTGTTCCCTACTTCCTCTTGGACCTTGGTCCTCTAAAACATTGGGTATTTTAACCCAGAACCGAGGTCATCCATGTACTTAACCTTGGTTACCTAAAATTAATCTTACCGAGGTCAACTATTCTAGCAGCTATAACCCCTTCCAATCTAAGCATCCATAGCCATTGACCATTGTAGCTAGCTCGCGATGGCTGCGTTCCAGCCACTGCATTCCCTCAGCACCACCGCCTGGCTCGCCTGCGGCTTCCTCTCCCTGGCTCTCCTTCACCTCCTCTGCTGCTCTCCTCACGTCACTCATGATGTGGTGTTCACTCCACTTCTCCAATACGTCAACACCACCTACTCCTACTTCTCATCATCAGGGTACGAAAATGTCAGGCGCTTAAACCTTCACGATCAGTATACATTTGCACCTACTGAATTTTTGCTGCATTGCAGAGGAGGGCAGAGCTGCGACTACTCGGAGGGGCGATGGGTATGGGCGCCGGGCCACGCGCGGCGGTACAACGGCACAGCGTGCGGCGTGAAGGAGGGCCAGGACTGCCTCCGCAACGGGAGGCCGGACACGGGCTACCTCGACTGGCGGTGGCAGCCGGCGGGGTGCCGCCTGCCGGCGTTCGACGCCGCGGCGTTCCTCTCGGCGGTGCGCGGCAAGCACGTGGCGTTCGTCGGCGACTCCATGGCGCGGAACCAGTTCGAGTCCCTGGTCTGCCTCCTCGCCGCGGCGTTCCCGCGCCGGATCGTGTACCGGGACCCCGAGTCGCACAGGCGCCAGTTCATGCGCTTCGCGTTCCCGACGCACGACGTCACGGTGTCCGTGTACTGGGCGCCGTACCTCGCCAGGTCCGCCGGCAAGTCCGAGAACTACAGCATGCCATACAACCTGGTGTACCTCGACGCGCCCGCCGACCGGTGGGCGGCAGACGCCGACACGATGGACGTGGTGGTGCTCGCCGCGGGCCACTGGCTGTTGAACTCGGCCGTCTACCACAACGGGAGCGAGGTGATCGGCGTCCACGCCCACCCGGAGCTCAACCACACCGACATCGGCTACGCGTCGCCGTTCAGGCAGGCGTACCGGGTGGCGGTGGAGCGGTTGAGCTCCGGCCGGCCACGGACCGTGGTGCTGGCCACGTTCTCGCCGACTCACTTCGAGAACAACCGGATGGACGACCCCACAGCGTGCGCGAAGAAGGCGCCGTACAAGGATGGGGAGAAGGAGCTGAACGGATTGGAGAAGGAGCTTAGGAGCATCGTCATCGAGGAGGCAGCTCGGAGGAACGGTAGCAGCGGCGCCGTGAGGTTCGAGGTGCTGGACGTGACGAAGTTGGCAGCGATGCGGCCGGACGGGCACCCCGGCCCTTACATGAACCGCGACCCGTTCGCGCACGGTGTCAAGGAGAAGATGCAGACTGACTGCCTGCATTTCTGCCTGCCCGGACCGGTCGACACGTTCAACGAGATATTGCTGCAGATTCTGACGAAGAGGCAGTGAAATTATAGTGAGGGTGGTGTGGCACGCTTTTGCGTTTTGCCTTGTCGATGCATGCAATGTATCCATGTAGGTTGCAGTTGCACGATTTTGAATGTATGAATACTAATTATCGTTGCCTTTTTTGTGTCAAAAGGCGTATAAGACAATCTAACTAATCCAGTTGGAGTCCCATTCGATGGTGGTGGTACACTGGTACTCATCATGCATGTTATCAAAAGATGTTCCAAAACATTATCTCTGTGAGTGCCTCAACTCTCTAAGCAAAGTTGCTTTTAAATATATGACATTTAGTTTATCCTAAATGTTATATATTTAAAACTCACAGCTGAAGAATAAGTGAAATGATATTTCTCCATATTGCTCTTGCCACAAGTTACAGTTGTGACCATGTCCAACTTTATAATATTTTCATTGGAGAACATTTCTCATACCAACAGAAGCTAATTACAAATCTTTACCTTCATTTTGCACTTCCTTTCCATAGGCATTTAAAGGAAATCAATGGCGGCATATGATTTTTGAAGATGAAGAAATAGAATTTCTAGGAGGTATATACATTCATGTTCCCCAAATATACACCAACGAATATTCTTCTAACCTTCTTGAATGTTTTCAGCACGAGTAGAAAACATTTCAGTGCTTCACATTCCTAATAATATTAATGTTTAGATCAGGGGAAGGGGTAAAAGGGTGCTTTAATCCCTTCAATACTAATTTAGCCACTGATCTAGAAGCATCTCTTGTATTGATCAGCATAGTGCATAATATCTTGCCACCAAAATGAACTTTCTTTTATGGGCATGTGGTATCATCTTCCCGTGATAGTAAAAATCATATATGAGTGTTACTCAATGGATATCATGCTTGGTATATAAATTATAAAGGTGTTTTTATCAGAAGACCAACATTTTTGTAGTATGAGATTGATAACTAAAGCCTCCCTTTATCTTTTGGTATCTAAACATACTTCTACTTAGTTATGATTCTTCTTTTGCATTATTGTAATTTGCTTGCCAAAACATATGTTTTCTTACCCTGTTCACAAACTCAATGACAAATACTA
Source organism: Echinochloa phyllopogon (assembly GCA_033239725.1). Classification (NCBI taxonomy): domain Eukaryota; kingdom Viridiplantae; phylum Streptophyta; class Magnoliopsida; order Poales; family Poaceae; genus Echinochloa; species Echinochloa phyllopogon. The sequence continues at coordinate 9,390,721 of BTCW01000013.1, read as the reverse complement.
GAAATTGAAAATGTCATATGAAGCAAGACAATAGAGATGGAAAAATGAGCTCACTAATGGTATAATACTATAATATCACCATAAGTAAATAATAAAAGAGGATATCACAATGAGTCTCTTTTCTTTTTTGTTGACAAGAAGTGCATACTACGAGTGTCTTATTGTCCCAATTGGAGATTCTTGGTCTTGTTGTCCCCATTGGGGATTAAAGATAATAGAAAAGATATTACCCAAGATGCACCAAAATGTTCATAGTAGGAGTGCCTTCGTTTCTTCTTAAACCACACATAGGATTTATGAGCCCATTGATTGAGTAAAACCTTCCAAATTTTTTTGTATGAATAAAAAGTTCTTTAAATGTGATCTTATGATAACTAATATAACATACATGTTCAGTACATTCAACATTTGTGTTGGTAGCAAACCTTCCTAAAGAAGATCCAAACAAGTCACTTCTGTACAAACCAAAAAATCTGAACTTACACCATCTCCCATTAAGCCTATAGTATAATCAAGATTTCCCTATCATACAATATGAAGATGACACTAAAATGTCTATAACACTCATTTACTCTATCCATAGGCCTAAAAGTCATTTATTCTAAATTCATGATTGTACCCATTAACATGGATGATTCAAGACACTTCATTGAAACTTTAACTTTAACTTATTTAGGTGTACTTCTTGTTCTCACAAAACCAAAATTGAAGAGTTTTTGCATTTTGTCAAGTATGATTTAAAGGAGCATGCAAAACATATCAGTGTAAAATTGGGAGAAGGTGGTTGCCTAAATTCGGCAGCGGCACGATGCATGTTAATATAGGGTGAACACGCCAAAAAGATTACAGTGATCAGGTGGCTGAGATCTCAGTTAGTTGGGTGCAACTTGGTAAACACGAAAACTCCCATCTGTATTGTATTTCTAAACCAGGCTGTCCAACTACCAAGACTCTTTGTTACATGCAATCCTAGCGAAGCTATCCGAGCCCAACAAGATTGTACTCGGTTAGAAGAGATAATAACTATTTCTTACATCATCCCTCAATCTAAACTTCTCTTTTTCTTGAGATTTAGATTGCTCTTGAATTCTTCAAGCTTATTACTCGACAAGTCTTTAGTAAAACCATCTTCTAAGTGATCTCGAGAAGGAACTAACCTTACCTCCAATTGTTTATTAGATACACGCTCTCTAACAAAGGTAATTGATGACTCTTAGCCATTTGACATAAATCACAAACCGACTCAGACACGTGGAAGAATATTAGACCTAAGCACATGCTCAACTATAGGAAGAGCTGGATGACCTAATCTACTATGCCACTTTACAGTGGATGGTTTATTGACTCCATAGACTTGTTTCGTAACACCTCCTTCTAAAGATTGTCATGCTAAGGGATGTAAGCCACCTTTGCATCTAACTTGATGTAGTATTTTCTTCATTTCCTGATCCTTGATAAGAAAGAATTTTATGTGAAATTCAAGAAAAGCATTGGTATCAGAATGTAGGCGATGAACACACACAAGGTTCTTGTGAGCACTAGGAATGTGGAGAATCTTTTTCAAATGTAAATCCCTACTAAGGTTATGTAAAGTTGAATGACCAATATTATTGATGCTCATACCTGAACCATTGGCGGTCTAAACTTGATCATGCCCATTATACTTGTCCTGGACGATCAACTTGTCTAGCTCGCTTGTGATGTGGTCAGTTGCACCATGATCTGCATACCAACTGGTGTCATAGCCATAGCCAACAGATGTAGCCCAATAGTCTTGGTATTCTATTGCTCATCCTCTTCATACATGTACCAGCACTTTGAGGCTTCATGCCCCACTTTCTTGCAGATCTGAAAGGTGGGTTTGCCACCTTGTCCTCCTTGCATCTGCTGATTTCCATTGGTTCATCCACGACCTCGGTTATTACCGTGACCACAGAAGCCTCCTTATCCTCGACCTGCTGCATTGGCTGACGATTGATATTGGCCACCTTCATGGTACATATCCAACCATATCTCATAGGACATCAAATTGGAGTAGTGATCAGGCAGTGGGATTGGCTCCACACGGCCAAGCATTGAAGATACAAATGCATTGTATTCAAAATCAAGGCCATTAAGAATATGTGTAGTTATCTCACCATCATTGATGATTATACCTAATTCAACAAGTTCATCCTTGATGGTGACCACCTTGGTGAAGTAGTTTGCCGTGGTCATGTTATCCTTCTTGAGGGTAGAGAGCTGCATGCATAGATTTGTTACATGCGCCCTAGAGTTTGCTGCAAACATTTTGTGCACTGCCTTCCACGCTGCTAGTGAAGATGTTTCTGACATCACCTGCGCCATCACTTCTCTGGTGATGGAGTTGAGCAGGTAACTCATCAGCTCCTAATCTTTGGCCACCCATGAATCATAGTCGGGATTATGCACAACTTGCTTGGTGCCGTCTGCCTTGGCCACCTCATTGATCTTAGGTGGCGCCACCATGGTTCCATCAAAGAACCCGGAGAGCTGTGGACCGTGCACAGCTGGCAGGAATTGGGCTTTCCACAGGATAAATTTCTCACCGGTGAGCTTATCTGACATAGGAGGGCCAAGTTGGGGCATAGATGAGGAGGAAGATGCCATAGCTTCTCCTTAAAGGATAGTATATGTGTTTGTGGAAGAATGAGCTCTGATGGCATGTAAAATTGGGAGAACGTGGTTGCCTAACCTTAGCAGAGCCACACCAAAAAACATTAGAGAGAATTCCCTCATTGCCACTGGAAATTATATTGATCCCCTCAATGCCATCGAAATTCTTCATTTTTCATGACTGCCACTGCATAAATTTTGTGTTTCCTCCACGCTATCACTGTTAAATTTGTTCCACTTACAACATTGGCCCACAGCTGAACACCGTCAAGCGGCTCCACTTACAATGTTGTGCTGCTCCTCTTGCTCGTCTTTCTACCACAGGCACTGAGCTTGGCGGCTGCTGCTCTGCTTCAGACCGCTCCAGAAGCTACCGTGACAGTTGAGCTGGCCAGCTGGGCTTCCACCTTGTCCACATCGACGCCAATGGTGCTGAGCAGTTCATGGACCTTGTTTACTGCAGTAACCACACAAAGCTGCGGCAGCTGACACACGTCCATGTTGGAGGGGTGGATCGGCTGACGTAGTCGGCAGTGATGCGCACCCACATGGGAGAGAAGAGGTCGTCAAAAAACACAAGGGAGAGGCAGAAGATGAACACGGACAGGACGGGGCGGATCCCAGTGCTTCTGCATGGCTCCCTGCATCCTCCGCATGGGCTTACCGATGTGCAGTGACGTGCTGCGTGTATGTCCCACCACCACCAACGCGTTAGGTCGTTGTTGATATGCTCCAGAGGCTGGCTGGAGCCGCTCCCGGAGATGGTGAACGAGCTCACGGACGCTTCACAGCCTGTAGGTGAAGGGGCAAGAAAGAGGAGTGTGTACAAGGCAAGGAGCTGCAGCTGCTACTAATTGTTAAAGATGAGGACTTTATTGCTGACTTGAATTAAGGGGTGATGGATGTTCAGGAAAGGGATACCAGCTTTCCTGCTCGTTGCTGGACAGGAAAATGGTTACCGGTGACTAAATCTAACAGAGTAGCGGCAATGGCATAGGAGATAATTAAAATTTGAATCAATGGCACACAAGGGAAATGAAGAATTTCAGTGGCATTGAAGAAATCGATATAATTTTCAGTGGCATCAAGGGAATTCTCTCAATAGATTACGGTGATCGGGTGGTTCAGATCTTAATCGGTTGGATACAACTTGATAAACACATAAACTCATAAATCTATCTAATTGCACGTGATATCTTCCACTATCATGGTATCACGAGACTACCACGGTCTATGACCTAACGCTTCCGCATCAATGTACTACCGCCGCCGCTGTCGTCGCCGTTGTTCTTCCGCAATGCCACTGCCCAAGTCTCACACGTCCGTTGCCGCCGCTAGCTGCCAAGGCCGCCGCCGAGGATGAGCGCAATGCTGTTGCCGCTGACAAGCAGGCCCGTGACACCCTCCTCGCCGCCGCCGAAACCGCAGCCAAGGAGGCGGCCGATGCCCAGACTCATGTCTGCACCGCCCTGGAGACCCTAGAGGTTGAACGCGCTGCTGCTGTCGACCTAGAGCGGAAGGCTGCCGCCGCCTGCGACGTCGCCAATCACGCAGCCTACAAGGCCGCCACCGTCGCGCACCTTCATGCTTAGGCAGCAGGGGTCTAGAACATCAAGGCCCTCGTGCCTCTAACCCTGGATCCCCTCTCTACGCACTACGACCGGTGGCGTGACCTCATCCTGCTGACGCCCGAGCGCTACGCCCTCCTTACGCACGTGCTCTCCGACGACGGCTACCCCGGCATCCCTGCTTGGCGTTGCATGGACGTCATTGTCCTCTCCTAGATCTTTGGCACGATCACCATCGAGCTCATGGACAGCATGCGAGAGCGCAACGGCACTGCACTCAGCGCATAGCTAGCCATTGAGGAGCAGTTCCTTGGGAACCGTGAGACGCAAGCGCTTCATCTCGACGTTGAGTTCCGCAACGTCGTCCAAGGAGACCTCTCTGACAGCGACGTCTGTCATGAGATGAAGGGCATGGCCGACTCCCTCAACGACCTCGACGAGACCGTCCTCGACCAAACTCTCATCCTCAACGTCCTCTGTGGCTTGAAAAAGAAGTTTGCCCATATGAGGGTCCACTTTAGGCGCGCCCGTCCCTTCCCCACGTTCCAGGAGGTTCGCAACGACCTCCTCCTGGAGGAACTCACCATCAACAAGGATGCTCCTGCGCCGTTTGCTGCCCTGGTCGTCACGGCACCCAAGGGCACTCCTCCCGCTGGTGGTGGACTTGCTGCACCATCGCCCTCGCCCGGCGGCCAGTCTGGTGGTGCGCCATGCCCTACAACACCCACTGTTGCACCACCGGTGGCCATCGTCGTCGACGTCGTGGCGGCAGGAACTCCAGCCCTGGTGCTGCCCCATAGCCCTGACTCTTTGTTACATGCAATCCTAACAAAGCTATCCGAGTCCAACAAGCCTGATACTCGGTTACAAGAGATAATAACTATTTCTAACAATCATCTTAGTTTGGGATCTAATAAGCTTCTTATTAAAGCAAACAACATTTGTAGATTTCCAGAGTTGCTGCCAAACCGACAATATAAAATTTCTTTCCTTCTGGTATTATGTTTTTAATCCATGAGCAATATTGATCCAAAGATCCTGGTCTGCAATTCATTCCCAGAACATGAACTACCATACTCCATACATATTTTTCCATGGAACAATCAAAGAATAAGTGATGAATGCTCTCCATACATATTTCACACCGCCTTGCCATTTTTGTTTGAACGAACCGGCACGAGATTGTGCCAATTTTATTGAAATAGAAGAAGTGATTTACAGCCGGCTAACCGGGCAGAGGGAAAAACAGAAAAAAAAACTGATTACAGATTACTCTTGCGCTAGGAGGGACGCAAGATCCTTGGTGCCAGCCGCGGCCCAGGTCGAGGCTTCTTCCTTAACTTTTGCGAACAGGCCTATTACCGATGATTCGTGGCAGTTGAAAACTCTCGTGTTCCTCTCTTTCCATATCTCCAACGTGATTAGGAGCGTGAGGCTTCGCAGGGCCTTCCGAGAAACCCCTTCCGTGCCCATTAGATTGAGCCACCACTGCTGTGCACTGTAGGCCGGTTGCCAATTTGTGGGGAGCAGGCCGGGTTGCACGAGCCATTGGGCGATGAGTTGCCATAGTCTTCGAGTGTACCTACAATCCTGTAGTAGGTGACCAATTGTTTCCAAGATGCTCCTGCATAGTATGCAACTAGGGGAGTGCGGCCATCCCCTTCGCGCTAGACGATCAGCCGTCCAAACTTGATTCTGCAGGATGAGCCATGCGAATGATTTGCATTTTGGTGGGGCCTATGTTTCCATATCGTGGTGTTATGAGGTGACTCGGAGCATACGAAGAACTAGGCCTTGTAGCCAGATGTCGTCGAGTATGTTCCTTCTGGCGTAAATTTCCATCTAATTTCGTAAGTGGAGCCAAGGCGAGGTTGAATATGCCTGATGGTCATCCAGGTGGTCACAAACTCGTGAATGTGGGTGATTCCAATGCCTGCCAAAGGGTTGAAGTCCGTGAACCAAGAATTGTTTGCCAAAGCCTCTTGTACTGTCCTCCGCTTATTACAGGCCAGTTGGTAAGGTTTGGGGCCAGGTCTTTGGGTCAGTGGCCGGCCACCCATGCCGAGTGGCAGAAGCTGGTGCTCGCTCCATCGCCCAGCGATATTGTAGTGCATGTCATAAATAGCAGGCGTCCAGCCTCGTCGCATGGGGTTTCGGTCCCTACCCACGCTTTTTCTGGTGACTTCCTTTCATGCCATAGCCACCGCAACCGTAGCGCCCTTGCAAACCTACCAAGGTTGCCACTTTTTCTTTATCAAGTTATGTTTTGTTAGGATAGCATTAAGATATATCAACCCCATGAAAATTTAAGTTCGAGGGGGATCTTGGCCATCCAAATCATTTTATAGGGAGCTTCGATTTTTTTTATATAGATGTTCATACATTGACTTGACAGAAAAGATAAAAGATTTCTCCCAAACCCACTTGGGGAGTCATTATGATCAGATAATGCAACAGAGAATAGCATGTCTCCTAATTTTCTTAGTTGATCTTGCATTTAGCATCTCTGGGCCATTGCAGCTACACTTATATCCTTCTCATTGCATATCACAAACAGGTCAGGGAATTTTTCTTGTAAAGAAATAGCTCCACACCAAAAATCAGTTCTTTTCCCATCCCCTAATGTTTAGGTAGAGGACTTTTACTGTTAATAGGTCACTCCCCACAGGGGAATTTGATTGTCTCCATTTTAAATGAGATAAGTTTTTCACATACTTCTTCCTTACTGTTTCTACTACAAGGGTATTGTAGCCGTCAATGTACTCTATGGAGAGTCCTGTTTTCTATGGGCAGACAGAGTCCCTTCACAGTCCGTACTTTTTGTATTTTAACCCTTTTTTCAAAAGAATTTCATGTTTAGATCCCTAGAGGAACGAATTGCGTTTTTGGACCCCAGGGGTCGGCGCCATGGTTCACGGCGCCGAGGTAACACGTCTCGGCGCCGCGAATCATGGTGCCGATGTAACACATATTAATCATCTAATAACTCATCTTCCCATGTTGGCACCTCGGTGCCATGATTCGTGGCGCCGAGACGTGTTACCTCGGCGTAGTGAACCATGGCGCCGACTCCTGGGGTCCAAAAACGTAATTCATTCCTCCAGGGGTCTAAACGTGATATTCTTTAGGAAAAAGGGCCTAAAAGCAAAAAGTACGGCCTCACGACTCGTGTACTCTTCTCCTTCGCAAAAAACAAAAAACATTTCATTTCAGAAAGCGAAAGCTGCTACAAGCTTAGGTCAGCTCTTTCCCCTTCCTCTGGCCATGGAAGCTTATCATCAGCTCATTTATTTGGCTCAGTGTTTGGAAGACCTACCTATTTCAAAGGAACTGGACTTCTGGAGTTATGTTTGGGGTTCACACATCTTTTCATCAACAAAGATATACAAATGCCTCATCAGGCGCAGAGCAGTGTTTTCCTGGTTGTGGAAATAGACAGCACAGCACAAACACAAGGTCTTGTTCGGGCTATTGCTCAAGGACAGACTGGGTACTCAAAACTTGCTGAGGAGAAAAACATGGAGTTACAGTCTTATAATTTTGTGTTCTGTTCAAACTCAACAGAAGAGACACCTGAGCATTATTTTTATGCTGCCCGTTTTCACAAGATTGTTGGGAAGCCGTCAGGTCATTCAGGATGAACCGTACGCCATTCTTGCCTCTTTCAGAGCACAACTAAATGCGATTTTCTTCATGCATGGACACAATCATCATAATGAGTGGTGCATTTGGATGGCACGAAATGATCAGATTTTCAAAGGACTTCAACCAAATCTAGCATTTGTCAAAGCTCTCTTTCAGAAAGAATTTGCTTGGGCAAGCCAGCAAAAGAAGGTAGAAATTTTAGAGCACCTCCAAGAGATTAGCTAAAAAGATTAGTCAAATTTACTGATTTAGCCAATCTCAAAAATAGATTTAACTAACAAATAACAGAGTAATCCAACAGATTCTGTAAAGATGACCAGTGAGGTAGGCTAGCTAAAAATAGCTAGCGAATAAGGTGAGATAGAGAGCCACTAAATTTAAAGAGTCATTTACAGAGTCGGTTGAAAACGTTTTTTCTCTAACAATAACTAAATTTAACTTTAGAAAATGATTTGAATTGTCTCTTAAAGATGCTCTTGATACGGTTAGCTATAGATATTTAATGTTTTCTTTTATTTTCTTTGAGACTTTTTTTGTCTCCTGAACCTCCTCGTGTAGATCTCTTCCTAACCTTTTAACCGAGGGGGTTAGTAGTTTTTTTTTTCACAACCTCTTCGCATCTGAGGATGCGGTGGCGCGCTCCACCATCCCGTCACAACTCGCGACAGCAATGGATGGGTGACTTTGCATCAGCCTTTGTTTTTTATGAAACAGAAGGGTTGCCCCCTATTAATTATATTTCCTTATATTTAAGAAGGGTGGTAAAAAGAGTTATGTACAAGCAAGGGGAGGGGGTTGGATCAGTCATTGTTGACCTGTCATCGAGATGATCCATAGATAATCACGGCTAACCAACCGAAGTTTACCGATAGGTCAACGACTCAACGGACATATGTAAGTTTCCATAGCCGTTGTAGTTAGCGCACTAGCTACCTCGAGATGGCAGCGTGCCAGCCACAGCATTCCCCAAGCATGAAGCCATCGCCGGCTCGCAGCACCATGCCTGGCTATTTCCTTCCCAAATCCATCGGCATCTGGCTCGCCTGCGGCTTCCTGTTCTTGGCACTCCTCCACCTCCTCTGCTGCTTCCCTCATGGCGCTCAAGAAGAAGCGTTCGCTCATGTGCTCCAATACGCCAATGCCACTTACTCCAAGTTCAGATCCGGGTACGAAAATATTTAAGCGCGCTTTCCTTCATGAATCACGATTACTTGATGAGTTTGCGCATTTGCAGTTTTGAGTGCGTGGCGCAAGTAAGCAAGTGTCTCCAGATAGAGTGGTTGTTTATGCGCGGTTCCGGTTCGCCGTCTTTGCAAGGGAGGGCGGCGCTGCGACTACGCGGAGGGGCGGTGGGTGTGGGCGCCCGGCCACGCGCGGCGGTACAACGCCACGGTGTGCGACGTCAAGGAAGGTCAGGACTGCCTCCGCAACGGCCGGCCGGACACGAGCTACCTCAACTGGCGGTGGCAGCCGGCGGCGTGCACCCTGCCGGCGTTCGATGCCGCGGCGTTCCTAACCGCGGTGCGCGGCAAGCACGTCGCGTTCGTCGGTGACTCGATGTCGCGGAACCAGGCGGAGTCCCTTGTGTGCCTCCTCACCGCCGCGTTCCCGCACCGCCTGGTGTACCGGGACCCGGAGCCGTACAAGCGCCAGTTCATGCGCTGGGCGTTCCCGACGCACGACGTGACGGTGTCCGTGTACTGGGCGCCGTTCCTCGCCCGGTCCACGGGCAAGTCCGAGAACTACACCATGCCCTACAACCTGGTGCACCTCGATGCGCTCGGCGACCGCTGGGCGGCCGACGCCAACACCATGGACGTGGTGGTGCTCGCCGCCAGCCACTGGGTGCTGAACCCGGCCGTCTACTACAACGGAAGCGAGGTGCTCGGCGTCCACGGCCACCCGGAGCTCAACCACACCGAGATCGGCTACGCCTTACCGTTACGGCTTGTCTACCGAATGTCGCTGGAGCGGCTGAGCTCCGGCCGGCCTCGAACTGTGGTGCTAGCCACGTTCTCGCCGACTCACTTCGAGAACAACCGGATGGACGACCCCACAGCGTGCGCGAAGAAGGCGCCGTACAAGGATGGGGAGAAGGAGCTGAACGGATTGGAGAAGGAGCTTAGGAGCATCGTCATCGAGGAGGCAGCTCGGAGGAACGGTAGCAGCGGCGCCGTGAGGTTCGAGGTGCTGGACGTGACGAAGTTGGCAGAGATGCGGCCGGACGGGCACCCCGGCCCTTACATGAACCGCGACCCGTTCGCGCACGGTGTCAAGGAGAAGATGCAGACTGACTGCCTGCATTTCTGCCTGCCCGGGCCGGTCGACACGTTCAACGAGATACTGCAGCAGATTCTGACAAAGAGGCGGTAAAATTATAGTGAGGGCGCAGCTAGGTCAACGTGGTGGTGTGGGGCGGTAAAATTATATTGAGGGCGCAGCTAGGTTTTGCGGTCGCATTCCCCTTTTCGTCTTTTTTTCTTCCACAGTGTGTTTTTTTTCCTTACCACAGTTGTCTTCATTATACTTGTACGAAGAAATTTCTATCAAAATTTTTCTTTTTTGTTTCTAGGTTTTTAACAAGATTTTGCGCAAAACATAATCTATAGTATGTTCTTAAATGAGTTGTTTTAAAGACTTATTTTGAGCAAGTTTTATAGGACAAGCTGCATGACAAAAAAAACTTATGTGTACCAGTTGTCCAGAAAAGTTTTGACGATAGGAAAAGTTTCTTCTAAAGAGCTATCCCAACGTCATCGTTCTTCTAAAAAGCTATCCTATTCAAGTTCATCATTAAGGAAACCCTCGGAGCTAGGAGAAGGCTGCCGGAGTGGAAGGTGACCCATAAGAGAAGAGACAGAAATAGTTTAGCACTGTAGCACACGAGCTCTCACAATTATATTGGAAAAGTGTTCGAGACATATGACAGTTCGTAGCCCCCGTGCGTTGAGCTAATTATTGCTCGGTAATGTACTGTTTCTCTCCGGTACTCCTCTTCTGGTAATTTTTTGCACAAATATCCTAAAGCAATCACTACTAACACTACAGGAAACTATTTAATTTGTGATGGAATATTGGGGTTTCAGAAAACGTCAGCATTTTGCCTTGAGCCCAGATAAGCCCAGAGAAGTCCAGAAAATTTGCAACGGAATCCTTGCGACGGTTTCAGAAACATTAGCATTTTGCTATAAGCCCAGATAACTGTAACGGTTCTTTCAATTCTGTCGCGGTCCGGCCCAAAACACTGCAACGTTTATACAAATCCGTCGCGAACATAAATTAAAAAATTATCATTTTTCATATGAAAAAAATAAAAAAATTGCACCATGTGAGGTTCGAACCGTGGCGTTGAGTTCCATGAATAAAGGGTAACGTTCTACCACTACACCATGCATTAGATTCTACTTGCATTAGTAACAAATTTTATTTATTGCAAACAAACACAGCCACATCACATGACCCATCCACGCCCAGTCACCCTGCCACGTCACCCATCCGCCTCCGCGCGCCCAGTCACCCAGCCGCCTCCGCGCGCCCAGTCACCCGGCCACGTCCGTGTTTGAACTGCGTTTGTTTGAGCCCTAGAAATGCTGTTTGGTCAAAAGTTTACTTTTGGTCCTCCAACTCCCTCTCTTGGCCCAGCTTTTCTCCCTCCTCTCTTCCCCTTTCCGCAGCCCAGGGCGCGCACCCCGGCCCTCTTTCTCCCGCATAGGCCAACCCCACGCCCCACCTTCTCTTCTTGCCCACTCGGCCCAGCACAGCCACTCGCTCCCACGCTCGGCCCACCTCCGCGCAAGCCCACTTGGCTCAACTCAGCCCACACGTGGTCTGAAGAGAGAGAGAGAGAGAGAGTTGACCCGGGGTCAAACAATGTCTGACTGAGATCTAAAGAGAAAAAAATGTTGAAAATCGAAGATTGGCCAAAACAAAAGTTTCTTAAAATTAAAAGTTCTACAGCTTTCATATTGAAAGGTTTTTGATTTGAACTCTAGATTTAGGAGAAAAATTGAGTTTCCTTTAAACTTCTTTAAATGAATTTGAACTTGAATTTCAAATTGGAGTTTAACTAAAAACTTTTGCACCTATTTTTGGAATAGGCTTTTCTTAGCTTGGTCATTGCTTATGATCATGATCAAAATACATTGGTTTGTCACAAAACATGTTGTAAAGTATGGAAAACTTTAATGTTCAAGTAACATTATATGAAACTATGTGAGAGATGTATCTTTTGAGAACAATGTATAGTATAATTACCGTAAAATCTTACAAAATTTTTATGTCAACCTTTTTCATCAATAAAATGAATGTATAGGAGTTTTCAGATTTTTTGGATAAATTTTAGGTATTATTATCATTATTTTATAATGACGTTGCAAGTAGAAGTTTGAATGATCCTTATAAAACATTTAAAATTTTCATCTATTTTCAGGATATGAGCTATACTAGAAAAGAGGTACTTGAAATAATTTTTGATTACTTTTTAAAATATAATTTGATATACATGTAGTTCAAATTGTAATTACTTTCAGTAATCCCGTAGAAATTCATTTAAACTGTTAAAAATGATAAATAAGTAGTCTATTGTATAACTTCTTCAATATAACTTATACGTAGTCTATTGTATATAAAAATATATTGGTTAATTTAAGATAGTTATTTTTATGTGTTACTTCACAGTGGTACAATAAAATAAAAAAGAGAAAGAAAAAAGAAGAAATGAAATAGGGCCCGTTTCGGCCCAGACGGCCCAGTTGTTTTCTGCCGTCCATTGTCAATCCAACGATTGTGATTTCATCACCACGGTATAAAATCATTCCAAACCCCTCCCTCTCTCCCTCCCTACCCCGCCCGCGCCTCTCCCCTCCCCTCGCGCCGCGCCTCTCCCCTCCCTCTCTCCGGTCAGCTTCCCTCACGCCGCGCCTCTACCCTCCTCTCGTCGCCACTGCGTCGCAAGTTGGGGGTCCCCCGCCGCCGCCGCTCCGCCAAACTCTACCCCACCCGAGCCCCAGGCTCTCTCCCACCATCGTAGCCCCTCTCCCGCTCCGATCATGACTCGCCTCCTCCTCCCCCTCGCCTTCCCCGCCGACCGGCCCTTGCCTCCTCCTCATCAGATCCGCCTCCACCTCCGGCCTGCGGCTGTTGCTGGTCGTCGGCCGCGTTGCCCTCTCCCTTGTCTGGTGCCGGCGGCGTGACGACGATGACGGAGTCCTCGAGCGTCCTCCCCGCGGCACTCGAGCACCCGGGCGGAGTGCTAGAGGAGGTGGACGGGGACGGCGATGGCTACACTAGGTACGGTCTGCCCCTCCTCAGATCCACTACAGTCTGCAGCTCCCTTCCTCAAATCCAACCACCCTCCCCTTCCTCAGATTCATAGCTGCCTGCGCGGGACATGAGCGCGGGGCGCCTGACCGGGTCCACCTCACCGTCGCGGCGGCGTCGATGTCTTCGAGGAGCGTGCGCTTGCTTGGAGGCGGCGACAGCAGGCGGTCCCCCGGCGCGCTGATGGCCAAGACTTCGCCATCGACGAGGTACCTGGACTTCAGCGAGTTGCCGTGGTATGATGCTGCCGCTTGGTTTGGATCTATATGCTGATGCTCCTTTTGAGCTGCCGTCAATCCCATGGTTAATTCAGTTAGCTTATGTTACTTGTGTTGGACTACAGTAATGAATCATTGTTAGTGCTATTCTTTGCCTGGAGTGTTAATTTATTCTTTGCTACATTAATCTCAATGTCAAGTGTTAATTTAATCTTTGCCTAGTCTTGGACTTGGTAATGACGTATGCTTGTGCTTACCTAGCTAGTTGGTGCTAGACTGCTTGCGGCTTATGCCAGATTGCTAGGTGCTCACTGCTCAGTGCTGCTCTGTTGTGCTAGATTGCAGTAGTCTGTAGGATAGTAATACTATTATTACTACATGGTTCGTCAGTTGTGCTTTTTATATCCTTCAATTGTTATTGGTTTTCATGTCTGGCCGCCATGGACATGGCTATGGGCTCTGCATTTGAAACTTCCTGTTTGTATTCTTTGCTTACTTATGCTATTGCTCTGCAGGCTGTCATGGTTGCTACTGATGGAGAGTCAAGTTCTGGAGGCAAGGTGTTTGACGAATTGCATCCTCAGCAGGCAAAAAGATGGCAAGTCAGGAATATGCCTTGAGATCCGGGTAACACTCGTCCCTCAGCTGTCCTAAAACTCTGATATGTTCTTGTAGAGATTAGAGCATTGGAAAGCTTCTTGTGGTGTACCCTTTTGAGATAAGAGTGATTATAGATGTGGTCACTTAGCACTGATAATGCCATTTGTGGATATGCATATTTTTTTCAGAGTCAGTAACTTTTTCCATGTAAAGTTGATATTGCATTCAAGTTGATATTACATTAACCTATTCAAATTTGATACTACTTAGAGCTATTACTTGCTGTTACAGTTTGATAGTAGTACATGGATTCACAATTCTTTTTATTGCAAATATTGTTGGCAGTATTTGACATCTCGACAATGCGTTCTTTTCAGGTTGAGGATCATATGCAAGGAATAAAGATGTTTATCTCCATATTTTAATAATGCTTCTAAGTTTAACATGTAATAATGGTAGATGTGTCTGCGTGTCCCTGTATAATAACTTTAAGTGATCTGTTTGATTTGAAAATGTCATTATGGGCTTTTCTGCAAATCTTGTGTTGGAATTATAAATCTGAGATAGGCTTTGTGGGCTGGAATTGTAATCTGAAACGGGCTGTGGTGGGCAGAATTTTTATGGGCCGTGAATATTTAGTGGGCTAGCAATGTGTCCACGTAATCATGCACGCGGGCTGACATGTCATCATCCACGTAGGCAGCCACGTCATCGTCCAAATAGGTAGCCACGTCATCGTCTATGTAGGCAGCCACATCATCGTCCATGTTGGCAACCACGTTAGCGTCCATGTCAACCGTAATTCCTGACGGTCATTTTCATCACTAAAATTGGGCTTGGACTGGGCTAAGTGGGCTTCGGGCTGTTTTGCGACGGTCAAAAAATGCCATAGATCGCTTCAATCCGTGACGATATGGAAGATCCGTCGGTCGATTTAATCAATGACGTTCCATCAACCACGAAATTTAAAACCGCCGTGGACACTGAATTACAACGAATTTTTAAGGATCTGCGACATAATGATACGTCGCAGATTAAATAGTTTCTTACAACGTAAATCCACCACCATTGCCTAGAGTTTAATCAGAATGACGACGGTGACAACTTGTTTTATGCTGTAACCGTCGTCTGATCGTTTTTTCCTCGTCGGTGATCGTTGGACGGGGATTCTTCTCTTTTACTCTCAGCAAAGCCTCCGATTAGGCTTAACTACCTTCAGCCATTAGCACAAAAATAATAGTAAATAGGAAGCCCCGTCAGCCACTTGCTTAAGTTCACTCGGCAAATGTTGCAAATAGTGTAGTGAATCTACTAATAATTAGTTAACTATTTTCTTAATTGCTTTTTTCATCTGCGTCCCGAATAGGGACCGTGCCCAGCCCATGCCCACCCATACAATCCATCGAAGACAGAGGCGACGGCGCGATGACCGGAACGATGGCGCTTCACGGCGGTAACCCATTCGTGCTATCAGCTTCCGCCACTGGCGACGCTCTGGCCGGTAGGCAGTAGAGGCACTACGCGACAGCACGGAACAGATCGAGAGCGACCTCGCTCCACTATAGCAAGTTTTTCCTGCTGCAAGGCTGCACCTCCATACATGCATGCGTCCAATGGCCGGTGATGTTTCCAAGTGATGACTACTAGAGGAGGAAACATTTGATTGGTAAACAAGTCAAGAAAGACACAAGATTGACTGCGCCTCCACACGTTTGAGTTCTGTAACATCCCTATGGGAAACCCGATGTTTGTCGAGTGCCTCAATCCTTACCGAGTGTATTTTCTCGGGCACTCGACAAATCGGCAAAAAGCTTTTTATCGAGTGCCTAAAAAAGCACTCGGCAAAGAGCATGATTGTCGAGTACCAAAAAACACTCGGCAAAGAGCTTGTTTGCCGAGTGCCTAAACAAACACTCATCTTTGATACTTGGCAAATGTGTGAGTTTACCGAGTGTTTTTCCTAACACTCGGTAAAGAATTAAGGTTTTTTCCTCTTTTGTCCTCAAATTTTTTTCCTACGATCTGCATACAACATGTGTTACTCTATATTAAAATTTGATACATTTTTGTATTTGTTTGCTATATTTAATTAATAAATTACATTTCAATTAATTTTTTAAATCAAGTCATATTTAAACTACAAGTGGTTCAAATAATATAATACAATGAGTAAAAAATTATATTCATATTATTTAGCCCAAATTGAGGCTTACCCATAAAATGAAAAAAAATTTCCAAAAATCTTGTGTCAAGAAATATGACCATTAACGTCTCTCCGAATGATTTTTAAATTCTAAAAAAATCAAATAGAATCTAAAGATCATGAGATTTGTCCTGATATGATGGTATCACACGTGAGGCTATGATAAAAAGTTGAGAAGATTTTGCACATTTAATAACGATTTTTACGAAATCAAAACATCTCACAGGAAGTATATGCGTGATTGCACGTGACAGATTTAGTAGATATATTTTTTGAATACAAACTTTTTATATGATCTCATATAAAAAACTTTATACCAAAGTCGTATACCTCGACGAAATCTAAAACTTTGTAGTTGACAACTTTTGTATTTGAGATTAGTCAACACTTCAAAATATTATTATAAGTTATCTAATTTGAAATACGCTAAGGTAATCGTTGACTGAGTGGAAGATGGATGGGATGACCTGGACCTCGAGATCCCTGGAGGTGATGGTGAAACAGAACTAATGCAAGTGGTCCACCAATGGATCTGTTCGCTGAAACGCTAGATAAGATGGAAGCAGCAAGCAGCCATAGATGAAGGAACTAGGTGGGGTCCACCTCCACCGGCAGCACGGGACCCTAGCCCTAACCCACCGTCACCTCTAGGTTGGGACACTTTCCCTAACCCACAGTCACCTCTATCACGGGACCCAACGCTACCGGTAGCACAATACCCAACGCCACCTCCTAAGAAACAAAGAAAGTCGACAAAGGGATCAGCCCCGCCACCTACTAAGCAGCAGAGCAAGAAAAAAGAAAAGCCACTACCTTCGAAGCTTCCATATGAGTGTACAGAGGAAGAAACAAGAGCTGAAGTGGAATAATATGTAAAAGACTTCTTTGTGCCGAGAAAGCCAGAGGAGAAGGAACCAATAGATCCGTCTCAAATGGCGTTCTTTCTTAAAATGTTCATAACAGTGCAGAAAGAGCGGGAATCGGACTACGACCGGTCAATCAAAAAGTCTTACAGCAACCCCGATAACCGGATCAGTAGTAAATCAAAATCAATTCACCATCTTGAAGAACAACCCAACCAAACAGTCTAGCCGTTGGTTGTCACACCTGGATTTTCACAAAAACCCGAATGCGGACATATGTGTGTCGAGGAAGTCATAGTACACATATAGCGAACAAATATGATAAACAGAGAATATATTCTTGAATAAATAAAGTTTTACATCAGATTGCCTAAAAAATAAACTAACCAAATACAGCGGAAGACTAATAAACTCTTAAACTAATGGAGCCGCAATTCACAGGGACTCTGACCAGGAGATCACAACTCAGTAGTACGACAAATCTTCTAGAAACTCAGCAG
Organism: Echinochloa phyllopogon; assembly: GCA_033239725.1. Taxonomy (NCBI): domain Eukaryota; kingdom Viridiplantae; phylum Streptophyta; class Magnoliopsida; order Poales; family Poaceae; genus Echinochloa; species Echinochloa phyllopogon. Next base: position 9,373,171 of record BTCW01000013.1, on the reverse strand, counting down.
CAGTCTCATGCCCAACCCAATCTGTTTACCCATCCGGGATTTTGTTGAATAAATAACAAGTGTAAGTAAACATTTACTTAGCAAGTATAGTACGGTATATGAAGGCTCAAAATATGGCTAGACACGGCTTAACTGCATTAGCATTTTTAGTTGGTTCATTTTAACATTAACCAAATTACTACAAGTGGATAAAACCCCGTTGCAACCCAATTAATAAAGTATAAGTGACATTAAACATCAATAAACATCATCTTCTAATAAAAAAGGATCCAGACCGCTCGTGACCCTGAGCAAGGCTACCATGATAGATTTTACACTCTGCAGAGGTTTCGCCCTTTACCCACCAGTCGCGTAAAAGCTCAAACGAACTTTAAACCCAAAATTGCAGGCACTGACCGGTACGCGGTTGTTTGACCCGTGGGTTGGAGCGCGCGTGGGCCGTTGGATCAGCATCTGACGGCCCAGATCGACTCGGGTGACGGGGGGTCGTCGGCGATCAAGGAGACGGTGGCGCCGCCTGCTCCCGCGGCGGGTACTCACCGGAATTAGCTCGAAAGGGAGCTAGGGGGCTCGGTTTGGGATGCGGACGGGCTCTACGGGATCAGGGGAAGATGGCGAGCACTCCCACGGGGTTCAAGTCGAGGGTTTTGCAGCGGGGGCGGCCAATGCCGGTGAGCCGCGGCGGTGGGACTCCGGCAAGGGCATCAGGGGTGCTAGGGAGGGAGAGAGGAGGCGGGAAGTGGCGGGGAAGCTTCCTTACCCTTGCGCGAGGCTCCTGGCGGGCCCAATTGAAGCAGAGCGGCGCCAGAGGGGAGAATCGACGGCGGCCGGCGGACTTGGGGGCGGCGGAGGCGCTGTGAAAGGTCGAGAGGGGACGCAGGAGCTCGAGAGGGCTTGGCGAAGGTTGTGTGGTGTCATTGGGGCTCTGGTGGGGGGTTTTTATAGCCCAGGGGGCGTATCTGTCACACCCGAATTTTCACAAAAACCCGAGTGCGGCCATATGTATACCCAGGAAGTCATAGTACACATATAGCGAACAAATATGATAAACAGAGAACATATGCTGGAATAAATTCTTCATTAAATAAAGTGTTTACATCAGAGTGTTTCATAAATAAACTAACCAATAACAGCGAAAGACTAATAAACTCTCAAACTAATGGAGCCACAATCCATAGGGACTCTGACTGGGAGATCACAACTCAGTAGTACGGTAAATCTTCGGGAAACTCAGCAGCAGACTCATGTCCAGCCCAATCTGTTTACCCATTCGGGATTTTGTTTAATAAAATGACAAGTGTAAGTAAACAATTACTTAGCAAGTATAGCACGGGTATGTGTTGGCGGTCGTTACAGCCCAAATCCGACCACCAATACTCGGGAATAAATGAGGTTATATGCAACATTCCATGTACTTAGGTTTTATTTCTAATAAAGTTCCACGAGTTTTGGTGAGTGACACTTGTGCAGGTACAACTACAACAAATACGTGCTATTGGGGCCGAAAATGACCGAATCGGCCGAACGACACGTTCGGCCGGTCAACCCCCGAGCCATGCACGCAGTGAAGTACAACTAGGAGGCCACATGTACAACCAACGATGACAAAGCGCTGACGGGGCAAGCAACTTGGCGGATGACGTCACCAATCCGGGGCAACAAACACACCCCGGCCAGGTGGAGGCGATCCAGGCCATCCAGAGGCAGAGGCGGTGGAACAGAGGGCAGCCGAGCCCCCGGGCCAGTTCGGCCGAAGGACCCGGTTCGGCCGAACTGCCCACCGCCTCACAACCGCGTCCAGGGGCTCATCCTGGCCACCCAGAGCAAAGGCGGTGCATCTGACGGTTCGGCCGAACCAGGGAGTTCGGTCGAACCAGTCAGTTCGCCCGAAGTCCCAGGGGGTACCCCCCTGGCCCCCCTTGGCCGCTACTCCATCCAACCGACCTTCTCAAGCTATTTAAGCAGTGGCATACCCCTGGTTCACACACACCAAGCCAAGGAGCTCATTTCCACTTTCATTCTAGTAGAGTTAGGATAGTTTAGTTGGGAGTTAGAGTTGAGTCGAGCTGTGCCTCGGAGGTTCCGGAGTCGTCTTCAGAAGCTCTGGTATAAGCTCTTGTATCTTTTACCTTTTCCTTTTACAAGACTTTGAGTATCAATATAGTTATCTTTATCACTTTGCCTTTGTCATTTATATCTTGCTTCTACTTTATTCTAGTTGCAGCATATATCTTGTTTAGACTATAGTCAGTTATAGTTCTAGTGCTTGTAGTCTTGTTTAATTCTTTGTCTTGGCTGGTTCTTCGATCTTGCTTGATACTGGAGGTGAATTGTCACCAAGAGTATTGACAAGGTTGCTTGCTCTTGCTAGCAGAGTAAGTAGTCGTTGCCTAGTGTAGGAGTGGTTCTTAGACTAGTCCGTGGCCTTAGTTTATTCCCGTCGCAACGGAGGTGGTAGCCGGGAGGTGGTGACAGCCCTTTCGGTCTTCGTAGCCCATCACGTTAGTTCCGGTCCGTAGGATCCCCCAGTGGGGAAATAGTGGCACCCCTTCTCATCCCTTTCTTTGTGTTCACCGGTTCACTTGTCCCGATGCTAAGACATTAGAGTTGTCCCAGATCTCCTAGTGCTGGCTCTGTAGCCGCTGTATCTCTAAGCTAGAGTGACATAGATAGATAAAGTATCCAGGAGTCCTCTATCTCTTCTCGTTGTCCTCCCAGCTATCTATCTCTTCTCACCCTTACCTAAGTATCCCTTGAGTTGTGTGTCCGGTATATCCACTCCTATCCAATACCTTTATCCCCTGTCTTGTCTAGTCGTGTACCCTTCTCTGATAGTCTCGAATATCTGTTCACTAGTAATCTTGCCAAAGCTTCCCTACGGAAATATAAATTACGATACCTCGGGATACTCCCAGGTGAAGTGCTACAGCGGTGATTCTGTGCGCTTGCAGAATATTTCTATATTTTACTAAGCCATAAGGAAAACCACTGAAACACTCCTTACCCCAGTACCAGGATTCTCAATTCTGATATTGGATCGTAAGAAGTGCCAACAGTATGAAGGCTGAAAATAGGCTAGACACGGCTTAACTGCATTAGCATTTTTAGCTGGTTCATTTTAACATTAACCAAATTACTACAAGTGAATGAAACCCGGCTATAACCCAACTAATAAAGTATAAGTGACATTAAACATAAATAAACATCATCTTCTAATAAAAAAGGATCCAGGCCGCTCGTGACCCTCAGCAAGGCTATCATGATAGATTTTACACTCTGCAGAGGTTTCGCCCTTTACCCACCAGTCACGTAAAAGTTCAGAAGAACTTTGCACCCAACCACGCACATCAACACTTCCGAGGTGTGATTGTATAGGGATGCTACGAGGTTTTTCATAAGATACCCTAACAAGACAGTGGCCGCTAAGGTACAATAAGATGGTGAGACTCTAGGCACCGAGATTGACTGACCCTCAGGGCGCAACGTGAGGGGGTCAATGGCGTCCAAGCGCGGGCAACTCATGCCAACAACAAAAATAAAGAGTGCAACGTGCGGAGCTCCCATACCACAGGGGCTCCCAACACGGGACTGGGTCTAACGAGACCTAGCTGACGGGGCTACCGTCCTCGGTGGAATCAAGAAACACCTCGCGCCTTACTTTCCCTAACATCGTCGGCCCCACCGGTAACCACTGGCAAGCTAGAGACGTACAAGTTACTTGACCAAGACCAGAGCCATAATAGTTCTGGCGGTGACGACAGGCTCCTGGGTTACCGCTTTAAGAACCGGACCTTAGGGAGAGACACTAGAGCAAAGCACACAACACATGCTCTAGTTCCCTAAACCATGTTGCTAAAAAGAAAATTTTATCATTATGTTGAAGTGAACCATTAAGTCAAAGTTAACAATTAAATAGAAGTAATAGTACCTGCGCATAGCAAAGATTTTACCCATATGCATAAACCCAAGGTAAACAAGGATATGATCATGAAACTAGGTACAACCTTAAAGGTACATCAAATTAGACACATGCATGTATGAAATAATTTGTTACAAGTGGGTAGGTAGAAAGGATTGTCCGTGCTATAACTTGCCTCAAATCCGGTATAATCACATATAGTCTTCGGCTCTTGATCTTCAAACTCATCTACTCGCAGCAATCAACGACACGAGCACAACATGTAGCTAAACAAGCGAACAAACAATATACAACAAATAACAGTACACCAATAAAAAATAAAGTTTTAAAAGACCGTGCTAAGCGGAAGGGCTCGATTCTATGGTCACGTGAGCGCAAGAATCACTCTAATCGGAGCTAGAACGAGAAAGTATGGCTCGATCAATTCTCGTCACCATCTGACATAGTCTGCTTGTTTATTTTATATCTCGAGTTCTAGACATCTGATTAACGTGATTCCAATTGGGTTAGCTTCATAATTTGAGAATATATCTTCTGGAAAAAAATCACGATTTTAGAAGCTACTTGCTAGAAACGACACATGATTTAGTGCACCGTTCAGAATCTGTTTTTGAGGGTGAAAATCTCCGCTGCGACTTATTGCTATCCAAAGGATTTTGGTTATAAAACAATACGAATATATGCTTGATTGATTTTAGTTAAACAAAATCATATGTAATGGTTATTTCAAATAATTCTATTTGAATTTGTAAAACCGAGGTAAAACTTGAGTTCAAACAAATAAGAAAATTTTTGAAACACTTCAGTCAAAGTGTGCAGGAATATGTTTAAATATTTTCTACTTAGTTATAAGAATATTTTGAGCAGACTTCTTCAATTGAAGTTGTAGGAAATTTTCTGGAGATATCCAAAATATATTTATTTGCTAGATTTGGTTAAGCGGATCAAAAGTTATGGTCAAAACAGTGAGCAGCTAAGGAATCTAGTCGAATTTTCAGAAAACGTTGGAATCGGCTATTCATGATTTAGGCGTTAGATTTCTTTGAATCTGTACCCTTGTGACCAACATGAACCAGTTGCTAAGTGTAGTTTAAATTGACATGAATCTAACACAACGAAAAAGGATTAAAACGAATCTAAAACGTGGAAACTATGAACTAAACAAGATTTTCAGTGCTTAAAACTAGCAGGGGCTTTTCTACGAAAGAGTATAGATTAAACGAATATGGTAGAAAATTACAAGATTTGCTGAGGGACTTACTGAAAATCTTGAGGCAAAAAACGACGGAAGGCTCGACGTGACGACGAGACGAAAAATGGGCAGTAGTGGAAGATATGGTAGAAGAAGACTACCTTAGAGAATCCCAAACAAAGGGGCCTCCCTGTAAAGGAGTCGATGATGTGCCTTTTCCAGAGGAGAGGTGGTTCATATATATAGGGACAAAACCTCTCACTTCCAGGTTCATTAGCAATATGGGACTAAAAGTGGGTTGCCCCATTCCAATGCGAATGGGCTTTGAAATTCGGCCCAATAAAGTGATTGGATTGATTTGGCCTAAAATTGGGTCAACTTTGGGCCAAGGCTGGTCTACTAAGATTTAGGGTGATTTTAATTTTCGGAATAATTATTTTTCTGGTTATAAAATAATTCCAGATAAGTCCAGAATTGATATTAAAACCATGAAAAATATTCTGAAAATTCTAAAAATCCTAGAAAAAATTTCAGAGATAGAGTTGGACATGAGGAACCCAAATAATATATTTTAACCTCACAAAATGGATTTTAGCCTACTCCAAAAATTGGAATTTGCTCTAAGGAAAATATGAATAAATGCCAGAAAACTCTGGAAAATTCCCATTAGGCTTCTAAACATGTTTATGAAAACTTTACAGACATAAAACCACTAAATACAACCGGCATGAATGCAAAGCACTCAATATTAAACCTATATTGTTTTAATTTAACTCAGAAAACAAAAATTTCCTATACTAAATTCCCTGTTATTTATTTAAAGGTTGGAAAATTTTAGAAAATTGAGAAAATCATTGTATTAATTATGATATCAATTCACATCCCAAAATCCAAAATTTTTGGGGTGTGATAGTATCGACGTGCGAGCCCGGAGATCGTCGACGGCCGGCGACGAATCGGGAGTTTCCATGGGGGGGGGGGTCTTGCCATGCATGCGCGCGTGCAAAAGGGGAAGTGGATCATGGGGGAAGCGGCGGGGAAGGTCTTGCGAGGGCCCACAGGCGCGGAGCGGGGCCAAGGCGGCCGGCGGGCGCGGCGGTGAATGCGCCGGGGAGGGAGGAGCGTCAGGCGAGAGGAGAGGGAAGGGTCCGACAGGCGGGCCCTGGTGGCAGTGAGAGGGGAGGGGGAGGCGTGGTCGGGATGGGCTGGCGCGGTGCACTGCTGGGCCGAGGGGCGGGGTGGCTGCGCGTGGGAGGTGGCGGTCGGCCGAGCGAGGGAGAAGAGGGGGTTAGGCCGGCCCAGGGGAAAAGCAGAGGGAGTTAAAACGACCTAGGAGAGAAGTCCAGGGAGCAAAAACGAACTCGGCTGATTTAACTTTTCTAGGGACTCAAACAAAAGCAAATTAAATTTGAATTTAAACAGAATTTAAATTCCAATTTAACTTACTATCAAACAAAACTCAGTGCAACCGCATGAATGCAACAAAAATGTTTCTACAACTTATATTTAATTTTAATATTCATAAATAATTCATTTAACCTATATTAGTTATGAACAATTAAAATAAAAGCCAATAAATTACTAAAAATTTTTAAATAGGCTAGTTTTGGGTGTTACAGGTACAAAGAGAACAAGATAATAATGCGGTCATGGCCGAAATGATAGCGGATATGAGGATGACAAAGGCTGAACTGTGAGGGGAGTTTGAGGCAAAATTACAAGAAACTAAGGGCAGAAAAAAGTCTGTATTGGGTAAACCGCTTGTTTGGCCAGAGTTCCATTGGATACTGCTTAGTTTCTAGGTTGATCAATCCATGGTCACGGTGTTCGACTCCATGAGGAAACCAAGAGAAGAGTACGAAAGCCTCATATATCACCTTAAGACTGCTTGGGCTCGCTTCTTGAAAAAACACGTAGGAGTAAGCGACAAGGGTGACAATCTTTATATATTGGTAAGAATATATATAATCCCCACTTCGATCTAGTGTCATTTTCTAGCAATTCCTACTTTTTTCTAGGTTTTATAGTAATTTCTGCTATATATATAGTAATTCCTTAGATTTTCTAGGATTTTATAGTAATTTCTGCTATTTTCTAGTAATTCCTAATATTTTCTAGTAATTCCTAATATATTCTAGTAATTTCTAATATTTTCTAGTAATTTCTTCTGTATATATACTGCATGAGACAACCGCAAGGAACAAACCTATGTGGATACTACGTGTGCGAGTTCATCGACAATTTCGTCGGTCCCATGGGGCAAATGATGCCACACAGATTCAGAGTACGTAAGCAAAATCAGTTCTATTTATTCTTTTTAAGTCATTATTTTTCATTCTGCTCATGCTTTGATTTCATTGAAATATGCAGACATGGTGCATGAAAGAATATCTCATCGAATCGGAACGAATCAAGGCAATTCAAAAACAACTATGTGGATTCCTGCTCGATGAAGTAATAAATCCTAGTGGGGAGTTTCATGCAGATCCTAATGTAGTCCTAGCGCAATTAGATCCTAATTGGGGACTCCTTGATTAGGACACTTAATTTGTAATATCTCGAATATTTTGAAGTACTTGTAACAATTCAAATGTATATATATTATATATGTGAGCGATGATGTATATATATTATAAAGTAATATGTTATATATCATATAACGTAATACCGGATGCATACGTATAGAGATATAATATATATACGCGTACAAATAATGTAAGCATTAAAACAAAAATTAAAAAGGAAAGAAACAAAAAAGAAAAAGCAAAACATATTAGTGCCGACTGGTAACCCTAGCCGGTACTAAACTGCACGCCCTGGGCTGCTGTGTGTGCATGCGGTATAGTACCGGCTGGGTACCAGCCGACACTAAACGGTGCATTTAGTACCGGGTTTCCGACCGTTACTGATAATAATTTTTTCCAGCAGTGTAAATAATCTCCGCCTTTGGTGTAGAAGACCAAGTCCAGGCTCGTGTGAACGGCACCGGCACCGTAGCTAGCACGTCCAATTTCAGATTATTTAATTGGTGGGTAAAGTATTTCATGGTGAAAAAAGTAATACAAAAACGGCAGAAACTCTCTAGAAACATTTTTTTCTTGTTTGTAAAAACTTTTCACTCATTTTTTCACCGTCAGACCTGACATGTGGGTCCTCTATACGGGGTGGGTAGGAATAATTAGGTGATTTCAAAAGAACTAGATCCTTATAGTATAGATTTGATATTTGTATATAGCCCATATATACGCTCAGGATGGCATGCACACGGGAACATGTGTTTTTGTTGAAAAGGAGGCCGGGTAATTAAATCATCAGGATATGGAAGCATATTTCCCTTCATAACGGACAAGACATCATAAAATTGTGCCTTGAACTTGAAGTGAATCAAATTTTACGAGACACTGGACATCCCGTTCAACGTTCATAATTTTGTTTAATTCTTCTTTCTTGCAGTAGCTTTTATCTCTCTTGGGCACCATCTCTTGTTTTGTTATATGTATGGCCACATAGAAAAAACTCGGTAACTAATAAAGTTCAGTGTTTCGTCACATGAGCAAAGCCTGGCCTGTTGTCATCAGGCTAAACAATTTCATGGATTCCAGATGTTGGGATGTCAGTATGCCAGCAATCATGCCTGTGCCGCGTTTCTTTACTTCCCGAATTTTTTTTCAAAGGGAATCTTGCATGCATGGAGTATTAAATGAAGTCTATTTGCAAAATCTTTTTAGGGATGAGTGTAACTTTACGTGACGAATCTAAGGAGCCTAATTAGTCCATGATTTGCTACAGTAATACTACAGTAACCATCCTCTAATCATGCGGTCAGAGGCTTCATTAGATTTGTCTCGTGAATTAACCCAGGGTTGTGAAGATAGTTTTGTAAACTGACTTTATTTAATACCCTTAATTATTGGTCAAATGGCATGGAAAAAATTTACACCCCAAAAAACACGGGCCTGAGAAAATTTTATCTCAAATATCCGTACATAACAACAGTACAATTATTGAGTCTTACAGTGGATATCCAATCCGCTCACATGTTTCCATCATATCGATGAACCTGACCAAATATATAGTAGCACATTGTCACATAATATGCTTTCTTCCTTCGGTTTTAATATATGAGATGGCGGATTTAGATTCTTTTCAATCTATATCTTTATGGTTACATAATGCTGTGCGACAAAATGTCAGTCATTATATGGCAATGGGGCAAAAGAGTAAAGCGAAAATCAAGCCAATAATCCACTACGTTCTCCCAGCTATAAATGCAACCAGTCCTCTGTTCTAACAATGCACAACAGCAAGCAAGAAGACAGATCAAGACCCTGTATCCTCGCATCCATAATTTTTTTTCCCTTTAAGCATCCTAGCCATGGCTTATTATGCAATTGCTCCTCTTTTGTGCACACTCATGCAAAATGAGTTGCACATGCACCTTTACATAACCCAAGTATATAGCGGACCTAATTCTAGCAAAGACCAAGTATGCAGATATTGTCGGACATGTGCAAGGTGTGCATGTTCAATCAAGTCAAAACACTGCTTACGGTTGGTACACCTTCAACCTAGTTTTCGAGGGTCCAAGGTACTCCATCCATTCTTGAACACATGCTCTTTTCACTTTCATAATTCTCTTAGAGTTCATGTAACATTAATTGATATTTTTTTCTACCCCTTTTTTTTCCAATGTACCCTTTTCACCATCAATCATAATAATATCTTCCAATTATATATCTTCTCAACTATGATCCTAACAGATTGCAGTGTTTGCAATGACTGGAACCCATGTTATGGTGGATAATCCATGCGGAAGGCTAGCTATATCATGCAAGATGCATGGAGGCAAAAGGATATTGTGCTCTCTTCTATAAATAAGACTTCAAAATTTTTATAGATAAAAAATACTTCAAACAAGAGTAGTTATTTTTTCATAATTATATTTCTTTTCATTAGGCAAGAATGGAATACTGTTTTATTTTCACTGCTTATTCTTTATCTTTTTCCAAAAAAAATGTCTGCATTAATTCTTTTCATTAGATGCTAGTCGGTTTTTTGCAATCTTATTGAACAATAATTCAGTTCATCGTTGGTACCATATATATTTTCTTCAAATGTTGCAAAACTTATGCCATGAAATTTTTTGCACAAAATAGGTTTGGTGGGTCCAAACTTCATGTGATGGGGATGACTGTAGGATATGGAGACTGGAGCATTATGGGAGGGACCGGAGAATTTACCATGGCACGCGGTGTTATCTATACTATAAAGAGAATTAGATTTGAAAACACTTCTCACCAAGATTAGGTCCACCCCCCATCTCACATAGGACCCATCTGTCATGAAAAAATGACTACGAAAGGGGAGGGGGAGACCCATTTTGTCGCCCTTCGGAAGAGAATCCCCCCCCCCAAAAAAACCCATAACTTTTTTCACCTAAATCGAGTCCACCTAAATCTACCCACGCGTCCTTTATGTTGCCATATTTAATATGTATAATCTTAGCAAGTTTTCAAATAGATGGTAGTTGATGATTATGTTTGGATTTAAGTCCAATCTGTTACCATAATTAATATGTATAATTTGAGTATGTTTTTAAACAGACGATAGATTTCCATATTTAATATATATATATAATCTGAGCAAGTTTTCAGATAGATGGTAGTTGATGATTACGTTTGGATTTAAGTCTAATGCGTTGCCATAGTTAATGTGTACAATCTGAGTAAGTTTTCAAACATATGATAGGTTTCCTTAGTTGATGATTGTGTCCGGATTGAAATCTAATAATTACCATACTAGACTATCCAAATTTAATATATACAATCTGAGAAGGTTTTCAAACATATGATAGGTTTCCTTAGTTGATGATTGTGTCCAAATTGAAGTCATAATTACCATACTGGACTAGCAAGACTTATATAAATCACGCTAACCAGCCGTCACTTCTCATTATCCCCCCTTGACATGTGGTTGTTCCACAAATCCTCCAATAGAGAGATTCGTCCCTCCGCCATCACCCGCGGCCGTCGGCTCAACACATACGTGCACCTGCACGCCGGAGCGTCTCCAGCATCGGAGGCCGTACTACAGGGCGTCGTGCATGACGGGCAGAGGCAAGAACGCCGGCGTCGTCGACAGCGATACGACAACGTCGGACGAGAAGGACGACGAGGTCAGAACCAGCAGCTTCGCCATGTCCGACGTGATGAAGAGCCCTGCGGCGGCGGCGTTGAGCCGGCGCGAGAGGTACTACCTGGTGGCGTGCAAGCAGATGGTGGGGTTGTTTGCGATGGTATGGGTGAGTCAAAGTTGGTGCCGCACGTCGGCCATGTCAAGTTCTCCTGCGCCGGCCACGGTATCATGGGATACTAGACTAGATAGTTTGATGAACTTGTTGATATGATGAACTTATTGCGTCGACCGCGGCACATGCAACTATCGAATTGATTTAATTAGTTGTTAGATCCGCATGTTTACGTGATTTGCGGCACTGTTTGGATGTGTTTTTTCGGCAGCTCATACTTCATTTCTGAACATATATACAGTATGTATGCTGTCATATATACATCATGGTCAAAAGGAATTTGCCAGTATACTTGCAAAACTCGCGTATATGATTACGTTTAGATTAAAGTCCAATAATTTTATATTTTCTTTTTATTTTTGTAGTGTACAATACGGTAAGTTCTGCTTGCGATGTCGCGCCCTTTATGTTGCCATATTTAATATGTATAATCTGACCAAGTTTTCAAATAAATGATAGTTGATGATTATGTTCGGATTTAAATCCAAAAATTTTACATTTCCTTTCCATTTTTTGTAGTGTACAATATGGTAAGTTCTGCTTGCAATGCCGCTCCCTTTATGTTGTCATATTTAATATGTATAATCTGAGCAAGTTTTTAAATAGATGGTAGTTGACGATTACATTTGGATTTAAGTCTAATAATTTTACATTTCCTTTCCATTTTTATAGTGTATAAGTTCAGCTTACAATGTCGCGTCCTTTATATTGTCATATTTAATATATATAGTCTAAACAAGTTTTGAAATAGACTTTAGTTAATAATTACGTTTGGATTTAAGTCCAATAATTTATATTTTCTATCTATTTTTGTAGTGTACAATATGGTAAGTTCTCGTTGCGATGTTGCGCCTTTTATGTTGCCATATTTAATATATATAATGAGCAAATTTTCAAATATATGGTAGTTGATTATTACGTTTAGATTTAAATCCAATAATTTTACATTTTCTTTCTTTTTTTGCAGTGTACAATATGGTAAGTTCTCCTTGTAATGCCGCTCCCTTTATGTTGCCATATTTAATATATATAATCTGAGCAAGTTTTTAAATAGATAATAGTTGATGATTATATTTGGATTTAAGTCCAATAATTTTACATTTTCTTTCCATTTTTACAGTGTAAAATATGGTAAGTTCGGCTTGCGATGCCGCGCCTTTTATATTACCATATATAATATGTATAATATGAGCAAGTTTTTAAATATATGGTAGTTGATGATTACGTTTGGATTTAGTCCAATAATTTTACATTTTTTCATTTTTGCAGTGTACAGTATGGTAAGTTCAGCTTGCAATATCGCACCCATTATGTTACCATATTTAATATGCATTATCTAAGCAAGTTTTCAAATAGACGGTAGTTGATGATTACGTCCGGATTTAAGTCCAATAATTTTACATTTCCTTTCCATTATTGCAGTGTAGAATATGGTAAGTTCTGCTTGTGATTTCACACCCTTTACGTTGCCATATTTAATATGTATAATCTGAGCAATTTTTTAAATAGATGGTAGTTGATGATTATGTTTGGATTTAACTCCAATAATTTTACATTACCTTTCCATTTTTGCAGTGTTTAATATGGTAAGTTCTCCTTGCAATGCTGCTCCCCTTATGTTGCCATATTTGATATGTATAATCTGAGCAAGTTTTTAAATAGATAGTATTTGATGATTATATTTGGATTTAAGTCCAGTAATTTTACATTTTCTTTCCATTTTTGTAGTGTAAAATATGGTAAGTTCTGCTTGCGATGTCGCGCCTTTTATATTATCATATATAATATGTATAATATGAGTAAGTTTTTAAATATATGGTAGTTGATGATTATGTTTGGATTTAGTCCAATAATTTTATATTTTTTTCATTTTTGCAGTTTAGAATATGGTAAGTTCAGCTTGCAATGTCGCGCCCTTTATGTTTCCATATTTAATATGCATTATCTAAGTAAGTTTTCAAATAGACGGTAATTGATGATTACATCCGGATTTAAGTCCAATAATTTTACATTTCCTTTCCATTATTGCAGTGTACAATACGGTAAGCTCTTCTTGCGATGCCGTACCCTTTACGTTGCCATATTTAATATGTATAATCTGAGCAATTTTTCAAATAGATGGTAGTTGATGATTATGTTTGGATTTAACTCCAATAATACATTTTCTTTCCATTTTTGCAGTGTACAATATGGTAAGTTCTCCTTGTAATGTCGCTCCCTTTATGTTGTCATATTTAGTATATATAGCCTAAGCAAGTTTTAAAATAGATGGTAGTTAATGATTACGTTTGGATTTAAGTCCAATAATTTTACATTTCCTTTCCATTTTTGCAGTGTACAATATGGTAAATTCTGTAGATATGACTATTTTCACCTGCTTTCAAATAGTTATTTGGATCTTCATCACACAATGGTTCCTCCTTCTCCGGAAGTCTATGAGTTAGAGTAGATATGCCAATTGCACGTTTAGTCTCTATTTTATATTGTCGTTTGGAACATTTCGGTCTCGAATATTTACTTATTTACCTTTGCAATATTTACTTATATTTATATATTATAGTATACATTTAAGTTCGATATTTTGTCGATTATTCTCTCTTTTCGGTTTCTTTGATTTGACGTAGTGCTGAAACAGTTGATTACTGAGCCACTGAAAGATGAGCTCCAAGCGAATGTTTGTGAGTTTGCGATTTCAATTTATGAATTCGCAAAAAGAGAAGAAGCGTTGAGCATAAAGTTTATAGAACTTGTACCGTGTGTCTTGCAAATTAAACATTTTCATTAAATTACAATCAACTTTCTATTGAATTCAAGATTTTTCCCATGCCCTTTTTAAAACACGTGTCTGTGGCACGTGCATACCAACTGGTTGAGAATAAAATAGTCCAAGAAGTCAGTGGTGTCTGGAGGATTTATGAACTCAATATACATGCATTCTACACTCCAATGAACTCCTCGGTGGTAAGTATAGTAACTATCTAGCTAATGTAATATATATTACTCGCTTCATCTCTAATTTATAAATGGAAGGATTAGTATATATCATTGCATTGCTGGATGCTTATTGCTGTGCTGATTCCTTTGAAATGTTCTTAGAGATTCCTTTGAAATGTTCTTTGAGATTTGTTTGCAGGTTGATTTAGTATGGGGAGCTTTATTGTCTTGTACTCTTGTGCTGTGACTATAGTAGTTATCATATTCCACTTCTAACAACACATAACGAAGGAAAAATTATATTCAGTGGAACCAATCACCTTCAATGGAATAGCTAAAACAATACTGTAATACTTACTGTTACTTATATATATATATTTAAGCATTGGCGACAGATCGAACGCTCACAGTTGTACATTTTTGCCGGCAGTCATTTATCTGTAGGGATTAGATATTCATGAGCATACAACGTGTATGGAATTACAGTGCCGAAGGTGTATTCCTGTCGGGCTCAAGACAATACTACTGAGGGAAAAATGATCCACATCAGAAGTCCTTGGACAATCCATATGCGGGCAGAGCTTCAATAACATATTAGTAGTAAGTAGGCTCACATATTGTCAGCCTAACAAGTACGACAACACATAATTAGTACAGAGGTGCACATGTGGTGGCATCTTTTTTTGCAAGAACTTTTTTTAAAGCGTAGAGCTTTAAACCTTCTCCCCAAATCAAGAAACCCAAACAATAAATATTGCATTCAGTGTGACTCATTAGTAATTGCTAAATGTCAGCAAAATCCATTTGCTGTCATAGTCCTGTGATGTTTTATCAGATAACTCTCATGATGTGCTCCTGTCACGAAAGAATCTCAACCTTTGAGCCGATTAATGCAGCTAGTGCCTATACAATCTTTGCTGCTCAAAATATGGAACTATATATATATATTAACCTTATGACTACAAAACTTTACTTTTTTCCTTATGTGAATTAGCTTATGTGAACTCAACTTTGCGTAATTTAATGTCACATGCATAGTGTCAAACCATACATCTAGCTAATTAAGCATTTCCTTTCCCTCAATATATCTTATGCAGTTTGAATGCAATTCCTGGAAGCTTGGGCCATGATGTGTTTGGAATCGATGTGAGCTTGATATCCAGAGGATTATCAATGTGACATCCTTTTATATGTTCATGTTTGTTCACTCGAATAAGACGTGTGATTGTACTCAGAGATATATCTATTACATATATTTGTATTTTCCATTATTATTTCCTATCTTTTCATCTGTCATAAGATAATGTATTTTCCATTATTATTTCCTATCTTTTTATCTGTCATAAGACAGTTTCTTTAGGATTGAACTGGGCCTAGTCCATTTAATTTCAATTAAATCAATGATATTACAAAGCCAACTTTACATGCTAGGAAGTTAAAAGTAGTTAATCCCACATTGGAAGTATGGGGAATTTGTCACACTCAGTTTTAAGAATAAAAAGAAACACTAACTTCATGTATGTCCAGGATCAAAGTTTCATGCATAAAGAGACTTGATTGTTGAAATACAAAACAATATCATTAAGGAATGTATATTATTACATAATGACCATAGGGTCTAAAAACAAAGACTAAATTCTGTTAGTCTGTAAGAAACATGACACCAAATGCCATACTTTGTGATTTTGGTGAGTGTATGACAACATAGTCAATGGGTTGAACATGCTTATCAAGTCTATAAGGCATTTAGGTGCCAAGGATGAATTCCAAACCATGATATCCAAATGATCAAGTTCCAAGCCATTGTATCCAAATGGTCAAGATCCAAACCATCAATGTCATACAAAAAAGGACTTGAAATTTGTTTATCAATCACGGTAATTTTGTGACAATATAAAAATTGTCGTAATGTTATGACGTTATTTTCAAGAAATGTCACAGAAAGTCTTGTGCACCCAACTTAGTGACGATCTAAAGGAATGTCATAAGATGCAAACAGGGCCAAAACTAAATCAGCAGTTATTATTAATGTAACACCCAATATGCATACAAAAATCAAATACGCTTTGTATTTGTAAGATGTAAAGTTGGTCATTAAAAAATGACTTTTGATCCCTCACCCCGATGAATGGTCTTAGGTTACAGATGCGTAGAACTCGTCGAGTGCAATCTATTTTACCACCCACATGTCTTATTTGGAGTTTGATCATGAAATTACACTTGATGGTATTTTTGGTGGGGAGTGTTACAGTAACCGCGTGCTATAGGAAGTCAACCGTGACTGAGTCTTATTCTTTTTGGGTTTTTTTTTCCTTGCCAAGCCTTCTTCTAGTCTGAACTCTACACCCTGCGTCCTTCCTCCCCTGTGCTGCCACCCCCTGTTTGTCGTGCATCAAAGAGTAGAGAGAGGGCGAATACAGAGGAAAAGAGAGGGGAAATTAGGGCGGCGTCGGTCGCCATTGTTCCTCCCCAAAAAATTGGTTGTGCTTTGTTTTCCATCTCTGTTTTCCCCTCAATTCTCCTCTCTATTCATCATGGTGCCCCATGTGTGTGGTGTAGTTTGGTGGCAATCGACGGGGCTGTCGTCACGTCGACTGTAGGAATCATCGTCGGGAACATCGTTGTCATTGTTGCCCATGTTGTTTCCAAAAGGAAACCCTAACTGAGAAATGCCCCATCTATAGAATGTATTTTTCCTCTATTTTGTACATGCTTTAGATCACGTGTGTAGTGGATCTCGTTGCTGATACGACTAGGGTTAAGGTTTTTCCCTCGTCGTTGTTCTCAGGACGTAGTCAATCTGTGCAGTTATCGTTCATGTCAGTTTTTCGTGGTCTTAGTGTCCTTAAAAATATTACACCTTTCTATTGTAGAGGACTTTAAGATATTTCCACGGACATAAAGACAAACTCGATCGGAGTTAGATTCAGAGCGTAATTGAAGTTTTATTCTAACAGTTTTCAATCTCGTGATTCTGTACAGAATCTGTTCACTTCAAGTTTATGCAAATCTAACGTGAGAATTAGACTTTCTGATATCAAGAAATGTCGTAGGAAATTTTATAAGCTTTCCAGATTGGTAAATTTCATCTTCATACAAATTTTAGAGCTCCAGTTATGTTTATTGTGGTAGAGATGTTATGTAATTTCTTTCAGATTATCAGATTAAGATTCATCTCAAGATTTATGATGATGATTTTTACTCTAGTTCTGAGATACCTAGAAAGTTGTAGGTTTTGAAGTTCTCTTTCATGTGGCTCAAGTTGGGAATTTTTTGCCATCAGAATTAAATGATACAAAAAGGAGGAGCAATCGTGTTGCTGTTATGTCTAGTTTTGGGTGTGTTTATGTTAGTACGTTGGGTTTGAGCGTAGGAACGCATAAAATTAAGTTCATATATGCTTGTGTGATTGTGTTAGTGCTGAGATACATTTGTGAACAGGTGGTGTACCGATTATGCTTGGCTCACATTTCTTATCTCTCGAGAAGGCAAGTAAGCGTGACGTTGTGGTCCACATGCTTTAACTTAGTTATTTGAATTGCCTCCACTTAATTTCAGTACCGCATATGAGTCATATGATCTAAATTTGATTTTTTATATTGAAGTATTATGGGGTCCACTTGTGGCTTTACTTATGAAGTTTTGGTTACTGAAGTATACGAAGTTCATTGCACTGCAATCTTGCATTTGTATTCTAATGTTTGATATGCATACGTAGACATCGTATCCAGATTGGTGCGGTGAGTACCGGTACGGCAACACATGTTGAGCTATAGCAATGTGGTTGTAGCCCTCACTTCCATCCTTGGGATGTGTGGGTAGAAATGAAGTCATGCATTGCATTCCACTATTGCATCTGCAATTATGAAGCATCGATATGAAGTACCTATCATTTATTTTACTACTGTAAGTTATATATTGTTTCAATATGGTGACTTTTTTCATGTCTCTATTCTTAAATTGATGCTTAATCAATTTTGATTTCAATAATTCGGTTGAAGCGGTTTGCTTGCTGGGGTTTTTTATAAACCTCATACGCTTTTCCCCCTCCGTAGGTTCTAGAGTTTTGATGGTGCATCGTTCGATGGGACTAGTAGCACGTGTGCACACACTTCTCTCTGTAAATGTTTTGGATAGATGTTTTGTAATAAAATTGCTTGTACGTGAAGTCTTGTCTCTTATTTTATCTAGATAGTTTATGTTGCTGCTTCCGCATACTCTGTTGTGTTTTCTCTCTTGTAGTGCTTCTAGCTTCTAGCAGTTGTAGCATAGTGTGGTAATGCTCCAGAATGTTGCTGTTGTTCTGGGATGTTACAATTAAATGGTAGTTTTATGATACAAATCACAATACAAAAATGTTCTAAACCGATCACAATAACAAATGCAAAATGAGGCATGGTATATCATCATTAAGCGATCCTTTTGCACATTTAAGTACTAAGGGTACTAAAGGGATCTCCGGATCATCATAAATTGATCAAGTTCCCACCTGTAAGTATTTAGCAAAAAAAGGTAGGCAAACTGAAGAATAAAAAGTAGCTCCCCTTTCGGCTCGAACCTGCGACTGAGTGAATGCAGAGAGTCAACGCTTCCAGTGGGCTACAAACTTAGAATTTTATTTTGTACAAAAAAATATTTATATTTTTGTTATCTCAGCTAAAATGTTGGGTCCATATATCAGTTGTACTAAAGCAATGGGTATATTGTATATATACAGAGACACACTACAAGAGACCGGATCACAAGCTCCATTTGAATAAACTAGAGTAGCTCGACTCTTGGGTTCCTAGTCCTCTTGGAGTTTTGGGATTAGTTGTCATATCTTTTTCTCCTTGTAAGACTTTATTCTTATTAATAGAATTATCTTCTTTATATTGTCATCATGTAAAATGTAGAACACATAAATATAACATGGCATCGCAACAAAATTATTCACCCCTCAATGTACTCCCTCCGTACCTTTTTATCTGTCGTTTACGGTTCCCGAGAAACAACTTTGACTGAATATAAAAATATATATATTAATATATTTATAGTACACAATAAATATCATTAGATAGATATTTGAATCTAGTTTTTTAACAAATTTTTTTGGAGATTAAAATATTACACATATTTTCTACAAATCGAATCTAAATCGTGGCACGGAAACCGACGACGACAAATAATAAGGGACAGAGGGAGCAGGAAACTACCATATACAAAGCCTAACCCACTTGTATAGCATGAACTCACCCTATGAATCTTAGGAAACTATACAATACCTAAAACCTATGTACATATTTATGAACCAGTGATTAGCAAGAAGCTCTCCCTGATGACCATTACTCCAAGGCTTGCAGCCCCCGCCCCGGTCTGCCCTCCCTCACCGCTAAAGCTACATAAGACCATATTTGTGAAAACAAAATGAAGAAAAATTCAGAAAAATGCAGCAGCACATATGCACATGTATTGAGAACCACATATTCCATCAATTCTATCTTTAATATACAAAATACATTATCATCGAGACTTTGTTTTCCTTTGTCTTCCACATCGATGTCAAAGGAAATATTTGGTTTGTGGATATTAAACAGTTTGCCAATTCCTAGGGTCTATTGGGCGTGGCTAGTCAATTAATTACATGTGCAGAGTGAGTCTATAGAATACCTCCAATTAAGTCACACTTTTGTCGAATCTTGTGCTTGCTCATCCATATGCAAATAGATATGGGTGGCTTTCATATCACCAAGGCTCGGTCGTTGCATCGCCATTATTATGTCAGAATTAAATCGAATATATTTGAGAAGGGGACAATGATAAAGACATAACATCCATGCATATGACCATGCGGGGAATGATGAGGACATCACCACGCTGGACATACATGAGCCGGCCTCATCTACAAGCTACAAGTCGTCGTCATGTTGGTCAGCGTCTTTGGTTCGGATTCATCCGACATGTCTGCAACAAAACGGTGATATCTGCTTCATACGGTGTCCAATCAAGGCGTTTTCGGATGCATTAGAACCGTGAAGACGAGACGTTTCTTTTGGTTCTGGTTCTAGCTCCAAAAGCCTCGTGGATCTTTCTGTGTGATCATGAAAAGGTGTTATGTCACCTATTTTGGGCCTTTTTAGGCTTTGTATCATGCCGGGCCTTCGACCCATGTTGTGGGCGACCCACCCTGGTGCGCCCCCAACCCTAGATCGCCCCTAGTCTAATAAACTCAGTAGCCGTCGTTTAAACTCGGGTTTTGCTTAAATTATTCTGTCGAGAATAGTTTCACCGTCATCGGTTTGTAGAACCCTAACTTATGTACTGAATCATTCATCTGCAGTTAGTCACTTCCTATTGAGTTGCATTCTTTCAAGTTCTTGCTTGTGTTCTTCATTTCGCAGGTAGGAATTAGCCTTCTTGGCGAGGTCAACCGGATTGTGGAACGATTGATAACCAGAGGAGTCGTAGTGCTAAGATTGTAGGGTTCAAGTTAGCTGACTTGAAACCAGATCGGTGTGTTGTGCTCCATCCAAAACGAGTTATCTTTCACCTGATGGAAGATCGGGCACCCTAGTTCCCATCAGGGAATAGCACATGAAGGTAAAGGAGACAAACTAGGGTGTCCAAGCCATGGAGGCCCAAAGCTTATTTGGTTTGAGACAACAAGTTGGAGCCCCAAAACAAATCAAGTTCGAGTCCACTTCAAAGTCCAGAAGCAGCACACACCAAATCATCGCACAAATTGCATACATGCTCAGTTTTTGACGTTTTATATATGCACAAAAAACTAAGGAGATAAGCTTTCCAATGACACCAGTCTCAGATTAAAATTCTTTCAAAGTGGCCAAGAATTGTGAAAACAATATGATGACCAGAATCTGCTAGAGTGATGTGCTACTATCTTTTGGGCTACTAGCCATGTATCATGTTGGAGCCCGATAGCTCGACACTAGCTCGACACTAGGTGCATATATTCAGCGGGTGCTTGTTGGCACTTTTTACGATCCAATATCAGAATTGAGAATCCTGGTACTGGGGTAAGGAGTGTTTCAGTGGTTTTCCTTATGGCTTAGTAAAATATAGAAATATTCTGCAAGCGCACAGAATCACCACTGTAGCACTTCACCTGGGAGTATTCCGAGGTATAGAATTTATATTTCCGCAGGGAAGCTTTGGCAAGATTACTAGTGAACAGATATTCGAGACTATCAGAGAAGGGTACACGACTAGACAAGACAGGGGGTAACGGTATTGGATAGGAGTGGATATACCGGACACACAGCTCAAGGGATACTCAGGTAAGGGAGAGAAGAGATAGATAGCTGGGAGGACAACGAGAAGAGATAGAGGACTCCTGGATACTTTATCTACCTATGTCACTCTAGCTTAGAGATACAGCGGCGACAGAGCCAGCACTAGGAGATCTGGGATAACTCTAATGTCTTAGCATCGGGACAAGGGAACCGGTGAACACACAGAAAGGGATGAGAAGGGGTGCCACTATTTCCCAACTGGGGGATCCTACGGACCGGAACTAACGTGATGGGCTACGAAGACCGAAAGGGCTGTCACCACCTCCCGGCTACCACCTCCGTTGCGACGAGAATAAACTAAGGCCACCGACTAGTCTAGGAACCACTCCTACACTAGGCAACGACTACTTACTCTGCTAGCAAGAGCAAGCAACCTTGTCAATACTCTTGGTGATAATTCACCTCCAGTATCAAGCAAGATCGAAGAACCAGCCAAGACAAAGACTTAAACAAGACTACAAGCACTAGAACTATAACTGACTATAGTCTAAACAAGATATATGCTGCAACTAGGATAAAGTAGAAGCAAGATATAAATGACAAAGGCAAAGTGATAAAGATAACTATATTGATACTCAAAGTCTTGCAAAAGGAAAAGGTAAAAGATACAAGAGCTTATACCAGAGCTTCTGAAGACGATTCCGGAACCTCCGAGGCACAGCTCGACTCAACTCTAACTCCCAACTAAACTATCCTAACTCTACTAGAATGAAAGTGGAAATGAGCTCCTTGGCTTGGTGTGTGTTTACAAGTGAGGTAAGGGGTCCTATTTATAGTTGCATAGGACGGTTGGGGCTGGAGTAGCCGCCAAGGGACCAGGGGGGTACCCCCTGGGATTTCGGCCGGGGACGTCGGTTCGGCCGAACCCTGGCGTTCGGCCGAACGCAGGATCCACCGCCATCTGCACCAAGGGCCGAGATGCAGTGCTGGGAGTCGGTTTGGCAACTGGGGGCGGTTCGGGCGAACCCCCCAGTTCGGCCGAACTGGGCTGGGAGCCCAGGCCCACCCCCCAGCACCGCCTCTGCTGTGTGGTGCTCCTGGACCGGCCTCTGATGCGTGGGATTGAGTTGTGTGGGCCCAGGATGACTTGGCATGGGTCCGGGTTGAGTTGGCGGTCGTCCACTTGTCATATGTTGTGTCCGCTTGGTCATCGGTGATGTGGACGGCTTCCGGCGGCCTGTACGGCTAAGGGGGATAACCGGCCGAACATGTCGTTCGGCCATTTCTGTCATTTCCGACCCCTATAGCACGTATTTCACAATGTTGTACCTACAAACATGACACTCACCAAAACTCGTGGAACTTTATTAGAAATAAAACCTAAGTACATGGAATGTTGCATATAACCTCATTTATTCCCGAGTATTGGTGGTCGGATTTGGGCTGTAACGACCGCCAACAAGCTCCCCCAAGCTTAGCTCTTTGCTCGTCCTCGAGCAAAGATATAAACTTAGGCTCGGTGGATCAGGAGTTGCTACAATGTCATTTCTTTTGCAGGTAACTTTATAAACAACTAGTCTTCAAAAATACTTGAATTATAGGCAAAGTATCAAATCACCTTTTTACCTATGGGGCTTATAGCAATCTCCTTATCTTGGGCGGTTGAAAGGGTGAACAGGTTAAACTCAGTTTTATTCCACTCTACTCTTTTCAGGATCTCATCTCGGAGTTTTTCATAAGTTTTGAAAACTACAAATTGTTCCTCATTGGCACACTCAATCACTCAAGTGTATTTGAATCCTCACCAAAGGCTTGTGCCTTCTTTTCATCCTAACATCTAATATGGCTTTTTGTGTGGCTCAGGGACAAAGGATGAAAGCATGCATGCATCTTATATTTTGCTAAGTCAAAGACCGGATCTCTGAGGAGACAAATCACATCTTAAGATCGAGACGTGCAAGTGTGTGGGTATGAGTGGAGTGGCATGGGATATGGTGGAATGGTGGAATGGTGGAACTCCTTGGATGAATTTCCCTCTCCTTGATTTATTTTCGAGAACATGGGCTATCTTTTACTCTCATATTTTTGCCATGCCACTTGGCATGCTTTTCTCTTTCTTTTTGTCATGCCCTTTGGCATGCTTTTCTTTTTCTCTTATTTTTGCCATGCTTCTTTGGCATGCTTTTCTTTTTGTATAGCCCATGTCTCTATCAAGAATATTTGTAGAGGGAAATCATAGAACATGGAGCATTTATTTTTGTGGATGGATGATGGAAAATGTTTGCTAACTCCCAGTGTAGGAATTGCAAGTGAGAGGTGGTGTGTGTACGTGGGTCTCGATCTTTAAGAATATGAAAGCTTCACTCAAAGGTCACAACAATTTGACAAAGCTCACTAAGATGACAAGCAGCATATGAGTAGAAATTTTCAACTAGGCTTATCATATGGCTCTGGTAGGTGTTTTGACCAATGAGGAACTTGTTTTATTTTGAAAGCATAAATCTCCGAGATTTTCCCCGTATTAAAAGCAGAATAGAACTTAACCAAATTCTCACTATATCAATCCCCACAACAACTTAGACTTGGAATAAAGCATGTGCTCCCACAAGGTTTTCAGGATCATTTTTACTCATGCCATATAACTCAAGCACAATCTAGCAACTAGTTGAAACAAGGTACTTTCAAAATTAGTGACAGAGCAACTATTCATCATTTCCAAGGTGAGAGGCATATGATTCATTCCATGCATAGTTGGGAGTTATTTAATTCAAGGGAAATTTTGTTTAAGGGAAATATTTTTGGTATTTTCATTTTTTGAATGCAACCTATCATGAAGGGAATGAAAGGGACATTAAATGATCAAAGTGCTGGATAAATCGGGACATACCTGGTGGGGGTCCTCCCCCAAGCTTGGACTCTTCACTGGTAGGGGTTGAGCCTTGAATGGTACTGGCTCAGCTGTTCCGCTTGTTCGTGGACGTCGTGCTGGATAGACGCCACCATCCCGCTATTCTCTTGATGGTACTGAGAATGGCGAGCTAGTGTGTCCTGGATCTCTCGGGTACGGTCGTCGATGAGCTCGACTCGGTCGGAGATGTAAGACAACTCCCGGCTGTAGTCGAAGCGTGCGGACTGTGAATATCCGGGGTAGTATGGCTGGGAGGCATTGTCGTATCCTCCTCCATACCGGCTCTCGGACCACTCAGAGTCCGTGTCCTGGCCGTGGTCCCAGCGTCCTGAGGTGAAGTAGTTCGGCTCCTGATGCTGCCCGGAGCCTCCTGCTCCGGACGTCCCAGCGCCGGTGTACATGTCGTAGGTGGCCTCAAAAGCGGAAGTGTGTCGGTGCGGCATTTGTGGTGCATCTTCCGGCTCCTGTGAGGTGGCGAGCCCAGCATCACGCCTGGCTCGTCCCCTCGTGACGGGTCCGTTACCTGCAACGTTGTGCCGAGCAGGCTCTCTCCAAGGTGGAGAGTCGTCCGACTCGGTCCTCAACTGAAGAGTTAGTTTTGGCGTGGTATACAACCTTAGTGCTGCACAAGGCAAAGGCACTTCAGTTGTATAGCCACGGTAAATCATTGCCAGCGTTGCGTCAGGCGTCCGCCCTATCATGTGGGCTTGCACGAAGTGCTCGGCATCCACGACGGAACGCACTGTCTCGATGTACGTGAGCCGGGCGCCTTGGAGGACGCCCAGGTGGTTAGCGAGGCGAGTGACTAGAGAAGTCATTGCCATGCCACCCGTACGAGAAATATGAGACAGCCAGTGACCAACCATGTCTTTCACAGGTGAATAGGGAATCTTCTTGACCATGGCAAAAAGAACCCGCAACTCGATGGTGTTGACAGGGCGCAAATCTGCCCGGGGGAATACCGTCATAGACACCCAACGATGCATGAAACGCAAAGTGGGGTTATGAATGTTGTTCGTGCGTGGCGCATGACAGTTGGTATCCCCCGAAATCTTTTTCCAAAATGCCACCCGGTCAAATCTTTTAAGCGCTTTGTTCGGGTCTAATGAACAATGACTTGAAAATCCGAGACCCGAACTAAAATCCCTCCAAGAGCAGAAGAACTCTTGGTTGAAGAACCGAAAACGAATCCCCCAGTTTCAGTAACCAAAGTCGAGAGAAATTCAAGGGTGAGTAGGTACGAACCTTCTTCGTTGATGTGCCAGAAATTCTCCCAGCCAATGGCCTGGAAAATTTCCGTGAACTCTACGTCCATCCCCGTGTCCCTGAGCAAATCTTGCTCAAACACACGGGTGTGCTCGAACTCCTTCAGCCGAAGCTCGTTGAAGGTGTTCCGCTCCCTTTCTGTTCTAAGGTTGATGTCACTCTCGCTCAGGAGCTGCCTGGCTGGGGGCGTGGCATGGCCCCATCCCGAGCCGGCTGTTCCGTACTCGTCCGTGTCCATCCGGCTCGAGCCTCGGGACGGAGCTGGGGAGCTCCCAGCATCGTCCGATCGTCGGCCTAGTCGGGCGGAACGACGGAGCGAAGTGAAGAACTTCGACATGATTCCTACAAAAGGTTAGCGCAACAACAACTACCCGAAGGACTGAATATATATGGTTAGCACAAGAAAATCAAGTCAGTCGTTCAAGATAGTTAGTTGTTCTTGCGGGGATGAAAACCACCACAAAAGGTTAGTTGTTCTTGTGGGTGTCGGTGACCACCACAAAATCGTCCAGAAATTCAGCACAGAGAGCAAAATATTTTTTGAGATTTTCTAGTGATGCAAGCGAACCAAAACTTGAACAAGATCTTGCGAAGAACTTGTCAAGAACTAGAGAAAATAACTTGAGAGGGAGAGAGAGCTCCTACAGAATTTTTTCAGAATGGAAGTGCGTGTGAGAGAGCAAGCAAGCACCCCAGCTTTTATAGGCCGAGAGGGGGCACCCTTGGCCATTCGGCCGAAGGGCCTGGTTCGCCCGAACCAGGTCTGGTGGCCAGCCCACCCCCATGTGAGTGCAGCACCCTCCTTTGCTTTGATTCCACGCCAAAATGTGTGGCCACAATTCCCAAGGACATTTTTAGTGGATTTTAGTGGTAGGTAAGATGGAAATGTGACATGACCAAAGTGGAAAATAGTGGAGTCACCCCCATGCTGCCGTGTTTGTGATAATTGGTGAGTGTGCAGCCATTTTTAGTGGGGTAGACATGTTTGGTGCTGGTTGGTGGTGATGGTAAATAATTGGAGATGTTCTAGAAGGGATGAAAATGATAAAAATTACCAATTACATCCACTCTAGTTAAAATTTCAGCATGTGTCCAATTATTTAAACCAAGCTTGCAAAATTTTCTACTCTCTCTCAAATTAATTACTCAAGTGGTTCAGTATTTTGAAAAGGGAAACATGCAAATGCAATTGGAAATTTAAAAATTGGAAGGGAAATATGGGATACATACCGGTTTTCCTCGCGGCGAGAGCTCAGCTTTTAAGTCCGCGAGCGGGACTTCTCCTGTCTTCAGTTGCTTTTGTCATCGTCCGGTCCCGGAGTGGATGACTCGGACGATGCAACCTTCTTCTGCCACATTTTCTTGTTCTTCTTCTTCGGTGTTGGCGGCGGTGGGATCGGCGTCTCTGCAGAATTCCAGAGGGCTTGTTCTTCCTCGTATTTCTTTATGAGGAAATCCATTTCTTCTGCACTTGTCGGTTTTGTCGGCTCATTCCATTTGAGCTGCTCACCACCGAGTATTTCCAGCTCTCCATTAATGAGAGCCTTAAGGAAACACTCGGCGCTCCTTTGCTCCGGTGTGAGTGGCTCTGTCTTCTTCTCTTCCCGGGGTTGAAACTTGAAGTAAATCAACCTTCCGTCGATACGGAACGAGATCTCTCTCGCATCCATATTGATCCTAGCCCGGGTGGTGTTCAAGAATGGTCGGCCCAACACAAGGGGAAACGAATGCTCATTCCCCGTGTCGAGGACAACAAAGTCCACAGGGACATATCGTCCCCAGATCCGGACCGGTACATTCTCGATCACCCCCTCGGGGTAGCGGATGGTTGAGTCTGCAAGCTGTACCTGGGCAGTAGTAGGTGACAAAATAGGGTAGCGTAATTTCTTAAATAATACCATAGACATGATTTTGACGCTTGCCCCTAGATCGCAGAGTGCATCATCAATGCGACGATTCCAGATCGAGCACTGAATGATGGGCACTCCGGGATCTTCCTTCCTGTCCGGAGAGGTCTTGATGATCGCCCTTTTTGCAGCTCTCGGCAGGTAGGTCCATCTTGTTCTCAGCACTTGGATGCGTGCGACCTCACCTGCATGGTTAGTGAGGAATACACTACGAGACATCTTACCATGCCTGGTAGTGATGGCTTTCACTGTCTCGATGGAAGGCTCGGGTTGCCCCGGAATCTTCCCCGATTCAGTGTCAGGAACCGCAGCAGCTAACTGAGCGACTTGAGTTTCTATCATTTTATTAAAGCTCAGTTGACTTTTCATAGCAGAAGAAAATGATTCCATCCTAGAGTCTATGCTTTCCAGAGTTTTATCATTAGCATCAAGCTTTTTATTGATGTTTTCAGTTATTTTCATCTGACCAAACACAAGATCTCTAAGAGACGGCTGATTATTGAAATTGCTGGAATTGAAATTGTTACCTTGTTGAGGCCTCTCAAAAGGGAGGTTTGGGCGCGGATTCCAGCCTTGGTTGCCGTAGTTGTTCGGTCGGTACCCGTTGTTGTTGGAGTTGTTGACGTAGTGGGCATCTTCTCGCGTTTCGGGGCAGTCATTCCCCGAATGGCCAGTGTTGCCACAGACTTCACAGGTCATGCGAGCGTCCATGGCTTGCACCGTTTCTTGAGCAGGGGCCTCCAGTTTCTTCATCAGGAGGTCCATCTTGGCAGCGAGCATGTCCAGAGCTTCAACTTGGTGAACTCCTCGGGTCTTTGGTTGAGTCCGGTCGTCGGACCAACCTTAGTTCTCGACCATCTGCTCTATGAGGGCCTTCGCACGACTCTCCTCAAGAGAGAAAAACGAGCCTCCAGCAGCAGCATCCAGGTACTCACGGGCAGAATTTCTCAGCCCGTGATAGAAAGTTTGGATTATGAACCAACTCTGCATACCATGGTGAGGACAAGCAGAAATATAGTCCTGGAGGCGATCCCATGCCTCCGGGACTGTTTCATCTTTTAACTGCTGGAAACTAGCTATTTTGTTCCGGAGGGCGTTGGTTTTCCCAACCGGAAAGAATTTTAGCAAGAAAGCGTTAGTACATTTATCCCAGGTTTCTATTGCTTCGCGGTTAGCATAAAATCATTGTTTCGCCTTGCCTAATAATGAGAATGGAAATAAACGAAGGCGAATGGCATCGATACTTACTCCGCGGATGGTGAAGGTGTTGCAAATCTCCAGGAAATGCTGGAGATGAGCATTGGCATCTTCGTGTGGCTTGCCGCAGAATGGGCTAGCCTGTACCATGTTGATGAGGGCTGGCTTCAGCTCGAAGCTACCATCTCCGACTGGCGGAGCTGGTCCGATACGTACGTTCTCGCTTGATGGAGCGGAGAACTCACGGATCGTCTTGGTTGCCATCCTCGATGTAGCCTGGTCAACGACGGGAAGGACTGGGTTCGTCGGAAGGAGTTGCTTCTGAGGAGGTACAACACGGGGTCCTACTGTCCTCACAAGTGACTCCGGATTTTCTTGGAAGTTTGACGGTAGTTGGAAACCAGTCATGCACTGCTCTGCTCCACAAGGACCAACGAACAGAGCAAGGATAAACCCGCTTGAGTAGCGGTACTCAACTAATATAGCTCAAGATAAAAGTTTAAAAATAATCTAGCCAAAGACTTCCCCGGCAACGGCGCCAGAAATGCTTGTTGGCACTTCTTACGATCCAATATCAGAATTGAGAATCCTGGTACTGGGGTAAGGAGTGTTTCAGTGGTTTTCCTTATGGCTTAGTAAAATATAGAAATATTCTGCAAGCGCACAGAATCACCACTGTAGCACTTCACCTGGGAGTATTCCGAGGTATAGAATTTATATTTCCGCAGGGAAGCTTTGGCAAGATTACTAGTGAACAGATATTCGAGACTATCAGAGAAGGGTACACGACTAGACAAGACAGGGGGTAACGGTATTGGATAGGAGTGGATATACCGGACACACAGCTCAAGGGATACTCAGGTAAGGGAGAGAAGATATAGATAGCTGGGAGGACAACGAGAAGAGATAGAGGACTCCTGGATACTTTATCTACCTATGTCACTCTAGCTTAGAGATACAGCGGCGACAGAGCCAGCACTAGGAGATCTGGGATAACTCTAATGTCTTAGCATCGGGACAAGGGAACCGGTGAATACACAGAAAGGGATGAGAAGGGGTGCCACTATTTCCCAACTGGGAGATCCTACGGACCGGAACTAACGTGATGGGCTACGAAGACCGAAAGGGCTGTCACCACCTCCTGGCTACCACCTCCGTTGCGACGGGAATAAACTAAGGCCACCGACTAGTCTAGGAACCACTCCTACACTAGGCAACGACTACTTACTCTGCTAGCAAGAGCAAGCAACCTTGTCAATACTCTTGGTGACAATTCACCTCCAGTATCAAGCAAGATCGAAGAACCAGCCAAGACAAAGACTTAAACAAGACTACAAGCACTCGAACTATAACTGACTATAGTCTAAACAAGATATATGCTGCAACTAGGATAAAGTAGAAGCAAGATATAAATGACAAAGGCAAAGTGATAAAGATAACTATATTGATACTCAAAGTCTTGCAAAAGGAAAAGGTAAAAGATACAAGAGCTTATACCAGAGCTTCTGAAGACGACTCCGGAACCTCCGAGGCACAGCTCGACTCAACTCTAACTCCCAACTAAACTATCCTAACTCTACTAGAATGAAAGTGGAAATGAGCTCCTTGGCTTGGTGTGTGTTTACAAGTGAGGTAAGGGGTCCTATTTATAGTTGCATAGGACGGTTGGGGCTGGAGTAGCCGCCAAGGGACCAGGGGGGTACCCCATGGGATTTCGGCCGGGGATGTCGGTTCGGCCGAACCCTGGCGTTCGGCCGAACGCAGGATCCACCGCCATCTGCACCAAGGGCCGAGATGCAGTGCTGGGAGTCGGT
This sequence comes from Echinochloa phyllopogon, assembly GCA_033239725.1. Lineage (NCBI taxonomy): Eukaryota > Viridiplantae > Streptophyta > Magnoliopsida > Poales > Poaceae > Echinochloa > Echinochloa phyllopogon. The sequence continues at coordinate 9,342,495 of BTCW01000013.1, read as the reverse complement.
TTGGCAACTGGGGGGTTCGCCCGAACTGGGCTGGGAGCCCAGGCCCACCCCCCAGCACCGCCTCTGCTGTGTGGTGCTCCTGGACCGGCCTCTGATGCGTGGGATTGAGTTGTGTGGGCCCAGGATGACTTGGCATGGGTCCGGGTTGAGTTGGCGGTCGTCCACTTGTCATATGTTGTGTCGGCTTGGTCATCGGTGATGTGGACGGCTTCCGGCGGCCTGTACGGCTAAGGGGGATAACCGGCCGAACATGTCGTTCGGCCATTTCTGTCATTTCCGACCCCTATAGCACGTATTTCACAATGTTGTACCTACAAACATGACACTCACCAAAACTCGTGGAACTTTATTAGAAATAAAACCTAAGTACATGGAATGTTGCATATAACCTCATTTATTCCCGAGTATTGGTGGTCGGATTTGGGCTGTAACGACCGCCAACAGTGCTTCTATATTAGGGTTTGTGCTTTGTTTAGATCTAGTTTTTCTTTGAAAAATAGATTTGATTCATTGTAATTGTGGCAACAAATCATTTTACCATGATCCAAGGCCTCGTTCTTGTTTTTCTTAACTGTGGCGATTAGTCTTTTCATGCTAAGAGCTTGAACCTCTTATTTATCTTTACTTCATATGCATCTGCAATTTCAAATTGTGCTTTTCATGTTCTTGCTTGTGTTCTTGGTTCACATGTAGGGAAAGCCTTTGTGGCGAGGTCAATCATGTTGTGCATGGTTGATAACCAACAAAACAATGTTGTAGCGATTGGAGGGGTTCGAATATGAGTTATTAGAAGCCAAATCATTAATGTTGAAATCTCTACCAATCGACTTATTTATATCGTAAGGAAGATCGGGCTCACACATACATCAAGGTAATCTGATTTTTCTTTGTGATCTCCATCAAGGTATCTCCACCAATCATAATGGGGTTCTAGGACAAGATAGAACTCATTGACTGTTTTTTTAGGCTTTTTGTGGACTCTAAGCAATGAAAAAATAGAGTGAATCTAAAGAAAAATTGATAGTATACCTCACATGCAACCTAAAATCTAGTACCACTTGATGGAAACGTTAGCCCAATCTTCTGTAAGGTATTGATATGTTCATTGGTGGTGATCTCGAAGTTGATAATATGACCTTCTAGCAAGTCAAATTCAAACCCCTGCAACCACTACACCATTACATCGTTAGTTATCAACCATGCACAACACAATTGACCTCATCACAAAGGCTTTTCGTGCATGCAAATCGAGAACACAAGTAAGAACGTGAGGAACGCAATATGAAATTGTGGATGTATATGAAGCACACATAAAATAAGAGGTTCATGTTCTTACCACAAAAGTACTAATAGACACATTTGATAAAATAAGAACAGAGGACCTGGATCACAGTAATAGAACCTATCGTCGTAGTTATAATGAATCAAATTTGTTTCTTGAAAAAAAAAATATAACTAAACAAAACTCAAACCCTAATATGGTGGTGGCTCCAAACCCTAACATGGCAACAGCTGCTGAATATATACTCTTAAGGTCGTGGTACGGTTGGAGGACTCGATTGGGCTCCAACACATGGCCTAAAAATAGTTTTCCCGTCGACTCTAAAAGTATTTTGATGTGAGACAGGTACAACTGGAAATCTGATCTCCTTAGTTTTCCGTGCATATGTGGAACTTCAAATACCAAGCCTGTATGCGAGCTAGGCGATAATTTAGGCGTGTGCTAATCCTAGACTCCGAAGTGGACCTGAATTTGATTGTTTTGGGCCTCGAACTTGGTGTCTTGAACCCGATAAGCTTTGGGTCCCTTTCTCTGCTTGGACATTCTTATGGGTCTCATTTGCCTCTATGCCCTTCTTCAAGCATGGTCGTATGCATGGATGTCACATGACTTTCGCCTCGTCGTTACCCAGTCATGTACGCCCGCTTTCACCTAACACGAACTAATGTGTCACCTTTGCCTCATTAGTACCCAACAACGTATGGTTGGATCCATTGTTTAGGATGTGTTAATGGAGCAATGGTCTACTTGGCCAGGTGTAACACCCCATGTCCAATAAAATTCTTACACTTTTGTCCTCACTTCGTGTAAAAGGGTTAACCCAAAGGTGCTATGTTTGAAACGATAAGGATTATAAACTGGTCTGAACCTATATAGACTACCAAGGTAGGACTAATTCCACCAAAACATGACATATGGGCCAAGAATGGGCCCTAAACCAGAACACTATGGGCCAGGGTATTACACCTGGGTTATGGTCTAAACTTGTAAGTACAGAACATATGGTCAAATAGAAAGTGCTCCGCAGATTGCGACATCATTATGCTGCACTTGGGCAATGCTTGCAAACTCAGTATTTTAGCTTCATTTTGCTTATGTGGGACAAACTATACTTGAATTAAAGTAAGAGTGTGTCTTCGCCACTGGTGAGTTACTACAACATAAATGGTCTTGGACAATTTGAATATTGAATATATGCATATCTTTTCTCATAATATGTATTCAATAGTTCTATTTGATATACATATATAAAAATGAGCATAAGAGTGAGTCAATATTTTGAATAGGCAGGTGAATTGTATATGTACCAGGTCAATGCATTGCCGGTTTGGTTTTTCCTCTTTTTGTACCTTAATTTTTCATATAGAAATAGGCCAAGAATACTTCATTGACTAACTAAATTGTTAACAGATGTTTTGATTGTGTGTCACACCCCAAAATTTTTGGATTTTGGGATGTGTTTTGTTAGCATAACTAATACAATGATTTTCTCAATTTTCTAAATTTTTTCCAAGCTTTATATAATTAACAGGGAATTTAGTACAGGAAAAAAAAATTAAAATAAAACAATATAGGTTTAACATTGTGTGCTTTGCATTCATGCCAGTTGCATTTAGTGGTTTTATGTGTGTAAAGTTTTCAAAAACGCGTTTAGAAGCCTAATGGGAATTTTCTAGAGTTTTCTGGCATTTATTCTTATTTTCCATAGAGCAAATTCCAATTTTTGGAGTAGTCTAAAATCCTTTTTGTGAGCTCCAAATATTTTATTTGGGTTCCTCATGTACAACTCTATCTCTGAAATTTTTCCTAGGATTTTTAGAATTTTCAGAATATTTTTCATGGTTTTAATATCAATTCTGGACTTATCTGGAATTATTTTATAACCAGGAAATAATTATTCCGAAAATTAAAATCACCCTAAATATTAGTGGACCATGGCCCAAAGTTAACCCATTTTGAGGCCAAATCCATCCCACCACTTTATTGGGCCAAATTTCAAAGCACATTCGCACTGGAATGAGGCAAACCACCTTTAGTCCCATATTGCTAATGAACCTGGAAGTGGGAGGTTTTCTCCGTATATATACGAACCACCTCTTCTCTGGAAAAGGCACACCAACGACTCCTTTACAGGGAGGCCCCTTTATTTGGGATTTCCTAAGGTAGTCTTCTTCCACCATATCTTCCACTGCTGCCCATTCTTCGTCTCGTCGTCGCGCCGAGCCTTCCGTCGTTTTTGGCCTCAATATTTTCGGTAAGACCCTCAGCGAATCTTGTAATTTTCTACCATATTCGTTTAGTCCATACTCTTTCGTAGAAAAGCCCCTGCCTTTTGTGTGTTAGCCCTCAGGTTCTTATATGAAATTGCGTATAGGTCCTCGGTTTTTCACGAATATGTCCCTGGAAGTTTTTAAACCTTGCCAGCAAGTTCCCGAACCTTAGAAACGTCATATCTTTCTCGTTTTAGCTCCGATTAGCGTGATTCTTGCGCTCATGTGTTCGTAGAGAAGCGTAGATTAGTTTTAAAGCCTTCTTTTGTTCTGTTTCTACTGTTAGGTGTACTGTTCTTAGTTGTATATTGTTTTTTCGCTTGTTTAGCTACATGTTGTGCTCGTGTCGTTGATTGCTGCGAGTAGAGGAGTGTCATCAAGAGATTTCAAGCAGAAGAGTTTGAAGACCAAGAACTGAATATTGGGAGTAATTATAATGGATTGAGGCAAGTTATAGCACGGACAATCCTTGCTACCTAAAAACACTTTTTACATTCATTTACTTTCATATGCATGTGTCTAAACTGATGGCCTATTAAGGTTGTACCTAGTTTGTATACTCCTGTCCTTGTTACCTTGGGATTAATGCATATGAGTAGAGTCTTTGCTATGCGCAGCTACTGTCACTATCATTTAAATGTTAATTTTGACTTAATGGTTCACTTCAACATTAATGATAAAACTTGCTTTTTAGCAACATGGTTTAGGGAAATGGGGCATGTGCTGTCTGCTTTGCTCCAGTGTCTCTCCCTAAGGTCCGGTTCTTAAAGCGGCAACCCAGGAGCCTGTCGCCACCGCTAGAAATATTATGGCTCTGGTCTTGGTCAAGTAACTTGTACGTCTCTAGCTTGCCAGTGGTTACCGACGGGCCGACGGCGTTGTGGGAGGCAAGGTACGGGGTGTTTCCGGATTCCACCGAGGACGGGTGATCCATCGGCTATGTCTCGTTAGGCACAGTCCCATGCTGGGAGTCCCTGCGATGGGGAACTCCACATGTTGCACATGGATGGGTGTGATGCCCACGCTCTGGACGCCATCGACCCCCCCTATGGTGTGACTCCGTAGGCGTACGTCGATCTCGGTGCCTATGGTCTCACCGCCTTGTATTACCACAGCGGCTACTGTCTTGTTAGGGTGTCTTGTGAAAAGCCTCGTAGCGTCCCTATGCGGTCACACCTCGGAAGTGTGACTTGTGAGGTCTGGTCCAACTCCGCATGGTTGGGTTTAAAGATCCATAAACTTTTACGCGACTGGTGGGTAAAGGGCGAAACCTCTGCAGAGTGTAAATCTATCATGATAGCCTTGCTCGGGGTCACGAGCGGCCTGGATCCTTTTTTATTAGAAGATTATATTTATTTATGTTTAATGTCACTTATACTTTATTAATTGGGTTACAACTGGGATTCATTCACTTGTAGTAACTTGGATAATGTTAAAACGAACCAACTAAAAGTGCTAATGCAGTTCATCCGTGTCTAGCCTTACTTTGAGCCTTCATATACTCGTGCTATACTTGCTAAGTAAATGTTTTACTTACACTTGCCATTATTCAACAAAATCCCGGATGGGTAACAGATGGATCAGTGATTGAGACGGCTACTGAATTTCCTGAGGTTTTTCCATTACTTCTGCGCTGTGGTCAACCAGTCGGTGTCCCTGTGGACTCGAGGCTCTACCTGTCAAGAGAGTTAATACATAGACTTCCGCTGTGCTTTATTTAGGTAAACTCTGATGTAAAATATTTTATTCGAGCATATGTACTCTGATTTTCCATTTTTGTAAGTTGTATGTGTTCTGTGGACATCCTGGGCACACATATGGCAGCATTCGGGTTTGTGTAAATCCGGGTGTGACATTGTGTCACAAAAGACTAATGACCAGCAACTACAAACTACTGGTGATCTTTCTTTCAAATGTTCTTTTGTCTCAATTGATGCAAGTTCTACTATTAATTGGTTGTCACAACCAAGCACAAGTAATTCTCAGCAATTAAGTTTTGCAATATCCACATATTTTACCTTACAAAGACATCAAAATATTCAGATGTATAATCCATTTATTTTTCCTCTGCATCCAAACTTTTTTATGGACATTTTAACCACCCAATGTACCCACACGCGGGGCCTGTTGTGTGGCCACCCAGGAGCCCACACGTCTGCGGGCGCGACGGGTGAGATAGGCAAGCAAGAAGGGTGTGATTGGTTTATGGATGTGCGGGTGGGACAACTGTATGTTGTTTTTCCGCGTCCTTCTCATTTCCGTGTCCTAACTTCACTTGGTTTCTAGGATGGATTGACATGTCAGTAAGGTGATAATTCTGATTGTGCTGAAATACGGACATCTCAGGTCCACCTTCTAGAGGTAAGAAATGAGATCTCAATATTAATAGAGACCTCTTGGCTCTTGCCCATCTTATGGGTAAGTTGGGTTGCCTAGGAACAACGAAATATCATTAATAATTATTGATGATTAAAATATGAAAAAAATCATAAATAATTGGGACAGTGCAAAGTTGTTTTCATTTTCACTTCTATATTCTTTCATTTTATGTTTTGCCCCAAAAAAATAAGGGCAAATCTGAAAAACAAGTCAATAAACAGGAATTTTGGGGCGCATTCATCCTTTTTTGCTTTTTTTAATACTTCCACACCCCCCGTCGTCTGCGGCAACGAGACGATTTTGCCCATCAAACTCGGTTAAGCCAGCTTCTCCCATGCCGAGACTCTCGCGCTCGCTCAGATCGCCATGCATGCCAGTTCACCACACATCTTGCGACCCTTCCCACGTCGCTGCTCCCGGACGAATCCCGCCGGGGTAGCCACCACCGCGACGCAAGGGTTGCAGCTCCGCCGCACCGCAGCCTGGAAAAGAGGAACAGCGACGCCACTGCCGGCGCATCGCGGCAGGCTCAGGTCAGCGCGTTTCCTGCCCCGCCCTACGCGCGTTTGTCTCCAGTATGTACTCCGTAGTCACTAGTCATTAATCTTATTCCTATACTGCTATATGTGTGACGGAATCGCAGATCGGCTAATTAAAAGTTGAAATAGCAGATTTGTTTGAACTTGTAAAAGAAAAGCTGATTTGTTGCCAAAATCGACCACAAGAACCAGTCCGAGTAAAATTACCCCTAGCTTTGCCTGCATTTCTGAATCGAGATTTTTTTTAGGGCTTCTGAATCGAGCCCTTTTGTAGACACAAGGGGAGGAGATGCAAACCATGCAGTGGGAATGCCATGCTAATTAATCTCTAGATTAAAGTGGATAGAATGCACAATGCAATAGTAATTATATTTGATCGCGAACACAATTGCTACAGTTGACCGCCGGAACCGGACTGCCTCAAAACGAAGAGGAGGCGCGGGTGACACTCAGCTAAGAATCCAATTTTTTCCTAGAACCATATGGGAGAATCCTTGTTTAGTATGAATAGTGTATCCATAGTACTAAAACTTAAGATATGATGATCCCTTAAGCTTAGATGATCGAGTATCCAAATTTTGATAGATTGTAACAAAGTGACGTTTGAACGGATTATACTCTAATAGATTTTTGCGCCATTTGCATTTCATAGCAAATGACTGGTTTTGTTCTCTTTATATATTGTCATGCGCTAGTTGTAATAAGTACATACTTTACCATGTTGTGGGCGTTTAATTAGTTGAATGGAATTACTGGAACTCTGGAAGAAAATGAGAGTGGATTTTTTTTTTTTGAAGGAACAATGAGAGTGGATATTTAGATTCACATGATTTATTCTTCTTGGGCATGAGAATTCCCGTAGGATGAGGGTTCCAGAGCTCAACTTGTACCATTCTAAACCGAGGCAGGGGCATGAATTGGGTGTGGGAGTAGTTCTTTAGATACGTGCAAATCCGTGATTTATTATGATTTACAATTATTCATCCCCAACTAATCAAAAGAAGATAACTCCATATCTTACAAAGTTCACGACACATACTACACAAGGAATTAGGACTAAAAAACAAACTCTCATCAAAATTCTCTATACTAAAGTAACCTCCAGCAATTTGAGATAGTTCTAACTCTAAGACTATATTTGTCATCTAAGAGATATTATTAATCTAATATCTCTAATAGATTATATTTAAAGCTGACTGTTATTTGCTATAATAGGTTGCATGCTTATAGAAAATATATGGTGAAGAGTCGGAGAAGAATTGGCAACTAATGATAAGGTTGGCTCTCCAGATCGACTTTGTTTTCTAAGCGAGACTAAATGGAACTAAGACATGGCTTGACTGCTTCTTCTCCTCTTTATTTTACATTCGACACATAACGACGGATAAATATTAAGAGATACTCCATCTATCTCAAAATAAATCAACTTCTAGAGATATCCTATGTCAAACTATCTTAGATTTGACCAACATTATAAAAAAAGAGTATCATCGTCTATGACTTCAATAAGTGCGCTATAAAAGGTTTATTTCATGATGGATCCAATGAAACCAATTTGGTGCCCTAAATGATGATACTCTTTTATAGTTTGACTTTAGAACAGCTTCAGAAGTTGATTTATTATATTTTCGGACAGAAAGAGTGGCTAAATTAGTATGGTTGGAGGAGGCCTAATAACTCCTTAACTCTAATTTATATGCCCGCATGAATGCCCAAATAAAGCTATGTCCCATTTCACCGGAGCCGGCGAGGTATACGTCAACAAAGCGGCTCTTCCACAGGTGCACGCTGAGCGCGCTACATCTGGAACGCATGCTTTTTCCTATACACGTATGGAGTTAAGCTGTGAAAGTGGTGTTGTCATCAAATCTTCCTTAAGAGGGTTTATTTGTAACGGTACTTTACTTTAGTCTATTTCGGCACTTATATAAAAAAAACTAGGTCTCGTTCTTCGTCGATGTACTTTTTTTATAACAAAAAAAGAGAGAATGCTTCTGGCGCACTACACTGGATCTTGATCGTTAGACTGTTGACTTTACCATCGAGCGATGAGTACGTTGAGGACATATATATGGCCTCAACTTCTCTACTTGTGCCGCTGTGCGCCAGTGCGCCACACGTATAACCGAGAACTTAATAAAATCATTGTCGTTGACCGGGGTTTTCCAATTCCCACCAGCTGATGATCTGCAATTCAACGACTTCAATATACCATACACTCGAGTACCCGTGTGAAGAATCTAGCTAACAGCACAATAGCTCTGTCCATATCTCACCTAAATCCTGCTCTCGCCCTCAAGAAGGTGGGGTTGCAGCAGCAGCAGCAAACATGGGAGAAAACACGCAAGAACTAGCAGATCATGGCCCTTGTTCCCACCCCAGAAAGCTTCTAACTTGTTCTTTGTTTGCCCTCTTCACCTTGTCTCTCGTCTACTTCATCTTCTACTCCTCTCCATCTTCCTTCGCATCCTACGCCAATCTGTTCGACCAATTCAAAACACAAGGAACAATAACCAAGAACACCACTTCTCTCCCACCCCCTCAAGGTAATTATTCCTTTTTTTCGATCCCCTTTTGGCAAAACGTTTACGTGTCTTGCGACAGGTTGATCGATCATTTCAGGAAGCTAATTAAACTACAATTCATGATCGATTCCAGAATGGTTGCAATGCGACTACAGCGACGGGAAATGGGTGTGGGACGACAGCGTCACCGGCCCACGGTACGACAGCGAGAATTGCAATATGAAGAGCACGGAAAAATGCGTCGTCAACGGCAAGCCGGACAAGGGCTACCTGAACTGGCGCTGGCAGCCGGCGGGGTGCAACCTCACGGCGGTTGACCCGTCGCTGTTCCTCCGGCTGGTGCGCGGCAAGCGCCTGGCCTTCATCGGCGACTCCACTGCACGGAACCAGGCCGAGGCCCTCGTCTGCTACCTCTCGACGACGGCGCGGCCGGAGACGGCGCACCGGTACGAGGAGCGCCTCGGGCGCAAGTTCTGGCGGTGGGCGTTCCCGGCGCCGCACGGCGTCAATGTCTCCACCTACTGGTCGCCGCTGCTGGTGCGCGCCGAGGGGCGCTCCGAGGACTACGCCATGGCGCAGCAGGCGGTGATCCTCGACGCGCTCACCGAGCCGTGGTCCGCCGACGTGGGTGCCATGGACGTCGTGGTGGTCTCGGCGGGGCACTGGTTCCCGCGCCCGGCCATGTACTACGAGGACGGCGAAGTCATCGGCGTGTACTCCCGCCCGGACGTCATCAACAAGACCGACATCGGCTACCTCGGCGTTTACCGCAAGGTGATCCGGAGGACGCTGGAGTTCATCGGCGCCAACTCGGCCGGCGGTGACAAGCTCGTGGCGGTGGCCACCATCGCGCCGGCGCACTTCGACGCCAAGCACGGCTGGGACCACCGCGACGCGTGCTCGCGCACGAGGCCGTTCGAGGACGGGGAGGCCGAGGTGGCGGCAGCGGACGCCGAGATGAGGAAGGTGGTCGTGGAGGAGGTGGCGGCGGCGGCGGCGGAGGCCAGGAGGCGGCGGTGGGGGGTGCGGTTTGAGGTGCTCGACGTGACGAGGATGGCGACCATGCGGCCCGACGGGCACCCCGGGCCGTACCTCTTCGCGCACTCGTACGACTGGCGCCCGGTGCCGCAGACCGTCGCCAACGACTGCCTGCACTGGTGCGCGCCGGGGCTCGTCGACACGTTCAACGACTTGCTGGCCAAGATGATCGTTGCCGGCAGCGGCTGAACGGCCGGATCTTGGCTCTCGCCGGCCGTACGTGCTTCGAGATGATGCATGGTGAGTGCGTGACCGTGGTTGAGATGCACCGAGCTAGTGTTTGTTCAGCTCCGTTTGATAGCGAAAAACTGCTGCAGATCGAGCAGACAGAGAGCTGATGTCAAACAAGTTGTGACTTGCGAAGAATCTGAAGCTGATTTTATAGTATCTCATTTTTGGTGAGGCATTTTGCGGTTACGCCTGAGTTTTGTGGGTTGTGAAAACCGTTGGCTGACGTTCAGCAAACGCCGTAGCCGAGATAAAGCAATAAAAAATATTAGGGTTACCAGTTTACATAAAGCACAGGTCCGCTGACAGCCAAACTACTTATAAATCTGCAACGAGACCCTTTAGGTGACAAGCTAGAGACAGCAAAGAACTGCTCTAGGCGGAAAACCTAAAAAGCCAAGAAACCATCGCAAAACCTGCAAGATTAAGCCGGCAGGCGGGTTCAAAGCACCAACATCACAGCTGCCGAAGGATCTCCAAACAACAACACCTTCAGGAAGACAAAGGCGCCAAGTCGGCGCCAATGTTAGGTTTTCACCTAGGAGGCATCAGCAACCACCGAAGGGGGTGAACCATGGCCAACGCCCCCAACAGAGAAACATCGTTGCCTGATCCGGAACCAGATCGAAGCTTTCGCTTACATTCACCACCCGAAGACCAGCAGCACCCGCCCAACCACGACTACCGCCAAACGACATCCACACCGCCACCGCCGACACCAACACGCAGGGCCCCATAAAAACTAGAACCACCACCAACTCTGATAGAATCGACGGATCAGGAACTCGCCAATGACCCGGCGGCCACCCACCCTCAATTGGGGGCGACAATGAGCGAACCCGTGAATCACCAACGCCCAACACCACCCCCTCAATGGGAAGATACCGAGTGATCCAGTTGAAGACGGCCATGGACTCTACGGTCGAGAAACGGAGGGGCAACTGAGATGCAGCCGGGAGGGTTTCACCATGGGTTTGGCCGCCGGGGACGTCGACGTCAAGGACGGAGCTAGGAGGAGAGCCGTGCCGTTGCCTCCCCAGACGCCGCCACCGTCAGGGAAACGCAAGACCCCACCCCTGACCGGAGCAGAGAACCACACACCGAGGCAACGCCATCGGACCACCACCCCGATGCCATTGCCACGCCGACGAGACCCACTCCACCGGACAGCACCTACAGGAGGCAGGTGTGCCGAACTAGGGGACAACCCCCCAGACCCGGCCGCCCAAGCCGGCAGCAAGCCTCGAGGCCGTGGCAACCCGCGCACCCCGCGCGTGACGGGACCCGGAACCGAGCGGCGGCCCGTGGGACCGGGGGCCGGCGGCGAGCGGCGCGGAGGCCCGCGTACCCAGCGCCGAGACGGGGCCCGGAGACGGTGGTCCGGCGAGATCCGTGGGCCTCCCTACCAGATCCAGCCAGCCAAGGCGGATCCGGCGACCACCGCCCCGGGAAACGCCGCAGCCATCACCCCGGCGGCGACCGGCGAAGCGCCGCAGCAGAACTCACGCAAGGAGCTCCATCGAAGGAGAAGAAAGAGGGGGAGGTCGCGGCCGCGCGACCAAGACGTCGGCCCGCTCAGGCGACAGTGCGGCGGGGAAGGCGCGCAGGGGGCTGGGTAGGCCGCGGCGGTGGGAGGGTTCGGCCCGTGTCGCTCTCGCCCTGAGAGCAACGGGGTGTCCCCCGAGTCTTGACCGATTTCTGGCAGAAGCTTCTTAAAGGGATGTTTGGATTCAAGGGGCTAAAGTTTAGTCCATTAAATAAATGATAATTATACGTATTAAATATAAATTAATTATAAAACTAATTGCATAAGTCATGTCTACTCCGCGAGACAAACCTAACAAACCTAATTAAACTATAATTATCACATAATTACTGTAGCATTATATTGTCTAATTATAGATTAATTAGGCTTAATAGAATCGTCTCGCGAATTAGTCCTCATTTATAAAATGAGTTTATTAATTAATTTATATTTAATAGTTCTAATTAGCATCATTTCATTATTACGACTAAATTTTGGTGAGGGGAATCCTAACACCTCCTAAATTTTTTGACAGGCGTTGCACGGGAAATGTGAAACGTAGTATGCTTTGCATTGTTTGACATTTGGTACTTGTGGGCGGCGGGCGAGGTTCAAGGAGTCAAACGAGGCTGTCCGGCCCGACAAGCGTGTACGGACAGCCTCCGGACGTGCCGAGAGTGTTTCCAACGCAAAATTTAGAGTTTATTTTCTATTAGTTGAAGTGCAAAATACAATAAACTAGTAGCGTGGAGCGGAGAGACAGACCTATACATTTTTCATTTTCTGATGCACCTGTCTCTCACAGTATGATATGATATTCAAGAATACGTGTTACGTGTTCTCTCCTCCACATTTGTCTAATTAGAGCTAGTTGTATCTCAGGTTCCACTATTTTAGAGCAGGTACGTTACTACCAGTAAACCAGTAAGTGGTCTCATATATCGTCTCATGCAGTGTCACGCATGATTTTTGCTGATGTGGAGGATAGAGAGCGAGGTGAGAGAAGGAGGTCGTTGTTTCATGAAACAACTGCCTCATGAGCTAAATTTTAGGACTGAGACATCTCCTCCACCATTGTATGAGTTTTCTTGCCATGCAACCAATAATATTTCTAAATTCCTTGATAAATTAAGGGATATTGTATTATTACGAGACAACCAAAACAACAATCGATTGTATAGGTTGTCTGATAAGTTGACTCAAGATTACGTGTCACTATATGAGACCGCCTATTAGACGGCACCAATGTACTTGCTCTAATAGGCCATCTCATGCAGTGATACATAAGCTTAAGACGACTTATCAGACAATCTATACAATAGGTTGTTGCTTTTGTTGTCTCATAGCAATACAAAATCCCTTAATTTATGGGAAAATAAAGAGATATTATTGGTTGCATGACAACAAAACAAATATAAGGGCAGGTACATTGCTACACGTTAGCGGTCTCATAGGTCGTCTCATGCATCGCCACGTAGAATTTTTACTGACGTGGAGGAGAGAGAGGTCGTTGCTTCACGAAACAACTGCCTCATTAGCTAAAATTTAGGACTATGAGACAACTCCCCCACCATTGTATGAGTTTTGTTGCCATGCAATCAATAATATTTCTTTATTTTTCCCATAAATTAAGGAATTTTATATTACTATGAGACAACTTATACAATAGGTAACCTATTGTATAAGTTGTCTCAAGATTACATATCACTGCATGAGACTGCCTATTAGACTGCACCAATGTATTTGCCCTAATGCTGGGAGAGTTGTCTCATAGTCCTAAATTTTAGCTCATGATGTAGTTGTTTCGCAAAACAACGACCTCATTCTCTCACCTCGCTCTCTCTTCTTCGTATCAGCAAAAATCCTACGTAGCACTGCATGAGACGACATCATACCGCTGACGTGTAGCAATATACCTGCCTAAAGATATGCGAAGACATGCAACAAATAAACCTGTCCGCCACGATCCATTTTAGAACTAGCTTCTTCGTTCTTCTTTTATTAGCCATAGCCGCTACGGTTCCCACCATGAACCATCGTGTCTCCCTTCCGGCTACCATTCATGCTGCCTTGCTAGCCTACCCACCAGCCCCTTTCACCGTTAGGGATGTAAGTCCTAATCATTTTGGTTACCAGGTCGGTCCCAAAAATATTAAAAAACAAGCTAAAATAATCAAATTCTGGCCGTCCTTCCCCACACTACAGGAGACAAAAGCTCGGCAAAGGCTTTAAAACGCTCGGTAAAGCCTTTGCTGAGTGCCACCCTCGACATACAGCACTCGACATTGTCATAAAATAGGATCCAGCCCATACAACCCAGCCTAAGCCCATTACTGGTGACGAAAATAAACGTCACGGATTCAATTGACACGTCAGACATAAGGGATGATGTGGCCGATGACATGGCCGAGGACATAGCAATACTGTGTTCGGGCCTAATTCAAACTGGACCCACTAAAATGGGCCAAATTTGGCCCACATTTTTTTTACCAGCTAACACAACCCATTAATACCACAGCCCTTAAATCACAACAATCAATTTAAGCCCAAATATATATCACATGAATAATTTTTTTCCATCCCAACATGACATCAAAATAAAGGATAACATACATATTTTCTGCTGCAATATTAACAGCCCAACAAGAAACAACCAAACCAAAAAAAGATTTGTAGCTTCTACAGTGTATCTGTTGAAAAAGCCCTCCAAAATATCATTGACGTCCTAGCCAGCAGGTACTCCAGGAGCTCCGTCATTCTTATCTACCAACGGAAAATAGGGACCTAATAAGCCTGAAATTCAAAATATCTAATTTAATAAAAGGGAATATTCTAAGATAATTTCAGAAAACTAATCAAAGACTAAATTAGTATGATCAAACCACATCAAAATAATCACCAGAAGAAAGCAGTTCCTCAAACACATCTTATGCAAGAGATGAAACAAAATGAACGGGATCAAAACAAACACATCCAGTAGACAGGAATCTGCAAAAACTCCTGGTGTCTCATACAAATTAGATTCGTGAGATCAGCTAAATCAAATAGTCCCAATTCTTGCCTATTGCATTCAAATAACGAGATCAGCAGGTCAAGGAGATATTTTGGAGGGAGAGGGAGGCAACCTGCTTCAGAGAGGGTTACAAGAACAGCGACAATTCAACTGGTGATACATCCAGAAGGCCTTGACCTGAAAAGAAAATGACAATTCAACTGAGAAAAATATAGCAATGCTGCAAGAAACAGCGTATATGAGTAAAAATTGAAAATAGTTACAAGAACAGTTATGTGTAGGAATCAGGCTGCTGCTTGCAATGGAGATAAAAATGAGGCAGACAACGATAACAATTTCAGTATCATTTTTACAAGAATTCAGCTTAAAGATGTCTGTCTGTAATCAATAATCATGATTCATAGTAATAAAAAATAGGACACCAAACACCAAACAGTTCCATGGATGTGCTAAACAATTTCTGGACGTTTTGAACATTCTAACTCTGAAACTTGCATGAGCAATGTCTGTCTGCAGCAGCAATTAATGTTTAGATCTGTTAATACATGCAGCTGATTTTATACAATATGAATATTGGCAGTAGACAGCTATGTGCACCTGGCTAACAATTCAATACACCATCAGATCCAACAATTACAGTGGAGCAACCATACAAAAGTAGTTGTAGAGGGATTTGGGGAATTTAGACGGGATCACTCATCTGGGAGCCACCTGCACCGTCACTGTCCACGCCATCAGCAGAATCCAGATCTCTTCGATTGCTGCATACATGATTAACCGGGAAATCAAATGCAAATAAAATAGTAGTACTAATATCCTATCTTCAATAGCTAAGTAACTTGAATTCTGAAATCAGCATCTTCGAAGCATGCATATGGCAGAAAAAATATAGCCGTCTAGGATTTCTACCAACATCTACTCAAAAGCATGTTACACAGAGGAATACAACTATACCAAATCTGAGCATCGATTTAGATAAATAGACTATAATCACACAAAACTCTGACACCAGTATTGCACAGGACATATACTGATAGACTCATAGACATAACGACCCCAGTCACAGCAGTAATATGCAGGTACAAGTACATATTAGAAAAAAAGATGCTAGTAGCGGGCAATACGAGAGAAACACTAATCACATTGCATTGCACTATTATTAAAGAATTTGTTCAAACTCAAACCAAACGAGCTGTTGTTGTACTACTAGCTGGTCTACTAGTACTAATCATCTTCACCCAAATCCACTTAATGACCACAGCAGCATTTCTGCTTCCCGGACTACCATAGCATTCTGCCTATTATCATGCACATAGCAGCGAGGTAAGACACAAACTTAAAGAAATATCATGCCATTGCTGGTGCTAGTTGCCAACAGATCTGAGGCAGATCAAACACAATTTGTTTAGCTACTTGGAACAAGCTAACGGAAGGTGAAGGGGGAAAGAGAAACCTCGAATCCAACTTGCTTGCTCCTGCTCCACCCGACACACAGCCGCTCCACCTGGACACCACCGCGCCGCCGCGCACTTGAGCTCGCTAGAGCCCCGCGACCGGATCTAGGCCCTGCTGGATCTAGGCCTGCTACGAGCCCGCGACCGGATCTGGGACCGGCGGGCCGCCCATGTCCGAAGGAGAGGTGAGGGAGTGGGCGGTGGAGGAGTAGAGGCACGCGGGGGAGGCGAGGGGAGGGAGCGGGCGGCGGAGGCGTGGAGGGGCACGGGGGAGGAGAGGTGAGGGAGCGGACGGCGTAGGCGTAGAGGCGCGCGGGGGAGGCGAGGGGAGGGAGCGGGTGGCGGAGGCATGGAGGGGCGCGGGGGAGGAGAGGTGAGAGAGCGGGCGGCGGAGGCGTGGAGGGGCGCAGGGGACGGAGTGGGCGGCGGAGGGGAGACCGAGGGGAGAGGCCGGAGAGCCGGCGGGTGAGGGAGAAAGGGGGAGAGTGAGGGGAGAACTAGGGTTTTCGGTTCTTTTATATCATAGGGGCGTGATCACAGTCTTTAGATCAGTGATGGACGGTCCGAATTAGTTGGGCCATTTGGGCCGAAATGGGCCGTGGTGTATTTCTTCTCAGTATAATGTTTTTTCTTTTTCTTTTTTTGTTTTATTGCTCTATTGTGAAGTAAGCCACAAAAATAATTATCTTATATAGGCCACTATATTTTTTATATATAATTGAATACATATAAGTTCTCTTATAGGAATTTCAAAAATTTTGGAATTGATTTACTATTTTATATAAGTTAAATGAATTTCTATATAATTATCAAAATTAGTTTCTATTTGAACTATGTGTGCATTTAATAATATACAAAAAATTAAAAAAATCATATGTACACTCATATGTTGCATTCTAACCTAAGTCATGGAGATAGATCATAAATTCAATTGTCTTATATGGACATTTCAAACTTCTACCTCCAAATTAAAAATAGGATAATTGTAATAATATATAAATTTGGTCAAAAATTTCTACAAACTCACGCGACAACATATTTTGGGTCCATAAGCTTGCCATAAAAATTTCAAAT
Source organism: Echinochloa phyllopogon (assembly GCA_033239725.1). Classification (NCBI taxonomy): domain Eukaryota; kingdom Viridiplantae; phylum Streptophyta; class Magnoliopsida; order Poales; family Poaceae; genus Echinochloa; species Echinochloa phyllopogon. The sequence goes on along the minus strand of BTCW01000013.1, from coordinate 9,325,168 downwards.
GATTTTAGTCAAGTGGGACAGTACATTGTTCACAAAATGATACATCTCTCACAAAGTTTCTTGTAACTCAAGCCAAACTTTGAGATTTGAATATCTAATTAGTTTTTTGAACTTGTATGCACCTCAAGCTTGGACACAACCTCAGGTTCACTATAATATTATGAAATGTGAAGTTAAATTAGCGATTGTTATATAAGAAACTCTAAATTGAAATTCAAGTTCAAACTCATTTAGACAAGTTTTAAGGAAACTCAATTTTTCTCCTAAATCTAGAACTCAAATAAAAAACCTTTCAACATAAAAATTGTAGAACTTTTATTTCTAAGAAACTTTTGTATTGGCCGATTTTTGAGTTTCAATGTAAAGTTCCATTCAAATCTTGGTCAAACGTCATTTGACCCTAGTCAAATGTTTTCATTTGACCCTAGGAGGGCTGGGCCGAGCGCGGAGAGTTGGGCCGAGCGGAGGGCGCTGGCTGGGCTTGTGGGAGAAGAGCTGGCCGGGGCGAAGGGAGCTGGGCCTCTCGGAAAAAGGAAGAAGGAGGCGGAAGACCAGGCCGAGAGAGGGAGTTGGAGGAGCAATGATGAACTTGGGCCAAAAAAACTTTTCTAGAGCTCAAAACAAAGCAATTTAAACGCGAATTTAAATTAAATTTAAATTCTAATTTGAACTACAAGCAGTCAAAACTCAATGCAGCCAGCATGAATGCAACATAGAGAGCAAGTTATTTACTTTGCAAAAACATTTTTCTATTCTAAATTCCCTGTAAATTAAAAATGTTGAGAATAATTTTAGAAATTTGTTAAAATCATTGTTATAATTGTACTACCTATTCACATCCCAAAATACAAAAATTTTAGGGTGTGTCATTGCACTTTGTTTGCCATACTTAGCAAGAAAAATAATAATAAGATATAAAATAAAGTAAAACCTCACTTGGTCACAAATTATTCCATGGTGCAGTGGTAAGCCTTGCACTTGTGCAATAGGAGATCTCTTGTTCGAGACCGTGGATAGCACATTTTTCACCTTTTTTATTTTTAGTCTTTATTTCTATTTTCTCATATTTGAATGTCATATTAGTTTTTTGAACTTGTATGCACCTCAAACTTGGAGTTCTAGATTTCTATCTCATTTTTTTATCATTGGTGAGATAATTGATGTTGTGGTGTGAGTTCTAGATTTAATCCCTTTATTTGTGTATTTTTTACGTTTATTTTTCTATAAATTTAAAGCATATGTCCATCAAACGACATATTTGTTTTGTAAATATTATGATTGAGTATGGTATCAAATTTGTGATGATTTTTATTTTCAATCTATGACAGTTATCGAGGTTTGTCACAGAGATTGGGCCCAAATTCGAGCCCGAATGGGCTATTTGGAGATTCGTGACGAAAACCCACAAAACGTCACAGATATTAGCATGTTTGTGACGTTTCGAGAGAATGTCATAGAAAATTCATCATGGATTGACATATTTCTTGTAGTGGTATTTAATCGATGAACACTATGCATTGATCTATCTTAATTTGTTATTCTCAGTGACTTTATCGACTATTCGATGTATGATTTTATCAATTATTCTTAATCCATGCTAGCCTATAAGGTTGGGGCTGGCACGGGCTCACCATGCCGTAGTGCCGTCACGGCAGAAATCCAAATGGGCGGCCTGGCTCTAGCACGGCTCTAGCCCGATGCGGCCCGACACTATGCAAGGCCTATAGATTTTCGTGCCGGGCCAGATCGGGCTGTCGTTCCTACCTGCCAGCCCAGGGCCAACACGACGGCCTATTTTTTGTGCCGGGCCGGCATGGTGGTCCGACCGGCCCATCAGGCTATGGCAGACATAAGTAGGGGGCAAGGCGAGCACGGGGGCAATGGCGCAGCTCTTTGCGCGGCGCCAGGCGATGAGTAGCACGACCACAGCGGCAGGCGACGAGCGGCGCGACCACCTCGCAGCGGCGACCGACGGTCGGCGCAGCCCACTCGCAACAGCGGCGGCGCGCGAAGGGCGGCGCGTGGCGCCCGACAGGCAGCTCGGCCCCCTCACTGCGGCGCGACCTCTCACGGCGGCGTGGCCCCAGTCCGCGGGTGGGTCTGGAGGAGGAGTGGTGGGCTAGGGTGTGGGGGCTGTATTTTATACGGAGAGAGGGTTGGCTTGGACCTTTAATGGGCCGGCCTATTAATTGGGTCGCCGTCGTGTTGGCCTATTAATCGTGTCGTGACTAACCGGCACTACGGGCCGAATCAGTGGCCCAGGCACTGCCCGGTGCATATTACCGGGCCGGCCCAGGCACTATTGCTGTCGGGCCCGACCGTGTCCGGGTCGTTCTTTTATGGGCCGTTCTTCGGGCCGTCCAATGGGCCCAGTCCATTTGGATTTCTATACACGGCATGGGATGATTAAACCTGCAGTACAATATATTATTATATTGCATACACCAACTTGTTATGTACGTCTCTCTCTTACCGTACATACATGTTATTTCTTTTTTTTACCGTGCATCATACATATGTGTAAACACGTACACATCACCTGCACAAACATTAACAACACAATAACCACATAGTACACGACGGCGCGTATATATAACAAGTATACTGGTACGTGTCGAACTGTCGATCAATGCAGACGATAGGATGATGGATCGATGTGATATACGCATGCATGCACGAGGCAGGAAATAGGCTATTATTAAGCGCACTGGAAGCCGGCGGGCACGCGGCGGCCGCAGTAGTTGACGAGGAGGGAGAGGTCGACGGCGACGTCGAGGTTGACGCCGAGGACGTTGGCGTTGATGGCGAGGCAGACGCATACGGCGGCCTCCAGGTCGGCCAGGCCGGAGATGAGGGAGCAGCAGGGCTCCTTGGGCGGCTGCCCCACCACCGCGTGGATCAGCCCGTCCAGCACGTCCGCGCACACCCCCAGCTTCACTGCGTTCACCGGGCACTTGCCCGCCGGGCTCGGGCACGGGTGCCCGCCGCACGCCGCCGCCGGCGCCGCGCCCAGGGACAGCATCAGCAAAGCCATGGCCAGCACAACCGCATGCTTCCTGGAACTAGTGCTCGCCGCCGCCGCCGCCATTAAGCGTACCTTCGTTCTCTTCTTGATCTCTGTATAGCGAGGATCGAGATGGCTTTGATCGATTTGCAGCTGTATTAGTTGTGCGGTCAGTGTGGAGACTTGGACGGTATTTATACTCGACGAGTTTTGGAGGTATGCTATAATGTGAATACATGCATATGCAGCCGGCCGGCAATAATGCAATTTCAAGCGTGCCCCTGGACCCTGGTCCTGGTCGTCGTTGGTTTTCATTTGAAGCGCGAGGGCTGTCTGCCTATCTATGGATCATGCATTTGTTTCTTTGCATCCACTGGTCAGTATATCTAGTAACTAGCGTTGTTCTTGAAAAGATTACATATAGTATTGTTGAGAATAAGACAGAGATAGAGAGCAAGATCACCATTATTAGTGGATCCTAAAAGGAAATTACGACAGCATGCCTGAATTTGCTTTTCTTTAATCTTCTAGTATGATATTGGCCGCCCATCATATGTTTTTATAGCTGGAATATATATAAGGCTAGTCCCACTGCACTGTATATAAGGCCTTAGTCAATGTTCAATTTTGAAATCTTAGGTTTCTGAGTTTTTTATGTTTTAGGGATGATGAGTACATGGCATAAGAAAAAGAATTAAGTTATGCGTTTGTTGACGTATTCTTGTGGTGGAAATATACGTGTCAAATTCCATACCTTGTTCTCTGGCGGCCTCTCATCTTTTCTAGCCGTCAGGACTCCAACAGACTGCTTCATTCCTCTTTCTTGACTGAAACCACTGTTGGCTCTGGTGTAGGTTATGTTTTAGGTTTTGGGGGTTTGGAATTTGAGATTTGGGGCTAGAATTTTTGCTTAGAATTTATGTATCTTACTATTACTAATTGGAGGCTTTTTTGGAGCCTCTACGTTAATTCTCTTACTATTACTGATTGGATGCTCCTTTTGGAGCCTCTACGTTAATTCTCACGAGACGCACTAGAAAAAAAGATAAACTTTAGAAATTCTCACAAAAATCAGAAACATCCAACCATCAATTTGGTGGACTCTAATCATCATTGATACTAATAGCTGTCGGTTGTATTATATTATCTAATAAATTACCGACATTTGCCATTATAAAAATAGTCTAGAGTAACCCCTAATTATACATACAAATTACCCACATCTGCCATTATTGATATTGGAGAAATAATTCTACAAATTCCAATAAAAAAGCAATAAACATAGCCCTTAATCTCCCCTTCATGTTGTTGGTGTTAGAATTGCAAGCAAACACCAAACAGGTGAATAAGAACTTTTGATATTTTCTCCTTCTCCTCAAATTGTGTATAGGAGTCGCCTTTTATAGTGTCGATACGACTTCTGAATTACTCTCAATATCCCCAGCTCACACCTTACACGTCTACCCCTATTAGACAACGGCCCAGGTTATTGAGGTAATTTTACATAAGAAGACAAAGCCAATTTAGCTACGTAACATCACCCACGCAATCCACGCCGCCTTGCACCTTGTCTTGTTTTCGTGGTTGCTTTACCTTCCAATCGATCGCTACCTTTCTTGAAGAGCGTCGGCCTGGTGCAGAGGTCACCTGCGCGCCGTGCGCCCTAGGCGCTACTTACCTTCTATCGAACGCGCTCTACCTAGCTCCGTTTAACGTGGCTGAGCGCCACCTTTCCTCCGGCTTGGCCTTTCCTAGAAATGCACTCCTTGTCGAATGAGTTCTGGCCCTGCATTGATTTACATAGGCTCGAGCGACCTTTATCGGTTACGTTAATATTGGTGACCTTGCTCGGTTTAACTCAACGAATACCCAAAGTCTAACCAAGTTCCCGGACGCCTTTTACAAGTGTCCACGATCTGGGCAATAGCCTTTCAATTTGAGTAGTGATAGGGGACCTTTCTCAATTGGTGCCTGGAGGGTCATCTTGGCGTTAAGAAATAAACCCCAACAGTAGCCCCTCGATGTTTCGGACCAGGTCCAACTGGCCGATTCATCGAACAGATGTGATTTTTTGGATTAAGTGTCACCTCCGGGCGAGTTGGAGAAAGGTCCGAACTTGGCTGGAATGCAGACTGGTTTGAGTTGATGTGTTTGGGAAAGGTGACAGCTTCGCGTTTCACTCCACCCGTGTTCCTCGAGAAGCGAACCACCGCGCTCGAACCATGTGCAGGGGCTGCCTATAAAAGGCGGGGGGGGGGGGGGGGGGGGGGTAACTATTTTTCACCCCCCTCGCCCGCGCCAACCGAGGTTTCCGCCCCACGCCGATGCTTTAAGATTCGTGCTCGTCCTGGCGCGCATTAAACAAACGGCGCGTCTGGTGGATGACCAAACCAGCGGAGGTACCGACGCGGCTTGAGGAATGGAGAGCAGTGAATCCGACAAAGGTGCTGGCGCCACTGCGGTTATGGAAGGCAACCAAGCCAGTGGCGGTGCCGATGCATCTCTAGCCTTAGAAACGGTCCGCTCGTCTGGCAACCCATTGGAGGAAGGTGAGATTGCTCAGAAAGCTAGGGAAAGTGACGAGTCTGATGACGATGAAGATTCCGAGAGTTCGATAGCTGGCGCTGACCGGGGCGAAGACCTCAGCCTTGTCGATGCCAGTTTGGAAGACCTAGTGTCAACGAAGAAAATGTCGAAAGCAAAGGTCGTCTTGCCGGTCACGACGAGGTTTGGGCAGTCCATCGTTACCTCGCAACTTATTGAATTCTATGTGAAATGTGGTTACTTCGCCGAAGGTCAAGCCCGGGCCCCTGGAGACGAAGAGGTACCCACACCTCAAGCAGACGAAGCCGTTGTATTTCGAGACTTCTATACCGTGGGTTTCCGCCTACCGTATGATCAATTTGTTACTGAAGTTCTGAGAAGGTTCAAATGCTGCCTGCACCAGCTTACTCCCAACTCTTTCTCTCATTTGATCAAGTTCATCTTCGCTGTAAGATGTCAAGGTCAAGAACCCAACGTGGACACCTTTTGTCGTCTCTACGAGCTACACCATCAACCCAAGAAGATAGACTTCGATGGTGTTACATACGATGCTCAATTTGGCTGCCTTACCTTTCGCCCTCGCAGAAAGAAGAAAGGTCACGACGGATTGGAGCTGGTTGCAGCCCAGAAGAAGAAGTGGGATGAGAGTTGGCATCGGTACTGGTTCTATGCCAAGGTCCCTGGCATTGCGGGCTCGCACGACCCTACTCAGCTTGTTTATCCTTTGCACGCGGAGATTTCCTTGATGGATCAAGAGTTTGGACCTTCCTTCGATGACAATCGTCAATACCAGCGATGCCTGAGCGCGTTCATGCAAACTTCTTTGGTGAGCAGTGGGCGAGACCTATATGAAGAATCTGGTGTCTCTGGCTTGTCCGACTGGAAACCAAAAAGGCTTGAAGAGAAGGAGCTTCCTTGTGGGGCGAAGGTTTTGTGTCCTAAAAATTATGTATTAATGGGTAATTGTCAGTTAATGTTTTTAAAGATCACAACCAAACAGGTAATTGACAGCTAAAGATCACATACTATACCTAGCATAGCACCTGCCCTGGCTGACCAGTTCCAAGTTTGACACAAGCACTCCGGTCTGGTGTTTGCTGTTGTCGTCTCCTACGCCGTATTATAGTATGGAGTAGTACATACTATAAAACTTCTCACAACGCTGTATGTAAACAAATAATTTGTTTATATATAGCTTGTATGTACTACTGACTACAAGCTGTATGTAAACAAATTATTAATTAGAGTAAAATATATGATCGGTTCTCTAAACTTGTATCGAGATGTTATGTAAGTTTCTGTACTCTCAAAATGCATGTTTATATCACTCAACTTGTGATGATATGTTATCTGGACTCCTAAACTCTACAGGTGCATTTATAGATCGTCGAACTTATATAATGATGCCATTCAGGTCTATAAACTCCTAACAATATATTTCTATAAACTTATCATGGGTATTTCACGAGTCCAAACATACGAGAAGAAAAACTTCACTTTATTCTCGCACTATATCCCTGCCTTTTCCACCGTATTCTGAGAGTTTAGAGATCCAGATAATATGTTGGGACAAGTTCGGGAATTTAAAAATAAATTTTGAACGATTGGTGACCTGGATGGTGCACTTAGATAAGTTCGAGATAAAAAAACATTTTAAGAATTTTGGACCAGGGGTTGTTGCATTGTCTGTCCCAATAATACTGTTTCCGTCAGTCGCTTTTCATAGGAAACATACATACGAACGCTCACTTTCAAATGATAGTGTTCAAACGGCCGGTATGGCGGTATAGTAGCCCGTGACCTTCAGCCGGCCAATAACATCCAAACTAACACATGTAAAATAAGTTGAATCCGGATACAGGTGAAATTGAGCTCAGCAATAATATACACATAAGAAAAATCATCTGAAATTGACCGGCCCCTCTTACACTCATATCTGACAAATAATGGACTTCCAGTGCATATGTGATTGTGTACAGGGCAAAAATCAAAACGGATTTCCTTCATGGACTTTTTCCTAACCAGTTTACTTGTACAAGCTACAGGGATTCTAGCGATTCTCCAGAATTTTTGGTAGAACTGGATAGGTTCTTTCAACATTACTAGCAAGAACGCACGTGCGACACGCACGTTTAATAGAAAATAAGATTGCATAACATGTAGTTGGCCAAAGACCGTATTGGTCACGAACTCGACAATTTCATACTACAGAGACGACGAGAGAGGCGAAGGGTTTAACGAAAAAAGTCTGACAGGTGGGGTCGCTAGGAGGGGTAGTGTTTTAATGACTGGTGGGCCGTCGACTCTCGAAAGTTTTGGATCTTTATAGTATAATAATAGATAGAAGTTTGTTCAATATTCATGAAAATATTATTTAATAGTCTAATTATACAATTTTAGCATTTTCACATAGACATTTGAACTAGTATATTTGAAATACTATTTATGACAACTAACTCAACAATTTGGATAAAATTGTTCAATGTTATGTGAAATGTATGGATAATATATCTAAAATATTGAAACAATATATTTTCAATATTGAAATAGTACAGTAATTTTTGTAAAAAATAAAAATTAATTTTGATCTTATTTTGTTGTATTTATTCTAAAGAAACAGGGTGGTTCAAACAAACTCACTAGTAATGTTCGGAACGCATTTGAGATTACAAATGAACTCACATTCGACCCAGCCAACCCATGTGCGGCCCGTGGCATACCGCCTGCTCCGGCTCTTTTGCGCTGAGTGTTGTTCAACCTACCAGTAATGGATCGCCACGTGTCTGTGCCATGCGGAGTGTAGGAAAAGGGAGGAAAAAAAATTGGATGCGCCGCCCCCTCGCCGTATGTTTGCCACATGAATCTGAACAAAAATCAGAAGATTGATGTGGATTTCAGCTTTGTAATTTTAGCTCCATAAATTTCGGCTGGACCCTCTTCATAATTTCATCGCGAGTTCATCGATGCACAGCAGCCCTCTGATCCAGAGGCACTGACGGAGCTAGGATTAACACCAAGAGGAGGGGCCAAATATATACTAATGAACAGTGCAGCTAGACAGTTGAAGTGCTATATAAATCTTTTTTTTAAGAACAAGATGTGATATTCAAACGTGCAAGGCCATGCCGATTTTGAGAAGAAAATGCCGGGCTTGCATGTAGAATTAGCTCATAAGCATGCATGGCTCTTTAAGAGTTTGTAGAGATAAGGGGGAGGCCATGGCCCAGGTTAGCCTACACACAGCGCCGCCACTGACCACAGGGGCGGCACATCTGGCACGGGCGCACGGACGACGCGGTGCGCCCCAATTTTTTTCCAAAGGGGAAGAGTTCTGGAAGACTGGAAGATTTGACATTTGCTCCGTTTTTCCTGGTCTGTGCTGGGCCTGTTGCGCGGCGGTTTCAGATGGGCCCGCTCGGCCTATCAGCATTTTCTGCAATGTTGGGCCTATTGAGAACTGACATGGCTACTAATTGGGCTGCTTAAACTCAAAAAAATACTAATTGGGCTGCTTCTGCTTGTGCGCTCAGGCCCCATTGCAATCCTACAAAATTTATGTGTTTTTCACGATCTGTTTGGCTGCTTCTGCATTGTCTGTCGCAGTTGAATTTGCTCCATATGTATGCTTATGTTCTGAGTCAGCATGCTTTATCAAATCTGATTGTACTAGTTAGGTGAGCCATTTTCCTGTACATCCAATAGACAATCTGACAGGTGAGACCTTTGCCCATGAAGGCCATCGAGTCAACACAGCCCTGTCACTCAGACCTGCCGTTTTGCATCTCCATTGCTTAGGCCAACCGACCTCAACCATCCAAACCCCTTCAGTTGCATTGCACCCAACCTTTTTCAGTGTATATCAGTATATGGCCTCTCCCGCTGTAATGGTTCGTACTTCGTAAGCTTTTCTCTTACCAGCTGATGAAGTCACGGTCCAACGTGATCACCACACCTCGACATGCATGACACAACATAAATCGTGGCAAGTTTAATGCATTGAAATCCCAAGAAGTCAAAAGCATCGAGAAAGGTTAGCTACAAATTCCAAGAAGCTAGCCAAGTGTGCAGTTTGGTCAGCTACTATCACGACTGCCACACCAAACTCCTGAGAGTTGGGCTTACCAGAAGTGACCAGATGTTCCTGCAACGACTGAAACGACTAATATAGCCGAAGCGGAAACGCCCACCCATGCATCTTCTCAAAACTGAAGCCGGTAAGAATTCGTCGAAAATTTAGTTCCAACTTCTGAATAGACCAGCATGGCGCCATCAGTTCCTACCTCTCCTTCTTCCTCAAGCAGCACTGTGAGTCCGAGGTTGCTGCACACCAACAGCAGCGAGTGGAACGCCGTGGTGCAGAGGAACATCAAGTCCTCGCTTTTGCTGCTCCTGGTGCTCTCCACCATCTTCGTCTTCTCCATCCTGTACTCGTCACACAGTTTTGGCTCAACGGCAGCCGAAGAAATGCTCATACAGAGCCCCTTGGTAGGGGATCTTGACGTGAGCGGCCGTCTGGTGCCAGGAGAGAAGGAAGCTAATGAGCACATCGTCCCTGCCGAGAATAATGAAGCGCCAGAACAGAGTTCACCTGCAGACATTTCCTTGCCATCTGCAAATTCGACGTCAGATACTACGGCTCCTACTCCAAGCACAGCTGAACGGACAGGCGATCAAAGTAAGTTCCATTCTTCACAGTGAATTGTTCACATGCCGAGATGCATACTGTTTTACTATCTGCGACAGTAGTTCTGCAATACATTTGTTCAAGCGTTTGATTACTGCGTGCGTACAGGTGTCGTTGGAGTACAATTTGAGGAGAGATGCGACATGTCAGTGGGGAAATGGGTGAGCGAGCCGAGGGGCCCGGTCTACACGAACCTGACGTGCCCGACGCTGCCGGATTTCAAGAACTGCCAGAAGTACGGCAAGCACCCGGGCCACCTCTTCTGGCGGTGGCAGCCCGACGGGTGCGACCTGCCGCGGTTCTCGCCGGAGCGGTTCCTCGACGTCGTGCGCGGAAAGCGGCTGGCCTTCATCGGCGACTCGCTGGCGCGCAACCAGATGGACTCCCTGCTCTGCCTCCTCTCACAGGTCGATCTGCAACGCTTGTCCATTCATGTCTGTTATGTTTTGTCAAGATCCCAGTGTGAAACATCAGCTAACCAAGCGGCCAATGTCCATGCAGGCCGAGACGCCGACGGACGTGTACCGCGACGCGTTCGACAAGTTCCGGACATGGCACTTCCCGGCGCACAACTTCACGCTCATGGCGATGTGGACGGAGTTCTACGCGCACGCTGAGCTGGTCGTCGACGCCCGGGGCAAGCCGACGGCCTCCTTCGACATCCACCTCGACAGGCTCAGCGCCAACTGGACCAGCCGCCTGCCGGAGCTCGACTACGCCGTCCTCTCCGGCGGCAACTGGTTCTTCCGCGCCAACTACCTCTGGGAAGGCGGCCGCCGCATCGGCTGCGTCAACTGCCGCGAGGCGAACCTCACCGACCTCGGCATCGCATACGCCGTCCGCCGCGTCGTCAGGGCGGCGCTCGAGGCCGTCGCGGGGTGCCGCCGGAGCTGCAAGCACAGCGGCGGCCTCGTCACGTTCCTGCGCACGTACACGCCCGACCACTTCGAGCACGGGTCATGGTTCAGCGGCGGCTACTGTAACAGGACGCGGCCGCTGGGGGAGGAGGAGATCAGCTTGGAAAGCATCGGGTGGGAGCTGAGGAGGGTGCAGAGGGAGGAGGTGGCGAGGGTGAGGGAGACGACCGGGAGCAAGCGGTTCGGGGTGATCGACGTGACCAAGGCCATGATGCTGCGGGCCGACGGCCACCCGGGCGGGCACTACGACAAGCGGTGGGTGAGGAACGCAAGCGACTGCCTGCACTGGTGCCTGCCAGGGCCCGTCGACATGTGGAACGACGTGCTGCTCGAGAAGCTCGCCCAGATATCGCCGCCGCCGTTGTTGCGGTGAAGGTGATGCATGCCGGCCACGCAAGGGATCACATTGTGCTGACGTTCTTGGCAGAAGTTACACCGTCCTAAAAAAACTGTGATTAGTAAGGTTTGGACATTCTTGTTCATGGTCACTTAGCCTAGTCTCAACGGTGGCGGAACCGGAGATAAATTCAAAGGGGGTCAGCCCTCCACACGAATATTTACCGGTTTAAAAATCTAACAGTTTGTCTCAGGCCTTGTTTAGATCCCAAATTTGCACCCCCAAATTCATTATGCAAAAAGAAGATTCTCATCACATCAAAATGTCATAACATGCATGGAGTACTAAATGTAAATGAAATCAAAAACTAATTGTACAGTTTTGCTGTACTTTACGAGACGAACATTTTGAGCCTAATTAATCAATGTTTGGATAATTTTTTACAAATACAAACGAAATGCTACAGTGACGTAATGATCATGAAGTGACACTATACCCCCAAATTTGGACTCCCAAATTTGGATCTAAACAAGTCCTCAATTCAAGTATATACTAGCTAGCCATGACTATAATAATTTAACAATTAATTACGCATACATTGGCAATACATAAAAGAGAAAATACGAGAATAGTATGGACAAGTGGTCAATATATCTTACATGTCTTTCTTTTAGGTTTTGCCCTGTTTTCCTACGAGGATTTAACGTAATTTCATTAAAAAATACTATGCTATTATAAGATAAGAAATTAAATAGGAAAAAGTTCAAAAATTAGAGGATCTAAATAAGATAAATAGAGTTTTCACACGTTGGTTCGAATCGGAGGAGCAACATTAGAAGGATCGGCATGGACGCCCACCCACCCTTGCTCGCCGTTGTTGTCCCCTTGTCCCTCCATTGTTGTCGTGGCTGCTGAGCTACTAGCACACGGTTCTAATTTCCACAAACTGACGAACCCTCATCTGTCGGCGACGGCGGCGCTGAAACACGTACATGAAACGTCGTGCGCAATATTAGCCAACGCCCAGCGGCTCATAGAGTCTAGTCCACTTCCTACTCTGTGTACTGCGTTGCTTATTGGCATGTAGCCTGTTGGGCAGTAATTAAACTATTGGGCTACGTGATTGGGCCTGTTGCTAGCTTTGCAGCATGCTATGTCTACGTTAGGAATTTAATTTAGGCTTAAACCATACTTCCGGCCTACTTAACTATAAAGGAGTATTTTTTTTGGTGGAGGAGGCCATGGCCCCTGCTGGCCCCCCTAGGTTCCGCCATTGAGTCTCAGTGGGGGTTTTACGGGAAGTTTCCTCACATTAAATGGGCTGATGTGGCATAGGAGAGAGAAGAAAGAGTTTTATGCTATATTGTCACACCCGGATTTACACAAAACCCGAATGTGGCCATATGTGTGCCCAGGAAGTCCACAGACACATATAGCGAACAAATATGGCAAAAACCAGAGTACAATGCTTCATTATTCAACATAAAGTAACGATACATCAGAGTTTTGCATAAATGAAATACATGGACAGCGGAAGACTAATACATCTCTCTAGCGTAGCCACAATCCCACAGGGACTCTGACTGGGAGAACGCCAACTCAGAAGTACGGCAAATCCTCCGGAAACTCCACCTCATAGTCAGCCTGACTCCAATCTGTTACCCGTCCGGGATTTTGCCCAAAAATGATGATAATAGCAAGTGTAAGTAACAGAATTACTTAGCAAGTATAGCACGGGTTATGAAGGCTCAAAAAGGTTAGACACTGGCTTAACTGCGTTAGCACTTTTAGTTGGTTCGTTTTAACTTTATCCAAGTTACTACAAGTGAATGAGAACCCGGTTGTTACCCAATTAATAGTGTAAGTGACATTAAGCATGAATAAATACCATATTCTAATCAAAAAGGATCCAGGCCGCTCATGACCCTGAGCAAGGCTATCATGATAGATCGTACACTCTGCAGAGGTTTCGCCCTTTACCCACCAGTCGCGTAAAAGTTCAAAGGAACTTTGCACCCAACCACGCACATCAACACTTCCGAGGTGTGACTGCATAGGGACGCTACGAGGCTTTCACAAGACACCCTAACAAGACAGTAGCCGCTGGAGTACTATACGGCGGTGAAAACTTAGGCACCGAGATTGACTGACCCTCAGGGCGCAACGTGAGGGGGTCAATGGCATCCACGCACCGGCAAATCATGCCCACAAGAAAGTAAATGGTGCAACGTGCGGAGCTCCCGCACTCACGGGGGCTCCCAACACGGGACTGGGTCTAACGTGACCTAGCCGACGGGGCTACCGTCCTCGGTGGAATCGGAGAACACCCAGCACCGTACCTCCTACAACGCCGTAGGCCACTCGGTAACCACTGCCCAGCTAGAGACGTACAGGCTACTCAACCAAGACCAGAGCCCATATAGTTCCGGCGGTGGCGACAGGCTCCTGGGTTGCCGCTTTAAGAACCGGTCCTTAGAGGGAGACACTATAGCAAAGCACACAGCACATGCTACTAGCTCCCTAATCCAAGTTGCTAAAAAAAACAAGTTTTAACATTAAGGTTGAAGTGGACCATTAAGTCAATATTAACAATTAAGTAAAGGTGACAGTAATTGCGCCTAGCAAAGTACTACCCAAATGCATAGACCCATAGGAATACAAGGACAGGGAAATAAATGCTAGGTACGACCTTAAAGGTAAACAGTATTAGACACATGCGTATGTAAAGAACAATGTATTAAATGAGTGAGTAGGTAGCAAGGATTGTCCGTGCTATAACTTGCCTTCCTCGGAGTAAGGCTGCTGCTGAAAATCCTGCTCCGGCACGTCCTCAACGTACTCGTAGTCCAACGCTACGGGCTCACCGACTGGACACGAACAACACGCACGCATCCAAAACAATCATTACATGCAAACAAAATTAAATCTATTAGAAACAGTACACCAACAGTAAAAACAGTACAAAAACAGGAGCTAGAAATAATCTACGCTTCGCTACGAACACATGAGCGCGAAAATCACGCAAATCGGAGCTAAAACGTGAAAGTTATAGCGTTTCTAAGAATCGAGGGCTTGCTGGCAAAGTTTTAAAATTTCCAGGGGCCCAAACGAATAAAACAGGACCTATTTGCAATTATTTTCGAAATAAAATGGACCGCGGGTTAATTTCGGAAAAAGACAGGGGCTCTTTAGCAAAAGCTACAGCGCTGACCGGTATCCCGGGGTTGACTTGGGGCGTGGCGTGTCGTGGGCCATTGGATCTGGATCCAACGATTCAAGACAGATCGAGCGGGGAGAGGAAACTGCCGACGGCGGCGGGCGGCGGCGCTGCGTGCTCCGCGGCGGCGCTTCGCCGGAGTGAAGCTATCCCGGCTCTACAAGGCGCCAAAAGATAAGCGGTCGGGCCCTACAGACTCAGCGTGGAATGGCGAGCTCACCTGAGTGGCTCTCGGCGTCGATCGGGCGGCGGGGAGTGCGGACGTCGAGACGGGGCGGCTCCGGCGGGTCTGTGCAGCGGCGGCGAGCAATTAGCGTCGAAAATACGGGAAACAAGGGAGCTTGGACGGCAAGGCCAGCTGCACTACCTCTGGGCGGAGCTCCTGGAGGGATCCTCGTCGAGAATTAAGCGCCGACGGTGAGGATCAATGACGGCGGCGGATCTCGAGCTCGGGAGGCGGCAGCGCGTGGCGAGGGAGCTCCGGGGCGCGGGAGGAGTCGTGCGGGCTCGGCGATGCTCCTCGTGGCGTGGTGGTGCGAGTTCGAGGGCCGGCCGAGGCAGCGGGGTGTCGGGGAAGTCAGTCGACGATGGCGGCCGGCGGGGCTTCGGGCGGAGACGGCACTGGAGTGGCGCGATCGGAGCTCGGCGGCGCTAGGGTTGCTGGAGAGGGGCGGGATGCTGCGCATGCCAGGTTAAGAAGGCACAGGCGGAGCGGTGGGCCTCGGCGTGCGGAGATTCCGGCGAGCGCGCCATTCGCGGGCGCCGAAGAAGGAAGGGGGCGGAGGAGGGAGAAAGGAAGGTGGAGGGGAGTCGCTGACGGGTGGGCCCGGCGGGGCAGTGACTCAGGGAGGGGCGGGGCGAGCGGCTGCGGCTGGGCCGGCTTGGCTGTTGGGCCGCGCGGAGAGGTGGGCCGGCTCGGGGAAAAGAAAAGGGAAAGGGGAGCTGGGCCGGACTGGAAGAAAAGAAAGGGGAGCAGAGTTGGACTTGAGAAAAAGTTCAGGGTGGGAAAGTGGACCATGGGCCTAACAACTTTTCTAGAGCTCCAAACAAAGTGGTTCAAATTCAAATTTAAATAAATTTAAATTCTTGTTTGAATCACAAACAATACAAAAATAAATGCAGCAGCATGAATGCAACAATAAATATTTCTATCACCTATATTTGATTTTAAATTTGGAAAATATTTATTTTGC
Source organism: Echinochloa phyllopogon (assembly GCA_033239725.1). NCBI lineage: Eukaryota > Viridiplantae > Streptophyta > Magnoliopsida > Poales > Poaceae > Echinochloa > Echinochloa phyllopogon. Next base: position 9,309,272 of record BTCW01000013.1, on the reverse strand, counting down.
CTATATTAATTATGAGCACTAACAACAAGAGGGTAAATTAATTACTAGATTCGGGAAAAACATTTTCTCCTACATTGTTTCAAATTTTATTTTAGAGAATAATATTTTTCCTATACTAAATTCCCTGTAAACTTCATAAATCTTAGAAAATTTTAGAAAATTGAGAAAAATATTATTTTAATTATGTTAAAATTCACATCCCAAAATTCGGAAATTTTGGGGTGTGACATATATGAAAGGAGTTTCATCTCTTTTAGCTCAGATTCTGGTCTAGACAACCGTGCAGTGAAACTATACACTAAGACTGACGTTAGCCAATGTTTTATTTTGAAATCTTAGGTTTCTGAGATTTTTTATGTTTTAGGGATGATGAGTACATGCCATAAGAAAAAGAATTAAGTTATGCGTTTCTCAACATATTATTGTGGTGGAAATATACATGTCAAATTCCGTACCTTGTTCTCTGGCGGCCTCTCATCTTTTCTAGCCGTCCGGACTCCACCAGACTGCTTCATTCCTCCTCCTTGACGGCAACCACTATTGGCTCTGGTGTAGGTTATGTTTTAGGTTCTGGGGGTTTGCAATTTGAGTTTTGGAGCCAGAAATTTTGCTTAGAGATCTGATGTATGTATCTTAGCATTACTAATTGGAGGCTTCTTTTGGAGCCTTTTGGTTAATTCTGACGAGACGCGCTAGAAAAAAAATAAACTCTAGAAATTCTCATAAAAATCAGAAACATACGACCATCAATTTAATGGACTCTAATCATCATTGATACCAGTAACCGTCGGATGTATTATATTTTCTAATAAATTACTGACATTTGCCATTATAAAAAATAGTCTAAATAACACCCCCTAATTGTACATAGAAATTACCCACCTCTGCCATTATTGATATTAAAGAAATAATTCTACAAATTCCAATAAAAAATAAACATAGCCCTTAATCTCCCTTCACGTGATCTTCGAAAGGCCCTCATGATTACCATCGTGAGACCTTTCTTGATTTTTTTTCCTCCACTTCTGTTCCATGTATATAGGAGAATGTACGTGTTGACGCTTTTTTCTGGCCAACACACGCGAGCGCCGAATTGCGCAAATGAAGGAACGATGAACTCGCCGCAGCTCCACCCAAACCGGTCAGACCGGTTTAGGGATCCGGTCAGACCGGTTTCCCTCGGGAGCTTCGGGATGACCTAGAATCACCACCTCGGGAGGGACCCCGTCGGAGATGGCGCGCCTAGGGTTGCTCTGAGATCGGTCAGGCCACTCAGAACCTCCTTGAACGCCGTAGAGACAAGCAAGGAAAGCAAAGGGGTTGGAAAAGCTAGGGTTTGGAGATAAAAAGTAGAAAATATATTGATTGATCGATTGGATGATGTCTCAACCGGCCATGGCCCTTTATATTTATAGGGTGGGGAGGTCTTGCCCCGCACGGAATCCTTTTACAATTTGAACCCAACTAGGACTCCTAATTCTACCCTAACTCGGACTGAAACCGGTCAGACCGCTTTGGCAATCCGGTCAGACCGGTTTGGCTGTTGCCAGATCGGCTACAGGGAAACCGGTCTGACCGCTTCCTGAGACCGGTCTGACCGGTTTGCGGGTGTGTCAAATTTGGGTGCGAACACATGCCCCCCTGTTTTCTAGTAAATATTATGCACTAGAAAACATGCTAAGGTCGATGTTTTTTCTTTTTTAAACTCACCGGCCATTTCATTCTAAGGACGATCCTCAACATTAATCAGCCATATCTTCTCAAGCGCTTTGCCAAACACTCGGATGAAACTTCTTCAAGTATCTCCCATTGAGAGCTCTAGGTAATTGCTGACCTTGTAAGGTTTCCACCATATAAGAATTTCCTGAGCAAACCTTCACAATCTTGAAAGGACCTTCCCAACTTGGAGACCACTTGCCAAACTTGTTACTCTTCATCCCAATAGGCAAAACTGTCTTCCAAACTAGATCACCAACTTGAAAAGACTTGAGTTTTACTTTCTTGTTGTATGCTCTTGCCACTCGCCTCTTATCTTTCTCAATTTCTTCCAAAGCCTCCAAACGCTTGTCAGTCACCTCATCAATATTATCCATCATCAAAGCATAATATGTATCAAAACTAAGATTATTCTGCTTTGCAAGTCTATATGCGCCAAGATTCACCTCTACAGGTAAAACGGCCTCTTGACCATACACAAGCTCGAATGGAGTAACTTTAGTAGCACCATGTCTAGAAATACGATGAGCCCACAAAGCTTCAGATAATACCTCATGCCATCGTTTAGGATGATCTTCTACCTTCTTCTTAATGAGCTTTATCAAAGTCTTATTGCTAGATTCCGCTTGACCATTGGCTTGAGCATAATATGGAGATGAATTGAGAAGTTTAATACCATAAGAATTGACAAACTCACGCACCTCTTTGGATACGAATGAAGTCCCTTGATCCGTAGTCAGAGTTTGTGGAATACCAAATCTATGTATAATATTCTCCCTGATGAACTCAATCACCTCTCTATGTGTCATATTCTTCAAAGGGACCGCTTCTGTCCATTTGGTAAAGTAATCATTATGCTCCCGAGGGAAACCGGTCTGACCGGATCCCTAAACCGGTCTGACCGGTTTGGGTGGAGCTGCGGCGAGTTCATCGTTCCTTCATTTGCGCAATTCGGCGCTCGCGTGTGTTGGCCAGAAAAAAGCGTCAACACACTTTTGGCGACTCCGCTGGGGAACTAGAAGATCTGGTTGTCAAAGACCGTTCGATCTAAGCTCCAGACAAGATGGGATCTCGATGTGATCTTGACGCAGATAACATCATTGCGGCTTCAATGGAAGATCTCACTCCGGAGGAGCAGAAGAATTTAGATGCACTGCAAGAGTTCATGAAGATGCAATTCATGGCTGGCATCAAGAAAGATCGTCATGGCAAGGTGGCAAGAGTGCAAGAATTTGAGCTGCCGGCGATCAAGCTTAATGACAATCGAGTTGAGGTAATACCCGCTGTAAGTAAATCTCAAACTACTTCTTCTACTGCTGTTCCCAAAAATAGCGTAGAAAGAGATGAATTACTTGCTTCATATATTGCTCGATTGGAAAGATTGGAAGATCTTGAAAAAGATAGGACCTCTACTTGCTTTAATATTAATGAAACTAGTAGTAGCGCTCCTAAAATTAATCTCAGTAGTGGAGTTTCTCCTAGCTTGGCACCCATACTTAATTCTAATACTGAAAAATACATGTATGGTATGCCACCTGAGTTTGCCATTGGTCAATCCCTGCCGTTCCAACCGACCGGGCCGAACACGGCCAAACCGGTCAGACCGGATCAGGGAACCGGTCAGACCGGTCTGACCAGTGCACTTGAATTGGTGCCTGAGCAGCCTTTGCCGCTTTCTGTTTCGCCTAATTCAATGGTTTATGCTCACACTAATGCTTTAGGTGCTGCTATGCCTCAATATAGCACAAAAGCTAATACATTTGCTCAAGGAAACGTCATACCTGATGATGTTTTTGAAAGTTATAGGCTAGCTCAAGCTAAGAATACTCCCTATTTGAATAAAATGAATTTGGAGAGTGTGCAAACCCAACAACCAAATAATCCTAACTGGGCTGAATTTAATAAATTTAAAGAAGATTTGGCTAATGTAGTGAAAAGTAAACTTGGTGTTGATATTGGTAATTCGAATTTGTATCAGAAACCATATAATGCTGAGTTTGATAATTTTCCTCTTCCACGTGGTTGGCGTATGCCCGATTTGATTAAATTTAGTGGAGATGATGACCGAACCACGTGGGAGCATATTAGCCAATATATAGCTCAATTGGGAGAAGCGGGTGCTTATAATGCTATTAGAGTACGTTTATTTTCCTTATCATTAACTGGCACCGCTTTTGCTTGGTTTTCTTCACTTGCTCCCGGTTCTATTATATCTTGGGATATGTTAGAACGTAAGTTTCATGAACACTTTTATAGTGGGAGTTTGCAATTAAAATTGACAGATTTGACATCGGTTAGACAAAGTAGAGATGAAACTGTTTCTGCTTACATTAAGAGATTTAAAGAAACTAAAAACCGTTGTTTCAATTTGTCAATCACTGATATGGACCTTGCTGATATTTGCTTAAAAGGTTTAAGATCGTCCATAAGAGATAAGATAGAAGGTTCTGATTTTCTTTCGGTTGCACAAGTTCAAATTAGAGCTTTAATTGTTGAAAACCGAATGAATAAAGAAAAAGAGAGGGATACTTCTAGATCACGTCGTTCTAATGTTCATGTAGTTGACTATGAATCTGATGATTCGAATGATAGTGATAAAGAAGTATTTGCTGCTGAATTTGTATGGCCCTCTAAAGAAAAAACTTACTCTTGTACATCACTTAAGCCAGTTAACAAAGGTCGGCAAGAAGAAGTTAAGTTTACATTTGATGTTTCCAAGTGTGATCGTATTTTTGATGAATTGCTTAAATCTGGAAATATCAAATTATCTCATAAATTGCCTCCACTTGAAGAGTTGAAAAGGCGTGCATATTGCAAGTTTCATAATACTTATTCTCATGCCACTAATGATTGCAATGTGTTTCGTCGACAGGTTCAATCGGCCATAAATGAAGGTCGTTTGACATTCCATGAGATGCAAGTGGACAAAGCTCCTTTCCCTGTCAACACTATGGATTTGCAGCAGCCTAAGGTCTTGGTTCGGCCGCATCAAGCCGAAGCAACCAAGGGAAAGAATGTTGTGATTGGTGAAGCAAAATCTGATTTGAGGGGAAAAGAGTTGGTTCGAGAAGTTGCATGTGAGAAAACTCCGGATGGCAGGGAGACATTCAAGATCACTGTGAGGGCCTCTGAACATGGGGGGCAAGGGTCGACCGTTCCCACCGAGCAGAGACCGTTTGAGTCTGCACAGGCCAAACCGGTCAGACCGGTTGGGGAAAGCGGTCAGACCGGTTTTTCCCCAAGTCGTCCAAAGATGATTAAACCAAGCCGTCCGGAGATTGGAAACTGGAAGCTCAATGTTGCAAAGAATCAGGGGAGTACTATCAGGCCAAAGGTCACTTTTGATATGTTATTTGATAAGTACTCCAAGCAAAAGGCCGTTACAAGTGATCGGCCAGTAAAAAAGAGAATGAGAGTGCCTCCATATCAAGAAGAAATTCCTCAACCAAAGAGGAATTTTGTTCAACAATGGGAGACACCAAATCCATGTCTGCCTCGTCCAGTTTATGATGATAATGGAGTGATGTGGGTACCATATCAACAATCTTTTCAGCATGGATGGAGCGGACCTCGAAAGCCAGCATTAGACAGGATCTCAAGACCTGGACAGGACCGTTTGGTACCTTGCCAATCCGGTCAGGGTCACCAGACCCAACCGGTCAGACCGGTTCCACAAACCGGTCAGACCGGTTTCTTTGGGAAATCGGCAAAACCTCCTATGAAGCAAGTTTACAAGCCAAAACAGCGTGAGGAGGTGCATAAGATGGATATTGACCCAGAGAGGACTACAAATCAAGATATTATTCAGATTGGGTTGATAAACGTTCCTATTGGAAACTGTGGCAAAAGACCGATTGTCACGGACAATCAGGTTAAGACACCTATTCAGAAGGATTCTGGTGCTGATAGTGAAGCAAGTGGGAGTGGTTCCAACTCCAAATATTTTTTGCCAAGATGGTGTCCTCCTGGTTTATCTCGTACTCAAAGGAGGAAGCTTCAGCGATTGAGGTTTCAGGAGATGAAGGAGAAAGAGCTAGAGAAGCAGAGGGACGAAGCTTTCAACAAGTACAGGCCCATGATTCCACAAGGAAAAGAATGGAAAGCTAAGACCAGCTCTCAGACAGAACCGGTCAGACCGGTTCAGGAGTCGGTCAGACCGGTTGAACCGGTCAGACCGGTTGACGAAAGCGGTCAGACCGCTTTGCCCGACGCGCCACCCGGTTTTTCTTCTCCTTCTCCTATGATTTGTGATGGCAAGCTATCATCGGTATCTACTTCAGAGGACGATGAAGAGCTTGTTGATTATGGTTTTTCTCCTGAACATACAAATTTTGAGCTTAACGTAATTCATATGTCTATGGATGGTTATGTATTGTCAGAAGAAAGCGTTGCTCAACTTGATTTTGGTCCAAAGGAGGCTATTTTCCAGAAGCCCAAAGCTGATGAGAGTCATCTGAAGGCTTTATACATGAAGGGTCATATTAATGGGAAGCCTATCTCTCGCATGCTAGTGGATGGAGGGGCAATAGTTAACTTGATGCCGTATTCTCTATTCAAGAAGCTGGGAGTTTCAGATGAAGAGTTGATCAAGACCAACATGACCATCAGCGGCGTTGGAGGAGGTGAACCTATGGGTGTCAAGGGAGTTGCTTCTATGGAGCTTACTATTGGGAGCAAGACTTTGGCCACTGCGTTCTTCGTCGCTGAGACACAAGGTAACTACAGTTTAATCCTTGGTCGTGATTGGATTCATGCAAACCAATGTATGCCTTCTACTTTGCATCAATTTTTGATTCAATGGATAGATGATGAAGTAGAGGTTGTTCATGGAGATACGTCGGCTTGTGTTGCAGTGGCCGATAGTTTTACTATGAATGATCATGAGAATCTTAAATGCTTATCTGGTTTAGATTTATCTGATTGTGAGATCATTGGTTGCACTAAAGATGGCTTTGCTACTGCTGTTATGAGGCCGATTGGAGATCTGGCCATACCATCTCTTGTGATTTGATGGATCCAAATCTAGAGTGGTTACAGCAGCGGCGTGAGCACTATCGGGCGCATAAGAACGATATGTGTGAAGCCATTGAAGATTTTGATGATTTAAGCAAATTGGGACAAGGGTTTACGTCGGCTGATCCTCTAGAGGAGGTAGATATTGGTGATGGTACTGTGCCTAGGCCGACATTTGTAAACAAGAATCTTGATCCTTTGTTTAAATCTGAGTTAATAAAATTATTAAAGGAGTATGTTGATTGTTTTGCATGGAGTTACAATGAAATGCCTGGTTTAAGTCGTGATTTAGTTGAACATCGTTTACCCATTAAACCTGGATTTAAGCCTTTTAAACAATCTCGTAGAAACTTTAATCCTGATATTTATGACCGAGTGAAAGAAGAAATCAATCGGTTGCTAGATGCTAAATTTATTAGGCCTTGTCGATATGCTAATTGGATCTCTAATATTGTGCCTGTTGAAAAGAAAGGAACAAAAAAGCTTCGTGTTTGCATTGATTTTAGAGATCTTAATAGAGCTACTCCTAAAGATGAATATCCTATGCCTATAGCTGATTTCCTTGTTAATGCTGCATCTGGACATAGAATTCTTAGTTTTCTTGATGGTAATGCTGGTTATAATCAAATATTTATGGCCGAAGAGGATATAGCCAAAACGGCCTTTCTATGTCCGGGTTTTGTTGGTCTATTTGAGTGGGTAGTAATGACTTTTGGTTTAAAGAATGCCGGTGCTACATATCAAAGGGCTATGAATTTGATTTTTCATGACTTGCTTGGCATTATAGTAGAAGTTTATATCGATGATATTGTTGTCAAATCGGCTGGAGTAGATTCTCATTTGGCTGATTTAAGACTTGCATTTGAAAGAATGCGTCGATATAAATTGAAAATGAATCCACTCAAATGTGCTTTTGGTGTATCGGCTGGAAAGTTCTTGGGATTTGTTGTACATGAAAAAGGCATAGAGATAGATCCTAAGAAAATTGAAGCTATTAACAATGTAAAGGCTCCTACTTGCAAGAAAGATTTGCAAAGGTTCTTGGGCAAAGTAAATTACTTGAGGAGATTTATTTGTAATTTGTCCGGGAAGGTGAATGCTTTTACTCCTTTACTTCGGTTGAAGAATGACATTGATTTCACTTGGGGGGCAAAACAACAAGAAGCATTTGATGAGATTAAGCAATATTTATCTTCGCCACCCGTCCTTCAAGCGCCTAGGAGTGGAGTTCCATTCAAGTTGTATGTGGCGGCGGAAGAAAATGTCATTGGAGGTGTTTTGACTCAAGAAACCGAAGGAAAGGAACATGTGGTTGCATATGAGAGTAGAAGATTGTTGGATGCCGAAACAAGGTACACTTTTATTGAGAAGTTATGTTTATCATTATATCATACTTGTACCAAGTTGAGGCATTATCTTTTACCTAGTACTTGTATAGTAGCATGTCAAACCGACATAATTAAATACATGTTGCACAAACCAATCTTAAGTGGTAGAGTCGGCAAATGGGCTTATGCTTTGGTTGAATATGATTTACATTGTGAGCCATTAACTTCAATGAAAGGTCAAATAGTGGCCGACTTTATTGTTGGACATAGAGTAGATGAGCAACTTGATTTAAATGTCGGTTATGTTACTTTTACTCCATGGAAGTTGCATTTTGATGGATCGGTTTGCAAAAGTGGTTGTGGTATTGGAATTGTTATTACTTCTCCTCATGGGGCTATTTTCGAAGCACTTAACCGATTAAATCATAAATGTACTAATAACCAAGTCGAGTATGAAGCTCTTCTATTCGGATTGGGAATTTTGCATGACATGGGGGTAAAACATGTGGAAGCTTATGGTGATTCTTTGCTGGTGGTACAACAAGTTTCTAAGGTATGTCAATGCTTGGATGGATTTTTAAATGCATATCTCGATAGATGCTTTGATATTATATCTTGCTTCGATGAATTTGTAATTCGTCATGTACTACGAGAAAGGAATCCACAGGCAAATGCTCTGGCTCAGCAAGCATCTGGTTATAACGTTCAGAAAAGAAATTTTCAAGAACAAAGACCGGTGTTTTTAGAAGCTGAGTGTTCTGTTCTGGAGGAACCGGTCGCACCGCTTCCTCAAACCGGTCTGACCGGTTCAACCGGTCTGACCGCTTTAGAGAACCGGTCTGACCGGTTGTCTGGTGAAGATGCTACTTCGGATGTTCTTTACAATCAAGACGAAGTAGATGATTGGAGAAGGCCTTTGATTAGTTATTTGCAAAATCCTAGCAGTACAGTTGACAGAAAAATTCGACGGTGGGCTCTCAAGTTCGTTTTGGATGGTGATGAGTTATATCGTCGGACTATTGATGATTTACTTCTAAAATGTTTGGGTCCTGACCAAGCTAGGTTGGCTATGGCAGAGGTTCATGAAGGGATTTGTGGTACTCACCAATCGGCTCCCAAGATGAAGTGGCTCCTTAGGAGAGCTTGTTTCTATTGGCCCAAGATGATAGCCGATTGTTTTAAGTATTACAGAGGATGTGAGGAGTGTCAGAGACATGGAGATATTCAGTTGGTACCAGCAGCATTGATGCATCCCATTATTAAACCTTGGCCTTTTCGAGGATGGGGTTTGGACTTTGTTGGCAAAATTCATCCTTCTTCGACAAAGGGTCATTGTTTTGTGATTGTAGCAACTGATTACTTTACCAAATGGACAGAAGCGGTCCCTTTGAAGAATATGACACATAGAGAGGTGATTGAGTTCATCAGGGAGAATATTATACATAGATTTGGTATTCCACAAACTCTGACTACGGATCAAGGGACTTCATTCGTATCCAAAGAGGTGCGTGAGTTTGTCAATTCTTATGGTATTAAACTTCTCAATTCATCTCCATATTATGCTCAAGCCAATGGTCAAGCGGAATCTAGCAATAAGACTTTGATAAAGCTCATTAAGAAGAAGGTAGAAGATCATCCTAAACGATGGCATGAGGTATTATCTGAAGCTTTGTGGGCTCATCGTATTTCTAGACATGGTGCTACTAAAGTTACTCCATTCGAGCTTGTGTATGGTCAAGAGGCCGTTTTACCTGTAGAGGTGAATCTTGGCGCATATAGACTTGCAAAGCAGAATAATCTTAGTTTTGATACATATTATGCTTTGATGATGGATAATATTGATGAGGTGACTGACAAGCGTTTGGAGGCTTTGGAAGAAATTGAGAAAGATAAGAGGCGAGTGGCAAGAGCATACAACAAGAAAGTAAAACTCAAGTCTTTTCAAGTTGGTGATCTAGTTTGGAAGACAGTTTTGCCTATTGGGATGAAGAGTAACAAGTTTGGCAAGTGGTCTCCAAGTTGGGAAGGTCCTTTCAAGATTGTGAAGGTTTGCTCAGGAAATTCTTATATGGTGGAAACCTTACAAGGTCAGCAATTACCTAGAGCTCTCAATGGGAGATACTTGAAGAAGTTTCATCCGAGTGTTTGGCAAAGCGCTTGAGAAGATATGGCTGATTAATGTTGAGGATCGTCCTTAGAATGAAATGGCCGGTGAGTTTAAAAAAGAAAAAACATCGACCTTAGCATGTTTTCTAGTGCATAATATTTACTAGAAAACAGGGGGGCATGTGTTCGCACCCAAATTTGACACACCCGCAAACCGGTCAGACCGGTCTCAGGAAGCGGTCAGACCGGTTTCCCTGTAGCCGATCTGGCAACAGCCAAACCGGTCTGACCGGATTGCCAAAGCGGTCTGACCGGTTTCAGTCCGAGTTAGGGTAGAATTAGGAGTCCTAGTTGGGTTCAAATTGTAAAAGGATTCCGTGCGGGGCAAGACCTCCCCACCCTATAAATATAAAGGGCCATGGCCGGTTGAGACATCATCCAATCGATCAATCAATATATTTTCTACTTTTTATCTCCAAACCCTAGCTTTTCCAACCCCTTTGCTTTCCTTGCTTGTCTCTACGGCGTTCAAGGAGGTTCTGAGTGGCCTGACCGATCTCAGAGCAACCCTAGGCGCGCCATCTCCGACGGGGTCCCTCCCGAGGTGGTGATTCTAGGTCATCCCGAAGCTCCCGAGGGAAACCGGTCTGACCGGATCCCTAAACCGGTCTGACCGGTTTGGGTGGAGCTGCGGCGAGTTCATCGTTCCTTCATTTGCGCAATTCGGCGCTCGCGTGTGTTGGCCAGAAAAAAGCGTCAACACACTTTTGGCGACTCCGCAGTGTTGACGCTTTTTTCTGGCCAACACACGCGAGCGCCGAATTGCGCAAATGAAGGAACGATGAACTCGCCGCAGCTCCACCCAAACCGGTCAGACCGGTTTAGGGATCCGGTCAGACCGGTTTCCCTCGGGAGCTTCGGGATGACCTAGAATCACCACCTCGGGAGGGACCCCGTCGGAGATGGCGCGCCTAGGGTTGCTCTGAGATCGGTCAGGCCACTCAGAACCTCCATGAACGCCGTAGAGACAAGCAAGGAAAGCAAAGGGGTTGGAAAAGCTAGGGTTTGGAGATAAAAAGTAGAAAATATATTGATTGATCGATTGGATGATGTCTCAACCGGCCATGGCCCTTTATATTTATAGGGTGGGGAGGTCTTGCCCCGCACGGAATCCTTTTACAATTTGAACCCAACTAGGACTCCTAATTCTACCCTAACTCGGACTGAAACCGGTCAGACCGCTTTGGCAATCCGGTCAGACCGGTTTGGCTGTTGCCAGATCGGCTACAGGGAAACCGGTCTGACCGCTTCCTGAGACCGGTCTGACCGGTTTGCGGGTGTGTCAAATTTGGGTGCGAACACATGCCCCCCTGTTTTCTAGTAAATATTATGCACTAGAAAACATGCTAAGGTCGATGTTTTTTCTTTTTTAAACTCACCGGCCATTTCATTCTAAGGACGATCCTCAACATTAATCAGCCATATCTTCTCAAGCGCTTTGCCAAACACTCGGATGAAACTTCTTCAAGTATCTCCCATTGAGAGCTCTAGGTAATTGCTGACCTTGTAAGGTTTCCACCATATAAGAATTTCCTGAGCAAACCTTCACAATCTTGAAAGGACCTTCCCAACTTGGAGACCACTTGCCAAACTTGTTACTCTTCATCCCAATAGGCAAAACTGTCTTCCAAACTAGATCACCAACTTGAAAAGACTTGAGTTTTACTTTCTTGTTGTATGCTCTTGCCACTCGCCTCTTATCTTTCTCAATTTCTTCCAAAGCCTCCAAACGCTTGTCAGTCACCTCATCAATATTATCCATCATCAAAGCATAATATGTATCAAAACTAAGATTATTCTGCTTTGCAAGTCTATATGCGCCAAGATTCACCTCTACAGGTAAAACGGCCTCTTGACCATACACAAGCTCGAATGGAGTAACTTTAGTAGCACCATGTCTAGAAATACGATGAGCCCACAAAGCTTCAGATAATACCTCATGCCATCGTTTAGGATGATCTTCTACCTTCTTCTTAATGAGCTTTATCAAAGTCTTATTGCTAGATTCCGCTTGACCATTGGCTTGAGCATAATATGGAGATGAATTGAGAAGTTTAATACCATAAGAATTGACAAACTCACGCACCTCTTTGGATACGAATGAAGTCCCTTGATCCGTAGTCAGAGTTTGTGGAATACCAAATCTATGTATAATATTCTCCCTGATGAACTCAATCACCTCTCTATGTGTCATATTCTTCAAAGGGACCGCTTCTGTCCATTTGGTAAAGTAATCAGTTGCTACAATCACAAAACAATGACCCTTTGTCGAAGAAGGATGAATTTTGCCAACAAAGTCCAAACCCCATCCTCGAAAAGGCCAAGGTTTAATAATGGGATGCATCAATGCTGCTGGTACCAACTGAATATCTCCATGTCTCTGACACTCCTCACATCCTCTGTAATACTTAAAACAATCGGCTATCATCTTGGGCCAATAGAAACAAGCTCTCCTAAGGAGCCACTTCATCTTGGGAGCCGATTGGTGAGTACCACAAATCCCTTCATGAACCTCTGCCATAGCCAACCTAGCTTGGTCAGGACCCAAACATTTTAGAAGTAAATCATCAATAGTCCGACGATATAACTCATCACCATCCAAAACGAACTTGAGAGCCCACCGTCGAATTTTTCTGTCAACTGTACTGCTAGGATTTTGCAAATAACTAATCAAAGGCCTTCTCCAATCATCTACTTCGTCTTGATTGTAAAGAACATCCGAAGTAGCATCTTCACCAGACAACCGGTCAGACCGGTTCTCTAAAGCGGTCAGACCGGTTGAACCGGTCAGACCGGTTTGAGGAAGCGGTGCGACCGGTTCCTCCAGAACAGAACACTCAGCTTCTAAAAACACCGGTCTTTGTTCTTGAAAATTTCTTTTCTGAACGTTATAACCAGATGCTTGCTGAGCCAGAGCATTTGCCTGTGGATTCCTTTCTCGTAGTACATGACGAATTACAAATTCATCGAAGCAAGATATAATATCAAAGCATCTATCGAGATATGCATTTAAAAATCCATCCAAGCATTGACATACCTTAGAAACTTGTTGTACCACCAGCAAAGAATCACCATAAGCTTCCACATGTTTTACCCCCATGTCATGCAAAATTCCCAATCCGAATAGAAGAGCTTCATACTCGACTTGGTTATTAGTACATTTATGATTTAATCGGTTAAGTGCTTCGAAAATAGCCCCATGAGGAGAAGTAATAACAATTCCAATACCACAACCACTTTTGCAAACCGATCCATCAAAATGCAACTTCCATGGAGTAAAAGTAACATAACCGACATTTAAATCAAGTTGCTCATCTACTCTATGTCCAACAATAAAGTCGGCCACTATTTGACCTTTCATTGAAGTTAATGGCTCACAATGTAAATCATATTCAACCAAAGCATAAGCCCATTTGCCGACTCTACCACTTAAGATTGGTTTGTGCAACATGTATTTAATTATGTCGGTTTGACATGCTACTATACAAGTACTAGGTAAAAGATAATGCCTCAACTTGGTACAAGTATGATATAATGATAAACATAACTTCTCAATAAAAGTGTACCTTGTTTCGGCATCCAACAATCTTCTACTCTCATATGCAACCACATGTTCCTTTCCTTCGGTTTCTTGAGTCAAAACACCTCCAATGACATTTTCTTCCGCCGCCACATACAACTTGAATGGAACTCCACTCCTAGGCGCTTGAAGGACGGGTGGCGAAGATAAATATTGCTTAATCTCATCAAATGCTTCTTGTTGTTTTGCCCCCCAAGTGAAATCAATGTCATTCTTCAACCGAAGTAAAGGAGTAAAAGCATTCACCTTCCCGGACAAATTACAAATAAATCTCCTCAAGTAATTTACTTTGCCCAAGAACCTTTGCAAATCTTTCTTGCAAGTAGGAGCCTTTACATTGTTAATAGCTTCAATTTTCTTAGGATCTATCTCTATGCCTTTTTCATGTACAACAAATCCCAAGAACTTTCCAGCCGATACACCAAAAGCACATTTGAGTGGATTCATTTTCAATTTATATCGACGCATTCTTTCAAATGCAAGTCTTAAATCAGCCAAATGAGAATCTACTCCAGCCGATTTGACAACAATATCATCGATATAAACTTCTACTATAATGCCAAGCAAGTCATGAAAAATCAAATTCATAGCCCTTTGATATGTAGCACCGGCATTCTTTAAACCAAAAGTCATTACTACCCACTCAAATAGACCAACAAAACCCGGACATAGAAAGGCCGTTTTGGCTATATCCTCTTCGGCCATAAATATTTGATTATAACCAGCATTACCATCAAGAAAACTAAGAATTCTATGTCCAGATGCAGCATTAACAAGGAAATCAGCTATAGGCATAGGATATTCATCTTTAGGAGTAGCTCTATTAAGATCTCTAAAATCAATGCAAACACGAAGCTTTTTTGTTCCTTTCTTTTCAACAGGCACAATATTAGAGATCCAATTAGCATATCGACAAGGCCTAATAAATTTAGCATCTAGCAACCGATTGATTTCTTCTTTCACTCGGTCATAAATATCAGGATTAAAGTTTCTACGAGATTGTTTAAAAGGCTTAAATCCAGGTTTAATGGGTAAACGATGTTCAACTAAATCACGACTTAAACCAGGCATTTCATTGTAACTCCATGCAAAACAATCAACATACTCCTTTAATAATTTTATTAACTCAGATTTAAACAAAGGATCAAGATTCTTGTTTACAAATGTCGGCCTAGGCACAGTACCATCACCAATATCTACCTCCTCTAGAGGATCAGCCGACGTAAACCCTTGTCCCAATTTGCTTAAATCATCAAAATCTTCAATGGCTTCACACATATCGTTCTTATGCGCCCGATAGTGCTCACGCCGCTGCTGTAACCACTCTAGATTTGGATCCATCAAATCACAAGAGATGGTATGGCCAGATCTCCAATCGGCCTCATAACAGCAGTAGCAAAGCCATCTTTAGTGCAACCAATGATCTCACAATCAGATAAATCTAAACCAGATAAGCATTTAAGATTCTCATGATCATTCATAGTAAAACTATCGGCCACTGCAACACAAGCCGACGTATCTCCATGAACAACCTCTACTTCATCATCTATCCATTGAATCAAAAATTGATGCAAAGTAGAAGGCACACATTGGTTTGCATGAATCCAATCACGACCAAGGATTAAACTGTAGTTACCTTGTGTCTCAGCGACGAAGAACGCAGTGGCCAAAGTCTTGCTCCCAATAGTAAGCTCCATAGAAGCAACTCCCTTGACACCCATAGGTTCACCTCCTCCAACGCCGCTGATGGTCATGTTGGTCTTGATCAACTCTTCATCTGAAACTCCCAGCTTCTTGAATAGAGAATACGACATCAAGTTAACTATTGCCCCTCCATCCACTAGCATGCGAGAGATAGGCTTCCCATTAATATGACCCTTCATGTATAAAGCCTTCAGATGACTCTCATCAGCTTTGGGCTTCTGGAAAATAGCCTCCTTTGGACCAAAATCAAGTTGAGCAACGCTTTCTTCTGACAATACATAACCATCCATAGACATATGAATTACGTTAAGCTCAAAATTTGTATGTTCAGGAGAAAAACCATAATCAACAAGCTCTTCATCATCCTCTGAAGTAGATACCGATGATAGCTTGCCATCACAAATCATAGGAGAAGGAGAAGAAAAACCGGGTGGCGCGTCGGGCAAAGCGGTCTGACCGCTTTCGTCAACCGGTCTGACCGGTTCAACCGGTCTGACCGACTCCTGAACCGGTCTGACCGGTTCTGTCTGAGAGCTGGTCTTAGCTTTCCATTCTTTTCCTTGTGGAATCATGGGCCTGTACTTGTTGAAAGCTTCGTCCCTCTGCTTCTCTAGCTCTTTCTCCTTCATCTCCTGAAACCTCAATCGCTGAAGCTTCCTCCTTTGAGTACGAGATAAACCAGGAGGACACCATCTTGGCAAAAAATATTTGGAGTTGGAACCACTCCCACTTGCTTCACTATCAGCACCAGAATCCTTCTGAATAGGTGTCTTAACCTGATTGTCCGTGACAATCGGTCTTTTGCCACAGTTTCCAATAGGAACGTTTATCAACCCAATCTGAATAATATCTTGATTTGTAGTCCTCTCTGGGTCAATATCCATCTTATGCACCTCCTCACGCTGTTTTGGCTTGTAAACTTGCTTCATAGGAGGTTTTGCCGATTTCCCAAAGAAACCGGTCTGACCGGTTTGTGGAACCGGTCTGACCGGTTGGGTCTGGTGACCCTGACCGGATTGGCAAGGTACCAAACGGTCCTGTCCAGGTCTTGAGATCCTGTCTAATGCTGGCTTTCGAGGTCCGCTCCATCCATGCTGAAAAGATTGTTGATATGGTACCCACATCACTCCATTATCATCATAAACTGGACGAGGCAGACATGGATTTGGTGTCTCCCATTGTTGAACAAAATTCCTCTTTGGTTGAGGAATTTCTTCTTGATATGGAGGCACTCTCATTCTCTTTTTTACTGGCCGATCACTTGTAACGGCCTTTTGCTTGGAGTACTTATCAAATAACATATCAAAAGTGACCTTTGGCCTGATAGTACTCCCCTGATTCTTTGCAATATTGAGCTTCCAGTTTCCAATCTCCGGACGGCTTGGTTTAATCATCTTTGGACGACTTGGGGAAAAACCGGTCTGACCGCTTTCCCCAACCGGTCTGACCGGTTTGGCCTGTGCAGACTCAAACGGTCTCTGCTCGGTGGGAACGGTCGACCCTTGCCCCCCATGTTCAGAGGCCCTCACAGTGATCTTGAATGTCTCCCTGCCATCCGGAGTTTTCTCACATGCAACTTCTCGAACCAACTCTTTTCCCCTCAAATCAGATTTTGCTTCACCAATCACAACATTCTTTCCCTTGGTTGCTTCGGCTTGATGCGGCCGAACCAAGACCTTAGGCTGCTGCAAATCCATAGTGTTGACAGGGAAAGGAGCTTTGTCCACTTGCATCTCATGGAATGTCAAACGACCTTCATTTATGGCCGATTGAACCTGTCGACGAAACACATTGCAATCATTAGTGGCATGAGAATAAGTATTATGAAACTTGCAATATGCACGCCTTTTCAACTCTTCAAGTGGAGGCAATTTATGAGATAATTTGATATTTCCAGATTTAAGCAATTCATCAAAAATACGATCACACTTGGAAACATCAAATGTAAACTTAACTTCTTCTTGCCGACCTTTGTTAACCGGCTTAAGTGATGTACAAGAGTAAGTTTTTTCTTTAGAGGGCCATACAAATTCAGCAGCAAATACTTCTTTATCACTATCATTCGAATCATCAGATTCATAGTCAACTACATGAACATTAGAACGACGTGATCTAGAAGTATCCCTCTCTTTTTCTTTATTCATTCGGTTTTCAACAATTAAAGCTCTAATTTGAACTTGTGCAACCGAAAGAAAATCAGAACCTTCTATCTTATCTCTTATGGACGATCTTAAACCTTTTAAGCAAATATCAACAAGGTCCATATCAGTGATTGACAAATTGAAACAACGGTTTTTAGTTTCTTTAAATCTCTTAATGTAAGCAGAAACAGTTTCATCTCTACTTTGTCTAACCGATGTCAAATCTGTCAATTTTAATTGCAAACTCCCACTATAAAAGTGTTCATGAAACTTACGTTCTAACATATCCCAAGATATAATAGAACCGGGAGCAAGTGAAGAAAACCAAGCAAAAGCGGTGCCAGTTAATGATAAGGAAAATAAACGTACTCTAATAGCATTATAAGCACCCGCTTCTCCCAATTGAGCTATATATTGGCTAATATGCTCCCACGTGGTTCGGTCATCATCTCCACTAAATTTAATCAAATCGGGCATACGCCAACCACGTGGAAGAGGAAAATTATCAAACTCAGCATTATATGGTTTCTGATACAAATTCGAATTACCAATATCAACACCAAGTTTACTTTTCACTACATTAGCCAAATCTTCTTTAAATTTATTAAATTCAGCCCAGTTAGGATTATTTGGTTGTTGGGTTTGCACACTCTCCAAATTCATTTTATTCAAATAGGGAGTATTCTTAGCTTGAGCTAGCCTATAACTTTCAAAAACATCATCAGGTATGACGTTTCCTTGAGCAAATGTATTAGCTTTTGTGCTATATTGAGGCATAGCAGCACCTAAAGCATTAGTGTGAGCATAAACCATTGAATTAGGCGAAACAGAAAGCGGCAAAGGCTGCTCAGGCACCAATTCAAGTGCACTGGTCAGACCGGTCTGACCGGTTCCCTGATCCGGTCTGACCGGTTTGGCCGTGTTCGGCCCGGTCGGTTGGAACGGCAGGGATTGACCAATGGCAAACTCAGGTGGCATACCATACATGTATTTTTCAGTATTAGAATTAAGTATGGGTGCCAAGCTAGGAGAAACTCCACTACTGAGATTAATTTTAGGAGCGCTACTACTAGTTTCATTAATATTAAAGCAAGTAGAGGTCCTATCTTTTTCAAGATCTTCCAATCTTTCCAATCGAGCAATATATGAAGCAAGTAATTCATCTCTTTCTACGCTATTTTTGGGAACAACAGTAGAAGAAGTAGTTTGAGATTTACTTACAGCGGGTATTACCTCAACTCGATTGTCATTAAGCTTGATCGCCGGCAGCTCAAATTCTTGCACTCTTGCCACCTTGCCATGACGATCTTTCTTGATGTCAGCCATGAATTGCATCTTCATGAACTCTTGCAGTGCATCTAAATTCTTCTGCTCCTCCGGAGTGAGATCTTCCATTGAAGCCGCAATGATGTTATCTGCGTCAAGATCACATCGAGATCCCATCTTGTCTGGAGCTTAGATCGAACGGTCTTTGACAACCAGATCTTCTAGTTCCCCAGCGGAGTCGCCAAAAGTGTGTTGACGCTTTTTTCTGGCCAACACACGCGAGCGCCGAATTGCGCAAATGAAGGAACGATGAACTCGCCGCAGCTCCACCCAAACCGGTCAGACCGGATCCCTAAACCGGTCTGACCGGTTTGGGTGGAGCTGCGGCGAGTTCATCGTTCCTTCATTTGCGCAATTCGGCGCTCGCGTGTGTTGGCCAGAAAAAAGCGTCAACACAACACACGCGAGCGCCGAATTGCGCAAATGAAGGAACGATGAACTCGCCGCAGCTCCACCCAAACCGGTCAGACCGGTTTAGGGATCCGGTCAGACCGGTTTCCCTCGGGAGCTTCGGGATGACCTAGAATCACCACCTCGGGAGGGACCCCGTCGGAGATGGCGCGCCTAGGGTTGCTCTGAGATCGGTCAGGCCACTCAGAACCTCCTTGAACGCCGTAGAGACAAGCAAGGAAAGCAAAGGGGTTGGAAAAGCTAGGGTTTGGAGATAAAAAGTAGAAAATATATTGATTGATCGATTGGATGATGTCTCAACCGGCCATGGCCCTTTATATTTATAGGGTGGGGAGGTCTTGCCCCGCACGGAATCCTTTTACAATTTGAACCCAACTAGGACTCCTAATTCTACCCTAACTCGGACTGAAACCGGTCAGACCGCTTTGGCAATCCGGTCAGACCGGTTTGGCTGTTGCCAGATCGGCTACAGGGAAACCGGTCTGACCGCTTCCTGAGACCGGTCTGACCGGTTTGCGGGTGTGTCAAATTTGGGTGCGAACAGTACGATTAAAAAAAAAGGTAGCACAGTGCATCGCAGCTTGAAGAACAACAAACAAATTGTCAGGGATGGGTACCAGTTGATCGATCTCAGCATTAATCCGTCAAACAGACCGTGAAGAGGCCCGAGATGGAGACGGCGCAACAAAGCCACAAAGGAGGATCGAGGCTTTGCTTCAGAACGGGGCTACAACCACAAGCATGCACTCAATCCCTGTAATCGCCATCTGGTATGATCAAGATGCATGCGGAGCTTACTCATGCAGCCTCCTATGTACATGGTAAGATATACTATAATTCCAAACTTAATAAACTAAAAATCAGTGACTTTCTCCTTTTGTTACCCAGTGCTGGTGCCTGGTAGTCCGGCATGCATGTCGGCAACAAGAAATTAACTTAATACATGTAGTCATATATACACATACCAGTTAAATTGTGGTGCTTCACCCATACACTATTCACGCTTAGTTAGAATGACATAAAAGAGTGATTAGTCCTAAATAAAAGGAAAAGCAGACCTCTCATATATATATATATATATATATATATATATATATATATATATATATGGAAGGTATACTCTGTAGCCACCTCTTTTTACTGTAGTTTTATGTAGTAATTTACTATAATTTCAATATATATTTATGGTAATTGGGTTACTATAACACACATGTAAATATTTACCATTATATTATAGTAAATTACTTAGTAAGAAGTTACTAAAATCTCGTGAATTACTATAGTAATTAGAGTAAATTACATTCACCATACAACAACTTGTATGGTTGTATCACTTTGGTCTAACAAGTTGCAAAATAAGCAAACAAATACATAAAGTTATCAAATATGTGCATATATTTACTCTATCAAGTGTATTTTGCTATGGCGGATAACATGTCCTGTTGCTTAGGTAGGTCGATCAGTTTAGGTGGGACTCAATCACGACATTGCAGCTCACCTGCAATCAATGTTTTGTACTAGGAAAATTATTGCTCTAAGTATAAAGATAATGGCCAGGTTTGTATCTAATTTGCCTTCTCTCTTCAGTCTCCCTCGTTTCTAGGTTTGACTGGATGCTCCTTTCTAGGTTTGACTGCAGGCTCCGGTACGGCTCCGGCGATCTATATCCGTAACGATGTGGAGCCAATGAAGTGAACGAACCACCGGCGGCCGGCCTCGCTACCACGGCGGCGGCACAGCAGAGTGATTTGCCATGACGCAGGAAAGCTGCGGCCCTTCCTTCCTCTCGAGATCCTGTTCTATGCATGTCTGCATGATGAGCAATCTTCCTTTTCTGATTGCCCGCTCTTCAATTCTACTTGCAATTATAAGATCATATCTTTTTATGCAGATCCGGTAATTAGAGGAGGTCGATCTGGATCCCAGCCGTTATTTGTTTTCTGCAACTCTGCTCTGAATGGAACGGCTAACCTCCACGGCTGGCTCCAGCGACCAAGCGTGTATGACGCAGCATCCCCCAGCTGCGAATGCGGCCGCAGGCTTTTATCTGCAATAGATATGATATACCATGCGCAACTGCCATACGTCAACCCCAGCAGAGTTCTTCTAGATTTCATCATGGCACAACGTACACTTCTGGATCCAGCTCCCCTTCTCAAACATCAGCTGCCATGGTCTATAATTTTTTTAATTTATTGCTTAGTGCTGTTATATGTGAAATTTTTCCTTGCTATTAGTTGCTAACGAATTACTGCAGATGATTCTTGTCCAGTGCAGCCCAATGATTGGGTAGATCTTTATTTTATTATGAGATAGTACTACTTTTGATCTTAAGCATCGGAAGTTCCATGCCTTCTCTATAGAATTAGAGATACTCCGAGCCATATAGAGATTGTACTACAATAGGAATTATGTGATCAGTTTTTCTACACTGTTATATGTCTAGTCGATATACCCCTTGCATGTATAATATCTTCCAAGTAAAAACAATGCACTCCCTTCGGTATACACAGATACTCTCTTATCAAAATAGCAGTTGGGAAAGTACTCCTGACATTTGACAAAATACTCCCGACATACTTTTCTAGTTAGTTGAAAATACTCCCAAACATTGTTCGTTCAAAAAAAATACTCCCAAAAATTGTAAGATAATTACCCCTTTACTCAACTGAACATACTCTTGATGTTTGAAAAATACTCCTGTCATTTGAAAAAACACCTGGTAGTTGAAAAAACTACTCTTTTCAATAGAAAATTACTCATGACATTTGAAAAACACTCCTGGTATTTGTAAAAGATACTCCTATTATTAATACTCATTTTCCCTCAATTGAACATACTCTTGATGTTTGAAAAATACTCCAGTCATTTGAAAAAACACATGGTAGTTGGAAAAACTACTACTCTTTTCAATAGAAAATAACTCATGACATTTGAAAAACACTCCCGGTATTTATAAAAGATATCCTATTGTTAATACTCATTTTCCCTCTAGAAAATTACCACAGTAGTCAACTGAAAAATACTCATGGCATTTTTTGAAATACTCATGTTTTTTGGAAAATACGCCAGTTAGTTGAGATCAGCACGTCAACATCGGTAGTGAACGGAAGATTGTAAATCCGATATTATTGTGAGATTCATTTGTCTTTGAAGAGAGGGCAGGTGTGATTCCGTGGCGGGTGTCACAAATGCAAGTTTATATGTGTGCATGTGATAGAGAGCCATTAGTTTGCACGTGATTTGTGGTTGTTAATTGGCACGTGAAATTAGGATCAGCCAACGAGAGTGAGAGGAAAATATACTCCTTATCTCGATGTCTAATTATTCCTTTACTGTGGCTTAAGATAAAATTGAGTGACATTACTCCATGTCTAACTACTCTGATCATGTTTCTATGAAAAATAGTTCGACTAGAAAATCACTCCTTCATTATTTGTACATAGAAAAGACATGCACATATGTACATGGAAAATCACTCCTGGTTTTATCCACTAATTACTCCATTTGGGCAAGCAAAACACATAGAAAATGTGACGAACCAGATTCTCACCAACGAGAACCCGACTCCCTGTACCCTTGAGATAGTCCCAGGAATAGCAGCTATCTCGTACAGAACTCATCTCAGTCGAATATCACATCCATACAACGATAAAAGGTTCATTACATGACATATATAAAAACATAGCGACTGGTACAAGCCCTCTGGGCTAAATCGACAATAAGAAACAACTGCGCAGCGGTAGCTAGAACATCAGGGTCCACTCCTCCACAGGCATCCTTGAGCGTAGCGCACACCCTTCAGTCGTACCAACCGTCCTGGTTGAACTCGTGGTCGGGGTCTTCACCTGAGAACCCAAAGTCTGTCCCCAAGGAAATGGGACAGGTCCACGTCACCAACCATAATATGATGCAAGCTTTAAAGTGGCCTATTCTAAAGATATAGAAATAATCAAGGTTTGAGCCAGGGTTTTCTTATGCAAGCAGCAGCAATAACCTAATTTCATCTCATCACCAACTCCTGCTCACACACACACATCCACTCCCCAAAACCAACCATCAGCCTCACATTTTCCCATCGGGCTCGTCCTGCCACAGCAGGTTCCCGCAAAACATCATCCACCAATCACCTTTCACTCACTAGTCGACTCGGTGAGCTCCCTCCCCACCTTGTCTCAACAGCCTTAGCTGGACCAATCTCTCATAACCCGAATCAAGGATGAGGTAAGAAAGCAGATTCCCATGCTAGCCGGGGCTTCTCAGAAATGGGTCGTCCGTAACCGTGGACACAACTATACGTATAGTTTACACTCTGCAGAGGTGGCACTCCAGGAATCCATCCGGGCTACAAGGCTAGTCCGCAACCAACCTGAGACACAGCCCACAGCAAAGACCCTAAACAGTAACGGCGCCAATCCTGTCTCCCTGGCCTCGGGAAACATCCGATCTAACATCTGCCCCAGGGTCGTGAAACCTTCCCACCGGGGCCAGTCGGGGGCCGTGGTAAATCAGGGAGATTACGCCGCAACGAATCCCCCCTACACATATCAAGCTCGATTCTCCTACAGTCTCGGCGCCGCACTAGAGTAGGCTTGCTGGAACCCTCCCCATACTGGGTAGATGGTGAGCACGGTATTTCCCAAGTCCAAAGTGGGGGCACGACTCGGTCCTTAATTTTCGGTAAAGCGAGTATCTGCATCACAAGCGATCCGCCGCAACGGTCCGCAATCGGCACCCATAACAGGTATTGCCGCCCAAACTCCTCAAGTACTCCCCGAGTACCAATCCCTCAAGTAACCATGTATCCGCAACAGGTATCCCATAGGGACTGCCCGAGTGCAGCCCCTCAGCACCTCGATCAACGATCGAGTTGTTATTACTCGCTTACACCGCCTAGCTGCACTACTCCTCCCATACCACCCACGACTCACGCCAAGAGGATCAATCACAACCATCCCAACACATGCATAGCATAGCATAGCATATTTCATAAAGTGAGTAGTAGGTAGCAGGATAATAACAAAGGCAGTGCAGGTTTATCCTGCGAGTAAAGTAAAGCGCTAGCATACTAGTTGCATGTCTAATAGGTATTTCAGAGAATGGTCGGGAGTGAACCTAGGCAAAGGTCTTCGTCTTCGTCAAAGCAGTTGTTGTAGTAGTCCGGCTCCTCCTGACTCTCCGGAGCTCCTAGGGTCGCGGAAAATAAAATAAGACGCGACTACTAGCAAAGAAACACTAAGACAGCGATGAAAGAAGACCCAAATAACACCAAACTCTACACTAACGCGTAGATCATGTTTTTAGAAAAATATAGAAACTGGTTTCATATTTTTCTGAACTACGGTTGATTTATTATTAATTTTACAAGTTTAAATCATTTTCTGAAAATATTAAATAATTTCCGAAAAAGAAAAACAGACAGAAATTAGCCTGCTGACGTCAGCATGACGCCATGCTGACGTCAGCAGTGGGGTCCACCTAGGATGACGTCAGCAGTGGGCCCTGCTGACGTCAGCGTTGACTGGTCAACGGTCAGCGGTCAACTCTGGTCAGTGGGCCCCATGTGTCAGTGACTCGTAGAGTATGACAGGTGGGTCCCATACGTCAGCGCGGTTAAAATAAAAAGGAAAAAGAATAAACGATGGCTGGGCTGGAACTGGGCCGGAAGAGTTTAGTGTGGTTAAACAGACTTATACGCGAACTTTAGGCCCACGAAGGGGTGGCTGCTGGTGCTGCTCTGGTGGACCAAGTCCACCGTGAACCGTGAGAGGGGTGCATGTGAATCGGGTGCACGGGATCCAGGTGTGGCCGAACCGGGATCGTTTGCGGTGCTCGTGTGGCCGGCTTGGTGTGGTCGGGCATGTGGCTCCGCCACGGCGCGACGCAGCGCGCGCGGCGCGCTCTGGAGCACGCCGGCGGCGATGGTCGGCGGCGATTCTCGCCGGAAATGGCTTGGCTCGGGTCTAGGGCGGTCGGGTAGGCTTCGCTAGGACTTGGTGAACGCGGACGGGGTGAAAAAGTGCTCGGATTGGGTTCGGTTGGGCCCTCCCGACGCGAACAGCGGCGGCTCGGCCATGGCGCCGGCGAACTACGACGGCGGCTCGGGCTTTCGGTGCAAAATCCCACAGATTGGGTTGAGCGTGCGTGTGTGCGGTTCCAGCGGCTGCTGGGACGCACCTGGATGCGCATGCGCGGCTCGTGGTCGCCCACGGCCGCGGCGGCCTCGGCTGCAAGGCTCGAGCGTCGGCGGTTTGCGGCTAGGCTGCTGCGGCTCGATGGGGACCTGCAGAAGAAGCTGCACAGCTCGAAGGCTGGCTCACAGGGGCTAGCAACGGCGGCGGCGGCGGGACTTGGCCGGAGATAGGGGAGAAAGGGGGCTCCGCGGTTGGCTCACCTAGGGGCACGTCGAGGTACGCTGCAGCTCGGGGAAGGCTCGACGCGGTCTGGCGGTCCTCGTGCTCCTCCTCCCGTCCCTGGTCCGGCTCTTCGTCGGCGACTCCGTGGGCGGCGGCGTCGGCTCTGGCGGCGACGACGCGGGGAAGAAGCTTCGGCTTCTCTCCTCTTTCTCCTCTCCTCGACCACTCCTCCTCTGGTCCTCCCCTTCCCTCTCCCCCTCTCGAATTGGAGACTGGATACCCCAATGGGGCGGCGGCGGCTTGAACAGGGAGATGCGGCCGGCGGCGGCTTTTATAGGCGCTAGGCTAGGGTTCCCTGGGCACGGACGGCGAGATAGGGGTGCTCGAGCGGCTGCGGACACGCTGCGCGTATCGGACGGGCCGCACGGAGCTCGGGTGGTTGGGGTCACGGGCGCGCAGCCGCGGGAGAGAGAGAGCAGCGCGAGGAGGACGATGACACGGGGAGGGAGAGATGACTGACAGGCGGGGCCCATGCGTCAGAGAGAGAGAGACGACGCGGAGTCGACGCGGCGGGGGAAGAAGATGGGCCGCAGCTGGGCCGAAAGGCCGTGCAGGCTGGCTGGTTCGCTGGCTCGGGTAAGGAGTTTGAGGGTGATAGATGGACTTTGGCCTCGGAAATTCGGTCCACGAACAGTTAGAAATGGTTGACAATTAGTTTGGCCAATTAGAGTTTGAATTCAAATCTAGAATTTGAATTCAAACCAACCAAAAATCCAATTAAATCCAAATAACTCCAAATCACACTATTTCATCCTTAGCACTTCAATTTGATTTTAAATTTCAAATTTAAATTGCCTAGGAATTTAGGAAGCAAATAGAAGACACTCTTATATGTTTGTTTGCATGCACACAATTCCACCAAAAATTTTTAAATTTGAATTTTTGCACTCAACAAATCCTATAGGGAATTTTAGGGTTGTTACAGTCTCCCCCCCTCACAAGAATCTCGTCCTCGAGATTTGTGGTTACCTATGGTTTAAACAAGTGGGGGTATTTCTCTTTCAGTACTGACTCCTTCTCCCAAGTAGTTTCTCTTTCTGTGTGATTGCTCCACTGCACTTTGCAAAATGGGATAGTTGTGCTTCTGGTCTCTTTGACTGGTCTGTCTAGTATCCTCTCTGGATACTCCAGATACTCCAAGGTGTCTTGTAGGTCTAATGCCTCTGTCTTGATCTCATGTTCCGGTACTCTCAGACACTTCCTCAGCTGAGATACATGGAACACTGGGTGTACTCCCGCTAGTTCCTCTGGTAGGTCTAGCTTGTAGGCCAGCTTCCCTATCCTCTCCAGTATCTGGTACGGTCCAACAAAACGGGGTGCTAGCTTTCCTTTCACTTGGAATCTCTTATGCCCTCTGAGGGGTGACACTTTTAGGTAGACGAAGTCTCCTACTTCGAACTCTAGATCTCATCTCCTTTTATCTACATAGCTCTTTTGTCGGCTCTGAGCTGCCTTCAGGTGCTCTCGGATCTTGGCCACATTTTCTTCTGCCTCTACAATCATGTCAGGTCCAAAGAATGTTCGTTCTCCCACCTCTGACCACATTAGAGGTGTTCTGCATTTTCTGCCATAAAGTGCCTCAAAGGGTGACATCTGCAGGCTGGCCTGGTAGCTGTTGTTGTAGGAAAATTCTGCATACAATAGACTCTTCTCCCAATCTGTGCTGTAGGCTAGGACACATGCCCTCAACAAGTCTTCAAGAACTTGGTTCACTCTTTCGGTCTGCCCATCTGTCTGAGGGTGGTAAGCTGTGCTATACTCCAAGGTTGTCCCAATGGCTTGATGTAGGCTTTGCCAGAATTGAGCTGTGAATTGTGGTCCTCTGTCTGACACAATACTTCTTGGTGCCCCATGCAGCTTGAGAATGTTGTCTATATATAACTCTGCTAGTTTTCTTACTGAGTGTGTGCTTTTGACTGGTATAAAGTGAGCTACTTTCGTCAATCGATCAACTATGACCCAAATGGCATCATTCCCTTTCTGAGTGCGTGGTAGGCCAACCACGAAGTCCATGCTGATATCTTCCCACTTCCACATTGGAATTTCCAGTGGTTTCAGCAGTCCTGCTGGTCTTTGATGTTCTGCTTTGATTCTTCGACAAGAGTCGCACTTGGCTACACACTCTGCTATGTCCTCTCTCATCTTCTTCCACCAGAACTTATCCTTCAGATCCTGATACATCTTGGTACATCCTGGGTGTATCGAATACTTGGACTCGTGAGCTTCTGAGAGAATTGTTCTCCTGATTTCCTTGTCCTGCGGTACGCAAATACGGTCTTTCAGCCATACTGTCACTGCTTCATCTATCCGGAAGTCAGGTGCTACTCCTCGCTGGATATCCTCTTTTACTTCTTGGATTTCTGGACACTTCCCTTGAGCTTCTTTGATTCGGTCCTCTAGGTTGTACTTCACCCTCATTTCCTGGGGTTTTCCTTCTTCCACTAGCTCGAGTTTCAGCATGTACAATTCCTTTGCTAGTTCTGGCTGACTTTCTTCTATCATCAAGTTGTTGCAATAACTCTTTCGGCTTAAGGCATCTGCCACTACGTTAGCTTTGCCAGGGTGGTAGTGTATTTCCAAGTCGTAATCTTTGATCAGTTCTAACCACCTTCTCTGCCTCATATTCAGTTCGGATTGGGTGAAGAAATACTTCAAACTTTTGTGATCCGTGTAGATATCGCACTTGTTGCCAATCAGATAGTGCCTCCAGATCTTCAATGCATGTACCACTGCTGCCAGTTCTAAATCGTGCGTGGGGTAATTTTCCTCATGTTTCCTCAGCTGCCTTGATGCGTAAGCAACAACCTTGCCTTCTTGCATTAGTACGCATCCCAAACCTTGTCTTGAAGCATCGCAATAGACTACGAAATCTTTGCGAATATCTGGTAGTGTCAATACTGGCGTTGTAGTGAGTTTGTGCTTGAGCTCTTGGAAACTTCTTTCACACTTGTCCGTCTACTCGAATGGGACATTGTTCTTGAGTAGTTCAGTCATTGGCTTGGCAATCTTGGAGAAGTTCTCAATGAATCTTCTATAGTATCCTGCTAATCCTAGAAAGCTTCGGATTTCCGTGACACTCTTCGGCTGCTTCCATTCTGCTACTGCCTCAATCTTTTCTGGGTCGACTGCTACGCCCTCAGCGGTCAACACGTGACCCAAAAAGGCTACTTTCTCTAACCAAAATTCACACTTGCCGAACTTCCCGTAGAGTTGATGCTGCCTCAGCCTCTCTAGTACAATCCTCAGATGCTCCTCATGTTCTTCGGTTGTTTCTGAGTAAACTAGTATGTCATCAATGAACACTACCACGAACTTGTCCAGTTCCTCCATGAATACCTTGTTCATCATGTTCATGAAGTAAGCAGGTGCGTTGGTCAATCCGAAAGACACAACGGTGAACTCGTACTGTCCGTACCGAGTCACAAAAGCTATCTTGGAAATGTCACCTTCTCTAATCTTCATCTGGTGGTATCCCGATCTCAGATCAATCTTACTGAAGTATTTGGCTTTCTTCAACTGATCTAGCAAGTCATCAATTCAAGGTAATGGGTACTTGTTCTTGATCGTCACTGCGTTCAGGGATCGATAGTCTACGCACATGCGCATTGATCCATCTTTCTTCTTCACAAACAACACTGGCGATCCCCATGGGGATGCACTTGGTCGAATCACACCGCTTTCAAGCATCTCCTTCAGTTGCTTCTTGAGTTCCTCCAGTTCTTCCACTGACATTCTGTACGGTCTCTTGGCAATAGGCCCTGTGCCTGGTTGCAGTTCGATTATGAACTCCACGTCTCGGTCAGGTGGTAATCCTGGTAGTTCCTCGGGAAACACGTCCGGGTACTCACATACTACAGGTACTTCTTCGATCATCTGTTTCTCAATGGAGTATACCAACTGTCTCAGAATACATGTTCTGGATCTCTTCCCTGTTCTTCTTCTTTGTGGCTCTGCTGTTACTTTGACTCCGCTAGGGTGTGTCAACTCAACTGTCCTGGGTGAGCAACTTTTTACTCCTTTGTGCTCCGTAAGCCAGTCCATTCCTAGTATCACGTCAATTCCGTCTGACGTCAGGACTGTCAGGTCTCCTACGAACTCCTACCCACCTATCATCAGTCTAACTGCTAGGCACTCTAAGGTGCACTTAAGCTCTCCTAAGGGAGAAGTAGTGACTATAGGTCTAGCCTTAGGTATTGTCGGGGGTAACTGCTCTCTCACAAACTTTGTCGAGATATAAGATCCAGTTGCTCCGGAGTCAAACAATATCAAAGCTGGAATGCCATTTACTAAAAACTCACCGAGCACAACGTCGGGAGCGTCCTCGGCTTCTTCCTCTGTCAAGTGGTTGAGGCGTCCTCTCTGCGCTGTTGCTGGCTGCCTGTCCTGTCCTCCAGGTGCCGGTGCCTTGGCTGGGGTTTGTTTGTTCTTCTTCTCCGGACAGTCAAAAGACTTATGACCGGGCTTCCCACAAGCAAAACAGACCACTGAGGTCCCTCCACCAATTCTGGGCGTGTTGTTCGACTTCCAGTTTGGGTTTCCCTGAATTGAGTAATTGTTGTTTCTGTTGCCAAAACTGCTGTAGTTGTTACCTCTGCTGCCAAAGTTGTTGCTGTTACTGCCTCGGTTACCCGGGTAACTGTTTCTGTTGAACCCTAAGCTTCCTTGGCTGTTGTTCTGCTGATAGCTTCTCCTGAGCATGTTGCTCTGGCCACTCCTCGGCCTCTGACTTAGTCGGTGGTTGTGCAACTGTTCAGCCTTTCTTTTCTTCTCTCGCCAGGTATCTTCAAGACCCACTCTTTCCTTCTCAACTGCAATGGCTCTGTCAATCAGCTCTCTGAGTGACCTGTGTGAACTCGCTGCGAGTGCTGTCCTCAAACCTCTGTGCAAACCATGCTGGAACCAAAACTGTTTCTTCTTTTCAGTGTTGACATCTTCAGGAGCGTACCTTGACATCTTAGCAAAGTGTCGAGCGTACTCAGCTACACACAAACTTCCTTGGGTCATTGTCCTGAACTCCATTGCTTTATGCACCATGACTTGTTCAGGGATATGGTACTCTTTGAAAGCTTCACAAAACTCTAGCCAGGTGATCTGAGCTGGGTTTGCGTGAGAGTCGCAGTAGCTCTCCCACCATGCTTTCGCTGCTCCTTCAAGCTGGTGCGCCGCAAGGGCCACACATTCCTCTTCAGTGTAGTTTGTCAGGTCCAGCTTCGTCTCGATGGTACGTAGCCAGTCGTGTGCGTCGAGTGGCTCGTCCGAGTAGTCAAAGGTGGGTGCTTTCAGCCTGATAAACCTTTCAATCTTCCTTTGTAGGTCTTCCTCACGGTGTCCCTGACGGTTCTGGTTCTGGTTTCCCTGCATCTGTTGCATAGCTTGCATCATCTGAGTATTGGCCTGTGCCATCTGCTGCATCAGCTATGTCTAAGTAGTCATTACTTCTGCCAAGTTAGGCGGTGGCGGTGGTTGCTGTTCGTTCTGCTGGTTCTGCTGAGGTTCCACTGCTGGTTCTTCCATTTCCACTTCCTGTTCTTCACCTGGTGCGTTGTTCTCGGGCTGGAGCACGCCTGCTGCGCGTCCACGACCCCTGCCTCCAACTGCAGCTGTCGCTCTTCTGCGACCACAACCTCTGACACGTCCTCTGCCTCTAGCTGCCATTGCTGCCTCTTCTTGCTCAGCTTCCTCAAAACGTGCAAGCAGTCGGTTGGATCTTCGGATTGACATCTCGCTGTATTTTTCATAGAGCAGGTTTAGTGGCGGTCGGTAATGGTTAGGTTAGCGTAACTAGCGTAGGAGCTGCACACATGAAATAGACTCAACACTAAAGTACACTCAAGATGAACATCAATAAAACTGCAAGAACAGCCAAGAAGATCGATCATTCATTACAGCATTACACCCTAGACATGAGTACTATCCCGAGGCCAGCTCCTGGAACCTTGAGAATTAGTACATCTAAGCGAATGCTACATCGTGGCTGAGCCAAAAGGTGGTCATAATCTACTAAGTCTAAACATCTACTCATGAAGATAGATACAACTCTCATCACCACTGCTGACATCTACTGATACTGCCTACTGCTTCTGTCTCATACTGCTGAAAGTGCCTGTGAGGCGCACTGCCAACCTCACAGCCTCAGTCTCTGTCTGCTGCTTGATCACTGCCTGTCGTTGTGGAGAGTGTCCGTGAGGCGCACTGCCAACCTCACTGTGTCCACCTCAGATCCTGCCAACTGCTGCTCTAGGTGTGCCAGTTCCTGTCTCAGTCTTGTCATCTCGGGAATAAGGGTTCGAGCCTCAGGTAGTGGTATCGGCTCAACTCGGCTTGGTGAGACTCTGTAGTTCTCTGTCCTAGGTTCAACTCTGCATTCTTCTGGTAGCCCTTGGTTCACAGTGATCATCTCTGCTACCCTCTTCCTGTCTGATCTTACCCAACTACTAAGGGTCCTTCGAGCTTCATCCTTTGCCATAATTTGTTGAAGACTCAGGTACTTCATCAGCTGGTAGTTTCGTCCACTGTTCTCCTTGTAACTATCCACCTCTTCCTGAAGTTCTGAGTTGTGACTGTCCAACCAATATACTTCTTCCTTTAGTTCTTCTATCTCTTCTTCCTTGGCTGCCAGTTCCTTGTCTTTTTCTGTGAGTTGATCTTCCAGGCGGACATCTCGAGCATGGTGAGTTGCTCGGATCAGTCCTGCCAACTGCCTATTGTTTCGAGCTTCGTAGTCCAAGATTCTGA
The DNA here is from genome assembly GCA_033239725.1 of Echinochloa phyllopogon. Classification (NCBI taxonomy): domain Eukaryota; kingdom Viridiplantae; phylum Streptophyta; class Magnoliopsida; order Poales; family Poaceae; genus Echinochloa; species Echinochloa phyllopogon. The sequence goes on along the minus strand of BTCW01000013.1, from coordinate 9,276,736 downwards.
CTTCCCTTGTTTTAGCTCTGAGTTGCTCCTCAAGTAAGGCGATCCTGTTGTCCTTCTCCATCAGCTGGAGGTCTTGCTTCCATACCCTCTCTTTCAGCTTGGCAACTTTCTCCTCTAGGCCAATGTTTAAGTACTCCTGCTCAATCATGCACTGAACTGAGGTCCGCAGGGTCACGTTCCGCTCTCGGTCTGCTGCGTGAGCCTGCAAGCTGACTGCGTCTCTGTCTGTCGGATCTTCAAGAGCCCGCGGTAGGTACCGGAAACGAGTGTGGCTAAGCTGACTCTGGTACACAAGTGTGGCAAGTCGGAGTATCCTCATAGCTATAGTCTGCACTGCCCGACTGAAAGTGCTCTCGCTGGTAGCTGCTCGTAACATCAGTGACCTTGGTCGTCCAGGGATATTGGGTACTACCATCTGCAACCGGGTGTGTACTCCCTCACCAGGGCCGTAGGTCCATCCCTCGTAGAAGACGTTGTCCACGTCTATCCCCACTGTACGCAACACCTCCCTCAGTAGCACTGCCAAACCTCCACAGTCCGCTCCTGTGGTCCTGACCTCCCGTCGTTCATCTGCTGATCCTCTTCCTTCCATCTGCCAAACAGTTAGTGGGTTGTTAGTAAGTTAGCAAGTTAGTAAGGTAAGGTAAGGGTAAAAGTTTTGTAAATAGTTGAGATATACTTATATATAGTTTTCAAATAGTCCAAGAGGTTTCATATAAAATAGAGGACTCAGTTAGAGCTTCTGTCCTAAGTTTTCGTTCTAAGGGTTACGCGCTACGGTCAAGTATGGCTCTGATACCAACTGTGACGAACCGGATTCTCACCGACGAGAACCCGACTCCCTGTACCCTTGAGATAGTCCCAGGAATAGCAGCTATCTTATACAGAACTCATCTCAGTCGAATATCACATCCATACAACGATAAAAGGTTCATTACATGACATATATAAAAACATAGCGACTGGTACAAGCCCTCTGGGCTAAATCGACAATAAGAAACAACTGCGCAGCGGTAGCTAGAACATCAGGGTCCACTCCTCCACAGGCATCCTTGAGCGTAGCGCACACCCTTCAGTCGTACCAACCGTCCTGGTTGAACTCGTGGTCGAGGTCTTCACCTGAGAACCCAAAGTCTGTCCCCAAGAAAATGGGACAGGTCCACGTCACCAACCATAATATGATGCAAGCTTTAAAGTGGCCTATTCTAAAGATATAGAAATAATCAAGGTTTGAGCCAGGGTTTTCTTATGCAAGCAGCAGCAATAACCCAATTTCATCTCATCACCAACTCCTGCTCACACACACACACATCCACTCTCCAAAACCAACCATCAGCCTCACATTTTCCTATCGGGCTCGTCCTGCCACAGCAGGTTCCCGCAAAACATCATCCACCAATCACCTTTCACTCACTAGTCGACTCGGTGAGCTCCCTCCCCACCTTGTCTCAACAGCCTTAGCTGGACCAATCTCTCATAACCCGAATCAAGGATGAGGTAAGAAAGCAGATTCCCATGCTAGCCGGGGCTTCTCAGAAATGGGTCGTCCGTAACCGTGGACACGGCTATACGTATAGTTTACACTCTGGAGAGGTGGCACTCCAGGAATCCATCCGGGCTGCAAGGCTAGTTCGCAACCAACCTGAGACACAGCCCACAGCAAAGACCCTAAACAGTAACGGCGCCAATCCTGTCTCCCTGGGCTCGGGAAACATCCGATCTAACATCTGCCCCAGGGTCGTGAAACCTTCCCACCGGTGCCAGTCGGGGGGCCGTGGTAAATCAGGGAGATTACGCCGCAACGAATCCCCCCTACACATATCAAGCTCGATTCTCCTACAGTCTCGGCGCCGCACTAGAGTAGGCTTGCTGGAACCCTCCCCATACTGGGTAGATGGTGAGCACGGTATTTCCCAAGTCCAAAGTGGGGGCACGACTCGGTCCTTAATTTTCGGTAAAGCGAGTATCTGCATCACAAGCGATTCGCCGCAACGGTCCGCAATCGGCACCCATAACAGGTATTGCCGCCCAAACTCCTCAAGTACTCCCCGAGTACCAATCCCTCAAGTAACCATGTACCCGCAACAGGTATCCCATAGTGACAGCCCGAGTGCAGCCCCTCAGCACCTCGATCAACGATCGAGTTGTTATTACTCGCTTGCACCGCCTAGCTGCACTACTCCTCCCATACCACCCACGACTCACGCCAAGAGGATCAATCACAACCATCCCAACACATGCATAGCATAGCATAGCATATTTCATAAAGTGAGTAGTAGGTAGCAAGGTAACAGGATAATAACAAAGGCAGTGCAGTTTTATTATGCGAGTAAAGTAAAGCGCTAGCATACTAGTTGCATGTCTAATAGGTATTTCAGAGAATGGTCGGGCGTGAACCTGGGCAAAGGTCTTCGTCTTCGTCAAAGCAGTTGTTGTAGTGGTCCGGCTCCTCCTGACTCTCCGGAGCTCCTAGGGTCGCGGAAAATAAAATAAGACACGACTACTAGCAAAGAAACACTAAGACAGTGATGAAAGAAGACCCAAATAACACCAAACTCTACACTAACGCGTAGATCATGTTTTTAGAAAAATATAGAAACTGGTTTCATATTTTTCTGAGCTACGGTTGATTTATTATTAATTTTACAAGTTTAAATCATTTTCTGAAAATATTAAATAATTTCCGAAAAAGAAAAACAGACAGAAATTAGCCTGCTGACGTCAGCATGACGCCATGCTGACGTCAGCAGTGGGGTCCACCTAGGATGACGTCAGCAGTGGGCCTTGCTGACGTCAGCGTTGACTGGTCAACGGTCAACGGTCAACTCTAGTCAGTGGGCCCCATGTGTCAGTGACTCGTAAAGTATGACAGGTGGGTCCCATACGTCAGCGCGGTTAAAAGAAAACGGAAAAAGAATAAACGATGGCTGGGCTGGAACTGGGCCGAGAGTGACTGGGCCGGAAGAGTTTAGGGTGGTTAAACAGACTTATACGCGAACTTTAGGCCCACGAAGGGGTGGCTGCTGGTGCTGCTCTGGTGGACCAAGTCCACCTTGAACCGTGAGAGGGGTGCATGTGAACCGGGTGCACGGGATCCAGGTGTGGCCGAACCGGGATCGTCTGCGGTGCTCGTGTGGCCGGCTTGGTGTGGTCGGGCGTGTGGCTCTGCCACGGCGCGACGCAGCGCGCGCGACGCGCTCTAGAGCACGCCGGCGGCGATGATCGGCGGCGATTCTCACCGGAAATGGCTTGGCTCGGGTCTAGGGCGGTCGGGTAGACTTCGCTAGGACTTGGTGAACGCAGACGGGGTGAAAAAGTGCTCGGATTGGGTTCGGTTGGGCCCTCCCGACGCGAACAGCGGCGGCTCGGCCATGGCGCCGGCGAACTACGACGGCGGCTCGGGCTTTCGGTGCAAAAGCCCACAGATTGGGTTGAGCGTGCGTGTGTGCGGTTCCAGCGGCTGTTGGGACGCACCTGGATGCGCATGCGCGGCTCGTGGTCGCCCACGGCCGCGCATGGCCTCGGCGTTCGCGCGCGGCGAGCGGAGCTCGGCCGCGGCAGCCTCGGCTGCAAGGCTCGAGCGTCGGCGGTTTGCGGCTAGGCTGCTGCGGCTCGATGGGGACCTGCAGAAGAAGCTGCACAGCTCGAAGGCTGGCTCACAGGGGCTAGCAACGGCGGCGGCGGCGGGACTTGGCCGGAGACGGGGGAGAAAGGGGGCTCCGCGGTTGGCTCACCTAGGGGCATGTCGAGGTACGCTGCAGCTCGGGGAAGGCTCGACGTGGTCTGGCGGTCCTCGTGCTCCTCCTCCCGTCCCTGGTCCGGCTCTTCGTCGGCGACTCCGTGGGTGGCGGCGTCGGCTCTGGCGGCGACGACGCGGGGAAGAAGCTTCGGCTTCTCTCCTCTTTCTCCTCTCCTCCACCACTCCTCCTCTGGTCCTCCCCTTCCCTCTCCCCCTCTCGAATTGGAGACTGGATACCCCAATGGGGCGGCGGCGGCTTGAACAGGGAGATGCGGCTGGCAGCGGCTTTTATAGGCGCTAGGCTAGGGTTCCCTGGGCACGGACGGCGAGATAGGGGTGCTCGAGCGGCTGCGGACACGCGGCGCGTATCGGTCGGGCCGCACGGAGCTCGGGTGGTTGGGGTCACGGGCGCGCAGCCGCGGGAGAGAGAGAGCGGCGCGAGGAGGACGATGACGCGGGGAAGGAGAGACGACTGACAGGCGGGGCCCATGCGTCAGAGAGAGAGAGAGACGACGCGGAGTCGACGCGGCGGGGGAAGAAGATGGGCCGCAGCTGGGCCGAAAGGCCGTGCGGGCTGGTTGGTTCGCTGGCTCGGGTAAGGAGTTTGAGGGTGATAGATGGACTTTGGCCTCGGAAATTCGGCCCACGAACAGTTAGAAATGGTTGACAATTAGTTTGGCCAATTAGAGTTTGAATTCAAATCTAGAATTTGAATTCAAACCAACCAAAAATCCAATTAAATTCAAATAACTCCAAATCACACTATTTCATCCTTAGCACTTCAATTTGATTTTAAATTTCAAACTTAAATTGCCTAGGAATTTAGGAAGCAAATAGAAGACACTCTTATATGTTTGTTTGCATGCACACAATTCCACCAAAAATTTTTAAATTCGAATTTTTGCACTCAACAAATCCTATAGGGAATTTTAGGGTTGTTACAGAAAATTACTCCTTGTTTGCTAAATTGAGCGTGTCCTCGGCACCTATGTACATATACCGAAGGAAGCAACAAACAGAACAAGAAAAAGTAATCATTCTGGTTCGTTGGCATGCAAAATCGACCAAAACCGTGGCCCAGTGATCCATATTGCAAACATGCCCAACACGCCAATATAGTTTTTCACTATTAATTTCATGCACAGCTGTCTCTCTCCTAAACACACGCATGTTTGCATCTGCAGATCGATGCAAATGCTAACAGCCCTGAAATCCCTCTCTCGTGCATGCATGATTGTTGGCGAGGCTACGCGAGCAGTCGGAATTGACGTCTCTCTCCCAAGCACATCCGTGTATATATATATATATATATATATATATATATATATATATATATATATATATATATATATATATATATATATATATATATATATATACATATATATATATGTATATATATGTATATATATCAATATAGGCATACAAAAATCAGGTCTATGTTTTTTGAAACTGTCTGATTTTAATTCTTAATTATTAAGGATGTATGTTTCTGTATATAGGAAGGAGCGAGGCTCAAGGCCTGGGCTTCAGAAAAATGATTCATATAGGCTTCTAAATTGACTATAATTTGAAGTATGCAACACATTTGCACTATGCCCACTAAAAAGTTCAAGAAAACAAGGTAGAAATTATCACAAAAATATGAGGGAAAAAAGGAAACCATAGGTTGTAACATTCAAGTGTAAGGATTTTGTAAACTTGAGAATAAGGATGTACTCCCAGTGTTAAATATTGCAAATAAGTCATAACTCTATTGCTAAAGCACAAAATAGACCAAACATATTTAATGGGACTAAGCTGTACTCCGTATAATTTATTACTGCGATCAATATTCATGTCAAAACCTAATATGAGTCATAGCTTTCTATGAAAAAATCCATATGCCTTGGGTAGGGACTACCAGTTTATACTATCGTAGCAAGAGGACATGAATGTTAGGGGAAGCTAAAATTTGGATACCTGAAATCCAAAGAGGAGCTAGACAAAACGTTCCTTTTCTTATGAGTACAAAAACATAATAAAACTCCAGTTGAGAGAAAAAAAACTAAGAATACACATATGGGTTAGTTGGTAAGGCAAACACAAATTAGGCAGCATCATCTGACATGAATGTGGAGAAAGAAATGGAGCAGTGACATAGTGTCACAGCTATATATAGAATATAAAAGACATACCTGGAGAATCAGATTTAACAGGATATAACGGGACAATTAAATACAAACTGCCTACACATTGATGTTGGATAAGTCATATTTGATATTTTTGGCAAAATTAAAACGCATCTATATTTACAAAATATAAATACTAAAACAGTGCGCTACTCCGCATAAATCTTGAACATACAACCAATTATCACATATATTTCCACCATCGATCATTTGTCTCACGAAACCACTAAGTATTACTAACGAGCGATTTCTTTTTTAAAAGATTATATGCTAATTATCATGAGATATGCTAAATAAAGATACATTATAAATACTCACAGAAGCATAAACATCCGCCCATCAAATTCATAGAATCTGATCATCATCAACAACAATGCCAATTGGATACAATTTGTGGTCGGAACAAATTCCCACCTGCCATTATGAAAAATAACTAAACTAACATGTGACCTTCATAAAAATTACACACCTATGTCATCATAGAAAATAATAAAAATAGCATCCTGCATTTGTATCTAAATTACCCATCTACATATTATTAAAAATATCATATAGTGACTCAACCCTGTACTATTATGTAAAATAATATAAATAAAAGCACTAAATTTGCATCTAAAATATGTACAACTACCATAATTAAAAATGGACGAAAGTTACCCCAAAGTCTCCATCTAAGTTACCTACTTTTTTCATTAAAATAAAAAATATTCAAAAGTACTTTTCAATATGCTTCTAAGTTAACCATGTCTATCTTAAATTACTGGCCCGTGCAGGAGCACGGGTTGACGGACTAGTAGTTATAATTTCAAAGTTTGTCTTTACAGAAAATACACACTCCGCTATTGCGGTTGGATCCAGAAAAATTAGAATGGCAAATCAACCTACCAAGAAAAAATGAGTTTAGCACTTGAAAATTGAAATAAAATCAGCAGGAGATAGAACAAACTTTGAAGCCTTTAGCCATCAGACACGCATCATCAATTTTCATTGATATGAATGAACCATTAGGCCCTCAGGCGTCATGCATGCCATACATGTTCATGTTACTAACATATCAAGATTAAGTAAATAAAGTAATTTAGCCTAATACATAAGTGGTAGATAAAGGTTTGCACTTAATTGAGGGAGGCCAATTACAGTAGTATCTGCTCCCGGCCCCACGTCGCTCTCCTCCTTGGGCGACACGGGCGGCACATCCGAGCCCCAGCCGCCACCCTCCTCCTATGATCTTATATTATTGGAACCTTTTTTAGGCTCTTGCTGAACCTGGGTATTGGTGAACAGCTTCTAGTTGTATGTGTTAAAATAAATCTTCTGAGTGTCTTAAGTCGTTTGCTGCTGTATATGAACTCTGAATCAATCGGTTTGAGACAACTTAATGAACTGTTTTGCACTGTAATACTCCGGCAGCCCAAATCTATCATTCTTATCTCATTGGTTATAATTTATTTAGTTTTAATCACAGACCACCAAATAAATGAAATTATATTTTTTTTCTTTTACAGTGAGATTCCCTTGACTACTTTTTTTTCTTTTAGCAGCCTTAGTTAATAGGATCAATAATCATGATGAGATATATAAAGGTAGCAGTATCACCCAAAGAAAAGTACCTAGTGATGAACAAAGTAAGCTTGGTATGCATGTGATCTAGCTCCAGCACCTTATCGGAACAGAAAGAACAGTAGGCAAGCAGAGGTGAGGTGTGGCAGCTAAGGTTTCGCAGGCGAAGCTTGGAACCAAACATGAGCAAAGGATTTGGGTAAGGAATTTGGGCAAAGGTCAGTTTCGCCGATACTACAGGTAAAGTGTATATGGTTCGGCCATCAGTTTTGAGTATCTGATAGTAGTGGTACAACTTTAACAAGGGGAATAGCACGAGCTCTCGGCAAACGAAATGTGCTTGCGCTGATATATCCTAGAACGCTGTGTTGTCAACGTTATAGAATGTTGGGTATTAGTAAAAGTTTTTGAAAGCATCAACCATGTCATTTTTTATGTACATATTTGGTTCATTCTTCATCCAAACACGTCGGTGTGCAGTTTTACTTTAGTATGGGGTCGAAAAGTAGATATGCAAAGAGTGTTCCCCACGTTAGAGACACTTAATATAACAATTGTGAAAAAGAAAAATAATTGTTCATCTGTAAAATGATTAATTCCTCCCTCGAGTGTAAGTCATTTATTTATCTCCATATTAATATGCAATGAAACAAGCGAATGTAAAGTGACTTAACTAGACCTAACGCCTACAAACGAGCCAAATCTCAGCCGAATTGCTATGCAGTGGTCAACCACTAGTTTCTAGTGGTCAATCTTCATTGCGTACCAAGGAGAGAAGACTTTGCGAGGAAAACATAATTCCGAAATAGATTATATATACCTTTCGAAAATGCCGCGCGCGGGCTGTATATATACATGCAAAATGATGCACAGCGGAAAGCAATGTCCGGACGCTCGAATGCTCGATTGAGCGCCTTCATTCGGAGAGCCATGGACGCTGCAAGCAGTCCTGCAAATGTGATAGTCTTTGCTGCCGATGGCCGCCCAGCCGCGCACGAAATTTTGGTAGCCATGGAGGAGCGGATGCACAAGACAAACGAGAGGATCGAGAGCCACGTCGCCATGATGCAGACGAGGATCCACAGGTTCCCTCGGGGCCTGCGCGGCATCGGCGGCGAGGACGACCGCTACATCGTGCCGAGCGTCGTGGCCATCGGCCCCTACCACCACGGCCTGCCGCACCTGCAAGAGATGGAGGAGGTGAAGCACGCGGCCGCCTACGACTTCTGCAGGGTCGCCGGCCGCTCGACCAAGGAGGTGTACGAGAAGGTCCTCTCCCTCGCCGGCGACGCCCGCTACTGCTACGCCTCCGACGATGAGGCCGTGGCGCGCCTCAGCGACGCCGAGCTCGCGGCCATGCTGCTGCTGGACGGCTGCTTCCTACTGCAGTACATGGCCAGCAGCGACGCGCCCATGTTCGCCGGCTGCAACCTGTCCTCCGGGCAGGCCATCCTCAAGGACATGATGCTGCTCGAGAACCAGATCCCGTGGCTGGTGTTCGACGCCCTCATCACTGAGTTCTTGTCCGTCGACGTGCGCCAGTTCGTCACCGAGATAGGAGACAAGTTCTTCCCCAAGGAGAAGCAGGCTCCGGGTTGGATCACAAGGTTTCAGATGTCCCTGATGATGTGCCGCCGACGGCAACCCGACCCGGCGGAGAGGGAGACTGAGCAGCATCGCGGCGAAAGCGTCATCAGCAATGGAGCTTGCAAGCCGCCGCATCTGCTCGGCCTCCTCCGGTCCAGCCAGATACAGAGCATGCCCAGATCGGACCTCCTGTACCATGCCGGCAGCTCGTCGTTGCTATCTAGCAGCGCCGTGGAGCTCGCGCAGATCGGGGTGAAGCTGACCTCAAGCCCGGCGACATGGCTCGGGGACATGAACCTCAGGAAGAGGCTCATATTCGGCGAGCTCTCCCTGTCGCCGCTGTTCCTGAACGACGTCACCGCCTGCTGGCTCGCCAACATGGCGGCGCTGGAGGCGAGCACCGCCGCGAGCTGGGACTCGGACGGCTTCGTCGTGAGCTCCTACCTGTCAGTGATCGCCATGCTCATGGACAGAAAGGAGGACGTGCACGAGCTCCGGAGCAAGGGCGTGCTGCGCAGCCTCTTCAGCAACACGCAGACGCTGGCATTCTTCAAGGGCCTCGGCCGGCAACTCCGCCTGGGCGGCCGATACGTCGTCGTTCTGGAACAGATCGAGTCGTACAAGCGCAACAGGCCGGTGCGGATCGACGCCCACAGGTTCATCTACAAGAACTACAAGATCATCGCCGCCGTCTTGTCCATCGCCGGTGTGATCATCGGAATCTTCAAGGCCCTTCTTGCACTCAAGACAGGCAATTAGCTACTTTTAGCTTCAATCCTTTGTTTATTGTTAACTCCCAATCGCCTCATTTTTCCTTTGCCAACCTTAAACTACTACACACGTTATGTAGTTTGATGGATGTTGCATATATGTGAGTTTAATTTGAGGACGTGGTTGGCTCTTGTGGAAACTGTAGTTGTTGTTTCTTTGTGTGAACAGAGGGACATTTTTCTATGGAAGCTGAGTAAGAATAAAGTATTCACAGTAAACTCTATGTACAAATAACATTAGAAACAAGATGGGGTTCAGGTATACAGTGTTGCATGGAAGGTAAAAGTACCTCTCAAGATCAAAAATGTTCTGTGGTATCTGAAACAAGGGGTAATTTTATCAAAAGACAATCTTGCAAAGAGAAACTGGAAGGGTAACATCAAGTATAGTTTGTGTAGCTCTAATGAGACTATTCAGCGCTTGTTTTTTTATTGCCATATGGTAAGATTTTTTTGGAATATCATATCAGTCTCGTTTGGTTTCGAACCTCCTCCAAGTGCTTCAGCTATGCTTGGGTCTTGGTTTAAAAGCTTTCATGGAAGGCATAGAAATCAAGTACTAATTGGTGTTGTTGGTCTATTTGGTTGAGTAGAAATGATATGATTTTTAAAAGATATAGTCCTAACAACTCTTTGCATGTAATATTTAGAGCGGCATATTGGATCAAAGTTTGGGCAAAATTTCCTAAAGAAGAAGAGGAGAATATTCTGAAGGCAGGATGCGTTAAGCTGGAAGTTACTGTAATGGAAATTTTCAGCAAGTTCGGTTGGACCAGCAGAAGCAGAATAGAGGCTTAGAGTCTTCTTTGTCTAGTCTTTTGCTTAGTGTATCATTATGTCGAGTGTGCTGCCAGAACCTATGTTTTGGCAAGCTTGTCGTCTGTGTTTGCTTTCTTTCATTAGGCCATTTGGCGTGTGCTCAAAGGTCTAGGACCTGTGTCAAAACTAGTCTTTGTAATTTGTGGTCGTAGGCACTCACTCGTGAGTGTTGAGACCGGTTTCCCATATCTAAAAAAAATGTGAGTTTAATTTGGATGTTGATCTATGTGACTAAGTCACTGAAAAGTGAAAAATAACGAATAAGTGTTTCGGATATCTCCAACACCTCAGTTTTGGTGCCTCAAAATTGTTTTAGCCATTGTGACAAACAAAGGTAAGAAAAGTTCTTGCTACTCATATTAGATCCCTACCATTTGACCTTTTTACACCTTACTTGTAGTCATGTTGGAATTATAGTTGCGAATGTAATAAAGTTTTGAAAAGTTATAGAAGTTATATAAAATGTTATTTTTTCATTCATAGACTTGTTAACGAAGATGAATAAAATTTTAATCTTGAGTTGTTGATCTGAATAAAATTTTAGTACGTATTACCCTTAGCCAGTTCACGGCATATGTAATAATTGGATAGCTGAAAAATAGGAGAGCTCATAAAACAACTAGTTTTGTATAAGTTCCCAATTTCAGTTGTTTAAAAGTTAAATACCCCCATATTTCATATCTAGACATACTTATACCTAAATACTATAGCCAGTCCCATTTGATTTAGTTGCGGATCTGCCAGCCATTTTTTAATAAATAACATGAGTGATTCCTCAACACTTAAAGGATGGACTATCAACTCTGCAATATGTAAACGACACCATTATCTTCATAGAGCATTTCGAGCAAACAAAACTCTAATTAGGCAACTCTTAGGCTTTTGAGGGAGAGAAGATGCCAATTTGGCTCTCCTCATCTAGCAAGGTTAGTGGGCATATGCCAATTAGTGTGCATCAGTTAGCTATAAGTTTGCAGCTCATTTTCTTCTCTCTCTCCTCTATGGATTCAGTATGCTTGCAGACATTATAATATTTGCTCTTAGCCTGGCAACGAGGTGATCCATGGATAATCATGGCTACCCAAAGTTTACTGAGGTCAACAACATGTACGTTGATCTAGCCAGTAGCTGTACCCATGAAGGTACAATTTTTTGGCAACACCTGTCAACTTGGATTCGAATCTGACCACGGCTGTTGTAGTTTTCTAGATTTATTTCAGAATTTAACCATCACTATTTTTTAAGTGGTAGACGATGTATTCGTTGACAGCGATGTCTGTGGTGACTTCATCAATCTCAACATATATCGGCTCAGTTTCTCGGAGGTAATTATAGGGGTAGAGTTTGCATGTGTGTATATGGAAGGTGAGTGTGAGTGAGTGTGTGTGTGTAGATGTTCTAAAAGAAGCCTCTAATCAGTATAGTTTCTTTCTAAGGATAATTAGTATAGTTTGGTGAGGGGCATTCAGAATACGGGTTGAAACCCAAAATAAGCCATACTTTGTAGACAAACAAATCCATCGTTGTTTAATGTGGTGAGGAAAAAGCATGCTAAAGTCTTAGGAAAAATGGTAAGAAAATTCAGGGTCACTGGAAGAAATATGGTTACTTCTCAGGATGTATTGAACTCCCTAGCTCATTATGAGCCAATGGTACATAAACAAAATACTTAATATATCTTCTAGAAGTTAATTGCTAAAGACGTAAATATACACATGACCAGGACAAAGAGCGCAGGCGCAACAAGCACTTCGAAACTTGGAAACAAACTACACATGATCTCGAGTCGTCTTGGAAGCCTATGTGATCGTCAAGTAAGGCCTTCACTCACTTGAAGCACCCTAGTCGCCTTGTGTGCATGATGCGGCTGCAACTGCAAAAGAAGTAATGAAAAGTTTTACTCTACATTAACAATATAAACTGAAATTCAACTAAATGTTGTGTACACTATATTATTTCCCGTGCAATTCTAAATTCACGTAGTGCTGATAATTTGAAGCGCGCGCCTTTGCACAAGAACGTGAGTACGTAGACATGAGGAGCATATAAAAGGATTTTCCTAAACTTTCAGCAGTGGTCCTCAAAGCACCATTCTAATCCCCCGATTGCAGCTTAACATAAAACATTCTTAGCTGAACTTAGCATTTGAGAAAAAAATTACTGGGAAATCAACGAAAGCTTTATCTCCACAAGTATTTTCAGAGAGGATCAGTACCAGATAAAACACCTATGAGGATAACCTCACTTAGCTTGTTTAAATCAAAGCTTGGGCACAAGCAGTTTCATACTCCGCCGGCCCGGCCCTCGCGAAAAAAAAGACGCCATTCGCCGACCGCACCGCCGCCCTCTCCCTCCGCTGCTCTCCCTCACCGCCGCTAGAGCAGCTCGACGGAAGCCCGTCCTGCTGTAAGGAAGGTGGCGGCAGGGCTCCTTTTCATTGTCTCTCATCTCCCTCGCGCCGGTGACATTTGGGGCTGCAGTGGTCGGCGTCGGAATCTGGTTTTTCTGGGCTCAAATCCGTTGTCCCTTGGTCTGATCTATCACCTAAGGAGGAGTTCTGATGGGTGGCAAGCATGGGCGTCGTGGCGAGGCCGCTGCCGCTGACGCATCCTCACGGGCTGCCTGATTTTCAAGGGAGTTCGTGTGCATGGCCTGCATTGGATCTCTTCTTCGCAGCAAGGCATGGCGGCGGCCGGGCGGCTCTAGGGCGATGAATCCAGTTGGAATGACTCGTCTCGGTCGGATTCAATCGTCAGCGGGCCTTCACAAGCTTGGGAGACCAACGGTGGGTCGTTGCACGTGGGCTGCTCATGACGTGTGCATATGGTGCGCACATGATCGGATCTACTCGTTGGCCGGCAGCTTCCTTATTGGTGGCCCCCATCGGCAAGTGCCTGGCATAACTATGTAAGTCCCTTTGGCCAATGGCCAGTGGATTTGGAACAACTACGGTATGATCCGTTGCTCGTCTCCGTTGCTTGACGGCGGTAACGCCTGTGAGCGCCACTTCTCGCTGGAGGCTTCGTTGCATCCTAAAATTCTAGATGGATTTCTCCTGGACAAAAGCTAAAGATTGGTTTATCCAGTTGTTTGATGTTGTTTTCTTTCTGGAGACGTCGCATTGGGAGGTTCACTAAGTGCCGGGTGTAGGAGGTCAGTGTCTTCAACGTTGGTTGCTGCACTTTAGGGCTTGGTTTTCACTTCAGTATCCGGTGTCTCCAATGGCGGACAATGTCTTATGGAATCACTTTTTCTGATGGGGGGTGAGACCGTTACGGCGGTATATTCTCGGCTTGGTGGTCAGAGTTCGTTCGGTGGTTGAAGTTATTATTTCACCTTTGCTAGATTTGGCTCAAACTCCAGTTCTGCAGTTCACCTTTTGGAGTTGACATCATGTAACACGCCGAAATGTTGCAGAATGACTACATAAACTGTCTGTTAGAGTTTTTTTATCATTTATTATAGGATGTCTTAGCTATATGTTCTTTTGGATGTGTGCTTTTCTTTGTTGTGGTGGCATCCATTTGTAAGAATTATGTACTGATGCATTCTCAATTGAGGATGACTGAAGCCGGAAAAAAAACTTTCCATCATTAAAAAAATAAAATGTCTATCAAGAAATTGTACTCACAATATTGAACATCCTCGTCGTGCTTTCTTTTTCTTCCTTTCTCTCTGCTTTGTTGGGGGCCTTATTACTACCTTGATTGCAGCATCAAACACAGCTTTGACATTCTGCATATTATCATATATTATGTGAAGTTAACATATGTATCGACAAATACAGCACCAGGGAAAACATCAACAGGGAATGAGCAAGACAAATCGACCTGCTGAGTTTTTGAGCTGCACTCAATGTAACATGTTGCACCGATGTGTTTTCGAAGTTCCTCCCCCTACAATATGAGACAGAAAGGAAGGCACAAAATTATGAGATATTGAAAAACATTTATGAGATGTTGAAAAGCATTTATATTTCAAACGAGGATGAAATAGGGAGAATAATAGCAATTATAATTCTTCAGTTGGTCAGAATGGAAAATAAGACCTGTGCTGTAGTAACAGGTACTGCACCAGGATGATCAAGTAAGTAGTGCTTGTCTTCACGAAGATCTGTACAATATCACGAATAACAAAAAAATATAACTCACTCAAACAAAACTCATTTTTTCAATCAAGAAACAACTTTTGTATAGTACAACTGTGGCAAGATATTAGCTTCTTAAGTACAAGTTGAAATATAAGAAACTCGAAAAGGGTATGAACAGCAAAGTCCACACCAACAAAATAATGAAGAAATGAAAACCATACTTCTAGCTTCTTCTCTTTTTTTTTTTGACCAAAGGCAAAATCGCTTAGCTATATTAAGAAAACCTAAAAGAGCAGGTTTTGTCTGTGGCACTAAAAGAATTCACAAGAACAACAAACTTGAGATCAAAACCTACACTAGACCAAAGTTTCCAAGTACTCTCAACTCACAAGTACAAATCGACAGAATATTACTAGCAAACATGACGAAGAAACTTCAATTAGATGAAAAATGATGCTTTGGTATTGCCAGAATTCCAGGTAATATATGAAGTGGGGCAAAGACAGAGGAGGCATGGCCTCCCTAACGAGAACACCCTTAAATCTAGCTAATCAGAGTGTGTTAGTGAAAGATTGGCCCTCTATAGTCAACTAGACCCCCCCCCCCCACCCCCTCCCCCCCCCCCCCCCCACACACACACACAAATGAATCATGTCTTCGCCGCTTCGCCCGTCCACCTCAAGACCATTGCTCTTGTTGAGAAGAAAAATATAAATATAAATTAATTAAAGGGTCTCTTGGGACTCTTTGGAAACCCTATAAAGCCTTATTCGGTTCCCTCGGATTTATTTCTAGGTACAAGAAGATATTTATAATAGATACAACAAGAGACCGGGATTCATTCCGAGGTGGGAACGAAAAAGGCTCATAACATGTACAAGAGACCGGGATTAATTCCATACCTCTCGACTCATGGATTGATTCCCGATCTCTTGTTGTACATGTTACGAGCCTTTTTTGTTCCCGACACAGAATAAATCCCGGTCTCTTGTTGTATCTATTATAAATATCTTTTTATGTCTATCATTTCATTTGGAATAAATCCGAGGGAACGGAACAAGGTCTAAAGCTTTCTTTTCAACATGTAATTTAATGAAAATGCTAGAACTATACACATCTAATCTAATAAATTAGAAGTATTTCAACTATATGATGCAGCGAAAATGAAATGCACCAACCAATCATCTTGGGGAAACAATACAGGGACAAAATGATGGGTATCAACCAATATGTTGCCCTTCAAGCAAAATATATTTTTTAACAAATCGTCGTTGCAGACCTATTAGCAGTCCTGGAGAATGATGCATTGATATTTAGATAGCTCTGTTGGACATTAAAAAAACTCTATCTTACTATTACTAATTGGAGGCTCCTTTTAGAGCCTCCAGATTAATCCTCACGAGACGCGCTAGAAAAAAAGATAAATACTAAAAATTCTTACAAAAATCAGAAACATCCACCCATCTATTTAGTGGACTCTAATCATAATTGATAATAATAGCCATTGGATCTATTATACTTTTTAAACAAATTACCCACCACTACCATTATAAAAATAGATTAAAATAACCCCCTATTTTTTATCTAAATTACCCACCACTGCCATTATAGACATAATAAACTCTAATAATTTTCTAGAAAGAAAAACAATCCTTGCCATCGATACATCCTTGCATTGCATCACAACTCCTCTCGTGATGGGAAGAAACTTCTAACATCACCGGAAAAAAATGTCCTGCTAAAAAAGAGGAAACAGAAAAAAATGAACGACTGTCATGATGGCTGCATCGTAACGTACGCCTGGAATTGACAACAATCTTGCATGTTCCCCATCCTGTCTCTCTCGATTCCTTCTGGGTTCCTTCTTCCTATAGGCATAATATGGAGGAGACCATCCGACCAAGAGCGCCCGCCTTCATCTTGAAATTATGGTAGAGATGAAGCACCAACCAATCCAGGTGCAAGGCTTCCATCTCTCACGTGCTACTCTGCTAGGCATCATCTGTCAGTAATCACCTCCATAGTAATAGGAGAGTTACATACGTGCATTTACCAATTTCATATTGTTTGTTCTCTGCCTTAGCTTTTTATTACGTTGGATATTGATGATCTGATTTTAAGTTATTTTTTATCGCAAACTGATTGTATGTCAGTTAGTAAGGTTTCTTGTGGTGAAACCTGTCCACTAGGGTTCGAATCCTCGATTCAACACCGGTATTGTATTTTCCTAGATTTATTACAGGATTTAACCGGCGCTATTTTTTTAGTGGTAGTCGATATGCCCGTCGACAACGAGGCACTCATGATGACTTCATCAATCTTAACATCTGCCGGTCCATTATCTTGGAGGTGTTTATCGGGGGTAGAGTTTGCATGCATGTATTCAACTATTTATGTGGGTGAGTGTTCGTTTGCATGCTTAGCCCTAACTTTTTCATATCTTCTTTAGCTCCTAAAGTATCTGACATTATTTTATTAAATCATAACGGAAGTAAATTTCTATTTTGTGAGTAAAAATATCATTATGGATAACACACGTGAATGCATGGGTTGATTGAAGACATTGAGAGCTGAGCTTTTATGCACAAGATGCAACTAAAAGGAGCAGCATGTCAATAATGTTATTGTCTTCTTTCTTAAGGCGCACTATTTATAAGATATAGAACTTCCAAGATGCTACGAGCACTCATGTTATTGGGTTCGATATCCCAGACTCATGTTATTGGGTTCGATATCCCATTTATATGGCATTTACGTGATGAAGCAGAGGGTCAGAAACCTAACACCAAAGCGATTGATGACAGACATAAAAAAGACTATATGTTGGGGGAAAATGTTGCGAGTAATTGTGTGAACATCCAATATTCAAGCATGTTTCATTTTATTCATTTGCAAGTGAACTAATAATTGTCATTTTGATTAAGTTATATCTACACAGTTGAATTCTAAAGAGGGTCCTCCTATATACCCATATACTCAAGTACTGTGTATCTCGATAGCTACCAGATTGAAATGCAAACCGGAGGAAGGAGAACACATGAATCTATGGTGATTTCTTACTATTGTCGTCTTACTAATGTTGCTGCCACATACGTGTCAAAGATACATTTTGCTGTGACATAAACGTCAGACCACTGATGTACTCACGTGGATCTCTAAATTGAAATAAAAAGTTTACCATAACTAGCAAATTTTAATATATGTCTTCAGATTGAATTCATTGATCTCCCAACTCATGACAACCAAACACCCATTGATAGATTATGTTATATTTAGTGGCCACACTGCAAAATTGTGCGATCATTTTTATGATGTCACAACCCTTCTTATCCTAATTTATTTACAAAAAATAGTAATAAGAACTTAAAATACTTCCGGTTTAAAAGCTTTAGAAAATTAAAGGTGCTAGATAGAAAAATAACAAATTTGATTATTAGTTGCTCATACAAAATTTACCAAAAACTTCTAAATATTTTTTTATCGAGTTCAAGCCCGTGCAGCCGCACGGGTTGATGGACTAGTTAGAACTAATCCCCAAATCACATGCACCGATCTTGACAAACTAAAAGCTAATAAAATCCCAGCAAAGCAATGAAACATATGTCCTAACCACCACTAGGGAGTAGGGACACCACCAAGGTGTCAAGGTACTCTACAAGGCAGAATGTACACCCCAGTAGTGTCATTATCTCACACAACAATATGTGATTAAATGGAAATATTTCGTTGTCACACAACTCACCCAATTTAGTTCCAGCCAAAACTATGGGGACACCCGGTGCATAATGCTGAAGCTCTGGTAGCCACTGGAAGGGGAAAAAAGGGACATTACAACAAAATCGGAGCTTGGAAAACCACAACATTACTGCAACAATCTATAACTATTTCTCATCAGTTTCATCTAGAAAAACTATGATTGCAAAGTGGAAGCACTGATGATTGAAATTTTTGAACCGATTAACTAAAACTGATAAAGAAATGCACCTTTTTCATAACATTCTCATAGCTAGCTCGGCTGACGAGCGAGAAAGCGAGCACGAACACATCGGCTCCGCGGTAGCTCAGTGGCCTCAATCTGTTGTAATCTTCCTGTCCTGCAAACCGATTGATGTCCACATCATCAACATCATCAACAGCAACCGAAGATGGAAGTAGAAGTCTGGAGCTCGTTACAACCAAAGAGACTCTGAAATCACCTGCAGTGTCCCAAAGGCCCAAATTCACCGTGGTGCCGTCGACCACCACGTTTGCGCTGAAATTGTCGAAGACAGTGGGTATGTAATCCTGAAAAATGCAAAACACAAGCCAAAAGGAGTTCAAATTTTAGGAATAACTTCAGGCCATTTATCACAATGAGTTTTGCGGAGAACCCCAAGAAAGATCATATTTTGACTTGAAAGATAAAGAACATGTTCATGTTTCCGTACTAGCAAAGTACACAGTCCCAAGAAATCAAGAACACGAAAAAGAAACTCGAAGAAAACCACACGTACAAGCACTAATCGGAACTCCCAAAAAAATCCATAAGAATCCAAGAAAAGCCCGAATCTTTAGTGCAAGGTAGATGTTGAACATAGAGATGAAAAGAGATGGTTCATTAGCATTACAGTGGGGAACTTGTTGCTCGTGTAGCAGATGAGCATGCAGGTCTTCCCCACGGCGCCGTCCCCGACCGTGACGCACTTGATGAACCGGGACGCGCTGGATGCCATGGCCAAGGCCCAAGGTTGAAGAGAGAAACAAGCAGAGGAATGCAGTGGACGAGCGGTAAGGCGAGGAGCGTGTTCTTCTGCTGTTTGGTGTGCTTGTGGGCTTGTAGCAGAGGAGGAAAGGGAGAGAAACAGAGGGGTCATTCACATGCTTTCCCTTTCTCTCTCCCGCCTCTTGTCTGAACTCTGAAGTCCCTCTGACCGTTCTCACAGATGCTTCAAAGGCCATCTCTCTCCCTCTCTTTTTATCTCGCTGTCCTGGTGCTGCTTCTGTTTCAGACAATGGCCTATTGGTGGGATCTGGATCCTCTTCAGTCTTCTCATAGTAGGGTCTACTATGCTGGGACTGAGAATTGTATGAGTTATTTAACTCTGAGGTCTACTATGATGTTTGAGTGTTTGACCATCCGATGGTCTGAGCCGATTTCAAATTCCATCCCAAAATTTTACTATGTAAAAAGAAGATTTCCATCACATTAAAATGTCATAACATGCATGGAGTATTAAATGTAGATAAAATCAAAAACTAATTACACAATTTTGTTGTACTTTACGAGACGAACATTTTAAGCCTAATTAATCAATGTTTGGACAATTTTTTACAAATACAAACGAAATGTTACAGTGACGCAATGATTACGAAGTGACACCATACTCCTAAATTTAGTCCCCAAATTTGGGATCGCCTGAGATTCTGAAATTCATGGTGCGGTGACGTGCTTGCAATTGAGATTTCTCACTATAGTGCGGTTTGCTGAGGCACAGCATGTAAAGTGGCTACATATACTTTGTAAAGTCAACAAATTTGGTTGGTACAACGTCATGCCAAAAGGCTCTCTTTCTCAGTTATGTACTTTGGATATATCTCAAAACTTATTTGCGACTACCTCCATTCACAGATTAGGTCTTTTTTCTTAGATATAGTCATCTCATCTAGACATTTTTTTGTTGATATTTCATCTAGACGTACATAAATTGATTGTCTTTATTCTCTACACACAACTGGAATAAAGTCTTACTGTAAGAGTGGTGAAGGACATGTTTTGGGGGTTTTGTCGGACTCTAGGTCGCTAAGCAAAAAGTGCATGTTGAGGAATGGACGATAATTAGTGACTGATGGTTTTGGGAAAGATATGCAGAGTCAAAAAAAATACATATCGAAGTCCTTGATTTCATCAACACTTGGTCAAAGTTTATGTGGCCCAAATGATAACAATCGGTGATCTTTTCTTATGTTGATCTTCCGGTTGACATGCACTGATGACTGAGATCCTCAACAGAAGCCATGAGTAACGAGGGCTAATTATGTACATAATCTAAATAGTTGGGAGCTGCCCAAGTGTAAACATGATGACCGGGACCTAATCATTTACAAAAGCTAGTATCTGTCATATATATAATCGTCGCACTCGAGTGGTATGAGATGAACCCGCCGGCGATAATGCAAATTGCAAAAGATAGCTTCTACTACAGGACCTGAAAGGATTAGTACACAGCAAACGACCACCGTACAAGTTTGGAGGCAAATGTTAAAGCTCGGAAACACAACTTGTGATTTCTGCAACAGCGTCTGTCCTGTGCATCCCACCAGGACACACAGGACCGGTGTCCCCCTGGCGTTAATACTGGCGCGGCGCTGCTGCCTGCAGCCGCGGCGTGGCCGGCCGGCGCCATTAACTTTTGGCAGCGGGCCGCATGCATGACACCGGCAGGGGCGGCGTCGGCGGTGCCAGTGCGGCAGCGTCACGCACGTACTCGGTGCTCACGTGGCGGCGGGGTGCCGGTGCCTCGCGCAGCGTGTGGCATGGCAAGGCGGATGGCGCCGGTGCGGTTGCGCGCACACGACGCATGCACGGCCACACGGCGCTGCGCTGCCCATCACCTCACCTGGCGTGGCGCTGCCGGAGCACAGCCCCGTGCACCTGCATCGCTGGAGCTCTGCGCGACTGCGTCAGTCACTGCTCGCGCGCCCTGCCGGCGCTCACGCCAAGGAGATCGATGTCCTGGGCTGCAACTGTAATAACGCAGATTGTTACAGCTCACGGGGACAACCTGCCGGCTGTCACAGCCCTACTGGGTGGGTAAACAGCCAGGGTGTTTAGTTAAAGGATATACAACCAACTGTAACGCAGAGTATTCATTGGTCATTTGATCTTTTACCTTCACGTGTAATATACAGGATAATCATTTGTAGCAATAAAAAATGGAGGAAACAGGGAACCAGATCCTTCCTTGTCAAACTATCGACGATCCTGTGAGTCTGTGACGAACAAACCGATTATTACACGCGTAAGCTACAGCATAGAAACGCAGGCTCGGTTCACCAATCGTGCTCCCAGTTCACGAGCTTCCAAGTAACAGCGCTCGTGTGCTATCGCTGTCACGAATTGCCAGGCCCGAGCGAGAGCAGCGGCCAATACCAATGATATAACTCGCAGAAAAGGCTACGTAGAGACCAAGCATTTCCTGACCTGTCAACGCTCGTACGATTTGGATGCGAGCGCGAGCGGAGCAAAAGGGACGGGAATCACACAAGCGACCAACCAGGATCGTGCCAAACAGGGGACACCAAGGCATGGCGGATTTTATTTGCTTCCGAACCAAGGGATACACCAACACCAACATCCAGCGAGTAAAAGTTCAGCAATCGAGACGCGCCCAGCCAAGGGCCCAAGCGAATCCTCTTCCTTGAGCTCGAAGCCTGGTCCTCTTTTGGTTGCCATTGACATCATAGCAACTGAGGTGAATCGAGGGCGTCGAAACACACACAGAGAGCTGGTGCAAAAGCCACCCGAGATACGATTTTGCCGGGAAGAACCTTTGAGTGCTCCACACAACAAAGAAATGATGATACAGAAAAGTATCACACACGTCTAAAGTGAAAGTATCATCAGACCAACCATGGCAAATGGGGATTTGCAATACTCGTGGTGACTTTCCTGATGCCGACTCAATAAATGGAATAGGAGCAAAACTTTGTTTTCTTTATCTATCCTACTACTGCTCCTGAATGACTCAGAAGCGCCAATCAATCTAGTCGATCTGACTTTTGAGAGTATGTTATGCTTTGATATGCTTTCTTTGGTGCAAACAACAGCATATTTTCAGTTTTTCTCTCTTCGAGCAGGGCGGGAGCAGCATTGATCAACAATGTGAAGCATGTTCAAGTCCCAGAAAGGATCGTGGGATCATTTGGCTCTATCGGTTGCTGTGCTTAGCTGCTCCTCAGGTCTTCTGACATAGCTGAAGGTATACAGTGTGTTGTCAGAATGTCCTCAGTTGCAGCGTTTGCAGTTTTCGTCTCCAGGACCACGAGCTACCAGATCATAATAAGAATCATTAATAAACAAAAAAAAGAATGAAATATTCCACAATGAAATCTAAGGACAAAAACAAGGGTAACTAAGCTTTTATTTGCGTGCCAGATACCTGATCATAGTCCAGATCAAATTTCAAGAATGCCTCGTTGCACTCTTCAACCATTGTCGCTAGGTGCTTCAAGTTCTCAACCGGTGTGCCGTTGAAGGCAAGAACCTACACATAACAAAATCCAAAATGATTAAATCTGAAAAGAGACTTATAAGCACTCTCCAAAAACAGAGTATCGAATTTGCTGCATGTCATTAACAATCACAACACTAAACTTCAAACAAGCACTGGTATCACTGCTCAAATATAATCCCTCCGGCTCAGAAAACATTTTTGTTTAGTTGATGTAATCTCCTGTACAATATTTCAATAGCTGATTTTTGCTCTTACACGAGGATAGATATGTTATTTTGAATATACTGTTCGCAAACATGCTTATGCAGTCTGTTCCTGCTCTATCTCAACACAAATAAATAAATAAATTTCAAGTATTAGACTGGCATGCATACAAAAGGGCTTAAGGGAGGACTACAGATCCATTGATGCAGTGGGAGCATAACCATGGGATGCAGACACGAATTATTAAGTCTAATCAAATAGACAAAGTTCCGTTATAGAAGCAATTATTACCTGAATATTGACAATATCTTCATAACCAATATTTATATCTGACACAAGCACCTGAACATTCATCATCAGAAAATAAAATTAAGTATCAGCTGTACAATAAGCTCCAGAGAATATAGATGGATGTGCCTTTTTTAATGGAAGTTTTCATGGAAAGACCTGTGACACCACCACAAGCTGCTCATCAGGAGACTGCGCCATTGCATGCATGTGCTTGTCCAACAACTTGACGGGGGCATCATATTCATACTCTTTTCCATACTGACAGATAGCACTCTAGTTAGTCAATAGGATCAAGTTTTCTACCCCAAAAATCTGAAGTGGAAGAAGAAACTGCAGCAATTCACGCAATGGGATATTGCCAAAGCATAATTCGAAGCACATTTATGGCAGATCGAAGTGTACAGGGGTGAGGACTCCATGAAGATGAACTGAAGTTTGGTAGGATGCATAACTGCTCTACAGATAGAGAATCTCTAGCAGAACAGAAAAGAAATTAAATGCAATAAAGGGGAAAAAACACAACTGTCCCGCAAAGTGAAGCTATAGATGGCTTCTCTAGCAGCTAGTGTTGTCTTTTAAAGAGCATTCAAATAAAAAGAAATGCACATGCAGTAACAAGCAGGAAATATAGCAGACAAACAAAGCTTCACTATCTTGATTAAATCATAACACCAAAAGAAAGCAAAAGAAAGACAGCATACCTCAGATCGAAGATATGGAACAGACACGGCCGTAAAAACAAAGCCAGCAACAATGTAATATGATGGAGGCCTTCCCTTGATATGAGCTGGAATGAGTCTCTTATGGGTTGCTAGTTTTATGCTAAATTCATGTATTTTTGAGTTGCGCAATACTTTCACACGCGCCTTCTCACCAGTGTACTTCTGAGAAACAAGGTAGCTGAATCCAATGCGCTCACCATGCCTAAAAGGAACTGGATGACCAAAGAATGAATAAACCATTTACTCAACTTCCTCATTGGATTTTAACTGGGAAACATGGAATGGTATGTTTTAACTGGATGAGAAGATATTAAATTTACAAAGTCCAAGATTATTAAGTTATCCCATACCTTTAGAGTATTTAGAACTCCAACACGCACAGAGAGAGAAAGAGCATGTTTGAGTAGAAACAAACAGAAACTGAAATCTAATCACTATAATCAGATTCATTAACTACAGGTGCACCATATAAATGGAATACAACTTCTAATCAACCAAGTGAAAATAAAAACAGCAACTACATCACCAAATCATTGGAGAATATGCAATGACAGATAACAGCTTCGACATAAAAAAGACTTGTAATACAAAATCTCTTGACAATTGAAGACAAGTTAAATCACAAAGAACATATCCAGTCGTGTGATGCAAGGACTAACCTGTACCATCATTGGCGATATCAATACCGTCAAAGCTAAGGATAATATCAGAAGGGTGGAGGCATCCAGATTCAGGAGCAGTTGGCTCAACCCTTCGTACACGAACACCCTTTTGTTCAGATTTCATTCCCATTGCCTTGCGGAGATCAGGATTTTCCATTTTCTGCCATTCTATGCCAAGTATAGGGAAACCTGCAAAATAAAATTAGAAAATCGCATACAACTTGATCCATAAGAACATAGGTGTAAAGGAATACACCAGAGTACAAAGTGCAATCTAAAGTACTATGAAAATGACCACAATAATTATTATATAAGAGGATCACCACCCATGAAAAAACGATAACCATGCCAGAAGGAAGAACAACCAACCCATGTAGCTGAAAGGTTAAATTCCTCATGTGGAGCATAAAATGAAATAAATATTTCATCCAAAGAAATATGTTGACACAATTAGAGCTAAGCACAGCCTGGGGCGATCCCTCTTTTTCTTCGAAACAGGGGTGCCGCCTAGACTGACCCCAATTCACAGGCCTGCTAGCCCTTGTTCTTTTGTTCTTTACCACAGGGAAGCATCTCAGATCTTCCAGCAAAATGAACATTTGACAGTTTTAGTCTAATAATAGCTTAAAAAAATCACGCCCGAAAAAGGCTATGGTGCACTACAGAGTTGACAATACTAATTCCTTCAATATTTTTACAAGATGGTAAACAGAGTTAAGTTACAGTTTTCCTCCAGAGAGCAGTTCTATTGCTCTGTAGTATGTGCACAGACAAAGAATTCTAGAGTTTCATGTCAAATCATTGTTTTCTCTAAATTGCGTAAAGTATAACATCAGTCCTCGCAACCATAATGGCATGCTAGCTGATAGAAAACTTAGACAAATTAAGATGTTCCTACGCAAACAAATATTGATGGGATGTTCCATCACACAGACTACTGCTGCATAAAAATAGATTGTACTAGGTGATACCCCACGCGATGCTGCGGGAATTTTTAAACAAAATTTTAAGGTGAAATTTGAAAGTAGAAACACTAAGGTTATCGCATGCTAATATTGTTTTGCAAACGACATTATACATAATTTTAAGGTGAAATTTAAAAGTAGAAATACTAAGGTGATTGCATGGAAACATTCTTTTGCAGACGACATTATACATGAAAACATGTTCATTTTGTTGAGAGATGACGGCTCTTAAATGATTGACCATCTATGTATTTCTATTATGGGAATTTTGTAGCATTATACTCGCAAAGACTAATAACTCATGCATAGATGCTATTAGTCATAGAAAATCGATGGAAGACATAAATAGGTGGTCCTAGTGGATGATGACGTGTCATCTGATATAGTGGGTTCCTATATGACGTGGATAGGTTGCATGTTGAGAGAAATATAGTTAATGACTTTTAGTGGGGTGCATCTATATAGGTTATTATATAGATACAAAAACAGAACAGGAAGGTACCTGTGTATTCTCCGGATTTTTCGTAGTCTTCAATGAAGTGGTTGATGACTGGGGTGGGTATAACATAGCCTATGTTCTCTGCATCTTCATGTTTAAGAGATTGAAAAGCTATACCAACACATTTGCCCTTATCATTAAAAGCAGGGCCTCCTGAATTTCCTGAATTTATAGCCGCATCTATCTGTTCATGAGTAATATACAGGTAATAGAAGTTCCCAAAAGCTAGTCACAGTTCCATGTATAAAAAGGCAAGGCTATAAGTAAAAGTATGCATGCATAATATAATACCTGTAACCCAAGAAGCTCGGTAGAACCATGAACATATGACAGTATTTCTATCCTAGATACTACACCACTAGTAACCGAGATAGTATCTCCTCCAATTGGGTAACCAACAACAGTGACAGCATCCTGGAGTGCTGGCAGTGACCCAAACTCCAGAGGAGAAACCCCTTTCCAGAATTCATCATCCTCGACAGTTAACATTGCTGCAATGGAAAGCTCACTTGCGGTCAATGAACTAAACAAAGAAAGTTGACTTCTTAGGACTTTATTGGTTATAATCTGCTGCTATTTTTTGACACAGCATTATCTAAATGAGCTTTGGTTTTTTTTCTCAATAATATTCTCATCCTCCCAGAACAATTACATATTTTTATTTTTCAGCACAGGCTTGCCGTGCGTTCTGTTCTACTTAGGTTCACCCCTATTAGCATGCGATTATATACGAACAAAGAGACATAAATCTAGCCTGTACAGCTCTCAGATTGTAGCAGGCATCCTCCATTCGCACACCGACGTTATACAAAAGAACCAAGCAGACAATGGTCTCCCAATATGAAAAGGTACAAATCATTGACACATCTTTAATTTATAATGTACTTGATGTTGGATAGCAACAAAAGAGCTTCTACCTTTCAGGCTTACATCTACAGATCATTGCCATTTTTTTTCAGATACCACAAACATCAAGCTTATACAGTTATACTACGCAAGTACAATTACAGCTAGTTCATATTAAAAGGTATGTCAATTTTACAATACTTCACAGCAAAAATGGAGACAATGAGGTGAGTCGGATCACGCATACCAATGTCGCACTCGGTTCCTATGGCAAGGACAGTAGCGAGGTACTTGGTGTCGGAGCCGCGCTTCTTGAGCTTAACCTGGGTATGATGCTCAACCGAGTGGGCGTTGGTGAGCACCCTGCGGCCCCCAATGATGAACCCGCTACTGCTAGAGCTGTACTGCCGCTTCCGCTGCCACGGCAGCGAGAAGTTGGGTTCCGTGTGGACGCAGAACACCTTCACCACAGCGTCCATCGACGGCACCACCTTCACTACCTGCTCCCAGCGAAGGGGCTCCATCGCCGCGGGGACCTCCACCATACTCACAGCCATCTCCCGCCGCGACGGCTCCGCCGCCTCCGCCCCGCCGTTGGGCGCCCCCTTGGGCCCGCCCCGCCGCGGCGGGGGCGAGGGCGAGTGGGCGGCATCGGCCTCGGAGGGCGGCTCGTTGCGCACGCGCCGGGACTTGCGGCCCCGGCGGCGGGGCGCGGGGGAGGACGACGCCGGCTCGGGGTCGGGCGAGTCCGAGGCCGGTGCGGCGGCGGTGGCGAGGGGCGAGGAGGATGGCGCGGGGTGATGATGGTTGTGGTTGTGGCTGTTGTCGTGGGAGTCGGGCGCCCGCGGCTTGGGCTTGCGGCCGCGCTTGCGCTTGCCGCCGGAGGCGTGGCCGTGGCTGTCCATGGAGGCTAGCTAGGGTTTCGCCTCGCCGGTGCCGGAGGTGCTAGAAGGACCGAGACGCCAAACCAGCTGACTCGGACGAGGCGCGCTGTCTCGGGTCGCGGTCGCGGTTTGGCTCATTACGCTTTCCAAGGATGAAAGCGCAAACGCGTGCGGCCGCGGGCCGCGGCTGCTCTGACTCCATCGCGGGCCGGGTCGAAATTGTAGTGGGCTGAGTGGGCCTATTTATCCTCGCCACCCGCGGCGATCCCTATAGAAAGGGACTCAAGGATCGCCGCCGTTTTCTCCCTTTCTATTTTGCTTCCCTCCACCGCACGACGCACCCGCAGAACACCTTCACCAACCCTCATTCGCAAAGTCAAGAAATCACCGTAGTTGCAGTGGATTTTGCTGCTCCTACTAGATTATTTTTACAGAGCAAAGGCAAAGGCAACTCCTACCATACAAAGATGCAGTAACCAAGTGCAGCAAGGAGAAATCTTCAGAACACCCCTTGCAGCTTCTTTCAATCTTCTCCTCTGTGATTGCAGTGGCAAGAAAGATAGGATGTACTTATCTCCCGTAGATGCTTCTCCTACTCCCATCAGTAGACGGTAGTTGTACTTCCCTGCGTGGGTCATCGGCGGTCCACTGGTGGCGGTTCCTGTGCCCGGTCCTTTTCCCTCGTTCGTACCCTCTGTCCGCCCCGATTTGCGAGCGGCAAGCGTGTTGGTCAAATCAACTGCAGACGTGCTGTCTGTACTGATCGCCGGTCAATTCCACTGCAGAGGTGTTGTCTCGCTTCGTGGTGCGGGCTCGTCGGGGCATTAACTGGACTCCGCATGCCCGGGCGTCCAGCCAACTGGTGTTCCTGTCAGCAGCACCGGTGGCTTATTAGCCTGTTCATCGTCATCATCTCTCAAGATGTTTCTGCAGTCTAGTGCTCTCTCTTGTAGCTGGGATGGGGATTGCGGCATTAGTATCTTGTGGGTAATGCTAGGTGCCACCTGACGAATGACAATAGTGAAATCCAACATTCTGAAGACAGGTTTATCTGACAAAACCCACTTGCATATGTTGTTTTAAATTTTCAGCAATTCACTTGGTTATTTGTAATGAAGAATGAGCTGTTAATTTCTTTCAATCCGTTCGGAAATATAAAGGAGTTGTGAATTCGGAAAATATATTCTGATCAACACAATGAATTGCGGTTGTGTGATCTTGTTGGACTTTTTTCATTGTATTTTCCCCGTGTTTGTTATCTGTCGACTGATAACGCTGTTCTTATTTCCAGGATTACTGGGATAAGATTTGAGGATTCATTTCTTTCGTGGACTGTTAAGAATTCTAGTCATTGTCCCTCTCCAGAAAGGTACTAAGCTTTCTTATGAAAATTCGTTGAAGTTGTGATGTAATTCTACTATCATGAATGGCCAGAGGTCCTTTAATTTGTCATTGACAAACACATAGCTAGTTGCTTTATTTGTGTCAGCAAAGGTAAGGCACCAGTTTTGGCACTGGAGTACAGACTCCGGACAGCTGGCATAGCAAGCTTCCTGAAAGTGTTGTCATTTCAACTTAGTCCATAACTACAAATAATGCAGTATAATGTCAACTACATCCAAGTTGCATTGTTTTCAAAATTTAAATCGAATGAGATGGCATGAGAAGTATCAGGTGCTGCTTAACTACTCAACTGTTTGTGGCGTGTGGTTTGTTCATCAATCCATCATTAGGTTATCTCTTAATAGCTGAAACTGTTTCCTGAATCTTCGGAACATCTTGTACGTCCTAGTCCTTCGGACAACTACTAATAACAAGGCAGCACAATGGTCTACTCCTGGAGTAACTCTGGTTGGGGAAGAAGTCTATGCAGCGTAAAATGGGAAATCTTCCTGTCCAAGCTCACATACGAGTCATTCTTTTCAAGGTTTTTTATAGAGTCATAATCCAAATTGCACTTGTTATCAAAGCCTATAACCACCAAGAAACAGGGTAGAGAATATGTCACTATTGAAGCATCATACACTATAGCAAGTGGTCAATCTGATAAGCCATTCCTTCTTAGTGTCCTAATGGAATCCACAATTTGCTCAATTGGATGAACAGGTCCTTTCAGTATTCTAAGGAAAAGCGCAACTCGACTGTTGGAGCTGAAAAGAATGAGGTTCCTGTTAGTATACCCCCTTTTTCAGTATCCACGCTTTAATTAGTTGAGAGCGCATCGAAGATAACATAAGAACACAGAGATAGCTGGAGTGTCATAAGAATAAGATTCTGATGACTGCATTCCACCGCCAGCTGTGCAACAGCAAAACATGCATTTTTGCACAAAGCAGGAAAAGCCTATTTCCCAAGCGCATGTGGGCGTGTAGCCACCTCTCAAAACTGTGTGCGCACACCACCTATCGGGGCGAGCCCTTCTCGAGCACCCTTCAAATAATTGCCCAGCAGCAAGCTGAGGCCGGCCGCGTCGTCTTTCCTGACCTGACGGCTGTTATTTTCCGGGGAGATCTCTTTCGTCCCCTGCGGCCGTGACCAACCAAACCCCATGGACTGATGCCGGCATCGTTGTTGCCTGGTGAGGAATCCATCAGTCGGGCCCAATGGTGAGAAGGAACCAGCAGCAGCCCTGATGATACCCCTCCAATAATTCTCCCTTTTCCATGTGCATTCCCCTCTGTAAAGATGAGGCAGATGAATGAAGAGAAACCTAGCAGGATCTGTGAGTTGGTGAGGTGACACTTGTGTTCCCCTGGCCATCATTTTTTTTTCTCAGGGAGCATACTTGTAGTCGCTAGACAGTAGTAGGTGTTGGTGGCCAGTTCAATGGCAGGTCCCTCAGTCTGATGGCCATGCCCTGGGACACTTTGATTTGAGTTGAGTTGATGCCTTTTGTGCATGCATGGTCTTGCTGTTAGCTCTGCACTGGTGTGAATGGATCGCCAGTTCACCACCCAACCTTTCTCTCTTTGGACATGGCAGCTAAGGAAGTTTGGAAATTGCCATAGATATATTAAGCAAACGAGCAGTAGCCTTGTTTTTAGTACTGCACGTACCGTGACACATTTGTTTTTCCTACAACATGCAGGAGAACTCGCTCCGCGCCATATATAGACACATGATACGTTACCACATGCTTACGCTTTTGCTCACGCACCAAACATAAAGATCAATTTGCGGTGATCGTAAAGTACACCGCGGATCCAATTATACGATGCGTCGCTGATCATCCAAAACCGTACGGCGGAAATTTCCGCTTTAATCATGAGATGAGAGAGTGGGGTTGCACTGCACCCACTACTGGAGAAACAGACATTAGCACCGGTCAGAGGGCTTTCCCAACCGGTGCTATGTTTCCGAGACTAAAAGTATCCACCTTTAGCACCGGTTAGGGTTAAATAACCGGTGCTAAAGGTGTGTCCATTTGCCAAAAAATATGTGCGTTGCTGCGGGGATTCGAACTCATGACATCTTGGCTCGCGTGTACCCACCTAACCATCTCATCTACAAAGCACATGTGATGAGATAGAAGATTCTTTTGTTTTGTAGTAGCATGTGACACCCCCTTTAGCACCGGGTTGGTGTTACGACCCGGTGCTAAAAGACTTTTAGCACCGGGTCGTAACATCAACCGGTGCTAAAAGGTGACCCTTTAGCACCGGTTGGTAAAGGGTTCCCGAAGGCGCCCCAGTTTCGCACCCGGTGCTAACGTTACATTAGCACCGGATCTTGAGTGCACCGAGGCATATGAGGGGTGCGGATGTGAGTTATTCTTGTAGTGACCAGAGCCCGGGGTTCAGCCAATAATTTTAGGGATCCGATAATTATACCCCCAGAGGTACCACCACGCGCTGTGTAGCTGCAGTGAGCCCTAGCAAGGATACAACGGCTTCCCTGTTTTCCGCCATGGTCCGTCCTGCGAGAGAGAGACGCTGGCCGGCCGGAGATGGACCTAGGATCGTAAGATGCCACCACGACATGTCCGGGATAACGTACGCTTGCTCCAAGAACAGCACCCGGTGTACGGCGCCTCTGTTGGCGCTGTGGCTGGTGCTTACGTATATATGCTGCTTGTGGTAATTGCCAATTCAGCTGTCCATTATTTATGCACCTGGAAGCATCTCAAGAACAATTTGCCACGACTGTTCCCGAGCAACAGCAGCACGGGCATGCATGCGGTCGTAATAAATTAGGGCTATGGTCGTCGTGTATCTCGGCATCTCGATCGATCGCCATTGCGTTGGACTGCGATACAGTGTGGTGCTTCGTCTGCGTCTTTGTCGCTCTCCGTGGCGATGCGTTGCGGATCCTTCTGCCTGGGTGGGGGGGCCTGGCCGGGCTCGAAATCTTCGGAGATTATCCGGTAAGGATGGACCAGTAGGCGCCGCGGTTGGCGGCATTGATGCGGCGCGAGCTGTTGCACTGCGCAGCACATTGGCGTGTATATATATATATATATATATATATATATATATATATATATATATATATATATATATATATATCAATAATCATCGAGCTAGTGTATGGTTCCATGCTGAAGTAGTATATACAATAGCTCTCTTCTCGATCTGTATATGTAGTACTGTGCTACTTCTGTTGAACTTGAAAGTTCAGAGTTTGATGTTGCAAAAGCTCCAAGTACGTACGTACGTTCAGCGAGCTTGCCTTAAAGCTCTAGAGTTTTTTAGACAGTCACAAGGTAAAGCTGACGATGCTTCATGTGAGTTACACTCATTAAGTATATGATGATTGTGACTCCTGCCATGTGCCATCTCATTCTCATCAATGTTTCATTCCTTCTTTTTTTTCAAATGATAAAGCTGTGATTCAGTTAGATGAGGAAAGGCTGTGCTTTACAAAGGAAGTCACTCGGTCAGTGTTGCGCACGCAACGTGTGCTCGATCAGGATATATGCATGTCGTGCCCATCCGTATAAAAACAAAAGGCGGACTGTTACCATAGGTACACATGCTTCTTTACGTCAAATGTCTTCGCATACGGCTGCCTCATACGTCGCGTATGCTTATGAGCTACTGTTCTCCTGTCCAGTGTTCTAGCTCAGGAAGGAGCATACGAAGTTAGTGGGATACAGTGCGCGGTCTCCAGGAGGTAGGTGTAGAAATTTAACGGAGATGGTTTTTCTCTACAGCTCCCTTCTGCTTCCTGCCATGGGGTTGAGAAAGTTTGACGAGCCGCCGGATCAAGCCAAGGCACGGCCCGGATCGATCTTGCACCGCTCCTCCGATCCATCGCCTTCTTCTTGATGTGAGGATTGACCCACAGCCTTCTCTTCTTCACTCACTGTGAAAGTGAAACTGCATGACGTCAACAAAAGGGCCTTGTTACGGTTTAGTCGGTGTCAGTAAAAGGAGATTTCTACTGAATTATTGATATGCATTCCATTTTGCACGCCGGTTCGTATTTTAGCAAGCACAATACAAACCAGCAGTGAGAATAGAAATTACGTTCATGGTTCACTAAAAAAACGTCCCCCCAAAAAAGAGGGTTGCGCCTCGCTTTTATAGGGGTTACAACGTCGTTACTTTACAGCAATACCATCTTGCTGTGTTCCACTTGCAGACTATCCTACCTTTACTTTACAATTTCCTGTGAGGGGCGAGAGGGTAATTTCCATACAATGTCGTGTACAATTTGGCTCTCTCCTCTAGTTATAAAATATGTGTTTAAATGAATAGCTTCGCTGCACCTTCGGTACTAAGGCTCTGTGACCCTTCCTGCTCATTCAATCGTTTATACCATCTTCGAAGCTTCATTATAGCTGACGAAGGTGACCTCCTGGCTTATCCTGCTGAAAACGTTTCTCGTTGACCTTCGCTCTGGATGTCTTGAGACTAAAGTGCACTCCTCATTAGGACCAGCAATCAATGACCTTCACTCGACTTGCCTTTCTGCGTCTTTGATGATATCGAAGATCCCGTACTCGTGCACCTTCTCTTCTTTTGTCTAAGAGTGACCTTTGATTTATTTTTAGAAAGCTTCAATACCTATTTCCCTTGTGCCAGATCTTATTAGCCATTCTAAAGGTGCGACGTTCGGAAATCTGCTACCCAACAATATAAACACAAGATTCCTCTAGTGTTCTGTTCCCTCCGTCTCGATCCACCACCACCCCCCATGCCGTTTAAATTCCAAGGCGGTGAAAGCGGCAGCGAGTCGGTACGGTCGCCATCTTCGCTGTAGAAGCAGGCCGAAATAACAGCGGACAGTTACAGTCCAAAGGCGAATCTTTTGACAGGCACTGTTCATCAGTGGCGCAGCTGCTCATCTGTGCGCGCGGCAGATGGGCAGAGCCGGCCATGTCGAGCAAAGCCAGCGGTGGTGACTGAGGCCGGAGCAGAGAAAGCTGCGCCTTCAGCTCGAGAGGATTTGCGATTCTCGGGGACTGCGGGCAGCGCAGTATGCGCGGTTCAGTTAAATGGGGAAAGTGCATGCCATGGCTGGCTGGGCGCCTTTCAGCTTTCTCCCAGGCTTTTCAGTGACCAGATGTGCTTGTGTTGGTAAAATGGTAAACAGGAGCATGATACCAGCTTTAATTTTCTCACGAGTACAAAAAAAAGAAAACAATACGATGCTGTTGAGTACGTACGATACATATTGGCTACTTTGGCATGCACGGCCGGTGAATGTGAATCCACCTTGTCTTGTTTAGATGTTAGAATTGGGAAATTGAATTTGGGAGTAAGATGTCACTTCGTAATCATTGCGCTACTGTAACATTTCGTTTGTATTTGTGAAAAATTATCCAAAAATTGATTAATTAGGCTCAAAATGTTCGTCTCGCAGAGTACAACAAAACTTTATAATTAGTTTTTGATTTTATCTACATTTAGTACTACATGCATGTTATGACATTTTGATGTGATGGAAAATCTTCTTTTTGCATAGTGTATTTGGGAGTTGCTTTTTGAAACTAAACAGAACCAATGCTTGCACAAATGATTTCCTTATGACAAACGCGAAGCCTGTACGTTATCGATCTCGCCTCGCGCATATGGAACATATGTGTCGTCATCAACAGCGAGGTCCTTTGTTTGACATTTCTCTGACAGTACGAAATATCCGAGGTGCACATGTTTTTTTTTCGATCCCAAGGCATGGCGGAGGATCCACGACGACCGTTTGGGCGGGCGCCGGCCGGTCCCAGCGCTCGCTCGCGTAAAGACGTGCGCGCGCGTTCATGCATCTCGTGTAGTCATGAACAGGGCGCCCTATCTACGCCATGCCGCGCCAATCATGCCCGGGCTACCGGCCACCACGGCCGCAACTGGTCGAGACGGCGACGGCGACGCCATCGACACGCCCGATCCCTTTCCATGCTTAGACCCACCCATGGCGCGGAGCAGCAGCAGGTTAATTTAGTTTGTCTCTTCCTCCGGCCAGGCGCGCGGCCGGGGACGGCCGGAGAGCTCGGGGCCTCGGGCTAGCTAGGCCACTGCTCCCCGGCGTCCCGATCGGTCGTACGCCCTGACCTGTTCGTGTTCGTTCTAGCGACGAGCTATATGGCCTATGGGGTCGATCGATCGACCGATCGGGAGCAGCGCAGACCCGTAGTTTTCAGGCACTGTTTGCCCTAATCGCCGTGTCGAAACCCTGTCCCGGCAAACGCTAATGGCCGTTGCTGTGTGATGGAGCGCCGGCGCGCCCACTTGGTGGTCATCACCGGGCACCGGCGATCATCATATCGATCGGTGACGAAGAAGGAACGAACGAACGACAACCGGACGTGATCGACGGACGAACAGTAGTTGATGTAGGTGCAAAGCCGTGAGCGTACATATATGCGACTGCGAGCTCGTGATTTTCGTTGGGAACTGAAACGGATGATAGCTAGAATCGCGATTGATCTGGCGCAGCGTTTCTGTCAACACGTCGTCGTTGAGGTATGGGTGACAGAGGCGTTGGCGTGGAGGAGGGCGTCCATGGCAAAAGGGAGCGGCGGCGGCGTCCGGGTCCGGGACGGAAAAGGCGCGACACAACGGGCACTAGGTAGCTGCTGTCACGTGATCGTCTTTGGGGATCCTTTTCGCACTTGGGCTGACGACCATCTGCTGGGACTGGGAACTGGTGGCAGCGAAAATGCCCGGCGGGCAGCGCATGCCACTGGCGATCTGGCTTCCGGCATGGCCTATCCAGAGCTACCGGTCATTTTTGACCAACAGGAGCAGAGGCGCATGCCGACGGATGTATGGACGTACTGGATCGCAGTGCCTTTTCGGTGCTCACGTGTCTTTTACGAGTATTGTTTTTTTTCTGAGGATGTCCACACTCACTGTCGTACTTCAAATTCATCATTCTATACCAAATAACAATACGAAGAGCTCACTTATTCTTTTTTCTCTCCCTTCCCCATCTCCCTCTCCCACTGCCTCCACCGACGCCACCCACTCTATCTCTCCCTCTCTTTCTTTCCCCCGTCTCTCTCCAACGCCGTCACCCGCTGCCCCTCCCACCGCCTCTCCTCCCTAGTGACTTCCTCCGCCATGGAGGGCGGCGCCGAGCGGCCGGTGGCGGCTCGCGCGGCGGCGGTGGGGTGGGCGACGGCGTCCCGCGGCGCGTTAGCCTCTACCCCCCCCCCCCCCCCCCCCCCCCCCCCCCCTCCATCCGTGCCTCCCCCTCGCCTCCCTTCCGCCAGCGACGAGGATGGCCCGACGTCGATGCCTTCGATTTGGTGGAGGCGGAGCGGATCGCGCGGATGGCGGACGCCATGCAATACCCTGTGGCATCGTTTTTTACGCCAAACGCGTACCGCCGGACGGGTACCACACCACAGCGCAGACAACCTAATACATGGTTCCCTTTGTAGACAACATATGTGTACATTTAGTGTTATTTTATTGTTTATTAGGCCTCATTTTGAAATATACCAGTTCTGACAAACCTCAAGTTTTTATGATACTAATACATGATGAACAATATATCAGAACAACACAACATTTTGAGGATTTATATTACTACTCAGACTTTGTTAGAAGCAGGGATTGCAAACTGAGCTACGAATCAAAAAGTCAAATTTGTGTACTTATACGGTGCCTACAGTTGATGCCAAATATATATCTTGTTTGTTATATTATTTTATTTCACTCACCAAAAATAATTATTTTTCTTAAAATATAAGATTTTAAAAAAATTACAATATCCTTGTCTAAAATATGCTACAAACAAAATCTAAAAATATACTATTAAACTAAAGAAAAAGTCTAGATCACCCCCTCACCTATGGGGGTTGGACTACATAACCTCCAACCTATAAAATGGTCTATATCACCCCCTCTCCCTGAACTTTCTAAAATCGGTCAAATTACCCCCTAAAGAAAATTTGAAAAATCATTGTAAATCACAGAAAAATCATAAAATAGAAAATCCAATTGTGTTGGAATTCAAATGAGTATATATACACTGAACATATAATATGATATGTTTCAGTATATTTTTTGTTGTAGCTTTGGATCTATGTTTTTCTTCATAGCTGTAAAAAAATGTACTGAATCATATCATATTATATGTTCACTGTATAGATATACTCATTTGCGGTCCAACACAACTGCATTTTCCATTTTATGATTTTTCTGTGATTTAATATGATTTTTCAAAATTGCTTTAGGGGTAACTTGACCGGTTTTGAAAAGTTCAGGGGATGATATAGACTTTTTTCCACTAAACTAACCTAAATTACATAATGAGTAAGGACTTTTGAAAAAAAACTCGCTACCACATCACTGCGACGCTACCGACATGGCAGTTTTTTGGCTATGTGTCATCGTGGTGACCTATTTGCACCCACGTGCAACTTGTTGCTCCTAAATGAGCAATTAGAGAGATGATGTATTTAAATGCATCCACTTGCTAAGTTTATGTACTAATAATGCATTTAACTCTTTATAATTTGATGAAAAGAAACAGTGTGTTTTTTTTCGAAGGGAAGCGGGAATTGCCATATTAATTGGATCATGAAAAAACAGAAAGGAGATTGCCCACCGCGGCAAATTACAAAAAAGTGTTATCCAGCAAAATACCATACACACGGCTAATTATAAATTAACCAACATTGTCATTATGAAATACTTAAATCGGAATGCTGCATACTACCTCCACCGTGCCGCAAAGAATGCGGTTGTCGAGGAGAAATGAAGCTAGCAATCGTTTTAATTAACATGCATGCCATTAAAATCTCCCTAACCACTAAGGTGGTCCAAAATCTAAAATTGCACTTTCTCAGAGATTTCTTGAATACCAAGATTGCATTATTTGCTGGGACGAAGGAAGTACTTAGAAATTATCAATTACCCACTTTTTTATAGCTATTTCCATCTTGTAATAAGATGGGAGGATATATAAACAGAGCCTAAGTGCATGAGTAGCCGCCGAATCTACGTGAAAAATCTTATAATGGTAGGGCTAGGTTTGAGTTACGTATATCAACAAATAGGCATCACTGTGGTGTCATAAAAAGTGACAGTAAAACTAAAGCACAAATTGGAGATAGAAGTCAGAATAATGCTATAGTAAATGCACACTTGATTCTGGTAGCTAGTTTCAGCTAGTTGTTTAAAGATTTCCGTACGAAACAATAGTAAGTACACATATATCTCATCAATGGCACCGGCCTGCTGGCTCAACTGTTGTACTGTACTAGAAGAAAGCGAGTCCTAGGAAATTGACATGTTAAATAAATAATCAAAACCACAAGTAGTTGGAGTAAATTAACAATCTCCATAGCATCTCTGTCTTAGGAAAGGTGATTGCACCCCAAAAAAGACATGCAAACTCAGGGGTTCAAACGACCACCCGGCATTCTTATAAACTCATTTTGCAATTTTTCGTGAGAAACATATGTTTAAACAACTATAGCTCTAGATGCCATGCTCGTATATTTCCAAGACAATAAGGATGATAAAGCACGTGAAAGCACAAGGAATATTAAAAGTGCCGATCCGATTGATAATCTAAAAAAAAGTCACCTACCCAAGCATGTCAAACTTGTCATGCTGTAGGAATAGACAGACTGAAAAGATCAATAATATTGTATTATTGCCTCAATTTTTTTTCTAACGTGATGTTAGACTAAACAAGTCGGGGTGCCGTTTCTCTCATTGCGGAGTCATGCTACTGTAGAGATAGAACAAAAGATATCGACGATAGTCGCGACAACTATTCAATCCAAAGCTGAAAAAAAAGGTTATGGGGAGGGTGGAAATGATGTTTGTTGAGTAATATAGTTCCTCGTGAAGAATGAATGCCGCCTGTTCTTGTTGAGTAAAGCAGCTGCCATCATTTCCAATTTCATGGTTCTTACTCTACCTTCAGATGGCCTGAACTCTGGCAAGCCAAAGCCGAAGGAAAGATCATTTTTTTGGTTGGCTCTTGATTCAAAATAAAATTTTAACAGCCGACAGGCTTATGGTCAGGCACTGGCCCTGTGATCCCATCTGTTGCTTGTGTGACCAGCTACCGGAATCCGCAGAACATCTATGTTTGCAATGTGTGTATGCTCAAGAGGTGTGGCTTCTAGTCTCCAGAGCCACAAATGGCCTGATCCAAGTGCCGTCAAGCACGGTCACAATGGAAGAATGGTGGAATGACTCGTTTCAGGGAGTACACAAGGCTCAAAGGAGAGGGAAGGCTGCGGTGATGTTATATACGGCTTGGAACTTGTGGAAAGAACGCAACCGAAGGATTTTTTATGGAGTCAATGCATTACCGCACAGAATATTAACTCTGATAAAGGAAGAGATGCACCTGCGTGTCGCCGCCTGTGGGCAGGGAGAGTCACCCTTTGTTTAACCATGTTGTGCTATTTTTTGAGTCGTGTGTTAACCCTTATATGTAATATATCAACCATGTAAACTTCGCCTTCTTCTTCTTCTTATATGAATAGGCAGTGCTCCTGCCAATGTTTCGAAAAAAAAGCAGCTGCCATCCGGTTGTATTCTGGGGCTAAAGTTTGTGACAGTCCTGGACCAACCCCCTGCAGCCCAGTTTCATGCCTTGTTTAGATGTTAGAATTGGGAGGTTGAATTTGGGAGTAAGATGTCACTTCGTAATCATTGCGCTACTATAGCATTTCGTTTGTGTTTATTAAAAATTATCTAAAAATTGATTAATTAGGCTCAAAATATCCGTCTCGCAGAGTACAACAAAACTGTGCAATTAGTTTTTGATTTTATTTACATTTAATACTCCATGCATGTTATGACATTTTGATGTGATGACGAATCTTCTTTTTACATAGTGTATTTAGGAGTTGCTTTTTGGAACTAAACAAGGCCTCAGCCGATTGGGGTCCTCCCAAACTGGCAGTCTTAGCATACATGATCCTCTAAAATATGACCCTACGAACAAGTTCATTGGGAAGTGGTATTTTCTGCACCAATGTATCCATTATTTCTCTAAAGCATAAGTAAAAGGACAACAATATAATGAGTTTGCATAAGCTTGTTGTGTTAGATCAAATGACAGCATGTTGAAAAAAAGAGAGAGGGAAATAGGTCCATGTGGTGAACTGTTTGGCACCAGTCACCACATTTCTAGCCCAAGCCATCCATGCTCCACTGCCCCAAAATGAGCTTGTTCCACTTCAAGCTCCAGTCCCTCTCGCACAGAAGCAGACGGCCTCTGGTACCGATGCACGATGCATGTGGAAAATGCAGCATTGCCCACCACTACTGGAGCCATTCCATGTTAGGTGCATCGCCTGCTTCTACTCCTGTGAAACTTCATCAACTCAGCCCCCCTGAAATTGAAGGAAACCTTTCTCTGTTCTCTCTCTAAATTATCCAACACGCATGCCGGCTGCCTTTTTTCTATATGTGCATCTATCACTCTCACACACGCATACGTTGACACACAATAGCAGAGGAGGCAAGCGATCAATTATCAAGATGGGTGTCCTTGTCATGGCGAAAGTTGGCCATGCTTTTGGGGGATGACGGCTTGAAGGGGATCTTTGGCAAAGGATAATGCATACCAGTAAAATATGATCATGTGTCATAAGCCTCTTTTTTTGGGGACTTGCATCCTGTTCATTGGGATCAAATCATCCCATGATGCAGGGTAAGGATTTTTTTCAGTGGGGTATGAGTATGAACTATAAAGTGAGAAATGTCAAATGTGATGGGTGGCGTGGTGTGTATGTGAGCAAAGAGAGGAGGAGACTGTGATCGAGGTCAAAAAGGGCCCAGGGCTTTTGCTGAGGTACTGTATTTTCTCTCAGCGTCAGGGACTGTAAAGGGATGTGAAAAAAGTTGCGTGTTCGTGTTTTGAACCATACCACTCCCCCTTTTGGTCATCACACAATCTTCAGGGGACATGGTACAGGGGGCCCCGGTTCCAAGAGCGCATCTTCTGCGGGAAGAATCCTTCCAACTGCAACCAAGAAAAATCACCCTCTGAACTTGCTCCAATTCCCATCACGAACAAAGCCATAAGGTCACAATTCAGATGATTACTTTTGTATCCATCTGGGATTGAAATCCAAATCCAAATTAAATTAAATTCCCCCACGCTTTTTCTGGCCCGTGGAGCGAAAATGACAGTTGAGTGGGGGGCCTGGCTGGTCCTCCACCGCTCGCCAAGCTTGTCCGAGCCTGACTAGAAGCCAAGCTGCATGGATTTTTGCTTGCAGGACGTCAACTTCACGGCCAGGGAAAAGTTATTCCTCCTAGTATCCTATATCCTACATTGATTCTTCCCGGTTCCTAGTACTAGTCCTCCTACCACCACCCATGGCACAGCAGCATCTCAAGCGCGGATCCCACAGATTGCGGTTTAAGACGCTAATCTTGGGCATTGATCAGTACGTGCAGTGCGTTACCGGAGCCGGATCGTTGCGGATCTAGTGTGATCTAATTAACACTGCTCCTGTAGCTGTTAATCTAGTCCGTGCTGCTCAGAGGATTGCTCAGGACAGGAGTGGCGCAGCGGCGCAGGCACAAAAACGCGCAAAGCCTGCCTGGTGATTTGTGAATGAGAACGAGTCTTAACGCCGCTGCTGCGCAGTAGTAAGAGGCAGCCGCTCGCTGGTAGTAACTAACTGGTCCTGCAGCTTACAGCAAAATGGCCCCGCTTGATGCAGAGAAACTTGGCTAGCGTATATGTTTTGGGTAACGTCATGCTGAGAGTTTAGCGGAAATCTTATCGAAAAACGCTGAATTTTGATAGGAACAGGAAGAATTTCCGTGTTCCAAACAAGCCTAACAAATTAAATTGTTAAAGAGAACGTGTCATAAAAACGTGACGGGCGCTTGATGTGAACCGTAGCTTCGCTTAATTGATTAGACTGTTCAAGGCTCTCGCACATCAGTGGCCTCTCTAGTCTAGGGCCCCCTACACCACCGATCCTCCTAACGCCGTCTCACTCGCTCGTCACCGTGTACTAATTAAACTATCAGAGCATCTACTCACACACAGCCACACACGTACAAAATCTCCCGGTTTCGTAGCGAAGATTTGCTACAATTTATCTATTGACACCCGTCGTCGGTTCTAAGTTGTAACACGGAGGACGCGAGATTTGTTCGCTGGAGCAGCAGCCGTACCGCGCCAAGAAGAACAGTCGCGTCCTCTGTGCTGGAGCCGAGTCTGTGTGCGGGCATGAAGGAGACAGTTGGGATCAAATCGCTAGCGTTCCCGGGATTAATACTGGCTGTGAGCGAAATCGTGGACCACGGCAGCCGCCCATGGTCATGAGAGAGAGAGAGAGAGAGAGAGAGAGAGAGAGAGAGAGAGTCATTACTAGCTCTTTATAATACTACTGGTTGTGTTGAGAGAGAGAGAGAGAGAGAGAGAGGTGGTAGTATAAATTTTGGGCAGGTGTGGCTTCCCCATTCGGTGGTGGCCTGGCCTCACAAGTCACGGCCATACAGAGATCATCACACACACAGAGGCGAGCCAAGCGAAGAGAGAAGCAAAGCGCTTGTAGCAGCTTAGGCTAGTGTTTAGCTGCTGCTGCTGCTCGCTCCTCCAATATTCTTTGCTATAGGCTTCAGCTTCGGTTGCGAGCTTGCTCAGAGCCGAGCCATGGCAGCAGCATCAGCTAGCTAGCGCGCGGCCACAGCTGCACCGTCCAAGCGAACGAAGCAACCAAGGCCGGCGGCGAGAGCTAGCTAGCGATCGGCCGGCGAGCCAGCGAGATGGAGGAGCAGCTGGGCCCGGTGGCGGTGACGCACCTCCTGCAGCACACGCTGCGGAGCCTCTGCACCGGCGACGCCCCGCAGTGGGTCTACGCCGTCTTCTGGCGCATCCTGCCCCGGAACTACCCGCCCCCCAAGTGCGTCCTCCTCCTCCTCTTCGTCTTCTCCTTCTCTCTCTTTGATTCTCCTTCCTCTATGCTATACCATTATACCGGCTGCTAATGCGCATTCAAGCCGTGATTGTTCACGCCAATGACTATCCATGTTGGTGCTCGCTCCTTCGCTGGCTGACTGGCTGCTTGCTTGATGACCTGCTGACCAGATGGGATCTCCCTGGCGCGGCGTACGACCGGACCCGAGGCAACAAGAGGAACTGGTACGGCCTGCCTGCCTGCCTATATTCCTCCTCTCTCCTTTCTTGGCTGTGTGTGTGAACGCTCCCGGATTGTTCTCTCTTTCTCACGCGTTCCCTTCCTCCCCTTAGGATCCTGGCGTGGGAGGACGGGTTCTGCAACTTCGCGGCGGCGACCACCTCTGCCGCGTGCGGCCAAGAGGCGGGGGCAGCGGCAGCTGCTGCGGCGGCGGTTGCATATGCCGGGGACTGTGA
Organism: Echinochloa phyllopogon; assembly: GCA_033239725.1. NCBI lineage: Eukaryota > Viridiplantae > Streptophyta > Magnoliopsida > Poales > Poaceae > Echinochloa > Echinochloa phyllopogon. The sequence continues at coordinate 9,232,955 of BTCW01000013.1, read as the reverse complement.
GGCAGCTGTGCAGGAGGCGGCGAAGCATCAGCACCAGCACCAGCTGCAGCCGCAGCCGCAGCCGCAGCCGCAGGGCCTGCAGCCAGAGCTGTTCTTCAAGATGTCCCATGACATCTACAACTACGGCGAAGGGTAGGTGGCCCCGCGCTCTGCCTGGCTGACTAGTCCACAGTTGACGGCGATTAGCGAGCCGGTTGGTTAATCTTAATCCCCGCGTGCTAATGACGGCTGCTGGGCCCTGCCCCTCCTGTTCTTGGTGCGCATCGCTGCTGCAGGCTGATAGGGAAAGTGGCGGCAGACCACAGCCACAAGTGGGTGTTCAAGGAGCCCCAGGAGCACGAGATCAACCTCATCTCCTCCTGGAGCAACCCTGCCGACTCTGTAAGCACTAATCAGTAACCACCACCTCTGTTACTTATCTAACCCTGGACATCTTTATTAGGCAAACATTTTGTTATTAGCACCTTCCAAGCAAAGCTATAAGTGAAGCTATATTATATATATCGTTGAGCGATTGGTCGTAATATGATATCTGAGTGAGCCATGCTCCTGCGCTTTTTGTTTGCAGCATCCGAGGACGTGGGAGGCGCAGTTCCAGTCCGGAATCCAGGTGCACACTTTCAGGCCTTGACAAATCGCAATCCGGTCCCTTTTGCAACCTCTGCTGCTCTGCTGCATGGATAGCGTAGCTAGCTGGCGAAGCCATGGCCAGCTATAGCTGATGGTGCCGTGCCATGGGCTTTGGCCTTCGTGCGCCTTTTCCCTTCTTTTCCCCGATCCTCTCGGTCATTCTTGACTTGGCTTGGCTTGCTCTCTGCAGACCATCGCCCTGATCGCTGTCAGGGAGGGCGTCGTGCAGCTCGGCTCCATGAAAAAGGTATGCGCGCACCACCGCTCACCGGTCGTTTTCCGCCGCGCTTCGATCTCTGGCAAGAACCGAGGCAGCATGTGCGCAGCAGTAGCGTTGTTATCACGTTGTTGTGTGTGTGTGTGTGTTGATGTAGAGGCATATAGATGCATGTGTTTCACCTCTGCGGCATAGCTAGCTAGCCGTGCATGCATGCGCACCCGCGCGTTGCACGCTCCTGGCTATGCGACGCTGACACGACGGTGTCGTGCGTGCTTGACGGGCGCTTCTTCGATCGCGTGCAGGTGGCGGAGGACTTGAGCTACGTCGTGATGCTGCGCCGCAAGTTCGGGTACCTGGAGAGCATCCCGGGGGTGCTGCTGCCGCACCCGTCGTCCGCCGGCGTGTTCCCTGGCGGCGGGTCGTGCGTGGGGCCGCCGCCGGACATCGCCGCGGCGTGGGCGCCGGGCCTGATGCCGCCGCCCGCGGGGCCGCCGCTGGAGCTCTACGACCCCTACGGCGTGGCGGTGGGCGCCGGGCCGGCCGCCGCCGCCGCCGCCGCGTCCATGCACATCATGCCGTCGATGAGCAGCCTCGAGGCGCTGCTCTCCAAGCTGCCATCGGTCGTGCCGGCCCCGCAGGCGCAGCCGCCAGCCGCAGCCGGGTCCGTGCCCGGCGTGGCGCCGCCGCCGGCCCACAAGACGGAGGAGCCGGGCGACGACTACGCGCAGTGCCACGGCATGGACGTGGCGATCAACGGCGGCGAGGGCACGAGCACGAGCGCCGCCGCCGCTAACGCCCCGATGTCGTTCTACTTCGTCAACGTGGGCAGCAGTAGTAACCCCAGCGAGGGGTTTTAGCTCGAGCTAGCCATTGTTTCTCTCTCTCACTTTCTTAACCTCACGCGCCCGCGTGTCCGTAGGTGGCATGGTAATGGCGTTGGCGTGGTGGTTGGGCTGGGCTTTCTCTCCCTAGTGCCAAAATCAGTCAGTCATATGTCATTAATCGCAATATCACTATATGCTAATACCCACCTGCAGTTAACCCAATCGTTTGCATGCCATTGTTGTCTTCTTCCTCTCTTCTCCTGTTCGTGGCACCATTTTATGATCCACGACCCAGCCGGCGAATGGCCACTTAGGTCATCGGATCCGATCGATAGGCCGGTGCGGGGTCTCTAATTCTCTATATACGGTGTAAAAGCTAGTACGAGTGGGGCACGACCGTTTCCGCGACATCGACATCCACGTATACGTACGCCACGTACGTACGTACGTACGTACTGCGAGATGACACCTGACGCATTCATGCATCGAGGACACGGCAATGGCGTGGCCCCGGCCATCCCTCCATTTCTGCGTACGCACTCCGCGACGCGCTCTCGACCGCTCCTCTCCCCGGGGCCCCGGCGAGACCTGCCCCAAGTGCGCTCGGCTCGGCATCCCCAATCATGCGCCCGGCGGCCAATTATTCCTTGACCCGCTTTCGGGTCCGATCGAGCACAGCGATCCGGAGCTTTTGCGAGCCTGCAGGACGCGATGATTCTATTCTAAACCAGTGCGCCGAATTACCTGCATGCATGGCCAGCCACCCACAGCCCGAGCGAGATCGAGACGCCGGGGGCCGGGGCGTGCATGTGTAGACCCGCTCGCGGCTAGTGATAGTGCACTGGTCACCCACCGGCCGGTCACCATCCACCGGCCGGCTGAGTGCTCGTGATACATGTGATCTAAGCAAGTGAGAGAGACGAGCGCCTATGCTGTTTGCTCCCCATGCACAGTGCTAGCTAGTCTGCTAGGAGCCAGTAGTCGTCGATCTCGAGGCCGGCCGGCTTATGCACATACGGAGTACGTACAGGACTACAGGAACCGCGCGCGCTGGCCGGGAAAGGCGTTCGTAGGCTCGGGGCGGCACAGTAGCGTGGCTGGAACTCGAGATGCTGACCGCCCGGCAGCGGCAGGCAGGGCCGCCTGCTAACTGCTAACGGCCGTAGCTGCACTGCAGATATTGCCGGGCGGGCGCAGCATGCATTCGGCGGCCTGATCGATCGAGCCCTGCATTATATATTCAGAGCAACAGTGTCGCTCACAGCCGCGCGCGTCGCAGCCATGCATTGTACTCCCTCCGTTTCAAAACGACATCGTTTTGGATTTTCTAGATACATAACTTTTACTATGAATCTAGACATAATGTTTATCTAGGTGCATAGTAAAATTATGTATCTAGAAAAGTCAAAACGACCTATATTTTAGAACGGATGGAGTATATCAGTGTATCACCACCCCAGTCCACAATGATCGAGCAAGCAATCAAAGAGGACACGAGAAGGAACATTTCGTTCTCTATAAATATAATTCTGGCAAGTCTTGCCAGGCGTTACGTTTCAAAAAAAGAGAACCAACATTTCGCGGCAGGCCGGCGGGAGGGAGAGCCCCGATCCATCCGGCCGGCCAATGAACTGCCTGACTTGGCTGACCCTGAGACCAAGTGGTGGCACTCGATCACTTGTGTCGCTGGCTCACTGCCCCCGGGGCCCCCGCGGCTGCCGTTAACGGATCGCGCGGCGCTGTCGAGGGCCAGAGAGGCCCGGCGCTGAAACTGTAGGGTTGAGGGCAGAGGGGGTCCGCGCATGCAAGCGTAGGGTTGAGTAGGAGTTTCAGGCTTTCAGGCTCGGTGGTGATTCAGTCAATCGCCATGATCCAGCGGTGTAGCTATCTGGTCCCCCTTTCCCACACCCACAGGGAAAATCTCCGGGCCCATGCTCATCATGGCCTGCATGTCGTTTGCTCGCTCGACCACCCGTCGGCCTGGCCGGCCGGATCGCCCCTCGCGGCCGCATTCGGTCGCCGGAACCCCATGCATGCATGGTCGTCTCGACGAACGAAAGCCGCGCCGCGTGGTGGTGCCGAGGCGTTCACGGTTCACGAGTCACGACACGCTCGCCTGGCCGGCCGGATCGCCCCTCGCGGGGCCGTGGTCCTTGCCGCGCCAGGTGTGGGCTGGTTGTGGTTGGTTTGACTTGTCTCTCCAAGTACAGCACAGCTGAGAGTTGACCCCCGCCGGCCGGCTCGAGATGTACGAGAAAAAGATCCCGATGATATCGTGAGCGCACATTCCACGGATCGGAATGGCTCGCTCTCGGATCCTCTGCGCGCGCGTAGTCCGCGTACACCCGCGCCGTGCCGTGCGAGCCCGGCCGGCCGGCGCTACCGATCGACACGGCGCCGCGGCAGCCGTCCGTACCCGTACGCGTACCGCCCCGGTTGTATTGGCTACAGAGCCGGCGAGAGCGATACGGCACGTGCCGCTGCCGGTGGCGCGGTGGGGAGGACCGATCGACCGAGAGGGGGGCCGCCGGGGGGGATGGACGAGAGGCGAGCGGGCGCAACACGGCGGCCGGATGCGCGCATGGCGCGCCGCACCGGCCGGCGAGCGCGGGGCCGTGGTCCTTGCCGCGGTACGGATCGGGGGGGCGCGTCGGCGCAACGCGAAGCAATTATTAGAGAGAACGGGGAGAGGGGTTACCCGTGCGGTCGCGGGTGCCGCGCCGTTGGGCGATCAGGGGTGGGGGCGGTGTGGCGGCGACGGGTTTGTTGGCACCGGGGGGCAGGATTTCGCCGTGATCCGCGTGATCATTGGGGTGGCCGCGCCGTTGGGCGCCGGAGCGACGGGAGGGAGCACCGCGGCGGACGTGAGCGCGATCGAGCGTGGACCGCGGTCGGCGGACGGCGCGATTGGTAATGGTACGGCCACGTTGGTAAGCTATCGAGCGGCTTCGTGCCAAGTGTTTCAATCGTGCAAGAGCTTGAAATACCCTTTTCTTCGTTATTTACACAAATCTTCTCTATCTAAGGAAAAACGACGAAAAGGTTTTCTCGAGCGTAGCAAGGTGGCCTGCGTAAACAACATAGATAGCTAGCTTTTTTATGCTAACAATTTGGTGATTTTAACTTGATAATATATTTATCTTAATTGTTTTCTTTTGTTTTATTGCCGCTGTTTTTCGATGACCCAAACTCTTGTTTATCACTAAGTTATATGGCACAAAATAACATCTAATTGTATATACAGTTAGAATGTAAACAATATAGGTAGCTAGTTTTTTTATGCTAACAATTTAGTACTTTTACGTGATATGTTTTTTTACTTATATACAACATAGTTTTGGTATTTATTCAAAATACTATTACTTTGTATTGTCTTGTAGTATAAATTTAACTCACAAAGTTTTACATATGGTGATAAATTATTCTTTATGTTTAACACTCGTGTAGAGCTTTATTATGGCAACGTAAAAATAATCAGAACTACCGCACCTACCGCTACTTTTACCGCTCTTTTTTTCTCAAGTTTCCCCTCCTTTCCTTTTGGTTCATGCTTCTCCACATAATGGTGAAATTGAGCCGAATAATAGTGTACAGTGAAATGTATCTTCCCCCTCACAATAGAATCAACCTTAACTCCAAAATTGAATACAAATTTCATATAATTTTTATTAATGCTCGATATTCTTCTGAAATCAACTTCGGCATGTCTGTGTCTCCCTAACATTCCCCAGTTTTCTTTTTAAAAGAAATGCACAACAAATTTACCACCCACTTATGAATGAGCAGACAACACATCCTTACAAAGAAGAAAAATTGATGTTGGAATTGTCAATTGCGGGGCATGTTTGTTCCTTGGATTTACTTAATGTAGTTGCCCTCTGTTCCCCATTTTTTTATTACATCAGCAGCTATTCACTTCGTTGCTGTCATAAAGCTCCTCTCTTCCATATTTATCTTCTCTAAGCACTCTTTCTTGAATCCAAAATGCACACGACATAACTGAAGTTAGAGTCGATGCCTCGGCAGTGGGAACTATTCTTAGTTTTTTAACCTTCTTTGATAACGTGATGTCGCTGCAAATTTGATTATTTGATGGAACACCCATGTTGACGCTATGTTATTTTTTAGTTGTGGTTATATGATTTGGTTGTTGGTTTTAGATATTGACTCTTCAATAATCTAGACCGTTGATCATCATAAAATCGAACGACGCTATATATATATATATATATATATATCTTTCTTTTTTTGTTAAGTAATTTTTAACCCTCTCTGATGAATATGGCGGTGTATTTTATATAAAATTTAACAAAGACACTAAGACAACAGATGTAAAGATTGTAGAATTAAAGGTTGAACAAAAACTCCATAGGGCAAAGTTTGACCTTTTGAAATGTTGGTTAATTGGATAATTAGAGACCATGAACATGTAGACCTCATCGAATGCATTATGTTTGACTATTCACATGAGTTGTTTGAAGTTCAATGATGGAGTTACATTTATCCTAATATAAAAATTTATCTACACAGTAACCGAGTTCAATTTAGACACCGAGTCCTCATGTTGCTTATTTCTATTTATCAATTTATTAGTCATATTTGGTTTAGACTCATTGGATTAATGTGGATCGTTAGATCTTCATAAAATTCGACGATATATATTTTTCTCCTTTTGGATGAACAGAATAATATAGACCGTCAGATCTTCATAAAATTCGACGTGAATGTTCTTCTCTTTTTTTAGATTAACGAAATAATATAGACCGTTAGATCTTTATAAAATCCGACGACATATGTTCTTCTCTTTTTTTATTAACGTGGGAATTTCTTGACCCTCTCGATGAACGTGATGACTCTTTTTAACACTATTGTATTAATATAATAGATTGTTTGTTCCCTCGGGAGCAGGAAGAAAAACACTTGTTCAGTTCGGAAATACAGATGGGCAGCAAAGCCTATGAAAATGTCGCACGTAGTGATAATATTTCTTGTGGTACCATGATTTGAGTCATCGGCTCAGCACTAGTGTCATATTTTTTAATTTTATTTTAAAATTTAACCGGTGCTATTATTTTAGTGGTAGGCGGCGTGCTCGTGCCCGTTTGCTATGAGGCCTCCGTGGATCGATAATCTTGACATCTGTCGGTCTAATCTCTCGGAGATACTTGTGGAGGTAAGTTTCTGAGTACGCATATTTATAGAGGTAAGTGTAGGTACATATATATCTTTACTGGTCTTTCGTGAGCGTGTGTATTACGAGCGTATATATCTTTAGTGGTCTTTCGCAAAAAATTTCAGTTCGGAATACAGATGGGCCAGCAAAGCCCATGAAAATGTCACACATAGTGAGATAGAGGCCCATAGATGAAAGAACGATTACCGGTGTGGCTTACCAAGATGGAGGGACGTCAAACTCAGGCCAGAAAAAACTGTTTTTTCTTTCACTCAAATTCCCGACCTGGACTGTTCAAAAGCGCATGAGAAAATTTCGACAAAAATGGATGGATATAGATGGAACGATAACAGTTCTTTCATTCGCGTCCTGAGGGTCCTTGAAATAAAAAACCATTCACAATGTCCCCAAGCCCAAGCTCTGTAGCTCCCATGCCTGACACACGTCAGCCCAGTACAGGCCCAATAACACTTGAGTTTTGTTTCGCTATATGAGCCTTTATTTGTGGTATAAGCAAGATATTTATAGAAATATAAGGATAATATGATATTTATAACTTGTTACTCCATAGCTAGAAGCTAGAAGTATTTGTGAAATCGGCACCAAACAAAATTAGGTCTTTCATCTTGGCAGCACGATTTTTTTTCAGTTATATTGGAAACTGAAAGGCAAATATCATATAGTTGTTGTGATTAGATAGGTTACATCAGATCACACTGGACTCCTACAATTTATTTGTTTATTTGCTAAATATTTCCCTAGATATCCAGAATTACTGATTTTTTTAGATAATCCAGAATTACTGATGCGCTACTGATTCTAGTAGCAAGTGAAGGGCCTTTTTAGCAAAGCTTACACAATAAGGATGACTCCCTCAAATGATTTATATCATTAGTCGCTATTAGCTACTCCCTCCGGTTTCATATTAGAAGTCGTTTTGGATAAGATTTAAGTCAAACATTAGGAATATAAATCATAAATAACATTTAAGTCGTTCAGTTTGAAAATGTGAAAATTATATAAATAGATTGGTCTTGAAAATTATTTTTATAAAAATATACTCCCTCCGTCCAACAAAATATGCAATTGTGTGATTTGAAATTTGTCCAAGAAAACATACAACTATAGCACATGACAGCTAGTGTGGGTCCATGTGTTGGATTTATTAATCGGTCATGACAGCTAGCGTGGCACAAAGAGGGACATTGGAGAAAAAAAAACTTGTGTCTGGCATCCCCTTATCCGCCACGACTCACGATCGAAACGTCGAGAGACCGCCACAGCATCCGTCCGTCCTCCCAAAAATCCTATCCTCGCCTGCCTGCTTTCTTCAACTTTTCCCCATCTGATTTCTCTCTTTCCCATCCGAGATCTACTCCAGCACCCCATGGCTCGTCACGCCCATGGCAGGGACTGTGGAGGTAGGATTGCGGGCGCCCTTGGGAGCCGCCGATTCCACCATCACATCCATGGAGGCAGGGAGCCAGGAGGCGGCGGCGGCAGTAGAAAGCTGGGCGTGCGTGGAGGCCGGATTGATCGGCACGGAGGTCGAATCGAAGGGGAAGGAGACTGGATTGCTGTGTGTGGCCGCCGAATCGGACGTGCTGGCTTCCGCATCAACAGCCAGGGCGAGCTTTACGCCCCCGACTCGGAGGATGAAGGTGCAGACATGGCGACAGAGAAGGAAGATGTTGGGGTCTCCGCGGACGGGCCTCCGGTAGCCGCGCACGGGGCTCTGACCATGGAGGCAGCTGCACACGGGACTCCGACGACGGAGGTGGAAGACGGGCCTCTGGGTATGGAGCTACCCTCAGAGGTGCAGGCGCGCCTGGAGGTGGTGCTTGCTGGCATCGATCTAGTGTACCATGCCGTCTTCATCAGCTTGTACAAGGTTATGGTGCCTGCCTTTTTCAAATCCAATTAGTTCTCGTGTTGTAGGTCGATGTGTGATGATGTAGTGAAAATCATGTTGGACGATGCGTGCATCTGTGTGATAATGAAGTGCTTCTGTGGGATGATGTAGCTTCTGTGGGTATGTTGTACGGAGTAGGTTCCGTGGGACGATGTATAGCTTTTGTGGAAGGACGCAGTGCTTATGTGGGATTATGCAGTGCTTATGTGAGATGATATTTGGCATCACAATAGCAATACTCTAAGCATTTAAACACACATGGAGGCACATGCTAATAGTAGCGTCATGAGTTCATATATGCACATGTCCAGGCCTCATACACAGGAACAAAATACATCTATATACATGCACAATTATAGCAAAATGAGTGCGTGTTCTAACCTAAAGCAGCTACATCACTTAGGAGTCCAGTGACTCCTTCACACTCTCATAGAGTTGTCGATTGCAATTTAGGCTTGTAGGAAGAATGCCCATGGCCTCTAGCCTATCTTTGTTCATGTGAGGGACCTTGTACTTATTCCCTCCACCAACTTTCATAACCTCAATCAGGCAGCCCTTTAGTGTTAGGAAAACATTTCTCAATCTTGTTGTGTCCTAGTCCCAATATGCCTTTTCAACATTTGCAATCAGCTCATCCATATTTGTAGATGTTGTCGTTTGTGTCAACGACTGAAGAGAAGCAAAAAACCCGAGGTCTAGCACATTCATATCAGGGGAATTAGCAGGTTGGTTCATGAGGCGGATGTCAAGCCCGGTCTGGGCTACTGCTTGTGCAAATTGTTCGTCGTTAACTAGGACATGAGTCCGTGCATTGTCCTGCTGAATCCAAATTGTTTTTCCTGCATCTTCTTTAGGCCAACGAGCTACAATAGCAGGCAACACTTTGCTGATCATATATGACCTTATAATATTTCTGTCAACATTCATTGTCTTGGTGACTAGTGTGCCCCTTGCTCTGTTACCACTTCTCCTTTGTGCCGGTTCCTACAAGTAATGATAGACATGTTAGCCTAAAATCTAAATAACGAAAACCAATTCTATGAAATGAAACATGTAAGATATGCTACCTTTCTGACAAAGGTGAAAGCATCTAGGCCCCTAATTGTGTTTTGGTAATTAATGACAACCCTTGTGGACTAACAATTTTATTTGAGATAATGAGATAAGGTTAGTCCCGAGAGTTGGAATGAGCTTCAAAAGACAATGTGTGGATAGCATGTGTGCTATGGGATTATGGAAGCTCAAGGCAAAGGTAGATGATAGGGCTTTTAAATTTGACCGGTCATGAGGCGATTAGTGGGTGAAAAATGACCGGATTGATAGGTTATATAGCCGTACTATCAAGAGGGATCAACGTCGTTGGTTCGATGAAATATTAGTGCCACAATGGTCTTTGATGTGCATGTAGTGCATTTAGAATTTGTGGTGACTAACTTGGAAGGGTGCACTCTGAAATTCTGTTGAAACTCCGCCCTGTCGTGTCTGGCGGACGGTCCGCGGAGTGTTGTCGGACGGTCCGCGGAGTGTTGTCGGACGGTCCGCGGAGTGTTGACGGACGGTCCGTGGTGCTGGCGGACTGTCAACTGTGTTTGCTGTACTTGGGCCCACGTGCTTTGACTTGGAGTGATCTCGCGGACGGTCCGTGATGCGTCGCGGACGGTCCGTATTTCCGCTCATTTTCTCCAGGAGCTAGAGCTGTTTCGAGTAGACGGTCCAGCCTTCTCTGGCGTACTGTTTGTGGGATGGCGGACGGTCCGCAGGTGCTTGGCGGACGGTCCGCCGAGCCCCAACGGTCGACTCTGACACACTCTGACAGCGCTTCATAGCCGTTGTAATTCAAACGCGGACGGTCCGCGTGGACCATGCGGACGGTCCGCCGTGCACGATCCAGAACGGGTTTTTCCCCAACGACTAGTTTTGGGGAGAGGGCTATATATACTCACCCCTCACGGGCATGGGGGGTCTCTTGGCACTTTGAAAAGCTGAACACTCATTCTAGAGCCCTTCTTTCTCCCCTCTCTCACTCACTTGCTTTGGGATTGCATTTCTTTGTGAGATTGAGAGACTCTAGTGCATTGCATCAAGGATGTGATCATTGTGGCACTAGGATTGCATCGAGCTCGTGGTTGATTTGTTACTCTTGGAGGTTGCCTCCTCCTAGCCGGCTCGGAGCTCGTGATTCCACCGAGCACTTCAAGAAGATTGTGAAGTTGCCGTGGAAATTGATTGTGAGAGGTTCTTGTGCTCACCTTGCCGGAGTGGTGAAGAGCAACTTTAGTGGAATCGAGATTTGGAGCGGTTTATTGGTTCTAGCCGGCTCATACATCAAGTGGAGACTTGATAGAGGAGCGGTTGAACATTGAATCCATCTCAACGTGGATTAGGGGTGACCGGCAAGTCATCGACACCACGGGATAAGTCTTTGTGTCTCTTTGCTTTTGTTACTTGCTTGTATCTTGATTTATTTATTTGAAGCAAGTTAAAATTCATAGAGATTGATCTTTATCTTGTCCCCTAGGTTGCAAAACCATCAACATAGGCATAGTTTAGCTAGAGAATTTATTCACCTTGTGGTTCTAATTAAATTTCTCTAGTGTTGTGGTTGAAGTTTTTAAAACCGCCTATTCACCCCCCTCTAGTCGGTAATCCTAGATCCTAGAAGTGGTACCAGAGCTAAGTACTCCCTAATCAAGGATTTAATCATCCCGGAGTAGGATTAAAATGGCTAGAGAAGGCAAAATGAAGCAAAGGAAGGTTCCTTTCTTTGATGGGGAAGATTATGATTATTGGAAGACTAGGATGACTACCTATCTAAGGACGACCGGAAGAAAAATTTGGGAAATTGTTGAGGACGGGTTTGTCATCCCAGACAAAGACAACAAGACCGAAAAAGACCTTGAGAATGAGGACCTTAATGAGGAAGCTTTGTGCATTTTGTATGAGGCTCTATCTCGTGATCAATTCAACCGTGTCAAGGGTATTAGAGTTGCAAAAGATGTTTGGAACAAGCTAGCGGAAATTTATGAGGGAACATCCTCGGTCAAAGAAGCCAAACTCTATGTACTCCAAGGAAAATTGAATGAGTTTACTATGAAGAAGGATGAAGACGTTTCAACCATGTTCAATCGGTTGAATGAGATTGTGAATGAGCTAAAGTGTCTTGATTATGATGTGCCGGATCGAGATTTCTCTAGGAAATTTCTTAGGAGTCTCCCGGAAAAATATGAGACAATTGTCACAATGCTAGTGAGAGAAGATTTGAAGAAATACACTCCTACGGAAGTGCTTGGTGAAGTACTCACACATGATATCTTCAAGCAATCTCAAAAAGAAGCTCATGGTCAAGCAACAAATGAAGAGAAGAGGAACATTGCTCTCAAGGCTCAAGCTACTCAAGAAGATACTCATCTTGAAGAAAAAGAAGAAGACTCAGATGAGGAGATGGCTCTTATTGTTAGAGGGCTTAAGAAAATTCTTGAGAAGAAGAAGTTTGGGAAGAAAAACCAATTCTCAAGGAAAAATCCATTTGAAGACAAAGATTGCTTCTCTTGTGGTGAAAAGGGACATATATCAATGAATTGTCCAAACAAGAAAGAAGACAAGTTTGGCAAGAACAAGAACAAGAACAAGAACAAGAAGAATGACCACAAGAAGAAGAAGTATTACAAGAAGTAGAAAAATGGGCAAGCCTACTTTGTTGAATGGGATTCCGATGCAAGTGATGATGATGATGATGATGACAAGCCAACAAAAGGTCTTGCCGGGATTGCCATCAAGGAAGCTCCATCTCTCTTCTCCAAGCCTCATTGCCTCATGGCAAAAAGTACTTCAAAGATAACAATGGATGAAGAAGAGAGTGATAGTGATAGTGATGATGATAGTGGTGATAATGCTATTTCATATGAATACCTTGCTAGTTTGGTTATAAAATCCGATGAAAAATTGCGCAAGGAAAAAGAAAAGTTGAAGGATTTAGAATTGAAAAACATTTCAATTCAAAAATCCTATGAGGAGCTAAAGATTTCTCATGCCAACCTAAAGGAATCCCATGGTACTCTCAACACTTCATTGAGAATTCTAAAGGGAAAGCATGAGGAGCTTAAGGAAGCTCACAACTCACTCCTTGCGCAAGAGGCCAAAGGGAAAATAGTTGCTAACAATGATAAATGCAATACTTGCTTGTCTTGCTCTACTAACATTTCTTTAGCACAAGTATAAGCTCTTGCACTAGTGAGAAAGATTCAAATGATGCATCTTTTCTATTATCGGAAAATGAATCTTTGAAGAAGGAAGTTGAGTGCTTGTCCAAGGATCTTTCCAAATGGTTTGGAAGTCAAGTCAAGTTTAATCATTATTGGACAAGTCAAAAATTCACATTGAACAAGAATGGTATTGGTTATTTGCCCAAGCAAGGGAAGTCGACCTTCATTCCAAAGAAGACCACTTATGTGCCATCAAGTGTGACATTGCAAGAAGAAGCTAAATTCAAGAAATGTCACATTTGCAAGACAAAGGTTGATGTGAATCACAAGTGCAAGAGCAAGAAGACCGTATCCTTTGATCCATCTTACATTCTTAAGAAAGATTCAAAGGGTGTTGTGTGTGCCTAAAGCTATGATCACTAACATTGAAGGATAGCACTAGGCTAAAGTCTATTTGGGTGCCTAAAGCTATGATCACTAACATTGAAGGACCCAAGAGTTGGGTACCTAAGAGGAAGTGATTTTTTGTGTAGGTAAATTATAAAGCCAGAGGAAGGCATTGGGTGATTGATAGTGGTTGCACAAATCACATGACCGGTGAAAAGAAAATATTCTCATGTCTTGATGAAGATATCTCCGACTTTGATAATATTATCTTTGGTGATGATAGCAAGGGAGGTGTACAAGGCATTGGTGACATTTCTATCTCTCAAGATTATAAACTCTCCAATGTCTTGCTAGTTGATTCCTTGAATTTCAATCTTTTATCTATTGCTCAACTTTGTGATAATGGATATAGATGTTCTTTCACTAGTAATGATTTTGTAGTAACCTCTCTTGATGAAAAAGAAACTATCTTTAAGGGGTTTCGACATGAAAGTCTATATCTAGTGGATTTCTCATCTAAAGAAGCAAATCTCTCAACTTGTTTATTTTCTAAAGCTTCCATGGGTTGGTTGTGGCATAGAAGGCTAGGCCATGTTGGAATGAGGCAACTTAATAAACTAATCAAACATGTTCTAGTCCTTGGCTTGAAAGATGTAAAGTTTGAAAAAGACATTATGTAGCTCTTGTCAAGCCGGAAAGCAAGTTGCAAATTCTCATCCAACCAAGAGTGTCATGTCTACCACAAGAATATTTGAGCTATTGCATATGGATCTTTTTGGGCCTACGACATATAGAAGCATTGGTGGGAATAGCTATTGTCTTGTGATAGTGGATGATTTCTCAAGATTCACATGGGTATTCTTCCTTCATGACAAAGCGGATGTGTTTGATCATTTCAAGAACTTTGTCACTAGGGCCGAAAATGAGTTTGAGCTCAAGTTGAAGAAAGTTAGAAGTGATAATGGTAGTGAATTCAAGAATACTCGTGTAGAGGAATTTTGCAATGAAAAAGGAATCAAACATGAATTCTCAACCACATATACTCTGGAGCAAAATGGATTGGTTGAGAGAAAGAATAGGACCTTGATTGAAATGGCAATGTCAATGTTGGCCGAGTACAATGTGTCGGATTCATTTTGGGCCGAAGCTATTAACACCGCTTGTCATTCATCAAATAGGCTTTATTGTCATGACTTTCTTAACAAAACTCCATATGAATTGCTTGTTGGAAGAAAGCCGAATATTTCATATTTTAGAGTATTTGGATGCAAATGCTATATCTTGAGGAAAGGATCTCGATTATCTAAATTTCAAAGCAAATGTGATGATGGATTCTTTCTTGGTTATTCATCTTGTAGCAAGGCATATAGAGTCTACAACAAGTCCAAGGGATTTGTTGAAGAAGCTTATGATATTCAATTTGATGAAACAAATAGGTCACAAGATGAGAAAGATAACTTGGATGATGTGAGAGGGGATAGTTTGAAAGAAGCCATGAAGAACATGGATATTGGTGATATTCGACCAAGGGAAGAAGAAGAAGAAGATGATGAGGAGGAGGAACATATTGTTAGTAATCAAGAAATGGCATGATCTTCTCAAAATAAAGTGATTGATAATGCAAGTGCAAATGACTCTCCTCAAGAAGATGAGCAAGTGATCTCTGCTACATCATCGTCCACATCTTCTCAAGATCAAGTTACTCAACCAAGAATTCATGACCAAGTCGCCAAAGATCACCCCATTGACCAAATTGTGGGTGACATTAGTAAGGGTGTACAAACTTGATCTTGTGTTGCTTCATTTTGTCAACATTATTCTTTTGTATCTTCTCTTGAACCTAAACGTGTAGATGAGGCACTTGTTGATCCGGATTGGGTGATGGCTATGCAAGAAGAATTAAATAACTTCACCCGGAACAAAGTTTGGGTTTTGGTTGAGAGGCCCAAGAACTACAATGTTATTGGTACTAAATGGGTCTTTCGCAACAAGGAAAATGAAGATGGTATTGTGGTGAGAAACAAGGCAAGATTGGTGGCACAAGGATATACTCAAGTCGAAGAATTTGGAGAAATGATGTCTAGGGAATTCGAGATGTCCATGATTGGAGAGTTGAGCTTCTTTCTTGGTCTTCAAATCAAGCAAATTAAGGAAGGCACATTTGTTTGCCAATCTAAATATATCAAGGATATTTTGAAGAAATTTGGCATGGAAGATTCAAAGCCAATCAAGACTCCAATGGCTACAAATGGACATCTTGATCTTGATGAGGGAGGTAAAGCGGTTGATATTAAGCTTTATAGATCCATGATAGGTAGCTTGCTTTACCTTACCGCATCTAGGCCCGATATCATGTTTAGTGTATGCATGTGTGCTAGATTTCAAGCCGCACCTAAAGAATGTCATTTGACCGCGGTGAAAAGAATTATGAGATATTTGAAATTCACTCCAAATATTGGTCTTTGGTATCCAAAAGGTGCTCAATTTGAGTTGGTTGGTTATTCGGATTCGGATTATGCCGGTTGCAAAGTTGATAGAAAGAGCACTTCCGGTGGTTGTCAACTTCTTGGTTGTTCACTTGTGTCATGGAGTTCAAAGAAGCAAAACTCGGTTGCTCTCTCAACCGCCGAAGCGGAATATATTTCGGCGGGAAGTTGTTGTGCTCAATTATTGTGGATGAAGCAAACACTTCTTGATTATGGTGTGAAATTCAATGGAATTCCTCTCTTATGTGACAATGAAAGTGCTATCAAGATTGCAAATAATCCGGTTCAACATTCTAGAACCAAGCATATTGATATCCGGCATCATTTTCTTAGAGATCATGTGAGCAAAGGTGATATCAAAATTGAAGGTGTGGGCACGGATGATCAATTGGCTGATATATTCACAAAACCATTGGATGAATCTCGGTTTTGCAAATTAAGAAATGAGTTGAATGTCATTGATATCTCAAATGTGGCTTGATCCCTAGCATGAGCATCCTTATGCATATTGTTTTTATCTTGCATTCATATGTTTATTTTTTTACCCTAATGCTCATCATGTCATGATTGCTATGATTGTAAAATTATGCATCATTTTGTCAAGCAATGAACCCCAAGGATCCATCACAATAAGTGTTCAAAAGGTTGGATCTCGGGCTGAAAAAAATGAGTAGGACGGACTGTCCGCCAACGGACCGCGGACTGTCCGCGCCAGCTCGGACGGTCCGCCAGTGGTCCGCGGACGGTCCGTAATTACCCCGAAATTTACCAGAAGGTTTGGGGGGTTCGCGTTCGAGGGGGTCTCAGCTTGAGGGGTCTTTTGCTACATTCAGTACGTCGTTCACCGACTTCAGTGACCACTTCTATAGCATATATCCTCGTCCACCTCCTCCACCACCGCAGGATGACTAGTCCCTTCTTGGTATTTGATGCCAAAGGGGGAGAGATTTGGAGGACTTGGAGTGATGTGATCTCCAGGGGGAGCTTGGAGCTTGTTGCATGAGCATGGACTTTGCATTGCATATTTACTTTTATGGCATTTGTGAGATGAACTATGTGTGTGGATGTAATAAGCTAAATCTTAATTGCTTGCATGCTACTTTTTTATTTGTTTGTGCGATGAACCTATTTATTATATCTCTATCTCACGGTAGTTTGATTTTAATGGCTCTATGGAATTTGAGGCTCGATTTTATCTATATATGTGTTTGTTGTTGCCTTGATATCCATGTTGTAGGGGATGCTTCGCAAAATTTATATTATTTCAACATGTGTGGGAATTGTCACAAGGAATCCATGCAAACATGTAGGGGGAGCCATTCTCTATTTTATTGAAACATGAATTTATCTACTCTATCTTCTATATGGAATTCTTTGAATAAGAGTAAGTAATTTCATGTTTCACAATCAACTCTATCACTCCTTTGTTATGGTTGTCATCAATTACCAAAAAGGGGGAGATTGAAAGCATCTAGGCCCCTAATTGTGTTTTGGTAATTAATGACAACCCTTGTGGACTAAC
This sequence comes from Echinochloa phyllopogon, assembly GCA_033239725.1. Classification (NCBI taxonomy): domain Eukaryota; kingdom Viridiplantae; phylum Streptophyta; class Magnoliopsida; order Poales; family Poaceae; genus Echinochloa; species Echinochloa phyllopogon. The sequence continues at coordinate 9,215,599 of BTCW01000013.1, read as the reverse complement.
AATTTTATTTGAGATAATGAGATTAGGTTAGTCCCGAGAGTTGGAATGAGCTTCAAAAGACTATGTGTGGATAGCATGTGTGCTATGGGATTATGGAAGCTCAAGGCAAAGGTATATGATAGGGCTTTTAAATTTGACCGGTCATGAGGCGATTAGTGGGTGAAAAATGACCGGATTGATAGGTTACATAGCCGTACTATCAAGAGGGATCAACGTCGTTGGTTCGATGAAATATTAGTGCCACAATGGTCTTTGATGTGCATGTAGTGCATTTAGAATTTGTGGTGACTAACTTGGAAGGGTGCACTCTGAAATTCTGTTGAAACTCCGCCCTGTCGTGTCTGGCGGACGGTCCGCGGAGTGTTGTCGGACGGTCCGCGGAGTGTTGACGGACGGTCCGTGGTGCTGGCGGACTGTCAACTGTGTTTGCTGTACTGGGGCCCACGTGCTTTGACTTGGAGTGATCTCGCGGACGGTCCGTGATGCATCGCGGACGGTCCGTATTTCCGCTCATTTTCTCCAGGAGCTAGAGCTGTTTCGAGTAGATGGTCCGGCCTTCTCTGGCGGACTATCCGTGGGATGGAGGACAGTCCGCAGGTGCTTGGCGGACGGTCCGCCGAGCCCCAACGGTCGACTCTGACACACTCTGACAGCGCTTTATAGCCGTTGTAATTCAAACGCGGACGGTCCGCGTGGACCATGCGGACGGTCCGCCGTGCACGATCCAGAACGTGTTTTTCCCCAATGGCTAGTTTTGGGGAGAGGGCTATATATACTCACCCCTCACGGGCATGGGGGGTCTCTTGGCACTTTGAAAAGCTGAACACTCATTCTAGAGCCCTTCTTTCTCCCCTCTCTCACTCACTTGCTTTGGGATTGCATTTCTTTGTGAGATTGAGAGACTCTAGTGCATTGCATCAAGGATTTGATCATTGTGGCACTAGGATTGCATCGAGCTCGTGGTTGATTTGTTACTCTTGGAGGTTGCCGCCTCCTAGCCGGCTCGGAGCTCGTGATTCCACCGAGCACTTCAAGAAGATTGTGAAGTTGCCGTGGAAATTGATTGTGAGAGGTTCTTGTGCTCACCTTTCCGGAGCGGTGAAGAGCAACTTTAGTGGAATCGAGATTTGGAGCGGTTCATTGGTTCTAGCCAGCTCATACATCAAGTGGAGACTTGATAGAGGAGTGGTTGAACATTGAATCCATCTCAACGTGGATTAGGGGTGACCGGCAAGTCATCGACACCACGGGATAAGTCTTTGTGTCTCTTTGCTTTTGTTACTTGCTTGTATCTTGATTTATTTATTTGAAGCAAGTTAAAATTCATAGAGATTGATCTTTATCTTGTCCCCTAGGTTGCAAAACCATCAACATAGGCATAGTTTAGCTAGAGAATTTATTCACCTTGTGGTTCTAATTAAATTTCTCTAGTGTTGTGGTTGAAGTTTTTAAAACCGCCTATTCACCCCCCTCTAGTCGGTAATCCTAGATACTAGAAAAGGCCCATATGCCTATCTTGCCATCAAATGTGCAATTGCCTTCATCGTCATACCTAGGCTTGGCTACTGCTGTTAAGAACATCACCTTATCAATGCAATTTTTGTTGTGGACAATCCTGTATGGATCCTCCTCATGTGGAAGCAGGTAGTAAGTCTTGTCCTTCTTTGTGCCATTGTACCACTTCTCGTCTATGTGGATGATGTTTTCCATGTCCATAAATTTTGGTTCAGTTTGTAATGTACTTGGATCTAACATTGAAAGACACCACCACAACCTTTCTTTTTTATTTGCTTCCTTCAAATAAGGCTTTAGTGTGTTCGAGTGCCGTCTTAGTAACCCATGTTTGAACAAATTATGCATTGTGGATTTTGTCATGCCTGCAGCTTCAGCTAAAGACCTTATGGTACCCCTTTTACTCAAGGGAATTGTTGCTATGTGTGACAGATCCACCTCAACTTTTTTGCGGCCAGAATTCTTAGGTTTTCTTGAGCTAATATCAACTGGTAATCTATTTGCACGACATTGCTTCACCCGTCGCCAAATACGCCATACTACATGATGATTGACATCGAACAATTCAACAACTATTTTTGTACTGTTTCTCCTTAGTTTTCCATGATTACTTCTCTCAAGCAATGCTTCATATATCTGTTGTCTCAGAGTGGCAGTAAGATCCTTTGACCTAGTTCTACCACTTCCATTTGCATGTTCATCTTCTTCATTGGTTGAGTCTGCCAATTCGTCTCCATTACCTAGGTTGTTTCCTTCCTGTGAGTCATTGATTTGGAAAAGTTCTTCATATGCAGGCTGCTCGTTCAGGTTTGGTATGATCCCTCCTCTCTCAACTGGTTTATGTGGTTCATCAACATAAAGGAAGAGGCAAGGTACTAAGGTTAGACCAGCTAATCATATAATGATCTTGTGCTTATATTAGTTTATTCATATAAGAGAGAGATCGAGTCATGATTTAATTACCTCGTCGGATAACTTGTTGCCCTCCAGCAAATACAGATCCATCAAGGTCATGATGGTGTAGCAAACGCTCTTCATCGTCTATTGGTTCGTTGAGGTCTAGCAAGTCCTCTTCATCTGGTGGTGCTTTGTTGAGATCTAAAACTATGGATTGTAATGATGGTTTGTTTAGATCTAAAGCCATGGATTCTGGTGGTGCTTTGTTGAGGAGGAGAAGAAGAATAAGAAGAAGAAGAGGGCGTTGAAGCTATGGCTAGAGCCTTTTATAGGCTAAGGAAGGGAGGAAAAATGGTGCTTTCAAATTTTGCATTGCGCGGGCGCAATAGAGTTTTCCAGGAACTTCCTCCAATGTGTAATGGGCTGGAGAGGACGTCAAAGAAGCATATGTTGCATTTAAAATATTGTTGTTCACGGTGATGTGTTGTTTACAGGAGGAAGTGTGGAGCTATATTTAATTGGCTGTTTGAATAGTTGGTTTCCGCTCATTTGCTCTGAGTTCAACCATGTCATGATTAGAGTAGGGGCAAATGCGTCTTTTCACCTTGTTATTGGTACGCGTGAGAAAAGTTAGAATTGCATATTTTTATGGACGGAGGGAGTACATGTAAAAACAAAAAAATATTTTTATAGAAAAATGAAGTTAAAGTTATGTTTTGATGATCGTGTCGCTGTTCTCCGAAGGAAGCACTTAATCCGTTCCCTTCGAAAATTACTTTACACGAAGAATCACTTTCGTTGAGGCACCGAGAGTTCTACATTGATCAATTGAATACGCATTCAAAATGTACGAGGACTCGCCCTGAACGGGAGGGCATTTCGGTCATTCGCTCCTCGGCTTTGGCCGGGTCTTCGTTTGCGTACACACGCCACTCTGGATTTAGAGCCAGCACTCGTCGAGAGGGAGAGGGAGAGGGGAGGAATAAAAAGGAGAGGGGCGAGGCGGCGAGAGAGCGCAAGAGCACAAGCTTCTCTGCGGAACCCCAGACCCCGCGCCGCCCTTCCCCTCCCCGGCGTCCTCCTCGCGCTCCGATCCAAGATGGTGAGTCCCTGGTCTCTATCGCCTTCCCATCTTCTGCTCGTGCTATTTCCCCCATTTACTCCCCACTTTTTGTGGGATTTTTGGGTATCTGAATCGGCCTGTGCGGGAATCACTGCCGACGGTGTTCCCTTCACGGTTTCGATTCGTGGGTTAACTTGTCTAGTCTGATGTGTGAACTGTTGGAATCTGGCTCTCTTTTTTTCCCCAAAAGATAATATCGCTGATTGGGTGCTATATGTGATTATGCACTGTGCAGTATAAGCTGGGGAGAGGAAACCGCGACAAGGTGCAGCAGTTCATGACCATAACCGGCGCCAGGTGCGGTTGTTTAATTGCCGTTGAAATTTGATTTTATTTGTGGAGTGTGGACCCTAGGGGCTCGAATTATTGTGGTCATTTGCAAGGTAGCTAGTAGTTAGTTACATGGCATCTTAGGTGGTTTTCGGTGTTTGATGTGTTGATCGAAATCTTAATGATATTATCCATCCTACAGTTCAAAATGGAATAAAAGCACTGCCGATCCATATTCTGCTGGTCTAAGATTGGAATTTAGTGGCTGTCATAATATCTATATTCTACATTTTCGTACCTGTTCTGGGCCATCCACCTTGTATCTAGTAGCCATAAAGAAACCCATGATGCTGCTGTCTATTCATTGATGTATTCTGTCTCATTCTCGGAGGCATATACTTGCATATAAATCTTACTACCTTTGGAATGCAAATTTCAAGTGTAATTGGTGCCTTGTAATCTTATTTTAACTGATAATTATTTATTTTGGCGCTATAACATTAATTAATGTGATTGCTCTACAATTGTATATATCTAGTTGACTAGATCCCTTTTGATAGCTGGCAATACTGAAAGGATGTCTCTTCAGGAAACTTCAATTTCGGTGCATAAGGCATTGATCAGGGACATAGAAATATATGGTAGGTTGGTAGCCCAAGGAGGTGTGTGTGTTGGGGGTTGGGGGGGGGGGGGGGGGGTAGCCTGGGTCCAGCCAGGCTGCTCCATGTATCGCCATGACCCAGTACAACAAAACAATGCCCAGCGACAGCAAATCAGTGGCCACTCAGCTTGGCCTAGATGCAGCCTTCTGCGGCTTTGCACGCCGCCCAAGCCCTGTGGCATCCATTGCGAGTCGGTGACACGTAATGTTAACTAGACCTTGCTTCTATATATGTATTGCTCGTCGGGAAGAGACTAGAGATCTGATATTGCGTAGCATCGCTTGTTATTAAAAGCATCAACACCAAAGTTGGGTGTTAATGAGTGTTAAATCATCTTTTTTCTACTCTTAACTATTTTTTCAAGAGTTATACTAATATTTTTCATGGCGCTTTCATATTTTACCGTAAGAATACTACCTACAGCCCGGGTCCAGCCAGGTTGCTCCATGTACCACCATGACCCAGTACAAAAAAAAAGCCCAGTGACAGCAAATCAGTGGTCACTCAACTTGCCCTAGACACAGCCTTCTGCGGCTTTGCACGCCGTCCAAACCCTGTGGCATCTGTTGTGAGTGGGTGACACATATTGCTAACTAGACCTTGCTTCTATATGTGTTGCTCGCCGTGAAGAGACTAGAGATCTGATATGGCGTGGCATTGCCTGTTATTAAAAGCATCATCACCAAAGTCGGGTGTTAATGGGTGTTAAATCATCTTTTTTCTACTCAACTATTTTGCCAAGAGCTACACTAATATTTTCATGGCACTTTCATATTTTACCTTAATAATACTACCTGTGTTATTGCACCTATTATACTATACACTAAGAGCTAGTGAGATTTTAGCTTTTCATTAAATAGCGCTCCCTTATGTCCATCCCTGGGTCTGCCACGTCCCCCAGGCTCCCGTTATTATTTAAAACGTTATTTGAGAATTGAAATGTAATTGTGTATGCCAATAAATGGAGTTAGGAATTCATTTATCACAATTTTACTAAGCAACTTTTGTCACCCGATGCAGTGAGAAGCTTGCCCTTCAGGCGCTGAAAGCTAGTGATTGGCACTTGGAAGGAGCTTTTGACTTCTTCTATAACCAACCTCAAATTTCTGCGGTCAATACTCGGCATCTTGAAGACATTTTCAATAGATACAAAGGTATCAATTTCCATTGCCTTAATTAGGCTTGGAATCTTAATTCCCTTAGTTTTTACCTCACACGTTTGGATGCTTTCACGTTTTTACCTCACACGTTTGGATGCTTCCACACTGTTATGTAGGATGCAATACTATAAGGTCCATAACACATATACTAATCTTCTTTTTTGGTTCTTTGAGAAGTTTCTCTTGCCTGTTGTGATTTTTAAATTAGGTTTCATGGTGTGTTTTGTTTTTTTGGCAGAACCTGGTGCTGACATGATCATGGTGGAAGGGGTATCTCAACTTTGCAATGATCTGCAGGTAAGGAACAGCTATTTTCATCACTAAATATACATTCACTTTTTAGGCATTTGATTTCTGACTGTAGGCATATGATTTTATTAGACATGGCCTCTGGGGTAGTATTTCAACTGTTATTTGCTGTCATAATGTTTTTAGAATTTTTAAAAACAAAATTATGGAACTATATCCGTCATAGATTCAACAACACCAATTTCTTGTGGCCAATCTACATACTTTTGTGAAGCGCTGATACACAAGCTAGGATTTTTTTATTAGCATGCCTATACGTATCGTAATTATGGTTTATTTGAATTTTGTGGAGGAGATAGATATTACTGGCACACTATTGTTTTCTTTGACACTAGGGATCAGATTTTATCAAATTTATATTAGATTGGCTTTATAGTTTGTATATATTGGCTTCTTGGGTCATGGCACTATGCTTACCTTGAGTTTGTAACTGCCATTTGCTATTGTCTACATCTCCTTAGGGTTTTAAATACACAAATTGCTGTTATTTATATGGCTTGCCATTTATCCTGCTGCAGTGCTTGTAATATATCCATTTTGTTTAGTAACTTATATTGCCTATTAGTGCTATAAGTTTTTTCTATATTTCTGATGCATGTATTTCATCTCAGGTGGATCCTCAGGATATTGTCATGGTATGTGCTTACCTTCTTTTGAACTGACCTGTTATTTTTACTAAAATGTTCATTGCGATTTAGTTTTGTGGAAGATATAGTGTTGTGAACTGGAGCTAGATTCGATTCTATTTATGCTGAATGTAGTGTTTGCAGTGAAAAATTTAAATTTACAATGATATGCTTATTCTATCTATGAGAACCGTGTGTTAGCTTGGTTGGTAGATCCTCCAGTTGAGAGGCTGCCCATCAAGGCTCAAACTCTGTTGCCCGCAAGTCCTGTGAGGACCTCCCAAAAGGGTTTGGTAAATTGGCACTCTCATCTCTTAGGTCAAAGCCAAGGGGACATTTTCTCCCCATTATTGAGATTTTTAATGCCTATTTTATCTACTTAATTCAACACTGCCCTTTTTGGATCATTATTGCTCCTAGTCATATATAGTCCTTGTGTTCTGTCAACAGCTTGTCATATCATGGCACATGAAAGCTGCAACAATGTGTGAATTTACTCGCCAGGAATTCATTGGTGGACTGCAGTCAATTGGGTGAGTGCTGTTTGCACTTGCAGTATTCCCATTTAAAGTTGCTCAAGATCCTGAATCATTCATACAATTCTTTTAGTAAGTTTAGTTGTTATTTGCAGGGTAGATTCAATTGAGAAATTTCGTGGAAAGTTACCATCACTACGAGCTGAGCTAAAAGATGACAGTGAGTTTCCTTTTTCTAAAAGCAAAACTCGTTCTTCTACACATTAAATTTAGATGTGGCCTCTTGTTAGTTCAGAAAGTTATTCGGCAATGTATAGAAGTCTGCATTCATGGCAAATGGTTTCCTTTTTCTTAAGAGTTAGATGTGTAGAGTGAAATGGGTTCCTTTTCTTTTTTCATCTCAAACTGCTGTGTTAACACTTTTCTCACCCAGATAAGTTCCGTGAGATATACAACTTCGCGTTCACTTGGGCAAGGGAAAAGGTTAGCCTTAACTGCAGAATATATTGATCCAGTATTCACAGTGGCTATTCATATCTGTTGGTCTTTGGCAAATTTTTCTTCATTCATAAAATGGTATATACACACTGATTTTCTATAAATCTTTTGTAACATATTCCCTTATTTGACAGGGTCAGAAGTCTCTGTCACTGGAGACTGCTATTGGAATGTGGCAGTTGCTATTTGCTGAAAGAAACTGGCCTCTTCTGGATCATTGGTGTCAGTTTTTACAGGTATAAGGAGTATTAACTGAAATCAAAGGCAGTTCTAGTAATTCTCAAAGTTAATGGCATCCAGTACTGTTGCTCATGTTGAGCTATTCAAAATTCAGGTCAGGCACAATAAAGCCATATCTAGAGACACGTGGGCCCAGCTTCTGGAATTTGTAAAGGTACTTCTGTCCATTTTGCCTCCCTTTCCTTGTATATAGAACTGCTGTGGCTTGTAGTTAACATATATGCGTAGTGTGAATGCAAATATATTTTATCTTGATGCTTAGTTGTCACACCACAGTCAGGCAGATGAACTTGATTGAGAGGAAATCCATCGATTTGAGGTTGTTAGCTGATGTGCCTTGACTGTTGTTGCGAGATAGGTTTGCAATCTGCATTTCGGAGGTCTAACTAGTGAAGCTTAGCTTTGAGTAACTAATAAATTGCTCAGAAGCATCCTGCAGTCTTGTTCTTCATCAGTATATCCCCTTAGTTTTCAGGGTTCTCTTTTCATGAGTATCTTAATTTTTCTTTTTTCAAATTATTAATTTATGTATTCTTGCAGACTATTGATCCACAGCTATCCAACTACGATGACGAAGGTGCTTGGCCCTACCTCATAGATGAATTTGTGGAATACCTGACTGAGAATGGGTTCGTCCAGCGTAAAATGTGAACGACGCCGAGGAGGTTTCGTTCTCCACCAGAACAATTGTTGGGCTGTACAAACACGATTCATCTTGGTCTATACGATGCCCAGGGACCCGATGTTGGCACTCCTGCTCAATCCATTCGCCAAACTGTTGGCATATCATTGCATGACTGAATTTGCTGATAAACGTGGAGAAACATAAACTTCAGCCTGGGATGTGGTGGCTCTGAGCCTGCGGTCGTGAACTTATCGAAAATGCAATGGAGAGTTTCGAACTCTGGTTGACGATATGAGTTGTTTCAGATGTATTCCTGTCAATCACTATCTCCGTTTTTAAATATATATAATGTTTTGGACAAGTAAGTTGGTTCATTTTTGAACTAGTTTGCTTGGTTGAAACATATATATTTGAGAATGGAGGGAGTATAATTTCTATCTTTAATCTTCTGTCTTCTCCAGTCTCGCTGCAACTCTTAACATATTTTTGATGTACTATTTTTGGTGCTCCTCTCGGGAGTCAGTTATTACTTTTTGGTTCCCAGGAGCAACAACTACGTGCACAGACAGATATGAGGGCTGAGGCTGGGTCAACTTTTACCAAGCACGCACGGCGGCTACAGGAGCACAAGACACGGCCGGCCACCGTGCGTTGTGCGAACGGCGTGGCGTATGCGTCCGAACTCCGAACCCATGCCCTGTTCGTTTGGCCGGTGGCCGTGGCGGCAGCGTCACGGTGGCGCTTTGCATAGTTGCTCTTAGTTTTAACCGGGTGTCACGTGGCGAGGCCCATGGAGTCATGGACGGGCCTGCCGGCCGGTGGCCGTGGCGGCAGCGTCGCGGTGGCGCTTTGCATAGTTGCGCTTAGTTTTAACCAGGGGCCTTGTCCTTGTCTGTCCGTGGAATCGTGCCACTGGAAGGCCGGTGAGATTCAAGGACACGCACCTTTTCGTTGCACAGCAACTGCTGACTAGCCGCGGCGAATCTGCGGCGCCCGCCACTGTAGGTTTTGTCTTTTACATCCCTTCCTGATCGCAGTCATCTCGAATTGCCGTAAAAGGTTTAGCTTGCATTCAGCCAGTTTTGTTAGATGACGCTGTAAATTTTGTGAAAAGCGACCATGGCCAACGTCAACAAGGTCAGTTGCTGAGCTTCAACTGACGCGTTTCGGTCACAAAAACAGCTTTGGCCTAAACCATATGCACATGCACTTGCCAGCTGCCATTACCAACCATCGCAATCGATAGATAGGTAGCCTTTTTCAGAAGGTCCGCACTTGGCACATAGAGGGTACTGCTTTCAGGAATTCTCGGTGAAATTCAGGTCTGCTTTTTATATACAGATGCATAGAGCGAAAAGTCAAGCTGCTTGGGCTGCTCGGACTCGGATTCGGTTGCTCCTAGTTCTTTCTTGTTATGGCACAGTAACGGTGGCTGAGCAAGTCAACCCCATTTCCGTGATGCTCGAATAGTGTTTTGCCAATGCCAAACGTGTAGGCTGACACGGGTATGCATTTCGACAGGAGAGAGAGAGAGAGAGAGGCAATGGACTGCTCGCTAGCTACGTTATTAGTGTCTTAATTGAATTCCAGGTAGGGCCAGTAGATTTTATGTATTTTCATTTTCCCAATCTAAGCCCTTCAAGCATACTTACACAATGACCGCAAAAAAGAAGAAGCTAAATTTAGGTTTCAAATTTTTCGGTAGATTATTTACGAGTAAATCAGAGACACTACGTAGGGTAGTTATAGATAAATTAACTTAACTATCACTCAACTTTCTTTTATTTAACTTATTTATATGGTGTTTTATTTTTTGGTCCTATAAATACCTAAAATTTGGAGTACTATATTAAAATTTAACACGTGGCTATATCTTTCTGCGTCTTCTTCCTCTCGACGTCTCCCTCTCTGGCCCGCAACCATCTCCACTACGCGATGGCTCATGGCTTATTTTCATACTTCTAACTCTAGCCACTTCTGCTATTGTATTCGGTATACCAACCCCTATTCAGCAAGTTACCAGCGTAGCACCCCGCTCAACGGCGGTTGCCTTAGGACCTCACTATCTCATAGTGATCTCCCTATCTCCGCCACCTCGTCATGCACCCTCGCATTCATCACCATCAATGAGTTGCTATTCTATTGACATGTTTTTAGAACCAGAACATGGTGAACCTTACGCCGAGCTCGTAACCATACTGAGATGTCAGCAAAGTTCGCTAAAAAGAACCACTTCCACCAACCCTAACCCTAATCTCGCTAGAGTGAGAGAAAGGTCAGTCTAGAGCGAACCAGCCCTCAGATCAGGTCAAAACCCCCCAATCGCCGTGGCAACCGCGGCCACACGCTCACACGGGGCCGTGCTCCGCTGCCACTGCCCTCGTTCTGACGACCTGACCTCGCGCCCCGCGTCCGCGGGCGAGGGAGGGGAGGCCGCGCTCGCGGCCGAAAGCGACGCGCCCAACCGCCGCGCACGCACCGCAAAAACTCCCAAACCCAAAAGCCACCGAGCCGCCACCGCACCATTTCCTTCCGGCTGCCGTCGCATTCGCCGCCCCAGCTCGTGCGCTCCCCACCCGGCTCCGCCACTCCCACTCGCCGAATCCTCCACCCAATTCTAACCCCAACCTCTCACACCCTTCCCCCTTCTCCCCTCCGCGGCTTCGTTCGCCCGCCCGCCTGCCTGCTCCATCCGAAAGCTCCCGTCCCGAGGGTCTCAGGCCTCTTGGCCCCTAGCTCCTCGTCCGCTTCCCGGGCCGCCGCTTTTAGGTGCGACTACCCGCATCTTGTCCAGACGGGGATCGCTGGTGTCTTTCCCCGGAGATCGCATCTTCTGGACCGCGGGATCCGATGAGATGCGGGGCCGGCCTCGCAATCCGAGCTGCTGGTAGCAGGCATGGCTGAAGCGGGGAAGAACTCTTCGGCTCCGTCCAGACCCTTCGCCCCGCGCCGCCTCCATGGCGCCGGCGTCGTCAGGGACGCGCTCCCGTACGGCACCTTCGCCGCCCCGCCGCCGCCGCAGCCTCAGCTGCCTTCGGTGGTGCAGCAGACGCAGGGCGCGGGTGGGGGCGGGGGAGGCGGTGGCGGGGGCGGAGGGAAGATTAGCCCCGCGGTGCTCTTCATCATCGTGATTCTCGCGGTGGTGTTCTTCATCTCCGGCCTGCTCCACCTCCTGGTCCGCGTCCTCATGAAGAAGCAGCACCGCCGCGGGGGCCGAGGGGGGCCAGCGTCGTCGGCGGCGGCGCGGGGCGCGGGAGGGGACGCCGGCGGGGCGGACGCGGCGCTGCAGCGGCAGCTGCAGCAGCTGTTCCACCTCCACGACTCCGGGCTGGACCAGGCCTTCATCGACGCGCTGCCCGTCTTCGCCTACCGGGAGATCGTCGTGGGCGGCGGCGGCGATGGCGACAAGGAGCCGTTCGACTGCGCGGTGTGCCTGTGCGAGTTCGACCCCGAGGACCGGCTCCGCCTGCTGCCGCTGTGCGGCCACGCCTTCCACCTCAACTGCATCGACACCTGGCTGCTCTCCAACTCCACCTGCCCGCTCTGCCGCGGGGTGCTCTTCGCCCCGGGGCTCATGGGCGAGGACAGCCCCATGTTCGATTTCGAGGAGAGGATGGAGGAAGGGAGGCTGTCGGAGGATTGCGACGATGGATTTGGATTGCCAGGGCAGAAGGCTTCGCAGACGCCCGTGGCTGAGAAGAGGGTGTTCCCTGTGAGGCTGGGGAAGTTCAAGAATGTGGGAACTCAGGGCGCCGTGCAAGGTGGCAATGCCAATGCCAATGCCAGTGCCAGCGTGTTGTGCAGGGATCAAGGGGAGAGCAGTAGCAGCAGCTTGGATGGAAGGAGATGTTTTTCCATGGGCACCTATCAGTATGTTCTTGGCACTTATGAGCTCCGGGTAGCTCTCCAGCCTGGCCGGGCTAGGAATGGCGCGGGTGGTGGAATTAGGGGAAGACCTGCTGGTTTAAGTTCGATCAATGCTGATATTATGGAGGGGAAGAAGATCTGCGCAAGGAACAAAGGGGAAAGTTTCTCCGTGTCCAAGATTTGGCAATGGTCTAATCTGAAGGGCAAGCTACCTACTGGTTCGGATGAATGTTCAGATTCCGGGAGCCTTCCATGGATGAAGAGAGGAGGTGCCGCAGATACATCAAACATATGACTCTGTATTAGTGTACTTTGATAGTAGGCTCACCTGTAGTCATTTTTCTTGTCTAATTTTCATGTGCTGATTTTGATGGGAGTGTCAATCTCAATTGGGGGCTTAACCTTTGGTAGTCATGCCAGCTTAGTATGTTGCACCATGTAGATTGTGATGATTTAGAATGATGTTATCCTGGTCCGCCTTATATTTTGTGTTGGTCTGATCTACAGTTTATATTGCTGCCAATTTTCTTTTCTTATGTGCTGATCAGAGTACAGTTGACATTGACCTGTACCTTCTCCAGTCTTGACATTCGTTGACCAGAGTACATGGGAAGACATATATTACTACTGTGAGCTGCTATTAGTTTCCATAATTAACTGTTCATGCACTAATAGAAGGAATTGGCTTCTTTACCTTGTCTCTTGCATTTTAGTTCTATTTCCTCATACTTGGATGTGACTGAATCTGTTGTTTTCCCATGGCAATACCTATTGCCACAAAAATAGCATTTTCCAACTACTGAAGCCAAGGTCTCTGTGTTTATGTGATAATGTCTTTTGCCTTATATGATAATAGAGGATGTTTTGGTTATTTGGAAAAATTTCTTGTGCTTTTCTGACCCATTTTCAGCCATGGATGCTCAAGTGAAGTCATCTTTGCCCACTTCAAGGTCCTGAATACCTATGTATTTTGTGAGTATTTGAATAGTGTATTAAGCAGCACAACATCCAATGGTTTGCCTTGTTTAGCTTTGAGGTTCAGGTAGGACCGTAGGAGCATCATAAATTTGAATTCATGAACTAGGCTATATATTCATGATATTCCCGCCTTCATCCTTCTGGTGAGCACAGTGATTGACATGCACAGGAAATTCCAATGATTGGGTCTGCATTCTCAGATTAAAAGCATATTTCTTTTGCTTTTAGCCTGTCAGTCATCTGCTACCTTTCTCAGGCCTTGTTTATGGAGAATAGGGGGTGGAGAATTGGGGTTTGGGGTCACTTCGTAATCATCGCGCCACTGTAGCATTTCGTTTGTACGTGTAAAATATTATCCAAAAATTGATTAATTAGGCTCAAAATGTTCGTCTCGCAGAGTACAACAAAATTGTGTAATTAGTTTTTGATTCCATCTACATTTAGTACTCCAGTCATGTTATAACATTTTATGCTATGAGAATCTTCTTTTTGCATAGCGAACTTTGGGGTTGCTTTTTGGGAACTAAACAATGCCTCGATGTCTTTTCCTTTGAAGACTACTTTCAAGAATCTCTTTACTCAAACAAAGGGGAAATATTAGAGCGAGCAGAAAGAAATTCCTGGGCAGTCAGAAGCCCATAATACTCAAAGTATAGATGCACAAACATTTACTCATTTAGTATTTCTTTATGTTTACTATATTTACAGACAACACCTGTCTGTCTATATTCCTACCATGTAATGTAATGCAGTATCAGTGTTTCTCAGGTGCTTTGATTTCTTTATTTCTCACTTCCAGTTTGTAGGATGAACTTCATCATTTGATTTCCTTGTCTGTCAAATTTAAGATCCATAAAGTTGTTGAGATATCAGCTGCCAAGTTGGTAAAGCGGAGCTAACACCTTTTCCGTCGGTGCTCACCTCTGTGAGAAGGTGTGACCATCCGGTCTCTGTCAGTGCTCATCTCTGTAAGAAGGTGTGACCATCCGGTCTCTGTCAGGTCTCTTTGTGCATCGATATCCAACTGAAAAATCATGTCCCTTTGTCTTAATGCACCTTGTGGTGGTGGACTAGACGGTGACCAGGCTGAGTGGAACCAAGGAGTTTTCATGATGCAGGATGCTGATGAGATATAAAACAAGGACAATGCTTAGTGAAGTGGAATTCAGTGTCATGTAATGTGTTCACTCAACTTTTGGCTAGTTTTGAATCAGAAAGCAGTGAGAAGTGCCTGCACCAAATGACTCCACTAAATCAGATGAGCAGGTATCACGTGCCCTTGTGCTATATACCTGGCGTTTTGCACCAGGATCTGATCTGATCTGAGATGTGAATCAACTCATGCTCACAGTTCTTGCTCTTCCAAACAGATCTAGGTTCATTTGTTAATTCAGTAGTTGCTGTTAATAACCAGATCTGAATTCTGAAAGAACTAGTTTGTTTGTTTCTGGTATCTGAAACTGCTGCTTTGTGATTGTCTTTCCAGATCTTCATTTCCACGTACTCCCTCCATATCACAATTAGATGACGTTTTGGACAAGGTTTGGGTCAAACCTTGGGAATATAAATCATGAATAATTTTTAAGCCGTTGAGTTTAGAAATGTGAAAATCATATCAATAGATTTGTCTTAAAAATTACTTTTATAAAAGTATACAGTACATATATAACTTTCTAATAAATATTTTTTATAGAAAATATGAGTCAAAGTTATGCTTTGGAGACCGTGTCGTTGTCCTAAACGTCATCTGATACCGAGGGAGTACGCGGCAATTGACGACCCTCAGTGATTCGTTCCATTTCAAATGTCTTGCAGGCCTCAGGTCCCACGGAGCTGGATTCAGGTCCATGCCCAACCGTTGGTCAGATAAGGCCGGTGCTGGTCACAACTCACGAACTCACAATACTGTTTACTACGTGAAGCTTGGTGGGCACAGGCACACAGGTCTCATCCGGTCTTTCAGCGCTACGACCACTGTTTCTTCTCGGATGCAGATGCAGATGCCGCTGCTCATGAGTTATGAGTAAAGGCCAGGCTTGGGCATGATTGAAACGGACAAGAGCATCTGAACAAAAACTGGAGGCTCCGCGACGCTACTGCCTACTGAATGAATGGCCGTGTGCCCGTGTTGCCAATTGTCATGACCGTTGTCGTACGTGTTCTGGTTTCGAGTTTTGGCTCGTCAGCTTTCGTCTCAGAGCTGAGAGCTGTCAGAAGGTCAACGTGATCCAGACTTGCCTCCCTTTGATCTCAGTGCTGTCAGTGCGTGATACTGTGATAATTTGCCACCACCTCAGGGCTCTCGGCTGGCATGGCAATTCGTCAACCAAGAAAATCTGGGAACTAGAGAAGCAAATATTGTGTTTAGGACACCCGCAACGGAGCCATTAAGATATTGTCTGATTGTTCGTCTAGGGCACCCGCAACGGAGCCGTTAAGCTCTCTACAAGAGAGCCACGTAGGAGAGAGAATCAGCTGTCGTTGGACCTGACGAGAGCCGCTAGCGCACGTCCCAACGACGAGAGGGCCCACAGTAGATGCAAACATTGCCGTGCGCCCATGCGTAGGCCTCAGGAATTATTCAGACAATACTCTGTCAAAAATAAAATCAACAAAATTTACTAGGTAACATGTGATGTTACTGCGAGTAGACACTGTCAACGGTCTTGCAATCTTGGTAACTTCCTCAGTTTAAACCTTCAGCGCATGTTCGGTAAGCATTCTGCTTCGCAGACTAAAAATCATCGTGAAATGAAGCATGGGGACCAGATTGGTCGAATGTTAACATCAGGGAGCCGGAATATTACCCACCACCGATTCGATTCTTCAGTTGCGTCGTCTCCTGAAATCGTCCGTCAATGATTGAGCCATGCTTTCAAACCTAGTGCAGTGTTCACTGATCAGCGTAGATAGCTGTGTAGACACGTCACCCGTGTTTGTTTCGTTCCATCTTTGCTGCTTGCAGACATGACGCTGAAGGTGACGCACGGAAGCCCAAATCGGTCGAACTACTTTTGTTAATCAATCTAGGGAGTGCGACGGCGGCCGGTGGGCGTGGCGACGCCGGAGACGAAGACGGAGCCGCCGGTCTCACCGTCAATGCGCACACCCGTTACAGTAAGGTTCGTTCCTTTTGGACCAAAACTCAGCAGACAACTCCAGTTGCCTGACCGGCGGCAAGGTCGGCGGCACTTGCCCAGGGCATCGAGCAGTGGTCGGTCGGTCCTGACTCCTGATCGGATCGGCCATGACCAATCTGCATGTGTGTGTGCTCGAGATTCATACGAGAGATCATGGGATCGTGGCAACATGGGAGACGTGATTGCACGAACCGTGTCGGCAACTCCATGCCCAGATTCACGGGGGGCATTAATTATCAGATGCATTCGTGACACCATCCGAGACCCCGTATGAAGCGCATTGCAATTTGCGCGAGACCGGTCAATCTTGGCGTGGTTCAGCAAAGATTAAAGGTGCCTTTCAAATGCCGGTGGGGCGTTACAACATCTGGTCAAGATATCATTCTTTTAAAAACGAAGATATTCAAAATTAACGCACTGCTGAAGTGCTGATGACATCTTAAACTATGGCCCTATGAATCTATTAAACTTAATTATATCATGATTAGACAAGACTTATATAATTAGTTTATAATTAATTTATATTTAATACATCTAATTATCACTTATTTAAAGCGATAAACTTTAGCCCCTGATCCAAACATCACCCGGAAAAACTTCTCAACATGGATGATCATTGACTATGGCACTGTGTGCTTGTCTTGTCTTTTACTCCAAGAACGAACAATTTCTATGGCTATAGTGACAATTTTGGACGATATAGAGCAGCAATCTATTTTACAGAAATTACACGCGAAGAAGACAAAAATAAAAAATAAAAAATTAAACAAGGACCTCCCTATGGACACCATCCACAAGCAAAAAGCAAGAACAGCCGAGCGACCAAGAAGACGAAAGCGACGGCCTCCCGTCCACCCTTATCGCCTCCACCGCCCCATTAATCACAACAGCCATGCCGACGGTAACGCCGGCGGCGCTCCGACGTCAGCACCTCGCCGGGGCCGGAGGTGGGCGCGGGGAGTGCGGGTGCGCCTGCGGGTGGTGGAGGAACAGCGGCGGCGCGTCGCGGCCGCCGAGGTCCATGGACGTCTTGGCGGAGCCCGGCAGCGCGACGAAGCGCGCGGAGAAGTCGGGGTAGGCCGCGTAGTCGCCGCCCTCGGGGCTGCCGCCGCCGCCGTGTCCCTCGTCGAAGTTGAGCGCGTAGCTGAGCGGGTCGTAGTTCAGCTTCCCGCCGGCGGCGGCCCCGGCCCCGTGTCGCTGGCTGCCACGGCGGAACCGGCGGATGAAGGTCTTCCACCGCGGGCCAGCCACCAACTCCGACCACTCCCGCACCTTCATCAGCGCGTCCACCCCGCGCCGCCACCACCGGCTCCTGCCCGACGCTGCGCCGCTTCCCCCGTCCCCGACGCGGTGCCACCACTCCTCGCCCGCCCCCGGCTCCGCGCGGCGCGCGCGCGGGGACGGGGACGATGAGGAGGCCGCCCACGGCGGCGCCCAGAAGCAGCCGCAGCAGCGGTGCCCGCGCCGGGAGAAGAAGGCGGCGTCCGCCTCGTCGATGCCTGCCGCCACAACGGCGCCTCCGCCGGCGGCATCCATGGCGATTGGGCGCGGCGGCGTGCGGCGTGTGGTGTGGTGGGAGGCGGGGGGTGTCTCGGCGAAGAGGCGCGCGGCCTTTTACTGGGGAGGCGGCTTCCGGCGGGCGGGCGCGGCCCATTTGCCTGTGACGGGGGCGGGGCGGGCACGATTAAGATAACCGCCGGCGCCACTTGCCTGGCGGTGCGCGCCCCACCGACACGCGGGCCCGGTGGGCCGCCCGTGTCAGTTGGTGGCGGCTGTCACGTGGGTATCTCCTTGGGGGCCCATTTGTCAGTGTCGAGAGGGAGTACTCAGGTCACCGGTCAGCAGGGTGTAGTGCCCGTTGCCAGGTTGGCTCGATGGCGGCATCTCGGCGACGGCCGGCGGGCTAGAGATCTGCGCAGAAAACCTATGTAACTTTCAGAAGTCTCAAAAGGTATATGGCTTCCATCTCCTTCGCCGCCACACTGGGGCGTTGTTGCGCGCCGGCGGGCCGTTGAGGACGGAGAGATTTCCACTTTCCAAATTAGCTTCCATTCATCTCATGTTAACGGGCCAGGGGTCTGTTCTTCTACTTAGGACGTGTAATTATGTAAACCATGTACAAGAGACTGGAGACGGCGTTGGCGACTGGCGGTCTGGGAAGGCCGGCCCAGCGCTAGTAGCCTTTGGGTTTAGACTTGTGTTTATATGGAAAAAAACACCGTGAATATAAAGCATCACCTACTCGTTTGTTGTTTACATTTTGTTTGATTTTTCCTCCTCAGTTGTTCAGCCTCTAATTTATTTTGTTCACTGTCCCATATGCTCGATTCCCGGCTCCGTCCCGCTTATGTTGTAGGAATAGCTACGACTGCAACTCTGCAAGTGTTGCGTTGCGCCAAGTTGCATCAAGCGCATGGCTGCGGCGTCACATCGGCGCTCGTTGTCTTGTTCCTGGCGCGCAGTGGCAGTTAGCAGGCACTTGGCACCAAGACATCGATGTGGAAGTGGAGGCTCTCGCATGGCCAGCGTTTCTTCACAGGCGTGGTCCAAGCAGTGCGTAGTATGCAGATGACCGCTGCTGCTACAGCTTATATCCATATATCGGAACGAATCACGGGCTCACTCGCTAGCAGCGTTCGAATTTAGTTTGGGGCTGTTGTTGTTAATTAGTTATTACGTAATTCTCTGGAGTTTTTTTTTCCAGTTTGTCATTTTTCCCTTTTGCTTCCGGCTCTTGCCTTTGTGATGGGCCCTCCAACCTTTTTGGCAGTGGGCTCCTGATTGGGCTTGCATGCCGACGGGCCGAACTTCTCACCATGGCCCAGCTGAGCTCGGCCTCGGCACACGAGCAACTATGGCGGTGTCCGGCAAAACCAACGTATTGAGTGAATTTCATTGCAGCTCTATCAATTTTTCCCAAGATCTCACCTAGATCCGCAAACTAAAAAACGGTCATCTAGGTCCATTAACTTTTCTGAGGTCTCATCTAGGTCCGTAAACTAAATAAGTGGCCATCTAGGTCCATGAACTTTTAAAAAGCTGTCGTCTAGGTCCATGAACTTTTAGAGAGCTGTCGTCTAGGTCCAAGGCGGTGGCGACGAGCCTGACCTTGACGACGGCTCTTTAAAAGTTCATGAACCTAAATGACCACTTTTAAAAGTTTATGGACCTAGATGACCGCTTATTTAGTTTATGTACCTATATGAGATCTCGGGAAAAGTTCATGGACCTAAATGACCGCTTTTTTAGTTTACGGACCTAGATGAGATATCGAGAAAAGTTCATGGACCTACAGTGAAATTCACTCCAACGTATTCTTTCGGAAGTTTTTTTATAACTTATCTAGCAGGGCCAATCTGGTCGGGGAATAAAGTAACTCATTAGTGATAAAATGTTGAATAAGACAATTTGAAATGTTAAACCAGGTTTCATAAATTTTTGAATCGGTTTTTAAAAAAATGTTAAATGACGTCGGTGGTGGGTGGTCAGTGGACTAATTGGGCTTTGCTGTTGTTATTGGGCTTAAAAGATCAGATCCCACATGTACGTCAGTATGTGCTTTAAATTGCTGTTTTTCTCTCTTCCAGTCTATTTTTCGGTGTAAAACTGGACTTAGTGACTGGCATCTTTGCCGTGACCACTAGCTCTCCGTTAATCGCCAGATTCGCCAGACGCGTCGCTCTCCGCAGTCGGCCGGCGGCGGAACGAACGAGAAGCGGCGGTGAGAACGCAGCCGCTTTAGGATTCGTGCGGGCCGGCGCCGGTTCCCTAGAACAACGGGAATCGGGATCTCGCTCCGATTTTTTTTCCCCGTAGAGGGAAAACAGCTGAGGATACAGTATCAAAGATACTCCCAATTGCAGAGTTGTTGGAGACCAGAGAGTACTCGCGACAGCGATCGCGCGCGGGGCCGTTGCCTCTTTATATACCACGATTCTCCCGGCACCGTACCGTCGTCTGCTTCTCTTCGAACCTCCCGCAGCCGCCGCCGCCGCCGTCTTTCTCCTCCTTCTCGCCGGGGACCTGATCGAGGTCCACCCTTATTGCTCTGTCACTCAGATTTTGGGTTTCTCTCGCCAGTTCTAGCTATGATCGATCTCCTCATGTTTTCATTCCTATATATACAGATCGACGATGGCTGGCGGCGCCGGCGCGTGCCCTCCGCCGGGGCTGGGTTTCGGCGGGGAGTACTACTCGGTGGTGGACGGCGTGTGCAGCCGCGACGGCAGCTTCTTCGGCGGGAAGCCGGTGCTGGCGCAGGCCGTTGGGTACGCCGTCGTCCTCGGCTTCGGCGCCTTCTTCGCGCTCTTCACCTCGTTCCTGGTACTCACCTTATCCTACTGACGATCAACTTCTCCATCGCGTGCTAGATTCCCGCTTGATTCTTCTCAATGACGTATGCATTGCACACTAGGATAGACGACCATTGCTAGCTAGCATGATTGGTGGCAAATTTTTCTCTTAAAAAAATTTATAAGAGCACAAATTTGCTGTACCCGCAAAAAAAAAAGAGAGCATAAATTTGTGAGGAGGGTGAGAGACAGAAAACTCTGAAAATCGTAATCAGCATGAGAAACGGGCTGCCTAGGTTGGTAGACGTCTTTTTTGCACCAAACTCAAAGTGGTGGAGATGCATTGAAAGACTTGCAGCCGCAAAATCAAGTTCTAATCGTCCTTGAATATAAGACATGTGTTTCCTTAGGACAAGGGACCAACTAACTATTATTGTATCAAGGAATGATGGAGATGCCATTTTATGATATAAACATTTACTCATAAGTAAGTGCTTTTGAATAGGAATCTAACAACACCAATTTCGTATCACGAAATTTATGTAGTAATAGAGTAATTATTTTCAAATGCTTTGTGCTAATGAAACAAAATGCCCCTTTACACCCTTAGACAGTGGGAGTACTAATATATGGTGTTTTTTTTTGCAATTTGAACTTAGAAAACGAATAGCTGACTTGCAAGAAAGGGAATGATTCTGTGTGGCTTGATTCCGTATTACTAAGTATGGGCTGGATCCCGAGTGCAGAATCAAACGAAAGCACCGAGTTGCATGTGCGGCCTGATTTGACTTTGGATTGTTTTTTGTTTTTTTACTCACAGTTGGCCTTTCTTTCCGCGATAGTCACCATGATATATGCATAAGCACCATGCCACCATCCATATATATAAGAGAATTAACTAAAATTTGACTTTGTATTGTGAAAACGAAAGCTAATCTTGCGTATTGAATTTGTGTTTGTCCTTGTCCCGTCACTTTTGAAAGTTACAGCAAAATACAATTGATGCATGCAGTTCCTTTTATTGGTCTAATTAGGAATTGATTTATATGTCAAAGTCCATGACTATCAATTGGGAGCATATGTATAATATGTTTATACTAATATAAAATGATTGGGCCACTTGAGAACCTGTATCCTTGGATAGTCTCTATCTAACGGGTATTCTTTTTGCACCAAGGAGTAGTTAAAATCAATAGCCATTAGTGCATTTCCACTATGTAGAATAGTATATATTTAGATATTTACTAAATCTGTGCACCAAAGTTTAAGCAGCCCGAGCTTTGCCCGTGTTTGTTATCCGGCTACACTGACAGCAATCCTGCATTGCTTAGCACAATTTTCTACTGATGCCTTGTATGTTTATCCATTTACACAAACACTTTGTGGAAAAGACGAATAGTTAAGCGAAAGTAAAGGGTCGATGGTGAAAAATATTTCGCAACTGAGGGAGTATATTACTTTACAAGTAACTACTAGTATAAAATAGATCAAATATTGTAATATTTTGAACTAAAATTTTAGAATAGAGTAAAGTACATAGCCGGTCCTCAAACTTTCTGGGTTGTGTCATTCTGGTCCTTGAACTTTTAGATTACAGATTTGACTCCCTAAACTTAGCTTTGGGTGTCATCCCGGTCCCCGAACTCTCAAATTGCATATTTGGCTCTTTGAACTTAGCTTCGGGTGATGTCTAGGTCCATATACCATGAAGAAGTAGATTATTTAGCTAATTGTGAAATTGATTTAAAATTTTATTATCTGAGGTTTTACGAGGAGTGCTTTAGATCCAGCTCAATCAGACTAGTGCAACCGATGGAGATGAAGGTGATCCATAAATTGTAGTGATGAATTATTAGAGAAAAATAATTGAATACATAATTATCTTTGGGAAAAGTCCGGTTTACACCCTCCAAATATCATGATAGTTCTATTTTCAACCCTAAAGTACAAAACCAGACATCAAAGACCATCTAATTGTTGAAACCGGACATCTTTGGTCCCTCGAGTGGTTTCAAAGGTGGTTTGGTATTTTCTAGAAATTTATTTTTTAAATTTAATTCATATATTAGTAACTAATTCATTTTAAATCAGGAAAAAATTAAAATCTTTACCAAAATTTTTGTAAAAATGTAACCTATCTGCTAGTGCTCTAATTGGAGTTATCCCTATCATATATATGTATGTATCCTAGTGTTTTGTTGATTTTAGTTATGCATGTTTTTCTTTTAAATTGTTATTTTTTACATTATATTGGATGAGGTCGAGTAACTCCAAATGGAGCTCTAATAGATAAGTACATTTTTAGAAATTTTTTGGTATAATTATCATATTTTTACGATTTAAATACATTAGTTGTAATTTTTATATTAAATCAGATTTTTTATTCTTTTATAAAATAGAAAACCATCTTTAAAACCACTCAAAGGGCCAAATCTGTCCAGTTTTAATAGTTGAATGGCCTTTCCTATCCGGTTTTGTGCATAAAGGTTGAAAATCGGACTATCATACTAGTTCGAGGGTGTAAACCGGACTATCATACTAGTTCGAGGGTGTAAACCGGACTTTTCTCATTATCTTTTAATTATCGCCATGACTAATACGATAATCAGTGAGGCCAATCTCCTTAAGATGGGTGCCAATCTCCTTAAGATGGGTGCAGAGAGTTACAGTTCACTCTAGTACCTTCTCATTTACTCTAAGTTGACTTTTGAGAACAGAATAATAAAAATAATTGGTTCTGGTTAAAAATAATTTGTATTTTAAAAGTATATGGATCTAAATGGCAACCAAAGCTAAGTTTAGGGAGTTAAATATGCAATTTGTAAGTTTAGGGACCGGAATGACACCCGAAGCTAAGTTTAGGGAGCTAAATCTACGATTTGAGAGTTTAAGGACCGGGACGATACACCCGAAATAGTTTAAGGACCGGCTACGTACTTCACTATTTAGAATATCTAGCACTAGTGAAAATTATAGTTTGAACTGCTGGAAAGTATGACCTCATAGTTTAAATGTGTTAACGGCACACAGCCCAAAATGACACTCTTTTAAGACCGAAGAGAATGTGCTCTTCTTAAGGAAATATATGTTATGCTACCTTTTAGTTAAAGTTGTATTTCCTGCAAAATTGATACATGAGTCAATGCGCATGCCGAATTTCTTCATTTTTTATATATGATGTACTACTGTTTCTCATACGTGGCATTCATGACAAGCAAATAGGTTCAAACTGTACTAGCTAATTAGATTGTCCTAACATCATATATTTAAAAACGGAGTAGTAACATTTTTGTATACTTTCTGTATAAAAGAAATGTATTTAACATTGTAAAATTGTAACATTAATTGATTTTTCAGACGAAATACACATATCAATGTGAAATTCCCCAAAGAGAAATCAGAAAAGGATGACTTCTTTTGGATATCAACGCCCAAATGTGCTATGTTTTACAATTGTATGATCTCGTGCATTTCTTAAATCATATATTCTTTCCTATTCATGTTTTTCATACTCCTAAATTACCACAGTTCAAGCTCCAACTTCGGTACATAATGTGCCCTAGAATAATTCTTATTTCCAAACACCTTATTATGTCATATTTTTCATATGCTTTTTAGTGCCCTGTCCTCATTCCTGCGTTCCAAATAGGGCCACAAACTGACATTCATGCAGTTTTGAAAAGCGGTTTTATTTGGACCTTTGAAACTCCGATGAAATTCCTATGGAATATTTTCTTCCTTCTGAATTTGTAATATTATTTCCAACACGAGGTACAGCCTTATAGAAGAAATCCTATGTATATCTCCCTTTTCTAATTCATATGTTCCACCCAAGGGCCTCTTTAGACCAACAGAAAAAAATATTCCAAAATATGTGAATTCAAATGAAAATTCCAAATTCCCTATCTGAAGTTAGTAACGACATGCTAGGTAGTGTACGTATAGGATTATAACCGCGAGCGCCCCCTGCAGGTGTGGCTAGAGAAGCGGTATGTGGGATCGCAGCACACCTCCGAGTGGTTCAACACGGCCGGACGGAGTGTCAAGACCGGCCTCATCGCCAGCGTCATCGTCTCCCAGGTACATACCGAGTTCATCAACTTCGGTCACATGCTACAAGCTGGAACAAGTGAGTAGCTAACGAAAGTACATATGGAATCGATTAATGATGGATCATGCATCGAATCGAGCAGTGGACATGGGCGGCTACCATCCTGCAGAGCTCGAACGTGGCGTGGCAGTACGGCGTGAGCGGCCCGTTCTGGTACGCCAGCGGCGCCACCATCCAGGTGCTCCTGTTCGGAGTCATGGCCATCGAGATCAAGCGCAAGGCCCCCAACGCGCACACGGTCTGCGAGATCGTCCGCGCCCGGTGGGGCGGCGCGGCGCACGCCGTGTTCCTGGTGTTCTGCCTCACCACCAACGTCATCGTCACGGCCATGCTGCTGCTGGGCGGCTCCGCCGTCGCCAACGCGCTCACGGGCATCAACGTCTACGCCGCCAGCTTCCTCATCCCGCTCGGCGTCGTGGTGTACACCCTCGCCGGCGGGCTCAAGGCCACCTTCCTCGCCAGCTACATCCACTCCGTCGTCGTCCACGTCGTCCTCGTCGTCTTCGTCTTCCTCGTCTACACCTCCAGCAAAAGCCTCGGCAGCCCACGGATAGTGCACGACCACCTCACGGCCGTGGCGAGTGCGGCGCGGGATTGCTCTGCGCCGCTCTCCCACTCCGACCAGGCGTGCGGCCCCGTCCATGGCAACTTCAAGGGATCCTACCTCACCATGCTCAGCTCGGGTGGCCTCGTCTTCGGCATCATCAACATCGTCGGTAATTTCGGCACGGTCTTCGTCGACAATGTAAGCCCGGCCGGCAAATTAACCTTTCTCCACTTCGAATATTTTGATGATCAATGCATTCAGGATGGTATGCATTAAATTCATTTATGCAACGTGGTGCAGGGTTACTGGATGAGCGCGATCGCGGCCCGGCCGTCGTCGACGCACAAGGGGTACCTGCTGGGTGGGCTGGTCTGGTTCGCGGTGCCCTTCTCGCTGGCAACCTCGCTGGGCCTCGGCGCACTCGCCCTCGACCTCCCCATCACGGCGGCCGAGGCGGCCAAGGGCCTCGTTCCTCCGGCCACCGCCACTGCTCTCATGGGCAAGTCCGGCTCCGTCCTTCTCCTCACCATGCTCTTCATGGCGGTCACCTCGGCCGGCTCGGCTGAACTTGTGGCCGTCTCGTCCCTCTGCACCTACGACATCTACAGGACCTACATTAACCCCAACGCCACCGGCAAGCAGATTCTCCGCGTGTCCAGGGCCGTCGTCCTTGCGTTCGGCTGCCTCATGGGCGTCCTCGCCGTCATCCTCAACCTTGTCGGCGTCTCTCTGGGATGGATGTACCTGGCCATGGGCGTCATCATAGGCTCCGCCGTCATCCCCATCGCGCTGCTGCTACTCTGGAGCAAGGCCAACGCCATCGGCGCCATCCTCGGCACGGTCATCGGCTGTGCCCTCGGCGTCACCGTCTGGCTCACCGTCGCCAAGGTCCAGTACGGGCGCGTGGACCTGGACAGCACCGGGCGGAACGCGCCCATGCTGGCGGGCAACCTGGTGTCCATCCTGCTGGGCGGGGCGGTGCACGCGGCGTGCAGCCTGGCGTGGCCGCAGGGCTACGACTGGGAGAGTTGCCGGCAGATCACCACGGTGGAGAGCGTCGCCGCCGACGGCGAGCTGGCGGAGGAGCTCAAGGAGGAGCGGCTGGTGCACGCGAAGCGGTGGATCGTCAAGTGGGGCGTGGCGTTCACGGCCGTCATCGTGGTGCTGTGGCCCGTGCTGTCGCTGCCAGCGGGGAGGTACAGCGCCGGCTACTTCACGCTGTGGGCGGCGATCGCGATCGCGTGGGGCACGGTCGGGTCGGCGGTGATCATCTTCATGCCGCTGGTGGAGAGCTGGGACACCATCTGCAAGGTGTGCGAGGGCATGTTCACCAACGACGCCGTCTACGAGCGACTCGATGACATGAACCTGCGCCTCAAGGCCATGATGGGGGCCATGCCCGAGGCGGAGGAGCGGTACCAGGAGTTGCGCAAGGAGAAGGGTCCTGCCGCCGTGGAGATGGCGCGCCCTGCATCCGGCACGCACCCGTCCACGGTAGCCAATGACGACGGAGACGATCTTTCGCATGCTTAAGATCAAAATACTGGTACTATTATTCCTCCGTATCGATGATGATTCACACGTTCAGTTTTCGCATCCGGCTAGCAGCAGCTAGCTTCAATATTTGTGTATGTACTTCATATTGCATCATGTTTGTACAGTCAA
This sequence comes from Echinochloa phyllopogon, assembly GCA_033239725.1. Taxonomy (NCBI): domain Eukaryota; kingdom Viridiplantae; phylum Streptophyta; class Magnoliopsida; order Poales; family Poaceae; genus Echinochloa; species Echinochloa phyllopogon. The sequence goes on along the minus strand of BTCW01000013.1, from coordinate 9,188,601 downwards.
TAAATCTTGCATCGACAAACTCGATCGATTTGTAGCAGTAGCTAGCTGTGTGTTCCTACCGGGTTGCTCATTTTCTTCGCTACATGACACGCACCTAATTCAAAGCTTAATTATATCTTTTTGTGTACCTAGTAGCTAGCAGCAGCTAGCTTCAATTTGTGTATATACCTCCTACTGTATCATGTGTGTACAGTTAATAAATTTTGTACTGTGACAAACTTGATCCATTTGTAGCAGCAGCTAGCTTTGTGCTAATGGATTACTTAGTTTTCTTCGCTAAATGACACCTAATCCAAATTTATATTTTTGGATATAAAACACAATAGTTGTTCTCCTTAGCCTTATTTCTCATCCCCACTTTTCTTCCCCATGTGACACCAAATTCAGATTTATGCTCCTTTGATCTAGGCCTGCTTATTTTGCTCCACCTTCCCGTGTGGCGTGTGCTGCCCCAACCAGTCCACTATGCCTTGCCATTGGCCTCCTTTTAGTCGTCCTCCTGACTCAACCCTCCTCCCCTGCATGCTGCTTTAAATTCTAAAATATCCACTTTTATTCCTAAGCCCGAAGAACTTGTACAGCCTGATCACATGATATTGTTAAAAATGCAGATTATACTTGTGTTATAAAATTTTTTAATGATTACAAGAGCTATACATTTTGTTAATAACACCTGGTAAAATAAATATCTAGAAGTAGATCTTTTGGAAAAAGATCTTTGTACGAAATATTTTGTATTGTGAATCTTTGGCTGATTGCCAGTTGGCAACAACCTTGAAGAATGGCAAGCCTTATACCAACATGGATAGAAAGGGCCAAGGAGTAGTAACTAATAGTTGTCTTGATGTACAAAGGTTTAGGCAACACACCATCCCGTGGCCTTGAAACATATTTATGTTAGGCTCATTGGCTAGTCTATTTGATATATTTTGTATGCATTAGATGAAACCATATTCAATGTTGTGAGCTCAACGACATTTCCGTCCTTCTTCCATGGAGGCTCCAGAGTTGATTAAATTGTCATGCAAAAGACAAAGATTGTTATTAATCATATTGGATCTCGTTGGAGATCGAGGAGAGAGTTGACTAACGACATGTGCTCTCAAACAAACACAATGAAGCAAGCCATTACTTAATTTGATTTTTTGATAAAATTTTTTGTTGGCAAAGTTATGTGCATGAATTTTGGTCTCTAGCCAAATTTCATATTTTTCTAATAAAATTTGGGTATTATTAAATTTCATATATTAGAAAAAAATTAGAAAAACCAAAATGTAAAGTATTGGTATCAAGTCCCGACTTAGTCTCCAAATAGATAAAAATAGGTAAAATGGTGATTCATTAAGAAGGTGTGATAAAAAACAGATACAACAATAAAATAAAAGTTTATATGCGTTGCTACATGTATGATGCACAAAGCACAATAAACTCAACACACTAGAAATCTCTAGTTTAATTTTGTACTTTTTTATTTTTACAAATAAAGGTACATCATGACATCAAAGTTGACACCAATTTTCTTTTAAGGAAATTACTTATTTGACACATAAACAAATGCCGATTTCTTTTTTGACCCTAGAAAGTTTTTCTTTCTCTATTTGACACTAACTTCTAGATTTCATTTCTTAATTCACATTTTCACACTGTCATCAATTAAATTAGACGAAACGACTTCGAACTAACCTTTAGAATAATGAAACTTTTTATAATGATATAACATATGGATATGAACATATTTTATTTTAAAGGACACATGTTCCTTTATGGTTTTAAAATTAAAATCCACTAAATTGGACTATCTTTAAAACAAATATGAATTGTTATTCACCATATGTAATGTGGTAGTTTATAAAATTATTTTCGTTATAAGTTAATATAGAATTGGGAAGAACATAATATTTTAGAAATTTTAGATGGAACTCATAATTATCTATTTAACTTATGATGAAAAATAATTTTATACGCTATTATATCACATGTGACAAATATTAGTTATTTTTTCTTATTTTTAAAGTATTTTAGTGCAATAAAATTTAGATTAGTTTTATAAATTGTCTAGTTTGGTGATTTTTAAGTTTAAAACTATAAATATGCATGCATTTATTTTGAATAACATATGTTCATGTCTATTTATTATATTGTTAGAAAAAATCAATTAGTTTTGGAGGTGATTTTGATGACGTTTTGTCTGACTTAACTTTTCAAAATGACGAAAATTTGAAATAAGTATTGAATTTAAAAGTCAGTGTCAAATAGAGAACGAAAAAAATTATAGGGCCAAGAAAGGAACCGAGTTTTATTTTAGTGTCAATTAAAGAATTCACTCTTCTCTTTTAAATGTGTTTGTCTATTGTGCATATGAGATATTATTTTACATTTGAAAAAGTATCTTTCGATATTGTAACCCTGAATTTTATCACATAAAGTATCTAGCAGCTTTCTGAATTTTTCTAGGAATTATTATTGTCTGAATAAAATTTATAGGATTTAATTGGAGTTCCTAGCCCTTTAATCCATTTAAACAACATGTTAAATATTTTTTAGTAAAAACAAGTTGTTGTTGCATTCATGCTGTTGCATTGTTCTTTGTTTGCTGGTGAATCGAGTTAGAATTTAAATTTTGTTTAAATTCATATTTGATTTGCTTTTGTTTGGATTTTAGAAAGTTCAGTTCTGTCAGTTCAAATTTGCCCCCCCCCCCCGATCTTTTTCCTTGGTCCGCTTTGGCTCGCTCTCGTTCCTTCATCCCGAGCCGGCCCAGTCTTCTTTTTCTCTCTCGTGGCCCAACTCCCTCCGCGAGCCCAACACGCCGACCACGTCTCTCTCTCTCTCTCCGCCCACTGTCGTGTGGGCCCCGCCCGTCAGATCCATCTACTCCGGCTCGAACTCAAGTCTGACTCGAGTCACGTCCGATCCCGAGTCGGGCACGCACGCCTAGGAGCTGTGGGCCCTGACCTACTTTTCCCCAGCGCGCGATCGCCCTTGACTCCTCTGTCTCGGCCGCACACGCAGCGTCTGCGAAACCCTAGCGCAAGCCGCCACCGCCGTTCTCCGCGCTGAGTTCCGCCACTGGTGATTTTTTCCGTCACCGTCTCTCTCTCTCGCCAAGAATCACTCTGGTGGGTTCGCAAGGAGGTAGTGAAGTTTCCCTCCGTATTCTTGCTCCAATTTTGGCCGCTCCCCTACCTAATTCGCTCGTCGTCGATTCTTAGGGCCGCCGTCCGCCATTCATCGCTGTCGGCCGCCGTCGCAACCCTTCACTCATTGTGTTCTAGCGAGGTGAGCTCGTTGTCTCTCCTTGAGTCTCTAGGTTCAATCCGCGCTCGTTTTGGTGACCTCTAGCTCATTTTTCGTGCTGCTCCGGCGAAGCTCCGCCGCGCTCGCGTCGCGTCGCCGCCGTCGGTGATTCCCTTCACCCGATCCATTCCAGGCCATCAGATCTTGATCCAACGGCCCATAGAGCCCCGAGCCCCAAGTCAATCCAAGCCCATACAGGTCAGCTTTTGCAGATTTTCTAAAGAGCCCCTGAGCTTTCTAAAAATTAACTCGACGTCCAATGTAGTTCAAAAGTAATTCTGTTGAGGTCCTTTTTATTTCGTCTGCAAGTTTAGAAATTGCACCCCGAGGCCCAGTTCTGCTCTTTTCACCCGTAGGCCCTGTGTTTTTTTTTACAAAATTATGTTTTAGCCCCTATTTTCTCGCAGAGAAGCCGTATCTCTCTCGTTTTAACTCTGATTTTAGTGATTCTTGCGCTCACGTGTTCGTAGTAACGAGTAGAACGGCTTCGTGTTGTTGTTTAGTTCTGTTGGAATTGTTTGGTGTACTATTTCTTATTTTATTGTATTATTTCCTTGCATGTGAATGTGTGACGCGTATAGGAAGTGTTTGAAGAACCGTTTGCTGAAGAGTTTGAGCAGCAACAGGGTTTGGAGGAAGGCAAGTATTCCTTGGTCATTCCCGTTTGTACCTAAATGACATGCATTTTAATTACACTATTTATTTATCACTGGCATTAATATTGTTGGGTCCCATTAAGGATTTTATAGTATTTTTACCATACCTTGCAGCTGGGTTTATAATTAATTTTGACCGGTAGATGATGCTTAGTTTGCTCAACTGAGATTGGTTAATGAAACCCCTACTCTATGTTCCACCACTACCCTTTTTAATTAATTAATAGATAAGATCGCTCTTTTTAATTGGAACATGGAGCGACCACCCAGGAAAAATAGTGCAACCATAAGTGCTATGTGGCTCTGCCTTTGACTAACGAATTAGCGTGTTTAGTGCTTGATAACCTTACCTGAAAGGGTCATGGGGAGGCCTTGATGGGGGTATAGCCCGGTCCTCTTGAGCTGTGGGCTTAGCTAAGAGACAGACCTTATTAGGGAGGGTTACGCTTCACTTGGACCGGAAACCTTAGCGGATTACCTTGTATTAAATGTGCTTTGTAAAGGTCTCATAGTGAAACCCAGTATTCGGTCTACGTGGTGTGGGAGGGTACATGCTTCGGCAATGGGAATCACGGCTTATGGTGAATGTGTACAACCTCTGCAGAGTGTAAAACTGTTATAACAGTCGTGCTCACGGTCATGAGCAGCCTGGACCCTCACATGATTAATCTATTCGAATATGATCTAAATTGTGGTTACCTGAATTTGATGGATTTATGCATTTATTTAGTTGTGGTTGGTATATACTTATACTTGCTAGTAAAGCTTAATAAAATTTGACCAACTGAAAGTGCTTAATGCAGCTATCTTTTCAGCCATCCACTTTATAAAGCCTTGCATGTCATTTATTTCCATATTTTGCTGAGTACGGCATGTACTCACGCTTGTTGTTTATTTACCTTGCAACGACCACACTCAGATTGCTGCTCAGATTGGGAGAATTATGAGGATTTTACTGAATTTGAGGAGTTCTAGACGAGCCCTCCAGTCAACTGCCTGTGGAGATGGAGTTATTTCGTTTCGTTTAGTTAAACGTTTATTTAAGTCTTCCGCTATGACATCTGTGTCAACTCTAAGATCGTAATAAATGCACTTTAATACTCTTTTTGTATGCATGGTTATAGATATTCACTTGTGACGTCTACCATATGTGTGTAAACTTGATCATGACGCACATATGAGATGCACCTGTTTTTGTTTCTAAAACCGGGTGTGACAGATATGTATTCTCTCTCAACCACAATATGTCGATAAAAAATATCTAAATTTTGATACGAAAGATAAATTATCTCAGACAGAAATATCAAAAGATGCCACACGATGTGGGGATTGATTGTACAGATTCAAAGTTATAAGATCAAGACACGAGCTTTGGAACAATATCACAAGATGCCACATGATATGAGGATTGATTGTACATATTCAAAGTTATAAGATCAGGACACGAGCTTTGGACCAAAATTAGCAGGTAACATGTACTGCAACTTGAGATGAACCACCAATTTCCAGCACTTATGTGAATATAACAAAGTTCTCACCTATTGTTGCCTATCACTGTAAATGTGGCAAGGAGTACCCCACATGATATATAGAACTGAGCTCCTTCTTTGATCATGGAAATTGTAAAACTAAATAAGAAATTAGAGGGAAATGTTATTGATATCTTGAGTTTAGGATCCTCTGCGGTGCACCTTCTCGGGCTTTTGGCATTGTTGTTGCTATTGTTTCATATTATAATGCAATAAGCACTTATTGAATTCCTTCGAGGGCACCTTTCTTATGCCAGCCAAATAACAATTTGAAAACCAATCAATCTTCCTTACACTGCAAAAATTCACTTAAACTACCAATATCATGTGTGACCTAGAAGTTTTATATGTATTTATATTATATTTATGCCCTCGGTTTTCTTTATGTCTAGCCCCTAAAAGTTCTAAAACCTTATCAATAGGTTCCTAAATACTTATTTTATGCATATCTAACTTATTTTATGCATATCTTTCACGTTTTAGATCTAATTTAGGTGATCCTTGTGTTCATGTGATCCTAGCGATGTGTAGATTAGGTTTACGCTATTGTTTTGTTCTATTGCTACTGTTTGGTGTACTGTTTCTTATTTTATTGTATTATTTTCTTATATGCACTTGTGTGATGCATATAGAAGCCATGTCATTCAAAGAATACAAGGAGAAGTACGTGGAGGACTTTTAGTGGTAGTAGGGAATTGAACAAGGCAACCATATTTTGATCATCTCTTTGGGATCCTATTACATCAATCAAACCTACACATTTACTTCTCTCCAATGCATATTAGTATATTGGGTCATATGCTAAGGATTTTGACTAGTCTTTTACAATGTCCTTGCACATCTAGGTTGCTTTTTGCTACACGTTGGGTAGACACATGCTTATTTGCTTAAACTTGAGATTATGGTGGTTTTTAGTCAAATATTACTCAGGAAAATAGTGAAACTATAATAACTATATGACAGATTAACTAGAATTTCTAGATTGAGATAGTCTTAACGAAAGGGAAAGATGGGAGACATTGATAAGGCATGGCCCGGTCTCCTTGAGTTGTATGCTCTGCTAAGATATTTGGCTCACTAGTCACTAGGAAGGTTTTCTCAACCTAAATCCTTAACGGACTATCACTTATTAGGGAATCTTTGTAAAGATCTAGGAATGAATCCCTAGCCACTCACCTTGGCAGTGTGTAAGGGCTTTGCAAACCCGGGCGGCATAGAAAACACGGCTTGTGGGCAGTCATTAGCGGAACAGATCCTTACATGATTAATTATTTAAAATTGAATTATATTATACTTATTTGCTTATGTTTATGCTTATATTTTATTTCACTGCTTAATTGTTAGAATACACTTACATCTTGTTAATTGATTATTAATAAAATATTGACTAACTAAAAATGTTGAATGCACTCAAACCTTGTCAGGTTTTCCTTTTAAGCCATGGATATCATGTTTCTCACTTACACTTACTTACTACCAAACAGAAGTGTACCCAGAAGACTTGAAGGAGCTACACATGTTCGTGTTCTAGTTGCCTGTGGAGTTGATGGATTTTCCACTGCTTGTTACTCACTTTTATTCAATAAGATTTTATGCCATAGAGTGTAATAATAATACCATAACTCTCTTTAAGTTTATGGTCAACATATATGTGTAAATGGATTGTGGTACAGAATGAGATGCATCCGGTTTTATCTTTAAAATCGGATGTGACATAGACACACCACGACTTATGCTTCTGCTATGTAACTGTTCCTTCTTCTATGTGTCTATTTGGTTGTTTTTAGTTGCATATTGAATCGTATGAGCGAGTAAGTTCAGTATGCAAACAGTCCGAGCCACATCAAAGATCCTGCAAACAACGGTTCAGCAGCAAGCCTCGCTTAGCATTTTACATAAACAGATATAGAGGTACTATCAATGGTCTGAAATTATAGAGATAAGCAGGCTTGACTTGCTTTGACAAAATTGAATTTGTTGATCGAGCTGACACATGCAAGTCAAATGAAAAAAAAACCGGAGAAACGGGATAGGAAAACATTGTCAATATCAAAATCTGTCGCCGTAGTAGCCTGTTCCAAAACAAGAGGAAACACTTCCATTAGGCCCAAGGCCAAGGCCCAAGTGCTCTTCACGTCGTCGTCTTCCCAAACATCTGGCCGCAATCCGCACCACCATCGTCGTCGTCCATGTCTATTTCAGGTCGCCGGCCCATGACACAGGTAGGAGGAAGGGAGCCGCGACACGAAGCGCCTGGAAACGCGCGCACGCGCACCACGTTCACGGGCCCACGAAGATAAGCTTCCCCTGCCTCGTCTCCGCTCCCCCGGGCCACAGCCGCTCGCCGCGCGCTCCCCTCGTGACGAAGCGGCCGCATCCACCCCCGCGCCGACCGGCTCCGACGGGCTAGGCATGGCCGTCCTCCTTCGCGGCACGTCCGCCGCCGCCACGACCGCGGGCCCCTCCCCGGCGCTCCTCGCCACCACCTTCCGCCGCGGCCGCGGCTGCGGCCGCCTCCTGCCTCCCTCGCCGCGGCTCCGCCGCGCGTTCGCGGCCCGCGCCTCGGCACAGCCGCTCGAAGTCTGCGCTAAGGGGTCCATCACCGTCCCTGGCCGCCTAGGCGACTGTGAGCACTCGCTCTGACTCTATCTCTGTTTGTGTCTGCGCGCGCGCGGCTCCTTGTAGCAGTTGAATGCAAGGTAGCTGAACTGTCAATGCAGGTTGTGCTGGCCGCTATTTGAATTCGGGGCGTTTTTTCTGGATTTAATTTGCTGCGTTATGACTCGAGCTGCAAATGCTAGCTTGAACATTTCGCGTTTAGAGTGATGGTAGGTTCGCGAGTTTATTTTCCATGTTCAAATCGTGACTCATGAGTGGTTTATGAATACACATGTAATGAATACCCAAAACAATCGAGGATGGCATGAAATTTGTGGTGGTAGCCTGGTAGGTTTTAGCTAACTAGTACTACATTAGACATGTCGGCAGTCCAATTTTGTCCAGCAATATGCACTTATCCAATTTGCGATAAAATGTGTTTGACTTGGTGTCCTTGTTTGATCCATCATCTACATGACAATATAAACCGTGCAAGTTCTCTGAATCATGTATCCAACCATAATGCATTGGAAAAATCTCGAAGTGTACTTATATGTGTTATGATCCTTTTTTCATTTGGAGAAGGTTTGTTTATCTGTGCCAGTGTTTGGAGACAGTGGATGCTAATATTGTTGTTGTATTTTGGGAGATGGACATGTGAAGGTGGTCTTTGGAGTTCAGTTTCTTGATTAATTGGATTGCTGCCTCTTGCCCTGCACTTCTTTAAGTTTTCCAGGACTGTTCAATGTGTTCAAGAATTTATGGAACAGGATCTTGGATTTGATAGATGCTTTGGTCTCTTTATGCTTAAGCTTAAAGCTTTAATGATTTAGCATTATCATCTGTTTTAGGTAACTTTTTTGTCAGTCTATGCCATCTATAAGGACTGATAAAATGTAGAAGGTTGATGGTCACACTAAGGCCCTGTTTGGAACAGCTTAATTTCAGCTTATGGTCAAAATAAGCTGAAACTAGAAGCCAAACGGCTTTTTTGCAGCTTTTTTTTTGCCACGCTTCTCCTCACCGCCCCCATTTGTACTAAAACGCGGAAACTGGTTCAGACCCGCTTCTTAAATAAGCGTTATTTCCATATTTATACAGCTTATCTGAAAAGCGCTTCTCACGGCCGCTGTTCCAAACAGGGCCTAAGAGTGAAAGAGCTCCTTTTTTGTGTAGAAAAAGAAATGCTTTATACTGGGAGTATTAAGTTCCATGGAATAGCTGTTCCTGTGATAGAGTTACCAGCATCTGGAAACAAACTAAACTAGGTTTGTTTTTTTTCTAATCTATGTTTGCCTGCTAATAGCAAAAGTTGCTCAGCAGTCTCTAGTATATGTTTAGCTCAAGTAGGTAAATTAGTTGTTGCGTAATACACAACATAACATTTTAGGCATTACCATTTTATCATATTTTAGTGACTTTATTAATATATGTAGATGTTTCCAAGGTCACTTTAATGTTAACGTCTGATTGATACTAAAGAAAGGTGGGCAACATTGGTATTCCCAAAATGGAATGGTGTGAATCATGCTTTCCTAGAAGTGTAACAACACAACTTATGGTTTTTAACTGCATTGCAAGTTTTTTTGCTCTGTTTGTTGAAACAACATTGTTTGTTTCATGTGTTGAACACAGGTCCTTTCACACAGAGGGTTTTGTTGACAATAGAGGAGAAGCATCTGCCATATGATCTGAAGCTAGTTGATCTAGCTAATAAGCCAGATTGGTACCTATCTGCAAGATGATACTAACCTTTCCGAATTTAGGTTATTAGTGGATTTTCTCTGCTTCATTGTTCCATGGCCATGAATTGTCATTTTTTTTTGTGTTGATTTGTCAGGTTATTTGAAATCAATCCAGAAGGTAAGGTTCCTATCGTGAAGCTTGAGGACAAATGGATTGCTGATTCTGATGTTATAACACAAGCATTAGAGGAGAAGTACCCTGAACCACCCTTGGCAACACCACCTGACAAAGTTTCAATGTATGTGTTTTTTCCAGTGCCCTAATTAATGACCCTGTTTTCCTTCTTGTAAGGGGCTAAGGGCACTTTGTTCAGCACTCTTGTTGTGGTTGACTCATCAATGCATATTATCTGTTAGTTTCTCTTCTGCCTTTCTCTGTAGCATACACAGCGCCCCCCCCCCCCCCCCTAAGAGGAGAAAAAACCCCTGAACCTCTGCCCCACCCTTACACAGGGCCCCGTAAAGGCCGTAACCCTTGTGAGTCAACCCACTAGGCCGGTGACCACTGCAGCTTCCCCCGTAGGAGGGCCCAAACCAACCACAGCTTGTCGTGGTAGCATACATATATGACTAAGAACTATTGTGTTTCATCTTTTTGTACCACTTAATGGATGTTATGACCGGCATTCAGTACGCACGGCGTGGCTGGGCCTTCGGGCCAGGTGGGCCTTTTGGGCCGGCAAAAACAGTGCTATGAACAGTAGAAGGATTAGTTAGAGATAATAGTACCGGATTAGGAGTCTAGTGTTAGGGGTCAAGTAAACCTCTCTATATAATGAGAGGAGTTGTATCAATCAAAAGCAAGCAGAAACATTATATTGTTTCCGGCTTCCTCAGGGAGCCGGGCACCCAGAACCTTAATCCCCTCGCTCTTTTTCTTCCTCCACACAACCAGCCACGGCGCCGATCCGTAGGCCCTCGCGGATCAAGCCTCGCCCTCCAACCTCTCACCCCTACAGTCTTCGATCGATCAGGGACCTATCCCGGGTTTCTATCAACCTGGTATCAGTGATGTCAGGCCCTTCCCCACCAGCTTCGGTGCCGCTATCTACGCTGCCGCAGGCGCCGCCAGGCACAACGGCGCCCCTACCGTCAACGACCCTAGCCGCGCTAATGACGACGACATCAGCCCTGGCGTCCCCTTCCGACGTTGAGACGCCCCCGCTCATCTTGACGCCGAACAGTTGACAGGGGCCGTCCGCCATCTGTCCGTCGCCATGGAAGCGGCTCAGGCCGAGCGCCAGGAAATTCGAGCGCTTCTGATGGCGGCTTTGTCGCCCCAGGCGAACCAATCTGGGGTAGGTTCGCTACAGCCGGCGCTGCCGACGCCGCCTCCCCCGGCGGCCACGACACAACACCTGACCAGTGTCCGGCTCCACCAGTTGACGTTTCCGCCGTCGCTGTCCCCCATCCCCTCATGGCTGACGGACACCACGCAGAGGCGGTGCTCTCCTCGCCGCCGGCCCGGCCAACGGCGGCGCCCCTGTCGTCGCCACCAAATTCCTCACCGGGCGTCCTATTCGGCGGTGTCGATAGGCCGCTGTTCTGATCTATTACTGGCGCCTCCGCTGGTGAGGGCTCATCGTCATTCGGGTCGCCCGCTGGTCGGCCAGGGACAGGCCGCGCCGAGTTTCTACAAGCTGACCTTCCCGACCTACGACGGCTCCGAAGACCCGCTCAATTGGCTCAATCACTGCGAGCAGTTTTTCCATGGCCAGAACACGCCAGCCACGGACTACACGTGGCTTGCGGCGTACCATCTTCGCGGCGCCGCCCAGACGTGGTAGTTCGCCATCGTGCAGGACGTGGGGCGCCCGACGTGGGCTCGCTTCAAGGAGCTGTGCCACCTACTACAGTTTGGGCCGCCTGTACGGGGCTCCCGCATTGCTGAGCTTGGGCGTATCCAGTTCACGACGAATGTTCAGGACTACGCCGAGCGCTTCACCACGATTCTCTGCCACACGCGGAACCTCGACAGCTTACAGAAGGCCGAGCTATTTGTCGGGGGTTTGCCGGACCACATCCGCGTCGACGTCGAGCTGTGCGCCCCCAAGATCTTCAGACGGCGGTGCACTTAGCGCGGTCGTTCGAACTCCGTGCCATGGCCATGGCGGCGATGAGGCCACCGGACGCCCTAGGCTCGGGGCGTCCACCACAGCAGCGCGCTCCTCCACCGGCCGGGCGCCAGATGCTCCCTCTTCCGGCGCCTCCGGTGGGTGGCGCCCAGCCGACAGCTGCGGCCGCACCGCCGCCGATCCGTCAGTTTTGTCGCCTCACTCCGGCTGAGCAGCAGGAATGTCGTCGCCAGGGACTATGCTACAACTGCGACGAACCGTTCGTCCGCGGCCATCAGTGCAAGCGATTCTTCTACTTGGGCGATACGGAGGCAACTGATGACGCGGCCGCGCCAGGCGACGCATTGGCTAACGCGTTGGTCGTCTCCCTCCACGCACTGGCGGGCATCAGGACTGAGAACACGAAGGTGGTGTGCACCACAATCAAGGGACAACAGCTCCTGGCGCTGCTCGACACAGGATCGATGCACAACTTTCTTCGCGGCGAGACCATGCACCTCCTGGGCCTAGCGCCCTCCGGTGGGGAGCAGCCGCGCGTCACAGTCGCCAATGGCGACCGACTCCGTTGCGCAGGCGTCGCCCACAACATGCCCATGACTATTGCGGGGGAGTCGTTCGCCATCACCTGCGTTGGCATCGACTTGGGTTGCTTCGACTTCATCCTCGGCGTCGACTTCCTGCGAACGTTGGGGCCTATCACATGGGACTTCGAGGCCCTGACGTTTGCCTTCCGGCGCGAGGGGCGCGACGTTCAGTGGCGCGCGGTGTCTGCGCCCCCTCCCCAGGCAACTCCACCGACCGCAGCTGCCGTGGCAGCCGACTCCAACCTGCCGCTGCTCGACCGCCTTCTCCAGCAGCATGCGGCCATCTTCGAGGAGCCGTAGGGGCTGCCGTCGGCTCGGCCGTACGACCATCGCATTCACCTCCTGCCGGGCACCGCTCCTGTCGCCGTTCGCCCCTACCGGTACCCACAGCTGCAGAAGGACGAGCTGGAACGCCAGTGCGCGGCCATGCTCGCCCAGGGCATCATCCGGCCAAGTACGTCGCCGTTCTCCGCTCCCGTCCTCCTCGTCTGCAAGCCCGACAGTTCCTGGCGCTTCTGCATCGACTACCGCGCCCTCAACACCAAGACGTCCAAGGACAAGTTCTCGATCCCGGTGGTCGATGAGCTTCTCGATGAGCTCCATGGGGCTCGCTTCTTCACCAAGCTGGACCTGCGTTCGGGCTACCACTAGGTGCGCATGCACCCAAACGATGTCGCCAAGACGGCCTTCCGCACACACCACGGCCACTACGAGTTCCTCGTCAAGCCGTTTGGGCTCTCCAACGCCCCGGCAACATTCCAGGCCCTGATGAATGACGTCCTGCGCCCCTACTTGAGGAGGTTTGTGCTAGTTTTCTTTGATGGCATTCTCATCTACAGTTCGTCGTGGGCAGAGCATCTCCAACACGTCGCTGTCATACTTAACGAGCTTCAAGCGCATCATTTGCACCTCAAGCGCTCGAAGTGCTCGTTCGGGGCGCCGTCAGTGGCCTATTTGGGCCACGTCATCTCGGAAAACGGCGTCGCCATGGATGCGGACAAGATAGCGGCGGTCGAGGCGTGGCCGCCGCCACGATCCGCCCGCAGCCTCAGGGGCTTCATGGGGCTGGTCGGGTACTACAGAAAGTTCATCCGGGACTTCGGGCTCATAGCGGCGCCCCTAACACGCCTTCTTCGCCGCGACGCCTTCGCCTGGGACTCGGACGCGGACGACGCGTTTCGGGCGCTCAAACGCGCCCTCACGACGGGGCCCGTTCTTCAGATGCTGGACTTCGACAAGTTGTTCATCGTCGACTGTGACGCGTCGGGCGTGGGTTTTAGCGCCGTCCTCCACCAGGGCGCCGGACCCGTCGCTTTCTTCAGCAGGCCGTTTGCCACACGACACTTGAAGTTGGCGGCGTACGAACGGGAGTTGATCGGATTGGTCCAGGCTGTGCGTCACTGGCGCCCTTACTTGGGGGCGCCAATTTTTGGCTCGCACGGATCACTACAGCTTGAAGTATCTGCTGGATCAACGGCTCTCCACCGTTCCCCAGCACCAGTGGATCAACAAGCTGTTCGGGTTCGACTTCACGGTCGAGTACCGTCCGGGGCGGCTCAATTCGGTGGCCGACGCCCTGTCTCGCCGCGATACTGAGCAGACGGCCGACGATGTCCCGGAGCCGGGTGCCATGTGCGTCCGTTCTGGCCCGACGTTCGCCTTCATCGACGACATCCGGCGCGCCACGGCACGGGCGCCAGACGCTCAGGACCTCCTCTGACGTTTGGGCATGGGAGAGCTACAGGCGCCGTGGCGCTTCGACGACGGTCTGCTGCTCCATGGCAGCCAGATTTTTGTCTCGGACCAGGATGACTTGCGCCAATAGGTGCTCCTCCTGGCGCACTCCGCAGGACACGAGGGTGTTTACAAGACGCTTCATCGCCTACGCGCTGCTTTCTATATTACAGGCGTTCGTGTGCTGGTGCAGGAATGGGTGCGCTCTTGCACAACCTGCCAGCGCAACAAGACGGAGACTCGGCAGCCGGCCGGGCTGCTGCAGCCGCTCGAAGTACCATCCCAGGTTTGGGCGGACATCTCCATGGACTTCATTGAGGGCTTGCCCAAGGTGGCCGGCAAGTCGGTGATTTTGACGGTGGTTGACCGCTTCTCCAAATATGCGCACTTCATCCCACTAGGACACCCGTACACGGCGGCATCGATGGCGCGTGCGTTCTTCGACGGCATCGTGCGTCTGCACGGGTTCCCCGCCTCCATCGTCAGTGATCGGGATCCCGTTTTCACCGGCAACGTGTGGCGTGACCTTTTTGGTAGGGCTGGAGTCAAGCTGCGCATGAGTACAGCGTTCCATCCTTAGACTGACGGCCAGTCCGAGGTGGTCAACAAGGTGATCGCCATGTACTTGCGTTGTGTCACTGGAGATCGCCCGCATGCTTGGGTGGACTGGCTCTCCTGGGCGGAGTATTGCTACAACACCTCCTTCCACACCGCCCTCCGTGCCACACCGTTTGAGGTATTCTATGGGCGGCAGCCACCACCCATCCTGCCATATGCGCTGGGGTCGGCCCAGACTGAGGCGGCTGACGCCTTGCTCCGCAGCCGCAACGAGATGCTTGACGAGGTGCGACAACGGCTTCTACAGGCGCAACAGCTGTCCAAGAAGTACTACGACGCCGGCCATCGCGACTTGGAGTTCGCCGTCGGCGACTGGGTTTGGTTGCGCCTCCTCCACAGGAGGCGCAATCCTTGGACCCCCCCGGCCAAGCGCAAGCTGGGTCCTCGCTACGCCGGGCCGTTCCAGGTGCTGGACCGCATTGGCGCCGTCGCCTACCGTCTGAAGCTTCCCGAGGGCGCATGCATCCATGATGTCTTCCATGTGGGGCTGCTGAAGCCTCACCGCGGCGAGCCACCGGCGGCCACAGGCGCGCTGCCCCCCTCCTTGATGGGCGCATCCTTCCAGAGCCGGAGAGGGCGATCCGAGCACTGCAGCGCAGGGGCGAGTGGTTCGTCAGGATCCAGTGGCGCGGGCTCTCAGAGGAGGACGCTACTTGGGAGCAGCTCGATGGTTTCCGTGATCACTACCCCGACTTCCAACACGAGGACGAGCTGTTTGCGCAGGCGGGGAGAGATGTTATGATCGGCATTCAGTACTCACGGCGTGCACGGCGTGGCTAGGCCTTTGGGCCAGGTGGGCCTTTTGGGCCGGCAAAAACAGTGCTATGGACAGTAGAAGGATTAGTTAGAGATAATAGTACCGGATTGGGAGTTTAGTGTTAGGGGTCAAGTAAACCTCTCTATATAATGAGAGGAGTTGTATCAATCAAAAGCAAGCAGAAACATTATATTGTTTCCGGCTTCCTCAGGGAGACGGGCGTCCAAAACCTTAATCCCCTCGCTCTTTTTCTTCCTCCACACAACCAGCCACGGCGCCGATCCGCAGGCCCTCGCGGATCAAGCCTCGCCCTCCAACCTCTCACCCCTTCAGTCTTCGATCGATCAGGGACCTATCCCGGGTTCCTATCAATGGAACTGCCCTGTAGTCATTATTTTTAGTTGTCCATAAAATAGTCTTGTAATTGACTGCCCTTGCTATTTATGCCATCAAATCAGTGGCCATATTGGCACATCCTAATGAAACATCATTTGATTTGTATCTTGGAGCTATCTACAACTTCGTTAGCTTCCTTTTAATTCGTTCATACCTGGCAGTAATTTTAGTAGTGGCATCATATTTATTATCAATAAATTTCATTGCAGAGGTTCCAAAATATTTTCCACGTTCATCGGCTTCCTCAAAAGCAAAGATCCGAGTGATGGAACAGAACAGGCACTACTTGATGAGCTGTCTTCATTTGATAGTTATCTAAAGGATAATGTAAGTGGGTTAGTGGAAATTGTAATGTTACATGACTGCTTTCAACTAGTACTGTGGTTTTACATGAGCTGCAATATACCTAATGTTCATATTCCCCTCTACTTGCCATATCCACATACCCATTTTAGAACTTCCTATGCAGTGTTGATACCATGTATTTGGTCAGACATTAAAGAAAATACAATCATCCGTAGCCCCTTTCTCCTTTTCCTTTCTTTCTTTTCTTCTCTTTTGTGTCTTTTTCTTTCCTGTTCTTTTTGGCTTATGTATGACCATCAATTTCGAATCCCAACAGCTGAGCACATTTTGACAGCTGATATTCAAGATTTTCATGTCCCATGTATCTACATATTGTAGATGCTATGGCCTGTCTTTTTTTCCCTATGAAACAGACTCACATTTGTGATCCCTAACACTAGCATTGCTTCATATTCCAACGTCGCTTCATATTCTGCTACGTTACATGCTAAAACGGTTAAAGCTACTTTGTGTCCAATAACACTGCATGATGTCATGGAAATGTGCTTGTGTCTGCATGCTCGAAGTTAGAACAAAGCTGACTACTAATACTGGATTACTTATGACTGCATTCCTTAGCTTTATTGGTCATCTAAAATTTTGTTTTGCCATGCAATGCTTCCAAAAGTTATCTTTTGCACATGTTAGGCCATTTAGATTTTAATAAACCTAATGTGCATATGCAAGTTTATGCTTTCATGGTTCTCATTTTGTTTAATATAACATCAGCTCCTATCTAGATCTGTTAAATTTCAAATGTGGAATATGATGATATTATTTGCCATCAGTAATCAACTAGGACAGCCTTGAGATTTTGTTCAACTAAGAGTTTGAGTCAAGAATTTAGATTAACTCAATTTCTTTGTAGCAAGTTTTATCAGCTAAGATGAATTTGTTATATAATACTTTAAATTACATTCAGTTTGTGTGAAAGGTGTTGTGTACTTCACAAGAAACCTTTTATATGGACTCAATGATTAGAGTATGCATTTAATAACTCAGTATCCATTTCTGTGTACCTTATATGAAATTCACTATGTTCTTATTGACTTATTCTGAGATGGTGTTTGGTGCAGGGTCCATTAATTAATGGTGAAACAGTTTCTGCTGCTGATCTCTCTCTGGGTCCTAAACTATATCACATGGAGATAGTTCTGGGTCACTACAAGGATTGGTCTGTTCCCGATTCACTTCCACACGTAAAACAATACATGAAGGTATCATCTTTTGTGCAAGAAACTTTGTGCTTGTCTTTTCGGTATTTGGTATTTATTTAGAACTGACCTGTAACTGAACCTGATGCCGATCCCATTTTTTTCACGTGGTAGGCATCCGATGTCCTAACATAAATGAACACGGAACTAGGGTAGCTGTTCAAGGTTCAATTAATTTATCATATTCAGTCCTTCAGCTAAACAGCAGACACCAGTGCTTTACTAGTTGCATGGCATTTCTAGGCTGTGTAGTTCACATGTCTTTAATACATCATGATTAAAGAAACATATTGTGGGAGTGAAAAAGGAAGCCAAATGTTCTGTGGGCGATTGGGCAACTGATAACATGACTCATGAATCCAGGTCCATGTTAACTCGATTATCCCAGTTCATTACTAGCAGCAAAATGGTTATTCTCATGTTGTATGCATAATGCAACATACGCCACTGAAAAGTCATCATGATAGCTTAGGGAGTGATTGGTTGCTTGGCTTAGTCTAAGCTTGGCTACAAGTTAGCCATGGCTAATGTTGGCCTGGCTAAAGTAGTGCAGGACCTTCATGTTTGGTTGCTGTGTTAAGCGTAGCCAGGCTTGTGGAGTTGGTGTTTGGTTGATTGGCTTGCATCGTGTACAATTACCTCATCTACTATGGGGTGAGTTTACCATACATCCGTATTCTCCTTGCCATTACATCGAACGCCTTGAGTGCATCTTGCACTACAGCAAATACGCTGCCATCCAAGTACTAAATCTAAATCCCATAGCTCTAAAGGGCACACTAATCACTCACATCCAAATAGGAAATCAAATGCGTACATGCATCTGCTCTAGATAATCCTGAATAACTGGAGCTCGGCGATACGACCCTGGTACGCATGCAACCTCGACAGCCTCCCTGAGCTACAAGCGCCGTTGCTCCTTGACGGCCGTCTCCGCGCGCCGCCGCACCATGGCCAGCTCATTGCGGTGTGCCCCCACAGCTGCAACACCACCTGCCGTGGTGGATGGGGTGGAACCGTGGAAGCCCACGGTGGAGCTAACCAAGGGCGTTGGCGGTAGGAGCTCCCCCCCTCCCCCCTCCACACACACACACCTCCTCTCCAAGCTAAATTGAACTTTTGTCCATCAAATTGAGCTAGTTGACTTTCAAATCGAGCTCACCACTA
This sequence comes from Echinochloa phyllopogon, assembly GCA_033239725.1. Lineage (NCBI taxonomy): Eukaryota > Viridiplantae > Streptophyta > Magnoliopsida > Poales > Poaceae > Echinochloa > Echinochloa phyllopogon. The sequence goes on along the minus strand of BTCW01000013.1, from coordinate 9,169,886 downwards.
GCCGATTTGAGGTCGCCAATATCACGAATCGAGTTCATCCCTGCCATCTGCTCATCCCCCTCCTGAGTCCTGCCGATGAGCTAGCCCTGTGCAGGCTCATCCCCCTCCTGAGTTCATCCCTGGAGCCCTGTGCAGGCTGCAGAAGCCGGAAACGCGGATGGATCGTGTTTCCGGTTATGCAGGCCATACTGGCGCTTTTGGCCCTCGGGAGCCTGGCTAAGAGCCCAAGCAGGTAACCAATCAGCCCAGGGGTGGCTTATGGGGGCCTGGCTAGCCTCTTGTGCACCCAACCAATCAGCCCCTTAGTATTTTTTGCTGCTAGATATCATTTAATATGGTTTACTTTATGGCTTCTTTTCGTTTGACATCTTCCTTAGGAGTTGGCCCTGGGCATTCTATCCTTACTGGAACATTTGAATTTTCTTATGCAGTCAATTTTTTCAATGGATTCTTTCGTCAAAACTCAAGCTCTGCCAGAGGATGTGATTGCTGGATGGCGTCCAAAAATCATGGGTTAAATCACATGTGAAAGTAGTAATTCAGGTAGACTGAATATATTCTCGTTGTAGAAGAAAGAACATTTGCATGTCTAGATTTGCCTGACCTGCTATTTTGCTTTTATTGCAGTAATATGATAGGATGTACAGTTCATACTTATGTAGTAAACTAGAAATATGTGGGGCTTTTTTAAGCTTGTTATTGGCTAATTATATGCAAATGCAATATTTCAATCAAATGTATAATTTAATTTGTATAGAAATACAAATAGATTTTCGAAAATAAACAGGTGAATAATTATCGTGTGATTGATGTGGGCATTTCTTCTGCATAGTACTTGTTTATACATGGGAAGGTTAACATCTGATGTTGATGGTTAAGAGTACTCCAATAGTAGTTGTTCCCCACTTAAATAGTGGGTTGCAATAGTAGTTCCCCACTTAAATAATGTGTAGTGGTTTAGTCTGTGGCCTTCAATTTCTAAATTATGTTGGGCTAGAAGCTAGTGGCAGCTCTGCAACTGTTGTGATGGGCCTCCTAGTCTCCTACCATTACCAAGGCTCAGCAACCAATATATCTTCATGGTTCGTACCTATTCATACGTCGGAAGTAAATAGAACATAATAACATCATGATGTTTAGTTTCTTTTTTTAACATTGATAATATTAGCACAATCATACCATCATATAATATTTTTTTTTCTGTTTTGATTTTCCTATTTTAACTGTTAAAGTAAAATTTTGGCTGTGTGCAAACATGTTTGCGTTTACCATAATCCATAGGTGTTTCTATTTTCCCGTGTCATTATCACAGTACTATCTTTTGTATCATTCTCAATGAACCCCACCAGTTGACACTCCATCTGAGCAGGTAGTGAATGTCTGTTGGAAAGTGAGAATCTACCATTCTACTGTTTGCAATGGAGATATGTGATGTCAATCTTTCGTTTAAATCAGTTCCATGTGACGTGCAACTGATTTTAATAGGGACATGCTGATTTGGCTAATTGGCTTTACACCAAATGGCTTATCATGTGATGTTGTATTTCTTTCTTTTAGGAGACACATGACTATCAGAGGACCTAGATGCACAGGTTCGTCGCATGTGTTTAGTCTGTACATGAAAGGTGTTGGATTTTTGTTGATTTTCCAGAGCATAGCATGTAAGGTATTCATATCTGATCTCCTTTGCTTTCTTTGTCAAATAGAAAATGTCAAAAATCAGAACCTCTCATGGAACTGAGCATTATTGTCGAACCTCATTTCGGTTGAACAGAGGGGAGCTGTTGTATAGTTGTTTGCTGCATCATAGTAACGTTTATTTAACAAATAACGTTCCAATCAATGATCTCTGGTACTGACCAACCTCTTGGTAAAATCTTGAAAGATCAAACAAATAATTGTCAATTTCATTCCAAAGTTATGGTTTTTCCTTGTATGTAAGGATGCAATAGCAGAAACAGTGAATCTTAGAGCTAAGGTTATAATCATCTGGCCCATTCTAATCCAAGGTCCCACAAAAAGTGAGATACCTTTCTGCTGATTTCAAGCTACTAACCTCCATATATATTTATCCAATCCTTTTGTTTAATGAAGCATCACTGAGCAGGAAGCTGATCTGCCAGCCTGCTACCATTATTCCTTGCTGCTTCTCTTTCGTCATGTTTCTGTAACACTTCCACATTGAACCTGCAATGATTGACAGGAATTTTGCATTCAGCATAAATGATTGAAGCGTGGAAATTCCAACTATCACGCTAATGCCCTGTCACACCCGGATTTACACAGAAACCCGAATGCTTCTATATGTGTGCCCAGGAAGTCCACAGAACACATATAGATAACAAATATGATAAACAGAGTACATATGCTCGAATAAAATGGTTTTACATCAGAGTTTGACTAAAATAACTAAATAACACAGCGGAAGACTATTTATTAACTCTCTCTCTAAACGAAGACGAAGACGAAGCCGAAATCCATAATCCACAGGGACTCTGACTGGTTGAGCACAGCTAGTAGAATGGCAGATCTTCAGGAAATTCAATAGCAGCAGTACCATCTAATCCATCTGTTACCCATCCGGGATTTTGTTGAATGGCAAGTGTAAGTAATTGTCTTACTTAGCAAATACAACACGGGTAATGAAGGCTTAAAAGAAAGGCTTGACACGGCTGTACTGCATTAGCAATTTTAGTTGATTCATTTTAACATAAACCAAGATTACTACAATTAAGTGAATCCCAGTTGCAATTCCCAATTAATGAGGTAGAGGTGAACATTAAACAATAGTAAACATCAACTTCTAATCAAAAAGGATCCAGGCCGCTCTTGACCCTGAGCAAGGCTATCATGATAGATTATACACTCTGCAGAGGTTTCGCCCTTTACCCACCAGTCGCGTAAAAGTTCAAAGGAACTTTGCACCCAACCACGCATATCAACACTTCCGAGGTGTGACTGCATAGGGACGCTACGAGGCTTTTCACAAGACACCCTAACAAAACAGTAGCCGTTATGGTACAACCTAGGCAGCATGACCCAAGGCACCGAGATTGACTGACGCCCATGTCGCAACACGAGGGGGTCAATGGCGTCCAAGCGCGGTAATAAACATCAACAACAAAATAAATAGCGCAACGTGTGGAACCCCCGCCATACGGAAGCTCCCAACACGGGACTGTGCCTCACGGGGACATAGCCAACGGATACTCCGTCCTCGGTGGATCAAACCATACTCTCACCCATGCTTCCCATAACGCCGTCGGCCTGTCGGTAACTACTGTCAAGCTAGAGCCGTACATGTTACTTGTCCAAGACCAGAGCCATTATAGTTCCGGCGGTGGCGACAGGTTCCTGGGTTGCCGCTTTAAGAACCAGTCCTTACGGAGAGATACTAGGGCCAAGCATGAAGCATACACCCTAGCTCCCTGATCCATGTTGCTAAAAAGCAAATTTTAACATTAACATTGGAGTGAACCATTAAGTCAAGATTAACAGTTAAACATTGGTGACAGTAGCGGCGCTTAGCAAAGATCTACCCGAATGCAATAACCCAGGGTAATCAAGGTATAGGATAAACAAAGCTAGGAATAACCTTAATAGGAACAATTTAGACACATGCATATGCAGTAATTAATGTAAAGGTGTGTTTAGGTAGCAAGGATTGTCCGTGCTGTACTTGCCTTCGTCCAACTGCTGCTGTTGCTCTTGCTGCTGCTGTTGGTCCTGCTCCTCGTAGCCCTCGAACTCAAACGTGTACGGCTCACCGACTGGACTCATACATCAACACACAAGCATCCATACAAGCCATTACATGCAACCAATATTAATCTATTAGAACAGTACACCAAACAGTAGCAACAGAACAAAAGAAGGCTGAAAAACTAATCTACGCTTCGCTACGAACACGTGAGCGCGAGAATCACTCAAATCGGAGCTAAAACGAAGAAGTTATGGCTTTTCTAAGGTTCAGGGACTTGCTGGCAAAGTTTTAAAAGTTCCAGGGGCTTATTTGCAAAAACTCAGGGGCTAAAACAAAATTTTATATGAAAACAGGAGGGTTTATTTGCAATTTGACCAAAACAGGACCTCGGGTACTATTTTCAAATAAGCCAGGGGGTTTTCTGTAAAAATCAGGACTTAATTGTAATTATTTTTGATTAGATTTGGACTGCGGGTTAATTTTGAAAAAGTACAAGGGCTCTTTTGAAAAACGTCCAGGTTGACTTGATTGACCGGTACAAGCTGGTTTGACCCGGCCTAGTTGACTCGATCTGGGCCGTCTAACGCGGTTTGGACGGTGGAGATTGGATCGGGCAGAGGGGGGGTCGCCGGCGGTGAGTCGACGCGGCGGTGCCGCCCGTGGGTTGCGGCGGAGGGTCGCCGGCGTTGCTGGAAACCGAGCTAGGAGCCTCGGTTCGGGTCGGGAATTGGCGCTACGGAGGCGTCGCGGCTCGGCGAACTCGTCCAGGGGGCTCAAGTCGACGGCGGAGCAGCGGAAGGGGGCGCGCGATGAGCTATGGCGGCGGCGGCGCTCGGGTAACGGCGGTGACGGAGCTAAAGCGCATGAAACAGAGCTAGACCGGGCTTGGGAGCGGGCTTACCACCTGGCGGAGCTTCCCCGGCGGTTGAATCGACCGGAGCGACGGCGGAACGGCGGATCCGCGGCGGTGGCGGCTTCGATTCCGGGCGGCGGCGCGAACTCGAGCGGGGCGACTAGGGCTAGGGTTCTCGGGGCAGGGAGGTCGGGAGACGGCGGCGGGTATTTGAAGGCGGCCGACGAGAGGGGAGAGTCCGGGGTTTTCCCGGCGTCCATGCCGTGTCCGGTCGGGGCTCCGGCGCCGTGTCCGGGACGGTCTCTGACGCGAGGAAGGGGACGACTGACGCGTGGGCCCCATACGGCAGCGGCTGGAGGCGGAGCTGGCGGCAGGCCGTGCTGCTGGGCCGCGAGGTGGGCCGAAGCGGCGAAACAGGCTGGCGTGGAAGCGGAAAAGAAGGCAGGCCGAGCTGGGCCGAAACAGCGAGCGCGTGACGGGCCGGCGGGAGAGCGGAGCGGGCCAAAAGGGAGAGCAGGGGGGGCTGGGCCGCTGCGCAGAAGAAAAGAAAAGGGGCCAAACTCAGCCGAGGAAAATAGTTAAGGGAGGTAAAGTGGACTCGGGCCGCAGAAACTTTTCTGGAGCTCCAAACGAGACGATTCAAATTCGAATTTAAACAGAATTTAAATTCCAACTGAACCACACACAACCAAAACACAATGCAGACAGCATGAATGCAACAAAAATGTTTCTAACCTTATATTAAATTTTATTTATCATAAATAATTTATTTTCCTTAGATAAATATGAGCATAAAATTAAATAAAAACAATTTAATTACTAAATTTTTTTAAATAGGCATTTTTAGGGTGTTACAAACCTACCCCCCTTAAGATGAATCTCGCCCTCGAGATTCGGACGTGGATGGGAATAACTGTGGATACTCTGCTCTGAGATCTTCTTCTCTTTCCCAAGTTGCTTCATCCACCGAATGACGACTCCACCGAACCTTACACATCCGGATCACCTTATTTCTGGTGACTCTTTCTGACTCTTCCAAAATTCTGACAGGATGCTCAGTATAGGTAAGATCTTCCTCCACATTTAGTTCATCAATCGGAATCTGTTCCTCAGGTACTCGCAAGCACTTTTTCAACTGAGACACATGGAACAAATCATGTACTCCCGCTAACGTCTCTGGTAGCTCTAACTGATATGCCACCTCACCTTTCCGATCAAGTACCTTGAACGGTCCAATGTATCGAGGTGCTAACTTGCCCTTGACGTTGAACCTCTTCACGCCTCTCATGGGTGACACCTTGAGATACACGAAGTCTCCAACTTCAAAGCTGAGATCCCTCCGTCGGTTATCTGCATAGCTCTTCTGTCTGGATTGTGCTACTTTCAGATTCTGTCTGATTATCTGTACTTGTCGCTCTGCTTCTCTTAGTATCTCAGGTCCAAACACCTGACTTTCTCCCGTCTGATTCCAGAATAGTGGTGTCCTACACTTTCTACCATACAAAGCCTCAAAGGGTGCCATCTGCAAACTCTTCTGGTAGCTGTTGTTGTACGAAAATTCCGCGTACGGTAAACTCTTGTCCCAACTGGCACCATATTGTAGAGCACATGCTCTCAACATATCTTCCAATATCTGATTTGTCCGCTCTGTCTGTCCATCTGTCTGCGGATGGTAAGCTGAACTGAACTGTAGCTTAGTGTCCATAGACTCATGCAATTGTCGCCAAAAGTGCGATGTGAATTGGGTACCTCGGTCTGACACTATTCTTTTTGGTACCCCATGCAAACACACAATCCTCTCCATATACAACTCTGCTAGTCTGGCTCCCGAGTAGGTGGTCTTTACTGGTAAGAAATGCGCCACCTTGGTCAGACGATCCACGATTACCCAAATTGAGTCAAATCCTCTCTGAGTGCGAGGTAAGCCAGTGATGAAATTCATACCGACTTCTTCCCACTTCCATTCAGGTACCTTCAGGGGCTGGAGCAAACCTGCTGGCCTCTGATGTTCAGCCTTGACTCTCTGACACGTGTCACATAGAGCTACGTATGTGGCCACATCTCTCTTCAATCCGTACCACCAAAATCTCTCTTTGATATCCTGGTACATCTTAGTACTACCTGGGTGTATTGAATATGCTGATTCATGGGCTTCCCTGAGAATTGCATCCCTGATCTGCACTACATCTGGTACACAGATCCGCTTCTCATACCACAATGTTCCTTGGTCATCCATTCGAAAACCAGGGGCCTTTCCTAATGCCACCAGTTCTACGATCTCCTTGATCTTCTCATCTGTGAGCTGTCCTTTTCGGATCTCTTGCTCCAAGGTCGGTTCTACTGCCATCTCGGTGACGCTGGTCACAAATCCCAGACTCATCCTTTCGAACTCTGCACTGAGTTCTTCCGGTAAGCAATGTCCAGTGATCTTATTCACATAACTCCTTCTACTCAGAGCATCTGCCACCAAGTTGGCCTTCCCTGGATGATAATGTATCTCCAGGTCGTAGTCCTTGATCAACTCTAACCAACGACGTTGCCTCATATTCAGATCCGACTGTGTGAACACATACTTGAGACTCTTGTGGTCAGTGTAAATGTCACACTTATGACCAATCACGTAATGCCTCCAAATCTTCAAAGCATGTACTACAGCTGCTAACTCCAGATCGTGTGTCGGGTAGTTCTGCTCATGTTTCCTCAACTGCCTCGATGCATATGCTACTACTCTGCCTTCCTGCATGAGCACACATCCCAATCCTAGACGAGATGCATCGCAGTAGATAGAGAAGCTCTTGGTTATATCCGGCAACACTAGCACAGGTGCCGTTGTTAACCTCTTCTTCAATTCCTCAAAGCTGACTTGACATTCTTCAGTCCAGACAAACCTAGCATTTTTCTCCAATAACGCCGTCAATGGCTTAGCAATCTTGGAGAATCCTTCTATGAACCTCCGATAGTATCCAGCCATTCCAAGGAAACTTCTGATTTCACTCACATCCTTAGGCGGATTCCAACTCAACACATCACTAACCTTCTTTGGATCGACTGCCACTCCACCGTTGGACAGTACGTGTCCCAAGAATGCTACTTCCTTCAACCAAAACTCACACTTGCTCAGCTTGGCATACAACTGATGCTCACGAAGTCTTTGCATCACCAACCTCAGATGTTCTTCATGTTCTTCCTCGTTCTTGGAGAAAACTAGAATATCGTCAATGAACACCACTACGAACTTGTCAAGATAATCCATGAACACACTGTTCATCAGATACATGAAGTATGCCGGTGCATTTGTCAGACCAAACGACATGACTGTGAACTCATATAGACCATATCGGGTTGTGAAGGCTGTTTTGGGGATGTCAGTCACTCGTATCCTCATCTGATGGTAACCGGATCGGAGATCGATCTTAGAGAACACACATGCTCCTTTTAACTGGTCGAAGAGATCATCAATCCTTGGCAGCGGGTACTTGTTCTTGATGGTCACTTCATTCAAAGCTCGATAATCCACACACAATCTCTGGGTCCCATCTTTCTTATCCACAAACAAAACTGGTGCTCCCCAAGGAGACGAACTAGGACGAATATACCCTTTTGCTAACAATGCCCTTAATTCCTCCTTAAGTTTCTCTAGTTCTTTTACTCCCATTCTATATGGCCTCTTAGCTATAGGTGCAGTACCAGGCTTAAGATCAATAACAAATTCAACTTCGCGGTCTGGGGGCATACCTGGTAACTCATCTGGAAACACGTCTGGGAATTCGCACACCACTCTGATGTCTTCCAGTGCTACACCTTCGGCTTGGTAGATCTGATTGTGTCCCAAAGGACTAGCTGCTTGGTACTCCACTTTCTCACCAGTCTTTGCTATCAGCTGCACTGTTCTTTTGGAGCATTGAATCACCCCATCATATCTGGCTAACCAGCTCATACCCAGAATCAAGTCAAACCCAAGAGTTTCTAGGACTATTGGGTTCACCACAAAGTCTACCCCCCTTATGGTGATGGTGATACAGGGGCAACGTAAAGTGGCACGCTGTTCTCCCCCAGGTGAACTAACTACCATGGGGTTCCCCATAGGTTGCAAGATCATCATGTTCTTTTTCACGAAAGCAGCGGATATGAAAGCATGCGAAGCTCCAGTATCAAACAAAACAGTTGCGAGAGACGAGTTGACAGGGAACGTACCCACAACGACATCCGTTGCTCCTTCTGTGGTTTCCGCACCCATGTGGTTGACCTTTCCTCTCGCTGGGTTCTGCTGCTGATTCCCGTTCTGGTGCTGCGGTTGTCCAATCCTCGGATTGTTGTTCTGACCAACGGTGTTCTGAGCCTTGCGAGGACAAGCGCTGGCATAGTGTCCCAGCTCACCACAACCAAAACACCTCGGAGCCGTAGGTGCATTGTTGGTCGGATTGGGACGTTGGACAGGACCACTCTGTGGCTGGTTCTGAGGACGCTGCTGAGGTAGTGCTGAGGGGTACTGGGGACGTGGCTGGTACTGGGGACGTTGCTGATACTGGTTGCGGTTCATCAAACCGGACTGTCCCTGGAAACGCTGTGAAGTCACCATTTGCTGGTTTCCTTGCTGAGGATTGAAGCGAGGGCGAACATTGCTTCCTGACGGTGTGCCTTGAAGCTTCCTCTTCTTTTCTTCCATCTCACGGCGCTTGTGCTCCAGCAGTAGTGCGCTATCCACCAGTTCTTGAAAAGTGGCGAACCTAGAGCACAGGAGTTGGTACTGGAGTGTATCATGCAAGCCATCACGGAATCGGGTCTGCTTCTTCCTATCCGTATTCACATCCTCTGGAGCATAGCGGGCCAACTCAATGAACTTGTCACGATAAGCGGTGACACTCATACCTTCCTGCTTCAATGCCAGGAACTCCTTCTTCTTCAAAGTCATCAGCGCTTCCGGCACATGGTGAGAACGGAAGCTGTCGCGGAACTCCTGCCAAGTGATCTGATCACGATTGGGGTGAGCATACTGGTACGCATCCCACCAATCCAAAGCTGCTCCCTGGAGCTGTCCACTTCCATACAACACCTTCTCCCGGTCGTTGCACTGTGCGATGTCCAGCTGTCGTTCCACTGCCTTGAGCCAGTCCTCTGCTTGCATTGGGTCGCTAGACTTGTTGAAGGTAGGAGGGCGTCCCTTCATAAACTCGCCCCTTTTATCTCGGGGTTGCACGTAGTGCTGTTGGGGCGGGTTCTGCTGATTCTGCTGCATGAGTGCTATGGTTTGCGCCATCTGTTGTGTCAGCTGAAGTTGCATCTGCATCATCTGTTCCATGGTGAGTGGCGGTGGTGGAGGTGGTGGGTTCTGGTTCTGGATGCTTCCACTGCCTCCGGGGTTGCTTCTGGTGTTAACCATCTACCATATCAAGAAATCTCCCATCAGTATTCCCGCCAACTGGTATTAGATAACCCATGCCTTGGAAAGATATGATTCAGAGGTATAGAGAGTAAGACAGAGGAGGTGCAAGAAGACAGCTAACCCAACTATTTATTCACTAATATTCCTTAAACCTTAGTCCTATATCTAGATGGAGATAGACTTGCATCTATGACCATCACAATCATTACAAAGATCCAAATCAAACATAAGCATAATAACAGTAAAATCAAGCACCCAAAGACACGATTCACAGAAGACTCGACAACACGGGTTTTGAAAATCGTAACTAGATGATCTGAATCAAAATCATGGTGGTCTCCTAGTGATTTTTCAACCGTTCTAACTAGGCTGCGTTCCTATAGTCAGCACGGCTCTGATACCAATCTGTCACACCCGGATTTACACAGAAACCCGAATGCTTCTATATGTGTGCCCAGGAAGTCCACAGAACACATATAGATAACAAATATGATAAACAGAGTACATATGCTCGAATAAAATGGTTTTACATCAGAGTTTGACTAAAATAACTAAATAACACAGCGGAAGACTATTTATTAACTCTCTCTCTAAACGAAGACGAAGACGAAGCCGAAATCCATAATCCACAGGGACTCTGACTGGTTGAGCACAGCTAGTAGAATGGCAGATCTTCAGGAAATTCAATAGCAGCAGTACCATCTAATCCATCTGTTACCCATCCGGGATTTTGTTGAATGGCAAGTGTAAGTAATTGTCTTACTTAGCAAATACAACACGGGTAATGAAGGCTTAAAAGAAAGGCTTGACACGGCTGTACTGCATTAGCAATTTTAGTTGATTCATTTTAACATAAACCAAGATTACTACAATTAAGTGAATCCCAGTTGCAATTCCCAATTAATGAGGTAGAGGTGAACATTAAACAATAGTAAACATCAACTTCTAATCAAAAAGGATCCAGGCCGCTCTTGACCCTGAGCAAGGCTATCATGATAGATTATACACTCTGCAGAGGTTTCGCCCTTTACCCACCAGTCGCGTAAAAGTTCAAAGGAACTTTGCACCCAACCACGCATATCAACACTTCCGAGGTGTGACTGCATAGGGACGCTACGAGGCTTTTCACAAGACACCCTAACAAAACAGTAGTCGTTATGGTACAACCTAGGCAGCATGACCCAAGGCACCGAGATTGACTGACGCCCATGTCGCAACACGAGGGGGTCAATGGCGTCCAAGCGCGGTAATAAACATCAACAACAAAATAAATAGCGCAACGTGTGGAACCCCCGCCATACGGAAGCTCCCAACACGGGACTGTGCCTCACGGGGACATAGCCAACGGATACTCCGTCCTCGGTGGATCAAACCATACTCTCACCCATGCTTCCCATAACGCCGTCGGCCTGTCGGTAACTACTGTCAAGCTAGAGCCGTACATGTTACTTGTCCAAGACCAGAGCCATTATAGTTCCGGCGGTGGCGACAGGTTCCTGGGTTGCCGCTTTAAGAACCAGTCCTTACGGAGAGATACTAGGGCCAAGCATGAAGCATACACCCTAGCTCCCTGATCCATGTTGCTAAAAAGCAAATTTTAACATTAACATTGGAGTGAACCATTAAGTCAAGATTAACAGTTAAACATTGGTGACAGTAGCGGCGCTTAGCAAAGATCTACCCGAATGCAATAACCCAGGGTAATCAAGGTATAGGATAAACAAAGCTAGGAATAACCTTAATAGGAACAATTTAGACACATGCATATGCAGTAATTAATGTAAAGGTGTGTTTAGGTAGCAAGGATTGTCCGTGCTGTACTTGCCTTCGTCCAACTGCTGCTGTTGCTCTTGCTGCTGCTGTTGGTCCTGCTCCTCGTAGCCCTCGAACTCAAACGTGTACGGCTCACCGACTGGACTCATACATCAACACACAAGCATCCATACAAGCCATTACATGCAACCAATATTAATCTATTAGAACAGTACACCAAACAGTAGCAACAGAACAAAAGAAGGCTGAAAAACTAATCTACGCTTCGCTACGAACACGTGAGCGCGAGAATCACTCAAATCGGAGCTAAAACGAAGAAGTTATGGCTTTTCTAAGGTTCAGGGACTTGCTGGCAAAGTTTTAAAAGTTCCAGGGGCTTATTTGCAAAAACTCAGGGGCTAAAACAAAATTTTATATGAAAACAGGAGGGTTTATTTGCAATTTGACCAAAACAGGACCTCGGGTACTATTTTCAAATAAGCCAGGGGGTTTTCTGTAAAAATCAGGACTTAATTGTAATTATTTTTGATTAGATTTGGACTGCGGGTTAATTTTGAAAAAGTACAAGGGCTCTTTTGAAAAACGTCCAGGTTGACTTGATTGACCGGTACAAGCTGGTTTGACCCGGCCTAGTTGACTCGATCTGGGCCGTCTAACGCGGTTTGGACGGTGGAGATTGGATCGGGCAGAGGGGGGGTCGCCGGCGGTGAGTCGACGCGGCGGTGCCGCCCGTGGGTTGCGGCGGAGGGTCGCCGGCGTTGCTGGAAACCGAGCTAGGAGCCTCGGTTCGGGTCGGGAATTGGCGCTACGGAGGCGTCGCGGCTCGGCGAACTCGTCCAGGGGGCTCAAGTCGACGGCGGAGCAGCGGAAGGGGGCGCGCGATGAGCTATGGCGGCGGCGGCGCTCGGGTAACGGCGGTGACGGAGCTAAAGCGCATGAAACAGAGCTAGACCGGGCTTGGGAGCGGGCTTACCACCTGGCGGAGCTTCCCCGGCGGTTGAATCGACCGGAGCGACGGCGGAACGGCGGATCCGCGGCGGTGGCGGCTTCGATTCCGGGCGGCGGCGCGAACTCGAGCGGGGCGACTAGGGCTAGGGTTCTCGGGGCAGGGAGGTCGGGAGACGGCGGCGGGTATTTGAAGGCGGCCGACGAGAGGGGAGAGTCCGGGGTTTTCCCGGCGTCCATGCCGTGTCCGGTCGGGGCTCCGGCGCCGTGTCCGGGACGGTCTCTGACGCGAGGAAGGGGACGACTGACGCGTGGGCCCCATACGGCAGCGGCTGGAGGCGGAGCTGGCGGCAGGCCGTGCTGCTGGGCCGCGAGGTGGGCCGAAGCGGCGAAACAGGCTGGCGTGGAAGCGGAAAAGAAGGCAGGCCGAGCTGGGCCGAAACAGCGAGCGCGTGACGGGCCGGCGGGAGAGCGGAGCGGGCCAAAAGGGAGAGCAGGGGGGGCTGGGCCGCTGCGCAGAAGAAAAGAAAAGGGGCCAAACTCAGCCGAGGAAAATAGTTAAGGGAGGTAAAGTGGACTCGGGCCGCAGAAACTTTTCTGGAGCTCCAAACGAGACGATTCAAATTCGAATTTAAACAGAATTTAAATTCCAACTGAATCACACACAACCAAAACACAATGCAGACAGCATGAATGCAACAAAAATGTTTCTAACCTTATATTAAATTTTATTTATCATAAATAATTTATTTTCCTTAGATAAATATGAGCATAAAATTAAATAAAAACAATTTAATTACTAAATTTTTTTAAATAGGCATTTTTAGGGTGTTACATGCCCGCAGTAGGTGATGTGCATTTTATTGCAAGAGTCTGAAAGCACAATACTTACAGAGGTTTGATATGTGGATTGTCATATCCCTGTGATCTGACTGTTACTTATAGCCTGAGATTTGCACTGAGTTGACGTCGAAGGGACCAGGTATGTGTTCCATGTAAGCAGGTTCGTTTTCTTTCAACTCGAACCTTCAAATCAGCTCGACCAAAAGAGTACCGCATATAAGATAAGATATTATCTTTAAAGGATGTTTGCTATGTTCTTTTTCTCCTTGTTAGACCCGCATCAGTCGTCGCTGGTCGGTTGTCACAATTATGTTTTGAAATGATACTAGTGGTAGTGGCCGTCTGGGAGGATAGTGCTCTCCACTTGCCGCTTGGCATGTCTGAGTGCCACGAACTATGAAGCACAGTTTACGTCAGTTCACCTGCATACCCCTCTTCCGTTGCATACAATGATCCTGTGTACCTTCCTGCCCTTTTCGTAAATACGCGTGATGCATACGCTTGTTCTGCTGGGTTATGATGGGCCATATATGTATCCAGGCATGTTATGGAAGTAGTGAAAATAAATGGATATGCTCCCATCGTGCACCACACTGACAATCAGCAGAGCACGAGATTTCGAGTTGCCAAACTGTTCTGGTTCACGTTCGTTTGCGTTGAGCGTTATATTGTTGCATATATATATATATATATTAATGATTTGATGAACGCCTTGTGTCTATGCCTCTATGGAGCTTCTAGTGGTTGTTTTTTTGGATCACCGGGCATCTAGGCTTTTTTCTGCCGGTAGTAATCTAGTACAGGTGCAGAAAATGCCCCCAGGTACGTGTTACATAAGGCGACTGATCGTTGATGTCCGACTGATTGAGCACGCTTGATGTGCGCCCGACATCACTATCCGTATCCGCCGCAGATATGACGTCCAAGCTTGTGCGTTCTCACGTCCCACAGGCGGCATGATGCCATCCAGAAAGGCCCCAGTGCTCGTCTTCCTTGGTGCCCCAACTGGCCCATGTTGCAGTGAGCGTGGGACGCTACAGCACACAAGGGAAGAAGACTGACCGATCGCCGCCCCCCGTGATGTTCACTCACTCCATGGCTCCCTCACCTACCCAGCCCTCCTCTCTCAGCGCGTGCGGTGACGCCGCCGGCGATGCAGTAGCACCTTGCGTGACGGTACCGTACGCCTGCCTGAAAGGGAAAGCTCGGGGCTCGCTTTCATGGCGGCTGAGCTGCATGGAAGCTTGCCTGGCAGGCGGCGACGCGCCACGTACGCCGTCGGACGCGTCCGCTTCCAGAAAAACTCGATGCACTGATCGCTAGTAGCGAAATTCTCTATTGTCAGTGGGACGCCGCACTTGGGCACTGTATCCAGGACGCAAAAGCCCCTCGCTGGCAGTGGCAGCGACGCCGCGCTCCTGTTCCGGTGTTCCCCCGGCCGGAATTCCACTGTTGCTTGGACACGACACGAACGAGCAGTAATCGCGGCGACCTCGCGCCCGGGCGTGCGTCGCCAACGCTCGATCGACGCTCGCCATGCCGCATTAACGCCGGGGAGCAGAGCGGAGCGGAGAAGCTCATTCGAAACGCGGCGGCCGCTGAAGTATCTTGCCATGGGATACGTTCGCCGTTCGCGTGCACGCGCTGCCCCACGGGTGGGTGAGAGAGCGCGACGGGATCGTGACGGCGCCGCACGAGGCGAATCCGAGTGGGCAACACGCTGATTGGGGGGGAGGTACATACGCCGCCGCCGTGCGTGACCGCAACGTCTTGCTGTTGTCACCTGACCGTCCGATCACCGTGCCGGCGGCTGCCAGCTTGACCTTCAGAGTTGCAGAGAGCCAGACAGCAGTACATCTATCCAGAGCAAATAGGAAGGCAAAGGGAAAGAGAGGCTAGACAGCCGAAGAAGTACCAGTGCCACACTGGCACTGCGGAGTGCGGACTTGGGCCCGTCTGCGCTCCCCTCCAATCAACCGCTGCCCGGTCGGCCGCGGGCCGGGCACCGGCGGCCCCAGCCCCACGCGTCCCCCTCGCGCGGCTGCTCCGGCGCGGGCCCGTCCCCGCCTCGATCGCCGACTCGCCCGCGTCCAAATCGCCACGAGCTACGGCGTGGCAGGCACACCAAACCAGTGGCCCTGGCACAGCGCAGCTCCATGCCACGGGCGCTCCCGGTCGACGACGCGGGGGAGGCGACGAGGCGCACCGCTGTTCCGCGACAGTGCCGGCCGGGGGGTAGGATGCTGATGGGGGTTATGGGCCGATCAAATGGATACTAGTCAGATAGAAGAAGGGACCGCGCGGGGCGAAGGCGAACAGCTCACTTGCCGACCCGACCCGGCCGCGGCGCGCTCCTCCTTGTCGCGCACCGTCGGCCCATGGCCTCCTGTCGCGCGGGAGGAAGCCGCCACGGGCTACCGGCTATATACTCCCTCCCTTGCAATTGCAAAGCTCCATCCCGCTGCTCGCGCGTCATCTACGCTGGGACCCGTCACGTCGACTCGTCGGGACGTCTCCTCCCGTCCACGTCAAGGCCGGGCACGTTCTAGACGCGCCGATCGATGCCGTCACGCCGAGCGCGCGCGTCGGGACGGCGCATCGCGTTCCGGCACTGCTTGCAGCGCGCGGGCCTCCGCGGGATCGTGACCGATACCAAGGGTCCTGACTCCTTTTTCTGTGAGGCCCGTGCGACGCGAGGTGTACGGCGCATGGGCACAACTAGCCGCGCCTAGCCCCTTGGTAGGCGCCTGCACGGCGGGGATGGGGCGTTTTGATCTGCTTGCCTTCTCTCGTCGGCGATCTGACCGGCGCGGGAGCCACGGCAGGCGGCTGGCCCATGCCTTGGCAGCTCACGCACGGGTTGAGAAGCTGCCATGCGCGCAGGGGCGGCTTAAATGGTTTGTCCACTGGCCGGCAACAGTTTGGTTATGCTGGCGGTGGAAGCTGACAAGGGAGAACGGGCAGCAGATCGACATGGAAAGGTGCATGCATGCCCTGCGCGCACCACATTATCAGATCATCAGAGGATCATGCTTGGGTGATTGATCGGTGCCTAGTGGATGTCGTATTATAATTCCTGATGTGCAAGATGAAGCTAGCAGTTGGCACTAGTTTCACATTGTCAAAGACGCTTCATTCGTAATCATGTCTTGTAAGGGATGCAAGTTACTCCGTACTCCGTATACTTGTTTCGGATCATTGGTCAACCCACCAAAACTTTTCACAATGAATTAAAAAATAGCATGCCGTGTTAAGAAGAATGAACTAAAATAGCATACCGTGTGATTAATTTAGGAAGAAAAATGAGCTAAAATAGCATGCCATGCAATTAATTTAACAAGAGAAATGAACTAAAATAGGATGTCGTTTAGGAGGAGAGATTAAATAAAATCGTCTGTCATGTAATTAATTTAGGAAGAGAACAAGCTATTCTTGCATATCTACTTATCACTACAAGATATGCTATCCTTCCCGACAGTTTTAAATAAGTGGCCAACAGTTTTATGTTTTCAATCACCCATAACATAATCCCTGACAAGATGACCCCCCCCCCCCCCCACCCCACACACACACAGAGTTATGGTATGCATTTATGTAACTAAAAAAAATATTGGCCATTTACCAAGGAAGTCTTGTAGTGTATGGAGGTTTAATGGAGTTTCATCAAGGTTCGGTATCCTCGTTCTCTAAAATTTCAAATAGATAGCACACAGACACAAAACCACTATCACTATCCCCGCAACAAAATAACATACTACTAACACCTAACAAAAACAAACTAACTTCTCAGGAATAGACATGGGTTGGTGACATTTAGAACGAAATTCAGTGTGTTTCAGTTCAACCCAATAACCAGTTTGTATAAGAGTAAATTCCTTATTTGACACCAAAACAAATACACATTTCTTTCTTGGCCCTGAAATTTTTTTCGTTTTCTATTTGACACTGACTTTTAACTTCATTCCTTATTTGACATTTTCGTTACCTTTAAAAGTTAAATTGGACAAAATGTACTCCAAATCACCTCCAAAATTCACCAAATTTTTTCTACCAATATAACAAATAGGCATGAACATATGTCATTTAAACCAATACATGCACTTTTATAGTTTTAAAGTTAAAATTCACCAAACTAGATAGTTTTTAAAACTTATCTGAATTTTATATCACTAAATTCTTTCAAAAAATTAAGAAAAAATAACTAATATTTATCACATGTGATACAATAGCGTATAAAATTATTTTCCATCATAAGTTAAATAGATAATTATGAGTTCCATCTAAAATTACTAAAATACCATGTTCTTCCCAATTCAATATGTAACTTATAATGGAAAATAATTTTAAAAACTACTACATTACATATGGTGAATAATAGTTATTTTTTCATAATTTTTTGAAAGTATTTTGGTGCCATATAATTCATATTTGTTTTAGGGATAGTCTAGTTTAGTAAATTTTAATTTGAAAACCATAAAGGCACATGTGTATAACTAGTATTCACCCCCACGACAATCCAACATTGAAATCCAAGCTGTAAAACCATTGAAATCCAATAACTAATTTATTTCCCTCGCTTTTTCCAACATTGAAATCTATTTTGTCAAAAAAACACAACAGCATGCCAGATTGTCAAACTTCTAAATTACAATGGTAGAAGTCTGAAATTCCCTCGAGTGATCCACCTTCTAATTTCCACTTCCATTCGTGTATCATCAACCATCAACTCAGAGAGAGAACCACTTCCAACTCAAACCAACCTTCTTTCTGCCATTCATGTGCACCAACCAACGGGCAACGGCGTACTATCCACTCACGATCATGAGCCCAACAGTACATCATCCTCCCAAAGTGCTCCTCCTCGGACTCCGGGGTAGCGTCCTTCCTTCCGTCAAATCCCCAGATCGATGGCGACGGATCCAACATCTTCAGAACGACATTGGATGGAACCTCGACACCTGGTATCCACAGCAGCGCCTTGCCTCGTCATGCCGCCCGCCCGTGTAGCTTTTCCTCGTACGTGCGTGCGTGCGTGCTTAGCCGGCCAGCATAGCCGGAGAGAATAAAGAGGGGATGCAGATGCAGGCCACACCGATCCTGATTCGGGCCTCGTTTAGATCCTAAATTTAACCTTCAAATTTCACTATGCAAAAACAAAATTTTCATCACATCAAAATGTCATAACATGCATGGAGTACTAAATATAGATGAAATCAAAAAATAATTGCACAGTTTTGTTGTACTCTACGAGACGAATATCTTGAGCATAATTAATCAATTTTTAGATAATTTTTCACACATACAAACGAAATGCTACAGTACGCACGTACTCCAAAAGATCAAAATTTGTGTTCCGAAAACTAAACGGGACCTCGATTCGCATATACTGCTCGCATTCTGGGCTGCTGGCGAAAGTGGGTCGGCGAAAGATTCAGGCAGGTGCTCGATTGCTCGACGGTCAGGTCAGCACGGCACGGCGAGGACATGTGAAAGAAAGATGCGGTGACGGTAAAGCGGCGTCACTTTTGCCAAGCGATAGAAAAGGGTGTGGCGCCGTGGGCGTGCATGTATCGCCGTCCCCATTGGCTCATCAGCTCGATATATCGTTGCCTCGATCCAGCCTAGATCTTGGAAGAAAGACACAAAACGATGGACGATCTCGTGCGTTTGTGCTACTGGCATCTCTAGCTCGCGACTTGTGCTACTGCACTCAGGCTTCGTTCCTATCGAGTGGTTGGTCACTTCAGTTTTGCCAATGCGCATGCGCGTCAGTGGCGTCACTGTGTCATTGCTCTTTTATTTGGACTAGTGACTGGTCTGATAAAGAATCAGACAATGTCCAAGGTATCAAATCGATCTCCTGTTTCTTCACTGCACATCTTGGGCCTTGTTTAGAGGTTAGAATTGAGAGGTTGAATTTGAGATTAAGATGTCACCTCGTAATCATTGCGCTACTGTAGCATTTCATTTGTATTTCTGAAAAATTATCTAAAAATTGATTAATTAGGCTCAAAATGTTCGTCTCGCAAAGTACAACAAAACTGTGCAATTAGTTTTTTATTTTATCTACATTTAGTACTCCATGCATATTATGACATTTTGATGTGATGGAGAATCTTCTTTTTGCATAGTGTATTTGGGAGTTGTTTTTGGAACTAAACAAGGCCTTGGTAGATCACCTGATTTAATCTGATAGTTCGCAAACTATGCCAATGTCCGAGCTTCGGTCAAAGTTGGACCACTACTAGTGTGCAACCTTAGCCCTGGCCTCCGGGTAACACGGTGTTGGTAAACACGTAGGCTACGCTAGCATCACTACCGCATACACCCAAGATACTTGCGAGTAGAAGATCATAGATCGTTACCACTAGACGCGCAGCGCAGCGGAAGAAGTCGCGCGTCGATGTAGAGGAAGTAGTCGATCATGTCCCACAAACCGAGCTCCTCGTCCTTGATCCCAGCAGCCGATCAGCGCAGCAGTCGCAGCAGCGCCTCCACGGAGTCCACACGTACAGGGATGGAACGCCGGGCGTCGGTGTGCTAGCACCGCACGCACGGCAAGGGCGGCGGCCGAGAGAGAGGAGGCGGCGGCTAGGGTGGGCGCGACTATTAGGTCATCTTGCCCCCTAGCCCCTCCCTCGTATATATAGGGTGTACTAATGGGCTTCTATCTCATAGGCCCATTAGTAACCCTAATCCCTCTTGGATCAATATCCTCTTGAGCCTTTAAACCATATTGTGATGATGGGCTCTTGGGCATATCACCAACAATCTCCCACTTGCACTAGAGACAATCATACAAACAAGCTTTCCAACATTCCGAACCCCTTAAGTGTGTGACCCGTTAAGTTCATGTGTAGATGGTCGTGAACGGAAACTATTTCCGAATCGCAAGTCAATAGCGGCACCTAGCAGGACATAGTGACTCACATATACACATAAAGATTATATCGGCCGAACCTTAGATATACTCATTCACCGAATCCCTTTGCCACACGATACCTATCAA
The DNA here is from genome assembly GCA_033239725.1 of Echinochloa phyllopogon. Taxonomy (NCBI): domain Eukaryota; kingdom Viridiplantae; phylum Streptophyta; class Magnoliopsida; order Poales; family Poaceae; genus Echinochloa; species Echinochloa phyllopogon. The sequence goes on along the minus strand of BTCW01000013.1, from coordinate 9,149,377 downwards.
GCTCAAGGCGAGATGCGTGCCACCTTTGTGATAGCTCGACCATTCTCTCGATCTAATAGTGGATTCTATTCATAACTAACCTTTAGTCATCATGATTAACTCTTTAATCATTTTGGCATGGCCATGCACTTTTCAATCCAACTATCTCGAGGGGCCCAGAGATATCTCTCCCGTTATCTAGGAGGGGCAAATTCCATCTTGATCCGCTCACATCCCATTCCATGTTTCATGACACACCTGTAAGCTACTTTTGTAACTACCCAGTTACGGAGTAGCGTTTAGCAGCCCCAAGATGCACCACTACACACAGTGAGAAACAATGACGATCTCAGGTCTGAGGATCCAGTAGGTACAACACTCAAGAACAACTGATGGCACATACAAGATAACAATCCCAACATTGTCTTGGAGTGGGTCAATCCAACACCATGTTCACCAACATGTGTCCACATCATTAATCCGATATCTCCATATCCATGATCCGTGAAACATGATCATCAATTAATGCATGTGCTAGTCTCAACGTCGTTGTTGTCCCACATAACGACATAAACTAGGGATAATTTAGAATCATATCCTTGTCAACAAAAAGTTTCACGAACAAGTCACATACTTGATAATTAATGTAAAAGATAATCATCCATGGAACGAATAACAATTATTCATTATTACATAAACATACTTATGACACAAAATCTCCCACGCACACTGAAATCACTGATGTAAGTATCTAATACCCATAGATCTCATGTGCGCCTCATGCTTTGGTTGTGGGAGAGGCTTCGTCAACGGATCAGCAACGTTTGAATCCGTGTGCACCTTGCAAACCTTCACATCACCTCTCTCAACAAAGTTACAGATGAGGTGACACTTCCGCATTATATGTCTGGACTTATTAGTAGTTCTAGGCTCCTTTGCTAGTGCAACGGCACCACTATTATCACAATAGAGGTCCACTGGACTGGAGGCACTAGGAACAACACCCAAATCAGAAACAAACTTTCTGATCCAAACAGCTTCTTTTGCAGCTTCGGAAGCTGCAATATACTCGGCCTCTGTCGTCGAATCAGCCACCATATCTTGATTGAAACTCTTCCAGCTCACTGCCCCACCATTGAGGCAGAAAACAAAACCGGATTGCGATTTGGAGTCATCTTTGTCTGTTTGAAAACTAGCATCGGTGTAACCCTTTACAACGAGCTCATCTTCGCCTCCAAATATTAGGAACATATTCTTAGTTCTTCTAAAGTACTTAAGAATACTCTTTACAATTGTCTAGTGAGCTTCACCGAAGTCTGACTGATACCTGCTCGTGACACTTAGAGCAAAAGAAACATCCGGGCGCGTGCAAAGCATGGCATACATAATCGACCCTATGGCTGAAGCATAAGAATCGTACTCATCCTCTTTTGCTCATCAGGTGTCGTAGCACACTGACTCTTGCTCAGAGCAATGCCATGTGACATTGGCAAGAAACCTTTCTTGGAATCTTGCATATTGAACCGATTCAATATCTTGTCAATGTACGTGTCTTGGCTTAATCCAATTAGCCTTTTTGATCTATCTCTATAGATCCTAATACCCAGAATGTAAGTCACATCTCCTAAATCCTTCATCGAAAAACTCTTTTTCAATGAGGTTTTAACGGCTTCAAGCATTGGAATATCATTTCCGATCAGTAATATGTCATCCTGAAAGTGAATCTAGGCACTTAATCTATTTTGGTGATTAATGACAATAGAAATTTGGATATAATGCTTTGAATGAGTTGTGCAGGAATAAAATGAAAGAAAAGAAAAGAAATGTGAAAAGAAGGTCCCCAATTAAATTTCTTATGGTGGTGGATTCGATTGAAGAACTTAATTTGATTTTCGGTTTGAAATTGAGTATAGGACCACCATACTATCAAGAGGGACATGTTCGACAAATTCTAGTCGTTTTAAGTGCTATGCTTGAGATGAAAATCCACTTGAGAGACACACATATTCACATTCACATGTTGTCTGCTTGGTCGGAACTTAGGCCGGAAGATCCGACCGGAAGTTTCGGTTGGCTCGGTTTCGGGTTGTTTCCCTTCAGAAGATCCGATCCTAGCATCGGAACTTCCATCAGAAGATCCTACACTGCTTCGGATCTTCCGGGACTTAGCCAAATTTCAGCCTTTTCTGTGTGTCACTTGCATGTTCCGACCCATGGCCGGAAGATCCGACCGGAAGTTCCGGCCAGCTCGGTTTGGATTTGTTCCGGGGCCAGAAGATCTGACACCTGTCGGAAGATCTGACGCCTGGAACTGTTCTGAGGGCTTTCTTGCTATGTTCTGTCATTTGCCGGAAGTTCCGGCCCTCATCGGAAGATCCGACACTATGTTGGAAGATCCGATGCCTGGAATTTGTCTGGGGTTTTCTAACACTAATCTGTCATTCTTCGGAAGATCCGACTCATGGTCGGAAGATCCGATACCCCTTCGCAGAACACATAACGGTCACATTTTGGGGGGTTGGTATATATACCCCCTCACCCCCCCCCCTCATTCATTGCTGCTGCCTCCACTGACCTAAGTTGTGACAAGCACCCACTTGAGCATTCATTTCACTCCTCTACTCCTTCCCAAGCTTGATTCTTGCAAGGATTCTTCTAGGGTTTGAGTGAGAGAGAAGATTGAAGGTGTGAAGCTTGTGCTAACTTTGAGCCCTCACTTGTTCATCTCTTGAAGCACTTGAAGTAACTTTGATTCATCGATTCACGTTTGTTACTCTTGGAGCTTTGCTCCTAGACGGTTAGAGGTGCCGGTGAGCTCCCATTCCTTTGTGGTTGAGGCCTGGAAGTTTGTATTACCCCTCTCTTTGTGAGAGCCAATAGTAAGTGATTCAATCTTCCTTTGTGGTTGATTGAGGGAGACTTGGGGCTAGTGTGACAGCCCGGCTCTTTGTGAGCTTCTCAACGGAGACGTAGCTCCTTTGTGGAGTGAACTTCGGAAGTAAATCCATTGTCTCCTTGTGCTCATTTGTTTTATTGTTGGATTTGCTTGATTTGATCCGATCAACTTGCTTGTTGTTATTCTATTGCATTGATCATATCTAGAAGGCTCTATACACTTATTGTCACACTTCTATTCAAGTAGAATCTTTAAAAAGTGTACTAGAACTCAAATTACGAAGTAAAGTTTTTATCCCGTCGGAAGATCCTACACAGTGTCGGATCTTCCGGGGGTCGGAAGATCCGAGACTGCGTCGGATCATCCGACGTCTGACAGTTTTCAGAGCAATTTTGCAGAAATTTTTACAGGGCATATTCACCCCCCATCTAGGCCTAGTGTTGGTCCTTTCAATTGGTATCAGAGCCTAATCCCTTGATTAAGGCTTAACCGCTAAGGGAAAAACACTATGTCCGACAAGGGGGACAACTCCGGTGTTGGTGCTTCCGCTTCCAAGGATGATCGATCATTGTTCATTGATTCAAGCTCAAGTGATGATGATCTTATCATCAGCGACGTTGATGAAAGCTTGGATGAAGAAGAAAAGAAGAAGAAGAGAAAGGAGAAGATGAAGAAGAAAATTCAAGAAAAGGCCGAAAGGAAGGCTCAAAAGCTTCTCAAGAAGAAGCTAAAGGAAAAAGAAGTGTTGGATGGACTCCACTCCGTGTCTCATAAATATGAGACATCATTATCTAACAAATCTCTTGATCCAACTAGTCTTAATTTCTCATCGGTTCCAATGGGAAAAGTTCCCAAATTCAATGGGGTTGACTATGCTCGTTGGAGTGATGATATGAAAATGTATTTATATGGTCTTCACCCTTCTCTTTGGACCGTTGTGAATATAGGTGTTGACAAAGACGCCAAGCCAAGTCGTGAACAAGAGTATGATTTCTTCCGCAACTCTCAAGCCGTGATGGTTCTTAGAAGTGCTCTTAGTCCCTATGAGTAAAACAAGATTAGAGGAATTGAAGTTGCAAAGGATCTTTGGGACACTCTTCAATTGTCTCATGAAGGAACGGATGTGGTCAAGGAAGGCAAGATTGATCTTCTACAAGGAGAACTAGAATCCTTTGTCATGAAGAAGGATGAGACTCTCCAAGAGATGTATGATCGGTTGAAGCTACTTGTCACCGAGATACGAATGCTAGGTAGCAAAGATTGGGATGAGCACAAAGTGACCAAGAAGATGCTTAGAGCATATGCACCCAAGAACCCAATGCTTGCCACCATGATTAGGGAGAAGGGCAAGTTCAAGAAGATGCTACCCATGGAGTTGTTCAACAAATTACAATATCATGAAATGAACAACTTGGATGTAGCTAGATCGACGGAACCAACCGAAGTGAAGACCATTGCTCTCAAAGCCGAACCAAGCAAGAAGGTTGAGTCAATTGAAAAGACTTCCAATTCCAAGAAGAAAGGAGACTCAAGTGATGGTGATAGCACCGATGAAGAAACCGCCATGATGGTGAAGAACTTCAAGAGGTTCATGAAGAACAAGGGCGACAAGAGGTCCATGTCACAAAGAAGATGCTACGAGTGTGGGGAGAAAGGGCATTACATTGCCGACTGCCCCCACAAGAAAATGACAAAGAAGACAAGAAGTTGAAGGACAAGTACTTTGACAAGGAGAAGATATACAAAGAGAAGAGTCAAGAGTACAAGAAGAAGTTTGGAAGTGCTCATGTTGGTCAAGGGTGGGATTCTTCGAGTGATAACTCCGATGATGAAGAAGTGGCAACTCTTGCCATTCAAGTCCCTACATCAACATCTAGACTCTTCAACAACTATCAAGATAGTGATGATGAAGCTCCCATGTGCCTCATGGCCCAAGGGACTAAGGTATCAAACATCACCCCATCTATCTCATCCACCATCTTGACATCTAGGAATGTAGAAAATGATCTAGATGAAGAGGAAGCCGAACATGAAAAGAACATGATAAACAAGTTTGGCAAAGAAGGCTACAAACAAATTAAGAAACTAGTAGAGAAATTGGAGAAAAGAAAAGAGTCTCTTGATAGGCAAGAAGAATTGCTCATCCTTGAAAAGGAGAGAAACCTTGCTCTTGAAGAAACTCTAGTTGAGGAGAAGATCAAGGTGGAGAAATTGACTTGTGACTTGTCACTTGCCAATGACTCTTGTGAGAAGATGTCTAAGGAATTGTCCTTGTCAAAAGAATCTCTTGCCAACCTAAAGAATGTATGAAGTGAGCTTCAAGAAAGGCATTCAAGCCTAGAGGTCAAATATAAAGATCTAGAAATCAACTTTAGCGCTCTTTGGGAAAGCACCAAGATTAACTCTAAGACAATTCTTGACTCAAATGTCTCTACTAGTGAAGGTTGCTCAAGATGCTATAAGTTTGATATAAATGATTGTGCCACTAACCTTTCAAAACTAGAAGAGAAAGTCAAAGCTAAAGATGCAAAGATTCAAAAATTGACCAAGACAATTGGCAAAGGAAAGGCCAAAGGTAAGAGTGAATTTGAGAGCCATCCGGCATATAAAGCCGGAAGATATCCTAGTATCAAGGATGGGCTCGGATTCATTAGAGGAGGAAAAGCAAATGGTACAAGAATGTTGAGAGGTCATGAAGTACCAATGTTCACCAAGGGTGCAAACCTTGGAGACTTGATGAACATTGCTCATGGTGTGATTGTGAACACCATAGAAGACAAGCCTAAGGTTGAGGCAATAACCAACAATGTCAAGAGCTCAACCAAGATCAAGAAAGAAGAAAAGAGCATTGAGCATAAGCCATCTCCCAACTACACCATTGACTACACGGTTGTGTGGGATCACAATGGGAAGATGGTGGTAAAGTATATGGGTGCTCATGCAAAGAAGATGATGAGGAGTGTTTGGGTGCCTAAGATTTCAAAAGCTAACACTCAAGGACCCAATCTCTTTTGGGTACCTAAATTCAAAGCTTAAACTTGTTTTGTAGGCATATATCTCCGGTGGATCCTCATGGTTGCTTGATAGTGGATGTTCAAATCATATGACCGGAGAGAAGAACATGTTTGCTAAATTGAAAGAATATGACTCGCCTATAGAAAAGATCACGTTTGATGACAACAACCATGGTGATGTGATTGGTCAAGGTGAAGTTGCTATATCACAAGACTCATCTCTTTCAAATGTTTATCTAGTTGATTCTCTAGGGTACAATTTGTTGTCCATATAACAACTTTGTGAAAAAGGCTACAATTGTCTCTTTACTAATGAGGGTGTGAGCGTCCTTAGAAGGGAGCATTCCTCTATTGCTTTTACGGGTCAACTTAAGGGAAAACTTTATTTAGTTGATTTCACAACAAATAAAGTGGAACCGAAGACTTGTTTAGTAGCAAAATCTAGCTTGGGTTGGCTTTGGCATCGCCGGCTAGCTCACGTTGGGATGAGGAACTTGGCCAAACTTCAAAAGGATGAACACATTCTAGGATTAACAAATGTTGTCTTTGAGAAAGATAGATTTTGTAGTGCTTGTCAAGCCGGAAAGCAAGTCGGAGCTCCTCACCCACCCATAAACATATTGACTAGCTCAAGACCCTTGAAATTGCTTCACATGGATTTATTTGGGCCAATTTCTTATATAAGCATTGGTGGGAACAAGTACGGACTTGTCATTGTGGGTGATTTTTCTCAATTCACTTGGGTTTTCTTTCTACAAGACAAGAGTGAAGCTCAAGGGGTTATCAAGAAGTTCATTAGAAGAGCTCAAAATGAGTTTGAGTTGAAAGTCAAGAGAATAAGAAGTGACAACGGAACGGAATTCAAGAATCTCAAAGTTGAGGAATTCCTTGATGAAGAAGGCATCAAGAATGAGCTCTCCGCTCCATACACACCTCAACAAAATGGCATTGTTGAGAGAAAGAACCGGACCTTGATTGAAATGGCAAGGACCATGCTTGATGAATACAAGACTCCGGATATCTTTTGGGCCGAGGCGATCAATACGGCTTGCCATACCACTAATCGTCTCTATCTTCAAAAGTACATGGGTAAGACTCCGTACGAGATCCTCACCGGTAACAAACCAAAGGTGCACTACTTTCGAGTTTTTGGTTGCAAATGTTACATTCTTAACAAGAAAACCAAAAGCTCCAAGTTTGCACCCAAGGTTGATGAAGGTTTTCTACTTGGTTATGGTACTAACGAACATGCTTATCGTGTCTTCAACAAAACCACCGGTTGTGTTGAGATCACGGTAGACGTGAAATTTGATGAATCAAACGGCTCTCAAGTAGAGCAAGTTGTGAATGACCTTGTAGATGAAGAGCCACCAAGTCAAGCTATCAAGAAAATGAGTTTAGGTGAAGTGAAGCCTCAAGAGCCCCAAGTAGAAGATGAGGAACAAGACCAAGTCTTGGAAATCATATTTAACATTGATCCATCAACATCATCAACAAGAGTGGAACCACCAAGCTCTTCGCAAGATCAAGTTCAAGATCATGGTGACGATCATGATCATGGCAACGATCAAGGGGGAGTTCAAGGTGATGAAACTCAAGGTGACAAGTCTCACAATGAAGAAGAAGATGATGGACCTATTCAACGTCAATCAACACTTACACACCCAAGAGTTCATCAAAGCGTTCAACGGGATCATCCCGTTGATAACATTCTAGGGAGCATCCAAAGAGGGGTAACCACTCATTCTCGTCTAGCAAATTTTTGTGGATGTTACTCGTTTGCTTCCTCTTTGGAGCCTCTCAAGGTGGAAGAAGCTCTTGGCGATGCGGATTGGGTCATTGCAATGCAAGAAGAGTTAAACAACTTCACAAGAAACGAAGTTTGGGAATTGGTCCCAAGACCCAAGCAAAATGTCATTGGCACAAAGTGGGTTTTCCGGAACAAGTAAGATGAAAATGGGATTGTCACAAGAAACAAGGCAAGATTGGTTGCTCAAGGTTTCACTCAAATTGAAGGTCTTGACTTTGGTGAAACTTATGCTCCGGTGGCAAGGCTTGAATCAATTCGTATTCTACTAACCTATGCCTCGCATCACAACTTCAAGCTATATCAAATGGATGTGAATAGTGCATTCTTGAATGGACCTCTCTCCGAGTTGGTATATGTGGAGCAACCACCGGGCTTTGAAGATCCCAAGCATCGCGACTACGTCTACAAACTCCATAAGGCGCTCTATGGGCTCAAGCAAGCCCCAAGAGCATGGTATGAATGCCTTAAGGAATTTCTTCTAAAAAATGGCTTTGTAATGGGCAAAGCGGATTCTACTCTCTTCACTTGAAAAATAGACAAAGATTTATTTATGTGTCAAATTTATGTTGATGATATTATCTTTGGTTCTACTAATGAAAAGTTTTGTGAAGAGTATAGTAGGATAATGACCAAGATATTTGAGATGTCAATGATGGGAGAATTGAAATTCTTTCTTGGTTTTCAAATCAATCAATTGAAGCATGGAACTTTCATATGTCAAACAAAGTATACAAGTGATATGCTCAAGAAGTTTGATATGGCCAATGCTAAACCCATCAAGACTCCAATGCCCGTGAATGGTCATCTTGATCTCAATGAAGAAGGAAAATTGGTCGATCAAAAGGTATATCGCTCCATGATTGGATCTTTACTTTACCTTTGTGCATCTAGGCCCGATATAATGCTTAGCGTGTGCATGTGTGCAAGATTTCAAGCCAATCCAAAGGAATGTCATCTAATGGCTGTTAAGAGAATCTTTAGATATCTAGTGCATACTCCGAACCTTGGCTTATGGTATCCCAAAGGCTCCACTTTTGATTTACTTGGCTATTCCGATTCAGACTATGCCAGTTGCAAGGTAGATCAAAAGAGTACAACGGGGACTTGCCAATTTCTTGGTAGGTCTTTGGTGTCTTGGAGTTATAAGAAACAAAATTCCGTTGCGCTATCCACCGCCGAGGCCGAGTATGTTGCAGCCAGTGCTTGTTGTGCTCAACTACTTTGGATGTGAGTACAAAAATATCCCTCTCTTGTGCGACAATGAGAGTGCCATTAAACTAGCAAACAATCCCGTTCAACACTCAAGAACCAAACACATTGACATTAGACATCACTTCCTTAGAGATCATGAAGCCAAAGGAGATATCGTTCTAAGCCATGTAGGAACCGATAAACAACTAGCCGATATCTTCACCAAGCCTCTCGATGAGCAAAGGTTTTGTACTTTGAGGAGTGAGTTAAATATCTTGGATTCTCGTAACTTGGCTTGACTTGTTGCATACCAAATTGTTTGTTGCCTAGATTAGAAGAAAAATCGTTTTATTCTTTTATTGTGTGAGTTTTTCAAAATTTTTGTATCTTGTGATCGGTGGATCATTCCTTGTCTCAAAAGATCATTGTTATGTGTTGATGATTGTGGCTGATCTTTTTGAGTCAAGTGTCTTACATGTCCATAGGCAATGTCTCTCAAAATCTTCTATAAAATCTCATCTCAAAAATCGTTGTCAAGTCAGTTTTCTAGAATTCCGGATCTTCTGACACACCATCGGATCTTACCCAATGAAGTTCCGGACAGCTCTGCCTCGCTTCGTTCTCTCTCAAATTTCCGGGCCTGGGAAAGGCCGGAACTTCCGCTGGAACTTCTGGTTACTTTCTCCAGGGTCGGATCTTCCGACTGTGCATCGGATCTTCCGGCCTGCTCGCGAGTATAAATATCTGGGATGAACCATTACTTCCTCTATTCATTCCATTCTCTTCCCAATTGCTTCCTCTCACTCACTCTCCACCCGTGCGGCGATTTTGGAGTTCAACCGAAGGATTGTTGATCTTTGTGGCTCATTCGATTCTCCTCAACTTGAAGAACTCAATCCCCTTCGGATCTTCCGAACTTTTCGCGGGAAATCTCAAAGGTATCTCATTCAAACTTCCCATCGCCCGATCTATCAATGTAGAAGGTTCTAGTGGATTTCCCTTGGTGAATATCTTCATATACATGTCTAGAACACTTCCCTATGATCTCATAACTTTTGGTGGGCTAGAAGTTCGATTCCCAAATTTTTAGGTCATCCTCGATTTTGTCGGATCATCCGACTATGCGTCGGAAGATCCGAGCCTCGGATCATCCGACACATAGCCGGAAGATCCGACTGACCTGGGGCACTGACTTGTTAATTTGATCTCTCTCTTCATCGTCCATCTGTTGATCCTTTCTTGTTGTCTGTCTAGATGGGTCGTATGAAGCACACTGAGAAGAAGAAGTCAACTTTACAAGCCCGGCCTAGCTATGGAAGAAATATTGGCTCACCATTTGACACCGAGTCCGATTCTGACAATGGGACAAGAGAGCAAGGAAGAGGCAAACGAGTAAAGAAACAACTTGCCACAAGGACTGTTAGAGGAAGGGGACCTTCTAGTGAAGGACGAGGAAAGGAAATTCAGACCACCTCCTCTCCTCCACGTCCAAGGACCAAGAGAGCTAACTGTGAGGAACATACTGGGTTAGAATACAATGATGACATTGATCTATCTACTCTTGCTCAGAATTTCATATCCACTACTATTCCATTTCGTCATCTGAGTGATAGAGCTTTGATAAATTTCAAATCTGCAGCTAATAGCATGAAACCACTTCGGTTTAGTGCACATGAGGACCCTAGATCCATCATCTCCAAGCAATTCAAGGGTGATCCTCGTTTTTTGCTGCCTCATCAAGTGGATTGGTATGAGTCAGTGATTCTGAAGATGGGTAGGCTGTGTACACCCATGTATTGGGTAGATTGGAATTATTTGAAGGGCATGCCACCGCCACTGAAGCCAGTTGTTGATGATGTTTATGAGCGGTGTGTTGAGATGGATGTGGCCAACATCATGGCCTTTGAGTGTGCCTACAATGAATAAGTGATTGCTCAGTTCTATGCCACCCTATGGATTGATCAGGAGAGGGATGAGACGCATTGGACTCTTTGTGGCAAACGCCTATCCATTTCCTTACATGCTTTTGCGGGGTTGTTTGGGTTAGCTGAGGAAACCGACTATGCTCACACTATCAATGATCACAACAAGGTAGATCTTCATCAGGGGCGTGAGATTGATGATGTGAAGCTCGCTTTCATGTATGATGGGGCTTATGGAGCTGTTGTCTTTGGGAAGTACAAGGGTCTCTCTCCGTTTTACAAGTTGCTTAATCAACTCTTTAGGGGAACCTTGTATCCTAGGCCAGGTGATGCCGATAACATTTCTAAGAGGGCCAAGAACTTGCTATTTCAGATGGCCCCCAGCAAGCCCAAGTTCAAAGTGTTCAACTTCATTTGGAACGAAATTATCTTGTGCTCCCATGAGTCATCTAGTGGCTGTCACTTTGCTCCCTACATCTTCCATATGATTAAGCATGTGACTGGAGTAAACATTGTGACTGACAAGCCTCACTTCTCATATCGCTCTCCCCAAGGCAAAATTGAGCAGCTGTTAAAGATCAAGGCCAAGCCCTACGAAGGTGTCCGTGCTCCGACTACTACTCATGGTGCTTCATCTTCTCGTGCACCTCCTCTTTCAGCAGGTCCATCTTCCTCTCGTGGTGCTCCTCTCGGTCCCAAGAGCAAAAAAGGGAAGCTAGACTTTATTGTGCAAGGGCTCTTCGCTTGTTTCACCGCATGCTCCTATCAAGCCAAGAAAGCTCATGCACGTGATATTCGCTTGGATGAGGACATGTGCAAGCTTGACAAGCAACACAAAGAACTCTTGGATCACTATCAGTTGCCTCATTCCCCCGTTTGCCAGCCTAGAGAGTTCTCTCCTCCTCCTCAGTTCTACAATCCTTGGGAGGCTAATACTCAAGAATATGTCTTTGGAGCCCCTCAATAACATGATGAGGATGAGATTGAAGAAGTGGAAGAGGAAGACACCGACGGCGAAGAGGAATTCTACCAAAGCGAGTCGGAAAACGAAGAAGAAGCCGGTGACGATGACGGCGATGACGGTGGTGATGATGGTGACGATGGCGAGGACGATGATGATGGTGGTGCTGGGGACGACGACGAAGCCACCGAGTAGCTCCCTTTTTGGTCCTTGATGACAAAGGGGGAGTGAATTGGATAGAGGCCCATCATTATCTTTTATCCTTTATTCAAGTTTTAGCTTGTGCTTGTGGACTTGTAAGAACTTTATTTGGAGTTATGTGTGGTGTGCCAAGTGAGAACCTTTATGTTTGTAAGACTTATTTATAATTCATGCTAGTGTGATGTTGAACTTGATGTCATTTTTGCTTATGGATGGTGTAATGTTATTTCTCTCTTTAATGATTGTGAATATATGTCATACGCATCACGGATTTATTGTCACACTTGAGCACATGGATGAAAAGGTTGAATAGGAAAGTTTTGCTTAAATTTGTGCAAAATCATTTGGGGATTTTTAAGTTAAAAATGCACAAATTTAGGGGGAGCTTTTCTAACTACTATTGGATGTGAAAAACATGAATTTTATTCTCATCTTGTAAAACAAAATTGATATTGTCATCAATCACCAAAAAGGGGGAGATTGAAAGTGCATCTAGGCACTTAATCTATTTTGGTGATTAATGACAAGAGAAATTTGGATATAATGCTTTGAATGAGTTGTGCAGGAATAAAATGAAAGAAAAGAAAAGAAATGTGAAAAGAAGGTCCCCAATTCAATTTCTTATGGTGGTGGATTCGATTGAAGAACTTAATTTGATTTTCGGTTTGAAATTGAGTATAGGACCACCGTACTATCAAGGGGGACGTGTTCGACAAATTCTAGTCGTTTTAAGTGCTATGCTTGAGATGAAAATCCACTTGAGAGACACACATATTCACATTCACACGTTGTCTGCTTGGTCGGAACTTAGGCCGGAAGATCCGACCGGAAGTTCCGGCTGGCTCGGTTTCGGGTTGTTTCCCTTCGGAAGATCCGATCCTAGCATCGGAACTTCCATCGGAAGATCCTACACTGCTTCGGATCTTCCGGGACTTAGCCAGATTTCAGCCTTTTCTGCGTGTTACTTGCATGTTCCGACCCATGGCCGGAAGATCCGACCGGAAGTTCCAGCCAGCTCGGTATGGATTTGTTCCGGGGCCGGAAGATCCGACAGGGTGTCGGAAGATCCGACGCCTGGAACTGTTCTGAGGGCTTTCTTGCTATGTTCTGTCATTTGCCGGAAGTTCCGGCCCTCATCGGATGATCCGACACTATGTCCGAAGATCCGATGCCTTGAATTTGTCTAGGGTTTTCTAACACTAATCTGTCATTCTTCGGAAGATCCGACTCATGGTCGGAAGATCCGATACCCCTTCACAGAACACATAACGGTCACATTTTGGGGGGTTGGTATATATACCCCCCTCACCCCCCCCCTCCTTCATTGCTGCTGCCTCCACTGACCTAACTTGTGACAAGCACCCACTTGAGCATTCATTTCACTCCTCTACTCCTTCGCAAGCTTGATTCTTGCAAGGATTCTTCTAGGGTTTGAGTGAGAGAGAAGATTGAAGGTGTGAAGCTTGTGCTAACTTTGAGCCCTCACTTGTTCATCTCTTGAAGCACTTGAAGTAACTTTGATTCATCGATTCACATTTGTTACTCTTGGAGCTTTTCTCCTAGACGGTTAGAGGTGCCGGTGAGCTCCCATTCCTTTGTGGTTGAGGCCCGGAAGTTTGTATTACCCCTCTCTTTGTGAGAGCCAATAGTAAGTGATTCAATCTTCCTTTGTGGTTGATTGAGGGAGACTTGGGGCTAGTGTGACAGCCTGGCTCTTTGTGAGCTTCTCAACGGAGACGTAGCTCCTTTGTGGAGTGAACTTCGGAAGTAAATCCATTGTCTCCTTGTGCTCATTTGTTTTATTGTTGGATTTGCTTGATTTGATCCGATCTACTTGCTTGTTGTTATTCTATTGCATTGATCATATCTAGAAGGCTCTATACACTTATTGTCACACTTTTCTTCAAGTAGAATCTTTAAAAAGTGTACTAGAACTCAAATTACGAAGTAAAGTTTCTATCCCATCGGAAGATCCTACACAGTGTCGGATCTTCCGGGGGTCGGAAGATCCGAGACTGCATCGGATCATCCGACGTCTGACAGTTTTCAGAGCAATTTTGCAGAAATTTTTACAGGGCCTATTCACCCCCCCCCCTATAGGCCTAGTGTTGGTCCTTTCACATCCACATATAGGACCAGAAACACAAGTGCGCTCCCACTGGCCTTTTTGTAAACACAAGGCTCATCTTCATTCTTGATGAAGCCAAACCCTTTGACTACTTCATCAAAACGAATATTCCAACTCTGAAATGCTTGCTTCAATCCATAGATGGACCTCTGAAGCTTACATATTTTCCCAGCATTTTTAGGATCGACAAAACCTTCAGGATGTGTCATATACACATCCTCACTTAGATGTCCATTAAGGAAAGAAGTTTTGACATCCATTTGCCATATCTCATAGTCATAATATGCAGCAATTGCTAGGAGAATCCGAACAGACTTTAGCATTGCGATGGGCGAAAAGGTTTCTTCATAGTCAACACCTTGAATTTGTCGAAAACCTTTCGCCACCAATCGTGCCTTATAGATGTGAACATTTCCATCCATGTCTAATTTTTTCTTAAAAATCCACTTACAGTCGACAGGTCTAACACCGTCAATTGGATCGACCAAGTTCCAAACTTGATTATCATGCATGGATTTTAACTCGAATTCCATGGCTTCAAGCCATTTATCGGAGTCGGGTCCCATCATTGCTTCTGTGTAGGTCAAGGGCTCATCATTTTCCATCAATAATACGTGGCGCTCCTCCGTAATGAGGAGGTTGAGCTTGTCAGTAGCGCGACGTGCCCTTATAGACCTTCGTGGGGCTGGTGCCTCAACTACGGGTTGTGCAACATCTTGCGCATCCCGTGGATCTTCAGTGGGTGTTGAAACAGTTTTGGACGTTTCCTGAATTTCTTCAAGTTGCACCTTGCTCCCACTGAATCCTTTTGAGAGAAACTCCTTTTCTAAGAAAACACCATTGCGAGCAACAAACACTTTGCCTTCCGCCTTATTGTAAAAATAATATCCTTTGGTTTCCCTAGGATATCCCACAAAGAAGCATTTGTCTGACTTTGGAGTGAGCTTATCTGACATCAAACGTTTGACATAAGCCTCACATCCCCAAACTTTGAGAAAAGATAATCCGGGACGCTTCCCAGTCCATATCTCATATGGTGTCTTCTCAACAGACCTACTTGGAACCCTATTCAGTATGAACACAGCAGTTTCAAGAGCATAACCCCAAAATGACAATGGAAGATCAGCTTGGCTCATCATGGACCTAACCATGTCCAACAAGGTTCGGTTCCTCCGTTCGGATACCCCATTCCATTGAGGCGTTCCGGGCGGAGTTAGCTACGGAACAATTCCACATTGCTTCAAATGATCACCAAATTCAAGGCTCAAATATTCTCCTCCACGATCAGATCGCAGAAATTTAATTGTTTTGCCTAATTGATTTTGTACTTCATTCTAAAATTCTTTGAACTTTTCAAACGATTCAGACTTGTGCCTCATTAAGTAGATATAGCCATATCTACTAAAGTCATCAGTGAAAGTAATGAAGTACTGAAAACCACCTCTGGCTATTGAGCTCATTGGTCCACATACATCGGTATGTACAAGTCCCAACAAGTCACTTGCCCTCTCACTTTGACCAGTGAAAGGTGTTTTGGTCATCTTTCCAAGCAAACAAGACTCACATGTGTCGAATGATTCAAAATCAAACGAGCTTAACAATCCATCTTTATGGAGTTGTTCAATGCGCTTCTCATTTATATGACCTAAGCGGCAATGCCAAATAAAAGTGGGATTCAAATCATTTGGTCTAAGCCTCTTAGTATTAATGTTATAGACAGATTTATCCTCAAGATCAAGAACATATAATCCATTCACTAATGGACAATGAGCATAGAAAATACCATTGCAAAAAATAGAACAACGTTTGTTCTCTATTACAATCTTAAAACCATCAACTTCTTCCAAACATGAAGAAGAAATAATGTTCTTGCTCAAAGCAGGAATGCAATAACAATTATTTAATTCCAAAACTAATCCGGAGGGTAGAGACAAGCGGTAGGTGCCGACCGCCAACACCGCAACCTTTGCGCCATTGCCGACACGAACGTCCAACTCGCCTCTTGCAAATCTTCTAGTCTCACTTAGGCCCTGCAACGATTTGCAAGTGTGAATCATCGATCCAGTATCAAATACACATGATTCACCAGAAGATAATGCAATATTTATTTCTATAACATTTATACCTGAAGTGGAAGTCTCACTTCCCTTCTTCTTCTTCTCTTCCAAGTACTTCTTGCAGTTCCTAGACCAATGTCCCTTTACATGACAGCGGAAGCATTCATCCTCAGAAGTAGGGCCAGATTTGGCCTTAGGTGCTGGCTTTAGCTTAAAGCCCGAGGACTCACCACTGGAACTCTTTTCCTTGCCTTTACCTTTAGGTGGCGTCCAACGCTTCCTCTTTTTGTTCCCCTTCTGAATCATCATCACATGATTGGGATTTTTCTTAATGCTCTCCTCTGCTGTCTTTAGCATCCCATGCAACTCACTCAGTGTTTTATCCAAGCCATTCATCTGAAAGTTCAAGATAAAAGGCTCGTAGCTCGGCGGGAGCGACCGGAGAATAACATCAGTAGCCAAGTCATGGTGAAGTTCAGAACCAAGTCTGTCCAAAGTTTCAATGTAACCAATCATTTTGATCACATGAGGACTGACCAGGCTACCTTCTGGCAGCTTGCACGCAAACAAGGACTTTGAGATATTGAACCTCTCAGTGCTGGCTTGGTTCTGAAACATCCCACGCAGCCCCTCGATCATGGTGTGAGCATCAGTATGCTCATACTGCTTCTGCAGATCAGGGGACATGGTGGCGAGCATCAGACAGCTGGCATCAAGTGAGTCATTGCAGTGCTTCTCATAAGCTCTGCGATCAGCAGCATTTGCATTGTCAGGGAGATCATCAGGATATGGCTGCTCAAGAACATACTCCTTTTTCTCTTGCCTGAGAACAATTCTCAGGTTGCGGTACCAATCAATAAAGTTTGTTCCATTTAACTTTTCTTTCTCAAGAACAGAACGCAAGTTGAAAACGGAATTATTACTGGCAGACATGATCTACAACATTAAAGTAAGGCAAGATTTCAGCACTAAGTTTATGTAAAGACTTTCATTAACTGATTTAACAAAAGACAACCGACTATATCTAAGTCATTTTCCCTTTAATGACATATAGTGGTTCAAGATCTATAATCACTAAAATCCTATTGAGCTTTAGCATCACGGCTAGAAAAGTAGTGATACAGGTAAGCAACAAATTGCTAATCATATCTCTATACGACTCTTGTTTGTTGGGTGGCATCCAATGCCCCGGCCCCAACCCTATGCCTTAAAGCCCAAAACTGTTTTGATAGCTTTGCTGAGTAAACCAATACTATGCTTGTGAATGTCTGACATCCACCCTATACAAAAGAGATAGCTGAGGGTACTCTACTTTGGTAAACATACCACACAACGACCAAAGTTTATAGGTGCAGCTATTGGTAAAAGGCATAAAAAAACTAAACTTTTTCCGAGGGAAGCTATTCTATCATGATTAAAACATCCACCATATGTAAAAGCATGAAAGAATAATATGACAGAAAAATAAACATCACAGGCATATAATCATATTATATTGTGAATAGTATGGCCTCTTGCATCACAATGGGCTCCATCGCCATGGCTCCAATGTGACCTCCGTTGCCATCCGTCCTGTCTTGTGGTGATCATCATCGCCATCATGATTGAAGCCTCCATGAAAAGATACTAAGCTATTGATAGCTAGTGAAATAATTGCATGAGGATTCAAGCAACACAAGTCGACACGCAGGTCGTTATACAATAATGGTGCAACATCAACCCGGTTGTGTTAACTTGCGACACGCAGGCCGCACAAATCATCACATACATCATCACATGACATTGAGGCCATACCATTCACATCATACCCTGCAAAAACGAGTTAGGCGTACGACGTGTTCTACCAAAGTAGCACTTAGGAAGCCGCTATAGCGAGAAAGCAACGGCGGTCCTTATGAACCTCACGGAATTTACACAAATCGCATCTATGGAATCCTTATGAAAATCTCATCGGAGTGATCGCATCACCACAAATCCGAGTCATTCATAATGCCTCAATTTTCACTAGGTCAATCACATTGACCGTGCAACCTTTGCACTTGTGAAGACTGCATCTACACATGACCTCAATCTGTTGGTTCAATCAGCTGACTATGCACACAGTCAGTCTCTGATGGTGGTTCCAGCCGGTAGGGACATGTCGTATGCACAACAGAGAAAGAACACGAACTAATCTTTTTGGTCACATGCCGCGCAATCAACTCGCTCCAGTTTTAACCCCTTATGACCAATTGATCTAATCAAACCGTGCAAAAGTAATAGATCCAATCTACTACAACAACATATCACCTATATGCTAATGATCCAGACCAAAAACTACTCAAGATGGCTCTGGTACCACTTTTGGTAAACAGGTAGGCTACGCTAGCATCACTACCGCATACACCCAAGATACTTGCGAGTAGAAGATCATAGATCGTTACCACTAGACGCGCAGCGCAGCGGAAGAAGTCGCGCGTCGATGTAGAGGAAGTAGTCGATCACGTCCCACGAACCGAGCTCCTCGTCCTTGATCCCAGCAGCCGATCAGCGCAGCAGTCGCAGCAGCGCCTCCACGGAGTCCACATGTACGGGGATAGAACACCGGGCGTCGGTGTGCTAGCACCGCACGCACGGCAAGGGCGGCGGCCGAGAGAGAGGAGGCGGCGGCTAGGGTGGGCGCGACTATTAGGTCATCTTGCCCCCTAGCCCCTCTCTCGTATATATAGGGCGTACTAATGGGCTTCTATCTCATAGGCCCATCAGTAACCCTAATCCCTCTTGGATCAATATCCTCTCGGGCCTTTAAACCGTACTGTGATGATTGGATTCTTGGGCATATCACCAACCCACGATACTACGTATTCTCACCTTGCGATAGATTTGTACGTATGATACGCTGTCACGTTCTACACCGCCCGAGCTCCGATTCCTCCGAGTTGTCTGCAGAAAGATCGCTCGATCGGTACGAGAGTCGACAACAAGCCGTTGTTCCGTCAGTTGTCACAGAGCGAGGGCCGTCAGGTCCAGATCTTCCTCGTTCAAAGCCGGTCTCATGGTGTCGAGATAAAGCAGCGGCGCGGTAGTGGAGGTAGCACGCCCTATCCTCGAGTCGCCGTGACGAAGAAAACCGACGCGAAAAGGAAAAGCTGAGAGGCGGGCTGTGGCAAAAAAATCTCCAGTTCCAGTCCAGTACTACGCTGTACAGTAGTACGCTAGCCACAGCTTTTGCGAGCTGAGCCGAGCCGAGAGCCGACACGGTAGCCGCGGCATCTGCGACGTGCCATGGCAGCGGCCGGCCGGCGCGCGAGCGGGACACCCCCACACGCGCGGCACTGGCGGGCAGGCCGGCAGGCGCGGGGCCGGCGCGCCAACTCAGGTGCCTGGCCCGCCGTGTAGCCGCCTTTGGGCGCCGGGCCTGGACCACGCCACGCGCGGGGGCCGCGACCGCAACGCACGCACCACCCCTCCCGGTTCCCATCCCATCCCTCCCGCGCGGCGAGGCAAAGGCTGGTGCCACCCGAAAGCCGCTGCCCCCCACGTCCCCGCGCGCGCTGGGCGAGCTGCCTGCCTGCCGAGCCCAACCCAACCGCGGCTAGTGCTCCGCCCCGCGCCCCCGCCCGGGAGCCGAGCGCGAGCCGGGAGGGGGCGTGGCGCGCTTCGCCCTCGTGCCATTTTGCGTAGTTTATTGGCGCGGGTGGGGGTGGCCGTGGCCCCGCGCGCCCGGTGGCCGTGATGAGTGGCCGGCCATCCCGGGATGCTCCTCCGGGCGGGCGCACTATCATGCGCGCCCGCTGCCTTTCCATGCCATATGCATGCCGCCGCGGTCTCCAAAGCAGGCCAGGCCATCATCGCTGGCGCCCCGATCGATCGATCGGCCGGTCGACTCGACTCGACTCGTCAGGCACTGTGATCAATGCCGCGCCTGCACTGCATGATGTGATGTGTACGTGCGTCGCGGCGAAACTGGGTGGGCCCCGGACAACGAGAGCCAACCTTCCTTGTAACACTGTTTGTTTGTATCACGGCGAAACGAGAATTTGCATATATGGCCGATCAGATCCGTGGGCTGCTGCTGTAGCACAGCTGCGCAGGAGATGTGGCACGGGGTACTCGCGCGAATTGGGGGGGGGGGGGGGGGGGGGGGGGGGTGTGCCAAATGGTGGACGCTGCTCGCATTATTTGGAGGATTGAGCCAGCAGGTAGTACTTGCAACAAACCATTAGTCCTAACAATGATAGGCCAGAAAATAGACATGTAACCTAGAGCGCAACGCAAGTACAGAGCTAGCATGGTTGATCGAGGCCGGCCTCCATGATGGGTTGCAAAAATGCTAACCTACTGTCCTTTTTTCAGAATTTTGCTCCGCAAGAACAATAAACCACCACTAGCCTTTTCGAAAACCTTCCATGCATGCATGCACACAAACCAGACGGAAGACACGTCAAGCATTTTGAGTACAAAAGTACACCACGCCGTATATCAAGAAATGAAATATATATATAGCGATTATTTCCTTTGTGCGAACCCCGACGAATCTCCGGGCACTTTTGCTAGTGCCAAGCTTTCCCCGTTCTCATGAGGAATCATTGCGCGACTCGCCCCCTTTTTTTCCATCGTCTTTTTTGCAGAGAACTCATCATTCGCCCCGGTTGGCTTATCATAAAAGTTGCGTCTCGTACGTACATGTCTCCTCGTCGTACGTAGCGGCCGGCAGCGTCCCATGAATTGCTGCATACGGAGTACTCCGTACCTAAACTACGAGACCCCAGCAGCAGCTGTTGTGTTGTTAACACGGAGCAGGAGAAGGATGATACCTGAAAGCATATGAGTTGAGGGAAAACGTATCGGTTAGCATCGATTTGTTATACCAACCGTCCTCTCCAGGTCCGACAGCAAGAGGGTACTCGATCCCGTAGCGAGACGGCGAGGGCCCGGCTTGTCGTTGGATACGCCGGGCCGGTCCACGTCGAATCCCACGTTACCGTGTAGTGGCCGGGTACCGAATGGGGGGTGTGGGTTCCTCCGCTGGCCCGGGACGCCTGGACGTTACTGAAATTCCTAAACTGATGCATATATAGTGCATCAGTGAAGCTTAAGCACGATGTGGACGTAGCTTAGGTAGTGGTGTTGGATGGGACGGTAGAGGACCTATTTGTTGCACGCTTTGGGTTGTAGTTATTCCATGGATATTTTTAGTTTTATTTACCGCAGAGCTACTGCCTTTTGTTCATAACTTTGAATGTTCAGTCGTTCTATGTGTGGATGTGGATGCCTTTTTAGTTTTATTTACTCCATGCCATTTTATTTTCGAAAATGTGTTAAGGCATCAAATATATGTTTGGGAGCAAGCGGCCCGGCAGAAGCCAAGAGGCAGGGGTTGGAAATGAAATCTTGACCATTCGATCTGATCATATAGCTACAAATGTCGAAGGACCATATCATTGTTCCATATATATATATATATATATATATATATATATATATATCTTGTAGTTGTAGAAGGAATTTAATAGAGACATTACAACTACCACAATAAGCAATATTCCGCGTGAAACCTAATCTATGACTCATATTAAGATGTGCAATCATAACCATGATTTAGCTATCCCGGATCTTTTGGTGATTCGGCAAATTGGTGAAGTTGCCTTACAAAAGGAATGACTGATTAGTTCAGAGATTGACAATGCCTATGACATTGGTACATATCCCTCCGTTCACACTTCACAACAATTCTCAAGCAAAGGAAGCCACCACACAGTCACACATGTTCACATTGAGTCATCACCAGAACAATTTTGGCTTCACTCTCCTGCAGTTGATGACTATCTTACTAGACAATCAAGCCGGCTGCTAGCCGCAATTTAGAACTTTAATATCAATTGTTCCCGTACGAAGAACATATTTGTCATTAAAAAGAAGAAGAATCTATTTGTTCAGTCCGCGTTGGATGATGTTAATAAGCGGCTCTATACAATCAAAATAAATCGGAACACAGTTTCAGGTCATATCCAATGGCACCCCAACGTTGACATAAAACTTGGCATATTGTGGTCTGTGTGCTTTCTTTCAAAGGAACAAAAGAAAGTCGAATCCGGAAATGTTAACAAGTCTCAACAGATCGAGGCACAATAGCACAAAAAATATATTGCTTTTTAAATATTTATGTAAAATCATTGACACCTACATCCCAGAGAACTTCTATAAATGGTTGCTAGATTTAAGTTTATGGCACGTTTTTTTTTCAATTTATTTTCTTCCTCTCAGATGCCTTTTATTCTCAGGCCCTGAGTATATCCTAATCCAGTTGCAGAACAAAGGTTTGCTCTTTCGCAAAAAAAAAAAGGTTTCACAGGAAGGATTAGAGACACAATTCACTCATGTCCAGTGCTGTGAAAATGGTTACTGGAGTTACCAGTCACTGAAACAGAAGCAAGCTGCCATTCCAAGCAGTGTACGCCAAGGCTAAGATGAACAAGAGGTCTAGCATTCCGTCAAAGTGACATGCTTCCATTTTACAATGCAAATTATGCAAGGCCAGCCCAACCATACACGGAAAACCCTCCCCATCACAAACCTAACACACCCAGATCAAACCCCATAGCCTGAGAAACCTGATGCTTTGGAAACCCTCACCCTAGAGCCTTGCACTTGCACATGTTCTTTGGCGCCTCTCCCTTCAACCCAACTCTTGTCCTAAACATTCTTT
This sequence comes from Echinochloa phyllopogon, assembly GCA_033239725.1. Lineage (NCBI taxonomy): Eukaryota > Viridiplantae > Streptophyta > Magnoliopsida > Poales > Poaceae > Echinochloa > Echinochloa phyllopogon. The sequence goes on along the minus strand of BTCW01000013.1, from coordinate 9,126,530 downwards.
TGTGGCCTCTAATCTCTACAGCTAAAGAATACTCCTACAAATTAAGCTCCACCATGCCCCATATCCCCTGCGCGCACGCGCAGTCGCTGCAGCACCCTTTGTCCCCTCCTGTGTCTCCTACTCCACCCCATCCGGCATCGCTGAGCTGTGACTGGCCTGCAGCAGCACCACCTTGTCTCGCTTTTTCACAGCCCCAGCAGGATGTAGTACACCAGCGTGATGGGCAGCGCGATGAGCATGCCGAAGATGACTCTGCAATCACGAAGGCAAGCGCCAACGGCAGGTGAGACAAAACCCCTGAGGCAAAGCTGGGCGGAGGCCGAGAATCTCGGCGGCGTCATGGATGGAACACAAAGCTGTTGATGCTTACGCCGTGCTGAGGATGTCAGGGTGCACGCCGTACTCCTTGGCGAAGACGAAGGGGACAATGCCCTGCGGCAGCGCGGCCTGCGTCGCGTCGCCAGTAAACAAAACGAACGCGTCAGTCATCGGAGAGAGAGAGAAGCGGCGACGGCGAGGAGAAAAAACCGAGGCGTTTCAGCAGGGGTGTGAGTGCCTGTGAGTGATGTGCGTGCAAAGTCTAAAGCGAAAGCGAGCTGTGCCGCGCTTTGCCGGCACAGGGGGCATATCGATCGGCATGCCCGGCCGGCCACTTGACCGCGCTGTTTGCTTTCCCTTTTTTCCCTCAAAAAAGGCGGTTCTTGTCAGTGGCATGCCTGTGGTTCGTTTGTGCGGTTAGTTGGGGGTTTTTACCTGGACGATGGCGACGTGGAGGAGTGTGCCGCGGAGGCCGACGGCGAAGGAGGCGGCGGCCATGACGGCCGGGCCGGTCAGGAACCTCACGGCCATGGCGAACGTCGCCACCTTGTTCCCGCACGCGATGATCCGCGGCTGCAGCGCCATGAACAGCCCTGCACGGAGGAAGCGACGTCACACAGTGTCAGTGAGTCCGGTACATGATTCACTGTTCCATAGGTGGAAGAGAGCAGAGCAAGAGCAGGTGCACGGACCGAGGCTGAACATGGCCATGCCGAGGCCGGCGTCGGAGAGGATCGAGATGGACTTGAGGATGATCGCCGGCATCTCGAAGTTCCACCTGCATGCCAGTCGCACACCAGATTAGCGAACGCTCGAATCGAAACGAACGCCCATTGGTGAACGGGACCTCACCGGCGGCGGAGTGAGAGGTTACCTGAAGCAGACGAGGGACCAGATGAGGCCGATGAGGCTGGAGTAGGTGTTGGGGTTGCGGATCAGCTTGCGCCACACCATGATGAGGATGAGCCGCGTCATCACGCTCGTCGGCGGCATCGCCGCGGGCGCCCCCGCGCCGGCATTCCCCTGCCCGGCCACCGCCGCCTTCTCGTCGCCGGCCTCCGCGTCCCTCTCCGGCGCGCCCCTGTTCCCGAAGCTGAAGTCCTCCCGCTCCGCGAAGTCCTCGCCCCTCTCCTTCCTCCCGTCCGCTGCAACTGACCAACCAAGACACAAAGGGAAGTTTCAGCATGCAGCGCCGCCAAGGAACACGAACAAATAAACGACGGTTGGTACCTTTGCGCGGGGAGGCGACGGCCATGCGGACCTCCTTGACGGCGGCGGAGTCGTTGTACTCGGCGTTGCCGTTGCCGAACACATCGGAGACGGGCGACGCGCTGGAGCTCCAGACGAACATGTGCAGGTCCTTGCCGTCCTCGCCCTTGGCCTGCCCGTTGGCCGCCTTCTTGGCCCCCTTGGGCGGCGCCGCCATGGCCGGGTTGGGCGCCGGGTACTGGCCGTACTTGTTGCCCTTCCCCGGCGCGTCCTCCTCGTAGTTGGACGGCCTGGGCGTGGCGCCGGTGCGCACGCCGAAGGCGTCCCCGGCGGCGAAGTTGGAGCTGCGGCCGACCATGGAGTAGAAGTCGGTGTGGTTGAAGCTGGAGCCCCGCGGCGTCGGGTTCCGCGACGACTGCAGCGAGTAGATCTCGGCGTTGGTCAGGTTGCTGGGCCGCGGCGTGGTGCTGGAGAACCCCATGGAGCGGCGCGAGTAGATGTCGGAGCGCGACGCGTTGGAGCGGCGCACGGTGACGTGAATCTTGCCGTCCTCCTTCACCTCGGCCTCCGTCTCGATGGCGTCGTTCCGGCCGTCCAGCGACACGACGTCCGGGTCGACGACGATGGATGCGATGGCGCCGGCGGTGTCCGGGAACTGCTCGGTGATGAGGATCCTGGCGCCGCGGTACTCGAACATGAAGAGCATGAGCGTGTACCAGATGATGCACTGGAGCACGACGATCTGCACCATGAGGCTGCCGGAGAAGTCGCCGTACATGCCCTTGAGGAGCGGGATGCCCATGACGAGCGTGTTGGGCAGCGTGGAGAGGGAGAAGAGCGTGATGGTCCACTCGAGGCAGCCCCGGCGGGAGACGTAGCTCCAGACGGTGAGCAGCGCGAGGACGATGAGCTTCTGGAGCGTGTCGGCGGCGATGAAGCGGAGGTTCATGGTGTAGGGGTTGTTGGTGGAGATGAAGTGGAAGGAGAGCAGCGGCACGGCGAAGAGCGCCACGAAGCGGTTGATCCCGGAGCACTGGTCCGGGGAGAAGATGCGCCACCACCTGACGGAGCCGTACGCCAGGATCATGGCGACGTAGAGCGGCACCATGGCCGTCATCACGTGGTAGAAGTCCGCGCCCGTGATCATCTTGCCGACGCGTCGCCGCCGCTACGCCAAAGAGTAGATAGAGACGCTTGCGATTGCGAGCTGCCTAGCTGCTCCTCGGCATGCGCGTCGCCGGGAACGCGCTCTATTTGTGTGGCGCGGTGGCGCCGCGGCGTGGTGCGGTGGGGGGAGTGTGATGAGTAGAGTGGAGGGCTGGAGCCGCGGAGGTGGAGGCAGGCGGGGGAGCCAATGAGGGAGGGAGGGGGGGGGGGGGGGGGGAGTGGGCATAGGTGCGTGTGTTTATTTATACACATCAGATGGGCACTGCACACTCCCCGACATGAGATGGAGGGGAAATGGAGCATGGGCTTAATGGAATGTAAAATGGAGTTCATATGTCCTTGATTCCTTGTAGATTAGGTTTAGAAATGTCCTTGTAGATAAAGAAACCATCCACTGTTCAGTAAAAATTTCCCCACCACACGATCACACCTCGTGATCCATGCTCAGGCCACCACCTCGATAATCAGCCAGCTCAATTCAATTTTTTCCCCAAACTTTCTCCGAAATTGATTTGTTCTTATTACAACCCGTTTATCGTTTGACACCCAACTTCAACTGATCGAGACTAACTATGCGAGCTGAAGTTGACTTTCATTCAAAATTAGCTGATCTGTATTTAAGAAACAGAAATGAATGTAAGCAGAACCTAGTTTAGACAATCTACCAAGCCAGCTTAATGGTTTTCTTTTGTGTAACCCTACGTGCAATCAGATAACACATTGGTTCTTCATTTTGTTTTTTTTTCTCTTTGAACTTAAGAAAAATTCTACTCAGTTTATCCACCAAACTATGGAGAATTGTCCAAATAACCTTTCTCAAAAGAGTAATTAAAATAACCTTTCAGAATCTTTCTAGAAAAAGTTCCATAGAAAAGTTATTCAAACGACTTTTCTATAAAGGTTATTTGAGTAACTTTTTGAGAAAATAGATTATTTGGAAAAAAGGAAAATGAACAAAAAATCATATAGCTACTTCTCTTCCCATCACTAACCGTTATGCCACTTGCATTGTCGAAATTAGGGGTAGTGTAAAAATCACCATACGTTATGCCACCACATGATCACATCTTGTTAAAATCGCTATACGTTATACCTGGGTTACCAATGACCATTGTGTCACCTTGTTAAAATTAAAGATCTGATCATATCAATTGGTAGTGGCAAAATGGTGGTGGGAAACACACAAAAAACGATGAAATGTGTGTGTAGGGATAGTTTGGTAGCAATGAATCGGATTGGGAAGGTGGGAGCTAGGAAGGAGGCTGAGGTGGACCACTAGAGATTGGCTGGAATTATGGTTTAACAACAATGCACCATAATTAGGCAAAATTGGCTGGAATTTGGAATCTGGAGCGATATGGGAAATCAGATAAAACTTCAACAATCTGAAGTAAGAAATAATATTGATATATAATTAGGCAAAATCTGTAGATTGACCAGAGCATCTCCAAAAGACTCTGTATTGTGTTAGCTAAATATGGAGATTATAGCCTCTTTATAAAAATAGAAAGTCATCTAATTCAATGGGGTAATCCAACAGATTCTGTAAAGATGGCTAGTGAGGTAGGCTAGTTAAAAATAGCTAGCGAATGAGGTGAGATGGAGAGCCACTAAATTTGGAGGGTGATTTACAGAATCTGTTGGAAACGTTTTTTCTCTAACAATAGCTAAATTTAACTTTAGAAAATAATTTGGCTAGTCTGTTGGAGATGCTCTAACATAATGACGCGATATTTAACGTGAAAATATGCTCCCAACTTATCAGCGATATAGTGTTGTTTTGGGCATTGGCACGATTTTTTTCGCGAAGACCTTGGCAAGATTAAAACTATATCGCGGTATTCATCAATAGAAAATTCAGTTAGGTAAGTTTGAACCTGAAAACGTCTGAAACGAGAATGTACTTATGGTTACTTTAAAAAAAACAAAAACGGCATCACAATATTGCAGGTTGTGTATGAAGGCGTATTTTTTTTCCACTACAGTTAAACCCGAATTTCATTTCCAATGCGAACGAAATTACGAACAAATTCAACCACACGTAGTGCCATATCTAGTTCAGAACCAAGCCAGCTAAAAAGACCAGCTGATCGAGTTGCTACACAGAGTGACAGAGGATAGAAACTTGACTCCCTACAAGGCTGAATACGAAAGACGCGTGTGGTAAGAGAATCGGCCAGCCGCTAGGTTATCTGCTGCCCTAGCGGCGTGAGATCATACCCGATACCCTGAACTAAGCCCTGGTTGAACCAGTTCCAAAACTTAGAACCTAAATTTTAGAAAATATCGTAAATACTGTAGCATTTCGTTTGTATTTATGAATAATTGTTCAAATATTAATTAATTAGGTTCAAAATGTTAGTCTCGTAAAGTACAACAAAACTTTGGTCGTGTTTGGTTCCAAAAAGTTCTCTCTCCAAACTTTACTATTCATTTATCACATCAAATCATATCAAATCTCTCTCTTCATGCATGGAGCATTAAATGTAGGTAAATAAAAAACTAATTGCATAGTTTTGATGTACACGACGAGACGAATCTTTTGAGCCTAGTTAGGTCATGGTAGGACAATGTTTACCACAAACAAACGAAAAGTTCTACGGTGCGCTACAATGTCCGATATGACTTTTCTATCCACTTTTCACCCTTTTTTCAGGAACTAAACACCCCTTTACCATTAGTTTTTTATTTTATCTGCATTTAGTACTCCGTACATGTGTCGATATTTTGATGTAATAGAAATCTTCTTTTTACGTAGTGGAATTTGGGATGGAATTTGGAAAGGCCTTGTTTAGTTCTAAAGTTTTGACACTCAAACTTTGAAAAAATGTCATAAATGCAACATTATAGCATTTCGTTTGTATCTGTGAACAATTGTTCAAACATTGATTAATTAGACTCAAAATATTCGTCTTGTAAAGTAGAACAAAGCTATACAATCAGTTTTGATTTTATCTACATTTAGTACTTCATAAATGTGCTGATATTTTAATGTCATAGATTTTATTTTGTGTAGTGAAATTTAGGGTGAAATTTGTCAACTAGCCTAACCAGACCCGCTCGACGCCGGTAATCCAATCCGGGGGAAAAAAGAAATCGGCAGCACGGGTGGCAGCAAAGCTCTGTACGGCTCCCACGCCGCGGCACGCCGGAACGCCGACAGGGCAACCAAAAAGCTGCGGCGCAGCTCCAAGGACGCCCGAATAATCAAAGCGCCCAGCTCCGGCTGCCGAGCCTCGCGTCGCGTCGGGCGCCGCGCTCCTGCGCCCTCGGCCCCTCCCTCCCTCCTCCTCCTCCTCCGCCCCAGCTGCCCTGCCGTCGCGTCGCGGCGCGCCCGCGCTCGCTCGCTACGCGTACGCCGGGCGGCCGTGCCCGGGCGCGGTGGCTCCCCGTCCGTCCCCCGCGTCGCGTGCGCGCCCCGGCCATCATCGCCTGCCGCGCGACGCATGGGGAGAAGGGGAAAAAGGGCGAGCCGGCTGGTGCCTGGTGGTAAGCAGCGGTAGGGGGGAATATCCTACGGTCTGGTGCGGCGCACGTACCGTTAGAGAAAACCTTTTGGCACCTCGGCCGGCTCCATGCACCGCAAAAGGCTGGCCATGGCCATCGGCAGTCGGCACGCACACGGGGCAGATGGGCGCGGAGGTTTTCTATGCCGGTGGTCCTGCCGAGCAACGTACTACTACTAACGCTGCACTCCTTTGTTTATCGTGGCTTTGAGCTGCGCTTTTTCTCTTGCTCTGTGGACATGTGGTTCATGCTACTCCCTCCGTCGCACAATAAAAGCATTAGTTGATTTTTTCTGTTCTGACTGTTCGTCTTATTTAAAAAAATTATAAAAATATTATTTATTTTATTATGACATATTTATCATCGTATATATTTTAAGTTTATCATAATTATTTTTATAAATTTTTTGAATAAGATGAACGGTCAAACGTGATGCGCAGAAATCGAAAAATGCTTATACGGTGGACGGAGGGAGTACTGCCTACTGCTACTGCTCTTTGCAGCGTAGATGAAGGGGAAACAGGAGGGAATAAGATAGGCGGCGGTGCAGAGGAGGTCGTCGAATATACCCGCACCAAAAGTGAGCGCGTGCGTGGCAGGCTTTTGTGCGTCGTGTGCTGTCTCCGTCGTAAAAACTATATGGATATATGGCCACGGCAGCTTCGGGACTTGCCTATTTGGCCCGAGGTGGTGTTTAGATGTTGAATTTGGGAGGGTGAATTTGGGAGTATGATGTCACTTCATAATCATTGCGTCACTGTAGCATTTCGTTTGTATTTGTGAAAAATTGTCTAAAAATTGATTAATTAGGCTCAAAATGTTCATCTCGCAGCGCACAACAAAACTGTGCAATTAGTTTTTGATTTCATCCACATTTAGTACTACATGCATGTTATGACATTTTGATGTGATGGGGAATCTTCTTTTTGCATAGTGAATTTGGGAGTAACTTTTGGCATCTAGGCCTCGCTTGTTCATTATCGTCTTGCGATACTCGAAAAAACTACTGTAAGTCTGGAGAGTGGAGAGGGCACATGAGAAGCTGAGTAGCTGACACGACGAGTACCGTTTGCTGAGCAGCAGCAGGTGGGGTTGAATGCACCGCGATCCAATCGCACTGAACCTAACATTCTGGCACGTCTCCGCGTGTCGTCCATTCAACGTCCTCATGCCTAACCATACCCTCACCTCTTATCAGGTACTAGTATGTAGTCCACTGGTCATTGACTCTACTCTTACGTGGTGTTTGGATTCGGGTGCTAAAGTTTAGCACTTTAAATAAATGATAATTAGATATATTAAACACAAACTAATTATAAAACTAATTACATAAGTGATGTCTATTTCGTGAGATGAACCTAACAAGTCTAATTTTGCTATAATTAATATATAATTATCATACATTTACTGTAGCATTACATTGTCTAATCATGGTGTAATTAGGCTTAATAGATTCGTCTCGTAAATTACTCCTCATTTATATAATAGGTTTTTAAATTAATCTATATTTAATACTTCTAATTAATATATTTACATCCGATGTGACGGCGCTAAAGTTTAGCGGAGATGAACCAAACGTGGCCTTAGTCATGCACTGCCTTTCGCCTCTCATTCGCCTCCTCGTTCCCTGCCTCCCTCACATTGTTCATCGTCTTTTGTCACCGCATTGATCCTTCAACTTCCACACGGGTTTAAATTTGTCGTAAGTCCCCCTTTGTCCGTTCTGCTAACCTTTTACCCATCTCGACCAACGGTCGTCGTGCACTTTTTTTTGGAAAAAGGATGCTTTATTAATTTTTCAGATACATCGAGGTGATACATCCACCTGAAAAGAAGTTCCCGGCCTCTGCCGAACTGGCACACAGTCATACAAAAGTTTGTGAAGATACTCTGGCCACTAATAGCTGTCAATCTAAGACTGGACTATCATCCATACGTCCGGGCAAAAATAACCTTCCTCATGCACCTGCTTTTCACTTGCATTTTCCCTCCCAACAAATTATTACACGTCGGGGGGACATCACCTTCAGAACCTGGAGTGCTGCTGTCATCGCTCAAGAAATGCAGCATTGGAGGCTAGCAAGTCTCAAATCCTGAAGAACGAAATACGAAGCTGAGCCGTTGAGGAATTTAAGTGACTTGCTGATACAAGAAACTGCTCTAAAGGATGTATAGCGAATTATAAATCCTAACGAAAAGACTTGCATAATTTCAAAAAAAAAGCAACCTCACACCTACGGAGTAGAAAACATTCACTTCTTGAGTATTTTATCCTAATACATGCATCTTTTTTTGAAAGTTTAGATGGTGTTTGGATCCAGGTGCTAAAAGTTTAGCGCTTTAAATAAGTGATAATTAGATACATTAAACATAAACTAATTATAAAACTAATTACATAAGTCATGTCTATTTCGCGAGACGAACCTAACAAGCCTAATTTTGCTATAATTAATACATAATTACCATACATTTACTGTAGCATTACATTATCTAATCATGGTGTAATTAGACTTAACCAGGTTAAATCTAATTGATTGATCATCGGCCATTGGCTCACAGCACCAAATGATACAATTATTTAGGAATAATAATATATAAGCTACCGACCAACGTAATCAGGATTTTGTTACTTATCAATTTTAGATTGCGTGTAGCCTATGTATGATAGAGCTTGTCGATCAAGAGGTCTCAACCCTGAAACAATTTCTCGATCTTGCAATTTAACATCACTTGTTCCAACAGTAAAATTAGTTTGCCAAGATCCTAGAATCATATGAATGTGTGGGTCAAATAGGTCCTCTTATTTTGAACTGCCTTACCTTGTTGCCGAGCCGGCTGAGGATGCCGGCGCCGACGGTGGAGACGCTGGGTGGCGGAGGTACCGGCGGAGGCCGCTCCTCGTCCAGACGGAGACGAAGATGCGGACCATCTGCTTGCTCACGACGCACCTGAACACGTCCTGTTCTTGAGTTGTTTTAAGATAGTTTTTATAATGACAAAGGTGGGTAATTTAGATACATAATTAGGGGGTTCCTTTAAACTAATTTTATAATAGTAGGGGTGGGTAAATTTTTTAGAAAATATAATAGATCCAATTGCTAGATTATTAGAATATAGTAGATTGATGGCTAGATGTTTCTAATTATTGTGAGAATTTCTAGTATTTATCTTTCTTTCTAACGCGTCTAATGAGAATTAACGTGGAGGCTTCAAAAGAAGCCTCCAATTAACCCGTGCATTCACATGGACTATTTTACAATATACTAATTCATCATATTTGGTTTTATATATTTGGTAGCAGAATTGAACGTGTTCACAATTTTGGAATGCATCTTAAAAGAATTAGTTAAAATCAAATAATGTAATCATGTAAGAATAATGCAATGTTGAAATAGGTCATCATACATTTCGTATGTGCTATAATTTGATTATAAACGCAGAATTACAGTTGAAGGGTTGTAATACTATTTAGGTAAGACAGTAATTATAATAACAGTAATTTTGTTTCTTTGTTTGAACACATAGGTATTGTGAAGAACTGAAAGAGGCAGTTTTTGCTTTTCTAGATTTGTGTGCATCCTCATGAATCCTAGATTAGCAGGGGGGCCAGGGGTTGTGATTAGTGGAAGGGTATAGCGTACGTACAGTGTATAAGATAGTACACCCGTGGAAGAGAAGCAAACTCGGGCATCAAATAAACACAGATTCGCATGTCAGATCTGGCTAATCGAAAAAAATAAGCACGTATCGGATTCAAAAAATACACGTGGAAACAAACAGCAGCAAGGCAAATCAGGCATCGCACCATAGGAAGGCATTCCTTTCATGAACCCTTGCGTATGGTGAAGCAGCAAGTAGAGATGGACTCACCGTCATGTGTTCTAGCTCCTTCCCGATCGGTGTTGCCCTAACGCTCCATCGCTAGGGCATGGGGCTCGCTCTTGCTGCGCTTGTCGTATTTCCTTTTAGATCAATGTTTTTGACTCGGAGGCGGGAGGGACAGATACGTGAGCCATGGCCCATGAAAGCAATTATGAAAATATATATTATGAAAGATATAGATGACATCTGAGCAATTACGAAATATATATAAATATATATATTGTTTGTGCTACGATATGACATCTTGATATTTGTTGATCGACGCCTAGAGTCCATTATTAGAAATATCAATAAATATATGACATTAAGTTTTTCTCTATAATGGCAGAGGTGGGGTAATTAACATGTAAATTTAGGGGGGTAATTAACATGTAAATTTAGGGGTTACTTTGTATAGTTTTATAATGGCAGTGGTGGGTAATTTTTTTAAAGAAAAAATATAGATCCAATGGTTATTATTGTAGACAATGATTAGATCTACTAAATTAATGACCGGATGTTTCTGATTTTTGTGACAATTTCTATGATTTATTTTTTTTCTGGCACGTCTCGGGAGGATTAACGTGGATGCTCCAAAAGGAGCCTCCAATTAGTAATAGTAAGATAGATTCGTCTCGTAAATTACTTCTCGTTTATGTAATGAGTTTTTAAATTAATCTATATTTAATACTTCTAATTAACATATTTATATCCGATGTCACGACGCTAAAGTTTAGCGCGTGGGAAACAAACGAGACATATATGCATCTAGTATATGTGCATCTAGCACGTACAAGATGCTGTTTGACGGCCCTCCAGAGAAATGATTAAAGTAGGGAACGCCGAAAAAAGGAGGAGGAGCAACGATGATGAGAGAAGAAAGGCTCGCTCTGCTGCCTTGCTAGCTAGCTGAGCCTTTTTAGGGGCCGGATGACCAGAAAACTACTAGTATTTGTCACTGTCAAGATTCCAAATGTTGCCATCCATCCTCACCCTGCGGCTTTACGAGATCATTAAGCCATGTTCTTGCCTTAAGTAGAATCTCTTTGTGCAAAGCAGTGGCCTCATGGGCGGGCGTCATGGCACACGCATCTTGGCGCGTCACAAATTTCCCTATCCCCATGAAATGCGGGGATTTGGCTCCCGAGATGAGCCCCCTTCCAAGCCTGTTTCCCGGAATTAAACTGTTGCAGGCTTGCGGCTCTCCGGAAGAAGCAGAATTCAGGCAGTGGTGGTGGACCGTGGGGGAGGTATGCTGCCGGCTAGTATATAGGGGGATGGGGGCTCTTTCCCTAGTGCGTGTAGACATAGCGGCCCACATGATGGCATATCCTGCGAGCGCATGACGTGGTTATGACTCTGCTTCTGGATTCCAGAGCAAGTGAACAAAGTGATCGATGAGGTGAAGTCAAGCGAGTGCTGGTGCCTTGGTGGTGGGTGCCATGCATGGGACACGACACGAGTTGGGGCGAGCAAGAGCACGAGCCCGTGCTGGAGAGTGCTGGTGCCTTGGTGGTGGATTCCACCAGCTGCCGCTCCATCCCAGTGCCCGCCGGCTACGTGTGGCGCGGGAGAGAGAGATCCCGGCCGGCATGGGCTTTCGGTGCCGAGGACTCCGTGCTTCGTCTTCGCCTCGCCTGAGTCGATCTGCATCTCGCTGGCTCAGCTCCCTGCGTGCTCTTCTGTTGTGAAAAAAAGAAGAAGAAAAGATGGGTGGCTACGCATTGAGTGTGCACCGATATCCTTCTGGGTCCATTGGAGATTCAGAGGCTAGTAATATATTGGCAACGACGCAGCGTTGCGCGTATCAATCAGGCTGGACCGGGGCGGGGGGGGGGGGGGGGGGGGGGGGGGGGGGGGGGGGAGGAGAGCTTTGCTTGAGGAGTGAAAGGCCAAGACGGTGAGGGTCCCTTCCCTTGCCTCTCGAGAGCTACCGAATCCGGGAAGCTGATTGGTACCCACTGGCAATATCATTGCTGGTATCACTCACACTGGGACAAGCAGGGGAGTATTCTAAGTACCTGTGCATGTGTGCTCAATTTAACTTGGCATCTCTCCAAGATCACATATAAGGAATTTTTGCCTCGCGGAACTTGCAGAATATAGTTTTGCTCTGCCACTTGTCGCAGCTGTACATTCTCCTACATGTATCCGTTGACAGGATCTCTCTTAATCCCCGTGATCGGATTGTTTACGCGTACATACTCGACACGTACTGCCTAGACGTTCGCAACAAGTTTCAGTTTTTTCCCCAAAGTTGAAAAAGAAAAAGCCAGGCCCACATGGATCCTTGCGTTCCCAAAGCGCAACACAGCCGAGGAGGAAGGGGAGGCCCAGCTCGGGAAAGGGAGCCTTGGTTGTCTTGGCCCAGAGGCGACGCACGGGGCAGCTGCGACGAGCCCATCGACGCGTCGGGCGCACCGAGAGAGAGAGAGAGAGAGGTGGGCAATCGGGTCCGCATGGGCGCGCATGTCGGGGACAGAATTATGGAAGTCGATGCCACTGAGCTATCGGTAAATCCATCCATTGCAGGACCAAGCAGCGAGCTCATCAGTGGAGTGCTACGTACACGTCGGTCTAGTCTAGCAACGGTACGTCGGTACCAGCTAAAATGCCTTAATAGTTGTTTGTTGTCGACTAAATAAATATAAAAAACGACGGTCGTTCATGACACAAGGATGACATGAATACAAAACAACTAATTAAGGACCTGTTTAGATAGGCTAAAACTAAAATTGAGCTATGGCTAAAGTTTAGACGTCTAAATTTTAGCAGACTAAAATTAGCCTTGGCATGTTTAAATAGTAAGCTAATTTAATTTATAGATGTAGTATTAGCTAGGTTTGGAAGGCTAATGACTAAAGTTTAGATGAACAGTTGACTAATCTTTAAACTACTTTTAGCCCTTCTGTTTAGATCTATAAAGGCTAATTTTTAGCAAAAAGTTTAGCCGCTAAATCTAACAGCATCTCCAAGAGACTAGCTAAATTATTTTCTAAAGTTAAATTTAGCTATTGTTAGAGAAAAAATGTTTTCAACAGACTCTGTAAATAACCCTTCAAATTTAGTGGCTCTCCATCCCATCTTATTCGCTAGCTATTTTTGACTAGTCTATCTCACCGGCCATCTTTACAGAATCTGTTGGATTACTCTGTTATTTGTTAGTCAAATCTATTTTTAAGAGTAGCTAAAAGTCAATAAATTTGATTAGTCTTTTTAGCTAATCTCTTAAAGATGCTCTAAACATGCTCTAATATTGGCTCGGTACGATGGATGTACTATCCCTTTATCTTTTACATGTTGTTTGGATATGGATACCATTCATACGATACACATGCATTTGATCATTAGTTGTGTTCGATACAATTGCATTCGAATCATTCTAAATATTATAGTTGTGTTCGATACAATTGCATTCGAATCATTCTAAAAATATTTTTGATGACAGATCTATCATCACTATTCATGCCCAAACTATGTAACACGTACTATTATTTTATCTCTTCCCTTACCGGCTTTGTTTGAAAAATAGATAATTAAAATGGATCGAAGAGGTTCGCAGTGTAGCAATTTCTCCTACAAGTTGTAATCTTTCTCGATCATTTTCAATACTTTTCAACAGTGTGTTTCCCGATCAAAACCTACGTGTACGTACGTGCACACGTGGGATGATACCGACTAGGTTCCCTTTCGTTGCACTGTTACGCGTTGCGCCGACCTTCTGAATCAATCAACAAACTGTTTACGGCTCCCCATGAACACAGGCATGTGCTCCTGGTGTCCTCGTTCCCCTCTCTTACCTAGTTAATCCCCTTCTTACCTTTTTTTTTTTGAGAACAATCCCCTTCTTACCTAGTTAGCAGGTCTTGACCGGCTTGGCCCGAATACTGTGCGCAGATAAGTCTGACCGGTCAGACCTCGGACACTACTCACTCACCAACCAGGGATTTTAGCTCTGTTTGCTTCGGAACAATGGTGCACCAAGATCAGGATATGCTTGTTTACTCACGAGAACCGAGCTGCGCAGCTGCAACCTGTGGAACCGCGTGCGCCGGGGGTCGGCCCCTCCCCCCTCTTCCCCGTGTTGCGTGGATCATCTACCGTTCGGCCAGGCCCCCACGCACGCACAAAAGATTGCAGGATCCGCGGTGAGATCGCGCTGTGGGAACGGGGGGGCGAGCAGCGCAGCAGCCTCTGCCGTCCTCGCGTTGGAGTTGTGCGTGGGTGTGTGTGGTGCCTGCGAGCTAACCGCGATCTCCATGTCGGGCGGAAACCATGCGTGATCCCTGGGGACTAGGGCTGACTGGTGACTGCTCCGTGCTCATCCTCTCCGCGCCTGATCTCGGCCGGTGATGGACACACGCAGCAACCTGCTGCTCGTGAGCCATGATTCCGGCGTGGGAGTTTGCTGAAAGCTACTGCAGTTTCAGTGCCCGTTGGGACTCGGTAACGGTGCATCTTGAGTTCAGCCTCCGAGTGAAGAATTAGGCATGCAGGAGCACATGTATTTCCTTTTGGTTGTCGGGTCAAGATGAAGTAACACGTGAAACATGGGTACCCCACACACACACACACAAGAGTAGAAAGTTTATGGCATGGTAGGTTGATCTAATGATCTCAAAAGCTTTGACCTACTCAGCATAGGGGGTGGCTGGCTAGCAGTAGGCAGTCGCCTAGGCGGACAGGATCGCGTGATTCTGGCCAACATTCTTCGGAGTGGATTGGAGGCCACTCAACCTTGGCGCCTTTAGGGAGAGGGTGTCCCCAAGTTCAGGACTGGTGTCTGCATGCGAAGTGAGACGTTCCGTTTGATATTTTGTCTCTCTCCCCCTTTGAACCTGTACGTACAGACAACAAAACTTTTTTAAAAAAATAAAGGAATCCAATTTCTGGATCAACATTGCGAGATTTGGACTGTTCCAAGTTTTTTTAGGGAGTTCGAACAAACTAGTCTGTCCTGTGACCAAAATTGGGCCCAAAGCCCAAATGGAACAGATGTTATCGCAATGACAGCAGGTCCAGGGAACCTGAGAGAGCAGGAAACAAGCGGCGCAGCCCATGCCGTGGCAAATTGCTTTGTGATGTACTGATGTTGTTACCCAGTTTACTGCTGTACATGTATTCAGACACTGAGACATGCCCAGTACGCAGAAACCTGACGGCTCAGAATCCAACTTTACACGTCAAAAATGGATAAGAGACAGCCTCCTGCACCAGCTTATTTGGCCTGGTGGACACACCACCAAGATCTCAATTGGTAGGCAAACGAAATCCCAACTGATCTGACGTGGTGCTCGGCTGATTTATTTAGCATGCACAGCAAGTAAGTAGGAATGGGCGGCTTAGTCAAGCAACAACGCTGGTTAGGGAGTCCAGCACTTGCTGTCGGGTGGGCAATGCTGGAATCGCGCCTCGCTCTGTCACCGTGAGGGCTCCACAGACGTTTGCGAACTTCAGGGCTTCTCGCACTCTGCCTTCATCCTGTTCAAGCCACAAAAAGATTATGAGTTGTTGTTAAGCACATATGTGTAGCTCAATTTGTGCGCAGAACAAAAAAAATAACAGTCTAGACTGAAGAACAAGGATGTCCAAACAAGAACAAATAGCATAATTTACTAATTGAAGATATGACCAGACAACAGCTTACTGCCTATCTCACCAGAGAAGTAGTGAAGTACTGAAACTGAAACTCAACATATCCACGGAACAGCCTATACCTAATCTAGAATCAACGAGCACCAACGTGACAATGCACCAAGTGACTAAAGAACATGTTTTTTCATGGCAGGAAATTTAGGAGCATGTAACCACCAGTAGCAATATATGCCTGTGCTGTTACAATCTTGCCATTACGCCATTCATTGTACCCCCAACCACAGCTAGACATGGTTTGGTGCTTCAAGGCTTCTGATGTCAACTAGATGAATTGAACGAGAAAATAATGGAGAATGCAAATTTAATTTCAGCACACAAACCATACACTTTTTGTGTGCCTGCCTTCATGGAGTTCACATGGCCCTATTCTTAAACTTTAAAGTCGAGGTTCCATATAAAGTATACTGACAAAGATTATTTGCTATACCTTTCAATTTCATAGTATCTGAATTTTGGGTGGTTTCAATATTCAGGATATGCACATGCCAAAAGTTTATCTTCAATGCACAGCTTTCAGCGGATTGCGCATGTCTCTCTATAGATATGCAAACTGAACATCTTTGACTATGAAGTAAATGTACCAAACATATGTGTCACTTTAGTTCATTTTAAAATTATTTCATGCATACGTTTGTACTAAAAGAGAGCAGGAATGCACTGCAGCAAACTGCAGTACCACCTACAATAGAGTTTGACCTACTTCGAAGAAGAAAACAAATCAATTGCAGGCTCATATTCTGTAATCTGTAGGTTCTATACCTGGAGCAGTGAAAAATCTGTGGCTAATTGAGATAGTACTCCAGCAACAAAGGCATCTCCAGCACCAGTTGTATCAACAGCAGTTACCTTCAGTCCACCAACTCTTCCACTAAATTCCTGTTATTTACAAAATGTACTGTAAACAATTTTTTGCAGACATACTTACATAAGGTATTGTTACCAAGTGAGTGCAAGAAACAATAAAACAAGAATGTAATATCTAGGTGACTAGGTCTTAACATGATCACTAGAAACAAATGATTCCATTAGGATTATAGCAAATGCCGTGTTTCTTTTATAGGACAACGACGTATTCTCACAGAGGGAAAACAAAAGGAGAATGCCATGTCACAGCAAGGAATAATAGTAGTAGTCTCCAAACTCAGAGGTGCATAAAATTACCTTAGAATAATACCTACAGCCATCTGGACCTTCAGTGACAAGAAGCAACTTCAGGTTGGGGCGAATAAGTTTCTTCACAACAGCATCATCATATGGATCCTCCCCGTTCGTAAGAAAGGAAACCTCCTCTTCACTTATCTTTTCACAACAGATGCAGAGTAAGAAACCAACATTCCTTTTACATTTAAAACAAATCACCATACTTCTTACCTTGATAACATCAGCAGTTTCCCATATGCTCAGGATGCCATCTCTAGCATCCTCAGCTGATGACCACAATGGAAGCCTCAGATTCGGATCATATGAAACAAGTACTCCAGCATCTCTAGCTGCTTTGGCAGCTGCAATGTGTGCAGTTTTACAAGGCTCAGTTATAAGACTTATTGAGCCATGATGGAATATTTTTGCCTAGCATAAATAACATGATTAGAATGCAGTCGGTTTGTCATGAATATGCCTTACATGATTACATAAATACTAGCAGTGGTGATGGATAACTATTGAAATGGAAACATAGTGCCTTTTTATACCTTCCTTATAAGATCAAGTTCAAGTTCTTTTTCTTCAAGTAGCATATCAGCACTTGGATTGCGATAGAACATAAATTCACGTTCACCATCACTTCGTAGTGTCACAAAAGCCAAAGCTGTTCTAGCATGAGCATCAAAAAGTAATCCTTGAGTGTTTACATTATTCTGCTTCAGTATATCAGCCAGCATATAGCCAAATTCATCATCACCAACCTACAAGTGAAGATATGAGTAGAAACCAGAGAAAATTAAAAAAACAAGGACAATAAACAAGACTCTGGTCTATTTTGAAGATGAAAAGGATAAGCAGCAAACCCTCATCAGGAATATAAGTGAACACATAGGGCAATGAAGCCAGTACTTTGATTGTAAGTACATACGAGAATGTAAACAAATATAAATCGATACCACATAAACCCCAAGCATTTTCCTTCCCCAGATTTCAAACAGAAAAGTTTATTTGCAAATGCTTGTAACCTCTGCTGTTAATGTCTGGATAAACAGGACAGATGCAAATATGTTACCTTTCCAATGAAAGCTGATGACCCACCAAGACGAGCTATTCCAACCGCAACATTGGCAGGTGCACCCCCTGGAGCCTTCTTGAAGGCTGGTGCTTCTGCCAATGACACCCCATTGACAGTTGGAACAAAGTCAATCAGCAATTCGCCAAAGCACACTACATGGGGAGAATTGCTTATTCCAGGGGCACCATCACTGCTTAAGACCGCCTTTGTTTGAACTAAGTGAATCAAACAGGAACCAGATCAGATTCTTCGGATTTGATAGCATTATGTCTAAAATCTAAATTGACAAAGCATCTTTCTGTTTATACAAAAACATTCTGTTGTGAAGTGACTAGTGAGTGACAGCAGACAGATCCAATAATCCACAAGATGGCAATCAATGCATGTGAGAGTTGTAGAGTAAAATCCAATGGAGTAAACAGCAAAATTTAAAGAATCACCAAAGCCTGATCAGGCAACCAAGATACTAGTGCTATGCTCCTATATGCTTCAGGAACCACAACTGCAACAAAAAGGATTAGTTAGCACGCAAATGCCAACCAATCATTACAAGTGACCCACATTGTATCCTGTTTAGTCCATTGAATTGCTACATTGTTGACTCACGTTTCATGTAGATGCGCACAGATCAGCCTGACTTCAACATACAAAACAGGGCAAATTTGCTATCCCAGTGTCAGCCTGACTTCAACATACAAAACTGGGCAAATTTGCCATCCCAGTGTGAGTGCAGAAATTTCACATGCATGATGCTCGTCACGCCTAAACCGTCAACAGCATTGGGATATCGAAGTTGTAGAGGAACCAACTTTACAGAACAAAAAACACCCTCCCAAACCAAACTATGTTCATGCCTCCAGGTTCAAGTACCATGTGCACGGGAATCATGTGCTCGGCCACGCAAAACTATCTCGTATTTCAAGCACCATCCACAATTTCCCGAAGCTTATCCCATAATGCTGCTGCTTCAACTACAAAAATAGTGTCGACTCTCGAAGCGTAGCCCCAATAAAAAATAATGGTAGCAGCGAACCGTAAGCTGAGCAGCATATGCAAACGGAGCACGATCTTAACAGCGCGGGTAGATAGCACACGCACGCCGCACCCAGTACCTGCGCGCGTCCGGAGCGGCGCGGCAAAGGCGACGCTGCGGGCCCTCGCGGCGGCGGAGAGGGAGCGACTGCCGCTGGCGCGAGGGGGCGAGGACGACGACGGGAGACCGCAGCCCACAGAGCAAGGCGGCGCTGCAGCGTGGAGAGGCATGCGGATGTAGATGAGCGAAAGGGCGCGGAGCGGCGGAGGCGGCCGAGGCGGACGGCGGGCGGAGGAAGCGAGGGGGCGAGGCGAGCAAGCGCTGGTGGAGCTTCCGGGTGGATTTTGGGCTGCGCAGCCGGCGTGCAGGTTGGGCACTTTGGCTGCTGGCGAGTGGAGTAGCTTGGTCGTTGGTCGCTGGACCGTGCGATGGGCCGGCGGCGTGTCGAACGGACGGTGGTCGTACTTGTCGTAGCATGGATTTTGTTTTCATTTGCTTTTTGCTTCATGTAATGGTAACACGTATGAAAATATTACTCCCACTGGTTCAAAATGAATGTTATTCAGAGAATTTACATAGTCTACCGATGATCTATGTAGAAAGATTTGAAATCCCAAAAACAAATCAATGTTTTATTTTTTATTTCTAAGAAGCATACATTTGAAAGAATGGTGGTTATGATTTTATCGTAAGTGGCAATTAAAATATGATCAAAGGCCATACTATTCAGGAAAATACATGTGTCGTTTGAGTTGTGTGCATGTCAGCTATCATTTCGAGTAGAAATCACTTTTATATGTGTTGGTTTTGAATACTCGAAAATGATACAAGTAGATGTATTTTGAGTGAAAACCATAGAAGTGTCCAAAGTACATGTGAACTAAAAGTATTCCCTCTATTTCAAATCATAAGTCGTTTTGTTTTTCTTAAATTTATAAATTTTTATATGTACCTAGATATACTTTATGTCTACATGCGTAACAAAAACTATAAATCTAAAAATATCAAAACAGCCTATAATTTGGAATGAAAGAAACAACACATACTCCATCCGTCCCAAAATAAGTATTCTTCAGAAAATTTCAGACAACTTATTAGTCATGGCAAATGACCATATTATCCCTCATTACTCCTATATTGTAAATAAATACATATGTATTGGAACTAGAAAATTAGTATCAACTAACTATTTGATTGACTTCACGTGGTTGGTTGAGTTTCAAAAAGGCTATTAATGTGTGTAGTCTATATGTTTGAGTAATTGAGTTTGGGCGTAGTGCAAGAGAAAACACAACTAATGGTTCTCTTCCCTTATCTAGAACATTCGAAGCCTATTTCGACTCGAGTTACAAGATTGAATTTTTTGCATTTCGATCAACTTCTAATTATATCTCAAAAGCTTTTGAATGGGAAGTGTTCGATTCAAATGCCCTTGATACTATATTCGTATGCAAGTATGTTATATCTATGTCTCAATTTTGCATACTTGTCCACTTAAAAAAGTGGCAATCGCAGTACACCACTATCATTATTCGTTACTCGTACAGACATACAAAAATATATAATAAAATAAAATAGCAAATTAGAAAACAATTTAAATTGTGTGCCGTAGTTGGGCCTTTTGGGCTGAAAGAAGTCACTCTGGTCCGGTCCAGTCCAGTCTACTGTCCATTCTCCACCATTTCCGAAATCTCTCGCTGTCCACGACGGAGGGCGGCGAATCGTTCCGTGACAACGGCGGAGAGGGCAGGGGCGTCTCGACAATCCTATACAGCTTCCGGAAGCCACGAAAGCTCCTTGACTTTCAATATTAGTGATTCGTGCGGTTAATGTGGACCGCACGATCTCCTTTTTTCTCCTCGGGCGGGGGTTAGCGCTTGAGCGCCGTCGCGCCGACACGACGCCAAGGTCGGAGGGGGCGGCAGCTGGGCGGGCGGAAGGCGGGCGGGAATGGCTCGGTGACGAGGGTGGGGCCGGTCAAGTGGTGAGAAGGGATCAACAGTGGGGGTGACGAGGAGCGGATTAGGAAGGGTGGCAGTGGGCGGACGGCGCGGCGGCACGGCGGCCGCGGGCCGGGGCAGAGGACGAGGGGGCGGGGGCGGCGGAGCGCCGGGAAGAAGGAGGAGGAGGAAGATGGGCCTCAAAGCATCACTCCTATGTGGCTTCGTCGGACGCTCGACGGGAAGCCGAGGGGCATCTGAAAAGGCAGCACGCAGGCGATACTCCATTCTAGGTTTGCCTTATCCCCAATGATTTATTTTCCTTCCAATCCATGATCTAGAGATCAATAGAAGTGCACCTTCAAGCACGAGCGGAACTACGTTGGGGCCATAGAGGGCTCTGGCCCTCCTTGGTCAAGAGAAATTTTCAAAAAGCAAAGCACTAGTGATTAGTGAACTACTGAACTAGCTATGTGTATCTGTAATTCTACATAAAGGCCTGCGCCGTTGTATAAGACTATAAAGCAACTAAGCATGGGTGCATCGATCTTTAATTAGGCTCCCCCATGACTACTATGTTCTACAAATCTTCTAGTATCTCATGCTCATCCTCCGCCAGATTCATTCTTGTTTAAACTTGAGAGATCTCGATAGAGCACTTATGTACTCTAAGCATCGGGAGCCTGCGCAGCTAGATCGGAACACCGTTAGTGTCGGCATCATTACAGGATGGTGTCAATTTCTTACTAGAATAATACAGATCAATAATTTCTCATTAAATTTTTAAAAATCATCGATGTTAGCTGACATTCACAAACTAGAAACATAGACTGCTCCCACCCGCCCATTCGAGTTAGCATCCAGAGCAAAATAGCCTATCACCAGCAATGGGGAAGTAGATGGGATCAGCCGGATATCTTGGTCCCAGAGACGACGGCTAAATTCACTTGTGGATAGGCCTAGGGCTGGGTGGGTTCATGCCGCCGCGCCGGCGCCGCCTCACGCTGGCGCCGGGCTTACTAGCCCGAGCTCGACCAGCACAGGAGGACAAGGAGGAGGAGGATCTTCCGGTGAAGAAGCACACGGATGAGGAGTGCCTAGGGGCTCGCAGGGCCTTATCGGCAGCAGTAGAGTTGGCCGTCGCGGCGTCTGGAAGGCCACGACGCCGCCATGGCGTGGAACCATTGCCATTCAAGTTCTGGGCGTTAGGCGACTCTGACGACGAGAACTCAGGCAAGGAGGAGGAAGTGGACATCTCTACTCCAGAGTTCGTGAGGAAGGCGGCCAAGGTCGGCTTCTGCTTGGAGGACCTGATGCATGCAGAAAAGGAGTTGTCTTCGGCACAACTTGAAGGTAAATCTCTTTCTCATACAACTATGGCAGCAAGAATCGTGGAGACCATGGTGAATCAAAATGGGAAGGGGCGTCCCTGGCAAGGGCCTCTCCCACCTCCGAGAGTATCGCCATTACGTACTTTAGGAGATGTGATGAACCTGGCCAGGCAAGACACAAAGGGTTCCTTTCGGCGTCATGCAAACTCACCGAGCATATCTCCGGCGATTGCCGGAGATGCTCCGCAGCGTGCAGGTGGCTCACAAGCCACGGTGAGATCACGATCCAAAGAAACCATCTTTCAGTTTCCAAATTTTGAATCGGCACCATTAATTTCGGCATCAGAGGCGACATCTAGGGATAAGCCTGATCCGATGTCATCTCAGAGTAACGTGGGCCACGAGAAAGTGCTAATTGGGCCTGGCAAATGGTTTAGGCCGACGCCAGGCTTAGTGCGCCTCTTTTCTCGTACTGGAACCAAGCGCAAGAACCCTAGGCGAGTTTTTGCGCCGCAGCCATCGCTGCCCACCACCAGAACATACGCGGAGGTCGTTCGCTCAGGAAGCAGCGCCTCAAGCACAAGCATGGTGAAGGAAACGGCATCTGCTCAGGGAGGAGCTTTTGCTCAGGGGGCATCTCGCGGCGGCGGCCAGGGGCAAATGGCGGGGCGTGGTCAGGGGCCGAACTCCAGTTTCAATCCTGGTTTCCAGCCGGAATTCAACCCAGGATATGATGGCTGGGGTGGTTACGGTGGTCGCGGCCACCTCCAACGTGGCCATCGCAGCTACCGAGGTAACCATCGTGGCCGCGGAGGCTACGGCAACTACCGCGGGGGCTACAACAATGTCGGATACGGCTACAACTACGGCACCGAGGATGTCGGCATCCACTACAACGGAGGCCGAGGAACTGGAAGAGGCGAGTTCCAGGGCCGTGGGGGTTTCGGTGGGCGTAGCGCTGGCGTCCACCACGGCTTGGAACAGAGAGCACCAGCAGGGCTTGAAGAAAAGAAGAAGGAGCCGGAGGTACTGCCTCCCGTGCCTAATCTGAAAACAGGTGCAGAAAGGTCGTCAGTTCCTCTTGTTGGCAACGTGAGTACACCCGTTGGCAATGATGGGCAGCAAATAGAATCATCTTCTCAAGGGGCAGCCAAGAGCGGTGGTAAAAAACCTTACTGCTATCGCTGCCTCACCAAAGGTCACATTAATACTGAGTGTACTACACAGATTAGTTGTGATATTTGTGGGACTAACACTCATGTTACAAAGGCCTGTCCACAAACTAAGGCAATTAAATCATCTGCGGAATTATGTGGTTATGCAGTTGACGGATTGAGTTTCTACTACATTCCGTTTAATGGCAAACTGAAGTCACAATCTGAGTCGAAGGCCGCTGTGGTGAAGGTACTTGAGGGCTCCATGACTGCAGCTAATGTTGCAGTGGAGCTTGAGAGACTCCTACCAGGAAATGGCAACTGGGTCGTCGAGGAAGCAGATAAAAATACATTCACCACCACTTTCCCATTGCGAGCAGAGCTTACGCGTATGGTGCTGTGGGGTCGCGTGGAAACAAAATGTGTACAAGCCAAAATGGAAGTAAAAGAGAAGGTGGATAAAGACGTGTACAAATATGAGATCCCAAAGTGTTGGATACAATTCCGCGGCCTCTCTAAGGATCTACTGGAAGAGTTTCCTATCATCTGGGCAGTTGGCTCCATTCTTGGAGTAACCAAGATGGTGGACATGAAGTTTACAAAGCAACACGGTATTGCTCGTATACGTGTAGCAGTGCTAAATTCCGATTTAATTCCGGAATTTGTCGAAGTGGTAATCGGAGAGTACGTATATGAGCTAC
This sequence comes from Echinochloa phyllopogon, assembly GCA_033239725.1. Classification (NCBI taxonomy): domain Eukaryota; kingdom Viridiplantae; phylum Streptophyta; class Magnoliopsida; order Poales; family Poaceae; genus Echinochloa; species Echinochloa phyllopogon. The sequence goes on along the minus strand of BTCW01000013.1, from coordinate 9,102,436 downwards.
AGTTCAGAGTGGAAAACAATGATACTGCTAATAACCCAGCACCCATAGACATGGACATAGATCCTAGTGTCGATGGCAATAATGGTGGAAATTGTTAGAGTTGTGTCGAATATGTGTATGTTTGGTTACGACGTGGACTTGAGTTGTAATTGGTAGGTTAGGGATAGAGTTCTGGTCGTACTCTGTATCCTAGGGCCCATAAATATGAGGGCACTACCGTGTAACCGTGAGACGACTTGGCGGCTGGTGTGGGCGGCGGCGTGGCCGCGGTGGTGCCCGGATTCCGGTGTAGCTGCTGTTTATGGGGAGGAGCGCCCGTAGTCAGGCCCCGAGGATGTAGGCACATGGCCGAACCTCGTTAAAAAAATATCGTGCCTCGGTGTCGTTCTCGTGTTGATCTTCGTGATGGCGTTTGTGATCTTGTTGTTTCCGCTGCGATGGTGCTAGTCGATCCGTCGGGATCTCGACACTAGTGCCAGTTTTATCTAACAAGTGGTATCAGAGCCATAGCTGTGAAGATCTTCAGAGAGGTGCGATGAATATGTTTCCACACGGCGTCGGAGTTGCACAATGTCCGTGAAGGGACATGGCGCAAGGTGGAGCATGGTGGCGGTCGATGATTCGATCGGTGGAGTCGGACACTTCGAGGAGGAGACTCGAACCATCCGATGAGCAAGACATCAGCGGGATGCGTCCAGACGTGAAGATTGGGGCTGATTGAGCTGTTTGGCTGCTGTTCGATAGGGGTCGGTCAGACGTGACAGCTAAGTTCGACGGTGCGGCCGGAAGACGTCGTGGACGATGACGACGGCTTTGGTGGCGGAGGCCACGATGGACTCATCTTGGTTATCGAGGAGCGGCCTGTTTCTTTCGAGGTTGCGTGAGGGCACGCGTGCTGTGTCGTGACGGTGCAGAGCACAGAACAGCCGCGCAAGAATTCTTGTATTGTCGCGATGGAGCAGGACTCTGCATGTGTACGTAAGGTTCCAAAGGCCACATGCACGTGCTTGTCAGGTGGAAGTCCAATTAGGACTTGATGATGATTTAATATTATTTGATGGGGACCCACAGAGATGCATGTGTGACAGGCTAGAACTTGGATTGATGCGGTGCATGCAGCAGAGTCCGGTTCGGCAAGGAAGAGAAGTTGCGCAGGTTACACGGGCCACGAGATTGCATGCAACAGAAAAGGACAAGGATATGCAGCAGAGTCTGATTGGTTTTGGACTTGGGGCTGCCGAGATTTACCTCAATATAAGAAATACAGGAGTCTACGGATTGCATCAAAAAGCAATCGCGCTGTTCAGGACCGGTGCTTGCGACGGTCGAGGACGGACAGAGGGCGGCGTTCGAGCAGGGTCAACATCGTCGACGTGCAACGGCGTGGAGTTTGACGGGAGGCTCGGAGGCTGCGTGATCGGAGCTTTGAGGAGAAAGCTTCGTGGTGCACGGGCTGTGCACAACAAGGCTCGGCGGCGTTCGTCGGCGGTCAGCAGCGAGGAGGCGTGCGCGAGCGAGGGTGCTGCGATCTAACCAGGTTATTCAGCTGGTTTAATTGCAGGTCGACATGACGTCGATGGCTTCCAAGTTCGAGGTGACGAAGTTTGACGGGACTGGCAACTTTGGGCTGTGGCAAACAAGGGTCAAGGATCTGCTAGCTCAGCAGGGGATCCTGAAGGTGCTCAGCGGGAAGCAGCCGACAAAGGTGGACGATGATAAGTGGGAGGAGATGCAACAGCAAGCGACCGCGACAATTCGGTTGTGTCTCAATGATCGTATCATGTACACTGTCATGGAGGAGTCTGATCCTGAAAAGATTTGGAAGAAGTTGGGCGATCAGTTTATGTCCAAGACGTTGACCCAGAAGGTGTATCTGAAGCAGAAGTTGTATGGCTTGAAGATGCAAGAAGGGTCGAATCTTGCGGAGCACATCAATGTCTTCAATCAAGTTATCACGGATCTTGTGAAGGTCGAGGTAAAGGTTGATGATGAAGACAGGGCTATTATTCTTTTGTGTTCTTTGCCCGGGTCATATGAGCACTTGGTCACCACATTGACGTACGGCAAGGAGAGCATCAAGGTGGAGGATGTTGTTGCTGCGTTGCTTTCACATGAGGAGAGGAGAAAGAACAATGCAACTGGGGAGTCTTCTGGAGATGCTTTGCTTATCAAATATGATCGAGGCGGAGAGACCGGCAAGAAGAAGAAAAAGAAGGGGCTGCAGTGCTATGGATGCAAGGAGTATGGACATCTGAGGAGAGATTGCCCGGAAATGAAGAAGGGAGGAACTGCTAGTGTTGTGTTCTCAAAGAGGAAAGATGACTCGGATAGTAGTGATGGTGACGTTCTCACAGTATCAAGTGAACGGTCTTGTGGAGCGTGGTTATTGGATTCAGCTAGCTCGTTTCATGCAACATCCAAGAAGGAGTGGTTCTCGTCGTACGTTGAACAAGATAAAGGTGGATCTTTTTACATGGGAGATGACTCACGTTATCGGGTCATTGGTGTAGGCGACATCAAGTTCAAGATGTATGATGATCAAGAGATATTACTCAAGGGTGTGAAGCATGTGCCGGCGCTGCGGAGGAATCTAATATCGCTGGGAATTTTGCATGATGAAGGCTTGTTATATCAGGCAACTCCTGATAAGAAGACTTTGAGGGTTATGCAAGGTGGCAAGACTGTTATGATTGGTGAGAAGTCAGTAACTACACACCAGTACAAGCTGAGAGGAAGTGTTGTTGAAGGTGGAGTCATGGAAGGGAGAGCAACTGCAGCTGTGTGCAGTTACGATGATGAGGAGGTGGCCTCATCGGGCTGTTCTGAATGAGCAGCCAAAGGAGTCAACTCAAGTTCGATACACGGAGGTTCGGCATCGACAACTTCAAGGTGTGGCGAGCATATTCGCCAAGGTGGAGTTTGTTAGAGTTGTGTCGAATATGTGTATGTTTGGTTACGACGTGGACTTGAGTTGTAATTGGTAGGTTAGGGATAGAGTTCTGGTCATACTCTGTATCCTAGGGCCCATAAATATGAGGGCACTACCGTGTAACCGTGAGACGACTTGGCGGCTGGTGTGGGCGGCGGCGTGGCCGCGGTGGTGCCCGGATGCCGGTGTAGCTGCTGTTTATGGGGAGGAGCGCCCGTAGTCAGGCCCCGAGGATGTAGACACATGGCCGAACCTCGTTAAAAAAATATCGTGCCTCGGTGTCGTTCTCGTATTGATCTTCGTGATGGCGTTTGTGATCTTGTTGTTTCCGCTGCGATGGTGCTAGTCGACGCTAGTGCCGGTTTTATCTAACAGAAATGCTGAAAAGGAAACGGATGAAGGGGATCACGGAAGTTTGGGCGGCTCAGGGGCTTCTTCAGATGGCCAACCTGTAGCACCAAAAGTGACCAACTCCCCACAGATTAAAGGCAAACAGGCACCTATGGTGGTGCTCAGTCCATGTGCTGATGGCACAAATAACTGGACAGCTACCCCTTTACAAAACACAAGTGGAAAAGAGCCTAGTGCAGTGTCTGTTTTAAAGCCGAACCAAGTCATTGCCAATGGGAGTGTTACTCCAACACGCACTAGCAAGAGGAACGCAGCAGCTGGAGATCAAGATTCAATTGACAGGGCTGCAAAGCTAAAGGCAAAGAAAAACTTGGAGGTCCCTCACTCGCCAGGTAAAAGTTTTACAAATGTTTCTTTTAATTCTTTTCAAGACGATACTGTTATTAGAAACATTGGGAGTGTGGGAATTTTTTTGGGAGCATGTGAAAGTAGTATAAATACTTATGTTCATTTACTGAAATCATTAGAGACAGATCGATTAAGGGAGTCTTTTGATGTTTGTTCAGCATCTAAATCCATGGATTTTGGAGCTTCTGAATTAGAACAGGAAGAAGACGTAGAGTGGGATGTGGCTTTAAATAATATTTGCGGTAATCTGATGGATAATTTGAGTGAGGAGGACGGTGATGTGAATCTACCGGTCACACCTCAATTTAAACAGCCAAATTCTAGGAAGAAGAAAGGGACATCTAAGAAACAGAAGTCGTCACCATGAAAGGGGTGTTTTGGAATTGTAATGGTTTAGGTGACCCAAAGAAATACAAATACCTATCCGACCTTACCAAAGAAAAGAGTTTAGACTTTATCTGCTTATCAGAAACTGGGAGGAGTAATTTTACAGATGCCTTTCTTAGAAATTTATGTGCTGGAAATGATTTCTTGTGGCATGCTAAACCTCCTAGGGGTAGATCTAGTGGCATGCTAGTAGGAGTAAATCTTCTAGCCTTTGACATTGGTGAGATCGAAGAAGGGGATTTCTTTGTTAGATTTAAGGTTAGAAACAAAGAGAGTGGGTTTCTGGGGAATCTAGTATCAATCTATGGACCAGCGCAAAATGAATTTAAAGAAGCTTTTCTTACCGAGTTAGTCCAGCTTTGTACCAAAGAAGCTTTACCTATTTTAATAGGTGGCGACTTTAATATTATTAGAAGCCCAAAGGAAAAAAATAATGCCAATTATAATGACAGATGGCCATTTCTGTTTAATGCTATCATTGATGCGTTTAATTTCAGAGAACTAGCCATATCTGGTCGGCACTTCACGTGGGCAAATAATCTTCAGAATCCAACTTACGAGAAACTGGACAGGGTCTTAGCATGTACAGATTGGGAGTCAAACTTTCCATTAACCACTGTACAAGCCCTAACACGAGAAATATCAGATCACACGCCTTTGTTTGTAAATACAGGGGACACATCCACATATACCAAACCACCCTTGTTCAAGTTTGAATTGGGTTGGCTGTTACGAGATGGGTTTCAAGAACTGGTGTGTGATGTGTGGCAAAGTGTGGGTGTTGGCCAAACCCCTATAGAAAATTGGCAAGCAAAAATAAGAAGATTAAGACAATTTTTAAGGGGATGGGCGAAGAATACTAGTGGTGCTTATAAGAAAGAGAAGAAGCAATTACTAAGTAAGTTGGATGAGCTGGATAGGAAAGCGGAGACTATGCAATTAAATCAAAATGAGATCAATTTAAAACACGTCCTCAATGAGAGGCTGGCGGACTTACTAAGAGAAGAGGAATTGAAATGGTACCAACGGGCTAAGATTAATAATTTATTGAAAGGAGACGCAAATACAAGGTATTTTCAATTAGTGGGAAATGGAAAATATAGGAAAACACGCATTTTTCAACTCGAGCAGGATGGGGAAATAATTTGTGGTGATGTGGAACTTAAGAAATACATCACTAAATATTATAAAAATCTTTTCGGGCCTCCAACCATAAACAATATGTATATGGATGAGGCACGAATCGACGATATTACCCAAGTATCTGATGAGGAAAATGCATTACTTACCGAGGAATTCACAGAGGCTGAGGTAAGAGAGGCGATTTTCCAGATGGAACATAACAAAGCCCCAGGACCCGATGGCTTCCCTGCTGAGTTTTATCAAGTATTCTGGGGGTTAATTAAGGAAGATTTGATGGCTCTTTTTGAGGAATTCCATAGGGGCACTTTACCTCTACATAGCCTGAATTTTGGAAATATAATTTTACTACCAAAAGGTAGTGAGGCGAAACAAATTCAACAGTATAGACCAATTTGTCTGTTGAATGTCAGTTTCAAAATTTTCACCAATGTAGCCACAAATAGAATCTCAAAGGTTGCTGCAAGAACAATTAAACCTTCACAAACAGCCTTCTTACCAGGTAGAAATATCATGGAAGGGGCGGTCATTTTACACGAAACAATACATGAGCTGCATACGAAAAAACAAAATGGATTTGTGTTCAAAATTGATTTTGAGAAAGCATATGACAAGGTCAAGTGGGATTTTCTGCAACAAACGCTAAGAATGAAAGGCTTCTCACCACAATGGTGTAGTTGGGTTGAGGCATTCACGAGAGGTGGTAATGTTGGAGTCAAAATTAATGACGATGTTGGACCGTATTTCCAAACAAAAAATGGCCTTAGGCAAGGTGATCCGCTATCTCCCATTCTATTTAATATAGTGATGGATATGTTAGCAATCATTATTGCTAGGGCAAAAGATGAAGGCTGAAACGAACCGAATTCTCAACGACGAGAATCCGACTCCCTGTACCCTCGAGATAGTCCCAGGAATAGCAGCTATCTCTTACAGAACTCATCTCAGTCGAATATCACATCCATACAACGATAAAAGAACCAATACATGACATATATAAAATATAGCGTCTCGTAAAAGCCCTCTGGGCTAAATCGACAATAAGAAACAACTGCGCAACGGTAGCTAGATCAACAGGGACCACTCCTCCACAGGCATCCTTGAGCGTAGCACGTACCCTTCAATCGTACCACCAGTCCTGGTTGAACTCGTGGTCGGGGTCTTCACCTGAGAACCCAAAGTCTGTCCCCAAGGAAATGGGACAGGTCCACGTCACCAACCATAATACGAAGCAAGCTTTATAGTGGCCTATTCTAAGGTATAGAAATAATAAAGGTTTGAGCCAGGATTTCTCTTATGCGAGCAGCAATAACCCAAATTCATCTCATCACCAACTCCTTCCCTCACACGCACATCCACTCCCCAAATCCAACCATCAGCCTCACATTCCCATCGGGCTCGTCCTGCCACAGCAGGTTCCCGCAAACATCAACCACCAACGCCTTTCGCTCACTAGTCGACTCGGTGAGCTCCCTCCCCACCTTGTCTCATCAGCAACGCTGGACCAATCTCTCGTAACCCAAATCAAAGGATGAGGTAAAAAGCAGATTCCCATGCTAGTCGGAACTTATCAGAAGCGGGTCGTCCGTAACCGTGGACACGACTATACGTATAGTTTACACTCTGTAGAAGTGGCACTCCAGGAATCCATCCGGGCTGCAAGGCTAGTCCCCAACCAACCTGAGACACAGCCCACAGCAGAGACCCTAAACAGTAACGGCGCCAATCCTGTCTCCATGGGCTCGGGAAACATCTGATCTAACATCTGCCCCAGGGATGTGAAACCTTCCCACCGGGGCCAGTCGGGGGCCGTGGTAAATCAGGGAGAGTACGCCGCAACGAGTCCCCCTTACACATATCAAGCTCGATTCTCCTACAGTCTCGGCGCCGCACTAGAGTAGGCTTGCTGGAACCCTCCCCATACTGGGTAGATGGTGAGCACGGTATTCCCACGTCCAAAGGTGGAACTCGACTCGGTCCTTAATTGTCGGTAAAGCGAGTATCAGCGTCATAAGCGATCCGCCGCAACAGTCCGCAATCGGCACCCATAACAGGTATTGCCGCCCAAACTCCTCAAATAACCCAAGTATCCATCAACCATGTACCTGCAACAGGTACCCCATAGGGACTGCCCGAGTGCAGTCCCCAAGTACCCCGATCAAACGATCGAGTTGTTATTACTCGCTTACACCGCCTAGCTGCACTAATCCTCCCATACCACCCACAACTCACGCCAAGAGGTTCAAATCACAACCAACCCAACACATGCATAGCATAGCATATAACATTCAGTGGATAATAGGATGGCAAGGTAACAGGGTATAAACAATGGCAGTGCAGGTTTATCATGCGAGTAAAGTAAAGCGCTAGCATACTAGTTGCATGTCTAATAGGTATTTCAGAGATTGGTCGGGCGTGAACCTGGGCAAAAGTCTTCGTCTTCGTCAAAGTAGTTGTCGTAGTGGTCTGGCTCCTCCTGACTCTCCGGAACTCCTAGGGTTGCGGAAAAATAAAATAAGGCGCGGCTACTAGCAAAGAAACACCAAAACAACGATGTAAGAAGTCCCAAAGAACACCAAACTCTACACTAACGCGTAGGTCATGATTTTAGAAAAATATAGAAACTGGTTTCATATTTTTCTGAGCTACGGTTGATTTATTATTAATTTTACAAGTTTAAATCATTTTCTGAAAATATTAGATAATTTCTGAAAAAGAAAATAGACAGAAATTAGCCTGCTGACGTCAGCAGTGGGGTCCGCCTAGGATGACGTCAGCGGTGGGGCCCTGCTGACGTCAGCGTTGACTGGTCAACGGTCATCGGTCAACGGTCATCGGTCAACTCTGGTCAGTGGGCCCCAGCGGTCAGTGACACACAGTGCATGACATGTGGGCCCCATACGTCAGCGCAGTTATTAGAAAAAGAAAAAGATGAAAGCGTTGCTGGGCCGAAAGAAAAGTCCAGGGGGGTAAGCTGGACTTTAGCGCGAACTTTAGGCCCACGAAGGGGGTGCTGTTGGATCTGCTCTGGTGGACTCGGTCCACCGTGAGCCGTGTGTGCGGTGTACGTGAGCCAGGTGCACAGGATCGGATTGTGGCCGACTCGGGATCTTTTGTGGGCGCTCGTGTGGCGTGTTGGTGTGGTCCAGCGTGTGGCCTGGCCACGGCGCGACGCGACGCGCACCAGAGCACGGCCGGCGGCGACGATCGACGACGAATCTCGCCGAGAAAAGGTCGGCATGGCTCAAGGATGGCCGGAAAGGCTCGGCTAGGGTTCGGTGGACATGAACGGGGAGAAAAAGGTGGGGGCTTGACTGCAGCTTGGGCTCCCTGACGCGAGCGGCGGAGGCGCGGCTATGGCGCCACGGCGGCCGGCGACGCGCGGGCGGAGATGGCTCGGAAACGGCTCGGCTGCGAGGGCTTGCGCACGCGCGACACCAGCGTGTGCTGGAACGCGACGTTGCGGCCTCAGCGGGGGTGCGCGTGCGCGGGCACACGGTTGCCCGTGGCCGCGACACGGCCTCGGCGTGCGCGCGCGGCGAGCGGAGCTCGGCCACGGCGGCCTTGGCTGCGGCTCGGTCGACGGCGGGTTGCGGGTGCGATAGTGGCGCGACGAGGCCCTGCAGAAGATCACGGCCACGACTCGAAGGTCGGGTCCCAGAGATGGCTAGCAACGGCGGTGCGGCGGTGCTCGGCCCGAGACAGGGGAGAAAAGGGAGAGGCACGGCGGCGGCTCACCTAGGGTTACGTAGGCGTATGCAGCAGCTCGGGGAAGGCTCGCGGTGCTCCTCCGGTGCTCGTGCTCCTCTTCTCGTAACTCGTCCGGCTCCTCTTCGGCGTTCCCACGGGCGGCGGCGACGGCTTCGGCGGCGGCGTCGTGGGGAAGAAGCTTCGGCCTCCCTCGCGTCTTCCTAGGCTCGGCTCCCTCTTCTCCTCCCTCCACTGGTTCTCCTCCTCCCTCTCCTCTCTCGAATCGTGGACAGAAAACCCCAATTGGGTGGCGGCGGCTCGAAGAGGAAGGTTTCCCCGGCGCTGGTTTTGTAGGCGAGCGCTAGGGCTTCGGGGCGGCACGGATGACGAGATATGGTGGCCAGGCGCCCGCGGACACGCGGCGCCATCGCAACGGGCCGCGAGGAGGGGCGATGGGACAGGCTCGGATCATGGATGCGGCGACAGAGAGGAGACGGCCGCGCGCGGGGAAGAATGAGAGGAGGGAGAGAAAGCTGACAGGCGGGACCCGCCTGTCAGTGAGAGAGAGAGGGGAAACACGGGGGCGACGCGGTGGCTACCTATGGTTTAAACAAGTGGGGGTATCTCTCTTTTAGTACTGACTCTTTCTCCCATGTAGCCTCCCTTTCTGAATGGTTGCTCCACTACACTTTGCAAAATGGGATAGCTGTGCTTCTGGTCTCTTTGACTGCTCTGTCTAGTATCCTCTCTGGGTACTCCAGGTACTCCAGGGTGTCTTTTAGGTCTAATGCCTCTGTCCTGACCTCATGTTCTGGTACTCTTAGACACTTCCTCAGCTGAGATACATGGAACACTGGGTGTACTCCAGCTAGGTCCTCTGGTAGGTCTAGCTTGTAGGCTAGCTTTCCTATTCTCTCCAGTATCTGATACGGTCCCACAAAACGGGGTGCTAGCTTCCCTTTCACTTGAAATCTCTTATGCCCTCTGAGGGGTGACACTTTTAGGTAGACAAAGTCCCCTACTTCGAACTCTAGATCTCGTCTTCTCTTATCCGCATAGCTCTTTTGTCGGCTCTGAGCTGCCTTCAGGTGCCCTCGGATCTTGGCCACATTTTCTTCTGTCTCTACAATTATGTCGGGTCCAAAGAATGTTCGTTCTCCCACCTCTGACCACATTAGAGGCGTTCTGCATTTTCTGCCATATAGTGCCTCAAAGGGGGACATCTGCAGGCTGGCCTGGTAGCTGTTGTTGTAGGAAAATTCTGCATAAGATATACTCTTCTCCCAGTCTGTGCTGTAAGCTAGAACACATGCTCTTAACAAGTCTTCAAGAATCTGGTTCACTCTTTCGGTCTGCCCATCTGTCTGAGGGTGGTAGGCTGTGCTATACTCTAAGGTTGTCCCGATGGCTTGATGTAGGCTTTTCCAGAACTAAGCTGTGAATTGTGGTCCTCTGTCTGACATAATACTTTTTGGTGCCCCATGCAGCTTAAGAATGTTGTCTATATATAGCTCTGCTAGTTTGCTTACTGGGTATGTGCTTTTGACTGGTATGAAGTGTGCTACCTTTGTCAGCCGATCAACTATGACCCAAACGACATCATTCCCTTTCTGAGTGCGAGGTAGGTCAACCACGAAATCCATGCTGATATCCTCCCACTTCCACATTGGAATTTCCAGTGGTTTCCGCAGTCCTGCTGGTCTTTGATGTTCTGCCTTGATTCTTCGACAAGAGTCGCACTTGGCTACATACTCTGCTATGTCCTCTCTCATTTTCTTCCACCAGAACTTGTCCTTCAGATCTTGATACATCTTGGTGCATCCTGGGTGTATCGAGTACTTGGACTCGTGAGCCTCTGAGAGAATTGTTCTCCTGATTTCCTTGTCCTGCGGTACACAAATACGGTCTTTCAGCCATACTGTCCCTGCTTCATCTACTCAGAAGTCAGGTGCCACTCCTCGCTGGATATCCTCTTTTACTTCTTGGATTTCTGGACACTTTCCTTGAGCTTCTTTGATTCGGTCTTCTAGGTTGTACTTCACCCTCATTTCCTGGGGTTTTCCTTCTTCCACTAGCTCGAGTTTCAGCATGTACAATTCCTTTGCTAGTTCTGGCTGACCTTCTTCTATCATCAAGTTGCTGCAATAACTCCTTCGGCTCAAGGCATCTGCCACTACGTTGGCTTTGCCAGGATGGTAGTGTATCTCCAAGTTGTAATCTTTGATCAGTTCTAACCACCTTCTCTGCCTCATGTTCAGTTCTGATTGTGTAAAGAAATACTTCAAGCTTTTGTGATCCGTGTAGATATCGCACTTGTTGCCAATCAGGTAGTGCCTCCAGATCTTCAATGCATGTACCACTGCTGCCAGTTCTAAATCATGTGTGGGGTAGTTTTCCTTATGTTTCCTCAGCTGCCTTGATGCATAAGCAACAACCTTGCCCTCTTGCATTAGAACACATCCCAAACCTTGTCTCGAAGCATCGCAATAGACTACGAAATCCTTGCGAATATCTGGCAGGGTCAATACTGGCGTCGTAGTGAGTTTGTGCTTGAGCTCTTGGAAACTTCTTTCACACTTGTCCGTCCACTCGAACGGGACATTGTTCTTGAGTAGTTCGGTCATTGGCTTGGCAATCTTGGAGAAGTTCTCAATGAACCTTCTGTAGTAACCGGCCAAACCCAGAAAGCTTCGGATTTCCGTGACACTCTTCGGCTGCTTAAAAGGCTACTTTCTCCAGCCAAAATTCACATTTGCTGAACTTCCCGTAGAGTTGATGCTGCCTCAGCTTCTCTAGTACAATCCTTAGATGCTCCTCATGTTCTTCGGCTGTTTCTGAGTAGACTAGTATGTCGTCAATGAACACCACCACGAACTTGTCTAGTTCCTCCATGAATACCTTGTTCATCATGTTCATGAAGTAAGCGGGTGCGTTGGTCAAACCGAAGGACACAACGGTGAACTCGTACTGCCCGTACCGAGTCACAAAGGATGTCTTGGGAATGTCGCCTTCTCTAATCTTAATCTGGTGGTATCCCGATCTCAGATCAATTCTTACTGAAGTACTTGGCTTTCTTCAACTGATCTAGCAAGTCATCAATCCGCGGTAATGGGTACTTGTTCTTGATCGTCACCGCGTTCAGGGATCGATAGTCTACGCACATGCGCATTGACCCATCTTTCTTCTTCACAAACAACACTGGCGATCCCCATGGGGATGCACTTGGTCGAATCACCCCGCTTTCTAGCATCTCTTTCAGCTGCTTCTTGAGTTCCTCCAGCTCTTCCACTGACATTATGTACGGTCTCTTGGCAATGGGCCCTGTGCCTGGTTGCAGCTCGATTATGAACTCTACGTCTCGGTCAGGTGGTAGTCCTGGTAGTTCTTCGGGAAACACGTCAGGGTACTCACACACTACAGGCACTTCTTCGATCGTCTTTTTCTCGATAGAGTATACCAACTGTCTCAGAATACATGTTCTGGATCTCTTCCCTGTTCTTCTTCTTTGTGGCTCTACCGTTACTCTGACTCCGCTAGGGTGTGTCAACTCAACTGTTCTGGGTGAGCAACTGATTACCCCTTTGTGCTCTGTAAGCCAATCCATTCCTAGTATCACGTCAATTCTGTCTGACTTCAAGACTGTCAGGTCTCCTACGAACTCCTGCCCACCTATCATCAGACTAACTGCTGGGCACTCTAAGGTGCACCTAAGCTCTCCTAAGGGAGAAGTAGTGACTATAGGTCTAGCCTTAGGTATTGTCGGGGGTGACTGCTCTTTCACAAACTTTGTCGAGATATAAGATCCAGTTGCTCCAGAGTCAAATAGTATCAAAGCAGGAATGCCATTTACTAAAAACTCACCGAGCACAACGTCGGGAGCGTCCTCGGCTTCTTCCTCTGTCAGGTGGTTGAGGCGTCCCCTCTGCGCTGTAGCTGGCTGCCTGTCTTGTCCTCCAGGTGCCGGTGCCTTGGCTGGGGTTTGTTTGTTCTTCTTCTCCAGACAGTCAAAGGACTTGTGACCGGGCTTCCCACAAGCAAAACAGACCACTGAGGTCCCTCCACCAACTCTGGGCGTGTTGTTTGGCTTCCAGTTGGGGTTTCCCTGGCCTGAGTAGATGTTGTTTCTGTTGCCAAAACTGCTGTAGTTGTTGCCTCTGCTGCCAAAGCTGTTGCCGTTACTGCCTCAGTTACCCTGGTAGCTGTTTCTGTGGAACCCTGAGCCTCCTTGGTTGTTGCTTTGCTGAAAGCCTCTCCTGAGCATGTTGCTCTGGCCACTCCTCGGCCTCTGACTCAGTCTGTGGTTGTGCAACTGTTCAGCCTTTCTTTTCTTCTCTCGCCAAGTATCTTCAAGACCCACTCTTTCCTTCTCAACTGCGATAGCCCTGTCAATCAGCTCTCTGAGTGACCTGTGTGAACTCGCTGCGAGTGCTGTCCTCAGACCTCTGTGCAAGCCACGCTGGAACCAAAACTGCTTCTTCTTTTCAGTGTTAACGTCTTCAGGAGCGTACCTCGACATCTTAGCAAAGTGTCGAGCATACTCAGCTACAGACAAACCACCTTGGGTCATTGTCCTGAACTCCATTGCCTTGTGCACCATGACTTGTTCTGGGATGTGGTACTCTTTGAAAGCTTCACAAAACTCTAGCCAGGTGATCTGAGAAGGGTTCGCATGGGAGTCACAGTAGCTCTCCCACCACGCTTTCGCTGCTCCTTCAAGCTGGTGCGCCGCAAGGGCCACACATTCCTCTTCAGTGTAGTCTGTCAGGTCCAGCTTCATCTCGATAGTACGCAACCAGTCGTGCGCGTCGAGTGGCTCGTCCGAGTAGTCGAAGGTGGGTGCTTTCAGCCTGATGAACCTTTCAATCTTCCTTTGTAGGTCTTCCTCACGGTGTCCCTGACGGTTCTGGTTCTGGTTTCCCTGTATCTGTTGCATAGCTTGCATCATCTGAGTGTTGGCCTGTGCCATCTGTTGCATCAGCTGTGTTTGAGTAGTCATTACTTCTACCAAGTTAGGCGGTGGCGGTGGTTGTTGGTCGTTCTGCTGGTTCTGCTGAGACTCCACTGCTGGCTCTTCCATCTCCACTTCCTGTCCTCCACCTGGTGCGTTGTACTCGGGCTGGAGCACGCCTGCTGCTCGTCCACGGCCCCTGCCTCTAACTGCAACTGTTGCTCTTCCGCGACCACGACCTCTGCCACGTCCTCTGCCCCTAGCTGCCACTGCTGCCTCTTCTTGCTCAGCTTCCTCAAAACGTGCAAGCAGTCGGTTGGATCTTCGGATCGACATCTTGCTGTATTTTTCATAGAGCAGATATGGTGGCGGTCGGTAATGGTTAGGTTAGCGTAACTAGAGTAGGAGCTGCACACATGAAATAGACTCAACACTAAAGTACACTCAAGATGAACATCAATAAAACTGCAAGAACAGCCACAAAGATCGATCACTCATAACAGCATTACATCCTAGACATGAGTACTATCTCGAGGCCAGCTCCCGGAACCTTGAGGATTAGTACATCTAAGCGGATGCTACATCGTGGCTGAGCCAAAAGGTGGTCATGATCTACTAAGTCTAAACATCTACTCATGAAGACAGATTCAAGTCTCATCATTACTGCTGACATCTGTTGATACTGCCCACTGCATCCATCTCATGCTGCTGAAAGTGCCTATGAGGCGCGCTGCCAACCTCACAGCCTCAGTCTCTGTCTGCTGCTTGATCACTGTCTGTCGTTGTGGAGAGTGTCCGTGAGGCGCGCTGCCAACCTCACTGTGTCCACCTCAGGTCTTGCCAATTGCTGCTCTAGGTGTGCTAGTTCTTGTCTCAGTCTTGTCATATCGGGGGTAAGGGTTCGAGCCTCAGGTAGTGGTATCGGCTCAACCCGGCTTGGTGAGACCCTGTAGTGCTCTGTTCTGGGTTCAACTCTGCGTTCCTCTGGAAGTCCTTGGTTCACTGTGATCACCTCTGCTACCCTCTTCCTGTCTGACCTTACCCAACTACTAAGGGTCCTTCGAGCTTCATCCTTTGCCATAATCCGTTGAAGACTCAAGTACTTCATCAGCTGGTAGTTTCGCCCACTCTTCTCCTTGTAGCTATCCACCTCTTCCTGAAGTTCTGAGTTGTGACTGTCCAACCAATATACTTCTTCCTTCAGTCCTTCTATCTCTTCTTCCTTAGCTGCCAGTGCTTTGTCTTTTTCTGTGTGCTGATCTTCTAGACGGACATCTCGAGCATGGTGAGTTGCTCGGATCAGCTCTGCCAACTGCCTGTTGTTGCAAGCTTCGTACTCCAGGGCTCTGACTTCCCTTGCCTTAGCTTCGAGGCGCTTCTCAAGTAAGGCGATCCTGTTGTCCTTCTCCATTAGCTGGATGTCTTGCTTCTATACCTTTTCTCTTAGCTTGGTAACTTTCTCTTCTAGACCAATGTTTAAGTACTCCTGCTCGATCATGCACTGAACTGAGGTCCGCAGGGTCACGTTCCGCTCTCGGTCAGCTGCGTGAGCCTACAAACTGACTGCGTCTCTGTCAGTTGGATCTTCAAGAGCCCGCGGCAGGTACCGGAAATGGGTGTGGCTGAGCTGGTTCTGGTACACAAGTGTGGCAAGTCGGAGTATCCTCATGGCTATAGTCTGCACTGCCCGACTAAAAGTGCTCTCGCTGGTAGCTGCCCGTAGCATCAGTGACCTTGGCCGTCCAGGGATATTGGGTACTTCCATCTGCAACCGGGTGTGCACTCCCTCGCCAGGGCCGTAGGTTCAGCCCTCGTAAAAGACGTTGTCCACGTCTATCCCCACTGTTCGCAGCACCTCCCTGAGTAGCACTGCCAAACCTCCACAGTCTGCACCAGTGGTCCTGATCTCTTGTCGTTCATCTGCTGGTCTCCCTGCTTCCATCTGCCAGACAGTTAGTGGGTTGTTAGTAAGTTAGCAAGTTAGTAAGGTAAGGTAAGGGTAAAAGTTTTGTAAGTAGTTGAGATGTACTTATATATAGTTTTCAAATAGTCCAAGGGGTTTCATATACAGTAGAGGACTCAGTTAGAGCTTCTGTCCTAAGTTTCCGATCTAAGGGTTACGCGCTACGGTCAAGTATGGCTCTGATACCAACTGAAACGAACCGAATTCTCAACGATGAGAATCCGACTCCCTGTACCCTCGAGATAGTCCCAGGAATAGCAGCTATCTCGTACAGAACTCATCTCAGTCGAATATCACATCCATACAACGATAAAAGATCTAATACATGACATATATAAAACATAGCGTCTGGTACAAGCCCTCTGGGCTAAATCGACAATAAGAAAACAACTGCACAACGGTAGCTAGATCAACAGGGACCACTCCTCCACAGGCATCCTTGAGCGTAGCACGTACCCTTCAATCGTACCACCAGTCCTGGTTGAACTCGTGGTCGGGGTCTTCACCTGAGAACCCAAAGTCTGTCCCCAAGGAAATGGGACAGGTCCATGTCACCAACCATAATATGAAGCAAGCTTTATAGTGGCCTATTCTAAGGTATAGAAATAATCAAGGTTTGAGCCAGAGTTTCTCTTATGCGAGTAGCAATAACCCAAATTCATCTCATCACCAACTCCTTCCCTCACACGCACATCCACTCCCCAAATCCAACCATCAGCCTCACATTCCCATCGGGCTCGTCCTGCCACAGCAGGTTCCCGCAAACATCAACCACCAACGCCTTTCGCTCACTAGTCGACTCGGTGAGCTCCCTCCCCACCTTGTCTCATCAGCAACGCTGGACCAATCTCTCGTAACCCAAATCAAAGGATGAGGTAAGAAAGCAGATTCCCATGCTAGTCGGAACTTATCAGAAGCGGGTCGTCCATAACCGTGGACACGGCTATACGTATAGTTTACATTCTGTAGAGGTGGCACTTCAGGAATCCATCCGGGCTGCAAGGCTAGTCCGCAACCAACCTGAGACACAGCCCACAGCAGAGACCCTAAACAGTAACAGCGCCAATCCTATCTCCCTGGGCTCGGGAAACATCTGATCTAACATCTGCCCCAGGGATGTGAAACCTTCCCACCGGGGCCAGTCGGGGGCCATGGTAAATCAGGGAAAGTACGCCGCAGCGAGTCCCCCTTACACATATCAAGCTCGATTCACCTACAGTCTCGGCGCCGCACTAGAGTAGGCTTGCTGGAACCCTCCCCATACTGGGTAGATGGTGAGCACGTTATTCCCACATCCAAAGGTGGAACTCGACTCGGTCCTTAATTGTCGGTAAAGCGAGTATCAGCGTTATAAGCGATCCGCCGCAACGGTCCGCAATCGGCACCCATAACAGGTATTGCCGCCCAAACTCCTCAAATAACCCAAGTATCCATCAACCATGTACCCGCAACAGGTACCCCATAGGGACTGCCCGAGTGCAGTCCCCAAGCACCCCGATCAAACGATCGAGTTGTTATTACTCGCTTACACCGCCTAGCTGCACTACTCCTCCCATACCACCCACAACTCACGCCAAGAGGTTCAAATCACAACCAACCCAACACATGCATAGCATAGCATATAACATTCAGTGGATAATAGGATGGCAAGGTAACAGGATATAAACAATGGCAGTGCAGGTTTATCATGCGAGTAAAGTAAAGCGCTAGCATACTAGTTGCATGTCTAATAGGTATTTCAGAGATTGGTGAGGCATGAACCTGGGCAAAAGTCTTCGCCTTCGTCAAAGCAGTTGTCGTAGTGGTCTGGCTCCTCCTGACTCTCCAGAACTCCTAGGGTTGAGGAAAAATAAAAATAAGGCGCGGCTACTAGTAAAGAAACACCAAAACAGTGATGAAAGAAGTCCCAAAGAACACCAAACTCTACACTAACGCGTAGGTCATGATTTTAGAAAAATATAGAAACTGGTTTCATATTTTTCTGAGCTACAGTTGATTTATTATTAATTTTACAAGTTTAAATCATTTTCTGAAAATATTAGATAATTTCCAAAAAAGAAAACAGACAGAAATTAGCCTGCTGACGTCATGCTGACGTCACCAGTGGGGTCCGCCTAGGATGACGTCAGCGGTGGGCCCTGCTGACATCAGCGTTGACTGGTCAACGGTCAGCGGTCAGCGGTCAACGGTCATCGGTCAGCTCTGGTCAGTGGGCCCCAGCGGTCAGTGACACGCAGTGTATGACATGTGGGCCCCATACGTCAGCGCAGTTATTAGAAAAAGGAAAAGATGAAAGCGCTGCTGGGCCGGAACTGGGCCGAAAGAAAAGTCCAGGGGGGTAAGCTGGACTTTAGCGCGAACTTTAGGCCCACGAAGGGGGTGCTGTTGGATCTGCTCTGGTGGACTCGGTCCACCGTGAGCCGTGTGTGCGGTGTACGTGAGCCAGGTGCACGGGATCGGATTGTGGCCGACTCGGGATCTTTTGCGGGCGCTCGTGTGGCGTGTTGGTGTGGTCCAGCGTGTGGCCTGGCCACGGCGCGACGCGATGCGCGCGGCGCGCACCAGAGCACGGCCGACGGCGACGGTCGACGGCGAATCTCGCCGGGAAAAGGTCGGCATGGCTCAAGGATGGCTGGAAAGGCTCGGCTAGGGTTCGGTGGACATGAACGGGGAGAAAAAGGTGGGGGCTCGACTGCGGCTTGGGCTCCCCGACGCGAGCGGCGGCGGCGCGGTTATGGCGCCACGGCGGCCGGCGACACGCGGGCGGAGATGGCTCGGAAACGGCTCGGCTACGAGGGCTTGCGCACGCGCGACACCATCGTGTGCTGGAACGCGACGTCGCGGCCTCAGCGGGGGTGCACGTGCGCGGGCACACGGTTGCCCGTGGCCGCGACACGGCCTCAGCGTGCACGCGCGGCAAGCGGAGCTCGGCCACGGCGGCCTTGGCTGCGGCTCGGTCGACGGCGGGTTGCGGGTGCGATAGCGGCGCGGCGAGGCCCTGCAGAAGATCACAGCCATGACTCGAAGGTCGGGTCCCAGAGATGGCTAGCAACGGCGGTGCGGTGGCGCTCGGCCGGAGACAGGGGAGAAAAGGGAGACACACGGCGGCGGCTCACCTAGGGTTACGTAGGCGTACACAGCAGCTCGGGGGAAGGCTCGCGGTGCTCCTCCGGTGCTCGTGCTCCTCTTCTTGTCCCTGGTCCGGCTCCTCTTCGGCGTTCCCACGGGCGGCGGCGACGGCTTCGGCGGCGGCGTCGTGGGGAAGAAGCTTCGGCCTCCCTCGCGTCTTCCTAGGCTCGACTCCCTCTTCTCCTCGCTCCACTGGTTCTCGTCCTCCCTCTCCTCTCTCGAATCATGGACAGAAAACCCCAATGGGGCGGCGGCGGCTCGAAGAGGAAGGTTTCCCTGGCGCCGGTTTTGTAGGCGAGCGCTAGGGCTTTGGGGCGGCACGGACGGCGAGATATGGTGGCCAGGCGCCCGTGGACACGTGGCGCCATCGCAACGGGCCGTGAGGAGGGGCGATGGGACCGGCTCGGATCACGGACGCGGCGGCAGAGAGGAGACGGCCGCGTGCGGGGAAGAAGGAGAGGAGGGAGAGAAAGCTGACAGGCGGGACCCGCCTGTCAGTGAGAGAGAGAGGGGAAACGCGGGGGCGACGTGGTGGCTCGGCTGGGCCGCAAGGCCGGCTGGGCCGGTTGGCTGGTTGGCTCGGGAAAGAGAGTTCAAGGGTGGTTTATGGACTTTGGCTACGGGTTTCGGCCCAACAGGGTTAGGTAGGGTTTGAATTAATTTAGTTAGTATTTGTTTGAATTCAAATCTAGAATTTGAATTCAAACACAACCAAAAATCCAATAAAACCAAATTAACTCCAAATCACATCTATTTGGTCCTTAGCACTTCAAATTATTTTTAATTTGAATTTAAATTGCCTAGGAATTTAGGGAGCAATTAGAAAACACTCTTATATGTTTGTTGTCTTGCACAAAATTCACCAAAAATTTTTAAATTCACATTTTTGCATTCAACAAATCCTAAGGGAATTTTAGGGTTGTTACAAAGGCCAAGTAAGAGGAGTGATTCCACATTTAGTACAGGATGGCTTATCTATTCTGCAATATGTAGATGACACGGTCATTTTTTTAGACCATGATATTGAACAAGCGATCAATATGAAGTTATTACTTTGTACGTTTGAGCAGTTATCTGGTCTAAAAATTAATTTCCATAAAAGTGAGATCTTCTGCTTTGGACAAGCGAAAGAGCATGAAACTACGTATTCTCCACTTTTCGGCTGTAAGATAGGCTCATACCCTTTTCGCTATCTAGGCATTCCGATGCATTTTAGAAAATTGAATAACAAGGATTGGAAATCAATAGAAGAACCCTTTGAGAAAAGATTGAGCGGGTGGAAAGGAAAGATGTTATCAGTGGGAGGAAGATTAGTGCTGATCAATTCTGTTTTGTCTAGTCTACCAATGTTTATGCTATCTTTTTTTGAGGTCCCAAAAGGAGTCTTTAAAAAGATAGAATACTTTCGATCAATGTTTTTCTGGCAGTATGATCAGCAAAAGAAAAAGTACAAACTCGCTAAATGGGAAGTTTTATGCCAACCAAAAGAACAGGGTGGTCTAGGAATTATGAACCTTAATATACAGAATAAATGCTTGTTAAGTAAATAGCTTTTAAACTCTGCAATGAGAGGGAGTTTGGCAAGAGCTCATAAAAAATAAACACCTCAAAGATAAACCACTAGGACAAGTGTACAGAAAAGCTGGAGATTCACAATTTTGGATGGGATTAATGAATGTTAAAGATGATTTCCTCAAGTTAGGTACTTTCAGAGTTCTCTCTGGATCCCAAACTAGGTTTTGGGAGGACATTTGGTTGGGAAATGTGGCTCTGAAATATACATATCCTAACCTATATAACATTGTTCGAAAAAAACATGCCACTGTTGCATATGTCTTTAGCACAATTCCATTAAATGTCTCTTTTAGGAGATCTCTAGTGGGTATTAAATTAATAGAATGGCATAATTTAGTGGCCTCTGTTTTGAATATTAATCTTCACCCAGGGAGAGACGTGTTTCTTTGGTCCCTTCATAAGAATAAAGCATTTTCGGTTCATTCAATGTACAAATATCTAGTCAGTACTGGTGTAAGAGTTAGCCAGGAAATTTGGCATATGAAAATACCATTAAAGATCAAGATCTTTATGTGGTATTTGAAAAAAGGAGTTATTCTAATTAAAGATAATTTATCTAGGCGTAGCTGGAATGGGAGCAAAAATTGCAGTTTCTGTAGTTCAGTTGAATCAATTAACCATCTTTTTTTCGATTGTCATTATGCTAAATTCCTTTGGCGGTCCATACACTTAATTTTTGGAATTACACCCCCAAGAAGCATCAGTGATCTCTTTGATAACCGGGCAAAACAGGGTGGACAGAAACCAAATCAGTACTTATTGATGGGGGCTGCGGCTTTTTGTTGGGTAATTTGGAATACTAGGAATGAGGTAGTTTTTGATAAATGCCGACCTAGATCTTTTATGCAGGTTCTGTTCAGGGGAACATACTGGCTCCGTTTTTGGGCCAAGTTGCAGCGAAGTGACAGCGAGCAGGAGATCCTAGTCGCATCAAGTCGTTCACTGGAGATGATTGCACTGCATTTCTTTACTTCGAATGGATGGCCTTTAATTTACGGATTGATGCTTAAGTTCATTCTTAGATGCAGAACTGTGTGTGCTCATTTAGTTTCATGCTTACCCATGTAATAAGTTTGGACATCATCTTATATTTTACTTTTAAGTCGTCTGGACTTCTCTTTCTTCCGTTAAATATTTGATTGTTTTTATCACGCTAACTGTACCGTCGTTCAATATCTGTTAGTTTAGCTTTGTATAATATTGCACTCATGTTTTGTAGCTTCTGATTAGTATGGAATTGGCCACTCCTTGATTTCAATCCACGCTCCGCCACAGCCTTCAAGCAGCTCTACTACCACCTCAAGCAGCTCACTCTCAAACTCGTCGGAATCTACGAGAGCTCCCTCTATGGAATGCTATCCAGGTGCCCTGTCCTGGAAAGCCGGAGTGCTGGACCATATGATAATTCTTGGCTGTTATGATGATCGTGAAGAATGGAGTAATGATCAATGTAAGAAGCTACAGCTGGAGACCAGATCTTTTCACAGTGCAGAGTTTGATATCAAGTCTGATCATGAGTTACTTGGTTTGGTACAGATTAGGCACATTCATGATTTGGTTACTGATGAGCCCTTTGATTTGCCAGTATGCAGATGCAATGAAGATCCCATTTGCGAGTCTAGATAGGTTTCTATTGATTTTGAAGCTGAATCAGCTGTAAGTTTGGTACACATCATGCAAGCCCACTAGTTCCCCATGGTGTCAGTGTCAGCTGGTGCGCAGCGACACCATTGAGGCATTGAGCAGCAGTGGAGGTAGAATACCACCTGTCTGCATGTCGTTTTGCAGGCGCCATGCGCCATTTTCTTCTTTCCAAGTCTTATATCGTGTTTAAGTCAACTTTAAAGATCTTTTCGTGTTAATTTTGCTAGGACGTTGTTACTGTAAATGAGTTTAATTTGCATGAGGAAGTTTACGTTGCCTTCTACTACCCGCGCACCTACCCGCTCGGCGGCTCCTTCGACTACCGCATCGGCGAGGAGGTCTGAAAGCATCTAGGCCCCTAATTTATGTTTTGGTAATTAATGACAACCAAAATGGACTAACAATTTTATTGAGATATGAGAATAGGCTAGTCCTTGGGATTGGATGAGCTCTTGCGGTATGTCATGATCGTGATGGGTCTGATAAGGACCGAAAGGAGCTAAAGGCAAAGGTATAAGATAGGGTGTTCTATTTTACCGGCCAAACGGTGTTTAGTGGATGAACATTGACCGGATTATAGGCTAGATAGCCGTACTATCAAGAGGGGTCAATATCCTTGACTTGACGAGTCCATGGTGCCATTTTGCTCAAACATTTGCATTGCATGCATGAGGGCTAACAACGTTTGAGAAAGTGGGAAAAACAAGAAGCGAAAACTAACCTGTGGAGGGCTCACTGTGTCCTGGCGGACTGTCCGCCTGGCCAGTGGCGGACTGTCTGGGGGGTCCGGACAGTCCGCGGCCAGGTGTGGCGGACGGTCCGCATGCTTTTTCCGTGTGATAATTTTGGCTAAGTATGAAATGTGCTCGGCTGGAAAAATGAGAGGCGGACTGTCCGGCCATGAATGGCGGATTGTCCGCAGTACAAAAGATGTGTGGCGGACCGTTTTGGCGGACCATCAACACAAAAGCGTTTCCGAGCGTTCTAGAAGACTTTTGTGAGGCGGACGGTGTGCAGGCAAACTTGTGCGAGTTTCTCATGGCATGGCGGACGGTCCGCAGGCAAACTTGTGCGAGTTTCTCATGGCCTGGCGGACGGTCCGCGCCTGTATGGCGGACGGTCCGCGGGTCCGTAACGGCTAGTTTTGACACCGTCTGACACACGTTGTAGCCGTTGGTCTTGAAGGGCGGACGGTCCACCAGGTGTGAGGCGGACGGTCCGCCAGGTGTGAGGCGGATAGTCCGCCAATGCCCTGTTTTGAATGTAACGGCTAGATTTCGAGGGGGTGAGTATATATACTCCACCCCTGGGTTTGGGAAGGCTCTCTTGGCCCCATTTGAAAGCTTTCTTGACACATTTGAGCAATCTCATCGTCTCACTCACTCACTTGGTTTAGTGGTTGCATCTTTGTGAGATTGAGAGCATCTTAGTGCATTGCATCAAGAGTTTGAGCTTTGTGGCAGGTAGACTTCAAGCAAGGTCATTGATTTGTTACTCTTGGAGGTTGTCGCCTCCTAGACGGCTTGGAGCTCGTGATTCCATCGAGCACTTCAAGAAGATTGTGGAGTTGCCATGGAAGTTGGTTGTGAGAGGTCATTGTGCTCACCTCGCTGGAGTGGTGAAGAGCAACTCTAGTGGAATCGAGATTTGGAGCGGTTCTTTGGTTCTAATCGGCTCATACATCAAGTGGAGACTTGATAGAGGAGCGGTTGAACATTAAATCCATCTCAACGTGGATTAGGGGTGACCGGCAAGTCATCGATACCACGGGATAAGTTCTTGTGTCACTTGTTCTTATTGCTTGCTTATTGTCTTGATTATTTACTTGAAGCAAGTTAATTTTATAGAGATTGATTCTTATCTTGTCACCCTAGGTTGCAAAACCATAAACATAGGCTTAGAGTAGCTAGAGATTTAATTCCCCTTGTGGTTCTAATTAAATTTCTCTAGTGTTGTGATTGAAGTTTTTAAAACCGCCTATTCACCCCCCTCTAGTCGGTAATCCTAGATCCTACAAGGTCGAGGCCATCGTGTTCCGCATCGTCCGCCCCGCGGCGGCGCCCACATCCAGCCCGGATCCGTGTGGCCGGTGGCCCTCACGCCGGAGCCGCCGCCGCCGCCGGATCTGACGCCACCCGCCGCCGCCGGATCTGACGCCGCCAACATCAACGCTGGATCCGCCGTGCTTTCCCCGGTCGTCTCCTCCGCCCCCGCCCTTTGAATCTAGGGGACACGGCTTCGATGCCCCACCCCCTCGGATCTGGCGGGCCCGCCGTCAGCCCGCGCCATGGCCGCCGCCGGCCGCCACACCCTCCCTTGAGGTGGCTCCGCCGCCAGCCCCACCCTTTCGGTGGCGGCCACCTCCTCTCTCGCGTCGCCTCCACTTTCGCTGTAGGCCGACGCCCCTTGTCCGCGCCAACATACTCTCTGCAACGCTCTTGGTCGTAGGGTCGTTTCTTGGCCGCTCTTGGTCATACGGTACCTGCAGTGGCTCTCCATTGTCATCAACTTGAATTATTCGCTGTCATTCCATCGATTTAGCTCTCATCCAGGGATCATTGGTCGGTTGTAATGTGGAGTTGGGTTTGGTAGCCTTCTGGTGAAAGCCTTGCCTGGCATTGGCTGGTGCTGATAACGGTTGCGTCCTTTAACGTAGCTTACCCTGTTGGGGGCGTTGTCTCGGCCACCAAACTCATTTGGCTTTGCCTATGAAGACTTGGACCGCTCCTTCGTGGATAGTCGGACGATGGTGGCTGATGGGAACTAGGGTTTCCTGATCTTCCAAAAGGTTCTGGTAACTCTCGATTTGGTGGAGTCGTGACTCAAATCGATACGGCTTCCGAACCACACGTTCCGAACCCCGCAATCGCAGCACCACGTCTCCTCAGGTTATCAACTGGCGTTGCACGGTTGACCTCGCCCAGAAGGCTAATCCTTGCCTATGAATTGAAGAACACAAGCAAGAACGAGAAAGATTGCAACACAATTGCAGATGTATGATTAAACTAACGAAGTTGGGGTCTCACAAATCGACGAGCGGCGACACTGTTCTTGACAGAATTGATCTAAACAAAACCCAAACCCTAACTTGGGCGGCGGCTACTGTTTTAAGGAGTCTAGGGTCGTGGTCGACCCCCCTGGACGCGCCCATAATGGGCTAAACACGATACACGGCCCAAAGGCCAAAATACGATGACGCAGCATCGAAACAGATTTTGGACGTCAACTTGTTTTGTCGATTCCCGATGACTCAGGACGAATTTTGACATGAGACCAGTGCCATTGGAAATATTATCTTCTTAGATCTCCAAGCATATAAAGAACATCCAAATCCGAGCCCGTATGCGACCTGGGCGTCCGATTTAGCGCTGACTGCTCCTGGACTCCGAGGTGGACTCGAAGTCGAGTTGATTTGGGCCTCTATCTTGACTTGCACGCCCTTGCTGGTCCCCTCCACCTTGAAGCCCTTCTCCAACTATCCTCTGGTCCTCTCCATGGTTCCTAATTACAATATAATCATTAGGTAGCAATCTATTCTAATAATCACAAAGAGAAGTACTTAGGAACGAGCTCACCTCTAAATTCAATTGTCGCGCACGAGCTCTAGTGATTGGACCTTGAACGATCAATGGAGGATTGTTGAGAGTATCCATAGGAGTGATGTCTTCATCAGTGACGTCAACGTCGCGTTCTTCTTGGAGGCATCGTCTTGCATGGCCCTCTCGCTTTGCCCCCCTTTGGTTCTGGATTGGTAGAGAATCGATGACGTGCAGGTGTTCTGAGTGTCCTCTTTTCTGCAGGTGTCGGTTTGTCTTAGGGCTTTATGCATCTTTGGTCGTGTGGTTTGTATTTAGTGTTGGTGCTTCGTTGGTTACCTAGCTCTTGTTTCCTGTTGGTCGTTATATTTACTGTTCCTTTGTAACTCCGTCCCTTGGAGGTTCTTTTAAGGTTGCTTAACTGTAATTCTTTTTTTTTAATGAAATACGTGCTATTCACGTTCTCAAAAACATTCCTTCTACTACTTTCATGATTTTTTTTGCTACCCCCTTTTTTACTGGATGACCAGATGAAAAATTGAAATCACGTAGGCTATTGGATCAAAAGAAATGAAGGGTTCACGTTTACTTGAATGTAAACAATATTATCCTAATATGTTTCGTCCTATGAGAACTTCTGAAAGACCGACAGATGTCGAGATTAATAAAGTTACCATAAACGCATAGCTATCGATGACCATACCACTAAATGAGTAAGAAAAAAATGACACACTGGGTCGAAGACTTGAACCCAAATGAACCACATTTCACTAAAAAAAACTTTACCCACCAACTAGGATGAATTTGCTTAAACTTTATGTTTGTGCCATACCGATTTGGAGCTTTAATCTGATTCGGCAGAGTATTCTCCATGTCGTTAACGAACTTGCTTACACAACGGAATCCTGATCCACCAGCTATACTCACTATGAAAAAAAAATCTCTTTCTCTTACACAAGCATAATCGATGAATATTTTTGTCCCACTAGGTTAACCATTTGTCCGCTTCAGTCTAGTGGATGTGCATCTCGTAACCCGTATTTATATAATCTCGATTTGTCTGTCCAACTGTGCCTTCGATCTCTCCCAGGCTGCTCTAGAGCTAGGATTTGTCGGATTTAAGCAGTAGACCTCGCATTCGATGTCTCAAGTCGCGAGGAAGCTTCCTACGCAGGATTTCTTCCCCTTTGAAAATATATATTTCTAAAGAAAATATTACATGGAGTATTAAATAAAGTTTATCTGCAAATTTTTTTGAGATGGAAGTAACTTTACGCGACGAATGTAATGAGCCTAATTAGTTCATGATTTACTACAGTAATGCTACAATAACCATTCTCTAATCGTACGGTCAAAGTCCTTATTAGATTTGTCTCGTCAATTAATCCGGTGTTGTGAAAATAGTTTTGTAAACTGACTTTATTTAATATCCTTAATTATTGATCAAACAGGATGGAAAATTTTTTACCCCAAAGAAACACGGCCTAAACTCCAAGCTTTGTTCCCCGTTGAACTGGTCTCTATGTCCTGCCATATTGCATTTTCTGCGATACTGTATTTCCTGTCTACACTTCAACCAGATTCCAGTTGAAAAAAAACCTTGGTCAGCAAAACCATCGTCGACAAATATGTACATATTATCTTTTAAAAAACAAATGTGTATAGTTCAGCAGTCTGAACCAATTTTCTCCGTGAGAAGAACTGAAGTCTTGTGCTATGACTTTGAACAAACACACAAAAATAGGCAAATATACCGTTCACAAGAAGCAGCTGCGACCACAAGATGAACGTTCGCAACGCTAAAATTTGACCAATGAGTGAGAAATGGGAGTATTTTTTTTCTCGATTGGTACTGGACTACTGGTACGTAATACCGGCTCCCAAAGACGGGGATTAGTCTAGAACGCAGAATCTTCAATGCCACCGTGGCCGCACGAACTTTCCACGTGCAACGCGACGCAGAAATAGGAAAAAAAGGGGATAAACTAACCGCGTGAAAGCGCCACTATAGAAACAAACGACGAGCCAATGCGAAGCACGCACCCGGCCAACCAGGTTACAGCCCGAAAAATTCCACGACGAGCCTGCCTGCTTGCCGGCGGCCGGCGCCCCTGGCTCCTGTATGGTTTTTATGTGCTAGTTAAACAATATGGTTTAGAGGCCAATTAGATCCAACATACTAGTACCACCTATGAGTATCCGTGAGCATTCTTCACGAGACTTTTTTCATTCCAATCGAATATTTTTAACAAAACCACACACGTAGCTGTATTCGAATATTTTTGGCACAAAATTTTATTAGCCTCCAACAGTTTAATATGATACTAGATTCAACATTTTTCTCAACCTAATTCAACATTTTGACAACATTGGTTCAACATTTATAGAAAACTAATTCAAATGTTGAAATAGTATATTACAAATGTTAAACTAGTTTCTGATAAATGTTGATTTTAAAAAAAACTATACACAAATATGAAATATATTCAAATTGGAGTTTGTTTTGTCGTACAAATTCTAACGAATACCATGGTTCAAACAGATTTGAAAAATGATTTACAGTTTGAGAGAAAATTAAATTTAAAGATTGAAACCTAAATGGAATCATGTCCGACCAGCTCATGCATGCAGCAGCCGCATACCTCCAGCTGTCCACGTGCACCTCTCTCGCTGTTGTCGATTCTTGTTTCGCGATAATCTGGTTCGTTTGTATGATGTACACGGATAGAAGCCATCTGGCTAAAAAAACTTCAGGAAGCTTACAGGTTCCCGCTGCCCACCTGCTGGATGGTGTGCGGGCCCCGCGGGCTCTCCCGGGATCCCAGGTCCCACGTGCTGGTGGGCGCGCGGCTTACGGGAGGGGCCCAATGCCAACCAAGAACCAGTGGCCAACTTGCCTGCCTGCCTGCAGCGCGGCAGGCTGCAGCCCACCCGACCTGACGAACGGGCAAGTGGGCCGGCCGCCGGCGGTCCCACCAGTAAGTGTAGATCGGATGAGAGGCGGGTCCCGCGCGCCAGTCGGTGGTCGTCCACCGCGTCGCGAGGTGCGAGCCGAGCCGCGCCGGGGCTGGGGCCCGCGGGAGCGTCCGAGCCCCCTCGCTCGCCTTCGCTTTCCCGGCTCACCCCCGTCCTGCGTGTCACACTTTTCGCTTTGCTTTCTCCATACTAATCACTTCCGCTCGTACCGGTCCGTCAGGGTACGTCACGCAGGCGCCACATAGTAAGCTCACTGACTCGTGAGGCCACACGTTGGTGGACCCACATGTCACTCAAACTACTCCGTAGGTGTGAAGTCGCCAGCCGCCAGCCGGGCGCCTTTCCGCATTGATTACTCGGTGCTCACCAATCGCACTCGAGCTCCGAATTTTTGGTTCAAGAAAACTAAGGCCTCGTTTAGATGCCAATTTGGCACTCCTAAATTTAGGAGTTGGGAAACCGAGACGCACTGTAACATTTCGTTTGTATGTGTGAAAAATTGTTCAAAAATTGATTAATTAGGCTCAAAATGTTCGTCTCGTAGGGTACAATAAAGCTGTGTAATTAGTTTTTGATTTCATTTATATTTAGTACTCCATGCATACTATGATATTTTGATGTGATAAAATCTTTTTAACTTCGAGGGTGGAATTTGTGATATATTTAC
Source organism: Echinochloa phyllopogon (assembly GCA_033239725.1). Classification (NCBI taxonomy): domain Eukaryota; kingdom Viridiplantae; phylum Streptophyta; class Magnoliopsida; order Poales; family Poaceae; genus Echinochloa; species Echinochloa phyllopogon. Next base: position 9,073,093 of record BTCW01000013.1, on the reverse strand, counting down.
CAGGCCTAATTTGAGTTACCGCTTGCCTCAGCTCGTCGGGGGGAGAAGTGGGAGCAAGCAAGCGGATAGGAGAATAGGAGCAAGCAAGCGAGCCGAGCAGCAGCCAGTTGCAGCGGGCGAAGCAATTAACGGGAATAATTTAATGCGGCTTGGGGTGCACGCGGGCAGGTCAATCCTCGCACTCCTCCCGCCCGCCCCCGCATCCGTAGCCATGTTGGATCCACCGCCCCACCACCGGTAGCTGCGACGGCGGCGGCGGCGGCGGCGCGGCGGAGGGATGAAGAACTTCCTAAGGAAGCTCCACATCGGCGACTCGGCCGGCGGCGACGGCGCCTCGACGCCGTTGGTACCTCCCCTGCCGCCAACGAAGAAGGGCGGCGGCGAGCACAAGCACGCCTCCGGGTTGTCGGGCTGGCTCAGCTCCGTGACCGGGCGGCCGCACGCGCCGCCTCCGCCGCCGCCCTTGCCGGCGCCTGCTGCTGCTGCTGCTGCGGCGGCGGCGGCGGTGGAGGCGGAGGAGTCCGCCTTGGCGACTGCGTTGGCTTCGTCCATTGAGGAGAGGAGGGTTGCCCGTGAGGAGGAGTCCTGGAAGGAGGCTGAGCAGGAGAGGAAGCGGGAGGTGGAGATGGAGAAGAAGGAGAAGCAGGAGGCGGAGCTTGAGGACTACCACATGCAGCTTGCGCTCGAGATGAGCGTGCGGGAGGACCCCGAGGCGATGCAGATCGAGGTGGCCAAGCAGATCAGCCTCGGCTCCTGCCCGCTCCAGAGCTCCCCCGCGGAGGTCATCGCCTTCCGATACTGGGTACTCAACTTCTCCATCCCCACCTCTCCATCCTACTGTCTTCTACTAAATAGATTGTCTCCTTCTCGCGATGGGTACTCATGCGAATTGAACGTTAGAGCCGGAATGGGTTTTGTCATGTGTTAGTTTGGCCAGACGTCTGCTGTAAGATCATGATGGTTCAGCTGATAGATTTGAACCCTATCGTGGAGTGGAATGAGTGTCGGAGCATGGGGTAGGGTAGTTATGTAACTTAGCTAGATATGGTATATATGCTCATTTCCTGTTCTGGTATAGTATGTCTCTGAAATTATGTTAGTTGGGAATAGCACACCTTGGATTGGTCTACCATTCATAATCCAACCTTTTTATTTTTTTTTGAAAAAAGTTAGTCCATGATTTTGGAGTAGTGGGTTATTATTTTTCACCATAATGAACAACTGGCTTGCTTTATAGAAGCTACTGACTACCCATGCTTTTGTAGGAGGTGCCATTTGCAATGCACTGAAACACTCAATCAATAGCCTAGAATTAGCAGCAGTCACTAGCCACCATAAGATGTTCTCCTCAGTAGATATTGTTAAGAAGTAAAAATGCCCTATGTATTTGTGACTCTTACCATTTTCTTACTTCCTCATATGGTAGATTTGTTCGTGCTTCACAGAGTTTCAATGCCCTTAGCTACGACGACAAAATTTTGGATGGTTTCTATGACATTTGTGCCACTGGGGATGAGCCCGTGTTATCGACTATACCCTCTCTGATGGAACTGCAAGCACTGCCGTTTTGTCATGGAGCCAAAACCGAAGCTGTATTGGTCAACAGAGCACTAGATTCTGAGCTTGTAGCACTGGAGCAGAAGGCATTTATCATGTCTTCAAAAAATTCAGGGTTTGTTGGCCGCACTTTGGTTCAGACTCTAGCTAATTTAGTTTCCAACTACATGGGTGGACCAGTTGTTGATCCAGAAAGCATGCTGTTGAAGTACCGGAATATGAGCAGTGCATTGAGAGCTGATATAAGAAGTGCAGTTATACCTCTTGGGCAGCTAAAAGTTGGTTTGGCTCGGCACCGTGCACTGCTTTTTAAGGTCAGTAACAAATCACGGTTTGGTCAGCAATCTGAAGCACATTATTTTTGTAATTATGAAACGTGTCATAAACAAGAAGCTCTAGGGATGCAAACGTGGATGACAATCATTTTGAATTGCAATATCTTCTCCAGTTCAGTACAGAATCTGACATGCACTTTCTTGTTCTCCTTTGTTTAGTTAGTAGCATCAAATCTGACTTCGTTTTGGCTGTGTAACTCAGCTGAACTCATGACATAACAGTTCAACACATGTTAATGCTTGCAAAAACTTGTTTGTTTCTGGTCTTTCAGTATTTGAATGTCTATTCTCTGCATACTTGCATCTAGGTGTTGGCAGACAGCCTTGCTGTTCCTTGTCGACTAGTTAAAGGAAGGCAGTACACTGGATCAGATGACGGAGCTTTGAACATTGTGAAATTTAATGACGGAAGGTACTGTACTTACCAGTTCTTTGATGGAAGAAGTTATCTTTTTTAGTACTTGGATATTAAGGATTAGGATAGGTTTGTCTAGATTTCTGGTTTCATTACATTAATACATTACTATCTATAACGTACCACATGTTTACAGGGAATGCATTGTCGATCTCATGGTAGATCCCGGTACTCTTATTCCATCAGATGGTGCCGACCTGGGTAGAGAAGTGGAAGATAGCTCATTCATAGATAATCAACATGACAGTAACACTCAGTTGGTTTCTACTTTCAGTGAAGCTTCAAGTTCCATCCATTGTTCATTTGGAAATGAATCGCTTGAAAAAGGATTCACAACTAGCAATGCTGAGCGTTCTGGTCCATATGGAGCAACAAATGTCCAGACCGACAATGACGTATCTGGGTCTGGGGTATCAAGTTCATTTGAGGAGCTATCAGTTAGCACATATGCAAGTGAAAATGCGCCTATTATCCATGAATCTAATGCAGATAATACCATGACTTCAACAAGCAAAGATAAGTCGATCGCATCAAATAATTCATCATCAAGTTCGCCTCCATCTTCTGAGATGAGCAGTACTCCAGCCGTACGGAGGAAGAAAGTGAAAGATGTCTCTGAGTATATGATTAGTGCTGCAAAGGAGAACCCCCAGTTAGCAGAAAAGATCCATGCTGTATTGCTTGAAAGTGGAGTTGTGCCACCACCTGACTTGTTTTCAGAAGAATCCAAGGAACAGCCAAAAGACCTGATTGTTTACGACACATCTGCATTTCAAACGAAAGATGAAATGATAAGGACTATGAATGAGCTTGAATCCACAGCACATGACAGTTATGGTGGCCATGGTCCTTCATTGCCACATCATCCTGGACATGAGCTCCAAACAAAGATTATTCCTTACCGGATGCCTCTTGATCTTAGGCCTGTCCAGGGATTGGGTGTTTACCATTCGTTAGATTCCCGGGATAACACTAATCCCTCTATACCTCAGTATGAACCATCTGCACCTCCTCAGGAAAATCCATTACAACTTATGAAGCAAATGCCTGTTACAGCTGCTGCTGTTGCAACAGCTGCTGTGGTCGCGTCTTCAATGGTCGTTGCTGCAGCAAAATCTAACAGCGATATTAAACTAGATGTGCCAGTTGCAGCTGCCGCCACTGCTGCTGCAGTTGTCGCTACTACTGCTGCTGTTAACAAGCAATATGAATACCTTGATCCTGGTTGTCAATTGCTTTGCTTGCCAAGTTCATCAAATAAATCAATCCAAAAAGGTAGACATGACTTGTTGGATAATGAACAGCTTGAAACAAATCAAGGACAGGATAATGCCCTCGAACATGAAAAGGATTCGGTTCAAGCACCTCAGGAAGCTGAGCGAATTTCTGATAGGTCAACTGGGACAGAGAGTGCGAGGTCTGAAATTGCTCTAGATGATGTTGCAGAGTTTGAAATCCAGTGGGAAGATCTTACCCTTGGAGAACGTGTTGGGCTGGGTACAATTCTCTTGATTTTTGCAAATTCAATATCTTCATATCTCAGCTTTTGTAATTCGACTATCAATCTATTGGCAGTGTTAGTGGCTAAAGATGAACATTCCTAAGACATGACTTTTCTTGACTTAAAATAACATAACACATACTTTGAAGCGTGAAATAACTGTCTTTTATTTTCAATGCTGTTCTGACTTGCTTCCTTTATCTCAGGATCTTTTGGAGAAGTGTACAGAGGTGAATGGCATGGAACAGTAAGTTCTTCGTCTGACATTGTCTCAGTATTTATAAGTTGTAAATTAGAATGCGACTAGGTTGGAACAATAACTCTAAACTTTGGTAGAATGAGATCCAGTGTAACGAAGAAATATTAAGTTCTAATAGAATAATACATAAATAAACAAAAGGATCCCTGCTAGACTGCTAGTTCACCTCAAATTTAGAGTACTTCCCATTCTTTGTTGCAACTGCATAAGAAGTCCTCCACTCCTTTTTATAGGAACACCAAACACCACCTATACCTGAGGTAGCTGCTAAATCTTGTTAAAGTTTGAGCTAGGCATATGGCTGCAATAAATCATATTTCTTGAATTTTGCATCGGAGCAATTAAGTACCACAGCCATATATGGAGCCATATGTAGCTTTGGCACTGACCTTGGCTCCTGAGGGGATATTACTTCTATATATCAACATGAGATCCACATTTAAGTCAATCCAGTAGTCATCAGGGTGTGTTTAAACAATTTCTTAGTCAATTCATTCTCCCGTAAAAAGGTCTCGGACACATTGTAATAGTTGTCACGACTATATTATTATTGTGTATCCCCACCTGAACTGTAGATACTTGGACTTATTCACTGAAAGTAAAGAATGTTAGAACTTAAAACCAACTAATCTATGAATGATTGATTTGATTAACTTAAACAGGGCTCATTTCTTTCACTCTGCATTGTAAATAGTAAAAATGTGCACTATCTCCATCTTTGTGCTTCTTTTGCATCATACAATTTGCTTCTCTGTGTAGGAAGTTGCAGTAAAGAAATTCTTGCAACAAGATATTTCAAGTGATGCTCTGGAAGAATTTAGAACTGAGGTATATGAATTTCTGCATTTTAAATATTTGAAGGCTATAAAATGGAATAGTGTTAGCTTTATAATTAAAAGGCTTATGTTCTTAATCGGCACAAACCAATAATCTTGAGACCATCAGACAGTTGAATTAGGAACCTTGAGCCCGTCCAGACAGTTACAAAGATATGTAGTGCTTACATACGTTGCATCATTTTGCTTTAAATATCATTTGTGTTGCTTTTGACTAATAATCTCAAATGCTAATACCAGCAGTTTATTATTAGTCCCGTATGGGCTTATAAACGACACAGTCTATCGGTTAGTACAAGCAACCTAATAATTGGTGTTGGGACATTTTTAACAGTCAGTATGATTAACTCAAAAAATGGTTAACATTTGTACTGGCACATGTCTTACCTATTCAACACAAGATGGCGTCGTAATAAACCATGCTGTGTTGATCTGCCCAGTTTTAGAAGTAGACCATGAAAAGTTAACGAAAACAATTAGCTAACTTGAACGCAGCACTGCTCTTTTTCTTGATTTAGTTTTATGCTCTCTCCGTTCTGAAATGGATATTGTTTTCGAATGCATGCAGCAGACCTCAAAATAAAAAAATTTAGCAGTTGGCACATGAAAAATGAAATGCATGAATTAGTCATGTAACGAAACTATTATATGATTATATCTTAGCAGTTTTTACTGATAAATAACTATAAAGAATAATGCTGAAAGTATGTATTGAAAATCGTGTTGATTTTCTAAATGACAAGTAAGACAAGAGAGATTTTGAAGCACCTTCTACTCCTGCAGTAGAAATTGAATCTGATATGTTATGGTCATTTTATTCTTCTTTTCATCTACCGTAAAAAGACCTACCGTGGAGGTTGTCTGGCGGATTGTGGCGTTGTTCATTGTAGCTGCGCACATGGACCAGCAATGTGGCAACATGCTTCTTGATTGCATTGGCTCTAGCTGTGCTGGGATTTATGTTCAAGTACATGCTGGTTACTGTAACTGTTGTCTGTCCACATGTCAGCACCAAATTTGCTCCAAGCAGCCAATCTATACGGTCTAGCACATGATCAGTGTGGATGATGGTCAATAAGATAGGTTACCTTAAGGTCCTTAACTAGTGGATGGTTTCCTTAACTGTTACTTGGCTAAGCTTTCTATTGATAGGACCATGAGAAGGTTAAGGAACTGTCGGCGGAAATTAGTAAATGGGTAGAGTGGAAATTACTCAGCTGCATATCCTAGTACCTGCAGCAAATTGCCAAATTACCCCTTAACAGATACTACTACTGCATTTTAGCAGGTTAAGTAGACGAAAATCTTAACTAATCTAGACCATTTGATAGAAAGGAATGGAGTTTTCATTTGAGGTAACTGTAAAACTGCTCAAAAAAGAACAGTGTTGGACTGTTGGTACTTCAAACACATCTGGATTACAAAACAAGTTAGTGCTTGTCTGACACTCTCGGCATGGTATGACATGAAACTGACAAGCATGATAATAAACCAAGCTTTGTTGATCTGCACAGTTTCGAAGTAGACTATGGTGACTATCAAAATCCAATAAATTACAGCTACCTGACTTGGACACAACTTCTTTTGATGATTTTGGTAATATACTTGTTCAAACATATTTTTGTCACGAAGTAAGTTAATGCTTGCCTTACACCAACAGCATGGTATGACATGGATTTATCTATCACTATCAGCATGCCTACATTGTAATGATCATTTTCAACTCTATTCCAAAACTTTCATGTTTATTTATAACACCATTTATTTCTGTCTAGTTCGGAATAATGAGAAGATTGCGTCATCCTAATGTTGTTCTTTTCATGGGGGCTGTCACTCGTGTGCCTCACCTTTCCATCGTGACTGAATTTCTTCCAAGGTATTGTTTTAGTTTGTCCATCTTTGTTGATTAATGCTTGATCGCCTATTTTTTAAAAGAATTTTGTTCTATTAGAAAAAGAAACTTAATGGTTGTAACATGTGTAGTGTCCTATACATATACTAATTTTATGGTTAAATTATGAATCTTCCAGAGTAAAAAATGTGACAAGATTTCACAAATCTCAAAGTTACTCTGTTATTACTTGTGGTGGTGGTGTAAAATCATCAAGTCCTCAAACTAATCTCAAATTTTGTGGTTAAATTAATGAATTGCCAGAGTAAAAAATGTGATAAGATTTCACAAACCTCAAGTTATTCTGTTATTACTTGTGATGGGGGTGTAAAATCATTAAATCCTTTAACTGGACTACTCAACATACAAGGCTAAAACCCTCAGGCAAAAATCTACACCCTTTATTACTGACATTCTTCTGCGTATCTATTCAGTCCTCTTCTTTCCTCCATGTTGATTCTTTGTTACTTTTACTTGGTCAATGTATTGATTCATCACCATTGTATTAGAGTATATTTGGTAGTTGTAGATATCTATCGTAGACTGCCATATGTATCTGGGGTTGCCCCCCAAGTCTTGTACTCTCATATATACCAGCTGAGGCCTCAATGCAAGACAATCAATCCATTATACCAATTCCATCTCTCTACATGGTATCACGAGTTTAGGGTTTGAGACCCTAGGCTACATTCCGCTGCCCTAACCCTAGCGCCGCCGGCGCCCCTCCTCTCGCGTCGCCGCCGGCTGTCCCCCATGGCGCGGCTCTAGCGAGCCCCCTCAACGGCCTCCTAGCACGCCCCCGGGGAGGTCCCCCATGACCTCTGCCGGGGGCAGCGCCCTCCATCGCGGTGGATCCAGTTAATCTGCCGCCGTCTCGCGTCTAGCAGCAGTAGATCGACACGTACCTCGCCATCGCCGCCATGAAAGCTGTCGTCGACGACCCCGATCTGCGCAGCCGTGGTGGCAGCCGCAGTCTCCTCCGACGTCTGTGCCCTACCCCGTGCTGCCGTGGTGGCAGTAGGGGCCCTAGCACAGCGCGTCGACCTCGTCGCTGGCGGCATGCTTGACGGCGTCTCCCCTTCACCCCGTCATCTTCGCCACCGCCTTGGGTCGCGACTTGCGCTCCTCCCGAATCCCGCATGATGCGGGCCTCCACCGCCGGCTACGCTTCCTCGCTCCAACGGGCGGCACATCGGTGTCCGCGGCCGCTCCTGGCGGGGAGCTGCCAGCCGGGTGGGATCTGCGGCCGCCCCAGGCCCGTCCCGACGGAGAGCTGCTTGCACCGGTGGACACCTCCGGCGCCCCCGGTGGGTAGCCGCCGGCCCATCCCCATCGCCGTCCGCCGGCTGTCTCTTTTTCCCCCTTTGTCTTCCTTTCTCACACCATAGGCTCGGTCAGATCGTGGGAGGAGAAGAGACAAGAGGACGATGAGCGGCCGGTGCTACACGCACCCGGAGGTCTACGTGAAGATCTGCTGCTGATTTCTTTTGGTAATTTCTTTGCTTTTTACTCGATCACTGTTCGAGATTAAGTCGCCCACCGCTCGTCGATCGTGTGCCTCTACTTCGACATCGTCACCGGCTGTTCTTCTTCAACACCATGTCGCTCGGGCTGGCGTGCGGTGCGCGCCGGAGCACCACCCGCAACGCCGCTAGGCCCCTCCGCAACATGGTCTGCACGCCGGTCGTCCCCGACATCACCACCACACCTCCAATCTGCGTGGCATCGTCGTCCATCGTCTCGTACGTGCGCCCTCGATCTTATTAACCTCGGGCGTACGATCGCGACATGTGTGGATTTGGGACGGATGTCCTAAGTACGCGTGCACCTCTGCCGACACGAGGGTTGCGGCCGTGTCGCCTTTTCGGGCTGCAGCGCCGTCCTCCCTGGTCCTCCCCGTCGTTGCATCTTCACCGCTGCCGACTACGTCCTCGACCTCGTCCACGCCGGCCTCTTCGACGTGTCTCCGACATCGACTACGACTACGTCAGTGCGCGTCTTGCGTGTATGGTCTTTACCAAGCTGTTCGAGTTCTTCGCTGACTTCTTTGAGCTCCGCTGCCGCGTCATCCGGGTCATCAGGCCTTGCGCCAGATCGTCCGGGGTCACCTCTTCGCTTCGTCCAGCACGCCTTGTCGCCAGCATCGCCGTCCATTTCTACCCCTTTGTCTACTCCAGCAACTGCGGGTCGCATCGCCGCATCGACATCTTCTACCTCGCCGTTCTTCTGCGCCTGCGATCATCATGGAGGCCTTCTCTGCTGGTCCCTCGAACAATGGTATCTTGGTGGTGCACTCTCCCTCGCACGTCCCCGATGCATTCACGGGTCTGGCAAACCTGGGGATGTGTCGCCCGATCGCGTGTCTGCGTCGACCCCCTCTTCAACTGCCTCGACGCGTCGCCGTCTTCGTCTCCGGCGTCTTCTCCGATACGCCTCCACCATGGCGCCTCCTCGTGTGCCCACGACTTCCTATGCGGCTCCTTACCCTCAGCGATCTCGACAGCTCACTGTTCACCACGACTACCCTATGCACGACATCTTCGACCATGGCTATTCACCCTCGTCTCGGCTACCTTGACATCGGCACAAAGGGCTATCATCCGCATGAGTTACTCGCCGGTTTTCGCTCCAGTCGCAGTGTCTGCACTGCACCGACGTTCCAACTGCGGGGGGATGTCAGTCCGTTGCCTCTTGCTTTCGGCTTCTTCTCCAGTCTCACCGTCTGCGGTGCTCCCGCTGTGACCGCGGGGGATGTTAGAGTATATTTGGTAGTTGTAGATATCTATCGTAGACTGCCATATGTATCCGGGGTTGCCTTGCACCCCAAGTCTTGTACTCTCATATATACCGGCCGAGGCCTCAATGCAAGACAATAAATCCATTATACCAATTCCATCTCTCTACACATTGGTTCTCTTTGACAAAGATAATCCCTTCATATAAAATATGGAACTGCTAATGGATTGCCTTTTGTATTTCCGCTGGTCCAGCTTGGTCAAATGACGGTCTTTTTGAAATGACCAAAGTACTCTTCCTAGAAAGTAGTTAGTGGGGAAACAATCATTTAATTTCAGTCTCTCGCGTGCATTGAGTTTGCTCCTCATATTTATACGAATGCACCGATATACTGCTTCTTGTAAAGTTTTAAAATGCCCATAGAGGCCAGCAACTTGCCAAGTTTACACCATAGTTAACAGCAAATTCAGAAGAGGATGTATAAGAATAGTTTGTAATCAAAACTTATTGCAGGACCTTAGTGAGAGTACAAGATATAGGCATGTATAGCTACATATGCATAGTATGTTAAAGCATTGCTCAGGTATAGGTTATCAGGGCTGTAAATCATTATGTTTTATCTTTGTTTATCTCATAAATGGAGAGTTTCTAATTGTAGTATTGGCAATGCAGAGGTAGTTTATTTCGGTTGATTCATCGGCCCAACAACCAGTTGGATGAAAGAAGACGTTTAAGGATGGCACTTGATGTGGTATGCCTTAGTTACCTTTTGTTCTTGACTTGTGTTTCATTCACATTGAGAACTTCAATTATTTTCTGAGACTTGGTTGTTGTCTTCCGCAGGCCCGTGGTATGAATTATTTACACAATTGCACCCCTGTCATAGTTCACCGAGATTTGAAGTCTCCGAATCTACTTGTTGACAAAAATTGGGTTGTGAAGGTAAAAAACAGGTCCATTAACAGTGGCATGCTTCGGATCTTGGGCATTTCTAGATATATAACAATTATTGCTTGTCCTTTGTTTAGGTTTGCGATTTTGGTTTATCACGTATAAAGCATAATACCTTCCTCTCCTCAAGATCCACAGCTGGAACAGTAAGCTTGCATAATTATGTTAAATCAATGATTTTCCATTTCTTATAATAAAACTTTTTCTTTTTTAGAGAGATAAGAAATTTGTTCTTGAAAGCACCAAATTCATATTTAGCTTGCCTGTTCTGCTCATTTGTAAAACTTATTTCTATCACATGTTGTGTGAATACGTATAGGATACCTCTCAATCGTAGGAAAATGATTGAAATGCTTGCTATTGATTTTTATTTCAGCAGCAGGATTGACATGGCTAGAGGGGTTGGGGCATGCGGTCGCGTTGACCAGGGCTAGAAGCCTATTTTAAAATCATAATTCATTTTATCTTGAGACAAACCTAAACTTGCACATTCGATTCTTCTGATTATGCCATAATTTACTCTACATACTATATTTGCCTTCGTGTGAGTACGAGAATGAGATGGATTGGAGGGGATTATTAGATTCTGAACATTTGCAGAAATATTAAGGTGTGTAGCTATAGGGGTGGGATAATCATGCTGGCCAGACCCAGAAGCCTGTTTAAAACTCACAATTCACTTTGTCTTGATATCGATGTAAACTTGCGTCTGCATTTGTCTTTTGATTATGCCATAGTTTACTATTTATATAAACTATATTTTCATTCATGTCAGCATGTGGGTGTGAGGATGTGATGGATTGAAGAGGATCATTAGATTCAGAAACATTTACAGTATTTAGCCAATTCGTGACTTTTTTCTTGTACTACCTGTATTCCAAATTACTATTCGTTGTCGACTTTTTTTCACAGCATTTGACCATTCGTCTTATTCAAAAAAATATACGATTATTGCTTTTTTTTCATGACTATCATCAAATATATTTTAAGCCTGGCTTGTTTCGTATTTTGCACAAAATTTTTGAATAAGACGAATGGTCAAACATTGTGAGAAAAAGTCAACAGTGAATAGTAATTTGGAATGGAGGTAGTATCTGTTAGAAGTTGGAACTTTGATGAAGTCATATCAGCAGTCTCTTATAAGCTTTTGCATATGTAATGGATTTACTTAGTCAAAAACTCGAACGTTGCTTTAGGCTAAGTACTTCTAGAGGCTGCTAACTGTCTGCCCTACATCACATGCAGGCGGAGTGGATGGCACCAGAAGTACTTCGAAATGAACCATCAGATGAGAAGTAGGTTTTACATGTCCCTCTCTTTGATTTGAAATGGTTTTGTGATTGATGAATGCCTTCGGCATTTATTTTCAGATGTGACGTCTTCAGCTATGGGGTCATATTATGGGAACTTTGTACATTACTACAGCCATGGGAAGGTATGAATCCCATGCAGGTTGTTGGAGCTGTTGGTTTTCAGCAACGACGACTTGATATTCCAGGCGGTGTGGATCCTGCTGTAGCAGAGATAATCAAGAGATGCTGGCAGACGTTAGTATGCTTTAACTTGCTGGGCTGCAACAGAATTTTAAAATTTATAGCGTTACAAAATTGTTGAGGCCTCATATGTGTACTTATTTACTTACACGGTTACATCATAAATTGGTAATTTTCTGTCACAAAATTCTACCATGAAATTGTGCAAGATGACTTCTCCGGATGCCCATTCAGTTTATGCTTCATTGGGGTATCTTAAAATTGATTGTGTATGAAGAGATAAAAAAATATTTTGTGATATACTGAGAAAACAAGTAGATGTTCTGAAAAAATTAATTTATTTTCTTTATAAATTGAAGCATGATCTTTCCCTTTTGTCTTTATCGATATTTTTTGTGCTCTACTTAGTTTCTAAATTCTGTTTTCTTTACTTTTTCATGCAGAGATCCAAGGATGCGGCCATCATTTTCAGAGATAATGGCTTCTTTGAGACCATTGTTGAAAAACAATCCTGCTAACCAACCTTCCAGAAAGCGGACACAGCAAACAGATGATTAAGAATATGATGGTCAGTATCAGCTGACGACACAAACCGAAGGAGTGCACTGGTCTGCCTTGCCTTCCTTGCTTCTAGCAACTGGCCAAGTGGCCATCATCTGTAACTATTACCATTGTTTTGTACAGTACGCCAAATGCGTGTCTGATGAAAAACAGGCGAAATTTTGGTCCTTTTGCCCTCAAGATACACCATTAGGTTCTCCATTGAAGCCAGCAGAGTCTGTCCATCCGCCGAAAGCCAACCCAAATAGGACACAGTTCCATGAAACAAAAGAAAAGAAAGGGAAGACGAAATTGGTGAAGGTTGCTGCATAATTATGTCGTGGGCACAATGGTGTACTGGAGTCAAGCTGACATGCCAGGTAAACCAGGTTCATCGTCTTTTGTTCAGTCAGGACTTACTTTTGTTAGTCCTCGACCTAATGATATATTCATCTTTAAGGCCAAGTTGTAATATTCTTCTACAGAAAGAAAGGTCCTTTCGCCCTTAGCTTCAGTCTTGAAGAAGCTCACTTGCAGGCCCTTGTGTATATCACGTCTCAACAAATCTGTTGTAATTGGCATTAGATTACAAAAGAAAATATGTTGTTTATACTTAAAACCATCATTCTTTACAGGGGAAAATGTCGAGCCTCTCATCTTACATCTTTTATTTGCTGTTGTTCTGCGTAAAATCGCATTCTTTACGTCCTATTGAGGGTAGACACCTTACACCTAGCTGAAACTGCAACCTTATTCGGTACAAACGGTGTCCCTTGCATATTAACAGTATGCACTACTGAGGCGGCCCGTGCAAATCAGTTCATTTCCAATGTTGAGCTGTAAGGTTTGCATGCGAATGCTGCTCGATAAATTGCTGCAGCGTTCTAAAATACATTTAAGGTGCACGAATCAAAATACAGAAGCTGGGCCTTGCCATTCCACAAAGAGAACGAGCGCGAGAGCGATGGATATGGATAGTGGGGAACAGCTCTGCACGCGGAATGTCTCAGAAAAGAAAAGCTGGAAATGAAACGAAAAAGGTCCTAGTGGAGCCCACGAATGTGGAGGTGTGAGCGCGAGCGTCGTTTCCGGGAATAAATTCCTGCGGTTTAATATTAGAAGTCGTTTTGGATAAAGTTTGAGTTAAATATTGGGAATATAAATCATTAATAACATTTAAATCGTTGAGTTTGGAAATGTGAAAATTATATACATAGATTGGTCTTAAAAATTACTTTCATAAAAATATACATATACAATTTTTTAAGAAATATTTTTATAGAAAATAGAAGTCAAAGTTGTGCTTTTGTGACCATATCACCGTTCTAAATGACTTTTAATATTGAACTGGAGGAAGTTCAGGGAATAGAATGCCATCTCAGGTCTGCAAGTGCTAACAGCAAATCCTTCTATCCTAGTACTGCTCCTCTCTGCTTAGCTACTTCAACGGAGGGTCACCTTGATGGGTCTGATGCAGGCTGGCTAACTCATTGCAGAAGATCTAATTCTTCTCCAGGTTAGTTGTAATCTTCTCCTCCGGGTTCTTCTCGTGTAGAAATCTTGCAGCAGCGGTTCATGTTCTCATGCTCTGATCTGTGAGTTTGTACTACCCTGCAAGATCCAAAAGTTACTTGTTTCTTCGCCACCTTTCAAAGCTTTCTGACCAGAATACCAAATTAATCCATACAAGCTTATGTATTTCAGATCCTTGCTAAATTTGAGCAGGCATATCAAGGTTTTAGTTAAGGATAATATTGGTAGCATGGTATAAACCTTTTGTAATTTCTCTATTTTCCCCTCATAGAAGGACGTTGTCGTAGCATTGGTGGTACCTTCAGAAGTAAGCTCCTAAGATGGATGATGAATTTAGCGTACATGATGACTTGGAGACTATATTACAAGATCCAAGTGAAGAACCATGTGTCATACCATTACAATATTTTAAAGATATCACAAACAATTTTTCTAGTGATCGAGAACTTGGTAGAGGAGGTTTCGGTGTGGTATATAAGGTAAGAATAAGTAATTCCCTTTCTATCGTTTCAAACATGTTTAACAGGAGTTGATCGGAATACCCGTATCCATATTAATAAGAGCATATGAAACAGGGAGTGCTACCAAATGGGAAAATGGTTGCTGTGAAGAATCTCCTGTCAATGTCGCTGTGCCAGGAAAGACAATTTAAAAATGAGGTTGACAATCTAATGAGAGTTAGACACAAAAATGTAGTAAGGTTTGTGGGGTATTGTTGCGAAACACAGCAGAAATACACAAAATATAATGGGATAAATATTTTTGTGGAGACGCCTAAAAGGCTGCTTTTCTTTGAATACATGACTAATGGAAGTCTTGATAAGTATATTTCAGGTATGACAAATGAGACTTGCTCCATCACTGCTATCTATAAGGACAGACACATTTGAAATCAAACCTTGGTGCAACCATTTAGAACAGTGGTGTATTGTGAAACAAAGCAATATCAATTAATTAGTATGGAAGTTCTTTATGTGATCTTGATTATGTGCTTGCATTGTATCGATATATATCAAAAGTAAATGATCTTAACACTGAAGACCTCATACAAATTAGTAAGACATCTGTCCTGTTTCTCGATTTTTTCAGTTTTCCTTTTAGAATTCGGTGCAGATAATATTAGCTCCAATATACTAATTTAACTTGATCACACATGCCACCGAATGCTGCACAGAACAATATATGATGCTGATCTTGGTTGACGAATGAAAAGCAAAATAAAATACATACTGTTGTAGTTCTTTCACATTTTCACTCACGCAACAGCAACAAATATTTTGTTGGCTGATACCGTTTTGGTTACGTATCCAGATGAATCTTGTGGACTTGATTGGAACAAACGCTACAAATTAATTAAGGGGATTTGTTATGGTTTGCATTACCTTCACAATGAATGTCAAATAAATGGGTCTGTTATTCACTTGGACCTAAAACCTGAGAACATATTGCTTGACGACAATATGATGCCAAAAATTGCTGATTTTGGTTTGGCAAGGCTCTTTGACGATAAAAAAACTCAAACATGTGCCACATCTCTTGTTGGATCAAAGTAAGTTCTATGTTATCCATTGCCTTTTATGATCAGCAAAAATGTGCCTTCTTTGTAGTTCCCTTAAAACTACAAAGTTCCAATACATATGTTATGGTGCAGGGGTTACATGGCACCGGAATACATATGGGAAAGTATAATCTCGCCTATGGCAGACATATACAGTTTGGGTGTAATAATTATAGAGATAATAACAGGACACAAGTTTGGGCCTTCTGGTACCGAGACATTCTGCAGGGACTTTGTTAAATCTGTAAGAAATTGTGTGCCAACATTCAAGATTGAGGTCCTTTAATTTATGTAGATCATTTAAAATTTTATCATTGCACAGTATTATGCTCTCTGATCCAGATTTCACAGGTACATCAAAATTGGAAAAACAGGTTAGAAGCAGCACCCAAGTATGCATATCTAGAAACAGATTGCCAACAAATAGAGATTTGCCTTGAAATAGGCATAAGTTGCACTGATTATGACCGAAGGAGAAGGCCTACAACAAGTAAAATTATTGAGATTCTTAATAGGTGGGAAAACACAGATTGCTATGTCTGCGATGAGGGAAGGCCACATGCAAACCAGGTACCTATCAACTTGCTTAGGAATTTGTTTCTCGATTAGATATATAGTAGAATTCAAAGTTTGTTATTAATTTTCTAATATGGTAATATTAAAACCTATAATAAATGTAACATTATAGTATACAAGAACAAATACGGTTTTTGCTATCAGTTACCTAGGCCACACAAAATTATGTACTTTAGACCAAAGTTCTTTTTGAAATAAAGCGAAGTGACCATCTTTCTCATCAGTTTAAGCTTTTGGTTTGAACTGGTTGGAATATGCAACTTAATATAGTATCAAAACTAGAGCTCTCGGGTTCGAATCCTAGCTGACGTGATTAAAAATTAATTGCAGCCAACTCTAAATTCCCCATTTGAGGCCTAAAAGAGCGTTTACGTGAGGGGAGTGTTGAAACAACTTTGACCCTACTTTATAAACAGAACAATTGTCATGCTGGGGTTACATCCCAAACACCTGCCTATCATCACCAATAGGTGACCATAGATCAAAAGTGCTATAACTCTAGACCGTTGCTACCATTGCAGCAATACGCAACCCTAGCGAAAAGTTTAGAAGGTATATACTTCTTTTTCACTATACACATTTCTCCTCATAAACATGCACATATACATCCTTATGACCACATAGATGGACACCTACGCTAGATTGGCAAATGTTATGTCAATGAGCAAGTCACCTACAACGAAAAGAACAGCACCACTAGCTCTTAGAATAAATTCAAGAAAAATGCTAGAGCCCATGATGAGTTTAGAACTTGAATCCGGATAGATAGGTTTCACCGCAAGAAACCCATAACAAAATTACGCTTAGTTTGATTTGGAAGATACACAATCAGGGGCGGAGCCAGGGGGACAGCAGGGGCCATGGCTGCAGAGTTGCAGCAAATAGACTTCAATATTCAGTGGAGGGAGAAAAGAATAGAAGGCTTAACTGCTCACTACGTGGTGGCATTGGTTCAGTCCGTGGGCTTTATCCTCTGAATCACATTTTCTCAAAAAGAAAAAACCCCCCTCTGAATCACACGTATAGCTGGACGCGAGCCCTTGTGTTTGCGCATTGACCGGATTAACAAGCAGTCACAACCTTCCAGTCACACCTGCTCGGCTGACCGGTGGCAGGTGACTGGTGTTGATTTATGCTGAGAGAAAAATACTGCTGACTGATTGGTGGCAGATGACTGGTGCTAGTTTATGCAGAGAGAAAACACTGCTGGCTAGCTAACCTACCGTATAGACATATGCATACGGAGACACTGGGTCGTACGGTCGCACGGGCATGCGCACTAGCACAACAATGCATGACGAGTCGAGCCAAGCAGCCATGCCTGTGAAGGGCCAAGCTGCTTATGTCAGATATTCACCCCCGCCAATGTCACCTTGCATCTGACATATCAGATATTAACCCCCGGCAAGCTGCATATGTGAACGAGTGAGAGAAGACTATTGCAGTTGCACGCGCCGAGTCGGTCTAGCAGCTTCCCAGCACGGCCATAAAATGTACTCTGTATTTTTTAGATTAAGAAAAAATATCCGGTATTTAACATTCACATGTGAATACCTACGACCACACATAAAACATTCTGATCATAAGTCAGAGGATACACGAGTACTTAGACTCAAACATCAAAACTAAGAAACATAAAAGACAAGAAAAAAAAGACTAAGAAAGCAAGCTAGAAGGACTAAGCTTCAAACTTCTTCTATGATCTTTCTCTATCCTTGCTTCGTCTATGTACTCTGTATATTTAAACATATGGTTCTCGAGAAATCCATCGTCTTTATAGTCTAAAATAACATACAACAAAAGAGTCAACTATCAGAATCCGTGTAGACATTTCGAACCTGACAGAAAAATAAAAACATCAGTTTCTACCATGGCCATGTTTCTTTGTGTCAGCAAATTTTTTCCCGGGGAATCTTACATGCATGAAGTATTGAATAAAGTCTATTTGTAAAACCTTTTTAAGGATGAGTGTAACTTTACGCAACGAATCTAATGAGCCTAATTAACCCATGTTTTACTACAGTAATGCTGTAACCATCCTCTAATCATATGGTAAGAGGCCTCATTAGATAGGTCTCGCGAATTAACCCAGAGGTTTTGTACGTAATTTTGTAAACTAAATTTATTTAATACCCTTAATTAGTAGTCAAACGCGTGCGTAAAATTTTTTATGCCGAAAGAAACACGACCATGTACATACAGATTTTGTGAATATCCATTTGTTTTTTTATGAAAAAGCACATGGGGTTCCGCAAGTAGCTGGTCACAATTATAGCCGTTTTTAATATTTAAATGGCCGACAGTCAGTCCATCTCTTGTAACATCTCGTTCGTCACCCTCTTTATCCGGCTGGTGGCTGGTGCTGATTTGTTCTAAGAGAAAAATACTGCGGGCTAGTGACTGATTTGTTCTAAGAGAAAAGTGCTACTGGCTTGTGGCTGATAAGCTAAACGAACGATAATATTTAAGCGTAGTGGTAGCACGTGTAGTAAATTTTGTAAAGCAAAAAGAACAAAGAAAGTAGTTAAAATTCAACTGGGCCATATACTACCTGGTGAGTATGTGCACAGACAAATGACAATGTCCTCTATGGATAACATTTCTTCGCTGCAGGTTATACACAAACCAAAGCAGTTACTTGAGATCACCCCTCTAGAGCTCCAGTTCTCCTTGGAGCGAGACAAGCGGGTGGCTTGTGTCGTAAAGCTAAGTAACAAGACTGACAACTATGCTGCATTTTATTTTGGGGTTGCCGCGGCAAAAAACAACTACAGCATTGAACCAACTAGTGGCCTTCTGCTTCCACGATCCAGTTCTTTTGTATTTGTAACAATGGAAGAAGATCATGAGGAGGCACAATGGGACTTTCTGTGCAATGATGAATTCCTCGTACAGAGCATTGCCATGTGGGGTTATAGCGCCATATCCAAGCCCATCACTGCAGATGTGTTTAAAAGTATGCGAATCGACATGGTGCAAAAGGTAAGGCTGACGGTTGGTTACATGACGCCAGTTCAACCCCTGTCCGGATCATGTCTTCTGTCCGAGTTGAGTTCCGGTGCCCCATCCGGATCAAACCTTATGTCGGAGGTGAGTTCCGATTTGTGTTTGCCATCCCTGTCATCTTCACCCGCTATTATTTTCATCTTTTCCCTCCGATGACCATAAACAAAAGGACTCCTTGCATTCATATTTTCAAAGCGTATTTTGACTGTCCAAGTTTCTTTTGACTAACATCTAGTCTAATAATGTGTTATGTGACATAAATTAAAATTCATAAATTTAAAAGCACTTCCTCATGGTTATATTTTATGGTAACTAATTATTAAAAATAATATAGAAAATAGAAAGAATTTACTGTCGTCAAAGACCAAATTTAGATAGTCAAAATACCACCCATCCATAAAGACGAAAGAGAGAGCACTTCCACTTGCTACGCCACAAGTTAGGCACTTCATAACTTCTTAATTAGGTCAATGTTTGATTTCTAGCCATAGTTGCGGCTTGTCACACCTTTCTATTCCATGACCCACGAGCCATAGACTCACCCATTTCCTAAACTTTGTCTAAGGTGTGGCTAGCAAATTGTTGGCCACACCTTATTCATAGTTTGGCAAAAGTGTGATGGTGTATGGATATCATCCAAACAAGCCTACTAAAACTAAGAACCACTGTTCTTTGCACCCCAACAAAGTACTAACAAAATCATTGACAGGATAATTCCCTCAACCAAGAAATGGGTTCTAGTGAAGCGCCTCAGGATGATGAAGGGATCTCTCCCAGGCTCGTGGGGACAGAGAGTGCAAGATCTGGAATTGGTCTCGATGATGTGGCAGAGTTTGAAATCATGTGGGAAGAGCTTCGCCTTGGAGAACGTGTTGGACTGGGTACAGTTCTCTTGAATTCTATACGTTTAATTTCTTCATAACTGTTATAGTAGCCTCTTCATAACTGTTATAGTATTTTGTTTTGTTATAGCAAGGCTTCATCAACAATTACTCTATTAATGTTTTATTTGTACGTGATCCAAATCATACTAAGTTTGTTTTTAAATATGGATCTAATAACAACAATTTGTGTCACCCAAATTATTTATTAATGATAAAAGGCTTTCCTAATAATATAACAAAATGAAATAAGTCTTGCAAAGCAATCCCAACCCAAAACCTAAGTAGTTTCCATACCATGGCATGTCATATGGACACCACCCTAGAAACTAATGTCCCCAATGCATTATTTCTATCCATGATCAAGCAATTAGTCACTCAAATTTTCAATCATCTTTCTTCTACACTTATCACATATACATCACTCTCTTCCAATGCAAAATTGGAGTGTCTAGTGCATTGGCTTCACATTGAAACTATTTCTTGTATGAGACCCAGTTTCTTCTCTCTCTCATTCAATGTAGCACTACATCACCAAAAAATCCTAGGTGGTACTACAAATCTACAATTACTGTCATAGAAACTGTCCTATTTCTCAGTGGGGTTTTATTCTCAATAAATGATGTGACATGCCAGCAAATATGATGAGATGACAGAGTATTTATAAGGAAAGAGGACAGATGGGTTTTGTTGGGATGAAGCTGGGTGATGCACACTATTTTCAAGACTACAAAATGTATTGAAATTGTCATTGAGGGCTATAGAGTTTCATTTCAACTGATTTTGTCCAATACCAATTAAAGTCTATAGCTTGCCTATATGAAACCATGAAATTAAACTTTGCACTGGACAATGGTTTCTTCCATCAACAAAATCAACTTAGATGATGTCGCAGTCGCGAAAACCATCCCATGAAACCCATGAGAATGGCTTAATTTAATACCATGGAAGCATATTTCAACTAGTATCAGTAACTTATATGAAATATATATAAATGAGTCAACTATTCCCAAAACATGGTTTCGTTTACTTGAAATAACACAGAACATGTCCTCCCTTGTATTTTCAATATTGTTCCAATTTACCTTCTTTAATTTTTTCTCCAGATTCTTTAGGAGAAGTGTACAGAGGGGAGTGGCATGGAACAGTAAGTTCTTCATCTAAATTGTCTCATGATATTTGTAAATTGCTATATTATCCTATATTTCTTGATATTCATCAGTTTTCTAAATGTTATTTGTCAGCTTCTGTTTATTTTGTTGGAGATGATCCAACTATCTGAAAGCTATTACTTGTATAAATTAACAAACCACCTTAAAAATCAATCTAGCAGTCTTAAGTGTGTATAAATGATTTCTTAGAAAATCCATTCTTCCTTGAGTAAAATATATCTTTTTTTAATGAAACTAACAGAAGAGCTGCGTATTATTATATTAGAAAGAGGGAAACCTGGACGAGGTAACAAAGAACACAAACATATACAAACAACGAGAAGAAAGAAAAACACCAAGAGAGGGGACTGCCACCACAGTCACACCTGTCTCATCCCCTGCAGTAATCAAGGCGATGCTTTGCACCAGCGATTATCCACATGGCCACCGCATTCTTGATTTTGTTGAAAATCCTGCAGAAAGCTGATTCTTTGTGCTGAAAAATTCTGGAGTTTCTCTCTAGCCATAGCTCCCATAACACAATCCTCTACGTGAGCATGCCCCTGTGTTTACCATGTTCTCCCACCACATTGTGGCCAGGAGACTGCGTTTAGGTTGTGAAGCCCAGTCCATGCGGACACTCATCCAAAGTCAACGAGTGAACTTGCATTTGGAAAACAGGTGTAAGGCCGTCTCCATGGTCGAACTGCACATGGAGCACACTGGGTGATGACCCCATCCCCTCTTTTGTAACCTATCCGTTTTGTACCGCCAGCCAGGTGAACACTTTGCATTTTTGTGGTGCCCAAACCTTCCAGATTAATGCCCCGAAGTTTGTCTTAGTGAATCCAATGAACTGCACACTATATGCTGACTTGGCCGAATATTTCTCGTCTGCTTGAGTAAAATATAATATATCATACATATTATATATTGTTGTCATAGATATGTCATTTAGTGAGCCCCCACCTGAATTGTAGATGCTTTGGACAATCACTTAAGTTTGTGTCACTCGGTTTGCTGTGAATCATCATTTTATTTCTCGGTCATGGGGATAAACTTCCCTGTGCAAATATTTTTCAGTTTTAAGGTAGGGAAGTACCAAAACCTGATAGGAGCTCCTGAAACCAGTTTCTCCTGGAGGTACCCACACATTGGTTTGCCTTGGGTTCAGGTCCAGGTGGCCATTCCACTTGAGGCACTAACCAACCGAGATGCAGCATTGGTTTACCACTTCTATTTTATTACTTCATTCGAATCATAGCAATTTTCTTCTCTGTGTAGGAAGTCAGCATAAAGATATTCTTTCAACAAGATATTTCAAGTGATGATCTGGACGAATTGAGAGCTGAGGTATATGAATTTGTTGCATCTCAAATATTTAAATGCTGCAAAATGGAAAAGTATTGGCTTTATGACTGAATGGGGGATATATGTAGTCTGCTGCCAGAGCGAATGCCTTTTTTTATCAGATCATAAAACTTGACCAGGGGGGAAGACCACCCAATAGTTTTGCACTAAAAAAAAACTCTTGGTGGCCTGTTCTGCTCAAGAAAAAAATACGAAGGCTTCCCATTCACGCCACATGGTGCCCAGGACATGTTGAACTTAATTGAAAAAGTTAAGCAATTCTATTTGCTCACAAGAAATATGCTCCCGCTATACTTTCTTTCCCTCTCTGTTTGTCCACTTCCGCGACCGAACCTAAACAAAGAAAGTCCAAAAGATAGACCCGAATAAAGAATAAAATTTAATCTTGGACAAAACAGTGGTGTTAAACCTGTAACTTGCTGAAGGCAACCACAATGGTATTATACCTGTAACTTGGAACCGCCAACAAGGGGCCTTTTTATCCAGCCTTATATAATTTGCTCCCACTAAGAATCGAATCCGGGCCTTAGGCGATCTAACCACTAGGCTAGAGGCCGTTTCGCTTGGTCAATAGATTATGTTCATATTAGATACGAATATTTAAGGATTGTCCTTTCCAAGTTGTAAATTGAGTAGGGTTTGTATGGTTTAGAAGAGGCAAACTAACAATTATCCTTGGGATGTTTCTAACTCTCAGTATGATTTGAACTATTTTGATCTGCCCATGTTTCAAAGGTAGACCATGAAACATAAATAAGAAATTAAATTAAAATTAGCTGACTTGCAAACACTATTTTTATGTGATTTCACTATTAGACTTCAAACTCACTTTGGGTAACAAAACAAGCTGGTGCCCTTGTGAACCCTCTAGTATGCCGCGACACTGAGATTTTGCATGATAGTAAACTAAGATATGTTGATCTGTAGAGTTTGGAAGTAGATTGTAAAAACAATGGAAATCCCGTTTAGCTGTGAGTTGTTGAACACATCGATATGTGTTCACGATTTTGTCAATATACATCAAAGTCAAAACATTCTCATCACCAAAATAGGTTATAGCCCTTGTTTTACATACCTAAGGAATGTCTACTGTACAACGACCATTCAGGTCTTTTCCAAATAATTTTTTCTTTCATATTTATAAGTACGCTCTTTATTTCTGTCTAGGTGAGAACAATAAAAAGATTGCGCCATCCCAATGCTGTTCTTTTCATGGGTGTTGTCACTAGTGTACCTAAGCTTTCCATCGTGACTGAATTTCTTCCAAGGTGCCTTTTGCTCCCTTTTTGCAATTTTTGCTTTTTGAATAATGAAAGCATTAACTCAATTAACCAATGGTTGATTGCTTCTTTTCTGAGAAACATGTTATATAAGAAAAGAACTTTGTTGATGTAGCACTACATTGTCCCATACACATACCAACTTTGTGGTTAGATAATTCTATCTTCCAGAGTTAACAAGATGACAACATTGCATTAACAGTTTTGATGTTCCAATTAATTTCGAGACACATTGTCTCGCATACAAATGCTTAATTGCTAATTGAAGTTTTGGTACTTCAGAGGTAGTTTATTTCAGTTCATACATAGACCCAACAACCAGTTGGATGAAATAAGACGTTTAAGGATGACTCTTGATGTGGTAAGCCTAAGTTACCTCTTACTGTTGTGGTTCAATCATATAAGTTCAAGCTAGCCTCTAATACTGGGCTGTTGTTTGCCACAGGCCCGTGGTATGAATTATTTGCACAATTGCACCCCAGTCATAGTTCATCGAGATCTGAAATCTCCAAATTTGCATGTTGATAAAAATTGGACTGTGAAGGTAAAAACATGTCCATTAATAGTGATAATAAACTGATAAGCTTCGGAATTTTGCATCTCTAGATGTATAAACTTACCGCTTGCCTTTTTTGTTTAGGTTTGCAATTTTGGTTTATCACGCATGAAGATTAGTACCTTCCTTCTCTCAAAGTCCACAGTTGGAACAGTAAGTCTACTTCCAATGCATTATGTCATGACCCTCTTTCACCGGTTCAATTACCGATCCGGTTCTAATAACTAAGTTTTGTACCACCAGTTTAGGCCTTAGGTAATTTGGTACCCAAGTGTAACGCCCGCGTTTCTCTCTCTGGGAAAAATCACTAAATAAATCACCCGGTAAAAATGCTTTCCAAATCTTTTCACCGCCGAGCTCCCGCTTCCGCCGAATCCCTGTTCGCCTCGTTGTCACCACCCTCCCTTCCGTCCCATCCCGCGTCGCCCGCTCTTGGGTCGACCGCCGGGCCCTATCGACGCTGGCCGACCGCCGTCGACGCCTGTCGTCTTTCCGCCGCGAATCCCGCCGTCCTCCCCTCTCTTTTTCCCCTTTTCTTTTTCTCCTTTCCTTTCTCTTTCTTTTCTCTTCTCTCTTCTCCTTTTTCTTTTCCCTTCCTTTCCCCTCCTCTGCTTCCTCTGCCCCCGTGCGCTGCTGCCCTGCTCTGCTCTGCTCGCCGGCCATGCCACCAGCCCCGCCGCAGCGCTGCACCGCCACTGTCCACCCGCTCCCCTCACCTCGCACCACCAGCCGGCCCCATTCCCTGCTCCACGCTCTGGCGCCCCTGCTGCACACCGCCGGCCATCGCTCTGCACGGCGCCGCCCCACGTGCTCGCCGCACACACGCGCTCCCGGGCCGACCTCGCCGCGCCACTCGCCACCACGGTGCTGGCCCCGCCCACGCTCACCTTGCCACGCCACCATTGCCGTGCCGCCCCGGCTCTACCGCGCGCGCCGCCCCACGGGTTCACCCGAGCTCCTCGACCGCCGCACCGCTGCCGTGCCGCCCACCGCCGCCGCGCTGTCGTAGCTGTGCCGCTCGCACGCCACCACCATTTCCATCGCCACCACGCTGCTCTGCGCTGCTGTCGCCACACCGACCACACGGGCACCGTCGCCGCGACAACCAACCGTCGTACGCAGCAATCGCGCCGACCACGCCACCGCCGGCCCCGCCGTAGTCCCGTCACCACGCCGCCCGACGAGACCACGACCACGCGAGCTCGCACGCCACGCCACGCCAAACACAGCACCGCACAGCACCGCCACAGGGCCGCCCGTACCTCCACCACCGCCGACCGCCTTCAATTCTAGTCGCCGGCTGCCTTTATCGCCGCCCGACCAACCCCTCTCGTCGGCCCACTCCCTCACCACCCCTCCGCGCCTATAAAAGGGTCAGCGAGCATCGCCTCCACCCCCACCAGCTCACGAGCCACCGCAATCGCCCTCCCCGCCGCCGCAGCGCCACCGCCCACTCGCCATTGCCGCCGCCGCCGCCTGCTCTCGTGGGCCGGCCACCTCACTCCGTCTCCGCCCGTGGTAAGGCCATGGGTGAACTTGCCATGCCCTCATCCCTCTTTCCCCCTGGTCAATTCGACCCTTCACCGCCGCAATCGCCGGCGATTCCGCCGCCGTCGGTCGCCGTCGCTCTCTCTCTCCCTCTGCACTGTTCCGCGAGGAAGGAAGGACATTTTGCCCATAACCCCCTGCACTTTCCCCTATTCTAACCCGCAGTCCAAAAACATAAACCCCCCCTCTCTCTGGAGCATTTGCACATCACCCCCTGAACTTTGGCCGAATCAACCCGCAGTCCACGGACACTATTCCCTCTCTCTCTGTCTGTTTCGCCTGGGACCCTGACCTTTTCGGTATTTACAGAAAGGTCCTTTTCTTTAAAAACAGCCATAAAACCCCACTAAACTCGTCATTTCATGCGCCAAATTAATCTCGTTTGACCCCAAACTCCACCACAATGACCACCAATATATTTCCACCAATTCATTCAGTCCATATCCAAAAATAATCATGTCATCACCATCACTCTCATTCTCTGTTCTTTCTTTCGGAGCTCAGCAAAAACCTTTTTTCTTTTTTTCTTTTATTTATTGTATGCTTGTTTGCGTGTGCCGTAGACTCTGCTGTGAACGAGGAAGGACTCGAGGAGGAGCAGGGCTACGAGCAGGAGCTTGGAGACCAAGACCCCGGGCAGGAATCCCCCGAGGGTTGGGAGAACGGCAAGTGCAATCCCACCCTTTGATGCATACTTTTATCCTAGATTTTATAAACACAACCCATGGCCTGCTTTATAAAACTTGCATGATTTTACTGCTAAACCCGGTTGGATAGCCATTCCTTGATTGCTATGACTGCTTCCTTGACAACCTAGATTGATGTTTGAATATGACAATGCTCTGTTTGAATGTTAGTCACTGCTAGAAATGCTTAGGAATATTTTACTGTTATACACCCCATTACCATCACTTGGTGTTTACAAAAGCAACCGTGTGCGTGCTTTAAAATAAAAGAGATGGATTTTGTGAATAAAATGAGTATCCGTGTGGGATGAGACAGACGGTATTTCTTGTGTGAAATGCCGAGGTGAGCTCGAACCTGTGTGGTTGAGCATGGTGGGAGTTGTCTATCCTATCACAATTTTTGGGATGATGTTGATGTGTCATCTAGCCTAACCCATTTTATTGTACCACCACTCGACCGTTGTATGTGGCAACGGCCTAGCATAAATCCCACTAGTTAAGCTGTTGGTTATGTGGTGAGCTGGTGAGCAACAGAGGGCCATGGAGCCGGGGATACGATCTATGTGAGGGATGCCCCTGGGTAGAACCTCGTTGGTAGGTTGCTAACCCCCTGGTCGCGTCTGTGATAACTTGTCAGTTTAGCTATGGTGGGTAATGGCTCTGATAGGAGCGGCACTAGCACTAAGGTGTTCATGTTGTGGTAGCCTACTTCTGGTTGTGTACACCTCTGCAGAGTTAAAACCTATCCGGATAGCCGTTTCCACGGTAATGGGCGAGTTACGGCTTGGTCACTTCACTAGTCCCCTGGTTTTGGTGTAAGAACGTGTTTGGTGATTGTTGAATTGAGAAAAGGTTTTGGCATGGGCTACGACAGATAGGAAATCTGGTAGCTTTAAAATCTCAGGAGTAAAATAACCATGCTCTTATGATGTGACTAAAAGAAATGCTTGTGAAAACCCCTTTATAAAATAAACCCCCTGCATGTGTAAAATTTGCTTTATCGCAAAAACAGCCATAAGCCTGCCCTTGGTTATAATCCTTGCATGCCTCTGTTATACCCCTTCCGTGGATGTGGTTGTGCTTGCTGAGTACGTATGTACTCACCCTTGCTTATTTTGTTACAGAGGCAGACCCGGACTTTGTGCTTGAGGATGTCGTTTAGAGGGGTTCGTTCTGCACCCAACCTTTGCTTGTGTGTTAGGGTCACCCGCTTGGAGCTGCATGGATATCCACTCTGATGAAGACCTCTATGTTATCAACCTTTTTATCTGGAGTCTAGCGCTAGTTATGTTTGTCGTGGCCCTGCAGTGCCACCGTCTCCCGTAATGTCGTTTATGTACTGAACTATCTGTTGTAATAATGTGAACCAGCCTCCTGGGACTGGTCTTTGTATCACATTAAGTTCCCTCTCTTGAGGGGACGCTTCACCAAGCAAATATAGAAATCTCCTTTATTGCTGACCAAAAAACATTAGGTCACCAATGGTACAGAGAGCATCACGATTTTGGAAATACCATTACCACTCACCTATTCATATTCATTCCATTCCAATTTCACAATTGTTTTATATATGCCACTGCATACCCCTTCAACGTGTCCCTCAAAAAGTTTTGAACCAAATTACCCCTATCTTCTCTCTCTCTCTCTCTCTCTCTCTCTCTTGTTCATCTGACTTTGGCCGGTCATGGAGGCGAGTTAAAGCATCAAAAAACAAGATATATTCGTGTTGTAAGAACATTATGAACATATGATCAGATATGAACAGGAGGTAACTCATCTAGAGCAAAGCCTGGACTAGCACGGCCCTCAGCTCTCTATAGATGGTTGTCCCTTGAGTTCCTCGGCTTCTACTGTGAATGGTTACTTAAGGTCTTAGTCTAAATAATACCCTGAGGAGGCTGCAGTCCAAAATCGAAGGTAATTGGGTAAGGGAACGACCTAGGGGGTCCGGGCCGATTGGCCGGGCCCTTTTACACATTCGCTCTCATTTTCATCACAAAGTCTTCTTATCTTTTAAGGTCCTTTGTGACTTGCATATGGGCCTATGTTGCTAAATCTTCAGGATAAGAATGGATCTTATTTCCTGCTTGCGTCGTTATGATCCCGATATCAACTTGTCAAATCTTCAAGCACTTAGATAGCCTCCAACTCTTCATAAATGCAAAATGCAACATATATGCAAATATGTATACTATGATTTCCTAATGGATCTAAGAATTCTTATTTTGTATCATAAATATTGGTATTTTTTTTTGTATAGTCTTGGTCAAAGTTTAGATGGTTTGAATTAGGATAAAGGTAGAAATGTATTCTTTTTGGCACATAGAGAGTATCTACAAACAAGTAAGTATTAGTTACTCTATAAAATACAAGGCATGCAAACTTTATTACTCGATAACGTATGGGTCCATATTTCTACTGAGCCGTTGGAGAGGTTGGCTATTATGTATCTACTAGTGTTGTGGACAATAATATAATAGTTAGAAAGCAAGCTACATTATTGGAGGAACTTTTAGATCTATGATAATTTCCACCAAAGAGGAAAGATAACAATTCCAATGGTCTAGACGCACATTTTTTAAAGTCAATAAAATTTCATATGTAATGGGGAGTCAGATACTAGATTCATATTCACATTGGTCTACATTCTAGACTGATTACTAGCTACTCGCTTTCTCTCTCTAATATCGGTATGTTATTAGAGACGAACTAAAGCTATTCCTAATGGGGAATTTCATATTGATGTCTCCATGAGTGTCACTTGCGCAAGTAACCATTTTGGATTAGTTCTTCAAATAATGCACCATTTCATTTGGTTGTTTCATAGGCAACATAAGCAAGAGTATTTGTATTGGAAACAGTGCACATGTAGCGTTATCTAGATGAAACCCATTTCTTTTTGGCAAAATTTGCTACAAGAAATACAAAGTAGAGGATATTTATCGAGACACATCGTTAACCATGTTATATACTGGCGGACATTGTATGTTTGTACCATTTTGATAGAACACACCATAGCCAATAAAATAACATTTCTCAGCCATAAAATATCTTTTCCTCCCCCTATCCCTTCTCTTCTTTCTTCCTCCTCCCTTTCCACTCCACCATCTGAGCGTCGTCTCGATCTTGCCCACCTATGCAGCTCAAGGAAAGTGGGGTGGAGCTCGCGCAACTGAATTGAGAGGAGCCAAGCTTGCCGCACTGACCATGGGCTCGAGGGTGTGATGAAAGAGGATGATGGAGAATGAAAAGGGAATGTATGAGGAAGACAAATCTGACAACAAGCGGGTCCTGGGGCAAACAATGGTTTTTCATCCTACTTATCTCACCCCTAAGCCAACAATTATTATTTTAATAGAGATGATATCTTCTAGCAAATTGACGTAACACCAGAGTGTCTGCCAGCATATAACGTGGTCAAAAACGTCTCAGCAGAAGCACTCTACTTTGCATGTCTTGTAGCAAATTTTGTGTTTCTTTTTATCTTCATTATTCATTTGACAGTTCATAAAAATGTTGATATGCCACCCTATTTAATTAAAAGGGAACCTCGATTAGAATTATTGACCTAGGTCACGTAAAGGTCCTCCAAGTTTATATTCCGCTTACCTGCTAGTTCTGTTAGCTTTAAACCTTATTCTCACAAATGTTGTGAATATGTACAGGGTAATACCATACTATCTATACTTCCCTGTACGTAAGAAAAAAGATTGAAATGCTTGGTCTTGGTTTTATTGTCATCATATATCAATTCGTATATGCAATCATGTTAGCCTGGTCTGAAAATCAATTTATTATTGGGACTCACAATTCATTTTGTCTTAACACTAATCTAAACTTGCACATTTGTTTTGCCTTTTGACTATGCCATAGTAACAAACTAATATTTGCATTCGTGTTGATATGAGATGGATAATATAGTTTTTTTAATTAATTAGATATGCTAAAACATTTGAGAAATTTTTAGGTGGTTCCTAATTATTTTAATGCAACTTGGAAATTTGATGGTGTCTTGTAGTTTTTTATAAGCTACTTTTTAATATGCAATCAATCTGTTGGGTCAAAAAAGAAATAGCTGCATTAGGTTAAATATTTAGAGGTCGCTACCAACCTGCAGCAATATACATCAAATGCAGGCGGAGTGGATGGCACCAGAAGTACTGCGAAATGAACCATCAAATGAGAAGTAGGTTCTACATGTCGCTCTCTTTGATGCCAAATGGTTTTGTGATTGATAAATGTCTCATGCATTTTGTTTGTTTTCAGATGTGACATTTTCAGCTATGGGGTCATATTATGGGAACTTTGCACGTTACAAAAGCCGTGGGAAGGCATGAATCCCATGCAAGTTGTTGCTGCTGTTGGGTTTAAGAATCGACGTCTCAATATTGGAGTATCCTTTGGGAAAAAAATGTGTAACTGTGAAGAGATAAAACGGAAGTTTACAATATATTTATAAAATAACTAGATCTTCTGGGAAAAAATTAATTATGTTATTAGTAAATGGAAGTATTACTTTATTTCTTTCTTATTTCAGGGTCTCTCATTTATATTTTGTTTTGTGTTTTATATATGCAGAGATCCATGGATGCGGCCATCATTCTCAAATATCGTGGCTGCTCTGAGACTATTGTTCAAAAATATGTCTACTAGATTGTTTTTGTGAATTGAAGAAAAACTCCGGCATTTCTTCTCTTTTCATGTACTAGCTGTTATAGAAGTTTGTGGTTTGGCAATGGACTTGCTCCTTCCCAAATGTGATGTCTAGATCATGATAGAAACAGTCTATGTGAGATAGCCAAGATGCTAAAAAAAACAAAGAACC
The DNA here is from genome assembly GCA_033239725.1 of Echinochloa phyllopogon. Lineage (NCBI taxonomy): Eukaryota > Viridiplantae > Streptophyta > Magnoliopsida > Poales > Poaceae > Echinochloa > Echinochloa phyllopogon. The sequence continues at coordinate 9,041,608 of BTCW01000013.1, read as the reverse complement.
GGTGCAACGCTGAGTGTGGCCCGAATGTCAAATTGATGGTCCATGAAAATTTTAGCAGCTTGTTGATTGTTATACCCTGTAAAGCTGGTTGGACCATCAACATCATGATATCTCGTCTGTGCCATCTATAAGAATATTTTATCCATTAAATGCACACATGTAATAAATTAATTAATTGTAATAACTAATGATCTAATGTGATGATTGCTAGAATAGGAGGTTTAGGATTATTGGTGTGACAACTCAAATAATTAGTGAACAAATCATAATAATTTGGAGCTTAATTATACTTTAATTACAAGTTGACCAAAGTCAAAATTTTAGGTTGACTTCATAAATAAACCAAAAGTTTGACCAAAACAAATTTTAAGTATTTAATTATATAAAGAAATCACGATCATTAACATGACTCTGAAACTAGTAAATCTAAAACTACAGCAAAAAGTTTAGTTGAAGTAATTTAAATTTTGAATTCAAAAGCTCATTTGAATATGATTTAAAGAGCTCACATTTTATACTCAATATAGGGCTCAAATAAAAAATAACTAAATATTAAAGTTGTAGGAAATAAAATTTCCCACAACTTTTATTTTTACAGTTTTTGAAGTTTGAATGCGAAATCATTTCTAAATCACGGGTCAAACGTGCTCAAACTTGGTCAACCTTTCTTCCCTTTCTTCTTTCTCTCTCCGGCCGTCTTCTTCCTCTCGCCGAGCTCCAGACCAGCTGCGCCGCCGCGTCGCGCGCCTCGGCCAGCCACCAGCCCGTCCAGCGTGCTGAGCCACACCAACGCGAGCGCCATCACGTCCCAAGTACACCCGACCCCACCTTCCAGTCCCTCCTCCCTGCCACCGCGCGCAAGCACACGCGCTCTCGCCGCAGCGCGTCGCCGCACCCAATCCCGCCGCGACCGCCGCAGCTCTTCTTCCACACTGGCCGGCGATGCCTGACACTAGCTACGCACCAAGCCAATGAGAAGCTTAGAAGCGACCACACCGGCCCCCTTCTCCCCTTGAGCACGCTGGCGATCTCCTCCCCTGCTGCATATCGCGGGCGGCCAATGCCGCGACGCCCCGACGCCGCCCAACCCGCGCAGCGCGAGCCGAGAAGCATACAGTGACGATCGCCATTCCCTTGCGCCCGCGATCCCCTCCCGAACCCGCCAGGAATGCTCTCGCCTAGTGCAGCACCGCCACGCGACCGCCATGGTCTGGCTACGCGCATTTACTCCGGCGAGCCTTCCCCAAGCTCTGTCACACGCTGGTCCGGCTACCTGGATGTAGAGGCTTCCTCGCTAAGCCTTCAAGCTCCACTCTGCCGCCTATAAAAGAGCTCCCGGTCCGCACATTGGCTCTCCCGAGCTCGTCGTCGCCATTTCCGCCGCTCCACCCCGCCGCGGGCAGGCCGCTCCGCGCCATCCCAGCTCAATCAAAGGCCACCCATGATCTCCTCGTACCCTAGCGCAGCTCACCGACCCTTCAAAGCCCCTCCCCTGCCGCTCCCGAGCTCTCCCGACGCTCGCCGTCGCCGCCGGCCGCCGTCCACACACCATCCCGACCTCAACAAAGCAAACGATCGCACTCCCCTCCACCCCACGAAGCCTCCCAACCTGTTTCCCAAGCTCCCCAATCGCCACAGAGCCGCCACAACCTCGCCGGAGCTCCGCCCGATCTATCTCGCCGTCGACCGCCGCCGTAGAGGAACCTATGTCCGCAATACCGCTCCCAATCAAACCGTGGTGAGCTCTAGATGCTCCCTAGCTAGAACAAGTAGAGGTTAGGGCCCCGCATCGCCGGAATCGACATTGCGCCGCCGCTGGCCGGTGAAGGACCCCATTGCAAACTTTTAAAAACTTGAAGGGGCCTGACTGAAAGAAACCAGGGAACTGTTTGTAAAACCTGAGTTAAAGTTTTAATAAAAAACAGCGAACTTGTAAATTTTGTTGGAATCCGTGAACCCAGTTCTACAACTTTTGCAAAGCATCTATATACTTTTTCTCTGTAGTTTATAAATTAAAAAGCAATCTAAGTTTAATTACTTTTGTGGATAATTTGTTGCACAGAGAAGCTATAGGGCTAAATTTGGGATATGTTGTTCCTTGGTGTATGCATAGTCCACTATAGAAAATAGCCTAAAACTAATGTCCCTAAGTATTATTTTTCATCTGTTTTAGTTTCTAGCTTTGCTGTAGTAAAAGATTTTTAGTAAATTAATTACTCAGTAGAATAGGCTCAGCATGGGACAATAGATAAGTAACAATGTTAGCAATGCTCAGTAAATAGTAGAACTAGGCAGAGTAAGGTTTGCTAGCTGAAGTTAATTAAATGATTAAAATGAATAAAGGGACAACTTTCAATTGAATAAACATATGACCCTACGCAAACCACACACACTTCCATGTATATTTCTGTTTTTCTTTATGTATTGTACTCTGTAAAGCTTTTTATATATGTACACGATCACCGTTAAAATGAAATAGAAAAGAAAAACCATTAATACAACCCATACTTTTGTGAATACAAAATAAGTTTATTATGTTATCTAGGTGAATATGGCCACAAGTAAACCCTCATGTCATGAGTTTCAGTTTACATAATGTTTTGTTTCAGTCAAGCGAATAAATGAAAATTCTATGCATATGCATTTCATGTAGACACTAACATCGCTGACGGGAACTACGAACTCGTGCCGGAGAACGAAGTTCAAGAGGGCGAACTGAACGTGCTCGAGAATAACCAAGACCCAAACCAACATTTGGAAGAGCCCAAGGCTGATCAAGAGCAAGAAGGCAAGCACCGGAGCATAACCTGGTTTATTCTAAAAACTACACTTCGATCCTTTACTTGTTTTCTGTGATTGTGCATTAAGTCTAGGTGTTGTTTGAAACCTTAGTTGCATTTTCCATAGGGTCCCAAGTGATTTACTAGTTTAGGATCGTAGTAGTGGCTATGCTAATAAGGACTCGATAAAAGTCGAGTGATTTCCTGTCACTCGCGAGTTATAGGAGTTGACTTGATTATTTATGTTGGAATCACAAGGAATGATGGGCGGGGCTTGGGATGGATTATTGGGATGATGTTGTTGCCCCATCGATCTAGTTTAAAAGTTACTAAGGTCGTAACGTGACGATGTTCCTGGTCAAATCTTTGAACGTACTAAACACGTCCAAGAAATATGGTAATTGGGAAGCTTAGTACCTCATTGAACCGGGGCGTGGCTGATCGCCACTACCCTTGGAACAGTGTTTTCTATGAGTGCTGCATATGGGTACACGTGCGGCCACGGCACGACGTCGTTCCGGCGATCGTTGGTGCCGTGTATCCAAAGGATGTGGCTTCTGTTCACAAACCGGGGATTGACGGGAACCGTTCAGACGTGGAGATCCGTCGAGGTCTTGCATCTCGTGTGTTTAGGTTTTCCCTTGCAAGGTTAAGAAATCTGATTCAAATCGTCTGTTTCTCGCAGCTAATGAGACTGCTTGACCACAATTCTACATTGAGTAAAAAGAGGAATGTTGGATAAGTTCAATTGATGATCTATGAATTTAATGTATTGCACCACCATGCTTGTTTAGTCTAAGTGCTCACTTAGAATGGTTTCTGTCCACTAAAATCTTGAAAATAAAACTTGAAAGCAAGGATCCACTTTGTAGATACTTCTGGGAAAACAAACCCCTCCGCCAAAAAGCCTTGCATGTCTAGGAGTTGGTGATTTAAAGTTCTCACCTGTCGGGTAAGTCTTGCTGAGTATTAGTATACTCAGCCTTGCTTGTGACTTTGTTTTCAAGTAATGACTTAGAGGAAATGGTTCCTAGTTTGACTTGGCCATGTTAGCTTCCTCCTGGTTGGACTGTTGAGTGGGACCCATCCTCGGCTGGCGAGGATCGTGGTGAATGTTGTCATGGGAGGCTTCCTCGTGATGTCACTTGTATCGCCGATTAGACTCCATTTGTTCTCCGCTGCTTTATATTGAACTCTGAACCATTTACTTTTGAACTTGGTTTGTAGTAAGGCAAGTGCACCTCCATGATGTAATAATCTGGATTGATGTAATCCCTGGGATCATCTTTATACGGGTATTTGTATGATTTGTTTCGATCTCAAAATACGTGGTTGAATCGGTTGAAACCCGACAGACAACTATCTTAATCCAATTTAAGTATCGGATCGCATTTAAGGCGATATAAGTACACTTTTATTGGGCTGAGATCAGCGGTTCTGCCACAACTGGATTTAATAATACCATCTTTTCTCACTTTCATATAGTCTTGTAGTTTGAAAGGATGTCCCTTTGGTTTGGGTGGATGCATGGTTGAAAGGATGTACCTCTATTTACCTTCATTTTGAGTGCATGCTTGTATCTTAAAAGGATGTACCATCATTTGAATGTATGCATATAGTTAAAAGTATGTTCATTCATTTAATAGATCCATGCCTAAATGTTGAAAGGATGTCCATTTGTAGTGGCCACCACTTGTTTGACATGATGATTGTGCACATGGTAGAGGCTACATACAAAATGCACACGCATATACGTGGAATTAAGGATAGTGCATGTAGTGAGATTAGAGCACTTAAAAATATTATCTTATATTTTGCGTATATGCATATTAAAACATTTATTATTTTATCATTAAGAAAATACTAAAATATGAAGGAACAAAGGAGAGAAAATACTCTATAATAGGTACCTCACAGTGTATTCTTGCAAGATCAAGAATAGATTAAGATACACATGTTAAAGTTATTAGAGTGTTAATCAAGTTTGTGCTGAGTCTACCATAGCTAAATGAATGTTTACACGTTAAATGTTATCTTACACTTCCCACAAGACATGTTGTCCCCTGGCCGCAACAATTAATGATGGAGTCAAGGGTAACGGATTAAATGACATATCCGTTATCAAAATTGACATGTGGGCCTGTGAAGGATGTCACATGGTATCATTGGTAACATACAAGATTAGTAAGAGCAGATACAATAATGGTCTTATAGACAAGCTGGTCATTAATTTTTGCTAATGTGGAGGAGAAAAAAGAGGAGAGAGAAGAGAGCTTGCAAGCAACAAGCTGAGCATGGCTCCTATGTAGAAGTGGGACCAGATTAGAGGGGATATGAGAGTGAATAGGAAAGAGAAGACAATAAATAACACAAAATTACTGATGTGTAGACAAGTAATATACTATTTTGTATGACTTGGCTCTTACATATATCTTAACTAATAGCCAAGCACTTGACTCTATTATTAACCTTGCTCTAACGAAGGTCACTGGTCATTCATTACAGGGTTGCCGCCATAGGTAATAATTGTGGCACCTGTTATCAATGACAAGTTATCAGTAATCAATCTTTAATAATGAACACGATGCTCATTACCAATATGATCTACATGCATTACCAAATAGTCTTTTTTATGCAGTGCACTACAAGAATAACTCACATCCGCACCCTTCATATACCTCGGTGCACTTAAGATCCGGTGCTAATGTAACGTTAGCACCAGGTGCGAAATTGGGACGCCCTCGGGTAACCTTTAGCACCGGGTTGTAACACCAACCGGTGCTAAAAGTCTTTTAGCACCGGTTGGTGTTACAACCCGGTGCTAAAGGGTCCCCCTCCTTTAGCACCGGTTGGTGTTACAACCCGGTGCTAAAGGGTCCCCCTCCTTTAGCACCGGGTGATATTACGACCCGGTGCTAAAGGGTCACCCTTTAGCACCGGGTGGTGTTACGACCCGGTGCTAAAGGCCCTTTAGCACCGGTTCGTAAATACGATCCGGTGCTAATGTAGGTGTCACATGCTACTTCAAAAGGAGCGCATCTTTAATCCTATCACATGTGTTGTGTAGGTGAGATGGTTAGGTGGGTGCACGCGCGCGAGCCAAGAGGTCATGAGTTCGAATCCCGCAACACGCAAATATGCAAATATTTTTGGCTAGTGCCCCCACCTTTAGCACCGGTTATTTGACCCGGTGCTAAAGATGGCACCCTTTAGCACCGGAAGATTGGCACCGGGTGGGAAACCCGGTGCTAAAGGGCTTTCCCACCCGGTGCCAATGTGCATGATTCTGGTAGTGGTGATTACCAACACAAAAGGCTCTTGTCTCCGCTGTCGTCTTTCTTTCTTTTACTCGAAAGAAGCTAGGCACTTATGTTAACCTCTGGCTCTAGGCAAATCACCGGATAGCAAAGTCTAGGACTCACGCGAGCCGGCCTGCATTAATATAATTTACAAACCCTATAGGCACCTAAACTATGTGCTGCCCTAATTACACATTCAAGAATGGATATACATACGACAGAGATGATACAATGTACAAAATGAGAAGACATAAACTCTCGTATCTACTTAAAAAGGCAACCATATTAGTGCTTCGATCAATCCCATCAACGTTAGTACTCCCCATGGTTGCCACATTTACTCCGAAATGACTCTTGAGTCTTAACATGACACACGTGACTCGTTACAGCATGTGAAGGACAGCAAGCGTTCCACCTTTCAATGCACCTGAAACTCGAGTGAAACTCCCTGCAATTGCCTCATGTAAGAGTGTATTTGGTTACTCGTATGAGCCCTGCTTGCACTTGTGGATCCGTATAAACTCGAGAAGACTATTTAGTTGACTGTATGAGCGGATGAAGGCTGAATGAGCAGAAGAAAAAATATGCTCTCATCTTGGCTCGATGGATATGCTCGAATTGGCCATCTCCACTCATGCAGGCTCAGTGGATGCATTACATTTGTTTTGGGCCAACTCGCTAGTCTCATATGTAAGGTCACTTGTATCAGTTTATGCAACCAACCAAGTATCTTCATAAGGAATATTACTGCATACACTCATGCAATTGACTAAGCAACACACTTTTTATGATCACTGCATCTGCTCAATCTGTTTCCCCTCATCCACGATATACGATACAGGTCTACAAAGCTCCATGTGAGCAACTAAACACACCCTAAATCACCGCTACAGTCCTAGTCCACAAATCGACATCCTGTTTGCATTGTGTCAGCATAAAAGAAGGCATCGACATTCACTTTATAATATTCTGCAGGTGGTGCTTTTTCCATCTTGGAAGCGACCTCTCCTTGGCCCACTTTTCTGAATTGGTTGGTGACACCCAGAATGCATGAAAGAACCAAATACGTTTTGTTTGTTGGAAGACGTAAAGTTGATAATTAAAAATTAACTTTTTGATCCGTCGCTCCGATGAACGATCTGAGGTTACAGATGCGTAGAGCTCGTTGAGTATATTCCATTTTACTACCCACATGTCTTATTTCGAGTTCGGATCGCGAAAATTGCGCACGGTGGGTTTTGTTTTTTGCCCTACCGTACCGCGCTACAGTACCCGCGGGCTATGGTACCTCATTTTTTTCCGCCGTCCCACGCGAAACCCTTTCTTCCCCATGAGTTCCCCCCTTGTGCCACCACTTCTCCCCCTCCTTTTGTGGTACACCGAAGGAAAAAAGAGAGGGGAGAGAAGAGAGAAGGAGAGAGGGGAGATTAGGGTTTGTCATCGTCGATCGACGTCGTTCCTCCCGAAAAATTGATTGGGCTTCGTCTCCCATCTCTGTTTTTCCCTCAATTGCAATCTTTCCTCGTTGTTCATATCGTGGTGCCCCATGTGTGTGGTGTAGTTGGAGGCAATAGACGGGGCCGGCGTCTCGTTGGCGGCGGGATTCGTCATCGCGAACGTCGTCTTCGGCGTTGCCCTTACCATTTCCAAGAGGGAACCTGTGGGATATAGATCCCCGGGTACCCTCAAGGAAGAAGATCGAGTCATAGTAGAACTATTCGTGTATTCCTACTAGGACTCCATATTATAACCGACTAGGAGACTTGCCATATAAACCTTGCCCCCTGGGATATATAAAGGAGGACAGAGGTCCATAGCTCCGTAGAGTAGACTAGAAGAAGATGATAGAAGAAGAGACTAGACCAGATGAGAGACTACTACAAACAACTCAACTCATACACAAAGCAATACAACATACAAGACGTAGGGTATTACACACATTGCGGTCCGAACCTGTCTAAATTGTTGTCTTGTGTGTGCACCATCGTTCCTAAGAACTCAGCGAGACCCACGAATACTACTTACTGATATACCCTAGACAGATACTCGGTCGTTAAACACTGATATCTGACGCCCACCATGGGGCTGATCGTAGCGATCAATAAGAGAGCTTGATGGACCAATCATCTACAACTCTAGCGTCTCGTTCGAGTTTGGTGGTTATTATCGTCAAATTTAGTCTACTCGGCGAGGCGCATACACCGAATCCTCTCGTTGATCCATCAACTCGGCATTCAAATTTCAAACCAATCTCTCAACCTGACATTGCATCAGCGTCCCAGTGAAGTGGTTCCTAAGGGGCGACGAATCAATGGGAATTCAAAGCAAAATTGTTTCGGATTTCAATCGTAATGACAGGCTACGACACGAAGACTTGTGCATCCTAAGTCATCACCTCTTCTTGCTGTCCTTGTTAGGGGCGGAGTCGATGGAGTTGACTGATTTCCATTTATTATGGGTATCACCGAGTCCGATTTCGAATCATTGAAGAATAGCCATATGCTCAGGTGGTGATTTATGTACAAAAGTTGGTCTGCCGCAAGAACCATATCAGTGCTAGCTGCTGCTGCTGCATAGGATTCGAGGTGAAGAATTAAAGAACTTCCGTTATCTCCTGCCACTCAAAAACAAGATTGGCGGCATATGTACGTGCACACGCAAAGAAAAAAAAACTACCAGAACAATGCTACGGTGTATGTGCATGGAGATGTATCAAAAATTCTTGATACTTTAGAGCACTCGGAGTATATCAGGATAGCTGCAGATTGATGCCAGCTTGTACTGGCATGTCCAACACAATGGCTACGGCTACTCGTTTCTATCCGAAACTAGTCGGGACAACACCTCCGTGTGATCAAGACCTAGTCAGGGACTGATCCCGACTAGTTGGCTTCATCGATAAACGCCTCATCATGCATGACGACTATTTTGACTAGCCGTATGCCGACTACTTTTTCTTCAATTTGTGTTTTACACATGCATAGCCGTATGCCGACTACTTTTTGGGTATGTCCCTCGACAACAATAGTTCTCGAGGGCTACATCATCACTAACTATGAAGCATGCCACGTTAACCCACATATTTGGTAAATCGAGTTACACAGGGCGCTTAACCCACAAACTTGGTACTCCGAGTAACGTAGGGCTCGACCCACGAACTTGATACATCGAGTTGTGTATGGTTCTTAGCCCGCAGACTTGATACTTCGAATTACGTAGGGCTCTCGGAGGCTACACTTGCTTACATATGCAAAAGTCCTCGCCGACGGGTGGTAAACCCTCGCGCGACCTCTCCAATATGAGAAAAGTTCTCACCGACTACTTTATTATCTCTCTCAACTCTTAATGCCCAACACCGCTGGATAGCATGCACCTTAACTAGTGAAACTTCGGCTCCTTCGCAACACCTACTCACCTACACGTCCAAGAAGACACAAGTCTCTACGTTATGGGCTATGGTTAAGCAGGACCAAGTGTTTAAACGTAACGGGGGACTACTCGAGTGGTTACGAGTCTGACAAGAGCAACGAACAGAAAGCTAAAACATACATTATAATGTGTTATTATTTTATTTTGTTATTATTGTTTTGATCGGATACTACTCATCCTATGTATTTAAATTGTAGGGTGGCCAGCTAAGTATTCACATCAGTTGGGACCTGGCACCACCTCTGCTCTCCATGGCATCACAAAGCCTCTCGAGTACTTACACTAGTCGGTGCTCATATGATGCGGCTTCATAATACCAGTCGGGTACTCCATTTAGTCGCTTGAAGCTTGGGGGCTACATAGCGCAAGCCAGGACATGAAGGCAAGTACTATAACTAGTCGGTACTCAAATGACGCGACACTACAACGCCAACCGAGTACTTTAACTAGTCGGTGATTGCATATTACGATGACTCGACGACTAACTGAGTACTGGCACCACCATTCGGTACTTGGACATCAACACATAAGCTATTTTGAGGATTATGTTCTTGACCCTCGAACCAAATGGTGAACTGTTTGCTTCGAGGCTCGAGGGCTATACCCAGGTGGTACACTTTTTCGGTGCCTATTGTTGATCATTTCTAGACAATGATTCGAAGACTTTTCCAAGACAAAGATTCAAAGATTTTTTTCAAAACCCTCGACCTGATTATTCTAATTAGCTCTAGGCTCGGGGGCTAAGCATAGATGCCTCACCTTCGGTGAGCATATTTATTCAAGACATTTACAAAGCTCTTCACAGCCTCTCAGTAACCACAAGAACTTGGCGAAAGACTGGAAGACTTCGAAGGAGGTTGCTGTTTGGCTATGAAGCGCTTGGGGGCTTGTGAGATATAGATCCCCGGGTACCCTCAAGGAAGAAGACCGAGTCCTAGTAGAACTACTCGTGTACTCCTACTAGGACTCCATATTGTAACCGACCAGGAGACTTGCCATATAAACCTTTCCCCTGGGATATATAAAGGAGGGCAAGGGTCCCTAGCTCGGTAGAGTAGACTAGAAGAAGATGATAGAAGAAGAGACTAGACCACACGAGAGACTACTACAAACAACTCAACTCATACACAAAGCAATACAGCTGTGGGATATGGATCCTAGTAGAACTACTCGTGTACTCCTACTAGAACTCCTATATTGTAACCGACTAGGAGACTAGCTATGTAACCTTGCCCCCCGGGATATATAAATAAGGGTAGGTGTCTCTAGTTCGGTAGATCGTAGACTACAGAGACAAAGAGTAGACCAAGAAAGAACACCCAACAAGAAGAATACAATATACAATCCCCCATACAGAACGTACGGTATTACGCTACACTGCCGGTCCAAACCTGTCTAAATCCTAGTGTGTTGTGTCTTTGCGTTAACCATCAAGTTCCAGGTTCGGTGATCCCCACAAAACTACTCTCTGAGATACCCCTAGACAGATACACCAGAGATAAATCTTCGGCACTTAGCGCCCACCGTGGGGCAGATCGCAGCGATTAATGGGAGAGGTTGATGGACCTATCATCAACAAAGTCAATCTACTCGACAAGATATACTGGTTGTTGTACCACGGAAAAAAATCAACAGCTTGGTTGTGTCTACGTGTCAATCCAAGGCGAAGAAACAATCTATTAGTCAGCCACGATGGAACACAACTTGGTGTGCCTCACATCAGTACAAGGCGGATTTGATAGAATTACTTCCCGCATCACCATGTCAGAGTTCAAGTCAGAGACGAGCTAATTATACACGCTGGCTACTAATCTACGAAAGCTATCGTACTGCTGATATAGCCAAGAAAAAGAAAGAAAGAAAAAGGAAGGCTGCACTGCTTTGGAATATACATCCTCGGGTACCCTCAAGATAGAAGATCAAGTCATAGTAGAACTACTCGGAACTACTCGTGTAATCCTAATAAGACTCCCACATTGTAACCGACTAGGATACTTGCCATGTAACATTGGCCCCTGGGATATATAAAGGAGGGCAGGGGTCTCTAGTTCGGTAGAGTTCTACAGAACCAACCAACGTCTAGAAGACGCAATATACAAAACCCCATACAAGACGTAGGTTATTACGCAACTCTGGCGGCCCGAACCTGTCTAAACCCTTGTGTGTTGTGTCTTCGCGTTAACCATCAAATTCCAGGTCCGGCGATCCCCACAAATCTACTCACTGGGATACCCCTAGATGGAGGCAGTCGTGATAAATCTTCGACACTTTGGCGCAGCTCGATCGCAGGATCATTGGGAAAACTTGAAGGACCTATCATCGTCAAAATCAATCTACTCTGTGGTCAACGAGTCGTCTGAGTTCCAACTCAGAACTAGTTGTCGCGTTCCGTCAAGGCGGAATTAATTTCAAGAGCCCTATCCGCATGCCGGAAGAACTCGAGACGGATTCCGAGGTACAAGGCACCAGATGTACGATCCTGAAACCTATCCGCGTCAGAAAGCAAGCAAGGCACTGTATGTAGCTCGGAGTCCGATACAGAATCCAACTGCAAGCAGGCGTTACACACGCATCAAGATGGAACAGAGATTATGGACCAACTGCTGGAAATTCAATTAGCAGAAAATTGCTACATGCACGCGAAGATGCACCAGGAGGTTTCAAGATCTTCGCTTGCCGCACACGAGAAGGTGTACGCGAGTATGACTAGATCGACGTTTGACTGCATCGACTCGTCGTACGACTACTTCGACTACTCGTCTCGACTACTTCGACCACGCGTCTCGAACTAGCCGAGATCGGCTACATCAACTCACCGTACGACTACTTCGACTACTTGTCTCGACTATAAACTAGTCGAGATCGGCTACCGCGCGAACAACAACTAGTCGGATCCGACTCCGACTAGTCGTCTTCAACAACAACCGTCGCGGCTCATCGCCGACCGCCACGGCTTCGTCGACAATCGTCCACGAATTAAGCTAAGTCTTATTTAATAATTATTTTCTTCATAATAATTTTATTTCCTTGTTTAAAAACATGCTTGGCCATGAGCCAGCTACTCTAAAAGAGTACACCCCTCAACAACAATAATTCTCGAGGGCTACACCCTCGCATGACCTCTCACCGATGTGTTACAATCCCACGCGCGACCTCTCCTCCAGGAGAAAGTCCTAACCGACTACTTTATTTATTTCTCTATATTCTTAAATGACCAACACCGCTCGGTAGCATGCACCTTAATTCGTGAAACTTCGGTTCCTTTGCAACACATACGCACCTACACGTCAAAGAAGACACTAGTCTCACGTTATGGGTTATGGTTAAGCGGGACCAAGTGTTTAAACATAACATGGCTACTATTCGAGTGGTTACGAGTCTAACAGGAACAATGAGCTTAACAGCTTACACATGCATTACAATATGCTATTATTTCTATTTGTTATTGTTTTTTGATCGGATACTAGTCATCCTATATATTTAAAATTGTAGGGTTCACAGCTGAGTACTCACACCAGTGAGACTTGGCACCACTTCGCCTCTTCATGACGCCACGAAGCCACGCGAGTACTTATGCTAGTCGGTGCTCACATGCTGAGAACTTCAACTAGTCGTTTGAAGCTCGGGGGCTACACAACACAAGCCAAGACATGAAGACGAGTACTAGAACTAGTTGGTACTCAAACGGCGCGGCACTACAATGCCAGCCGAGTACTTTAACTAGTCGGTGCTTGCATATTACGACAACTCGGCGACTATCCAAGTACTGGCATCAGTTGGCACTTGGATATCAATGCGGAAGCTACCTTGAAGATTATGTTCTTGACCCTCGAACCAAATATATAACATTCGCTTCGAGGCTTGAGGGCTACACTCAAGGGGTACACATTTTTTGTGCCTATTGTTGATCAATTCAAGACAAAGACTTGAAGATTTTTACAAAGACCCTCGACATGATTATTCTAATCAACTCGAGGCTCGGGGGCTAAGCATATATGCTTCACCTTCGGTGAGCATATTTATTCAAGACATTTATGAAGCTCTCCACAGCCTCTCAGCAACTACAACCACTCAGCGAAAGACTAAAAGGTTAGTTGGAATCATGCCATTATAATTTTCACATTTCAGAAATATGTCATTGGTGTGTCACTGACAGATGGGGGCCACTACAGTCACTGACAGTGGCATTTTTCAAAAATTTGAAAATTGTAATGGCACGATTGAAATTTTCCCTAAAATACTTCGAAGGATGGTTGCTCTTCGGCTATGAAGCGCTCGGGGGCTTGTGAGATATACATCCCTGGGTACCCTCAAGATAGAAGATCGAGTCATAGTAGAACTACTCGGAACTACTCGTGTAATCCTACTAGGACTCCCACATTGTAACCGACTAGGATACTTACCATGTAACCTTGCCCCCTGGGATATATAAAGGAGGGCAGGGGTCCCTAGTTCGGTAGAGTTCTACAGAACCAACCAACGTCTAGAAGACGCAATATACAAAACCCCATACAAGACATAGGGTATTACGCAACTCTGGCGGCCCGAACCTGTCTAAATCCTTGTGTGTTGTGTCTTTGCGTTAACCATCAAGTTTCAGGTCCGGTGATCCCCACAAATCTACTCCCTGGGATACTCCTAGATGGAGGCATTCATGATAAATCTTCGACAACCGCCGCTGAAGGATCGGAGAAGGATTAATCTGCTACATACATGGAGATATGTTTTGCTATGTACACTCTAGCTGCACTGCACCTTAGCAGATCACGAGGCCTATCAGGACGACTATGGCTCCACCTGGAACTAGTCGGCAACAACTCCTGCATGATCAAGACCTAGTCAAGGACATGTCCCGACTAGTCGACTTCATCGACAACGATTTCGTCGACTCGTGTACGACTACTTGAACTGCTCATCTTGACTAGTTTTGAAACTAGTCGAGAGCGGCTTCTCGCGCCATCAACAACTAGTCAGAACCGACTTCGACTAGTCGACTTCAACAACAACCGTCGTGGCTCCATCGCCGACCGCCACGGCTTCATCAACAATCATTGTGAATCAAGCTAAGTCTTTTTTAATCATTATTTTTCTTCATAATAAGTTCATCAACTTTTTTAAACACATGCTACATCATCGCCGACTACTCTTTTTGAGTATATCCCTCGACAACAATAGTTCTCGAGGGTTACATCATCGCCAACCATGGAAGTGTGCCACGTTAGCCCACGTATTTGATAAATCGAGTTACGTAGGGCCTCGGCCCACGAACTTGGTAAATCGAGTTAAGTAGGGCGCTAGCCCGTGAACTTGGTAAATCAAATTACGTAGGGCTCCCAGAGGCTATATCTACGGATTCAAGATTCTTTGCCAACGGGTTACAAACTCTCGCATGATCTCTCACCGACGGGTTACAAACCCTCGCGCGACCTCTCCAACAGGAGGAAAGTCCTAACCGACTACTTTATTATTTCTCTCCACTCTTAATGACCAACACCGCTCAGTAGCATGCACCTTAATTCGTGAAACTCCGGTTCTTTCGCAACACCTATATACCTTAAAAGGACGGGTTAAGTGGGACCAAGTGTTTAAACGTAACAGGGCTACTACTCGAGTGGTTACGAGTCTAACAAGAGCAACGAGCAGAAAGCTTAAACATGCATTACAATATGTTATTATTTTGTCTTATGATTATTTTTTGATTGATACTACCCATCCTATGTATTTAAATTGTAGGGTGGTCAGCTGAGTACTCACATTAGTCGGGACCTGGCACCACCTCTGTTCTCCACAGCGTCACAAAGCCTCTTTAGTACTTACACTAGTCGGTGCTCACATGATGCGGCTCCAAAATAACCAGTCAAGTACTCAATCTAGTCGCTTGAAGCTCGGGGGCTACACAACGCAAGCCAAGACATCAAGACGAGTACTAGAACTAGTCGGTACTCCAACGACGCGGCACTACAACGCCAGCCAAGTACTTTAACTAGTTGATGCTTGTATATTACGATGATTCGATGACTAACCGAGTATCGGTACTTGGATATCTACACGGAAGCTACTTTGAAGAATGTAAACACCAAGTCAAAGTTGTAGCAAAACCACCGCTACGTTTACTTGCCTTCTTCGATGACCAAGAACGTGAGCTAAGCACGATCTGAAGGTGCACCACCTGATCACAAACATAACTCAGCATCAACACAAGTATACAAGAATATAAACATGAATCAACGCATTCCTACGCCCGCTCCCCACATACGACCCAACAAACACGTGTTGGATTAACAACAGCAATGCTACTTGTTTTTTTGTATCTTTAAATCTACAAAAGCAATGATAGCAAATAAATACATTTTCAAAAACTATAGAGCAAGCCTTACAACTTTCACTAGGCCTACTATTTTTTATTCTGAATGTAAACCTCATTAATCTTCAGTACAATCCGGACAAAGAAATCTGCTTGACAGTCATGGGTAAAATATTGATATCTACTAAACCACTTGTCCAAAAATTATATAACTTCACCAGAATATGTGTAGCTGTATCCTTCACAACTTTTATCAGATGGATCTTTGCAGGAAAAATCGATAACCTAGCCTAATATTGGTAGAAAGTCTGAGTGTTGAATTCTGTCAATAAAACTGACAGTCCGATTCAGAAGCTTATAACTTGAGATCTATCCAACCAAAAATTATGTTCTTTACCAATATGGAAAGCCTATCAAAACAGTATAACTTTGGTATTCATTGGAACAACTGAATCTGCCTTTAAGGTGGTCGAAAGTGGAATAGATCTACTACTGTCCAGAAACTCGTCAGAACAAAACTGTCATCTTAAATCTGACATATCTCCTAAACCAAACGTCCGATATATATGATCTAATACTTCATGGAAAGGCCTCTGAGTTCTCTACAACACCTTAAATATACATGAAATTTAATTCAGCCAATAACATGGGCTAAAATGACGATGAACAGAAACTACCCGATCTGTCACTATGCAGAGACTAATCACGAGATCAAAGTCTAATCCCCTCATTAATCCAGCGAAAAAGAGATAATTGTAGGGATCAAAACTCATCCAAAATCAAGGGAATTAGATCAAAACCATCTCACCTTAATTCCCCCCCCCCCCCCCCCCCAAAAACCTAGGGTTTGTGCAGCCTTCTTTTTTCCTTGTTTGACTTCCCTTTTCTCTCTTCTCTCCCTCCTCTAGTTTCTCGGCAGCCCCACAACAACAGCAAGGAGGGGGTAGCGTACTAGAGCTGGCAGGGGTGAGACGGAAAGAGAATGCTCGGGGAAACAGAGGGGGAAAGAATACGGATATGCCAGGACCTGGTCACGTGAGAGGAAAAAGAAACGGACCCTTAATGGCCCATTAAGGTGACGGTCAATTAAGAGGTCGCGTTAGTTTCTATTCTCTATATTGAAAACTGACCAAAAAATCAATGACACGATATAAGATCGTCTGATGTCCAAAATATTCATGTAGGTAGTAAAATAGATTCGTCTCAGGGGCTCTACACATCTATACTCTCTAATTGTCCACCCGAGCTACCAAAAAAATCATTTTTTTGTCTTTCTTCAAAGCGTCCATTCAACAGCTATGTATATAATTCCTCGGGTGTTACAACCACGACGGCCACGACGGCTACGACGACCTCGGCAGCCACGACGGCTCACCCCGGCAGCCACGACGGCCATGACGGGTATGACGACTCTAAGGACACGCGACAGCTACTGCCACTCTGGCGGCCTTGACGGCTACCTCAACCTCGGAAACCTCGATGACTACCACGACTTGGCAGCTACCTCGACCACAACGACACGACTGGAGGGCGAAGCTGATGTTCCAGCTGCACTGCACCCTCCTACAGGTTGACGAGACCTTCTTCTTCAACAACCTCTACCCCGATGAAGCTATCGTGACGTCTATCCGGTTCAGCTACACGTCTTTACCATGCAATGCTACCACTACTACAACTACTACTACGCGCCGTTCGACACCGACGAGGCGGACGACGCGGGGCGGGCGGATCTGATGTCCCAGCTACGCTATACCAGCACATGGATACTGACGAGGCCATGGGTATGCATGCCGACGCCCACATATACACCACCATCATCAGCACATGCGTGGAGAACGTGAAGCGAAGACCGAAGACGACGACCACAACAGCTTAATCGGAGGTATTCTATGAGCCCGTCTCGCAGATGTAATTAACTAGGAGCTTTTCGAGGCCCTAAGAACCAGAAGACCACGTCGCCCAAGTCAGAGCTGCCCGACGACAGGCCATGGTGCGCATATATGTAAAAGGGAACCCCTATTTGTATTTTCTCGAAATATTGTGTTCCCTCATCTTTCTTTTATATATTTACTTTGTGTCCTTTGTACACTGGCACGCCCGCATTTTACTTTTTCCCGCGCATGTAGAGAAATCTCTGTGATTTTTCTCTCCAAACAATGATCGGTAGAGAAACAACATAATGCTTAGAATGACATGTTTAGCATCCAGCCTACACGACAACAAGTTCACCTTACAGAATACATAGCAGCTCTAACATTCGGTCTACATGAAAATTAAGATCACCACCCAGATCCATATTACCATATTACATAACCAGTTTAGGAACAAGCCTACATGACTTGTTGTTCAGCAAAATACAAAAATGCATTAACCAGATGACTGCTTGGCAGTCTTAGGTGGGGTAGCCTTCATAATCTTAGTTGCCAACTTCTTCTTAGGTGTCAGTTTGTTGGCTGTTTTTTTTTTTGCTGGTATCACCTCTAGTGGTGTTGGAGCCTCCATAGCTGGTGGAGCTTGCATTGCTTGTGATGCCTCTAATGCTAACCTCCTATGAAGCATGAAGCATCAAAGAATAAGTTAAAAATCATTGAAAATCATTTCTGCTAGTTTACAGCCATGGAACTCACTTTTTTGTAGCTGCCTTGAACCTATACAAGTAACACAACCAGTCAAATGCATCTTCCCACTTACCATACCAGATAGGAGTGAGCATTAGAGTTTATTTGATATTATACTTATTCTCCAGCTCCTTCAATTCCTTTGCACCCATATCATGCTTTCTCTTCAGAACTGATATAGCTCTCTCAGTAACCCAAGCTTGAGATTCCGTCTTGCCCAAAACCCTACTCCCAGATGCATAGGTGTGAACATATATTAGAGTTTATTTGAACGCGCACATAAATTGAAATGCATTAAATATAGTGATGTATTTATAAGCATATACATGAACAATGAATTACTAAGTTACATATTTAAACATCAACTACCATGACACTGCTATTAGCTTGAGTTCTAGCCCTAATTTTCCATTGACAACCCTTTGCACTACAACACCCGCTGAATCTTGATTTGTTTGATTTCTCAATGTGCAGCTAAAACTCATGCTGCTTCACTGTTGGCCTAAAGGCCACCATAGAAGGGTACACTATGCACACTGACATGTCTGGATTGTCTCTGTCCTAGTCAATCATGGTTTCAGTAGGTTCATTGTCATCTACTGTAATTGCATTATCTCTCATATCTTGTTGCACCTCAGTTCGAATAAGTAGAATTGGTACTTCATCATCTAAACTGTTGCCTTGAAGCCAAATGCCTCATACACTTCATCCTCATTTGCTAGGAAGGTTGCATCACCATCTTGATCAGGATCTGCTATGATGGTCAATTTGGACCAGCTCCATTTTCTCCATGGGTCACACCATATGTGTCATGAGCACTTGAGGCATTTAGTGCAGCTGCAAAACTACCACTTGTCTTGTACCTAGCTTTCTCCACCACCTCACATGACAGATATAGCTCCCTGACATCCATCTAGCCTCAGTCATATTGGAAAACCGATCATTTGTGGTCACCTTACACTCAGAACCACTTTCTTGGTTGACTACGCAAACTACAAGTTGTTGGCTAGGTCCTCAAATTGTCTTACTAGCCATTTCATCAATAAACTTGTCCAGACTATAACCACTACTTCTATCAAACAAGACATCATGATTCTGCACTTCTATGGGGTTGTTTAGTTCCTGAAAAGAGGGGGTGAAAAGTTAGCAGAAAAGTCATATCGGACACTGTAGCGCATTGTAGCACTTTTCGTTTGTTTGTGGTAAATATTGTCCTACCATGACCTAACTAGGCTCAAAAGATTTGTCTTGTCGTGTACATCAAAACTATGCAATTAGTTTTTTTATTTACCTACATTTAAGGCTCCATGCATGAGGAGAGAGATTTGATATGATTTGATATGATAGGTGAATAGTGAAGTTTAGAGAGAGAATTTTTTGGAACTAAATAGGGCCTATATCAAGCATCCCATGCCCAAGATTGGCTTTACAGGGATCACATTTAACAACAACTTTAAAACACATTACCAGGATCAATCCTGGCATACTAAGAATTTTGGAGTTAGGAGAAATCCAACTCCACAAGAACAGATGGTTCCAAATACAAGGGGAGCCATAACAATAGGACAATCACTTACCAAGGTGGTCAATCACTCGAGTTCATTGCTGCAACTCCTCGGATCTACACCATTAATATCCTCTGCAAACCAAAACAACATCTTCAGATCGAGATTCATTAACCTAAACCTTTCCTCAACCTACAAGAGATCCTATCCTAAACCCTAGGGCTATGTGACGACAAACCAAAGGAGTAAGGACGGATGGGAGATGCATCACTACCTTCGATCCGTCAAGCTCTCCCAGAACTGACGCTTGAGAATGACACCGCCGCTACCTAGCCGCCACCGCCGCTAGATTGGAGCACGGGGGCGAGAGGTGAGACACATAGACGGGCTAGGTCAATAAGTGGGGTGGGTGGGGGAGGGAGAATCAGGGGTGAAAGGATAAGGCGGGGGCATTAGCGTCATTTCATGTCGTTAGTCTATATTGGCAAACCTAGATCAGTGTCAAGTATGTAAAAATGGCAAGGATGTAAGGATTCATCTTTTTGGCGTGGCAAAGTTATAGAAGAAAAACCGGCAATTGGAGGTTGCCCTCCGTCCGTGAGGATAGAAAAAAGAAATAAATATCCCGAGCAAACCCCACACAATTCGGAAGAAAATTAGGTGCATCCGCAATGCAAAATGCATGCGATGCATACCCGACGTCGTTGGACGACGCGTGCCTGCCTCTCCAATCCAACAGATCGTGTACTCAGCCTGATCTCCTAGGCACTCCTGGGCTCCCGACTCGTCCTGAGACAATCTCGTCTCGGCTGCCTCGTAGCCTTAGCACGAGTGATGCGCCCTCATGTGAAGACCGCATGTTCACACTGCTTCTGGCTATTTTGCTATGATGTTTATTGGAGAAGCCTGGATGTTGCGTAAAGACAAGATGAAGGTTGAATCCACAGCAGGTTGATGCAACAGATTACGAGTTGAAAATGACGACAGGTGTAGAGCTGGTTCATCTGCGATTTGTTGGCTTGAGCGTGATTCGTTGTTGGCCGCCGGATTTCGCCGGTGAGCACGATTCGCTCTCCACCCGATCCCGCCGGTGCCAATCATGGCGGCACTGTCTCCATAGAAGTCGCAAAGGCCCTGGCAGGAGTTCAAGAGAACAACCCAGCTGCAATTCCAGGAGGAGAAGGAGGCCAAGATGAGCCCTCATCTGCGATTGCACCCTCTACACTAGAGACACGGTCATCATCGGTGTTCATGGAGCCAAAAAGTCGAGAATGCAAGTTCGGTCATCTTCTAGTTCTTTGACCATCATGTTTCTCATCTGTATTGGTACAGGGGGATTTAGGGCATGTTTGGTAGAGCTGTATCTGATTCTGATTCTCTGACAGAAGTGATTCTGTAGGTGAAAATTATTCTTTTTGATTCTCCAGCGTAAACTTTCAGAATCAGAATGGAGAATCACTTCACAGAATCAGGAGAAGCTACTTTTTAGCTCTCATCCTCATAGTATTTTAGAGAATCATTCCACGGAATCAGCAGAGAATCAATTGTCTGAAAAACTGTTTGACAAAACTTCTTCTAGATTCACCAGAGAATTGGCTTACAGACTCTGTGAGCTCTGCCAAACACGGCCGGAGGTGGGAGGGAGCTGAGCCGAGACTGACCGCGTGGAGCAGCCGGGAGCGCGTTGCAAGACGAGGACGAGTGCACGAGTACACCATCCGTCGACATGGGGGCTGCATCAAGGTTTTAAATAGCCTGCTATAGCTTCGCTATTTAAAATAATGTACAATTTAGCCGCTATAACCCGTTATAGCCATTTGAAACAGAAAACCGCTATTTGAAATCATATACTCCCTCCATATTAGTAAAGGAAGTTGTTTAGGACAGCGACACGGTCTTCAAAACACAACTTCGACTTCTTATTTTTATAAAAATATTTATCGAAAAGTGATACGTATATACTTTTACGAAATTATTTTTCAAAATAAATGTATTCATATAACTTTTACAATTTTAAACTCAACAACTTAAAAGGTATTCATGATTTATATTCCAAAAGTTTGACTCAAACCTTATCCTAAACGACTTCCTTTACCAATATTGAGGGAATACAATTTAGCCGCTATAACCCGCTATAGTCTCGTTTAGTCCGTTATTAGGTATCTTTTGACACCAACCGTAAACCTTTTAGCCCGTTGTTTAAAACCATGGGCTGCAGGGACGCGTCGTCCAATGGCGTCCGATAGGAACATGCACCTAATTTTATTCCCATAATTTAGGGTGTGTTTAGATCCTAGGGACTAAAGTTTAGTCCCTAAAATAAGTACCAGTTAGAAGCATTAAACATAAATTAATTGTATAAGTCACATCTACTCTACGAGACGAACCTAACAAGCCTAATCAAGCTAATTATTACTGTAGCATTATATTGTCTAATCATAGACTAATTAGGCTTAATAGATTCATATTGTAAATTAGTCTTCGCTTATGTAATACATTTTTAATTAATCTATATTTAATATTTTTAATTAGCCTTTTTTTTTCCTTTGATGCGACGGAACTGAAACCGTCCCGGAAACCAAATAGGGCCAGCCATTTGCCCGCGCCGCGTCCGTCGCCGACGCCGCGCATCCGGTGTTCCTGTCTTCCCGACTCCACACGCAGCGGCCCACCGGCCACCGGCACCTCCGCCACCACGTGCCCCCACGTCTCCTCAGATACCATCCGCTCCCCCAGCTGACCAGCTCCCAACGCGCTTACCACAAGTCCACAACGCAGTACAAGCAGCCACACGCGCCAGCTTCCATCCCACCACTCCAGACCAAAAATCCCCAAACCCTCGCCGCCACTTGCCATCCGATCCAGCAGCCTCCCGATCCGCCATGGCGTCCGCGTACTACGAGAGGTCCCGGGGCGGCGCCGCCGAGGAGGCGGACGACTTCGACGAGTTCGACCCCACCCCCTACGGCGGCGGCTACGACCTCTTCGTCGCCTTCGGCCGCCCGCTGCCGCCGTCCGAGGAGACCTGCTACCCGTGCTCGGAGCCCTCCACCTCCTACGACGCGCCCCACTACTCCGCGTCCGAGCCGTCCCCGTACGGCCACCACACCAAGGCGAAGCCCAACTACGGGTTCCGCCCCCAGCAGGAGCAGCAGCCGTCCTACGGCGGCGGCGGCGGCGGCTACGGATCCAGGCCCGAGCCCGCCGCGGAGGAGGGCGGCGGCTATGGATCTGGCTACGGATCCGGGTACGGTAGGAAGAACCAGGAGGAGGAGAGCTACGGCTCTGGGTACGGGAGGAAGCCGCAGGCGGAGGAGGGATACGGGTCCGGCGGGTACGGCTCTGGCTACGGCGGCCAGGCCCGGCCGGGAGAGGGTTATGGGTCAGCAGTGTATGGATCTGGATACGGCGCTGAGCCGCAGGCTGAGAGCTACGGCTCTGGCTACGGGAGGAAGCCGCAGGTAGAGGAGAGCTACGGATCGGAGTATGGGTCTGGGTACGGCAGGAAGCCACAGGTAGAGGAGAGCTATGGATCAGGGTACGGCAGCAGGCCGCAGGGTGGGGAAGAGTATGGCAGTGGTGGGTATGGGAGGAAGACTCAGGAGGAAAGCTATGGTTCCTCGGGGTATGGCTATGGCAGGAAGACTGAGGAGGGCTATGGTGGCTCTGGGTATGGGAAGCCGAAGCCGTATGGGGAGGAGACACAGGGATCATATGGGCATGGCTATGGAGAGGAGAAGCCAAAGTATCAGAGTGGTGAGTATGAGAGGCCGAGCTATGGTGGCGGGGATGAGTACCAGGGGAGCTATGGCCGCAAGAAGGATGTAAGTCCATTTCCCACCAAATTGGGCTCTGTCGATATTTACTCATGCACCTTATTACCTTGTTGCGCTTATGCATGTTACCTCCGTCCTGAGATACAAGGCATCCCGCCAGTGCAGAGCTTCTGCTGTGTATCTAGAAAAGCCGGGATGTCTTGTATTTCAGGACAGAGGGAGTAGATGACTATGTTGCTGATAATAACTTTCTTAGAAAATGCTGTTGAGTGGATGGAATAGACAGCATGAACCTAAAATTTGAAACATGTCTTTTAGGTGCAAAAGATAGTTTGCTGATAAATGCTGCTGATACAGATATAGGTTTAAGGTGTTTTAAGAAGTTATATCCAGTGTACAAAACATGATGTATTAATCTGGTTTATTATAAACTGCTTTGGGTGCTTCTAGTCTCTGAAAATACTCTATGTGGTATTTATTGTGCATAGCTATCTTACTGATTAAGTTCTGTAGTATTACCATGAAGTCCAATACTAACTCTGGGATGTATGACATTCATTCCACCCCCAGAATATAGCAGCTTTGACTCTTTAGCCGTGTGCCAAAAAAACAGTAATGATCACTCATTTATAATTGTAGGAATGCAGTCTTGTGCTTCAGCTGTGGTATTGATAATTTATGATTGTTATGTAGTAGATTTCATAACACATGTATCTCAGAAGGGTTTACAATTTACAGTATGGCAATTTGTATGTATGTTACGGTCTCCTGCGGTGCTGGCAGGCTTTAATTCTTGCTGTTTTGTATGGTGCATGTTATTCTCGTTGTCGAGTGTGTTTAGTTCCCCGAATTCCAAACGAAAAAGTCACATCGACATCCCATCGAAACATTAAATATAGCAAATGACGCATGCATGAAACACTAAACGTAGGTAAATAAAAAAACTAATTGTATAGTTTTGATGTACAAGACGAGACGAATCTTTTGAGTCTAGTTAGGTCATGGTAGGACAATGTTTACCACGAACAAACGAAAAGTGCTACAGTGCCCCGCAGTATCCTATTTGACTTTTCTACCAACTTTTCGCGGGAACTAAACACACAGAAAAAAGGTAGTTCCTTAAATGAATCAAATATTCTGTTTGCAGTGCTGACACAAGTGACTCCATAGCTCTAAAAATAGATTACAACTTCCTCTACAATGCTAATTGTTTCCTGTTGCCACTTTGTAGGATGATGACTCTGATGAAGAGAAGAAGCAGCGTTATAAGCACCACCACCATCGTCGCCATGGCTACGATGACTAAGCACCCAGTGTGGGTACATTCTGCTGGGTGTGGCCTCGGTCTACCGCCACTGCCATGATATCAGGTTATTGCATAAATAAAGATGGGTGTGCTTGCCCCTTTGAGTTGGTACTGCTTGCCCCTGAAGTGTGGTATGTTTGCAGTTTGTATGTTGGAATTGTGACCAAATAATTACGACCTGTATGTGTGACGAACCTGGTCTGCACGCCTGTTGAGGCTGGACGTTATACTTTGTACCTGTTCTTGTGGTGTTTCTTTCAGTGATTGGTACTTGTCTTGGCATCAGGCATGACTCTTGTGCCACTGTAGAAACCTACACTTTCCCTCTGCATTCTGTTTGTGCTGTTGCTTTCAGCTGCACTGTGTATGACCGCGTCCTGACATCGTCCCATTTCCCATGGAGGCGATCGAGCTGGACCCGCTGGACCTGAAGCATACCGAAAAATCTGTTTGCCTCACTTCGTGTCACAATTCTGCTGTGGACCTGCTCTAGTGGTGGTTGCTCTAGTGGTGGTTGGATATCCCAATTTCCGCCAGCTATTATATTATTCGGTGCCTTTGACTAAAATAATCATCTGATACTGATAGATAAGCTGCGGGCAACTCGTTCAATGCCCAAAATTGGCTCCAGCTAGGCCATCAGAATGTGAGGGGTGCCATTGAAGCCACGGCGGTTGTTGGGGGCGGTGGCACCATCAGGTGAGCAAATGGCGAAGTGATGTTGTACACATCCCTTGGGCGGTCAGTTGTCTAATTATGCAGGTGGCCAGGTGGGTTTCGCTAGAACCTAGAATCGATTAGATTTAAGTGGTGTTTAGATTCGAGTGCTAAAGTTTAGCGCTTTAAATGAGTGATAATTTGATGTATTAAATATAAACTAATTATAAAACTAACTATATAAGTCATGTCTATTTCGCGAGACGAACCTAACAAACCTAATTTCGCTATAATTAATACATAATTACTATATGTTTACTGTAGCATTACATTATCTAATCATAGTGTAATTAGGTTTAAAAGATTCGTCTCGTAAATTACTCCTCGTTTATGTAATGAGTTTTTAAATTAATTTATATTTAATACTCTTAATTAACATATTTATATCCGATGTGACGGCGCTAAAGTTTAACGCGTGGAAAACAAACAGGGCCAGACGGCCCAGATGGGCTATATTGACAGGTTGATGTAATGTTTTTTCTTGTAACTCTCGTCTCAAATTTGCGTACATTATTAGGATTGGCCGCACTGATACTCTCTGATTTTTGTCTTTGTATAACTATTTCCTGCAATCTCTCTTTTATTTCAAAGAAAATAACTAAGTTACAGAAAGAACTTACCTGCTACATTCCTGTTGTGAGAAAAAGAAATGCTTATCTGCTTGTACTTTCCAGTTGCGTGTAGATTCAAAGATCTCGTCCATCGCAGCCCTTGCACGGCAGATGTTACTTGCAATTCTGCGCAATTTTCTCCAAAAGGTGACCCGAGACGGAAGTGGAAAACACGCAGCTCAGCAGCAACTGGAGCCGAGGCGCGGCCGCAGCTCATTTTCCGGCTGTGTCACGCACTCACGCGGCCTCACGTCTCGCCCCGTCCCTCTCTTCCCGGCGAGCCCCTCCTCCACGCGTCTACCAACCACCAGTCCACCAGGCCGCGCGGCCCGACCCCAACCGATTCCGATAGACGGGCGCGCGCCACCACGGCGCTCGATCGGCTGGCTTGCTGCGTGCGTCGTGGAGGCGGTGGAGCGCCCCGTGCCGTGCCGTGACGACGCCGCCGGCCGCGCCATGGAGGTGCCGCCGCTGCCAGTGGCGGCTGCGCCGGCGGGGGAGGACCGCCGCAGCGCCGCGACGGGGTCGTGCCTCCCCAGGCTGGTCTCCTGCGTCCTCTCGGGGGCCCTCACCGGCCTCTTCGCCGTCGGTACGCGCCCCCGTCGCGTTGACGACGCCTTTGTGTTACTTGTGTTTTTTTGGTTTGCGTGCTCTGGTGTTTTTGAAATTTTGACGCGGATTTGTGGTGTGCTTGTGGTGTTGTCTGAAGCTGGAGGCCTGACGGGGGCGTTCACCGGCGCATTGGCGGGGAGAGCTTCCGACAGCGGCATCCTCCGGGGAGCCGGGCTGGGGGCGTTTGCGGGGGCGGTGCTCTCCATCGAGGTTCTCGAGGCTTCACGCGCGTACTGGAACGCGGACCGATCGAGCCCGCAGAGCAATTCCTCCATGGTCCGTAAGCTTCTTCAGCAATTCACCTCGCATGATTGTTGGACAATTCAGCTACCAGAGTATATAATTGTCTTGCGTTAACTCAAGAAATACCAACGGATTTAGGAAACTCATATATGCTAGTATTTTTTTTAGAATGATATATGCTATTGTTAGTCCCTTTCAGCCCAGGTCATGGCTATTACACATTGCACTGCCATTATTGTCAATTTATCATTGATTCATGGTGGGCACGCTTTTGAAGAGAATTCTTCGTTGCGTTTCCAGGGTGATTTCATAGAGCAGCTCCTCCATGCTCGATTTGTGCAAGACCAGTATGAGCCATCGGCATATATGGCATATCGCTGGCAGGTCAGTTGTTGTATTACTACTGGTAGCATCCTCACTAACATAAAGCGCTTAAATGCTTTATTATAGAGCGTGACATCCATTTCTAGATGAACAATAGATATTTTGCAACAGGTAGGTATTGCAGACAATGATGATCTGTACGACGTCCTTGAAGAGGTTTTATCTGAAGGGCTCTCACAAGATACCCTAAAGAAGTTACCGCATCATGTGGTGACTGATCAGAAGCAAGAATCGGTTGGTGAAATTTTGTCTTGCCCTATTTGTCTCCAGGTACTAATGTCACATTACATATTTGTTTAGCAAAAACCTAACCTGTATTTAAATTTTAATGCTGTGAGGATGTTACTGTTTATAAGCTGGCTTGTGTCTTTTGCTTTTTTTTTCTTTTCCTTTTTTGTGGGGAAGCTGGCTTGTGTCTTGCCTTGATAAATTAACATGATATGCATGTCATTTTATTTTGGAGGTTGGCAGTTGATTAATCATGGGGAATTAGACAACTGAAAATAAGTTGATGGGAGTTGAAGTAGGAGTGCCCATCAATCTACCTCATAGGTTGATCATAGTTTGCTCAGATTTTAAATCACCTTTGTCCACCTAATGGTTGCTTGACTTACTTTCAAAGAGTTGTCAACTTTTTAGATTACTAATCTTAACTCTTAAGTGTAATATATAGTTTGATGGTACTATGGTTAGATTAGATCATAAGAGTGTTCGAGCTCAAATGTTCAATCCATCCCTTGGAGTGCAGTACATGCACAAATTTGATATTCATTTTTCTCGACCTTTCAAGCATTGCCTTTAGGATGTTTTGGTCGAGTTTTTTCCCCCTTATACGAAGTCTACACTTTATTTCTTATGTGATTGATGAGCCGCCTTTATTCCCCCCCCCCCCCCCCCCCCCACACACACACCCACACACCCACACACCCACACACCACAAACTACAGTTAGCATCCTTTTAATTTTGATGTGGAATAAGACATTTCTTTATTGTTTGAGATTTTTTCACTAACAGTTTCCTCTTCTCTTAGGATATTGTTGCCGGAGAGATAGTGAGGAAGTTGCCCAAGTGTTCTCACACTTTCCACCAGCCTTGCGTGGACAGATGGTTCATTGACCATGGTTCATGCCCTGTATGTAGGCAAGATGTATATAGGTAGATTATGTTCTTCTCCGTATTCTCATGCCTTTGTAAATTGCCTACACCCATCATATTTTTTAGATTAAGGAAAAACCGTCCTTATCATCCACATGTGAATGGTTACAGCCAAACCCATCATATAGAAGGAATTATATATAGGAATGTAAACTAGCCATACAACTTGGTTGTATTGTGAAAAATAGGTGTATATATACATCAGAGATTGCGAGGTTAATGTTTTTCTACTCACTCAGTTTGGGCATATAAAATTGGAGAAAGTTTCTTTTGCCTGTCTTTTTATACATGTATCTATGTTGCAATATCATGCTAAATTGTGAATGCAGTGTCGCTGAATTGCAAATACATTGTTGTATTTTCATATGGATCACTGTAGAGATCAATACCAATTTTCTTCCTAATAGCCGGTTTGTCTTAAAAAAATTGCATATGTTGCTGAGTAAGAAGCAAGCAAATCAGTCAGGGCCTCAGGGCGCCCTTCGACCTGTGGATCCTTTTGCCATAATTTATATTCATAATAAAAAAATGGCAAGATCATTATCCTTGAGATGTACTCCCTCCAGTTCACTATTAAAAGTCGTTTAGGATATCGACACGGTCAACAAAGCACAACTTTGACTTCTCTTTTCTATAAAAATATTTCTTGAAAATTTATATATGTATATTTTTATGAAAGTAATTTTCAATACCAATCTATTTATATGATTTTCACATTTCCAAACTCAACGACTTAAATGTTATTTATGATTTATATTCCTAATGTTTGACTTAAACCTTGTCCAAAAAGACTTCTAATATAAAACCGGAGGGAGTCCAGGACGCTCGTCGTGCAAGTGTGCAACATATAGATAAATAGGGGCCAAATAGTTTATTTAATCTTTTTTTGAAATGCAACTAATTTTTGAATCAGATCTTATAGCATTGATTATCCTTTACTGTAATGTATGGCTGCTTTATAATGTACAAATATAAGGAGGATGCACATGTACTGTACCACTACATTTTTTTAATACTTACACTACTACATTACACCTTGAAAGCAGGGGCGGATCCATGTTGGCCCATGTGGGTGCGGCTGCACCCAGGCCCAAAACGAAATTTAGTTATTACTATCAATTTTTCACTGTTTATGCACCCCCCTGGCCCAATACAATGCACCCACAGCCCAGCTATGTCAGCCCACAGCCCAGCTTCGCCTCACCCTTTTCTCCAATCTGCTAATCACGCACACAGGAGGGCAGGAGCATGACTCTTCGTTCCACCCAACGCTGAACGCTCGCCTCTCTGTCTCCCCCCTCTCGTCTTCTCGCCTTCTCCCATGGCGATGGCGCAACTCCAAGTCTCCAATCTTTGATTCCTCACTGACACTGATTGGAGAAACGGAGCAGCGCAGGTTGAGGTGATTGGACCTCGTGTTGCAGCCTGCTCCCCCTCCCAGGTGCAGATCATTGTTGTCAGATCAATCACAAGGTAATCCAAGACCCACAAGTATCTTCTCGATTATTTAGATTCCCATCAAATTAAGCATTCAATTTTGTTTCAATTGTTTTGTTCTTGGTCCAGATTCTAGGGTTACTTGGTTAGATATTTAGTTGTAATTGGGGTTTTCTTTCATTGCCATTGAAACTGGATGCAGGTATGCAACTAAAATTTGAGTATTCATGCAACTGATAGGTACACCATGGAAAGGTTTTATAAAAGAAAAGCACCAGAGCAGGATTGTGGCAACCGTTCAAGTCTCCCTGAGATTAATTGGGAAGAGGAGATTAAATATGATCCAGGCTTGAGGAAAGAAATTGATTCCTATCATCCTAATCAGAGAGAGATGGTGAGAAGGAAATACTTAGAGAATGGGCCTTGCCAACCTCGCACATGCATTTTTCCCTCTACACAAATTGGTGAAACAGATAACCTAAGAAGGTTTCATTCAGAATGGTTCGACGAGTATGGAGATTGGCTTGAATATAGTGAGTCCAAAGACAGGGCATATTGTTTTTTCTGTTTCTTATTTAGAGAAAAGAAGGATGCAGGGTACAAAGCATTTGTTGTTGATGGCTGGAATGGTTATCATAGGAAAGAGAGGCTCAAGACACGCCGGTGATGTTGGTGGCTCACATTATATTGCAATGAAGAAGTGTGATGATCTGTTACAAAGAGAACAACACAGATGTTGCTTTTCACAAGCTAAGTGGTGTAGCTAAGAAAGCTTATTTTACTCGGTTGAATGGATCAATTGATACTGCTAGGTTACTATTGAACCAAGGATTGGCATTCCGAGGCCTTGATGAGTCCAAAAAGTCCTACAACAAAGGGAATTTCTTGGAGGTCTATGATTGCTTAGCAGAGCATGATCTAGAATTACGCAAGGCAGTGGGTACCGCAGGTAATAGTTGTATGTTGGCTCCTGAAATCCAAAGGGACATTGTTCAATGTTTTGCAAACGAAGTTTTACATTCTATCCTTGAAGAACTTGGGGATGATGTGTTTTGCTTGCTAGTTGATGAGTCAAGAGATGTTTCATGCAAAGAACAAATGGCTGTGGTGTTGAGGTATGTTGACAAATGTGGAATTGTAAAAGAGAGGTTTGTTGGCCTTGTGCACGTGACCGAGACAACTTCTTCCTACCTCAAGTCAGCTATTGATTCTCTATTTGCAAAGTTAAAGCTAAGCTTAAAGCAAGTAAGAGGGCAAGGATATGATGGTGCTAGTAATATGAGAGGTGAGTTTAATGGACTTCAATCATTGATTATGAGAGAAAGTAGTACAGCTTATTATGTACATTGTTTTGCCCACCAACTTCAGTTAGTCATTGTGGCCATTGTAAGAAAGCATAAGGGCATTAGCAATTTTTTAACCAAGGTTTCCATCTTATTAAATGTGGTGGGTGGATCAGCCAAGAGAAAGGATATGATGAGAGAGATCAATCATGAACAACTGACAAAGGCCCTAGGTTGTGGGCAACTTGAAACTGGGAGAGGATTAAATCAAGAGCAATGTCTTCAAAGACCGGGAGATACTCGTTGGAATTCTCATTACAAAACAATCAAAGGTTTGATTCATATGTTCTCTACAATAATTGAAGTGCTGAAAATTGTGGGAAAGGATGATAGAGATTGGAAAAATAGAGACCAAGCATCAAATCTTCTAGTGTATTTCCAGTCTTTTGACTTTGTCTTTTATTTGCATCTCATGCTGAAAATATTGTCCATTACAAATACCTTGTCATTAGCATTGAAATGCAAGGATCAAGATATTGTGAATGCCATTAAATGTGTGAAAGCAACTAGGCAAAATTTGGATAGTCTTAGAAGAGATGGATGGGCTGAATTATTAGATGAAGTGAATAAGTTTTGTGACCTTCATGATATTACTAGATTGGAAATAGAAGATGCATATGTTGATCCCCAACAGCCTAGGAAAAAGTCCGGAATCACAAATAAGCATCACTATGAAGTGGACTGTTTCAATGATGTTATTGATTGGCTAATTCAAGAGCTTGATAGCCGCTTTAACGAGACAAACTCTCAGCTTCTTGTTTGCTCAGCTGCATTCAGTCCAAGAGACTCATTTCATGATTTCGATGTGGACAGCTTGATGAGCTTAGCAAAGCTATACCCTGATGATTTTAGCAATAAGAAGTTAATGGATCTGAGGGACCAACTTAACGTGTATATTGCTGATGTGCGAGAAGACAATAGATTCTCCAACTTAAATACTATTAGTGAACTTGCACAAAAAATGGTGGAGACAAGAAAAAATCAGCGCTATGCACTGGTTTATCATCTTTTAAAGCTTGTACTGTTGCTGCCTGTTGCTACTGCAACAGTAGAGAGATGCTTTTCGGCCATGAAGCTTGTGAAGACATATTTATCAAATAAAATTGGTGATGAGCACTTGAGTCATAGACTTATTTGCTATGTGGAGAAAGAATTATTTAAAAGAGTTACAAATGATGCAGTGGTTCGTCGTTTCATGAACATGGAAGGAAAAGGACGTAAATATGAACTCTAAAAGGTACTCCCTCTGTCCCTTATTATTTGTCGCCATCGGTTTTCGTGCCACGGTTTTAGATTCGATTTGTAGAAAATATGTGTAATATTTTAATCTCCAAAAAAATTTGTTAAAAAAACTAGATTCAAATATCTATCTAATGATATTTATTGTGTACTATAAATATTAATATATATTTTTTTATATTCAGTCAAAGTTGTTTCTCGGGAACCGTAAAACGACAGATAAAAAGGGACGGAGGGAGTAAGCCATATGTTTTCACTTTTGCAATGAATCATTATATAATTTCTTTGCATGATATTGATATGTTCCTTCTCCTTTCTTCATGCAGAGAGGATCTTCAGGCTGGATCATAGATTTGCAAATATCATGTGTCTTTTGTTCGCTATTTCATATTTTGGTCATTTGGTGATTGGTAAACATTATTGACAACTTCATTGCTGCTGTAAATTTTCTCTTTTAATTCAGATTATGTGTCTTGATAGTTTTTTGCATTGAGATGATCATTTGAACATCTTTAATTGAAATGGAACTGTTGCACGCCTGCACCCCCCTCAAGTTTGCTCTAGCTCCGCCCCTGCTTGAAAGCCCCAATTCGTATCCAGTGTATCTGACGCTTCAAAGTTCTTTGTCAAGACATTTCTAAACCAAACAAGGTCATCTCCGCTCCAACCTTGTCAAATTGATGATGTGGTTTTAAATTGCCATCTGTGTAACCTAGACCGTCCGATCAACAACGGTCAACGGATGGGCCGATCAAGCCATCCTCCTCTAGTCCTCTGTAACGACTAACGAGAGCCCTCGTCCTGTCGCACAGGATTATCACTGCCTTATCGCCAGCGGCCACTCTGCTCTGCTCCGGCAATGTCCACCCCCGCCCCGACCCCGACCCCCATCCCGCTGACCACCGTCGCCGAGCTGCGGCAACACCATTCGCAGCTCGTCCGCCTGGGCCTCGCCTCCCACCCCACCCACGCGCGCCGCCTCCTATCCTTCGTCGCCCGCGACCCCGACGCCCACCTCCCCTACGCGGCCCGGCTCCTGGTGCACCACCCGGACCCGCACCCGGCGCTCTTCAACCCGCTCTTCTCCGCCCTCCCGCCGCGCGGCTCCTGGCCCTCATGCTCTCCCTGCCCCTAGCCCCTGACCACTTCACCTTCCCGCGCGTCCTCCCCGGCGCCGAGCCGCTCAGCCTGGTCGCCCAGCTCCACGCGCTGCTCCTCAAGCTCGGCTTCCACGGCCACACGCAGTCGATCAACGCACTGCTCGCCGCGTACCTCGCCAACGCGCGGCCCGACCTCTCCTCCCGCGTCTTCCGCGGCGGCGGGGGCGGCGCCCTCGACGTCGTGTCGTGGACCACCATGGTCGGCGGGCTCTGCAAGCTGGGGCGGGTCGACGACGCGCGGGAGGTGTTCGACGCGATGCCGGAGCGGAACATGGTG
Source organism: Echinochloa phyllopogon (assembly GCA_033239725.1). Classification (NCBI taxonomy): domain Eukaryota; kingdom Viridiplantae; phylum Streptophyta; class Magnoliopsida; order Poales; family Poaceae; genus Echinochloa; species Echinochloa phyllopogon. Next base: position 9,007,412 of record BTCW01000013.1, on the reverse strand, counting down.
TCGTGGAACGCGATGATGTCCGGGTACGTGAAGGCTGGGCGGTTCCTGGACGCGCTGGAGGTGTACGACGAGATACGGGCGCGCGGGGTGGAGGGGAACGGCTTCATCGCGGCGACGGCGGTGGTGGCGTGCACGGGCGCCGGCGCGCTGGCGCGCGGGCGGGAGGTGCACCGCTGGGTGGAGCAGGGCGGGATCGCGATGGACGAGAAGCTGGCGACCGCGGTGGTCGACATGTACTGCAAGTGCGGGTGCGTCGAGGAGGCGCGGCGCGTGTTCGAGGCCCTGCCGGCGAAGGGGCTCACGTCGTGGAACTGCATGATCGGCGGGCTCGCGATGCACGGGCGGGGCGAGGACGCCGTCGAGCTGTTCGACCGGATGGAGAGGGAGGGCGTGGCGCCGGACGACGTCACGCTGGTGAACGTGCTCACGGCGTGCGCGCACGCGGGGATGGTCGGCGAGGGCCGCCGCTGCTTCGACTACATTGTTCAAAGATACGGCATAGAGCCCAAGATGGAGCACTACGGATGCATGGTAGACTTGTATGGAAGAGCAGGGCAGCTGGACGAGGCCAAGAAGGTGATCGACGACATGCCGATGGAGCCGGACGTCGGCGTCCTCGGCGCACTCTTCGGTGCGTGCAAGATCCACGGCGATGTCGACCTTGGCGAGGCGATCGGGTGGCGCGTCATCGAGTTGGATCCCCAGAACAGCGGCCGCTACGTGCTGCTGGCGAACCTCCTCGCCAGTGCCGGCCGGTGGGAGGACGCGGCCAGGGTCCGGCGGCTGATGGACGAGCGGAACGTGAGCAAGGAGACCGGGCGGTCCGTGATCGAGGTCAACGGCGAGGTCTGCGAGTTCCAGTGCGGGAGCCTGTGCCATCCCCAGGCAGAGGAGGTATACGCCATGGCCAAGGACATGATGAGGAGGATTGGGGCAGAGGTCTACGTGCCGACACGAGGGACGTGCTGCACGACATTGCAGAGGAGGAGAAGGAGACGCCGCTGCTCTACCACAGCGAGAAGCTGGCCATCGCCTTCGGGCTCCTGCGCACGAGGCACGGAGACACGATGCGGATCACGAAGAATTTGAGAGTTTGCAGGGACTGCCATGAGGCGAGCAAGTTCCTGTCTCGCGTCTTCGAGCGCGAGATTGTGGTGAGGGACAGGAACCGGTTCCATCATTTCAAGGATGGGAAGTGCTCGTGTAAAGATTATTGGTAAAATCCATTAAGAAATCTACGTTATACTCGATGGCGTGTTTTATTCGATCCATCTAGTGAGCATTCTGACATGTTGTATACTGTTGCTTGGTATAGGAACAAGAGATGACCAAGATTTATAAGGAGTAAAGACGCTTATAAATCTGTCAAATCCTATTTCTTAATCGAGTATTTCTTGTGGGATTTGATCACTCAATCTGATTAGCGATGTAAATGCAGGTTGTTTTACTTTTATTCTAAATTATTTTAATTTAGCATATAATTAAAACTACTTCGAATAGGATTCAATGATTGAGCCGGAACTTTGAGCAAAATCAACGATTGAGCCGTACGCCACCGAACTGGAGGATGTTGTGAGGCAAAAAAAAAAGTATGCTGACAAGGAATCTTCTTTTTGCATAGTAGAATTTTGAAACTAAACAATGCCCTGATATAACGTTCCGTGGAGACCTCAGAAACAGTCCAATCATTGTATTGCTGCCGCCTCCCAAACCCGAATCGGAGCTCGTGGCCAAGCCTAGTTCCAAAGCTTGGGTGTCCAAATTTTAAATTTTAATATCGTAGCGACACCGTAGCATTTCGTTTGTATTTGTGAATAATTGTCCAAACATAAACATTGATTAATTAGACTCAAAATGTTTGTCTTGTAAAGTACAACAAAACTGTGCAATTAGTTTTTGATTTCGGCCCTGTTCAAGTGGCTGGTGGCTGGTTTGTGCTGAGAGAAAAATACCGCTGGCTGACTGGTGCTGATTTGTTCTGAGAGAAAAGTACGGCTGAGTGGTGGCTGATAAGCCAAACGAACATGATAATCTATATTTAGTACTCCATACATGTGCCGACATTTTGATGTGATGAGAACCTTCTTTTTGCATATTGAACTTTGAGGGTGAAATTTTGGGAACTAAACGAGGCTCAAAGTTAGATTCATCACCAGAGTAGCTTGTCAGAAAAGAAATCGCCAGAGTTGGTGATGACTTGTTTCATTACTACCTTGAGTCAATTTCTTACTTCTCATCATTTTTCCTGATTTCTTACTTCTAGTAGGAGGGCTCGATCGAGAGCCCTCTTGTTTTAGATTTTTCGTTAAGAAAAATGAATACACTTTCAGCGGGTTATAGACACCCCTAAAAATGGCAGTGACGAAAGTGTGCACATAACGGAGCACAACAGCAGTACTTTCAGTTAATAACCCACGTTAAGAGATAGCAGCAATGTGGCTGCTATGGTGCGACATATTACGATCCGATGCAAAAAATTGATATCATCCAAACATTGGATCGGTTAAGAACACAAGGCACACAGTTCTAGAATACATTTCTAAAGCTCGGCAGAAAGAACTGACTGATTTGTTTCATACTACCCATCATCCATTGTAGACAAGACACCAGACAACCTAATGAAGATACTGTGCCAGAAACAATTTCCCCAACCAACAACGCCTTAAAGTGGATTGGCTTCGATCCAACATCCTCAAGCTATCTTCACCCCTGAGAAGTCCATCTCCGGATGCTGTCGTGGGGAAAAAAAAAGAGCTCAATCAGATACATGGAACAGATAGAATGGAAAGCTACACATATATATCAAGACTGGTACTACGCAGATGATACCATCTCAGCTCATGTGACTTACCTGAGCCATAAACTTCTTGAGCATTTCATCCTTCTGCATCTCATCACTTGTTGGAAGGCCCATCTGCTTTTGGCGTTGATCAAACTGCACAGTGATGAAGAAATTTAGTTATTCCCGAGCACTAAGAAGGATTATTCAGATGAGCATCAGGTTTTGTGCATCTTACCATCATCTTCTCCACAGTTTGTCTAGTCTCCGGATCCAGATCAGAAAGTTTGCTGCTCTCAGGTTCCACCTTTTGGGTATCAACTTCAGGGTCACCCTTTATCACAGACTTCCACCACTCCATTTGGTTGTGCTTTGTAAGCAACACAGACAGCGATTTTCCATCCTCTGTAAGATGTTATCATAAGACATATTCAGTTGGTAAGGGGCTTCAGGATGGAAGAGACAATACATGCAGGCTCAAATGTAAAGCAGATTTACCAATGCTCCAGAAGCAGTCATCAACCTTAACTGGCTTATAGAGCTCACCCTGGTAAGAAAGAAGTTGCAGTGGAAGTTAGAACCCATAATATGTACTGTAACACCAGCTTTTTTATTTAAAATAAGCACTGATGTAACTGCTTACATCGATGATAGGGGGCTGACCCTTCAGGCCAACCTTCAGATAGTTCTTCTTTATATCACAGACCACAAATCTTGACTTTGTTCCTTCAGGAACAGGAATGGTGATGTTAACCTCTGGCAACTGTTGAGTCCATGAGTACTTCTCCAAATCAAGACCATTGCCCTCATTTGGTTCTGTTTATTAGGAGACAAAATTAGTTAGGAGATTCCCAAAAAAGTGCAGCAGTACAAATGGCATCAATAGAAATTGTCTTAGAGATGTAATGTAATGGGAGGCAAAAATTATTAGGCCACCATGTTAACCATTTGAAATTATGCAGTTTCACTGCATTAAACACAATATAAACCCATGACTCAACAAAACTAATAAGCAAACACATGCAATTTACTATTCTATCTCGACTCGACACAAAAAAAAATGGAAAATGAATGTAACTTGTTACCTACTGACACCATCAATGAGGTGTTTAAACATAACGAAAGGCATAAGAACCTACTCTAGAGTTCTCATAGATAGGGATTGGTATCTAAGTAATTTAGTTACAAACTAGAAGCTCTGCCAAACACCTGGTTAACTCATCTCACATGCAAAGTAGACGACAATTGGAAGTACTGCTACCTGGAAAATGGTTAATTACACAAAAGCAAGTCATGCAACCTAAACCCGTCCTACCCAAATTCCGAATCCATCGGTCCACTCATCAATTGAACTGTCCTAGCCAAATTCGGAATCCATCGGTCAACTCATCAATTGAAACAGGGACCATTCTGCTCACTCTGGATCGCAGCCCCAAGTAACAGATCCCCTGAACTAACATATGTTGATCAGAGCGTCAAACGCAACCTATAAAGCTAAGTAAATTCTTAAAAAATCATGCCTCCTCCTAACACTGATCGATTCAGAACACGCGAGATCGGGTTTACCGGAATCACATTTAGCACCAAAAGCCCTATGACGCAGCAGCAATAGAGATTTTAAAAGAGGAAGGATGGCATAAGAACAGAGTACTCACGTCTCACGTTGCCTTCCTCCTTCTTATCCACCTCCATCTTGTCTTTCTCTGCCGAGCTCTCCGGCTTCTCCTCCGCCGCTGGCGCCGCCGCCGCCTTGGCGGCCTTCTCCGCCTCGGCCGCCGCCTTCCGCATGGCCTCCTCCGCCTTCCTCTTCGCCTCCCTGGCCGCCCTCTCCTCGGCCTCCACCTGCGCCCTATGGGCCGCCGCCATCGCGGTGACCTTGCTCACCGCTGACGGGTCGCGGAACAGGCCGGACCGTCGGTGCGCGACGCCGATAGCCACCTGGAGGAACGGCAAAGCGCCGCCGCACTGCTCCAGCAGCGCCGCGAGGGCGTCCTCGACGGCGGCGCCGCCCGCCGCCGCCGCCTGCTGACGCGGCGGGGCCTCGTCATCCTGGAAGTCGGAGATGATCGCCATGGAGTGATTGGCTAGGCTAGGGCTTCGTGTCGCGTCGGGGACTCGAGATGGATGGATCTCAGATTTCGGCGAGGGTTTTGGATGGAGAGGAAGCGTAAGGGGTCTTTGGACTTGTGTTATAAGGAGGGGACGGCCGGAGCGGGGCGGCGAGGGTTGGAACTCGGCTGCGTTTGGTTCTAGAAGACTCCAGGAGGAGTGAGGGGGTTGACGATTCCGGTCTTCGGGAGACAGCCGGGTGGATGACAGGTGGGGTCGGAGTACATTGGATCCGATTCAGCGAACACAAAACAAAGACATGTTTTTGTAGTCCTTTTATTATAACGTCTAGGATCGTGCCCGTGCGTTGCTACGGGCAACAAAATATTTATAGCAAATAATATAAATATATTTAAATAAAGCAAACAATGAAATATATTAACATTCACACCAAGAGAGATCAATGGCAAGTAATTATATTGTTGAGCGTACAACAAATATAATTAAACAGTATTTTATACAGATAACATTAAAACTATTTCACAGGACTATAATATGAGCTCCTCTTAATTCGTTGCGCTCTGTGTTTCTCATTCTTCACACGATCTCATGATCCTATTTAGGTTTTCTCTTAGTGTTTCATGTGAGTAGTGTATAGAAGATCAAAACAAATCTGATACGCACCTGGATGACACGAAACGAAGAACCCTTGTGTAGTGTCTCCTCCGTCTGTCGGTCCCGCATCAGGATCTACAATACAGGAAAACACAAAAAGATTACATGCTGAAGGTCAGCACATGCACGCTAGCCTGCCCTACACCCTAGTAAATCCAATATGTAAGATTGGATATTCAACTTGATTAACAGCTGGAGGTACACAAGCTACATCAATATAATCACCGAATTTAAAAAACAGAATTGAACATCCAGGTATTATTTTAAAAATAATAACAAGATCAGGATATTTCCTCTCTGGATCAGTTTACAGTGTTGTTGTTCTGTTTTTAATGAACAACTGGTCACGATGTGGATGACACTACTATCACTGAATTCATCAGTTGTCTGGATTTTATATTACGAGAATTCACAACAGGTCCTACACATTTTGAAATTTACAAGACAATGTGCTGCTGTTGCAGCTCGTATCGTTGAGGAGGCGAGGTGGGGCGTGGCCGCGGCCGGCGGGGAAGGATGATAGGACGACGGTGCATCATACCTGAAGGGGCGCAGTGAGATTCGCGTCGCCGTTGATTGTCCTCCGGTCGCCTAGGGTTCCCACGGTTCTTCCTCTCGATCCGATCTGAACTGTGATCGTCGTCGACGTTGAAGATCCGACGTCGGAGGAGAGTCGGCGCGAGGAGGAGGGATCGACGTGGGGAGGGGGAGGCGTGGGGAAGAGGGGTCGGCGTGGGGGAGGGGGAGGCGCGGTCGTCGGGGGATCTGACGTGGGGAGGGGAGTCGCCGCGGGGGAGGGGGCGCGGGGGCGACGCGGGCGGGGGCAGTTTGCGGAGGAGAAAAAAAAGGAGTGGGGCGTCCGGTTCCATGAGGAAGGAAAAAAGGATGTGGGCGTTGAATGATGGGTGCGGAGCCACGGACCGCGAAAAAAAGTACGACGACGTTTTTTCTCCTCTTTGATTTTATTAAGTAGTAGTAGACTAAGTAGCACCATGGACGGTGTCACGGGTGGAGTCGGAGTACATTGGATCCGATTCATATAAAAACTTAAAACAAATACAAGGTCTTCTTTTTTTGAAAAAAAACAAATGTCTTGTTTAGTTTCTTAATTTTGCCCCTCAAATTTCACTACGTAAAAAGAAGTTTTCTATCACATCAAAATGTCGGCACATGTGTTGAGTACTAAATGTAGATGAAATTAAAAACTAATTACCCAGTTTTGTTGTACTTTGCGAGACGAACATTTTGAGCCTAATTAATCAATGTTTGGACAATTATTCAGAAATACAAACGAAATACTACAGTGGCGCATTAATGATAAAATGTCAACTTTGACATGGCCAAAGACAGAGTTGTGGTCCTTTTTCAAATAATTGTGTTTTTTTATGATAACTACAACAAGTTAAATTGGCTTCACTTGCAAGCTACAGTTTTGTATTGGATTACAAAAATGCAGATGTATATAATTTTATTTAATTTCAAGGGAAGGGAACCTTTCAAATAAAGAAAAAATGAGAGAGAGACTATGAAATCTTGTTGGACGAGGGATTTTATAACGAGATTATCCATATGGCTTAGGACAATTTTTTCCATTTGCCTATATATGTAAATAGTTGGCCGTGCTAATGTGTTATTACCGTAGGACTTCATCTTATTTCATACTGAACAGTCTATAGGAGTGTTTGCTACTGAACAATCTATAGGATTGATTCCTTTGTATATAGTAACAACTAATAATAAAGATACATGTACCTGTCATCCACGAGCACAGTGGGGCTAGGATTATGAAGGTTGTAGTTGACGTAGAGTCTCAAATGCAGAGAAAATATGGACCAATAGTTTTGGATGCGAACGTGGACGTGAAGGTGCATGTGCCCCCACGAAATCTTACATCATGTCCATGTGAAATCTTACGTTACATTAAAACAAACCGTGATTTGTAATATAATAAAATAGATTGAATTTGAGCCAAAGCAACGCTAATACAGTTGAAAGGATTGTAAAATTGTATTATGTTCAATTTAACCGAAAGCATCTGAATATGATCAAAAGGATTACAAATAGAACACACACTTAATTTTACTCCATAACTATAAGCGTGCTTTCTCTAAGGAGAGATAAATAAATATTTTTATTTGAAAAAATCACTTCTTCCATGCTAGGGTCTTTATTACAGAAGATTCCAAATGGAACACGTCAGTAAACTTGACACCACGGAGAGCGTTTTTCCTCTATGAGAATGATAAAAAGGAAAACATAGTGACCTGCAACGAATGGATTTTATTTTGAAAAAGAAATGTTTCTTGATGCTGGAGTCTATGCAGCACTAAAAAAGAACTGAAGCAAACTTAGCCAAAGCAAAAAACCAAAGCTCATCAAGCAAAAGCCACTCAACAATCCACCCACCAAGTACAAATAGGAACAATGTTAGAAGCGATTCAGGATAAGGGCAAAGCCATTTCACAAGAAGAAACAAATAACCGCCTCAGGAAGAAGAAGAAACAAAGAACCGAAGCTCAAGTAGCAAGATTCGGAGATGAAGAAAGAATGTGTGAAGTCCTTTGCCAAGAAGTGGCAAAGAAGAGAAAGCTACTCGAACAGCTTCAAGCGTAAGCAATAGAACACCAGGTTAGAAGAACTCACCAAGATCTCAACAATCCCTCAAACAAATACAACAAAAAGAAACCAATGAATGGGAAGCTCTACCGCAAGAAGTGCAAGAAGAACAAGATGAGCTCGAATACAAAGAACAATCATATGGTGGCTAGCATCTTCTCGTTGCATAGTTCCAAAACAATATGTGATAGCACATTTCTCCATTTTCTATGGATCGCCATGGCCACCAAAGCTCAAACTGCCATCTCTACCACAATACAAAGGTGTGTCAGTCCCAAAAAGTTCGTTGTCTCTATAATATTGGTACACCGGTTTGCCGAAAATGAGAAAAATATGCATGGGAGTAGCTTGGAGCGAGATAAGTCTCGTGCGCCAGCTTCCATGAATTTTAGTCCAAAGAGCTAACTTTGCGAGACTTCAGTTGCGAGCAGGGAGAGAAAGAATCATTATAAGATTATCTTACGAGGTTTGTGAAATTAGGAGCCAAGGAACCAAGAGAAACATCAGAGTGACCGAAGAAGACTGTAATCAACGTTGCAATCCGAGGCCTCAAAATTGGGCAGCCTGCTGTGTGTCGAGTTTAGGCACAAACTTACCACAACAACCACTTCTTGAAATCACGTACGCAGAGCTATTGTAAATCCGTCACGTGTTGAAAGAGAAGAATGGTATTACCTCCGTTCCAAATTACTATTCGTTGTTGACTTTTTCTCGCAACGTTTGACCATTCGTCTTATTCAAAATTTTTATTCAAATATGCGAAAAATAAGTCATACCTAAACTATACGTGATGATAAAGTAAGCCACCAATAAAAGAAATGGCACTTGCAAAAAATTTTGAATAAGAGGAATGGTCAAACGTTACGAAAAAAAGTCAACAACAAATAGTAATTTGGAACAGAGGGAGTAGACATTAGTGCTGAGAAGGCACAGTAGAATTGGAGACACGAACAGTGGTTCACTGGTCTCAACTGAAATTGCTTGGTGATGAAACTCCTAGTTTTTCTCTAGCCCAGAGAAAGACAAGTGAAAATAGCCGGCCTAAAAGGTAGCGTTAGGCCCTGTTTGGCCTAAAAGGTAGCGTTAGGCCCTGTTTGGTTTGAAGGGGTTTATTATAAACCACTCATATAGAGAAGCTTATAATAAATCTCAAGAAATGTTTGATTCTTTAGCCTTATATAGTAGAAAGTAGAGTGATTATTGTGTAGCTCATGCACAATAAACCTTAGAAGCACCTCTCGAGGCTTATGGGTTTACGAAAGACTTATGAAAATAAGCCCTTTCTGTTTGGTTTAAAAGGGATTTATTTGAGAAGGATTATAATAAGCCTCAATGAACCAAACAGATTCCTAGCCACGGTTCTCTGAAAATCACCATGGTGGAAAAGACAGAGGTGGAGAGACATCAAAGACAATACTACCTCCGTTTCAAATTATAAGTCGTTTGACTTTTTTTACCACAAATTTAACCGCTCGTCTTATTCAAAAATATTGTGTAAATATAGTCAAATTTAAGTCATTTTTGAAGAATATTTATTAATAAACAAGCCACCATAAAAAATATGATAATCTATATATACTATAAGGATCCAGTAGAATTGAAAAACGCTTCTCACCCGAAAAAATCCTACCCACCCCTCACAGAGGACCCACATGTCATGTCCAACGGTGGAAAAGACGTGGAAAGTTTTCACAAAACGATGTTTCTATAAAGTTTTTACCGTTTTGGGCGTTACTTTTTTCACCATAAAATTTGTTTATCCACCCCGTATACCCACCAATCAAAATAGTCTGTAATCCTCCCCATCGAGATCATCAAACTCCGGCAATGAATCGGTGTAGACGAAACGGATCAGCACCCTCAACACCTCCGGCAGCATGTCCTCGACGGCGACGCACCGCGTCCTCATCTTCATCGGCCCGCAGAGCTCCGCCCTGAACACCGGCGACCGCGCCACCAGCAGGAACTTGTGCGCCGCGACGCTCTCACCTCCGACGCTGAACGTCATGTCCGCGCCCTCCATGTCCTCCAGCATCTTGCTGAGGTGCGCCGTGATGTCCGGCGGCGGCACCACGATCGCCGAGGCAGCTGTGGTGTGCGTCGTCGTCTTCGAGAGCTCCGTCTCCCTGATCACGGTGATCTCGCACCGGATCACGAGGCAGTCATCGTGGATGTACCCGGAGGCCTCGAGCTCCGACTTGCTCACCTTGAAGGACACAGACCGGGTGGTGTCCGGCCGGGAGCCGAACACCATGGTCGGGTCTGGCGGCGGTGGCCAGAGGATACCGCGGGACCCCGACGGCAGCTTCACCAGGGAGGCGTCGTGGCGCGCGCACCTCGGCGTTCTTCGTGGCGAGCTCGAGGTGGATGAAGGCGAGGTCATCGGAGGAGCGGGAGATGCCGTCGGGGCAGAAGGAAAGGACCCAGTCGCAGCGGCCGACGGCCAAGGCGGCGGAGCGGACGGACTTGCCGGTGTCGATGCCCTTCTTGAGGCTATACCCTACGATCTCGAACGTGTGCACGCCTTCTCCGCCACCGTCGTGCACCGCGATGCCGTCTCCTTGGTTTTCGGATCTGCCGCCATGGCTGATGCTCCAAGAACAGGTGTTGTGGAGCTCACAATCCTCACATCAAATAGAGTGGGTGGGAGACGGGAGGAGTTGGTTCTTGCTGGTGATGGGTGTGCCAGCGAACTTGGGAGAGGATAAGTAGGAGATGACGAGGGCCGGCGACGCCATCGATCTGCTGCTTCAGTTCACACAAACGCGCGCGCTATTGCATCCGCTATAGCTGTTTCTTTTCTTTTTCATCAAAGCTGGGAAAAATGATCACAAACGTAGCACATCTTTAGGCGCTTGAAGCTTACTGTCTTTTCTTCTTTCTTCTCGGTCGATTAGATCGATCGGCAAGGCAACCTTTTAATTAGCTTGCAGTGTTGGATAAGCAAGCAAACAGTGCGATCTCTGGTAGACTACACGCGAACTATATATGAGTTACTGTTGATTTCCGTACTAAAGTAGTGTATTTTAGCAATAATGATACGTAACTCACATGAATCGCTCTCGTCATTGTGTATGCATCAATCACAGCATACAGGCGAATCAAATAACCCAGACGCGTCTCCGCTAGAAATTTTCGCTCTTTTTCCACGTGCAAACCACCGCCCCGCCTCGTGCCCTAGCTTCGCCGCCGCCGCCGCTTTCACGGCTCGAGGAAGCCCGTCTGCCATACATCGTCGTCGATCTACCGCCGGAGCTGCGCCGTCACAAAGGTCTTGTACCCGTCTTCGTCAAGACCGGTCTCCGCTCGTCGTCGTTTCTGTCATCGTCCGTCGCGGGTGAGCACCCTATCATGTTCCCCACCTTGTCCTTGCTGCTCTATTTAACCGCTCACCCATGCTTCTCATGTCCCTCGATCAGTGTCATGGTCTGATGTATAAGGTTTTCCAGTTCTCTGTAGATAAAGATAAGGTATGAACGTATGCGCCGCTGCCGCTTGCCGCCATCATATAGGAGCAAATCACCAGCCATGGTGCCATGAGCAAGACGATAGCAAGCTAGAGAAAGAGACAACGTACGTATACTGAAGCATGTACAGATTACAAAAAGCAAGCAACGACCCTGCATGCATGTATGTGAATAACACCGTGGCACCACAATATCCAAAGTCTCAAGTGCCATGTACTGCAATTTGGCTTTTGATTTCCGTCACTGTGTTACATCATGCTGATCCTAATTACCTTTTGCCTTTGAAAATACATATCCTGTCCCTGAACCGTGTCGCGTCGGCGTTGCCCGGCGATCTCGACTCCACACGGAACACCTCGATGCGCCTGGCGCCGAGCCTGTTGCCCTTCTCGGTGACCCGGACACGGTCGATCGGCTCGCCGTCGAAGGTGTACGCTGCCACCAGCGGCTCGTGTTTGGTGACGCCGATGGCCCAGTTCAGGTTGTGGAGCCAGAGCGTCAGACGCGAGAGGTTGTAGGTGAGGAGCACCATGACGCCTTGACGAGCGAGAAGTGGGTGAGGGAGGCGTCGTCGACGGTGATCTTGACGTGGCAGAGGTAGCCGTAGGCGGGGATGAGGACGACGGCGGCGGCGATGAGGGCGAGCACGGCAAGGACGCCGTGTTTTAGTGTTGTGTCAAAGTTAACCTCCATTATAACTTAAGTCCAGTGATGTACTCCCTCCATTCTAAATTACTATTGCCGTTAACTTTGTTGTATAACCTTTGACCATTCGTCTTATTTAAAAAATTTATTCAAATATACGAAAAAATAAGTCATACTTAAAGTATATTTGATGACAAAGTAAGTCACAAATAAAATAAAGAGTAAATTATGCTCACCATACAACAACTTGGTGGGTGGGTACAAATTGGTCCAACAATTTATAAAATGCTCAGTTTACTGCAATAACTTGATAGGTGGGAGCAAATTAGTCCAATAACTTGTAAAATGCTCATTTTAGTGCAATAACTTGGCAAATCGGTGCATCTATAGTCCAAACGTGACAACTGTAACGTATTTCCTAACGTCGGGCTATAATAGATAGTATATTCACGTATTAATTAGCTATTGATGTTCGCATCGCGATGACAATGCATTTGGCTAAGATAAGAACTTTCAATGCATAGGGAAGTAACGTTGTGTCTTCAAATTCATTATTTTTTATATAGTGATTTAATTTTGATTAAGAATATTAATTTTTATATTCAATATTGATAAGTTTGTCCTTATTGTTTTCTACCTATTCGATTATATGCATTTTTCAGCTCAAAAAAGGAAACCAATATATGTGCTTTAGTAGCTTGGTATAAATATTTTTAAAGCCTCCAATGCTTGTTTCGTAATGGAAAAGTAGCTTAAAGGACACAAACAAAATTGTTTACTACATAATTGTTGAATGCATGAGAAGAAGTCGAAAACAAACCTTAGATCTCAAAGTCTCTCTTATGTACTTTAGTCTTTCGATAATACTAATTAATATTGTTATTCTAAAATTTATTGAATTCGGACCGATGAACAAATAAGTTAATGTAAATATATTAGACAAAAGGTATTCATATGTCCATCTACTATACTTAATACATCGCCGTTGTAAAGTTTGGACTATAGATGCACCTATTTACAAAGTTATTGCACTAAATTGAGCATTTCACAAGTTGTTGGACCAATTTACACCCCACGTGACAACTTATCGTACCAACTTGTGCATTTTATAAGTTGTTGGACTAATTTGCACCCGCCTGTCAAGCTATTGTACTAAATTGAGTATTTTAAAAGTTATTGGACTAATTTGCAACCACGTAACAAGTTGTATCATGGATGCAATTTACTCTAAAATAAATGATATTTACACAAAATTTTAAATAGGGATTCCATCGTAGTGATCGGTCCAACGGCGCATCCTCAAGCGAATTGGATCCACTCATCACCAAACTGATGGGTGAAGGAATTATAAATATGTCATTTGCTTTCCTAATATCCAACTTATAGTGAAGTATATCATTTTTTCTTTTTTATTTACCTATACACTGAGCAATATGGATATGTGGCCATGATTTATTTTTATTGGATCTATAAATTATAATTTTGTTTTGTTTCATACTGAATTTAACTCATTTAAAATACTTAGGATATTCTGTTTTATAAAATTCTAACATAAAAAATTAAAATTCAATCTAATTTTAAAAGATAAATGTCTTTTTATTAAATTTTTCTAATACACGCGCGCACTCTGCTAGTTTATATAAATTTTTGAATAAAACGAGCGGTAGTTTATATAAATTTTTGAATAAAACGAGCTGTCAAACTTATAATAAAAAAATCAAACGAACTATAATTTGAAAGAGTATTATTAAAGTCTCGGATAGCCGGAGACAGGGAAGAGAATATCTGTTATGGGTTAATCGCGTTTGTGATCCAGTACTACTTCGTTCCGAATTATTATTCAGCGCACATTGGGAAAGTTTCGAGAAATTATCTGGGAAATGATGTGCGATCGGGAGAAAATCTGGAAATAAAAAACGGAATATATAATCTTTCGACGAAAGCAGGTTCTCTGTCAGCCCGCTACCGTGTACCCTGTACCGCGTGCGGCGTGTCTTCCTGCTACCTGCCCATCGCTCGCCGTTCGCCGTGGCCCGTGCTGCCGATGGCGGCCACCTGCCGACCGTCCACCACTCCCAGCTATCTTCTCCACAGGCGGCCTCCTTACTCCTTACCTTCTTACCACAGTGACCTCCCAAGAGATACTGATCTCGATACACCGCAACCGCATGATCCGGAAGTGCTCTGCGCGCTTGAGTCCCCGCGCGCTCAAGCAAATCCACGGCAACCTCGTGGTCAGCGGCATCACCTCGTGCGGCTTGCAGCCCGTGCGCGATCTTCTCCTCTCCTGCATCGTGTCGTTCCGCGGCGGCATGGACTACGCGCGCAGGCTGTTCGACGGAATGCCGCCCCCGGGCCCGGACCTCTTCATGCACAACGCCATGTTGCGCGGGTACGCGCACGCCGGCGTGCCCCACGCGGCGTTCGCGGTGTACAGCCGCATGGAAACGGAGGGTCTGGGGCCCGATGGGTTCACCTTCTGCTACCTCCTCCGTGCCTGCTGTGCCGGCATCGGCACGCCGGCTTGTTCTAGCGCTGGGTGGCAGACTGGCAGGTGCACGCCGTCGTCGTGAAGCTTGGGTTCTTGGAGGACGCGTTCGTGAGGAACGCGCTCATCAACATGCACGCCAAGTGCGGGGACTTGGGCGTCGCCGGCACGCTTCTTGGTGAGGCCAGCGAGAGGGACATCGTGGCGTGGTCGGCTGTCATAGCTGGGCATGCGGCCAGAGGTAACCTGGATGTGGCGAGGCAGATGTTTGATCGGTGCTGGCACAAGGACATTGTGTGCTGGAACGTGATGCTGGGTGCCTATGCGAAGCATGGGGAGATGGAGAAAGCGAGAGAGCTGTTTGATTGTGCGCCGGAGAAGGATGTGGTTTCGTGGAACACCATCATCACTGGGTACTCAACGCAGGGAATGCTGGAGCAAGCGTTGGAAGTCTTTGATGAGATGAGGGGTGCAGGGTGGATGCCTGATGAAGCTACTATTGTTAGCTTGCTGTCATGCTGTGCGAATGCAGGGTCACTTGATGCAGGGAGGATGATACATTCTTTGCACTTGGAAGGCAGACCATCAATGAGTATTTTGACTGGAAATGCATTGGTATCAATGTATGCAAAATGTGGGGACGTCGATGCTGCAATGGAAGTCTTTAACAGGATGAAGGAGAAAGATGTTTGGACATGGAATTCGATCATTAGAGGACTAGCCTTTCATGGACAATAGGAAAAATCAATTCAGTTCTTCAATAAAATGCTTGAAGAGAAATTTCACCCAAATGAGATTTCTTTCCTATGTGTTCTTGGCGCATGCAGCCATGTTGGACTGGTTGAAGATGGTCAGAGGTATTTCTCTCTTATGAAAGAAAGGTATGGGTTTGAGCCTAATGCAAGGCACTACAGTTGCATAGTGGACATGCTTGGCCGTGCAGGTCTACTGGATCAAGCATTTGCAATTGTGAGTAGCATGAGGCAACCAAGTGCAGTTGTATGGAGGACACTGCTTGGCGCCTGCAGAACCCATGGTAATGTGGCTCTAGGCAAGATTGCTCAGGAGAGGCTTCTTAGCATAAGTGGAGATGCAAGTGGTGACTATGTACTGCTCTCTGGCATTTATTCATCATATGGTGAATGGTCAAGGGTGGAGGCGGTACGAAGATCAATGGACAAAAGGGGGCTTAGAAAACTTGTTGGCTGTGCTCAGATTGGCCATAAAATTGCTAAACTTTCAACACTGTGACCATGATTATGGCCTTATGGGTGCTCTACACTTCTATTATTGGATGGAAAATGAGGCAAATGCCCATGAATTTTGTTTTTTATTTCTGCCTGTATAGCAGAGACTGGAAAGGTTGGTGCATCTCTGGTCAGCCAAGTCAAAACCTCCATGGTTTCACTTCCAGTAGGTATCAATTTATAAGCCAATGGCATTTTCATTTTTTTAATCTACTTGGACAAGAATATATCAACAACTCTATCAGAAACTACTGTGATCCATCCATAATAATGCATGCATATTCATTTTCTGTAGCTTCTACATATGAGGGCACACACATTCAACCGTCAAGGTAAAAGAAGAGGTTAAGAATGAAGGCAACACTTGAGAAAGGAGAGAATCATAGAAAGAGGTAATAGACACATGGATGATTACATAAAGATAGCAAGTCCAATGACCACACTATTATATCACTTGACACTGCTAGAAGCAAATGATGGACGATTTGATCTAGCGCCTTGCAAGGGCAATGGCGGAGAGCAATATCAGCAGTATCAGGACAACCATGGCTCCAAACGAACCGATCAGGGATCCAGAGATACGCTCACAGAATGAGTCAAACTGCTGGCAGATAGCAAGCCAGTTTGCCCTGACATTGCCCTTGTGTGCTAAGTACACAATAGCAGCTGCTGCAGATGCTCCCCCAGTCACCAGTGCTAGCATTGCCTTCAAAACAATCACATGGAAAACAGATAACTAGGTGATATATTCGTTGATGATTCCATTTGTTTTTCATGTAATAGTGCATACTTTCATGCAGGATGATTTTTCAAGTTCTCAATATGCTTTGAATTAGACAAAGAGGCAGTCCTACTCTTACCGCATCAAGAAAGATCAAGAGCAGCCTGCTGAATTTGGCCCTGCTCCTAATGATGTGCACAATTGATAATGGAAGTGAAAGGATGAGATAGGCACATACAACAGAATTTGCAATGACGAAGAACCTGACGGCAAAGAAAGAAAAAAATATTTGGAGCATCAGATAGTCATAGGTTTGTTATATGAAAGCAATCAAGCATTGGTAGATAGAGTTGTTGAGGTTGGCTTACGTAAGAGTCGGGAGATCACTGTACTTCGCTTTGAACCGGATGAACTGTGTGAAGAAAGGCAGCGTCTGGTTGGTGGTGCCCATTGCAATCGCACTAGCAAGGGTGCCAATGATGGCAACGAAGCGAAGTATGAGATCAAGAACAGACAGTCCTTTACTGACCCCCCTGCTCAGGGGCGCCTTGGATGTCTCGCCATGCTCACTGGATCCTTTCATCGTTAGCGTTCTAAAACTCCCAACTTGATGGAACCTGATTGCTCAGCTGGTTTGAAGAAAACGGCCCCATCTTCCTCGCATATATACATGGTATAAGCTGCACGAAGTGCAAATGGATTAGGTCAGCTCGATGCCAGAGCAGGTGGCCGTACAGGTTGTGTTGTGTGAGTACTTCCAGGTGCATTTCGGTTGACACCTACTCTACTTGCTCCATAGAGACCAATCGCATCGTTTCGTGCAGAGTTTATGGTCTCTTTACATCCGTGGACTTCCAGTGAGCTCTGCTATGGGCATTGACATGTCACTGCTATGTGTCCTATGCAGGAGGCTTCAACTAAACGCTGGTTAGCTCGTTCCAACTCCAGAAGCATTGTGATATTCACCTTTATGTCAATTCATGAGATTCGAGGGTTATCTGTTTTGAGTTGGTGTATTATTTCGTGATCGTTACAGCTCCCAGAACCATATGTGGGGCGTCTAGCTTTAACGCCTGGAATAGCTGGCTGTTATCGCCTATCAGCCTTCACTTTTGGTTGATCGGTGGCACTATTTACGCTTTCTTACTTACTGATTGGTAATATATGTTCTTTAGTTGAAGCATTGATAATTGATTTTTTTCCTTTGCCTTCTGGCAGAAGCATAGTTGATAATTGATTTTTTTTCCTTTGATTCACTCGATTGCTTGAAATTAAAATGGGTAATGAAAGAGAGTATAGTTATAGCTAGGCCCTGATGAAATTAATGTGTGTGTGTTGCACTTGCACATTCTTGAAAAAAAAGGAGACCGAGAGAGTGAGAGAATCTAACTAGCTAGCTAGCTGGTTTGTTCATAAAAAAAGAGATATAGTTTGAATGTGTATGACAACTTTTGGAATACTTAGCTCAGGTTTGAGTACAAACGAAAATGCATGTTTGTTTCAAAAAATATTTACATATATTATTATCTGCTATATGTTTCAAAATATAGTGTTAGAATTCTTTTTAATGGAAAAGTATAAGTTATGTTATAGTCAAAGTTGCATTTTATTTGCATCGCACTAGTGTGTGTCATTTGGTGCCATGTGTCAAATAAATATATTGAATAAAGCAATTCAACTTTTACTTGTATGGCATCCGTTTATCATAATTTGGCACAACTTATGGGCAGAAGCTTATTTTGTTGATGGACTTATTTATATGTTGGATTTGATTCTCCTATGAAAAGCAAATTTAAATTAGCGAAGTTAAGAATGGATTATGGCATGAACTGGAGTAGCTTTCCGTAATTAGCTCTAGAAAAGAAGCAGGATCATTTGTAAAACAATGGCAAAAGGTGGAAAGGATGAGACTTGTCACATGGCAAGGTTCACTTCACATTCAAACAAATATTCCCTAAGATCAGATCATCTTGTAGAAGATACACAAGATAGTTGTATTTTTTGAAGAAAAAAGAAGGAGATCTTTTGCGTGGAAAGGTAACACAAAAAAAATATGAGTCAAGTTTCCAATGCAACAAACAATGCATCTTTTTGACTTCCTAGCTAGGAGTTATGGTTATTCTAGTGGAAGGTGCACAAACTTCCCAGAAGCTACATGAGACTCCAAGACTCTTTAGCTTCTTCATGATTCCGATGTCTATCGAGTCTAAGGATGTTAGTTAGGGAGTGATTCTCTACATGTCATTTAGTTTTTTCGAAGAGTCCAGATATTAAAAGTGTGTCTCCATATAAAGGATGTAATCTGTTTGAGTATAATTGATGAATTGATATTGTTATGAGAATCTATGATGTAATCTGTTTGAGTAGAATTGATGAATTGATATTGTTATGAGAATCGAGCATATATCTCCTTGAGGAATATGAGGAGTAACCTCTGGTGCTAGTTGATTTTGTCAATGAGTAATTTCTAAGTTGTCCTAGTTGAGAAATCCATCCATTAATCTCTAGTGCTAGTTGGTCTTGTTGAGTGATTCTAGTATTATCCAAACCATCTACCGCCACGGAGTCGACTCCATCATTTGTCTATCATAGCTTTTGAGTGTTTCTATCAAGTCTCACCCTAGCCTCTTTTTGACAATTCCAGGAGTATTTGAATGATGTAAAGTGACCCTTGCCACGTAACAAGTCTCACCCTTTCCTCTCTTTTGCCATTGTTTACAACTCATTATGTTTATTTTCTAGACCTAATACTTAAAGATATTTCAGGTCATACCATAACCGAATCTAAACTCACTAGTAGAGAACCGGACTTTAGTCCCGGTCCTCAACCACCTTTCAGACCTTTAGTCCCGGTCCTCAACCACCTTTCAGACCTTTAGTCCCGGTCCTCAACCACCTTTCAGACCTTTAGTCCCGGTCCTCACGCCCGGGACTGAAAGTCCCTAACGCCAAAAAATATTTGTACCGAATGGGATTCGAACCCACAACCTCTTGCATGGTGTCACACAGCCACCTACCCACTCCATGAAAGGTGAGATGCTTTCTCTTTATTGTAACCCGTGAAACATCTTCACCCGGGACTAAAGACCCTTTAGTCCCGGTTGGAGCCACCAATCAGGACAAAAAGTCACCCTTTTAGTCCCGGGTGAAACCACCGCCCGGGACTAAAGGTCCTCCTTGGACCTAGAAAAATATGAACCGGGACTAAAGGACTATTGTCTCGGTTTAAAACCTAACCGGGACTAAAGATAGGGGATGGAATGTCCTTTTCTACTGGTGACTTCACTAAATTAATTTTGGTTTTGAGAGGAGAATCAAATGTATATATAAATAAGCCCATCAACGAAATATACTATAAGCTTCTGAGCATAAGTTGTGTCGAATTGTGATAAGCTGATGCCACACCATTGTAAAAGTTGCATTGGTTTACTTCAATTATGGTTATATTTTCACATGGCACCAAATACCATCTACTCTCTCTAGACATAAAAGTTTGATGCTTTGTGCATGGGTACATCATCCAAATACAACTCTGACTACTAACATAACTTCTATATGGTTCTGCTTTCCCTTGTATTTTAAGAATACCTAGTCAGGTTCTTCTCCTACCAACCAACACCAAATATAACATACTGAACAAGATATTTATTGAAAGCCTCTTGATTTAGATTGAAAAAATTATACAGATTTGATGAAACCATGTGCTATGACTCAAATCCACAGTCAATCATATTTTCAACAGGATTGACTGAGTCCAATTTTTTCATTATTTTGATCATCCATAATAGTGCGGAAAGAAAACCCAAGCAAAGAGTGACCTAACCTTGAGTTTCTCGCCCCTTTGCCTTAGGATTCATTCATTCTTTTTCATGATGGGACGGGAAATGAATATAACTCAGTGTTGGAGTATCACCTAGACATCATAGAAGTCATCAGTTTCGAGCCTAATTATTCCTAAACCTAATGTGACCTTTTTTATTTCAATAAAAAGGAATTCTAATATGAACTAATCTACCATGCCATTGTGAAATTCTTGCACTTCGGTGTGCATACAGCATCAGCACACACATGCACTAGGGAATAGCGGCAGGCCGGTAGCTGTTCTCAATCTTTAATGCTTGCTGCATGCAGCTCTCTCCCTCTAGTTTTATATGCTAGCTTGATCTAGGGACCTATGCCTTCTTTATATATCCCAGAAGGCAAGGTTACATGGCAAGTCACATAGTCGGTTATAACATGGGAGTCCTAGTAGGAGTACACGAGTAGTTCTACTAGCACTCGGTCTTCTTCGTTGGTTAGGTAGTCTGGCCGGCCAATCCTCTAGTCGGGGTGGCCCAGCAGTCCTTGAGGGTACCCGGGGATCTTGATCCCACAGTGCCCTTTTGGTAGAATTTACCCACCCAAATTTGAGTCCTCGATTCAATATGAGTGGTCATATTTTTCTAAATTTATTCTAAAATTTAATAGCACAATTTCTTTAGTGACAGGTGAGGTGTGCCTGTCAACAATGAGCTGCTTGATCTCATGCTCAATCTTTCTTATATACTTATATGGGGTGAGTGTACATGTGTGTGTAAACATTTGCTTCTGTATTGTAATTTGAAAGAAAGAACTTTACCACATTATAATTTTTTAAGCATATAGTAGATGCTGATAATGACATCTCTATGCCGGATACAATACACCATGGAGCATCCACATTAGGTTACAAGTCGTCTTCAACGACGACCCCTCAAGTTTGATTCGGAGTCAGCGGGCAACCCTTCCCAAAACGGTCATATATCCGTCATATGACATCCAATTTTGATGTTCTTTGATGCGTTGGAAAACTAAGGATGAGTGCTTTCTTTTGGTTCTAGTCCAAACTTCAGAAGTCTTGTGGTTCATTCTGGGTGGACAAAATAAGGTGCTACATCACCAAATTTGGTCAGTCAGGCTCTGTAATTTTGTCGGGCTAGCCCATGTTGTGGGCGCCCTCTGGTCGCCCCAACCCTAGCATGTCCCCTTTAGGGTATAAACTCAGTAGCTGCCGCCTTTAAGACTTGGATTTTGTTTAGTTCTACTTTTCCTTTGAGAAACATATTTGATTCTTTGTAACTGTGGCGACAACTCCTTTTACTCGCTTCATTCATATTTACAATTTCATATTTTTGTCTTTATATTTCTACGTTTCACATGCATAGAAAGCCTTTGTGGCCAGGTCAATCGTGTTGTGCATGGTTGATAACCAATGGAGCAGTGCTATATGTAGAGGTTTGAGCTTGAGTGATTAGAAGTCAGGATCGTCAACGTCGAGATCTCCACCAATTGACTTATCATTACCCTACAGAAAAATCATACTAGCACCTTATGAATCCATCTGCTATGACTCGAATTCATAGTCAATCATATTTTCAATAGGACTGGCTGAGTCCAAATTTTCCATTAGTTTGGCCATCCATAATAGTGCTGAAAAAAGCCTGGCAAATAGCTTGAGTTTCTCACACCTTTGCCAAGACTAATTAATTATTTTCTATGATGGGACGGGGAATGAATATAATTCAACGCTAGAGTGTCACCTTGATACGGTGGAAGTCATCAATTCGAGCCTGATTATCCCTAAACCTCGTGTTTTGTTTTCTATTTCAATAAAAAGGAATTCTACTAGGTAATGGTCACAGCACGGCTAGTTAGGTTCCCTTTCGGCTAGAAATTAATAGCATTATTTCTTTAGTAGTAGGTGATGTGTCTGTCAACAACGAGTTGCTTGATCTCTTGCTCGATCTTTCTTATGTACTTATAGGAATGAATGTACATATGTGTATGTAAACATCTGCTTCTATATTGTGATTTGAAAGATAGAAGTACTCGACCACATTATAATTTTAAGTAGTAGATACTATAATTTTAAGCGTATAGTAGATACTATAATTTTAAGCGTATAGTAGATACTAACATATGTTGTCAAAAGAAATATATATTACCATTTTCATGCGTACACTAAGCTAAGTGTTCGTAGAGTTTGCCTTCGCGTTCCGAACCAACTAGCTAGTTATTAGATTTTGCAACGCATTCCAAACTCTCTTCCTTTTTAAGAATTTGCAACGCACATATTTCATCAAGGAGAAAAAGATTACATGGCAGACACCCACCAACAGACTTCAGGGCCTAGATATAAATAATATCTTTTCAAAGAGTAAATTTAAAGGAATCGAGTGAATCAAATTGTGGCTTTCGTTCTCCTAGGCAGCTATAATATATAGATTAATTGCCCCCATGTATCCCATGCAACAAGCCGCAATTTCTGCAGTTTGGGTCGTGCTTTACATGCTTGAAACTTCCATCGGCCAAGGTATTGTATACTCTTGTTCGATGCTCATCATTTACGCTTGTCCACGCATCTGTCAAACTGCACTAATCTTCTCTCTACCTAGGTACCTAGCTATAGGCCGTAGAAAACTAAAAGCAAGAGCTTGTGATGATAGAACTTTCAGCTTGATTGATCGAGTTGATTGTTGGATTCCTAAGACAGAAAGGAAGTGAAGGAATTGATTTGAAAATGGGGATGGAATGGCCATCGATGTTTAGCCTTTCGGCTACTTTGGATCAATCTCAGATATTGTTATTGGGATGTAGTGTAGCAGGGTACGATTCCTATTCTTTTCTTCTCAATCACTCGTTTGGCATGCAAGCACCAACCTTATTTTCTCTGAAAGCTTTGTGGACATGTGCATTGCATGTGTTCTTCCTTGCACAAAATCGTTGCCTATCAGCTGCAAACTATGTAAATTATATATCATATTTCTGACTCCACCCTCTTTATCGTGCAAGCCATTTTTATGCGATGAATGCACCTCATGCATGTTAACCAAGTATATTTATTTATCTTTCTTTTTTTGCAAAATACCAGGATAGACGTAGACACACACATTCAAAATCATCCCTATGAATACACGCATGCAAACCATACCCCTACATAGCACCTACGAGATAGAGGACTCACAGATATCGAGATTGACGAAGTCACCATAGGCACTTCCCTGTTGACGGGCATGTCGCTTACCATTGAAAAAATATCGCTGGTTAAATGTTAGAATAAATCTAGAAAAATATCGCTTGACCCGGATGGACAGGTTCTACAGTTCCACGACAAGGAACTTTACCAACTCATATATAATCACTCCACTTATTTAGCTTATCTTACTATTACTAATTTTAGGATCTTTCCAAGCCTCCATGTTAATCTTCATTAGACTTGGTAGAAAAAAGATAAATACTGAAAATTCTTCCAAAAGTCATAAACATCCGCGCTCATTCTAACAATCATTGATATTAATAATAGCCATTAGATCTATTATATTTTATAAAAATTACCCACCTCCATAATTACAAAAATAATCTGAATTATCTCTAAATCTATATCTAGATTATTACACCTATACCTCAGCCATTATAAAAAATAACCTAAAAGAACCCCCGAATCTTCATCTAAATTGCCCAACTATGTTGTTATAAAAAATAATATAAAGTAACCCCTTAAATTTGAATCTAAATACCCTCATATACCATTATTAACAATAAAGACTTACCCCTGGTTCTGCGTCTAAATTATCTGCATGTGTTGTTATAAAAATATCATAAAGTACATCAGTATGTGATTCAAAAATCGCCTATTACGTCATTGTTAATTGGAAAATATTAACTTGAAGTATATATGCATGACGTGCATCAACATGTATATATGTATGCAACAAGCAATGGGAATATTGATTTCGATGTTACAGCTCAAAACTAAAAGTTTAATCAAACACATGACACACACATAGAGGTGTCGGACTCCAACAACCGGCGATCCACAAGGGTACCCAAGTGGTAGATTTGTAGGTAGGAGATCACAGGTCTAGGGAGCTCGAGGTAACACAAGACACAAGATTAAGACATGTTCGGACTACCCAGAGGTATAATGCCCTACATCATGTGTTTGGTGGTGCTTCTATTGCTTGTGTTCGACGAGCCTTTGGGGTTACAAAGAGGCTAATGAATCTCGTGTCTGGGGGGTTAACCTAGGTCGCTTTATATAGAGGCCTGGTTGGTTTCCTGAATGAGATATCCTATCTCGCATCCTCGTGTCCTGGTCGAGCTGGAGCAGGCTTGTCCGAGCCAGGCCCCGCAGAAACGTGGATGGATTTTGTATCCCATGAGCCAAGTTTGCTAGTTGTTTTTGTATCATCTGAGACAGGCTGAGCTATAGATAGACACATCCAATCAAAACGTTGCTTGGATCGCACGGGCCAGGCTGAACAACCAAACAAACAAGCACTCGAAGATGCTGCATCTTGGGAGCCTAGCTCAACTTAGTGCAGGGTACCAATCAGGCCCTAGACCGGCAACCTAGTGTACACAAGTCGTTTAAGATTTAAATATACTAGATTACATCAAGGAAACTAATCCGACAAGATTACAACAGATACTCTTAGATATCCAGACGCAATCTACCTGCCTGGTCACGCACCTTGCGGGCCGCATCATTGTTGACACCGATTTTCGCACCGGTGTTCAAAGGATATGATCAAGGAAGAATAGCCAATAAAAGCGGATGGTTGAAATCGAAGATGAAGGCCGATCTGCTCAGAAGCCGATATTGTCAAGATAGTCAAGAGCTGATGGTTAAAGCGGTCAGCCGATTTTAACGCCCTGATGTAGCCAGATATGAGCCGGTAGGATTATAATGAGTTCGACATATTTTAGGGTTTTTGTTTTCACTTTAGGAAGGTTTGCCGTCTTTTTCGCCAAGTTTGAAAGTCATCGTAGTCGACGCGGAGTCTGTATCTTTTGGCTATAAATAACGACCTAAGGGCCGTGAATGAAACTGTACACACCAAATCAAACAAAACATTTACTCTATTCTCATTGCATCTACTTTTACCCTAGTTTCAGTAGTTTTACGAGTTCTTCCAAGTCTTCGTTGGGCTGCATCTTCGTGATCTCTAGCTTGCTTGTAAGTTCCGCTTTTACCTAGTGCTCTCTAGGCTTTAACTATCGGGCGTATCGCTATAGTTTCGTCTAGAGCTCCTAAGAGTTATCGAATAAATTACGTTAAAGTGCCCCACTTTATTCTAGTTTGTTCACCAAATTATCGCAATTGTTAGATCGTAGGTTAAAGTGCCTCACCTTTATCTAAGATCTGATTGTTGCACCAATTTATCATAACTGTTAGATTATAGGTTTAAGTGCCTCACTTTTATCTAGAACTAATCGTTACACCCCTATATCGAACGTTGCCGTTCAGCCGATCAGATTAGCCGATTTAGGTTGTTCTGTTATGTTGTTGTTACGTTCAAAATTATCGATAATTGCTAGATCTTAATAGATTTAACCTGTTATTTCTGTTGAGTTTTAGTTCTTATTACCAATTTATCAGTCTGCATCTAAGAGTCAAATCGGCTCTTAAGCTTTTAAGTGTATAACCAATCTGAGCCTTGGGTCTGGACTTTAAACCATCATCGACTGTTCTAGCCGAGCTGATATACAGAAGGACAGTTTAGAATCATAGTCGATCTGGTTATTTTACACGATTTTATTCCCTTATCAATTACACGTCGAATTGACTAGCACGCCTTGAACCTCAAGATCACCGGCTTGTCATCGAAGTGAAGCAAATCTTCGAGGCCGATCGTGTGTCCTGACGCAAACTGTCACCGCAGACTTTTTGCGTCAACACATCTTTGGCATGCCCGGTGGGACAAGAAGAAACCAAATCATCATCATGACCAAGGGCGCCAATAGAAAGCGCAGTGAATTCAATGAGGATAACATCATGATCACTACTGAGGAAGACCTCAGTGAGGAACAGAAAGCACTCATGGACAAGATGATGGACGAATACAAACAAATCTTCCTCCAGTCTTTCACCGTGACCAAGAGAGGGCTAGCTGTTCAGAAGGCTCCGCTGCCAAAACCGCGTGACATTACCATCACTAAGGATACCAACAAGTTTCAGGAGATGTTTGAACAAGCTATGTTGCACGCGATGATTAACCAGTTAGGGGTCCTGACCAATGCCGTGCAAAACGCGTTCATAGAGGTCATGAAGGCAAATTCTATGCAGCACAAGGGACCTACATGCTTTCTGACTGGGATGGGTTCTGATCTATTGGCAAAGGCTAAAGGAATAGCAACGGAAGATGGAAGTCAAGGGGCATTGGGTTGCAGAGATATCCCACCTCAAGTAGCGGCGCCATTTCAGAACACGTTTGTGCATACACCTCCACCTGAGGCAGTAATACCTGTGGCGGGATTTACTTTTCTGCCAGGATTCGCGCCTGAATTCGGGATGCCGTTGTAATTCATGACACCATCCGGTCCTGAACGAACGCAGAGGCAAGCTCCTCAGGCTGCACAGCCGATGAGCATGACAATATCACAGCCGACTAATACCGCGCATGCTAGTAAGGTGCATCAAAGCCATCAGATACTACAACATCATCAAGCACCTCACCAAATGGTTCTGTTGTTCAATGGATCGGCTCAAAACATGCAACAGGCGAGCTACCGATAGTCTAGTTTCCAAACTCTCCACCTCAAGGCCGACAGATGGGAAGTCCTGGTTCTCAGCCGATGAACGTATAGGGTTCACCGGTTTAGAACCAAACGGGGGGAAATGGAAACTTCAGCTCTCAGGCGGGAGCATAGTTATCAGGAGACTAGCCGATGGTACAACCAAGACAGCCGATGTACCAACAATTCAGCCCAAATGATTGGGTTGATCATATAACTGACATAATTCAGAATTAGTTTGGCCTCAGACCCAAGGAGTAGGCATACATGTATCGCAAGTCTTACCCTGACGCTTGTGATCAGATTTTGATGCCTCACCGCTACAAAGTTTTAGATTTCACTAAGTTTTCTGGGCAGGATAGCACATCCACTATTGAACATATTGGGCAATTCCTAATTCAGTGCGGAGAGGCTGCATCACAAGACGCTCTAAGGATTCGTCTGTTCCCACTTTCCCTGTCAGGATCAGCCTTTGCTTGGTTCACGTCTTTGCCAGCAAATTCTATAATCAAGTGGGCTGATCTGGAAAAGCAGTTCCACAAGTATTTCTTTGCTGGGATTTATGAGATGAAAATTACAGATTTGATGGCCATCAAGCAGAGAAACGATAAGTCTGTACCTGATTACATTCAGAGATTCAGGGATGTGAGAAGCCGATGCTATAGCTTGAATCTTACTGATGGCCAATTAACTGTGTTGGCCTTTGAAGGGCTTCTTCCACACATCAAAGAGAAGTACTCATCCCAAGAGTTCGAAAGCTTGAGTCAAATGGTACAGAGGATGTCGAGCATAGATGTCCGTTTCCAGGAATAGAGGAATAGACCATTCCAAAAGAGGGTTTCCTTCGTTGATTGTGAGTCCGAGTCTGATGAAGAGGCTGAGATCAGGTTGCCTGAATGGGTCAAGGGCAGGAAGCCGATCTCATGTCCTTTTGGCAAAAGGGAACCTAAAAAGTTTGGTTTTGATATTACCAAAGCTAACAAGATCTTTGACCTGTTACTACAAAAGGGGCAAATCAAGCTGTCGCCAGGTCATACGATCCATTGGCTATTGAGCAAGGGAGATTATAGTTCAAAAATCCCTCCAAGCCAATGAAGATTGATGGACATCATTTTCCAGTCAACATGGTCGATGTTGCGAAGTTGACTGAAAAGGCAAAGGCCAACATGGTTCAATACGATAAGCCATCGGCTGATAAAAATAAGGAGGTTAAGCATGGTGAGAGCTCTTCAAAATCTCGTAGACCCGTCACTTCCCATATGTTGATCCAAAAGTATGAGAGGCGTTAGCAGAAGCAGAGGAAAGGGAGAGAAGACTACGAGGGCTAGAAGAGTGGGAGTTCTATGCTTGGGAAGGGGAAGTCCAGAAGAGAAATTCAAATGATGATCACTGGAAGTGTCCTTTCTTCGTGTTTTGCTGGAATGAAGGTTTTAGGTTACAGTCGGGAAGACATTGTCCTGAATGCAATGATCACTGTGATTACAAAAGGCCACGCTATGATCGTCGGCCAGCTTTCATGAATACACAGGATCGGGGACCGAGGCGTGCATCTATACATGATCGCCTGGGGAGCAAAGTGCACGATTGGTTCGAGCAATTGGCCGATGCGCATGTTCTGGATAAAGATGTCATGTGTCAGGAACTGGAGCGATAGCGCAAATCGGAGGATCAGTAGAATGTGGGCACGATCAACGCAAGGGCCAATGGTATCGTTACGACCTAGAAATTTATCTTGATTGGTGTCCTAGAGGTCTCTCTAAGTCTCAAAGGCGTAGACTTCAGCGTATGAGAAACAGGGATATGGAAGAGGAAATGCTCCAAGGTGAAGAGGAAACTGACAAACCTCAAGTTTGGCGTAGGAAGAAGCAAGCCGATAAGGAAGGTGTTCCATCGGTTAACATGGTCTTTGTCCATCCCAAGGAGTTCATGATCCCAGATGATGAAGACAGTGATGAAGAATTAGCTATGGTGCAGTTGAGTCTCGAGTCGATGCAAGCTACCTTCAGCAGGCCAGAAGAAAAGGAGCGGCGACATGATGCAAGTAGACCTTCATCCTTTGTCCCTGAGCCACACAAAAAGCTTTATTAGATTTTAGGATGAAAGAAGGCACAAGCCTTTGGTGAGGATACAAACACCACTTGAGCGATCGAGTGTACCAATTGAGGAACAAATTTAAATTTTCAAAAATTGTGGAAACTCCGAGATGGGACCCTGAAAAGAGTAGGAGTGGAATAAAAAACTGAGTTAAGCTATTCAACCTTTCAACCGCCTAAGACAAGGAGATTGCTATAAGCCCCATAGGTAAAATGGTGAGTTAAACTTTGCTAATGATTCGAGTATTTTCGAGTACTAGTTCTTTATAAAGTTACCTATAAGAAAATTGACATTGTAGCAACTCCTGATATACCGAGCCTAAGTCTTTATCTTTGCTCGAGGACGAGCAAAGGGCTAAGCTTGGGGGAGCTTCTTGGCGGTCGTAACGGCTCGTTTCCGACCACCAATACTCGGGAATAAAAGAGGATATATGCAACATTCCATGCACTTAGGTTTATTTCTAATAAAGTTCCACGAGTTTTGGTGTGTTCCACTTGTGCAGGTACACTAATGAGAAATACGAGCTATAGGGGTCGGAATTGACCGATTCGGCCGAACGACACGATTCGGCCGGTTACCCCCCCCCCCCTTACTCGTACACAACATCGGGAGTCGTCCACGCCAACAATGACCAAGTAGATGGCGATGCATGACACGTGGGCGACCGCCACCTCATCCTGGGCCAAATCAACACGAAGACCATCACCAGAAGCCAGCCCAGGGGGTTCCAAGACCAAAGGCGGTGCTGGGGAGGCCGGCCACGGGCTAGGCCCAATTCGGCCGAATTCCCACATTCGGCCGAACCGACCCCAGCAACAAGAACCGACCCCAGGGCAGAATCAAGGCCGTGGGAGCACAAGGCGGTGCATCCCACGGTTCGGCCGAACCTAGGAGTTCGGCCGAACCCCTGGATTCGCCCGAATCAGCCGGAGGGCCTCCCTGGCTCCCTTGGCGGTTACTCCATCCAAACCGCCATCAAGCCAATATAAATGGAGGTGCCCCATGCCCGGTTGAAGACACACTAAAGCCAAGGAGCTCTCATTCCACTTCTTTCTAGTAGAGTTAGGATAGTTTAGTTGGGAGTTAGAGTTGAGTCAAGTTGTGCCTCGGAGGTTCCGGAGTCGTCTTCAGAAGCTCTGGTATAAGCTCTTGTATCTTTTCCTTTTCCTTTTGTAAGACTTTGAGTTATCACTATAGTTATCTTTATCACTTTGCCCTTGTCATTTATAGCTTGCTTCTACTTTATTCTAGTTGCATCTATATCGTGTTTAGACTATAGTTAGTTGTAGCTCTAGTGCTTCTAGATCTTGATTAAGTCTTTGTCTTAGCTGGTTCTTCGATCTTTCTCAATACTTGTGGTGAATTGTCACTGGGGTATTGACAAGGTTGCTTGCTCTTGCTGGAGGAGTAAGTAGTTGTTGACTAGTGTGGGAGTGGTTCCCAGACTAGCCAGTGGCCTTAGTTTGTCCCCACGTCTACGGAGGTGGTAGCCGTTAGGTGGTAACAGCCCTATACGGCCTACGTAGTCCATCACGTTCGTCGTGGCCTGCAGGATCCCAGAGTGTAGGATTGGTGGCACCCCTTCTCATCCCTTTCTGCGTGTCATAGGTTCTATTGTCCCGACGCTAAGGCATTAGAGTTAACCCTGATCTCTGAGTACTGGCTCTTCAGCCACTGTATCTCTAAGCCTGAGTGACATAGGTAGATAAAGTACCCAGGATTCCTCTATCTCTTCTCGTTGTCCTCCCAACTATCTATTCCTTCTCTTTCCTATTTGATCCACCCTTGAGCTGCGTGTCATGGTATAACCACTCCTATACAATACCGTTTATCCCCTATCTTGCTAGTAGTGTACCCTTCTCTGATAGTCTCAAATATCTGTTTGCTAGTAATCTTGCCAAAGCTTCCCTGCGGAAATATAAATTATGATACCTCGGATTACTCCCTGGTGAAGTGCTACAACGGTAATTCTGTGCGCTTGCAAAATATTTATATATTTTACTGAGCCATAAAAAAACCACTGAAACACTCCTTACCCCAGTATCTGGATTCACAATCCTGATATTGGATCGTAAGAAGTGCCAACACTCCCCGCAAGGAAGGGGATCACCGGCCGCCGCCGCCCGATTGGCTCGGCTCACACACCAAGGGTACTCCCTAGGCCCTATCAAAGCCACCCTCGGAGCCCCCAATCCCCACACTGAGCATCCCCACCGAGCCCCAGCCCAACAGAGCTCTCCCTGCCTTGCTCAGCGCCGCCGCCGCCCGTCGAATCCCCCTCTCCGGCGACAATCCGCTCCCCGCAGCACCCCGGGAAGCTTCCCCACGTAGTAAGGGCCCTCCTCGACGCACTAGCTCTCCAATTCGAGCCCCAACCCATGCTATCCGAGCCCAACAGCGCCGCCGGTCCGTGTCGGCCGCCGCCTCGGTGCCCCGAGCTTCGACTTGAACCGCCTGGCCATGTTCCCCACGCCCCTAGCTTGCTCCCCGTCCAAGTCCCATCGCCAATGAGGCCCTGGAGCACCGGATCGGTGTTGCTCCGGCGAGCCCACGCGGCGCACAGCGGCGGCACCCCCCCTCCCCCCCCCCCCCCCCGTTCCCGCCGGCCGATTTCCCCCGGGCCGATCTGGATCGTTGGATCCAGATCCGACGGCCCACAGAACCCCCCCCCCCCCCGCCCCGAGTCAATCGTGGCTCATACCGGTCATCGCGGGCGTTTTTGCAAAAGGACCCCTGAGTTATATAGAAATCAACCCGCCGTCCGAGCAAGTTCAAAAGTATTTACATTAGGGTCCTGTTTTATTCGATTAAGCCCCTGCGCTTTTAAATAATTGAACCCGCAATCTTGTCCTACCCTTTTTACGCGTAGGCCCTCAGGTTTTAACGCGTAATTACGTATAGGTCCTCGGTTTTCTTCAAATAAGCCCCTCGAACTTTTAAAAACTTGCCAGCAAGTCCCTATAACTTAGAATTGCCATATCTTTTCAGTTTTAGCTCTGATTAGAGTGATTTTTGCGCTCATGTGTTCGTAGTAAAGCATTGATTAATTCTAAAATCTTTATTTGTACTGTTTCTACTGTTTGGTGTACTATTTTAATAGAATATTATTTGTTTGCATGTATTGGCTTGCGTGGATGTTTGTGTGGTGATTCGTGTCCAGTCCGTGAGCCTTTCGCGTTGGACTTCGAGTATGAGGACTTCCAGGGACAGGACTCACAGCAGCAGCAGCAGCCACCTTTTGAGGAAGGTAAGTTATAGCACGGACAATCCTTGCTACCTACCCACTTTGTATTAAGTTATTTCATACATGCATGTGTCTAAATTGATGTACCATTAAGGTTGTACCTAGTTTTGATTATCATATCCTTGTTTACCTTGGGTTTTTGCATATGGGTAGAATCTTTGCTATGCGTAGCTACTATCACTAATGTTTAATTGTTAATATTGACTTAATGGTTCACTTTAACGTTAATGGTAAAACTTGTTTTTTAGCAACTTGGTTTAGGAAACTAGAGCATGTGCTTCGTGTTTTGTTCTAGTGTCCCTCCATAAGGTCCGGCTCTTAAAGCGACAACCCAGGAGCCCATTGCCATCGCTAGAACTATTATGGCTCTCGTCTTGGTCAAGTAGCATGTACGTCTCTAGCTTGTCAGTGGTTACCGGAGTGGCCGACGGCGTTATGGGAAGCAAGGCACGGGGTGTTACTTGATTCCACCGAGGACGATAGCCACGTTGGCTATGTCTCATTAGGCACAGTCCCGTGTTGGGAGTCCTTGTGGTACGGGAACTCTGCACGTTGCGCTCTTTGTTTTTGTTGTTGACATGTGTTGCCTGTGCTTCGGACGCCATTGACCCCCTCACGTTGCGCCCTGAGGGTCATTCAATCTCGGTGCCTAGAGTCTCACCACCTTGTTGTACCTTAGCGGCTACTGACTTGTTAGGGTGTCTTGTGAAAAGCCTCATAGCATCCCTATGCAATCACACCTCAGAAGTGTTGATGTGCGTGGTTGGGTGCAAAGTTCTTTTGAACTTTTACGCGACTGGTGGGTAAAGGGTGAAACCTTTGCACAGTGTAAATCTATCATGATAGCCTTGCTCAGGGTCACGAATGGCCTCGATCCTTTTTTATTAGAAGATGATGTTTATTTGTGTTTAATGTCAGTTATACTTTATTCATCGGGTTGCAACTGGGTTTCATTCACTTGTAGTAATTTGGATAATGCTAAAACGAACCAACTAAAAGTGCTAATGCAGTAAGCCTTGTCTAGCCTTATTTTGAGCCTTCATACAACCGTGTTATACTTGCTAAGTGAATGTTTACTTAAACTTGTCATTTGTTCAACAAAGTCCCGGATGGGTAAACAGATTGAGCTGTGCATGAGTCTGCTGCTGAGTTTCCAAAAGATCTGTCGTACTACTGAGTTGTGATTCCCCCAGTCAGAATTAAGTTGTGGTTTAGGCAGTAATTTGAATTCTCTTGAACCCTTTAAAATTTATCTTGGGTTTTAAAATTCAAATTAAAATTTATTTATCTTTTGGTTTCAGATTTAGGTTTAGTAATTTGGTGGCATGGCTTATGATTATTTTATAAACATCACAAGGTGTCTTCCATTTTAACCTTGGTCCCAAAAATTCAAATACATTTTTGAATTCAACTTTGGGTTTAATAAATTTTGTCATTTTATGTAATTTAAACTTAATTGTACCTGCAAGTGTTTTTGATTTCGACCTTAATTTCTTGAGTTGTCACAACATTCTTCTTCCTCACTTGAGTTTGATTCTTCACTTGAGCTTAATTCTTGTTCTTTAGACTTTTTGCTCGAGTTGTGTCGGTGTCCGGATCGGCTGCCCGACACTAACAAGAACGAATGCGCTGCGTCCACTCTCTCGATGGTTGGTGCAAAGGCTAACACAATGGCACGGGATTTATCCTGGTTCCGGCCACGGGGCCGTACGTCCAGCAAGGGGGGTGTACGCACTGTATTACTTCACACCGGGGTGCCTGTAGTAGGGGTTTACAAGCAAGGTGGGAGAGGAGGTGAGGCCCCCAAGTCCCAAGTGTATCGGATGGTGGTGTCGTTGCTCTGATCGTTTGTTGCTGGCCTATCGTTTATTGCTTATCACCGCCGGCCCTTGGCGGGGAGTCTACCTCCTCCTTTTATAGTCCAAGGAGGGGCAGACATACATGTGTCGCATAGTTGACTCTACTGTCATCGGGCACTGGAGAGTGTGGCAGTCGTCCTGCGGATCCTTTTACCCGCCGCAGGTCGCTGAGCCTCTGCCAGCTTCAGTGCATGGCGTGGTGGTTCCTGTAGGAAGTACGTATCCCTGTGCTTGTCCCAGAGCGTCTTTGAGGGGTCGCACTGACTAGCGTCCATGCCCAGTTGTCGTTCGTACACTCATTCGAGGGTTCTCCAATACCCCGTCGAGGGCTTCGCTAGGGGATCAGCATGGGAGTAGGCGGTACAGGAGCGCCGGAGTTTGTGGCACAGGGTTGCACAGAGCCTCGCAGGCCGGCACAACATCGGGGATGGCCGCACAGTGACCGGAGTTGGCCGCACAGTGACCGGAGTTGGCGAACGCGACGAGTACATCACCTGTGCGGGATGGCTCGTGATCAGCTTTTAACTTTGGCGTCCCGTGGCTGCGCTGAGCATTGAATGCATCTGCCAGCGGAACGGACGGGCGTTCCCGTGCGGCGGGTCGAGGGGAAGTCTCGAGCGAGGCGGAGTCTCTAGAGTAGAGGGTCACGCGGGGTTCGACCACGGGGGCCTCAATCAAGGAGGAGTTTGCCACCTGCTCGGGGAGGGTCGGGACCCTCGATCGAGGCGGAGTTGTAGCGCGCGCATCAGGACACTTCCGGGGGGTCTCGAATGGGCCGTCGGATGATGATGGGCCGTGGGCTTTATGTGTTTGGGCCCCTTTCCAGCTCGTAGGGATTTTGGTCGCGGCTTGTTTGCGTTTTTTGGGGTGATTATCCCTTAGGTTAGGGGACACCTTATGACCGTCCCCAACAAGTTGGAAGAATCTTGTGGCTTTTCCTCCTTCCCTTTCTTTTTGCTTGATGAAGCAATTTCTTGACTTGAAGGAGGAGCTTACTTGCCCATCTTCATGATTAGATCATGAGCCACAATTGTGCTCAAAACTTCAGTTGGTGTCAATTTCTTGAAGTCTTCAAATAAGTGAAAGTAGGTGATGATGGTGAAGTTTCTCTTTGGGAAGAACATCCATGATCTTTCTTGAGATGACGACCTCGCTTATTTGATCAAACTTATTGGAGTTAGATCATTGACAATAACATTTAAATATATAAATATAAAGGGACACGACGTGAGTTTATCCAATCGATCAAATACAATTACCTTACTTTTTATGTCTCCAAAGCCAAACCTTTTCCAACCTCATACTTGTTGTTCTTCCTTCGTCTCTACAACGATTGAAGACGTTCAAGGTGGCATGCTGACACTAGATGTAACGCCCACATTTTTACCCTAGATAAATCACCAAAGAAATCACTCGGTAAAAATTGTCTTTCAAAATTTTGCAAAACTATTCTTGAGCTCAACCCCTTGTTGTTCCAAAATTATCTCAAGGCTAATCTCTATCATCTTCCTTGGCTAAGCAAATCAGTATCATCTTTCTAATCTCTCCCCTCCCTTGCCGCAAAGCCAACATACTAATCCCACCTTCCTCCATGTTCTCACGCACACATGCACACTACGTACATGCTGCAGCAGCTTCCTCACTCACTAAACCTGGCATAGCAGCTCACGTTGGACGCTCCAGTGCAGCACACAGTTCTTGCACGCGGCAGCAGCATGCGCAACACCTTGGCCCCGTGACATGACCGCTCTCTACCGCCCAGCATCTCGCCGTGCCGCCCCTCGTTGCGTCCCCACGTCACTGCAGCCATCCTCGCCGGCCTTGCCGCCTCGTCGCACGCGCCTCCACTGTCGCCGGCGACCGCGCCATTACTCCGGCCTGCTGCACCCATCGCATCATCGCGCCGCCCGTCGCTGCCGCACCGGTCGCATCGTCACAGCGCCACCGCACCGCTGCAATCTCCTCGCGTGCGCGCACGCCACGTCGCGCCACGCGCTACACGCCAAGCACAGCACCAGTGCAGCCGCGTCGCCCATCATCTAGGCACCTCACCGCCTCGCCGCTGGCGCCGACCCTGTGCGCCAGTGACCTGAGTCGGGGCCACGCCTTCCCCGCTGCCTAAGCCATCCCATCGCTACCGCAAATTCCGCCAGTCGCCTTTAATTCGCGCCCGCCGGCCACCCTCCCGCCGCCGAGTAACCCCCTCTCACCGGCCCACTCCCCCAACCCTTCTCCGGCCTATAAATAGCGCCACCAGCAGCTATTCGTCGCCACCGCGACTCGCCAAGCCGCCCAGCTCCGCCAGCTTCTCCTCCCTCTCCAATTCTCCTCTCTGCTTCGCGAGCAGGGCATCGGCCGCCGGTCGATCTCCTCCCGGGAGCCACTCCCCGCCGAGGTAAGCAAGTACCAAGCGTCACCACACCACCCTCCACATTCCCCAAGCTTCGCCCCCTCTCTTCCCCAACTTGCGTCGAGCTCCCCACGAGCTTCAGAGCTGCAACAATGGACGTCCGTGGGCGACCTCCTTCCACCCTATTCTTCGCGACAAGAACCTCCAGAACTGATTCCCCTCACCCTCCTCTCTCTCTCTCCCCGTGCCCTCATATTAGAAAATGATGGCCCGGAGCTTGAGTCCGGCCAAGCACCGGTGAAGCTTCACCGCACGGTCCGGCGGCGCTGCAGACGCCACTGCTCCCTCTATCTCTCTACTTTCGTTCCTCTCCCTTTTTCTTTTACTTCCGCCGAGCAACAAAACACCAGCCCATTAGATGTTATATCGAATGGTCAAAGCCCAAAACCACCCAGACAGACTACTCATGCGGAAGCAAAACCCATACAGTAGCCCTCTAGTTTTGTAATTCCATTTTTAGAATTAATTAACCAACAAATCTCCCACATGCAATCTCACTCTTTCCTAAATTCTTCTAAAATCATAAGTTATACATTCCAACTATCCTTGTCTCCATTTGAGCTCATTTTTTGTCGGTGCTGGGATCGGTTGGCCAATCCCCAGCGCCAAACAGAATGTGTTGTGTCCCGTCCCCTGACGGTTGATGCAAGAGCTAGCACAATGAGACAAGGGTTTATCCTGGTTCCGACCGTAAGGTCGTACGTCCAGCAGGGTGCGCTCGGGGCGCTGTACTATCTTGCACCGGAGTGCTTGCAGTGGGGGGCTACAAGCAAGGCGGGAGAGAAGAAGGAGTCTCCAAGTCCCTGAAAACGGGTGCGATTGGGGCGAGTGTCGATATCGCGTGAGGCAGTGTGCGTGGTTGAGTGTCCCTCCTCCCTCCTCCCTCGCCCCCTCCCTCCTTTTATAGGCCAAGGAGAGAAGGGGGGAGGGGCTTACAAGTACAGGTATAGTGCGTGCTACAGAGGTGTGTACTGGAGAGCGTGGCGCTGGGCGTGCGGTCGTCCTTGACCCTGGCGGGGGATTTATGGCGAGCTCCGGCTTCCGCGGGCGTCATGGCCGTCCCCGTGCTTGTTCTGGAGTGATTTCGAGGGGTGGCGCTGCCGTAATCCGCACCCAGCTGCCCGCCGCTGGTCGATTCGAGGGCGTGGTAGGTGGGGAAGGACGAGAGTTGGCGGCACAGGGGCCGGCATGGCGCTTGCTGTCGACCACAGTGCGCGGCATGCCCGGTTTGCCGGGGAATGGCCGAGAGTTGGTGGATTTGGCCCGGCGTTCGTCATCACCGGACCACGCCTGACCGGAGTCCGTACTCGGTTGCTGCTCGTATATTCGTTCGAGGGTTCTTCGCGCCCATTCGAGGGCTGCGCCGGGGGGGAAAGGACGGGAGCGGGTGGAATAGTGGTGCGGATTGACGCCTGCCAGTCCGCACAGGGCCTCGCGCAGCGCCGCATGCGTCCTCACAGTGGTGGTGAGGACGCATAGTGACCGGAGTAGTTGAAACAGCGAGCTCTGCGGTGTCAGCGGCGCGGCGTGGGGAGAGATTGCCTTTTGACTTCGGCGCCCGCCAGACGGGGCGGGCATTAAATGCCGTTGTCGGGCGGGGCGCCGGAGTGTGCCGCGTTATGTAGAGTGGTGGCCTCGAGCGAGGCGGAGTTGGCTCGCCCGCTCGAGGGGGTGCGCGGCCCTCGAACGAGGCGGAGTTTGCGTTGTGCCTGCTCGAGGGGGTGCGCGGTCCTCGAGCGGGGTGGAGACGGGGGCGCGCGGCTCGGGCCCCCTTGACAGGCGAGCTCGGACGGCCGTTCTTGGGCCGCGATAGGCTATGACGGGCCGCGCTGCCTTGGTGGCCCTTTCGGGTTGCCGGTGATTCGGCCTTTCGTGGTTGATCATTTTTTGGAGGGTGATTACCCCGATGGTTAGGGGACCCCCTGGGTCTGTCCCCGACATTTTTATTGTGTGTTTTTGTGTGGTTTCCTGCTTGTGTGTCGTAGATCACGTTGTGAACGAGGAAGGACTCGAGGAGGAGCAATGTTACGAGCAAGAGCCCGAAGGCCAGTACCCCGGGCAGGAACTCCCCGAGGGCTTTGAGAACGGCAAGTTCCATCCCATCCTTTGATGCATATTTTTGTCCTAGTTTTATAAACACTACCTATTGGCATGCTTTATAAAACTTGCATGATTTATTGCTAAACCCTGGTTGGATAGCCATTCCTTGATTGTTATGACTATTTCCTTGACGACCTAGATTAATATTTAAATATGACGTAGCTCTGTTTGAATGTTAATCACTGCTAGAAATGCTTAGGACTAGGTTACCATTATATTCTCCACTACAATTACTTTGTGTGTACAAAAACAATGGTGGGTGTGCTTTAAAAAGGAAAAGTGGGTTTTGGTGAATAAAAAGAATATCGGTGTGGATGAGACGGACGGTGTTTCTTGTGTGGAATGCCGAGGTGAGCTCGAACCTGTGTGGTTGAGCATGGTGGGAGATGTTCGTCGAGTCAAGGTTTTGGATGATGTTGATGTTTCATGTTGCCTAACCCATTTTACAGTACCCCCACTCGACCGTTGTACGTGGCAACGGCTTAGCATAAATCTCACTAGTTAAGCTGTTAGTTGTCAGGTGTGCTGGTGAGCAGCAAAAAGACATGGAGACGGGGATACGGTCTATGTGAAGTTATGCCCCTGGGTAGAACCTCGTTGGCAGATTGCTGACCCCCTGTTTGTTCCGTGGTGTCTAGTTAGTTTAGCTATGGTGGGTAATGGCTTTGATGGATCTGCACAGGCACTAAGGTGTTCATGTTGCGGTACCCTACTTGTGGTTGTGTACACCTCTGCAGAGTTAAAATCAATCCGGGTAGCCATGTCCATGGTATTGGGTGAGTTACGGCTATGTCACTTCACTAGTCCTTCGGTTTGGAAATGATTTGTGGAGTGAGTTGTTTTGGAAAGACTTTGGCAGTAGCTACGACGGACGGGGAGTCCGGTAGCATTAAAAGTATTGGACTCTGTGTGAGTCAAACGGCTGTATTTATTGATGCAACTAAAAAGAAATGTTTACGAAAACTCTTTTATTAAATAAACCCTTGCATGTGTAAAGCTTAGCTTTTCTACAAATGAACCAAAACCTGCCCTTGATTATATCTTGTGCATACTTCTGTTTATGTCCCCTCTATGGGTGTGGTTGAGCTTGCTGAGTACGTTTGTACTCACCCCTGCTTGATTTTGCTACAGTAGAAGACCCACACTTTGTGCCTGAGGACATTGAGTAGGGGTTCATTCTGCACCCGGCCTTGCCTGTGTGTTAGGGCCACTCGCTTGAAGACTCGCAAGGCACAAATCTCTGATAATGAATTAGTTTGCATCGTTGTTTGGCTTATAGCTTTGTTTCTAGCCTTAGTGATAGTGGTGCTCGAGTGCCCACTACGGCGATGGTCTATACGGTAACGAAGAATCTGTTATAATAAATGTGTATCAGCCTCCTGGGACTGATAATTTGTATCACATTTAGTCTTCTCTTTCGAGGGGACGCTTCACTAGAACAACCCTAGGCGCACCAGCCCTGATGGAGTCCCTCTCTGGCGCATGTTCCTAGGTCTACCGTGGCGCTCCAGCAAAAGTTGGTTAGATAGGTTTGCAAATTTAGTCAGGTCATATTGCGTGCAAAGGTGTTGTATGTGCTTGATCCATTGTGATTCGTGCACTCTAGCACTACTCGGTGTGTTAGTCGTGAATTGCGGCGACACAACTAAGCCACGTAAATGCTAGGAATAATTAATATGAGAAACAGTTATAATTATATTTTATATATAAATGAATGTCTAAGGTGTGAGGCATACGAGGATTGGTTGTGATTGTATCTTTAGTGCAATAGGAAGAGAGCTCACTTGGGAGGCTAAATATGCATGAGGCTGCCACAACACCTTCAGTATATTTTTCACAGCACTTGCTCCTTGCTTTCTGTAACACCCCGCCCTCCAAAGCCGCCCCGCACAGCCCTTCCGAGGGGCGTGCACGCGTACACATAGCACCCTACTTACACTTTCGTCCTCGCTTCGTGTAAAAGGATTAACCCGAAGGTGCTATGGCTGGAAGACAAGGGCTTATAAGTTGCCTCCACCCTTGCTAAACTAGCAATGTGGCACTAAACACGTGCATCCTACACTCATGGGCCACTACTATGCCATACAAACTGGGCCAGGTGTGACATACACCCCCCTCAAAGAACCCGGCATCCTCATTGGCACAACTCACCCACACGGGCAAATGTCCAGGAACGTTCCCCCTTAGCGCACGACCG
This sequence comes from Echinochloa phyllopogon, assembly GCA_033239725.1. Classification (NCBI taxonomy): domain Eukaryota; kingdom Viridiplantae; phylum Streptophyta; class Magnoliopsida; order Poales; family Poaceae; genus Echinochloa; species Echinochloa phyllopogon. Next base: position 8,966,285 of record BTCW01000013.1, on the reverse strand, counting down.
TACGTCCAGTGTCGGCGCCATAGTCCCTACCGTATGCCCTACCCGGGCCACACGCGCCATGCACCCTATGCCCGCACACTGACCCGTAAGCGCAACCGCGAGGGTCGGCTCTGATACCATTTGTAACACCCCGGCCTCCAAAGCCGCCCTGCACAGCCCTTTCAAGGGACGTGCACACGTACACATAGCACCTTACGTACACTTTCGTCCTCGCTTCGTGTAAAAGGATTAACCCGAAGGTGCTATGGCTGGAAGACAATGGCTTATAAGTTGCCTCCACCCTTTCTAAACTAGCAATGTGACACTAAACACGTGCATCCTGCACTCACGGGCCTCTACTGGGCCATACAAACTGGACCCGGTGTGACACTTTCACCGCTTTTGAGGGTAGTTTTTCCTCAAAATTACCCACACCCCATAGGATGTACACTCTATACCTTTAGTAGTTATACAAGGTCCACTTACTAGAGCTTGTGCATGATAATTGAATCAACAGGTAAACTCGTTCCTAACTCAACGTATAGTTAATTTTGAGGATGGTTTTATACTTAATGATGTTACTGTACTTAGGAATAAAGCAAAAGACAAGGAAGATCATGGAAAGAAGCATGGAGAAGGCATGGACAAACCAGGGATAGCCAAGTCAAGTGAAGGCCCAACCAACAACAAGTTTGAGTCTGCCTCGGAATTCAGAGCAGGCCAGACTGAATTCGATGCCCACATCGCATACGGACTTCGTTTTCTATGTTCTACCTATATATGAAAAGCTAAGAAGATAAATTTTCCAATGACACCGGTCTCAAGTCAACATCTATTATGAGTCAAGAGGAATCATCGAAACAAGTGGACATACAAAATCTATCAGGGTGTTGCGCCATTGTCTTTAGGACTGTTGGTCTTTGTATCATCTTGGGGTCCATTATGGACGCGTCTAGAGGTAGTTGCTCGCCCCTAAATCTATTTATTCAGTAGCCTTCACCCAACTTAGGGTTTAGTTTTTGCTTAGATACAATCTATCATTGACACTCATCGTTCATCAGTTTGTGAGACCCCAACTTCGTGTGAAGGACCTTTGTAGATTTAGTTGCATTGTTCATTGCTCTTTCTTGTGTTTCTTGATTTGTTTGCAGGAGATAGCCTTTGTGGTGAGTTCATCTGGCAACGCATGGTTCATAACACGAGGAGAAGTTGTTCTACAATGCGGGTTTGGGTTCTAGCTAAACAAAAGCCAGATTGTTTGTGTCCCATCTCCACTAAATCAAGATTTATCTATACCTAACGAAAGATCGGGTGATGCATCCGGCCCAGGCGTGGGGTTGGCCGAGGCCCAACAAATTAAGGTTGCCCAGCCCCCAACAGTTCTTAGGCACACCCACTCAAGGAAAGGCCCAATCTCCCTAAAAGACTAGTCTGATAGGGGAAGGGTGGCTTTCCCTTTTAAGGTGGCTTCCTCCTCCTCCGATAAGCAAGGTGGGATAATTCGGACGAGCATTAATGCCGCCTACACTGTTGTGCGTCTGGCCAAACTGTGCTCCCGCTGGGCCACGACTGCTGCCTACATTGTTGTGCGCCTGGCAAAACCGCATGCACGGCTGCCGCCTACACTATTGTGCACTGGCCAAATTGTGTCCAAGGATGTCCTCATCATTCCCACCCCCTTAAACAAAGGCCCAGCTCTGATACCAAATGATGCATTCGGCCCATACGTGGGGTTGGCCGAGGCCCAACAAATTAAGGCTACCCGGCCCCCAACAGTTCTTAGACACACCCACTCAAGGAAAGGCTCAATCTCCCTAAAAGACTAGTCTGATAGGGGAAGAGTGGCTCTTCCTTTTAAGGTGGCTTTCTCGTCCTCCGCTAAGCAAGGTGGGATAATTCGGACTTGCACGACTGCCGCCTACACTGTTGTGTGTCTGGCCAGACCACCTGCACGGCTGCCGCCTACACTTTTGTGCGCCTGGCCAAACCGTGCTCCCGCTGGGTCACGACTGCCGCCTACACTATTGTGCGCCTGGCCAAACCGCATGCACAGCTATCACCTACACTGTTGTGCGCTGGCCAAATCGTACCCAAGGATGTCCTCATCATCGGGCACCCCTAGTTCTTATCACTGCCACTGGTTATGTGCCTTCCCTCTCCCCTGCTCCTCTCTCGCAACTCCACACCCACTCCCGCATGCTAGGGTTGGGAATTGGCTCCTAACGGGCTGTCCCGCCCCCGCAATTGCTTCCCATAGTGGAGAGTAATAGCCGATTTTGAAGCAGAATTGTCGTGAAGATTTACGAACTGAAGTATATATGTTGTTATGCATTGTATGGTTGCTGCAATTGTGATTATGTACTTTCAACCTCCGACACTAACCCAAATGATCCCATGTACTCCAGTGTAGTCCACTCTTGTTATTACAAGGGGACCATATATGTGCTCCTTTTGCCCAATCCTGGTCATGGGGAAAGCAGGCATTACCATTAGGCATCGCTTTGCTTTTACCTAAATTTTTCGTTCTAAAATAGTCATTTACATGTGAATAAATAATCAGTCTCTCGCGCCCTTACGGGCATTATAGACATTTCTTACTAAACCTATATTTTCACAAATGTTTCAACCAAAAGGCTTTCAACTTTCTCACATCTCATAGCCCATAACAACTTTTCCAGAGATCATGGTAGCTTTTTCACAACTCACGGCCTAACCAAACATACCATTAGACTTGATGACAACTTTTCTTATGCCTCCATCAGGGTTGTTCAGCGAGCAAATGAGCTCAATGCAGGTGTCATCGATAGCATCACCATCCCAGTGAAGTTCCTAGAGTTGAGAAAAATTGTCACAGATGGATAGGATTAAGCACGTCGAAGATCAACCACATTACAAAAGGTGGTCCCTAAACTTATCATGTGGTGTCATTTAAGTCCCTCAAACTCTCAAAATGCATTTTTGGATCCTTGAAGTTATCCAGGTGTATCATAGGGGTCCCCAAACTTTCAAAATATATTTTCAAGTCCCCAATTTCGTCCCAACAAGTCATCCGAGTCCCAAAACGCTCATAATGCAATTAAAAATGGGGTGATCTAGTGCGAGAATTAGGAGAAGTCTTTATGTTATTACGTGTTTGGACTAATGATAATACCCATGATGCCATGACGAGTTTATGCAATATATACTTTTGGGAGTTTATGGATCTGGATGGCATTTTTATACAAGTTCGAGGACTTAAAATGCGTTCTGATAGTCTAGGGACCTGGATGTACATTTGGACAAGTTTAGGACATAAAAATACACTTTGAGATTTTAAGAGACATAGATGACACATCAAGTAATTGATATTACAACCTGTTTAGAGGGAAACATGGAGAAAGATTTGCATGCAAATTCTTATGTAATTTGTATGATATATATTTGACTCCATTCATTATATATGTTAAGAATGTAGTGATGGAAGCTTTTGTAGTCTACAGGTCATTATTTCTAATCAAAGCGCTCGGCGTAAATGTTAGGCTCTGTTTGGATCGACGGATAGACTGATCCAGAACATAGTCACAGGAAACGGGGTCGGTGGCTCGTTCCACGACTCGAGAACGTCGTCCCAATTTGAGGGTCGGGGTCACCATGGGTCATCGTCCCCATTCTCGCTGGATCATCGTCCCCATCCCGTAGGGTCATGCACTCTGGATCAAGGTCCTGGAGGTCAGGTCGCTAGGGAGAAGCTCCAACATGAGGCAGGGTTGATGTTGCACACAAAACGAGTAATGAATATGTGCGAGGGCTTTGGGGCAGCGGAGGAGGTGTTGTTGCGGAGGATTGAACGGGGGATTTGTGTGGATATATAGGAATGACGGTACTGCATCACTGCAGCGACTTCAGGGGGAGACAACAAGAGGAGGAAGAAATAACTGCTGCTGCCCATCTAGCCTTTTTCTTTTCTCCTTTTCTCCCTATCCTTGGTTTCGCTTGATTGTTCACCTCGTTCCGGGGTCATCGACCCGATACTCCTTGGTTCACGTACCATGTTGCGAATTTTTGTCTCAAAGGGGTATACCCCCTCCGTACCACAATTTTATAAAGCATCGACCCTCGATCCCGTTCCTCGACCCAATCGACCCGAGAACTTTGTGACTATGATCCAGAACCAATCGGCTCCCGACAGGGTTATCCTTCCCAGGATCGCATCGGAACGATGTCCTTCCTAGGATCGCATCGCTCCGGAACGAGGTCATCCAATGAAATTTAAAGACTCACTTCGTCGACTAGCGCCTGGACGTCCGATAGAACAAAAAATCGGACGGTGACGTGGCGCAACCACAGCTAAGTATTTCTCTCCGACGGTAATGTAGCACGGAAAAAATCCCGCCGCAACATGGGTATGATGTTGCATGCAACATGTAAAATTTTTACAACATCCAAAAATAGGGTATGCAACATCAAACAATAGTATCTGCAACATAAATAGTCATCGTTTGCAACACTAGAAACACGCGCTCACAACTCTCAGCCACGTACGGCAGCAGTCAAAAACTTCCCAATGAAAATGCAACATCCGGATAAAACACTTGCAACATACATGCGAAACATATGCAACATCCAACATCCCAGATTTACTTTTGCAACATTCATATTAAACAGTTGCAACATTCTTCTGAAACATCCGAAACACGTGAAACATGCCGTTGCAACATGGAGCAAAACCCTAGAAAAAATGAGAACATTGCAACGTGGAGGAGATGGTCGCCGCCGCCGCCGCCCGCGAAAGATGGCCGGTGCGCCACCCCCTCCCCTACCTCGTGCACGCGTCATCCACGATGTGGCGGCGGAGCTCCGCGTACTTGCCGGCGACGGATTCGCTACATCCATGGCCGGCTCGGACCGGCGGCAGTAGGAGAAGCTGGTTGCGGTGGCCATGGCGGCCCACGGCCCTCCCGGACGGCAGCGTGCGGGGCGGCGCTCGGACAGCGGCGGCGGCGTCCGCGTCGGCACGCGGAGGAGCGGTGGCAGCGGCGCGTGGAGGAGCGACCAGGGGAGGCGGCGGCATGGCGAGGAGCAGGTAGGCGGCGGCGCGGCGAGGAGCATGTAGGCGGCACCGGCGGCGCGTGGTGGAGCGAGCGGCACCGCCTAGCGAGAGAAAATGGAGAGCGGATGGGATGAGTTGATATGTCATACGGGAAGAGATAATGCTTGTGATAATATATGGACGAGAACCCGCCACGTAAGCGTCCGAAGTGACGACGCGCGTCTGGACGGCCGTGCTGAAGCATTACCGTTATGCAATCGAACGGACGATTCGGTGACGGACGAGATTATCCAATGCCGCAAATCAAATGTCGTGGTTAGGATCGGGGTTAGGTTCGGATGACTCCGGATGGCATTGTCATACAAACCGAACGCGCCATTAGAGATTTGACGACGCTAGCTAGTACCAGTTTCCAACTTTTAAAATAGGTAAGCGAATAAAATAAAATACGTAACATGCGTTGCCGCAAAGGAACGGTCTAGGTGCCGAACAACCCACGGCAAGGGGGGAAGAGAAATTGCGAGGGCAGTAGCGACGAGAAATTGCGAGGGCAGCGACAGCATCGGCAAGGGCGAAGCTAGACAAGAATAGAGGGGTGCGGCACTCTATTGTATCTGTATGATGCTCCAATTAATATGCTAAAAATTTAAACACTGTAACTGATTTTGGATCGCCATGAGTGCGGCCGCACCAACGGCTCACAACGTAGCTCCGCCCTTGAGCGTCCACGTGACCAACGGGGAGGACAGCTGGATCGAGACCATTTTTTAATGAGTTAAATGCATGGATGTTACCAGCATCAAGTGTTAAAGTCATTGAGTTCTTAAAATATATTTTTTCTATATCTTTCAACTTATCCTCATGTGTTATCTTAGTCCTTGAACTTTAAAAGTGTCTTTTTAGTTTTCAGACTTGTACATTATTCAAGTCCATAGCTTCTAAAAATAGTTTTTTATTAACTTGTCATGAATATCTCACGAGTGCAAACACACGAGAAGATGAGTATTTTACTTATTCTCGCACTAGATCTCTCTAATCCATCATATTTTGAGAATTTAAGGACCAAAATGATATGTAAGGATACGTTCGAGTACTTAAACTTAGATGACATGCCTAGATAAGTTAGAGGATTCAAAAAATTATTTTAAAAGTTTGAGGATCTAAATAACACTACACGAAAAATTTAAAGACCCTTTGTATATTTATTATTTTTAATCTTAGCTTTTCTATTTAATATTTAAAAATAACACCAACTGAAGACTCAAATTAAGTTACAGGAAGCAGTACTTTTGGTCACCTTGACGTGTCAGTTGAGTCGCCTACTGACAGATCACGTCAGCTACGATTAAAAAGACATCGACGTATCGCCACCATTTTGGGCGACATGTTTGAAATTTTAGGTCTTTTTTAAAAAAAGCCAAGAAACCTTCAGGTCCTATTGTTAAGAAAAACGTAGTTTGAAATTTTAGATTTTTTTTAACCAAGAAACCTTCGGGTCCTGTTGCTAAGAAAAGCGTAGAAACTGCACGTGTAAGACGCATTAAAACACAAGCCAAAAAAATACAATAAGCGCACCTGCCACGACTCACTAAGGAGTCAATCATGGCGAGAGACGGCGAGTGCCCCAGTAACCAAAGCCAAAAAAAATATAATAAGCGCACCGGCCACGACTTACTGAGGAGTCAACCATGGCGAGAGAAGGCGAGTGCCCCAGTAACCAAAGCAGGACACGTAGTCCAAACCAATGTAAAACATCAATGTTTTTTTATTTGGAAATTAATACAATAAAAATGCATTCAATCCACATATTTTTAACATATCTAGCACGCTTACAGAACAATACATTCTGCATCATATAGAAAAGATGGTATACCAGCCCCTAAAAATTTCCATCACATCAAAATATCGATACATGCATAGAGTACTAAATGTAGATAAAATCAAAAACTAATTACACAGTTTTGTTGTACTTTACGGGACTAACATTTTAAGGCTAATTAATCAATATTTAGACAATTTTTCACAAATACAAACGAAATGCTACGTTGACGCATTCTTTACAAAGTGTAAACTTTGAACCAAAGTTTGGCACCAAAATTTGGATCTAAACAAGGCCAAAAATCCTGTGAAATGGCACACAAATGTCACTTCTAATCAACTGTATCGAGCATAACTTATCAGCAACTCTTGTAAAATATACCATTATTAATGAAATGAACGGCCATTGTGGGTTCCGTGAACCTTCCAATATGCAGAATAATACTTTGACTACTGTCATTCCATATTGCGTGTTCACTTCAACAAAATCCAACTCTGCGTCTGGAATCACCAAACAACCAGCACACTGTACAGAAGTTAGATCCAAATACTGAAAAATCCTAATTTCAAAAGCTGGCTGATGGATGATGGCATCTTCAGTAACAAAACCATTCACAGCTCCTTGCATCAGACCCAAATAAATTACAAACTTTGGTCAATCACATTGCAATTAGGAAAACAATACCGCAATTGGCAAACAGGGCCACCAAAAAACACAGTAAAGCTAAAGCATCTAGAGAGAACCACTCACTATAAAAGGAATTATTAAAATGGGGGGCATGCATCTGCCAAGCCTTCATAATTCTTTCTTGTGCATCTACATACACATTCCACGGAGCTCACTTAGCCACCTGTTGGTGGAGAATAACACACACACACACACACACAGAGGCAGGCAAGCCAGCAGCTGGGAGAGCGAGAGAGAGAGACAGACGAGGCCAAGGAGGCAGTACGTAGTAGTACTAGCAGCTTGCCGTTCCTTGCATCAGACCATCAACCACAGTGGCTAAGCAGGCTTCAACGGGAGATGCGCAATCTGATATCCTGTTCTTATTGCAAACATCGTAATCATCAGGCGTACACCAGATTGCATGCCCCATAACAATGCCCTGTAATAAAAAAACAAAACATTGGGACTACTAGCATGACAAATGAAACCTTATCAGATTATTTTTCAATACACTATAAATCAGCATTTCTGGAAGATAGTTTATGGTAGCAGAACATTCTTGAAAACATATTGCAACTGTATTACGCGGATGTGTTATGCATATGCCAAAGCCTTAATTTTTTTTCTATGCTCCCATTGGAGCCCACTTAGCCAGCCTAGTGTTAGATAATCAGACTTTACACTTATGCACGGATTGATGTATGCACTTGTATTGTGATTAGAGGAAGTACATGACCAGAGGCCAAGCCATCTTCAACAAAAAAGTGTATTCAGATCCTCATTCTGAGTGCAAAGGTAATCATCAGGCAAGCATACCAGAACGCCAAACAGCCTCATGTATGCAGAGCTTGTGCTCAATTCCAGGAGGGTCCAGTGCCATATAGCAGGTGAATTAGGCTGAAATTAAGCTTAGAATGCACTATTTAAACATTAGCTCTATCACTATAAAATGCCTCTATAGAACTTGTTTATACTAGCCCTAGTACATCCATGGTTTAACAAGCTTCCACCCATCTTTTAAATGAATTGTCATGAAAAAGGTTCACTATCTCAGTTCAGTTACAATGCAGATCAGTTGACTAAGTTGTCACCCACATCACTGGTTCCCTTCAACAAATCCTGTGCGCCATATAAATTAGACCCAAATCCTGAAATTCCTCATGATTTCAACAGTAGGTCAGATTGATGGCATAGGATATGTTAGCTGCAATGCATTCTTATATCTGCCAAGAATTCATAATTATTGCGCCTACATATGATTCCCACGAGCCTGCTTAGCCAGCTGGGTCAATAAAACCACACAAACACACATCCACTGAGGGAGGGAGAGGAGAGGAGTTGTAGGGAGAGATAGGGGTCCATAAAACCACACAAACACACATCCACTGAGGGAGGGAGGGAGGGAGGGAGGGAGAAGAAGAGGAGTTGTAGGAAGAGATAGGGGCAAAGAAGGCTCCAGTTGTAGCAGCAGCAGCAGCAGAATATCAACCAGAGTGGCCAATTAGCCTTCAACAGAAGTGCATTAAGATTTCTCTCTTGATGCAAATTAACTGTAATCATCAGGCTGGTATATCAGAATGCCTCCATAACAAAACGAAAATCAGAGCTTTTTCCAAGGGACTAACATGGCAGTTATGCACAAATAATGCACTGGTACTATATGGAATCCTGTGTCTGCCAAAGCCTTCATATTTCTTTTTATCTACACACATCTTAACCGGAACCCGCTTGGCCAGCTTGGTGGAAGAAAAATAGAGTGAGATATGCATGGATGGATGGACTTGTAATTTGGAACAGAGGTAGTAATAATCCACCACAGTGGTCAAGCCAGCTTCAACGATCAAGTGTATTCTCCATTCTTGGCCAAGCCAGCTTCAACGATCAAGTGTATTCTCCATTCTTAGTGCAGAGATAATCATTAGGCTGGCATACAGAACGCTCCATGAACAAACACTGAAACTGGCATATATGTAGGCTGCAAACTGCAGGCTTGCATTACACCAATTTCTAGGAACTAACAGATCAATGGTTTAACAAGAATCCACCTATCCAACCCTTATGCATTTATGCTCAAAAGAAAAACGAAACAATGGAAAGAATACCAGATGAGGTGCGGGTAGATTCCCCAAAGTCTCAAACATGATATTGGCATCAGAGATTCCCCTAGACGGAGTCATCATGCTATAGTGTCCCTGATTCAGGTAACACTGCAGATGTCCTTGTCCTGCTTCTCATCAATTGCCAATTTTTATGCAATGAATGGTGAGATAGTGCAACTCACAAACAGACACCAGCCATACTTCCTCCTAAGAACACAAGACAAAATGAATAAAAAAAGAAACAGACGTCAAAACAAATACTACAATTGGGAACACAGCACATGTCCTTGTCAAGTTATTAAGAACACTGCAGATGTCCTTGTCTTCTCTTCATCTGCCCCGTCAAGCTATTAAGAACACTGCAGATGTCCTTGTCTTCTCTTCATCTGCAATTCTTTTCTTAGGAGGTGAAATGGTGTAACAAACACCATTGTTTCTTAAAACATATCCCCAATCAAAGAATCAATAGATTCAATGTATTCCAGATAGAAAATATATAAGCTCATTTTAGGCAGAGCAACAATGCTATAAAACACCAGAAATGGCAACAGTATGGGAGTAAGTTAGCCTTCAAATTCAAGTAGTGACTTTCAAGCAGAGAACAATTCAAAACTTTTTCAAAGACACGTAGCAGAGCTGCACATCATTATATTGAAGAAGAAACATCAATTCAAAACTGACAACAAACATACAAATTTTTAGCTGTCAATAACTCAAATAAGTTTTGTGGCATTCATCCAATCAGTCACAAGTTTCGCATGTAGAGATAACTTCCCTGGAGCCCACTTAGCATGCTTCGCCAAAGAGAATCCAAGGAGAGAAATAGGCATATATGTGTCAGAGGGAGTATTGGTGACTGAAGGAAGTACTGCACTACTACTGATCCAACCCCCATCAGCAAGGCAGGCTACAATAGAGATGCACAATCAGATCTCCATTCTTACCACAAACAGTTCAATCATTAGGCTATAACAGACATACCATGATATCCATTGTGAGAAACTCACATATGAGACAAGATAAAATGTTTTGCAACAAGAAAAATACTGACTCCTAAGCAATATAGAGTTAGTACGTTGACCCATAGCTTCATAAGATGCTTCAAATTCTAGTCTAGTAGAGCCATTGTATCACCAGATGCACTAATAAGATATTGCAAAACCACAAACAAGTCATGAATCCATCAAAGAGCACTTAAAGCCATAAAAAATCAAGGAGACAACTTGCAAGAAAACAAGGCACCAAAACATAGATGAGCATCAGAGATTCCCCTAGACGGAGTCATCATGCTATCGTGTCCTGAATTTGAATCAGGAGCACTGCAGATGTCTGTCTTTCTTATCCTCATGTGCCAGCTTTTCCTTGTGTAGTGAAATGATGAAATATGCAACTCACACACCAGCCAAGTTTCCTCAACAAAGCAAGTCATATTCCAGCAAATAATCATCCAAGCTCATTTTCAGGCAGCACAAAAGCAGATGTTTGTCGCAACCACAAACTTGTTTCTAGCAAGCATCAGAGGAAAAAGATTGGAGCAGCCAAGAACTTGTTAAATCAGTAACAACAACCTAGTAGAGGCATTCTTCCAATCTGACAAACTTTTTGCAATGTTTTGCATCTACAAATACATTTCCAAGGGTCTACTTAGGCTGCTTTGAGGAAGAAAGCCCTCTGTGAAGATCAGAGCCGGGAGAGCATTTATAACAGAGGGGATCCAGCACAGCAACCAAGCAAGCTTCCATGGAGATGGGATTTGATCTTAGCTCTTAAAGAGGTTGACACATCATTGTAAACACGTATTATACAAACTTGTATCTTAAGACAAGATATCAGAAACTTTTATGAGAAAAACCCAAAATAAAAATTCTAGAAGTTAAATAAAAGAGAAGTTGCATTTCTCTGATTCAAAGGAGACCTTTTATAGTATGGTTTAATACAAATCAACCCCATACGCTCCATAGGCTATATACAAAAACTGGTATTAGTAATTAGCATCAGAGATTCCCCTAGACAGAGTCATCATGCTATTGAGCCCCCATGCATCAGGAGCACTGCAGATGCCATTGTCTTTGCTTCTCGTCATCTGCCAACGTTGCCCATAGGATGAAATATTGCTAAGTTTACAACTCAAAATATCAGTCACAGGAAGATATCGCAAAATCATTAGCATGATACCAGAAAATCAAAAGCAGCACAGGCTACATTGCAGTACTTCAAAACCAAGACAGCTCTGGAACTAGTGATGAAAACTAGTCAATCAAGTTAAAATAAATGTATACAGGGCATTCTTCCAAACTGCAATAGCCTTCATAACTTGTGCATCTACAGAAACATTCCCCGGAGCCCACTCAACCTGTTCAGTGGAAATGCAGAAGAGCAGCAGAGGGGATATATATATATATATGTATGTATGTGTGTGTGAGACAACGAGCCGAGCATATCCACCCCTTCTTTGCCGTGCTATGTACGTGTGTGCACAAACATAGCAGAACTGCGGTAGTGATAGGGATGTCAACGAGCCCAGCTCGAGCAAGCCAGCCTGCCATAATCCAGCACAGCAGTCAAGTGGGCTTCGACGAGGAAGCGCATTCAGATCTCCGTTCTTGGTGCAAAGAAGAATGCTAATCATCAGGCTAGCAGATCAGAATTCCCCCGTGAGGAAAAACAAACTACACATCTACTCAGTTCGGAAATGAGGCTGAAACCCTATTTTATAGATCCAGAGCCTCAAATAATCAAGAAATCCACAGGAAAACCTATGATCTCCAAAAGTATAACAACATCACGGGCATATTACCGAATCCGCAAAAACAAAGGGTAGAAAAGCGCAAGACACAAGGTGCAAGAAGGCAGGGGGATACGAACTGAGGTAGCATCGGAGATTCTTGTGCCGCGGGCCCCTAAACAGCAACCAAGGGCGGCGCGGATTTTTGTCAGCTGTCTTGCCCCTCGCCCCTCGCTTGCATGGATCCATGAGGGCCGAGAGGTTTCGGCTATAGAGTTCGATGCAGATCAATGGCGCCCGGATCTGTTGAAGGGCGCGATGGGGGTTCCCGCGACCGCGAGTAGGGGCTATGTCTAGGGTTTTGGAGGAAGAGAGCGGCGGCTCCGACGAGGACCGGGAGAGGAGCGGCGGCCGGAGGCTCTCCTATCCAGCTTCCGTGTGCTGGATAAGGCCGATGGCTTTAAAGCCCATCACGGCCCACCAAACCACGAGCTCATTCTTCCCTGTCTCCGACCCCGCCCCCGCCGCCGCCTCCACCGTTCGCCCCCGCCACGCCGCCTCCTCCCTTTCTAACCCGATGGCCTCGCCGTCCCCGTCGCCGGTCACCGCCCACCGCCGTATCTTCCCTCCATCCCCACCTCCTTCTTTTCTATAGTCGACGGTTATTGGAGCCCCCATCTCCAAAAACCCTGAAGCCCTAACCCTAACCGCCGCCGCCGCCGCCGCCGCCGTCGGCCTCACCAACCAGGCCGCGGCGCTCTCGCCGCCAAGCCGCCCCCGCCCAGCTACCGCCCCTCCGCCGGGGGCCCTCTTCATATAGGCCAATCCAGCGACACACTCCCATAATTGGGCTGGACTGGATTGAGCTTTTGCGGCCCAATGTAAACATTCAGAGGATTATTGGTACGTACACAAAATTCCTCAGAATTGAGACACATCACACACGACTCTGTCACAACACTTTGCACAAATGAGTTTTTCAAGGTTAATCATTTCAAACTTCGATCCTGTCAGAGTTATCTTACCACCCAGGGTTTTGAACGGAGCATAGTAGAGTTATCTTGTCGTCCGACTCAGGATACAAATACAATGAGTCTATGACTACTACGTATGCGTGGGCTCTAATCTACGACAAATAGGACCCTAAACCGTCCAACGGTACAACATATACAACGACAGTTAATGCGTGCGCACAACACAAAGACAATGGAAAAACAATAGAAACGTGGGAATCGCATGCTACATAGTGCATTCCTACAAGTCTTTTTTCCATAAGGAGAGAGAGAGAGAGAAACCGGCATCCTTTGCTTTCACGGTATGCCTGACAGTGCAATGAGGTTATTACTTATTAGTCATCACGAGTTCATGATCTAATAATTTGAACAATTTCATCCTTTGGATTCAGTCCTAATTGTTATATATACCGCTATGAGTTGGAGCTGGATGTTCCACAAAAACCGGTGCCAACAATAAGAAATGTTATAGCCTGCAGATATATGTAAACGAAATAGAAATCGCCTCCATAAATCAAGTTGTAGGTCGCACAAAAGAGGAGGAAGATGGCGACCAAAATCTCTGATACGGTGCATCTGCAACGAGCATGAAAATAATGCACATTAGAGTCAGTTAAATCTAAATACTGATGAAAATTCTCAGGAACCATATACAAAACGCCCGTGCTACCTGTCCCAAGACCTGCAGGGAGGCTTTTCAAGTATCTGCGGCACAGGCTTGGTGCAGTTTGAATTACCAAGCTTCTCTGTGACAACCCACTCATTTACACTCCCAAGCTCAAGCAAACCAATGAATGTCGCCTTCGTGCGGTGAAAAGACATAACATTCTCAAAGAGGATCCAGAATGGTATGAAGTGGAGAGAACTGAAAGCAAAGCAGTTGTTACATAGCAGTAGCAGACACCCTATCTGGTGTGTAGGGCTTGAAGATACAAACCTTGGGTTTCTGATGGCGTATAGTAGTGTTATTGTTGTTGGGACATAAACCACCCCCCATACAGGAACTGTAACCTCAGGAATCAGGACGGACAACGGGATTACTACACAGTAGAGCATGAAAGGTACCACATGGGCAACAACCTTTCTAATGAAAAAGAAGCTGTAGATCAAATAAAGCTTCCTCCAAAACGACACCTCCTGCTCCAAGATTTAGAGAACATCAGATAAGTATCACAAGTGAAACAGATGCAATGGAATAGTCAGATCACCCACTCAAACAGAGTATAAAAATGGGTACTCATGCTTACTAGACAAGAAATCACTTCATCTCTAAAAGCAAAACGTGGCTACTAGAGTACAATAAGAAAATTTACCTTAGTCAGAATTATCTCTACTCCCGTCTTCCGGAACAAATTTGCTGCCCCACATGTCCACCGATGTTGTTGACGGCGATATGCCTTCAGGTTGCTTGGCAGTTCACTTTTGACCTATGATTCCAACAATAAGTTCTTCGCAAGTCACAACACATGAAAAAATAGCTTTTGTATAGATTTGGCAATTCTTAAAGATACTATGTTAATCGCATTCAGCATTTTGACATGCTATTTCTACTATATTTTTTTCTTATATTGTATAATTTTTTTGAAACGATCTTCTATTGTATGAAGGGCGGACCTGGCGCAGTGGTAGAGACTCTCCACTTGTGGCCTGGAGGTCCTGGGTTCGAACCAGCCTCTTTGCGGAATTTTAAAAGAATTTTGCAAGGGTATGGCTGTCTAGGAAATCCCTTCCCCAGACCCCACCTTGTGTGGGAGCTTTCGCACTGGGTACGCCCCTTTGATCTTATATTTGTTATGGGCTGGGCCTTTGGGCCAGGTGGGCCGGTGTGAACAGTACCCCGGCGTGAACAGTAGTATTGCAGGTTAGGGTTAGTTAGAGATAATAGTACCGGATTGGTAGTCTATTGTTTAGGGTCAAGTCAACCTCTCTATATAATGAGAGGAGTTGTATCAAAACAGGGAAGCAAGAAAGAAACAACCAATCTAGTTCTCTCCTCAAGTGTTCATCCCTCTCATCTATGATCTAGCCTCTCATCCCTAGCAGCCGTCTCCATCCGGCTATCCTCCTGGTGGTGTTTATCCCTATCATGGCCGGTGGCCATAACAACTTGGTATCATATTCCACCATGTCTGGACCTGTGGCAGATGAAATCAAGCGCCTGCTGAAGGAACAGGAGGACAGGATGAAGGCGCAGGAGGACAAGCTGCGCCAAGAGTCAACAGATGCCGTTGCTGTTGTCGCCAATGATGTGAAGTCGATCAACGCGACCCTCGCCAACATGACCACGCTTCTGAAAGGAATCGACGATCGTCTCTCGCGCTTGGAGAAGGACAAAGGCATCGTTGCCGAGACGTCGGCAGAATCCGCCGCCAAGACCGATGTCTCGACGGTTCTGGCTGGCATCATGGATCGTCTCTCGCGTCTTGGGTCCCAGAAGGTCGTCCACACCGACTCCCTTGATGAGTCTGTCTCCACCACGCCCACCACTGATCCACCGCCGTCGCCGCCAAAGCTGCTGTCCGCGGTGACACATCAAGCATGGAAGGCTCCGCTGTCGACCTCCTCTGCAGCACTCATTGGAGTATGCGGAGATATGTGTGCATCTGATCTATTTGAGAAGGAAGAGAAAAGAGATCCAATCACGCATAGAAGTGGCGTGAAGAGAAGCGTGATGTTTCCATGGAATCCAGAAGGAACATATACTTTCTTCCTATGTGCAGATTATGTTCCAAGGATGTCACGTACTGCCCTGGCTAATTCTACCACATTCTTTGGAGATCAACTTAGAGTTTATAATATGGAAGGTGCAGGAGCTCATGCAAACCAGGAACTTTTATCTCTTCAAGCTTTAGGATGGGGTCCTCCTGCATTCCGTGATAGTTGGATAGGGCAGAATTTATTTTTAGTTATAAATAAAGAAATATTGCCGAGATGTAAAAGGCTTATTTCATAGTCAATTTAGGTCGTTTTTGCACCTGCGTGTGCGTGTCGAGTCTGTCTGCAGCTCGAGGACGAGCTGCTCGAAAGGAGGGGTGAAGTGTTATGGGCTGGGCCTTTGGGCCAGGTGGGCCGGTGTGAACAGTACCCCGGCGTGAACAGTAGTATTGCAGGTTAGGGTTAGTTAGAGATAATAGTACCGGATTGGTAGTCTATTGTTTAGGGTCAAGTCAACCTCTCTATATAATGAGAGGAGTTGTATCAAAACAGGGAAGCAAGAAAGAAACAACCAATCTAGTTCTCTCCTCAAGTGTTCATCCCTCTCATCTATGATCTAGCCTCTCATCCCTAGCAGCCGTCTCCATCCGGCTATCCTCCTGGTGGTGTTTATCCCTATCATGGCCGGTGGCCATAACAATATTGTATATTTGGCCTACTCTAAAATAGGGTTGTGGACGGAAAGGTTTAATTTAACTAAAAAACTGAATCCAATGAGCACATTATTGGGAATCAGTGCTACACTTATCCTATCATACCTTCTTCGTGTATACGAAGTAGTAGACTTGCCTAATTCAATTCTTAGAAAATCGCAACTCAAATCATTTGTTCTTACCTTAACATCTCCGACATAGATGAATTTCCATCCTTTGAGACCTGCTCTGACCGCTAAATCCATGTCTTCCACTGTGGTTCGATCCTCCCAGCCCCCGGCTTCCTTGATGGAAGAAATTCTCCAGACACCAGCAGTTCCTGAAGTTAAATATGTTAAATCCTACACCATTGCGAATGATTGAATTCTGACTGAGAGATTTTTCCTGTTATACCATTAAAACCAAAGAAGGCAAACGTGGATGAACCTCCTTCCTGCTCTACTTTGAAGTGATAATCTAATGTCATCTTTTGTATCCTTGTCATCAGGAATTCATTAGGATTAACTGCAAAACCGTCCCGAAATGCCAGTCAGCAAGTTCCTGTCAATTGGAACAAGAGATGCATCAGACAGATACAGCCTACTCAGCACATATAAGGGACAAAAATTCTGTTTTGTTCAGCATGTTTCTCTTTCATACCGTGACCAGAGGTGTGAGTGTCAGCCAACCACAATTATGGGTGACGGTCTAAGTTACCGGTCATTTTGCACTTATGTTGATTGATAAAACAAGACGAATTCAGAAGTGCCCATCAGCATGTCGGATTAATAAAAACATACTAAGGGGAAAATTTATGGTGGCTATGGTGCGCTGTACTGGGCTGCAGAATCTAGTTAGCCATGAGAGCTGTTACTAATTCCAGTAAAAAAAATGTTCTGCAATTTCAAATAGACTCTTCCAACTAATAGTTATATTGAAAAGTAGAAAAAATGTGTGTTCAATAGCTGTTCAGCTCTACTTGGTGAATCCATTTTCAAATATTTTGGTAGCGGTTCAGCTACTTTTGTAAACCAGTTTACACGAGTGGGCATAACGGAAAAGAATGAGCAGTTACTAAAAGAAATATCCACTGGAGAACATTGGGAAAGATCAATTGTTAAATGACATGATCTAATATAAACTGCGATCTAATATGCCAACCCTAAATTTCCAAGTCAACTTTTAGAACAAGCTTAACACAATACAGTATAACAACCACAAACACAGACCCTAAACAAGGAAACACATGACCAGGGTAGAGAGTTCTCTTCATGCTTACCAAAATCCCATCGTGCTTGAACAAGTGCAATTCGTGGATTGTGCACAAGATAAGGGATGGACCTCGTGAGGAAGTCAGGTTCCGGTTGGAAGTCAGCGTCGAACACCGCGACAAAATCACACTGCTCAACATAGTCATACAGCATCCCTTGTTTCAGTGCACCAGCCTTGTATCCTTTCCGGTTGTTTCTCACCTCATATCTTACGTTTTTGCCTTTGTTAGCCCAAAACTTGCATTCAAGCTCCACTAGATCCTGTTGAGAAGACACTACATGCATGATATATCTGTGCGGAGCGCAACGGCAAAATTCAGTGGCGCTAGTAGTTCACTGAAATAGCTCAACCTAATGTATGCGGTACTTGTTCTTACTCAAAGCTGGTAACTAATTCAAGGAGTCATAATATGAACGTGTGGAAAAGTTGTGAGGTGAAATGTTTTCGAGTCCATTTGCAAACTGATGTAGTCTGTAGATGCACTTTATCTTGCTCATGTACCCCATCAACATCATGTAAATATGTACTCTAATGCTAACCCTTGTGATTATCCACTCTGTCATGTTGCAATATCTTTATACATACAGGCATACTGATGCCCACGGTTACATCAGCAGCAGCTCTCGTTTGCCCACTGTCTGACGACTCGCTCACTACGATCCACATCCAACCCCATTCTGCTCTCTAGGATATGCTAATTGTTGGACGCCAAATCCCTTTAACAAATTACCAACAGCTCCACTGATGAGCATCGTTGTCACTGCAGGTCTAATGCACAGGCAGAGGCGTCGAGACGTACATACAGTTCGGCTACTGGACAAGGGCGAGAAGATTCCAACTCACCTTGATCGTTGGATCCGTGGAATCGTCGAGAACCTGTACGATGACCCTATCGGACGGCCATTCCAGCCCGCACGCTGCTCCAATGGAAAGCTTGTAGACCTGCGTGCGCCCACACCGCCCAAACAAGAAGGGAAACGGTGCGTATCATACGCACGAAAACCGTATAAATGCGCCGTTTGCAGCTTTGCACCGTGTGTAGAGCGAGTTAATAAATGCGCACGCGTACGCACCTCCCGCTCGTTGTACATGGGGATTTGTACGAGCACCATCGGGTAGCCGCCGGCGCGGCCGCCGCCCGCCTCCTCGTCGCCGTCGTCCTCGGCGTCGGGGCCAGCAATGGGGCCCGCCCGGCACCGCCTGCGCGGCGCGAGGAGGCTGGCGGTGGCCAGGAACACGGCGTCCGCGAGCAGCATGGCCGACAGGGCCAGGCACACCCACGACGCGGCGGCCAGCGCCGGCGCCACGGCCGCCGCGCGCGCGGCGTCCCACGCGGCCCGCAGCGCCTCGACGGCCGACCCCGACGCCAACGCCGGCCACCAGCCAAGCAGCGGGGACGGCTCGCCGGCGCTGCCCGACCACGACGACGGCCGCCACCGGCGCGTCAGGAGCTGGGTCGTCGCCGTCGACCCGTCGAGGTCAACCCGCCCCGCCGCCACCGCGGGCAAGGAGGCCACCGCCGCTGCGCCGGCCATCCCCGCTCGTGCTTCCGCCTCCGCCTGGCGTCTGCGGCTACTGCCCTCTCGGCTCTCGCCGCGCGGGCTGCAGCTTTTGGGAGACGATGCTTTTTCGCGGGTCTCGTCGGTGCGCGAGGACGCTTTTGCACTGGCTTATAACACCGTGATGAAGCGAGTGGACCTGTGGAGTACGAGAGCTCACGAGTCCAGGACTCACACGAGCACGAGCAGGGCGGCCGCCGGCCGGTCTGGCTTCCCCGCAGCTTGAGCCATTGACATGCGGGCCAACATGCGCAGGATCCACATGTCAGTGTGGGGCTAGTGACTCAGTAGAGACTGCAGCTGGCTCGTGCGTAGTACACCGCAAGCTTGTCTCTTCCCCTAGCGATAACGAGCATCGCATCACGTTCCGGTGGGGCGGTGGGCTACGAGTCATCACGTACTGGTACTGCTCGGTGGGCCCAGTGTATTTTTACGGCCCACCTGTCGCTACCACAACGAGAGGACAGGGGGCATCGTAGTAGGCTCGGCCAGCTAGTGAACTAGCTCATCATCACCGGCGGACCAATGGAAATGCCAAAAGCGAACGTCGCGGAGGGGGACGTGGAAGGATTCGTTCGTTCGCGATGACATGGCTATCTACCGCCCGCCGAAGAAGTGTCGCCGTCGTGGCCGCGCCCACCGCGGCCCGGCCCGCCACCAGGAATAGTTTGTGTGGACGCGTTGGATGCTCCCCCCTCGTCGTGTTTCTCGTGCTCCGCTACGGGACGGGGCAGCTCGGACGCATGGACCGTGCACCTCCACTTTGGATAGGTTGGATCGCGCTCGGACGCATGGGCGCGGCACAGATCAACCGGACGCATCCGTGCCGCGCACGTGCATGTGGCAACGAAAGTGCTAACGGGACTTGGCAGTTCAAGCTGAGAATGGTTCAGGAACCAAACCAAAGCCACGTTCATCCATACTAATTCTAGCATATTTATTAATCAATTCAATCTCACTCACTTAGCATTCGAACCGAACTAATCCAAACCATATAGTTTTTCTCTCCTAACCAAACTAAAATAATCGGTTTCAACTCAAATATTAAAACCGATTTTTACTGACTACTCATAATAAGAATATGGCTTATGCTGTGGGGCCCACATATTGATATAGCTCAAGCAATTTGCACAGAGTAGCTAACTCTTATTCTGAGACATCTCCAACAAATTTCAGCCAAATTCGCTAAAATTTTATAGGGTGAACGTGAGGTTTTAGTTTTAGGGTCCGACTTTTGACGCGGGACCCACATGTGGATCTCATCACATAATTTTGCACAAAGTAGCCGGCCGTCGTTGAGAGTCATTTGTAATAAATTTCAGCCAAATTCGCTAAAATTTTATAGTGTGAACGCAAGGTTTAAGTTTTAGGGTCCGGCTTTTGTCGTGTGGCCCACATGTAGATCTCATCACATAATTTTACACAAAGTAGCCGACCGTTGTTTTGAGTCATTTGCAACAAATTTCAGCCAAATTCGCTAAAATTTTATAGTGTGAACGCGAGGTTTAAGTTTTAGGGTCCAGCTTTTGACGTGGGGCCACACGTCGATCTCATCACATAACTTTGTACAAAGTAGTCGACTGTCATTTTGAGTCACTTGTAATAAAATTCAATCAACTTCGCTAAAAATTTATAGTGTACACGCAAGATTTAGTTTTAGTCAAACTAATTCCGAATTGATCCAAACTGGTTTAAACCATTATAATTGTTAAACCAATCCAAATCAAACCATTACATATCTCAACCCATTATACACCTAAACCGGTTTCAGCTCAAACTATTCTCAACTTGCAGTACGTGAGCAGTGTGTGCGCGCGCTAAACCGGCTCGAGTTCTCTGAAAAGGATGCAGGGAAAGGGGAATGTACTCCACATGTACAAATGTGCATTGATGGTTGATGCACGCTGCTGTTGCGGGAACAATTTCCTTGTTCGCCCTTGTTTAGTTCTCAAATTTGGGAGCCAAATTTTGGTCTTTTGGAGTGCGTGCGCTACTATAGCATTTCGTTTGTATGTGTGAAAAATTGTCCAAAAATTGATTAATTAGGCTCAAAATATTCGTCTCGCAGAGTACAACAAAACTGTACAATTAGTTTTTGATTTCATCTATATTTAGTACTTCATGCATGCCATGACATTTTGATGTGATGGGAATCTTCTTTTTTATAGTGAACTTTGGGGGTAGAATTTTGGATCTAAACAAGGCCTTCGTCTCGCAAACGAGGTTGTCTTCTTGAAAATTATGCACCATGCTTTTATGGTTTCTTTTTTAGAACATACGTACACAGCGTCTCTGTATCTTTTCTTTTTATACCGTCTTTGTATCTAATTTGACGTATCTTTGTCCAGTACTAGTTTTGCGGAACTTTTCTGACGAGATCTTACAAACCAAGTTTTTCAAATGTGCTTGACAATGGAAATTAGAATTGGACTAGTGAGCTAAAAGGTCAGAGAAGTGAAATATCATACCCTGTTTTTCTGAGACACTACCCATTTTTCCTTAACCTTGCTACATACGTGCCGTAGGCCCACACATACCTAAATATCTGTGTATCGTTAAAAAAAACTGACCTCAAGTGTTTCTGAGCTTGCCATTCATTTCGATTTATAGTTGCAGGTGTGACTCTGTGCAATTCCCTTAACTCTGATTTTTTACTGAATATGGTCGAAATTGGATCATCACAAATACATCACACCATGTTTGCAGCTCTGCTCAAATGGTCCACATTCACATCTGCAGTATTTATTGCTAAGCAAATATTCTCAAGGTCGGCAAGGTTGGGCATGCTGTTGTGTCGTCCATAAAAATGTTTACTCGTTCTGAATGTTCTTTTCCAGTTCAATTGAAATTTCAAAGGTTTATGTTTCTTCCAATCATGCATTCTAGCATAACCTTCCAACAAGCCGTCACTTCCCACAAGTAGCATGGTATCGACGACGGCCACATGAGCTATACGCCTACACTTATTAAGTTGGCATCCCAAATCGGAAAAATTGCATTCTTCCATACAACATCCACTACTGCGCTACAAAAACGAACCCAGTCGAAAGCACACAGCTCAGCCACTACCATACTATCTCTATCTTCCCTCCCTGTATGGCCACATCACCGCGGCGTCGCATATGAAGCTATCTCTTCACCGAGACCGTCGAATGCGGAATGTACAATGGATCAAGCCAGAGAAATGAAATTTAAACAACACGAGCAGAAGTTGCATGCGCGAGCGAGCGAGACCGATGCCGATGGCGCCCGATGGCGTTCATGTTCACCATTGGTACTTGGCCTTGACGAGGACTTCCTCGTAGAGCTCGGCGGCGTGGTCCCAGCTGAGGTCCTGCGACATGCCGCGCTCCTGGATGCCCTTCCAGCTCTCCCTGTGGTTCCGGTACGTGTCGAGGCAGTGCCCGAGCGCCTCGATCAGCTTGTTGGGCTCGGCGCGGTCGAACGTCCACCCGAGCCCGGTGCCGCCGAACGGGTCGAACGGCGCCACGGTGTCCCTCAGCCCGCCCACGGCGTGCACCACGGGCACGGTGCCGTACGCCATGGCGTAGAGCTGGTTCAGCCCGCACGGCTCGAACCGGGACGGCATCAGCAGCACGTCGGCGCCCGCCGTGATGCGGTGCGCCATGGGCACGGAGAACCCCACCCACCCGCGCACCTTGTCGTGGTGCATCCGCTCGAAGTGCTGGAGCATCCCCTCCAGGTCCGCGCGCCCGGTGCCCAGCATCACCACCTGCACGTCCTGCCCCGACAGCCACGGCATCGCGTCGCCGATGATGTCCACGCCCTTCTGCCCGTCAAGGCGCCCGATGAACCCGAGCAGCGGCACGTCGTCGCGCTCCTCAAGGCCCAGCTCCCGCTGCAGGGCCGCCTTGCACTGCCGCTTGCCGGCGTCCAGCGTCCGGAGGCTGTAGTTGGTGTACCCGTCCGACCGCAGGTGCACGTCCACCTCCGGGTTCCACTCCTGGTGGTCGATGCCATTCACGATGCCGTTGATCTTCCAGTCGTTGGACCGGATGATGTCGTGGAGGCCCCAGCCGCCCTCCACCGTCTTCAGCTCCCACAGGTAGCCCCGGCTGACCGTGACCACCCGGTCCGCCATCTTCAGGCCAGCAGCGAAGATGTTGGCGTGCTCGCCGCCAACAGGGTCGTACAGCTCGAAATGCTGGAGGTAGTGTTCAGGCAGGTCCATGTACGGGAATTCATCTACAGGGCCACGACCCTGCCAACAAGAGGGAAATCATTAAGATCGAGAAAGTGAAGTCTAGTTCAGAACCGGCCAAAAGCAATAATTGACTGAAAATATGAAAGACCATTGACAAATTGAAAAGGTGTGTCATTCTTGAGTAATCTTTCTCCATGATCATAACTGAACCATTTTGAAATCTAATGAAGAGAAAGTGGCAATGGTACAAAAGAATCATGGTTATGAGAAGGAAGGACCTGGTGAGCGATGTTATGTATGACAAGAACGGAGCGAGTGTACTGCATTTGGCCATTGTCTCTGTAGTAGGCTTTCAGATAAACAGGCAGGAGTGCAGTGTGCCAATCGTTGGCAATGAACACCAAATTGCCATCACCATAGCACACACCACCACATGGGACATGCCAAGGAACCTGAAGATAATGGATCAACACAACAGACAGACCAGTGTTCTTAGTCACATATATAACAGAACAATATTCAGGTACAGCATATGGAGGAACGTGCCAATGAAAGGAATAATGTAAAATTGTCACGAGCGATAGGGAGAATCAATGTAATAAAATATCATTCGTTAGTGCAAAACATGAGCCTAGTGGTCCACCAATTTGACATATGACTGGATTTAGATTTGTATATGACAAACTATTGATAACTGCAATCCCAAAATTCAGAATGTTTCAATATGATTGATAGTAGAGTTCACGGGGGTACCTCAACAGCAACCTTGCAGAACAAAATCATGCGCTTCATAATTTCCTGAAGAAAAATGGGAAATCGTATTTCAATCAAAAGCACTTCGGCTAGATCTCAGATAGCCAGTGCAGTGAAAGTGAATTCTGAAGAAACAAGGGAAAGGAAGATTTACCTGTCTATTTCCCCCATATATGTCAGCTTGACGGTGCCGGAAGAGAGGTGCATCAATGAACACAAAATCGACTCCATCGATGAATGCATGGAAATATTTCACTTCCAAGTCCTGTAAGCCAAAACAAATGCCAATTGAATTAAATATATTGCGATTTTTAGGCCTTGGCATTTTCTTTGTCAATCTCCCATTTGATCAGTAGGTTTGCACGTACCTGTCCTGCAGCTTTGTAGTATTTCGTGATTCCCATGTCAAAGGCTTCCGCATAGTCCCCATATCTTGGTACCACAACCTTAAATTGAAACAAACATTCCACCAAAATGTTAGACAAATCATCTTTTAAGTCTACTCAGGGTACCTGATTTAAAATATGACAGTATGTGATCTCCAAGTTTGTATGCTATCTTAGTTACAAACTTGGATGATGATATGATCATTTCTGTATCACTATCCGAAGCAGTAGTTTCTGAGATGATGATCATTTGTGCGCGATGCAAAAATTTCAAAATAAAACCACTATAAGGGAGTGATGCTAGCACTTTGTATCATGTATATGATCAAGGTTTCAGATGTTTGTGGCATTAGAGCCGTAAAATCACTTTCAGATCATGTTGTTTATGTGCAATCAACCTACCTAGCATTTCATCAAATCTAACCATGTGCATCTCAAGTTACCAAAGCATAGATTTACCAGACGACAATACTGAAAATGCCGATAAAAAAAAGAAAGGAAACCAAAGCATAAGAACTGGAAAATCACTTTCAGATCATGTTGTTCATCACATCTAACTATGTGCATCTCAAGTTATCACAGCAAATATTTACCAGATGATAAAATACTGAAGATACCAACAAAAACGAAAGGCAACCAAATG
The DNA here is from genome assembly GCA_033239725.1 of Echinochloa phyllopogon. Lineage (NCBI taxonomy): Eukaryota > Viridiplantae > Streptophyta > Magnoliopsida > Poales > Poaceae > Echinochloa > Echinochloa phyllopogon. The sequence continues at coordinate 8,940,827 of BTCW01000013.1, read as the reverse complement.
AAAAATAGAAGCCTGAGAATACTACCATAACACGATGGCCTCTTCTCGCCAAAGCCTTAGGCAGAGCTCCTGCAACATCTCCAAGACCACCTATAATATGCATTGACTGCTCACATCAGTAATTCAGGCAACCTGGAAATCTGGAATGAATAGCAGGAACGGTAATGTCCTTACCTGTTTTGCACCAAGGAGAACATTCAGCAGCCACCACGATGACGTTCATGACATTCTCCCCGGCCAAAGGGCCAGGATCATCGTTCTCGTAATGTTCAAAAGAACCAGCAGCATCTGCACCAACCCCGGCGGCATCGTCCTTCGTTTCGGCAGGCTCGTCGAAACCGATATATTTCTTGAAATCCCATTCGGCCTCTTGTACCACAGGCGTTGGCTTAGGCGCAGGTGGAGGAGCAGGAGTAGGAGGTGCAATTGGATTTGGAACTCCTTCGGCATCAACCTGTGCGCGTCTCTTCTCTGCAACTTCAGCATTGCCAGCGGTTTCAGTCTTGGAAATAGCTCGTGGCGGCACGAAGCTTTCCTCAGACGGCGGCTCCGAGGCTGGGACGACGACTGTGCTCGGCGCTATGTCTTCGGTGGGAAGGATCACGGTGTAGCCCGGACCTTCGAACTTCACTATGCTCGCCGGCGGCGCGGCGACGATGGACTTGGTTTCGCCGCCCGCCAGCGCGCCGTTCTGACTGGGCCCGGCGCCGCCCCTGGCCGCGTTCCCTGCCCCTGAGCCGTAACGGCCGACCGGCTGAACAGGATCCCTCCGTTTGTAGACCTGCGCACGGACACACGTCGGTTTCAGAAAAAAAACGAGCAGGGATCCTACATCGAGGGGCAGGTAGGCCGGCGTGGACCGAAACTAACCGCCTTGCGCCGCGCGCGGGGCTGCCTGCTGGCGCCGGCCCTCCGCTCCTGCGGCGCCGCGTCGTTTCCCCCGGGCCCGGCCTCCGCGCGCACCACCGTCGCGCCCCGCGGCGGCGGCGTCCAGAACGGGAAGTTCAAGGTCGCGCCGCGGCTGAACGGCGGGGCCCACCTGCGGCCCCCGGGGGTGGCGGAGGAGAGCGCGAGGATGAAGGCGGACGACGCGGCCGCCGACGACATGGCGCCGCGGCTGGATCGATCGGGCTGCGGCCTGCGGGGAGGGGGGGAGAGGGAGGCTCGCTCAACGCGACGCGGGCCGCCGTCGTCTGGGCAGCAGCGGTGCGTGGAGTGGCGCCCGAGTGAGAGGACTGAGGGGGTGGAGTGTACGGCGGCGCGGCCGTGATTATTTGTTGGGTGCCTGGCGAGTGGGGCCAAAGGGGGATCGCGGGCGCGGACGGCGAGCGGCCGGGCGGGCGCGCGGTGACGCGCTGCGGACGCCACCGGGCGCACGAGTGGGGTGCCGGGCGCGCGAACGGCCTCGCGTCGTTTGCTCGCGCTTTTGCGGCTGCGGCGCGCGCGCGAGGGGGGTAGGCGCTTGGAAAGGGGCGGCCGGCGCACGAGCAGGGCGCCTGCGCGAGCCGTTTCCTCCTCGGTGGAGCTTCGGCTCGCGCAGCGGCGAATGGCGGTGTTTGGCCTATGACACGAGGGCCCGGCGCCCCAGGGGCCCCAGCTGTCGGCTGCACGGGTGGCGCGGAGGGGGTCTGCTGCTTCCAAATGTGGGTACGAATACGATGAGCGGAAAACGGCGTGCTCCGGGGGTTCTTCACTTCTTTACTGACTGACTGACTGATCCTTCTCGAACCCGGTACTCGCAGTGGGCCCCACTCGCAAGGGAGCGTGCCGTGCCGTGCTGACCGTTGGTTGGGCCGTGTCTTGGAAGCGAGACTGATCGATGTGTGCGCAGGATAAATGTGACAGTGTGTGTGATGATCGAAGCGGGTTCGGCAGCCCGGGTGCAGTGCTGACAGCCGGGGTCCAGTTGTTAGCTAGCACCGGCGGGCGGCGGCCACCGAGACGTGCGTGGCTCGATTGCGCTGCAAAGAAAAGGAACGGAAGCGTGACGTGACGGGCGTGCACCGCAACGGCACATGAGAGTACGTACACGCGCCGATTCTCCCAGTGCAAACGCACTCTACTGTCGTTCGGGTGGGAGACGGCGTGTGTGTGGCCGTTCGGGATGCACGGTGGCGCTTGTCTCCGTAGCGGGGATATATAGGAGTGCATTTTGGAGGCGTTTATTGTTGTTCACAGAAAAAATATCGTTTATGTCCTGGAATTCCCAGGAGTGCAATCATGTCAATTGTCGTATTGGTATAGGCTGAGCCATGTTCTAATTGGATCGTGTTACTGAGCTGAGGCCCGTGTATTCTAATCGTTCGGCCGTGTTACTGGGCTGAGGAACGGACAGGTGCATACGTAGATGCTGAAGGCTGGCTATGAGTGCTCCATTCTCTCCGTTCTTTCTTCCCCGAATCCCCTTCCCCTGTTCTCCCCATCTAAAATCTGAATAATTATGTTGAATCGCTAGACCAACTCCTTTACTTGCCCAAATGCCAAATGTGTAAATGATGATCCCATGTATTGTTAGGCCAACTCTTCTACCTGTGCCCACCAAAACCTTTGGAGCTTTCCTTCCCACGCTTCGCAGAATCGCAGCTAGGTCCATATATGGCCTGGACAGTCATGTACAACATCGTTTATATGACGGTGATTAATTCATACACACATGTGATCGATCTGTCCCTTGCAGGACGACCTTGCTTTCTCCGATTAATTACAGACACTGCAAGACGTACACGCACAAAATCCCAGGCCATCGATTGCAGCCGCGACGCCCTCGTACGTCGTCGTCCACCCGGCAGCGACCTAGCCGGACGTTCCGTTGCTGGCGACGGTGATGTTGAGCTTCCTGAGCGTCTCGAGCGCGATGAGCTCGTTGGCCCTGTCCGTGGGGTGGTACTCGTCCCAGAACACGTACTTGCTGCGGTCCTTGCACAGCGTGGACAGCGGCGTGCAGGTGAGCGTGGGCCGTATCCTCCCCAGCGTGCAGCACGGCGCCCGCGAGTTGTTGAACCCGTACTTGTAGGGCCGGTCGATGATGTCCTGGAAGTAGTCGTAGGCCTCGCCGAACTGGAACGTGGCGTTGGGCAGCGACGCCGACAGCCGGCCCATCAGCGCCCCGGCCTGCGCGTTGAAGCTCCGGGCCAGCTTGTTGGTGGACTCCTGGCACCCGCCGGAGGAGGTCAGGTACCGCTGCAGCGGGATGCAGCCCATGGGGCCCAGCCCGAAGAAGGTCAGCCGCCGGGCCCCCAGCGCGTGGAGGAGCCTCAGCTGGGCCTCCAGGGTGCTCACCATGTGCTTCACGAAGGTGTCGCCGGTGTAGGTCCACGAGTTGGAGTAGACGGGGAGGAGGTAGTTGTTGATGAAGTCGTTGGCGCCCATGGCCACCACGTAGTAGCCCTCGCCGAAGAACTTGTCCGCCGCCGCCTTGCCGATCTTCTCTCGCCCTGGGAATGGGCCGGAACCGATCTGAAATCAGCCCGTAACCGCACGAGAGAGACATGGCTCCCCACTCCAGTCCAACTCACAATAAATATTACAAAACTCACACCAACCCGAACCGCACTCCAGGACACACCAATCCAATCCATAATATTAGCGTCAAATCATTTTTAATCCATTGGTTCGGCTATTTCCGATCCATGGATTCCACACTTGAAGTGCCCCCGCCGCTCGCCCACGCTTTCCCCCACAGGTAGCACAAGGATATTTCACTGTACACTGTAGCAATCCAAATAAAATATAAATAACAGAATTTGACTATTTTCTGAAACGACAAGCGAACTACAAATTAGATGGAGTCTAAAAATTACACAAACATATAATATGCCAACATCTTAAACAATTGCTCCAGATCATCAAATGGCTATTAAACTAGTGACCATGAATATGGATTTGCTCCAGCATTCATGATGCTCCTGACCCTTGTTATCAAACCACTCCAAAAGTTTTCTCACATGGTTACTTGTCCATCAGGTTCCTTTTCTGCCTCCCGATAGCTGAGTGGGAAAAGAACTCCTGACTGTTTTTCTGCCTCCTGGTACCTGAGCACGAAGAAACAAAAAGAAAGAAGATGGTGATTTTGCAACCATAGCAGCAAATTGGTGGGTCTCCTGTCCACACCGTTTATGCAGGTAACGGATATCAGAAAAGGAAATTTGATTAGGCAACACTAATTTGAGACAACAACGATCCTAAACTCTAATCAGCAGTAGATAGCTCTTACATACCATTGCAGTGCAAGGTTTTCATAGGAATGCAGGACCTTGACTGTCATCTTGACCGGAATCTTGACCTGCAAATGGAAGTAGTAAAGATGCAACCACTATGCAGGGAACAAAAAAGGAAATACAACAGCTTTCAATCAAGATCTCAGCAAGAGATGAACAGGAACACTCTGCAACCTATGTCGGGTTGTACCTGGTGGAATGACCAATGTAGAGGTACTGGTAGACTGACCTCCACCAAGTTCTTGACCTGCAGTGGAAGTGTTAGTATCACCATTATTTGAAAAATAATTCAACGAACAACGAAATAACAGACTTATGCAAATAGTTAGTATACCTTCATTGTCAACTTCTTTTTCCTTTGATAACCAATCTCCAATGTGCACAACATCTTACATGCAAATGCGCACCCTCAAACAACAACTCATGCTTGTGGGTATCTATCAACTCCTCACATGCTCTAGTGTTGTTACTAGCATTGTCCACTGTTAGAGTCAATATCTTGTTTCGAATGCCCCATTCAGTATAACAACTCACAAGTGTTTCCTCAATGGCGAACCCGGTGTGCGGATATTTCACCTCCTTGAAACTTATGATCTTCTTCTTTATTTTGAAATCAGCATTGATATAGTGAGCTGTTATAACCATGTAGCCTAAGTTTTGAATGGATGTCCACATATCTGATGTAAGACACACACGTGACTCTAAGGATGCAAATTCATTATGAAGATCTTGTTTCATTTTGTGATACAATTTGAAACAATCATTGCGAATGGTTTGACGCTTCACACAACTGAGAGAAGGCTGCATTGTATGTATCCATGGTTCAAAGTATGGATCCTCAAATTTGTTAAATGGAATTTCCGCATGTATCACAAATTGGATCATACGCTCACGCCATAACTGATAATCAAACACAAAATTCTCTGATGGGTGTTTCTTTAAGGTTGCTACAAATCTTTTCCTATCAGCTTCCCCAATTGCATGACAATAATCAGAAATGTGGGTTCTAAGGCTGCTAGTTCCAGATTTAGTGCTTAAATAGAGTCCACAATACTTGCACACAGCTTTAAAAGCACCATCGACTTCCACTAAATTCTGCTCATAGTATTCCCAAACTAGTGACCTTCTAACACGTGTTTGGATTGAATGAGAATCATCCGAGCTTTCACTTGCATTTGCAGACATGTTGATAAAGGTAGGTAAAGCTACATATATCACTGCCTACAAAGTCAGACAAGGTATACAGACAAAATTGGCAATGTAAGAATCATAATATCTAGTAAAACAATATTTGGATAGTGGTAAAAGAACAGAACCATGAAGCACCTTATCAGTCAATTGCAGTGGTATTTAAAACAATATTACCTACTCTGTTTATAAACCTTATCATAATATCTACATTGGTATTTAAAAGAAGTTTTGTTCGTACACACTGACTATCAGTTTTAATTGCAGACTTGCAGTTAGAATTGTCTGGTCTCCTACAACAAAATGTTAGGTTTTTATCACTGCCAAAAGCAGTCAATTCACATTCAGATAGCAGCAAGAACATTCAGTAAATATAACAAAGACCATGTATAATTTGAACTTTGGAGAAAACGTAGGTTTCACTAACAGTAAGTCTGCAACCAAAACAGGCCTTTTCATGTACTACATTGGAGGCAGAGGCAGGAAGATCTATTCATGCACTATCTTTGCTGCCCCACATCGTACTCGTACCAGATCGATCGAACAGAGCAGAGGGTTTCTCGTATCCGGGTCCGGGTGCTTACCTCTTCCCTGCTGGCCACGATGCTTGTCGCTTGTCCACCATCCACTATCCTCTCGGTCCCTGCCGCAAATCCCTGTAAGAAAGAGAAGAGGACACAGATCGGAGATGGTCACAGTCGTCTATCTGACGCTACTGGGAGAGGCGCAAGAAAGGCGAGGGGAAGGGGAAGGGCTTGGGAAGGGGAAGGGGAAGGGGAAGGGGAAGGGGAAGGAGATGGGGGAAAGCCGGAAGGGATGAAGCTCACCTAATTCCACGGTGAACGAGGATGTGGCGTGGCGGCGGAGATGAGCACGAGTTGCCGCTGGCAGTTCGAGTAGGGTTGCCTGCCCCTGGTTCCTATCCATAGTTAGGACCCAATGTTTACAATCCATGGGTACAATCCAACCCACGTAACTCTAGCTAGCAGCCCAATCCCAAACCAACCCACCAGACATTTGAATCCACCACCCTCCAACTCAACGCAATCCATTTTAGAAGCCAGCCCACTAAAGCTATTTCAGCCCAATACATTCCCAGAGTGAATCTTCTCCCGCATGAACGCCTGCGTGCCCTGGAACAGCTCGATCTGCTTGTACAGCGAGAACCTCTGGATCTGCATATGGCCGGCATTCGGTCGAAGAAGGAGAGCGAGCAATCAGTTTCTGATCGATTTTCATGCCTGTTGTTTATTTTCTTCATCATATATATAGAAACAAAAGAAGGTGTCTTACAAAGAGGGAGGATGTCTCGTTGAGGATGCCGCCGCCGGCGGAGGCGTAGTTGACGCCGCTCTTGAGGATGGTGTCGGCGTCCAGTGACGGGTCCAGGAACGCGGGCGGCCGCGGCAGGCCCATCTTGTCGCCGACGATGTCGGCGACGGTGCGGCCGTTGCAGAACCGGCCGTTGGGCATGCCGCTGCCCAAGTCGATGCCGTACCACGGCAGCGCGGCGCGGGCGAGGCTCTTGGTCAGGTAGTTGTTGTTGCCCACGTCCGACAGCGAGTCGCCGAAGATGAACTGCACCACGTCGCCGCGGCACAGCCCCAGGAGCAGCGCCACGGCCATGGCCACAGCCACCGGCTTCCTCTCGGCGCGAGCCATTGCCATCGACCGGTCGGTCGGTCTTGGAACGGAGGCTCTGTGACTCTGTACGTCTCGAGGTCGAGGCGGCGACCTGCAGGGAATGCCTCGATCTTTTAACGGCGAGCTGAGGTGATCCACCGACCGCTGCTTCTAGTAGTTAATCAGGGCTTGACTGGATTTGCATGGACAGGTTTAGAGGTTAGGGATGGTGATCGGTTCTTGGGTTTTGAAGTTGCGAGCTGATCAGGGATGGATGTGGTTTGATGCACCTACCAACCTGCGAAGCGTGGGTAGGAGCTTTTGGTGGCAACTGGCAAGTAGAGGAGTTGGCCTAACATGAAACCGTTTGCTCGTTTGGTCGCCTGTCAGCTCGGTGGTGGCGACTTTGATGGAATGCTTTTGTTCATTGGAATTCTAATGATTACCAAAAGAATCCTCTTGTGTAGTGCTTCCGCTACTCTTTAGAATTTAGATTATACAGTCAAAAACATCTTAGTTTGATCATTAGTATGTCTTTAAATATTTCAAATAAACTTTTGGTATTGCTAGATGTCTTCAATACTTAGTTTTAAAATACTACATTCTTTTTATATTTTGAATGTGTTTAAATTACAAATTCATGATCAAAATAGTGTCTTGATGACCGTATCGTTGTCTGAAGCAAGAACAGTTTGAAAACCGGAGGGAGTGGCTGTTTTTCAAAATGCTAGAAACAGACTGAAAAGAGTGTCCATGGCGACTAGTGATTACGAGACAAATGAAGAGAAGTCAGATCAATATTGTTGCATTTTGTTGATTATTTGAACATTCAATTTGACAGTAAAACTCACACAATTGATTTTTTTCAAAGAATCTGAATTGTCCCTCCATGACAAGCAACATTTTCTTGTTTAGAAAAATCAATCCTTGGCATTAGGTGGCACAAGTAAATTTCCATGCCAAGCGGCTTCCTGGCTCTAGTGAGCATTTTCTTGTATAGAAAACCGATCATTTTCGCAATAATACCAGGAAATTTCAAATTAAACCTTATCCATAGATTATTGCTAATCCTTGTGATCAGGTGAAAACATAGATTCTGCTATTTAGCGGCGCAGCATTACTTGCCTAAAGTAGTGGTCAATTTCCATTTTGACCTACTTCATCTCACCCTTTTCCCTTTTTTCAACAAATTACCATATTTTTGTTTTCAGAATTTTTCTCATGTCTATTTTTGTTGACTCAACATCTTCTTTACATATCCATTATGTTGATTTAGCATTTACAAAATAAATATTGACTCAAGTTTTTTTTTCTACAAAGCATGTTGACTCAATATCTTTAGTGATTCAACTTTTCTATACGAGAGATCTTCATTCAAGATTTTTTACAAAAAATAACTCAACACTTTTTTTACAAGAAATTCTAATTCAAAAATCTTTACAGGAGGTATTTGCTCAGTGTTGTTTTACACATATATTGAATCAATTTTTCTAGTGACTTAATCTTTTGTATTAGCTAACCACTACTCAGCTAAGAAGTACTGCACCACTAAATAGCAAGCAGAAACGCAGCTCTAGAATTTCAGATCATCTCATTCCACACCAAAACAAGAGACGTATTCAACGCCGAGCACAACACAAAATAATCTAGATTGGAATAACTATACATCAATCATGCAAGGAGATGGCAGGTTTGAGATGTAACTCATCATAGCAATCACATTTTCAGGATCTATCATCAGGAAATTTCATAATTTATCAATAAATTGTTACCAGCTCCTGTTAGGGAGTGTGTAAACCATCCAGTAGTATCAAACATAACTCACTCTTGAATTATGGATCATAGCCCAGCCTCATTACATTATATAAAACGATAAAAAACCTAGTTTAGACATGACACGAAATAAGGTAAGCAAAACTAACTCACTCAAAGGGCACAATCTGAATCACATTTAAATAGATCCGTTTTAGACAAATCACGGGCATGACATATGCGTGGAATAAAGTGGTCGCATTTGTTACTTGCAAAGTGAAACTTGGCGCCTCTTGAAGCTCTCTTCTCTAGCGGAAGCAAACTATGCAGATCTCTAATATACTTCTTCGTGTCACAGTGGCGATCCACAAATCTCATCGACTCCAGCATTTTGGCTCTCAGTATAAAGAATGTTGCAAGGTTAATTTGTGACACTGAGCCTATATACTTTCTCAACACAACTGTCTTCACACAGACGTCAAGGCTTTTGATAACATCATGGTGCCACAAATCTTTGTGCCCAGACACATTAGAGACAAAAAGAAAGATCAAGGATTGACATGATATTGATACAATTGCAAGTCAATAAAGCAAGAGTATTAACACCATCAACGACGACCAATGAGGTATTGTCACCTGGATGTACAGCTTCGCCACGCTAGGAAAGCATCTCATCAAGTTGACAAACATATCAATGCTTGACACTTCTCACCACCTCAACGAAGCTATCAGCGCTCAATTCCTTCATCAAACACAGAACAAAACATTAGGCCATCTCTACAAATTCAAACAAATATGAAATTTGTATCTGCACGTTGTTAGGGTTTCCTCCAATTCTTTCCCATCAGGTGCCTCCACGCTCTTGTTCTTGGCAGCGCAATTTTTATCACTTTCAAAAGTTAAGTCGGACGAAACGTTCTCTAAATCACCTTTTCTAACAATATAACCAATAGACATGAACAATTGTTATTCAAAACAATACATGCACCTTTATAGTTTTAAACTTAAAATTCACCAAACTGGACAGTTTTTAAAATAATATTTATTTTGTGGCACTAAAATACTTTCAAAAAATCTAAGAAAAAATAACAAATATTTGTCATATGTGATACAATAGCGTATAAAATTATTTTTCAGCATAAGTTAAATAGATAATTATGAGTTCTATATAAATTTCTAAAATACCATGTTCTTCCCAATTCTATAAGTAACTATAATGGAAAATAATTTTATAAACTACCACATTACATATTGTGAATAATAGTTATTTTTATAATTGTTTGAAAGTATTTTGGTGCCATACAATTCGTATTTGTTATGAAGATCGTATAATTTAGTGAATTTTAATTTTAAACCGTAAAGGCACATGTGTCCTTTTAAATAAAATACGTTCATATCCATATGCTATATCATTAGAAAACATTTCATGAACTTTAAAGGTTATTTCGAGGTTGTTTCACCTGATTTAACTGACGTTAGTGATGAAAATGTCAATTAAGGAATGAAATTTAGAAGTTAGTGTCAAATAGAGAAGGAAACACTTTTCAGGGCTAAAAGGAATCGATATTTGTTTTGGTGTTAAATAAGGAATTTTCTCCTAATTAAAAAGCTTGAGCAACCACTCTCGTTTGGCTTATCTTAGGCTAGAAACAAGAGTCCTTTACCTCTATGCCATTATGAAAGATGGCGGTGACATGTGTGCCACTAAAAAGTTTGGTCGCACCTGTATGCCATCTACCCAACCTTCTTTTACCTCCAAACCATTCGGTCCACTTTACAAGGTAACGGTGTCAAACCGACGGATGAAATGACCATTTTACCCCCTCTGGCCCCACCGTCTTCCTCCTTCCCTTCTCCTTTCTCCCGTTGTCGGCCATCACACGAGGAAGGAGGCCAGCTCCGCCCCCGGCGTCGTGCCGGCCCGATGAGCTGACCTCAAGCGCATGCCCCACCTGCGGTCGCGCACGGTGGAGCTCGCCCGCGCCCGCGTGAGGTGGAGCTTGCCCTCGGCGGCGGAGCTCGCTCGCCAGCGGCCACGCGAGGCGGAGCTCGCTCGCCCGCGGCCACGCGAGGCGGAGCTCGCCCGCTCGCGCTCGCTCGGCCGCGACGGAGCTCGCCCGGTCGCGCTCGCTCGGCCGCGGCGGCGGCGGAGCTCGCCCGCGGCGCGAGGCGGTGGTGCTCGCCCGGCGGCCGCGCGGGGCGGAGCTCGCCCTTGGCGGCGGAGCTCGCCCGCGGCCACGCGAGGCGGAGCTCGCCCGCTCGCGCCCGCGCGAGGCAGAGCCCGCCTGCGGCGGAGTTAGCCGGCGGCGGCGCGCCGGCAGTGTGGCTGCTTCTGCACCTGTGGCAATGGAGGAGGAAATGAGATGGATGGGAGGAGGAAGAATGAGATGACAAGTGGGTCCCATGTGTCAGTCATAGGGAAGATAGGGTTCAGTTTCTCACAGGGGTAGAAGAGTCATTTTACTAGGTGGGCCCCACATGTAAGAGCCTCTGAACTAACGGAATATGGACGGAATGGTTTGGAGGTAAAAGAAAGTTGGGTAGATGGCATACAGGTGCGACTGAACTTTTTAGTGTCACACATGTCACCGCCATATTTTATAATGGCATAGAGGTAAAGGACTCTATAAACAACAAATTTTGAGCCCAATTGTAGAGTCCGGCAGTTATAAGGGGTTGGATTGGGCGCTTGACGCAACCTTTAATGAGAGCTTGTTGATACAGTATAGCCCAACAATACAAACCGGGTTAGAACCTAGAGTTTGGAGACCTCGAGTACTGATATATGGATCGGCTCGCCTATGAACGAGCAACCAAAAGTCGAATGCTAGTTTGGTTTTCTTCCTCGATTATAAGTATCGATTCAAGGGCCCACGTATACATGCATGTGTAAGAAATCTTATTTTATTTGGCTGAGTTCGATACTTGTTTAGCAATCGATTTTGGTTTCTGACACATAGTGTTTGATGCTCACAACGTGTTGTGTTCGATTTTTCTTGACACAGATCGATTTTTCTCCAGTGAAGCTGCCCTTAGATACCAGCTTATGTCTACAAAGTTCCACGCATCAACCTCACATGATTCATTTATGATTGTGTATATAAGACTATATCTTGAATAAAAGATGTCTCATATTTATCTCTTCTTCACATAGACAAAAAAAACTAATATGGCACAGCTAAAGCTAGCTGATTTGTCATCATTGGAGGAGGCCTAATGCACTATTACTTCCCAGCAATATTTTGCACATAATTTGAACTCGAAACCATCCAAGGTTTGTGAACTGTGCACACCATTCCACTCCATAACATAGTGGCAAACGGACTGACTTTTTCATCCTGTTCGTTTGGCTTATCAGCCACCAACCAGCAGTACTTTTCTCTGTGGCAGAACCGTTCAGCTTAAACTGGCTCAAATGCATTAGTCACCATTTTAAGGACGGTTCATGACATAATGCACTTGAAACAGTGTAAATTAGATATCTGTCAGGTGTCCGCAGAGTACCCGAAACACCACATCACAAGAACCATTCCATGCATACAGGATCATTCGCATAGGAAGCTCTCAACAGACATTACATTCTTTACAAAAATACTTAAGGAATGGTTTATTACAAATGAAACAGCATAAAACTGAAGTGCAAGTTAACAACGCTAAGAGTTTTGGAGATCAAACAGGGCGTACTGGTAGTTGAGTTATATAGGCAATGTTTGATACAAAAGTTTTTCATCAAGGGATCACGCTTCGTGTCTCTTGGTCTTCGGGTGCTTTTAATCTTGTTCCTGATTCTTCTCTGCAACATAAGTAAAATCCTGAGTACCCTGAGTACGGTGTACTCAGCAAGACTTACCTGACTAACCATTATAATTAAATCAAGACACAAGAATGCATGGCTGTTTAGTGGACTGGCAACTGAAGTTTTGCAAGAAAGCTTACTAAAAATTAGTCCTTATACTTTCAATATTTTAGCCATGTTATAGTTGAGTCTATTGAACTTATATTGGAAAACATAGCATTTTTCAATTAAGATCTCATATGATATTTCTCACAACTTCAACCATTACTCATAATTATCTTACTACGTTGTTAAGCAGTGATCAAGTGATATTCATATCGAGAAGTGCGACGATCATGATCAATTGTACAACCCGCAGAGTAAGACCTAATCACACGACACATGCACGAACCATCGAACCGCACGTGGCAACCTTTCGCTCACATCACTTCCAGCGTTGAAACTATTCATGCCAGGGTCCAGGAGTGCATCCCCATAAGTGGCCCCACGTCTGGCCTGACCCACATATGAGTTTCAGACTACACTCCTGCCTACTGCCTCTCTCCGGCTGGGCAAGCCATAGTTCCAATTCTGGTGTGACTGAGTTACATCAGTTTACTGGTCCCATTCTCCTAGTATGTGATTAGTACGTTCAAAACTTGACCAGCATGTCAACAACCACCGAGTCCTTGACCAATTTCAAAAGTTAGACGAGGCTATCCAATCAACTTATTTACAACCAAACCTTTCAAGTCCTCGTCCGGCTTACCAAGCAAAATCCATATTTTATGTGTCGTTATCATAGAGATTGATGCTATGATTGCATGGTAAACAACTACTAAGCTTGTCTAAGCAGGTTTTATAATTCTTTTGAAGGGGTGACAAAGTTGTCCTTAATCAAGGATGTCATGCATACAAAGGGGTTCATAACAACTCCTAGACGTAATGCATATACTGAATTAGTTTGGACGCATGAAATAATAAGTAAAATAGTAGGTATAGATGCTCCGGGGCTTGCCTGGATTAGTAACAAGGTTAGGGTCGTTAGTAGCAATTTCAGGCTTCAGATTCGCCACGATCACCTCCTCGTCTTCCTGAATTCCTCCGGCTGAAACTTGATGTATTTCCGACTCCACAGACTCGGTATCTACATGCCATGAATGCAATATGCACAATTTAGAAAAAGATAGCTATAGAACTTTCCTTCACAATAAAGTTGCAAACCAACACTAGGAAGTACCTTTATAAGCCTTATTAGTATTTTCCCAATTTTTAATCTAAATAAAAAGGTAATTTATCCTATTTATTTTCAATTATTCAAGATTTTTAAAAGATTATTCAAAATTTATTTATTTAAAACCCTATTTATTTTTATAAATAACTTTAAAAAGGAAAGCATATAAATAACCTTTAAATTTTATTTTGCTATTTCTAAAGTTTATCATTTTTAAAGTATAGAGAAAAATCTAACAAAGCTAACACTAATTTTGGACACTTAAAGAAATTATAGCAATTAAAACAAGATTACAGCTTTTTAAACAAGAAATTATATTTAACTTTGAACTTTGGCCTTTTTAACTGAATCTTGATTCAGTTTCCTCAGTTAGAGCTGACCAAATAGTGCAACATTCAAACTTTGGTCCTCCAAATAAATTAGCAAACAACTTTTTCTTTGATCTTGAAGCAATCCATGTACAAAGTTCATAGTTCCCATTTTTCTAGTACTTGATCAAACTTTGAATATAAATTGTCTCCAAATATTGACTCTAAGATGGCAATTAATCATTATTTTCTCAAAACTCAATGTCCTCCAATTTTAATCAAATGTCCTCCAATTTTAAACTTGACCATACTTTTATAGTCCAACAACCTTTCTTATACTCTTAAATTAGCATCTCCTTTGAATTTGGCACATTTTCACTTATTTTCCATATTTTTGCCAAATTTATTCCGAATTTACATTTCAAATTTGAATTTCTCCAAATTTGCCTTTACTTAAAAACTTGAGCTTGCTACCTTTTAAACCATAATTTGAGTTTAAGCCTTTGCTAATCCTTGTTTAGAAGTAGTAATCACCGGGATGTCACATTCTCTCAGAACAAATCAGCCACAAGCCAGCATTACTTTTCTCTTAGAACAAATCAGCACCAAGCCACCAGCCAAACGAACAAGACGGGGTTGCTGCTTTGTGAATGTCACAATGACAGTTCCATGCTCGGGCCGTGAGGGGGAAGTGCCACCAAGCACAATAACAGGTGCATTAGTTGTATCTCCACTAGTAACTACTACCCCCGTTCATTTATATTTATATTTGACGTTCCAGACATCATTTTTGGCATGTACTTCCTCTATTTTTATTTGTAAGGCACACGTGGATGTTAAGATTCAACATTTATAATCTTTGACTAATAATTTAGCCAATAATTTTTTAACTTTTATAATGCAATCTTAATATGGTTGGATTTGTAGTCAAAAGTATTTTCTAATAATCATAAAGAATATAATATGAGATAAAGGTCAAAATATAACTTAGAAGTCCGTGTCGAGTCATGTCACGCCTTATAAAAGCAAACGGAGGGAGTAACCAGTTCTATTTCCTTGTCTGAAATGTCAAATAAAAAGAATCGAATGTTGTATCATGTAACCAGTTCTATGCCAAGCCACTCAATTCTTCAATTTTATAACTTTATAAAAATCTATCATGCAACGAGATGGCAGGTTTGAGATGTAGTTCGGAATATCAATTTCATTTTTTTGGGTCATCAGAAAATTTCATAATGTATCAATAAATTATTACCATCTCCCTGGTATCATCCGTGTAAACCAGCAGCGTATCAAACAAAATTCATTCTTCAATTTCAGGTCATGGCCATTACATTATAAATTACAAGAGAATGAATCTATTTTAGACATGACAAAAGATACGCAAAACTAACTCAAAGGAGGGCACATTCTGAATCGCATTTAAAGAGATCAGTCTTGGATAAATCGCGAGCATGACTGATAAGTGGAATAAAGTGGTCGCATCTGGTACTTGTAAAGTGAAACTGGGCGCCTCTTGAAGCCATTTTCTCCAGCGGAAGCAAACTATGCAGCTCTCTAGTAAACTTCTTCGTGCCACAGTGGCGACCCTCAAATCTCATCAAATCCAGCATTTTGGCATTCAATATGAGGAATGTTGCAAGATTAACTCGTGATACTGAGCCTTGAAACATTCTCAGCACGACTGTCTTAAGACGGATGTCAAGGCTTTGGATAACATCATGGTGCCACAAATCTTTGTGCCCGGACACATTTCTCGTCTGAAAAAGGAGATCGAAAAACAGTCGGTCAAGGCTTGATACGATATTGATTACAATTGCAATTGCAAGTCAATGAAGCAAAAGTATTAACACCATAAATGACCAATAAAGTATTGTGACCTGGATATATAGCTTCTCCAAGCAAGGAAAGCATCTCATCAAGTCCACGAACATGTCAATGCTAAGAGAGGGAATATTGATAGCCAAAACCTTGACACTGCTCTAGATTTGTTTCGAGATCAGCTTGAATGAATTACAGAGACTTGGAGAGGTCTTTCTGGCCTGCTGGAGAGGTATTTTTGGGCCCCATTTGGATGAAAAGCACGGTCTGGAAGACACATCCATTCTGAGCCCACAAAACGGCTGGCCGGCCCTGGGCCAGCTCCACGACTACGTACACGGGTTTGAAGAGATCGGAGGGAACAGCAGGCGGAAATCCTATATAACTTTCCAGAAGGTTTTTTAGCTGCATAGTTTCAACATATAATCTCATCCGTTAGATTTTGTTCTATCTGCTTCAACCCTAACCCTCGCGTCTTCTTCTAACCCTCGCAATTGCCGCAACCTGTCCCATCGCCGCCGGCGCGTAACCCCATGCGTCCCCGTTGTTGGCGTTGTTGCGGCCCCCACGCTGATGTGCCTCTATACGTCGCCGGTGAGTTTCTGGCGTTGACGCTGCTGCGGCCCCATGAGCACCCTCCGCCGATGTTGCCCCCATGCACCGCCTTCGTCGAAACCATCACCGTCTCCCATGCATGCCATCCGTGCTGCTGCATTGCCTCCACTGCTCCTACTGACTTCGTCGTCGCCTCTGTCGCTTCCACTATCTCCGTCATTGCTGCAGTTGCACAACGTCACATCAAAGATGCAACCATCACCTGAAATGTTGAGTTTTGTTCTGAAGAATGTTGCATTTGTTGTTTCATAATGTTGAAATAGGTTATAAAAAATGTTGGATGTAGTTTTTTTCGAAATCTTGATGTATGTTTCAGAAAATATTGAATCTATTATTTCTATATATTGATTAAATGTTTAGAAAATGTTGAATCTGGTATATTGAAATATTGATTTAAGTTTGTGATTGGATTTAATAGACTTTTCATGCCGGTGATAGATGTTCCATGCGCATGCATGCGTGGATGATTAATTAAGTTAGTTTTTTCTTAAATATTGATTGTGTTTTTATTATTAGGCATCGTTGTTTTTTAATAAACTTCTAAGCTATGTTGGTTACGTGGCTTCCGGTAGGCCCTAGGGAATAGTTCCCGCGTAGCATGGCGCTCGAACCTCGAACTCGAAACCACCCAACCGCGCGCGCGCCGCACCGCACCTCTACATTGCCCATGCCCGGATAGCCCAGTATTGTTTAGTTCCGAAATTGGAGCCAAACTTTAATTTTTTTGGGTGCATGCACAATGTAGCATTTCGTTTGTAAGTGTAAAAAATTGTCCAAAAATTGATTAATTATGCTTAAAATGTTTGTCTCGTAGAGTACAACAAAACTGTGTAATTAGTTTTTGATTTCATCTACATTTAGTACTCCATACATGTGACGGCATTTTGATGTGATGGAAAAAAAAATTTTACAGGGGTGAAATTTGGGATATACAGGGCCCGCTCTCCGGGCACGTCGCGAGAAACAGTTCCACGCTCTCCGGCCAAGAAAGAACGCGCTCATGGACAGCAGCAACGCCCCGGCCGGCGCCGTGTCCGTTGAGATCCGCGGCGGCCGCTGCCCTCGCGCGCCCGCGTCGCCGCCGCCGGGCGCGGGGCGGAAGCGCCGCGCGGTGGCGAGGGGCGTCCAGAGCGCGCTGGCCACGACGTCGATGCTGGCCAACTTCCTCCCCACGGGCACGCTCCTGGCCTTCGAGGTTGCCCTCCCGGCGGCGTCCGGGGACGGCTCGTGCTCCCCAACGAGCTCCGCCACGATCCGGGCCCTCCTCGCGCTCTGCGCCGCCTCCTGCTTCCTCTTTCACTTCGCCGACAGCTTCCGCGCGCCCGACGGGAAGGTGTACTACGGTCTCGTCACGCCGGGGAGCCTGTCGCTGCTCAGGACGGGGCGCCGAGGCGCCCAGGGAGGACAGGTACCGGCTCGCTTTCGTCGACGTCGTGCACGCCGCCATGTCGGTGCTCGTGTTCGCGGCCGTCGCGCTCGCCGACTACAGGGTCTCCAGGTGCCTCCTCCCCGGACACCGCGAGATGGAGAGCTTCCCGCTCGTGGTGGGGGCCGTGTGCAGCGGCCTGTTCCTGGTGGTCCCCAACACCCGCTACGGCATCGGTTGCTTGGCTGCTTGAAAACCAGATCAGAGTATGGCAGTGTAGCTTTATTCAGTACCAGTGATCAAAGGGGGTCTTGTCTTTTTATGCTTCATGCTTTCTAAGCACCTGTAGATGCTGTGATGTACTGTAACCCTTCCAAAAACTTGAATGTGATGTAATCCTGTTTTAGCAGTGCCAATTTGAATACCTTCAGAATGAATTATAAACGGAACTGGCAGTCTATAACTTCGAAAAATTTCAGGTTTGAGTGAACAAAGAATAGATTATGTAAGAGAATAGCTGCAACACAGCTTTAGTAGATCAACCTAGAAGGAAGCACCCAAATTCCGACGAGGAATTCACCTAGGCTCAGCTTCCTTTCCGTAACCGTATTACCGTAGCATAGCTTTACATTACACCAGATGCAAAATGCATTCCCTGCCTCTTGATCTACTCTAACAAGTAACAACTTAACCTGCTGCCGCTGTATCCTACATTCTAACAATGATATTTTACAAGAAGCCACACTGTAAGCAAAGCAATACCCTCCTACCTACGCCAAAAACATATATGCCCTACAAGTCTACAATGTGTATTCCCTAGTCAGACTTGAAACTCATCCAACTGTCGATAAAATGAAATTGTCCAAAACTTGTCTTTGTTGCCTTCCAGTTCTGCAAGTCCTCTTAGATTAGATCGGGCTGTGTCCAGATTGTCCTAGCGCAAAGGTGTCAGTTCAGGCAACGGCTGACAGCAGCCACTGTAACATGAAGGACTGCCTTTCATTAGTTCTGTTACTCTTTGCAACATGTTCCTCGTTTTGTTTTCTGAAATTTGTCCCAGAGGCACATCATATCTCTTGGTTCTTGGTAGTGGGCAATCACATACCCGTCCTCACAGCCTTCGACCAAGATCCTCCCATCATTCTCGTACTTGACATCCAAGCCATCCTTCTTCATCTCATTGATCCATATCCCCATTGCAACATCCTCCAGCTTGAACATCTGTAAGAGTCAGGATGACAAGATTGTAGTTAGTAGAATCACGAGCACGGTGGTAGAAAACTAGAAACCAGCAGCTGGTAAAGGCAGGCATTTTTTTTAGATACTGAATAGATCCTGGTATTTTATGTTTCACATTAAATGATATCCAAACTGAAGCAACTAAACCTTCCAAATTACTACATACAACAGCACAAAAAGAAAATTTCACAGAAGTTTGGCAGTACCTTTAACCCCCCACTCTTGTGCTTCCTGTAAACTTCCTTTGCTATATCCTTTGAAACAATGTATCCCGGTCCATGTGCCCATGGAGGATAACTCTCCCCAGGCCATTCCTAGCACAAAGTAAAGCATTAATTACAACACTTGTTCCACGAAAGAAATGACAGGTACAGGGAAATTAAATTACTGAAAATAGCAGCAAAAGTGTATTCCTAAAAACAGTTGTGTTGAAGCAGAAAGTGAAAACAAGCACTAATTAGTGCTTAAACAGTATGAAGGTGATTACTCAGTTTTTATGTCGATTCTCACATATTCCCAAGCTTAATTGCTGAAGGCTTACCTAAAGAAGTGATTGTAGACAGATGTACATAAATTCATTCTTTCTAGCTTGCACGCAAAATGTAGAAGCTATCTACTCTATGTGCTACAACTTACAAGTAACGAAGCATTACCCCTCGTTACAGAAGCATGTGATCAGTTCGCAACACGAGATCTTACTTGGCAGTTCAATTATGTATGTTTAATATTAGAATTTTTTTGAAAACTCTTTAATAATAGAAATAGGGAACACGAAATAAAGTTCTCTGTATTAACACCTGGACCAGACCCGCACTCTGTAGAGGTGTGTCAGTGTGTGTGATCTACCTTTTTCATATCCACTTCTCAACAACGGGAAAAAAAAATCTAGATCAACCTAGGAGGAACTAGGTCAACGTGAGGCTAGAGCATGTCCTTTTTGCTTCAACGTTTGAGCTATTTGGCTGCTTATTCATCTATGTAGGGGGCCCTAACCTCCTAGTGCTGCCCTTTATAGAAAGCTTGAGCTGCTTAAGCGAGTGAATAGGCAGCGGCTCAATTCACCTTTTAGAACATTTGAGAAAACACATGACAGGGCAATGGTCTAAAGAAACAGTTTTTCCTATCATAAGCAAAAGAGCAACAATTGCATAATCTCTTGATATAAAAATTATATAGTTTGACACAACTTACCTCAGGGGTTATGTACCACTTGCTATATGGATCTCGATGAGGCTGAGAATCGGAATTGACACGACCATATAGAAGTCCATGGCTGATATTTACTCGGTCTAGGGAAGAAAGTATTTCATCCACTCGAACAAAAGCATCGTCATCTGTTTTCATCACATACTTGGCTGACAAGTCATTTGTCTGTAAAGAATAATTTCTTAGAAAATGCAAACATAAGATCAAGTGTCCTCTAAATTGAATAAAACACCCAAATGAACTAGACATACCCCATAGATACAGATCGCGATGGTCTTCCAGAGAATCAAGCTATAGTAATCCACAAATGGCATCAGCTGGATATCTCCGTATGTCCGTGCTTCATTCCATAGTTCTTCATTCACTACCTCATTTTTGTGCTTTTATAAATGGAAGGAATATTAGTATAGACTCTGAAGTTGGGAGCTCTATTTCAAAGGGGAGAAAAGCATAATAAATAGAAGACTGGTAAAACCATTATGTTGAATTACTGTACTGATGAAAGTGTACTGTGATAATTCACAAGCAACTACATAGAGAATGGAATCAAGAAAGTAGAATACCATCAATGGAGTGGTAACTGCACACATAAGATGTATGCAATTGACAATAATAATGCAATCAACGTATTGTTTAGGATGTATGAACATGAGTGATGCTTTTTAGTATGTTGTTGTCCTTCTACATGCACAATATGTCTCGTGCATACATTACTTCTAAGCATAGAACCATAGTAAAAAGACAAAGCTGCAGCTGCTATATGATCAAATTACCATAATATAGCTATCATCTTTCAAAATCTCATTCTTACCAGGCCAACAAAGAATCGGACGGCAACTTTTGCTGAGCGGACAGCATCATATTGCATCCAAGTTCTGCGAACTGCCATCCGGCGTTTGAAATTATTTGCTGTAGAGAATACCCCTATGAAAAGATCAACAAATTTATTTGTGGGAACAGGTGGAGCCTTCAATGTTTCCAAGTCCATGACATGCTCAAAGTCCTCGGTTGTAGGCAGACCACTTGCTATTACAGATAACAATTTAATATCTCCTGCAATTCTTACTTCACCAACAAAAGCCGGGTCCAAATCCTGGAGAGATCAATGTATAAAGTGTAAAAATAATAATAAAATAAAGCACGCCTAACATATTGTGGCATCACTATAATAGTGGCATAGCCGCATAGGTAATGAAAATAATTTCATGTTGGTGTCAATGGTGTGTATAAAATAGCAGATATTTAAGCATGCATGGGGAATCATTTTGCCTATGCATTGCCATAGAACGCAAACACATGCTGGATTATTTATTCTTTGTACTTATGCAAGACTTACCTCTCGGAAAGAAAAGGAAGTGATATGTTTGCCATCTACAGTCATATGGATCCCATGTGCTCCAACGCGAAGAATTGCTACAGCAAGATATCCTTGTTTGAAGGGGAAATATTTTCTAGGTTCTGCACTCTTTTTCCTTGCAGGTGGGATGGTAGAAACATTAGAACGTAACTTAGAGGCCAAGATTTCTTTCTGGTCCTTGCCTACCATGCCACTACATTTTTCTAGATCATCCACTGTAAAACAAGAGAAGACAAGGGACCAATGTCACCCCTGAGACCAAGATTAAATATATTGTTGCCAAGACCAAAATTATTTTGTTGAAAAAATAATAAGGGAAAAAATGAATAAAAGTACATGTCGGTTAAGCAGCAGAACATTTTGGATGCATTACCTCAGCAAAGTGCATAATTATGGAAATGTATAAATGCTAGCTTCGATACTTCAACAAATGGATATAAGTATATTGCAAGCCAATATTTTACTAGGTATTACTCATATATAATGCAGTACTGTATTACCATGGTGCCTGCATAGCCTCAGTAAGAAGAGTACCTTTTGCACTGTCCTTAGCATCTGATTCGGAAGATGGGCAGCGGTCTTCAGAACCCCAATCATCGGCTACAGTCCATGTATTCTGGACTATTACAGGATCTTCTGTAAGTTTATCGCCAAGAAGGCGGACATTATAATGAAGCACAATGGGAGGGTCTGGTTCACCAGGAACAGCAGCTCCAGTTAACTCTATCTTAAAATTACCCAGAAGACCACCAGGAGTACCAATGATAGTTATTGAAGAGCCCTGAATTAATCCACAGGGGATCTTTAAAGCAAACCTATCCCCTAACCTCGTGGCATTCATTCTTCGGATAGAATATGGGCATTGCTTTCCTTTGTTTTTTTGTTGTGTGCTGCCATTAACGGAAGCAATTGAATCGTCATATGCCAGGGCTGTATTTAGTTCTCTCCATGCAACTCCAGCTTCCTTGATTGCCTCCACTCCATCTGGTAGGATATGGGCACGAGATACTAGATGCCTCAAATGATTCCAAGAATGCAAGGACTGCAGTTCTCTATCAGAGAGATTTCTAGTAATGGAAAGGTTGGATGCCAAGAGTTTGGTTGATATTACTTCAGAAGAGTTCTGTGGATTCTGGATTGCAGGTGGGTTCGGAACATCCAACCAATGTAGTTCTGCAGTCCTATTTTGCTGGAAGACATACTGAAGAGATTTTTCTGCGAGTGGGCTATCCAATATCACATATCTCAACATCAAGATGATGAATAAAGATACTATGACAAAGCCACCATGCCATTTCTTCATCACTCAAAAACCTTGTGATAAGTTGGTCTGGGGTTTGCATTCACTATTTCTTCACCCTAAAGCATCTCATAATTTCAGATGAATAAATCAGAACCCAACCATCAGAGCAGAAAGTTGAACAACTCCTGCTGAACTGTCACCCTGATGTGGTATATCCAACAACTCCTTCAAAGTAACCAAACGTCCCCAGGTGTATCCTAAAGGTTTATAACCACAAGGATGCCTACCAGCGAAACTTGAGGTAGGTTGGTGTCCCCTACTAACCAGAAGAAGCCACCAAACAAGAATGAACTTTATCCTGTAAATAAAGAAGGTGCATGCTCATTAATGTTTTGTCACATTGCACTTTTGAGAAGTGGATCGCGTAAACATTCATGCCCACATACACCGCTAAGGTTTAATAACACGCCATGTGTATATTACAATAGGGTTGCAGTCCCATATATGGGTACTTGCTTGTGTACATATTAGAATCTATAGCAAACGGCATCCTCACAAAACCCACATCTAGAGACTCATCACTCATCCATCATGCACTTCGATTTGACTGAGAACAAACTCCCAATCAAACTAACTCTAATGGCAATACAGCACCACGACTACAGCATTAGTAACTCAGCAAGTCGATCCATCACATGCCGAATCCAACTGCGAGCATGCTACCCGCTTCAAATGGGGAAGAATTAAGGGTGACCATGAATCACATCAATACAAAAGGATTAAAAAAAAGTGCTGAGGAAAAAATCAGATGGAAATAGCAAAACTATCACAAAGTTGTAAGATGGGATCACGCCTACCAATAACCGAGCTCCAATTACAAGATGGGAATTCGAGCATCACTGTTCACGAAACAGGCGATGCTCAACCTATGCAGATCATGAGAAGCTTCCGATACAGAATCACAAAACAAAACACGAAAGGAGAAGCAATTACACGGAAAAACACAACCGTTTATTTCGAAAAAAATCAGAAAATAGACACGGCGAATCTAGCGTCAACCCGCAGACTCCACCGACAAATTTATTTCGAAGAATCATTTCCTTTTTCATAAAAAAATGGAAAAATGAAGAAGCATCACTCAGATACTCTTGCGCCTTGAAAATGCCCAGATCACCAAAACCCCAACGAAATCTGGCGCCCGTAACCCGCGCGCGAGATCAGAGCCAAAGCCGACAGCGAGCTGACGGCCGCGCGCGCCCCAAATTTCGCATGGAATCGCCGCGCGGGAGCGCCGGCCACCACACAGCCGCTCCCGGTCTCGCAATGTAAACTCGAAGCCCGCGAAAACAAGCCCAATGCCAGAGCTACTCACCAGGAATCGCCGCCGCCGCAGCCGCCACCAACCAGCTGCTCGGCCCCACGGAGTCACTCGCGCGCGCGCGGACCGGGCCCTCCCGCCCCGGACGAGTCCCACCCAGCCCGCCGCCGCCGCGGGCGCCGGAGCGAGGTGGAGCTAGCGAGCAGCCAGGGTCGAAGAAGCCCACACGCTAGCGGGAGCGAGGCAGGGGTGGGAACTGGGAAGGACAGAAGCGCAGCGCAGCGCAGGAGCGAAGTCGGAGGCGGTGTGTCCGTGTGATCGTGCGTGCGAGGAGGATGGCTGCTTCAGGTTGACGCGACGAACCGACCGACCGCGACCGGGGGAACAGGCGCCGTCCGGTGTCGCGGGGGGTCGGGCGCTCTCCCCCTTTTCTCTGCCGTGGCGGAGAAGAGAAGAGTCGCGGTCGTGTGTGGCCGGGTGGGTGGGTGTGGGTTGGTGCGGCCGCGCGGACTTGGGGATCTGGCTCGGTTGCGTCGCGTCTCGCGACTTGCGAGCTGCGGCTGCGGCGCGGCGAGCGAGCGAGCGGGTTTTCTTTCTCGGTCCGACCGTCGGAGACGGAGAGGAGAGCAAAGCAGAGCAGGGGACCCGCGTTTGGGGGGCCGAGGATTCTTTTTTACGGCAGTCGTCTGTGCCAGTGCCAGCCACGCCGCGGGCTGTGCTGCCTTTTTTTTATTACGATGGCCCTATTTTCCCGGAGAGAGGCGGATACGCTGCTGCCAACGATGGCCCTATTTTTTTATATATAAAAAGATCAGGAATTCAAAGCTTCACTAAGATTATTAATCCTTTCAGAATATTGTCAAAAAGCTATAACTGTTTTAAGACATAGGGGGTGTTTAGATTCCACCATTAAAATTTAGGGGTGTTTGGATCCCACCCGCTAAAGTTTAGTCTCATCACATCAGATGTAATAATGCTAATTAAAACTATTAAATATGGATTAATTTAAAAAACCATTACATAAATAAGGGCTAATTTACGAGACGAATCTATTAAGCCTAATTAGTCCATAATTAGACAATGTAATACTACAGTAAATATGTGATGATTATATATTAACTATAGGTTAATTAGACTTGTTAGGTTCGTCTCGCAAGTAGACATGACTTATGCAATTAGTTTTATAATTATTTTATGTTTAATACTTTTAATTGTCATTTATTTAAGGGACTAAATTTTAATCCATTGAATCTAAACACCGTCTATTTAGTCACATCACATCGAATATAAAGATGCTAATTAGAACTATTAAATATAGATTAATTAAAAATTCATTACATAAATGAAGACTAATCCGCGAGATGAATCTATTAAGTCTAGTTAGTCAATAATTAAACAATGTAATGCTACAATAATTATGTGATAATTATATATTAATCATAGCTTATGCAATTAGTTTTATAATTACTTTACCTTTAATACGTGTAATTATCATTTATTTAAGGGACTAAATTTTTGCCTCTGGATCTAAACACCCTCATAATAGTGATGATATAAAATATCTTACATACTCTTGGTTAATTTATTTATTTGGCTCTGACCTGAGCTAGCTTATAAATTTCCGGATCCATTTAATTGTCCATATATGTTTAGTCCATTGCTTTACAAATGTAATTTTTACCTCGTTTCAAAAAAAATTTCTTCAAAAATCGCTTCAAAATAATATTCTTACCCATATCTGTACGTATTCACCACTAGAAACGGATGTTGGGCGGTTCTCCAACTTTTTAGATAAAAAGGGAGTTTTATTTCATCAAGTAAAGGAAAAAATCTCGGCTGCTGCAAATAAGGTTGTATTGGGTCACATTATTATAAGTTTTGCTATATCAGAGATTCCATCTCCCTATAGCACACTCACACACCACAACATATAAGTTGACAATAGAAAATGAAGAGAAAGCAAATCATAGCTTAATAGTCTAATCTATTGCTAAACCTCTACCCATGCTTGACAAAGATCTCTATGGCCATCGTCTCCAATTGACAGCATACCGTTTTTATGGAGCTTCTTTCTTCCTCCTTTTGGAAAATCGCCCATGTTCGCGGAACACGTATATAAGTTATTAAAAACTATATCATTTCGGCTTAACCATATGGCCCAGCACATGGCGCCTGCAGTGACCAAAAGTTTTTCCTATGCTTTCCTCCCTAGACCATTCAACCATTGGCCGAACATATGTTGAGTATTGCGGGGTGACATAAGACCAACCGAAATATCCACTAGTCGACAAATAAAAGTAGCTATGAAACGGTCAAAAAAGAGAAGTTGTCCACAAAAACAATATTTTTTATTTCCCTCCTAATTCCTTCTAACTAGATTATCTTCAGTGAGAACTACTCCTTTCTTTAGGAACCAAAGGAATATTTTAATTTTCAATGGTGTTTTCAGCTTCTATAAATCTCTATTATGAGGCATTATGGTTCTAATTTGAATATGGTTATACATTGACTGGACCGTGAATTTTTCATGTATAAATATTAACATATCAGGTTCACTCGTTAAATGTATATTTAATGCTCCCTGAACCAGCTCATTTCAAGCTACCAATTTTGTGCCTATCAACTATGGGCGGAAAGAAACATTCACTGGCATAGAACTTAGCACCTCAGCCACTGTGTGATGTTTCTTTCTCACTATATTGTAAAGGATGGGGCACTGGTCCTTTAATTTTGTGAAGCTCGCGAGCTGGTTCGGCTCAGCTTGATAGATTTTTTAACGAGCTGAGCAACTATTTTTCTCGTTTCCTTAACGTGCTGGCTCGAGCCAGCTCGCGAGCTAGAAGGTCTAGTAAACTAATTAGTGAATTATTAATTTGTTATGGCTTGTATATACTCTATGTGTGGTTTCTAGATGATATTGAAGTTATATTTTAGTATTATAGGCCATGTTTCTTTAGGAGTAAAAATTTTTACACACACGTTTGACCACTAATTAAGGGTATTAAATAAAGTTAGTTTACAAAACTACGTACAAAACCCCTGATCAATTCACGAGACCTATCTAATGAGGCCTCTGAACGTATGATTAGATGATGATTACTGCAGCATTATTGTAGTAAATTATGGATTAATTAGGCTTATTAGATTCATCGTGTAAAATTACACTCATCCTTAAAAAGGTTTTGCAAATAGACCTTATTTAATACTTCATGCATGTAAGATTTCGCGGAGAAAAAAAATTACTGACACAAAGAAACATGACCATATTATGATAGAGTAGATTTTAAAAGTATTAAGATCATATAATTAATATATAATTTTATTTTCTATATTGTGATGGTAATTTTAAATTAATATTTTTACCTCACGAGTTTATGAGCCTGTTCGAATTGTTATCTAGCCGAGCCGAGCCAACTTTTCTACTCGTTTACTTAACGAGCCGAGCCGACCTGACTTATTTAACTAACAAGCCGGAACAAGCCGAGTCAAAACGAGCTGAGTTGGCTCGGCGTCACCCCTATCAGTGAGCCATCGAATAACGAGACCATTTGAGGACCGGTGAAGATATCCAAACTCAGTCGATCAGCTCTACCGAATCAACCCTCGTGATCAGCTTGCCATTTGTCACGCATCACTCCTATTCTCATGAAGCCTCTCGCTTTCCATCCCGCTATTCTATTTTGACACCCGGACACCCCCGGTTCCTCCCCCCGCGTGCCGGTCAAAAACCGTTGCCCGGAGCCGCGTGGCGCCGTGCTTTACCTGAAGTCGCCGGCGAGTCCCCGCCCGTCCTTGGAATTTTAACAGACTTGACCGCGTCCGGCCGGACAGACACGGAGCTACTTCGTGCATGATCTATGTTCGGCGGGGGGGGGGGGGGAGGCAGCTGGTCCATCCCGAAATAACCAAAGTGTCTGTCCTCGCCCTTTCCTTTTCTTTGTTTGCAGAGAAATTCTTTTATAAAGAAATGGTTCTAATTTAACTTTAGGGTGAAAGTACAAGAACATCTCTAAGAGACTCTGTAAAATAAGCTGACTAGCTAAAAATAGCAAAATTAAGAAAAAAATGGCATCCAACCGCCTCTCCAAAACCAACTCCTCGCTATCTCGCTCGCTATTCCCCTCCCTCCGCTAGCCATCTTTTGCAAGCCCGCTCCGCTCGCCATCCCCTCGTCCCGCGCGCCTCGCCCTCTTGCGCACCCTCCCCGTCCCAGCCCCTCCCTGCCGGCGGGGCTCGTCGCCGCCGCGCCTCCCTTGCCGGTGCAGCCTGTATCCGCTGAAACTCTCCTGCCGGCGCAGCCCCTCCCCCAGCGCTCCCTCACCCGCGCCCAGCTCCAGCCAGCGGCATCCAACCCGTTGAGCAGCCCCTCCACCTCAGCCGTGCTCGTGAACACGACGGCGTCGGGCGCCGCGGCGCCCGGACCTACCAGCGCCTCCGCGCAGCCCGGGCCGCCCAGCTTGTGGTGTACGCCGACGCGCGCACGGCCACCCAACCGGCCGCCTCGAGCCCCGCGAGGAAGTCCGGCACGACGGGGGCTCGCGCAGGCCGACGACGTCTCGCCGCAGAGGAGCCCAACTCTCTATCGACCATTGTTTATATGCTTCTTTCATCAATCAGTTGCACGCTTGCAGTAAATTAGTTGCAGCTCCAAGTGATAGATCGATTGATCCCATTCATCTTGCAGAAACCTGTCAGGCTTTCGCTCCGGCGGAGGCGATTTCCTTTGGCCCTCCGGATCTACAGGCGCCCGCACATCAGTGGATGTCCCTGTCGTCCTGCTTCGGCCAGGCTGGAGCACGGGGAGACTTGGAGGAGGAGACATGGCCGGATGGGTGGCGCTGTTGCGGCAGCTCAACCAACCGCGCGGACGGTGAAGGGGAGCGCGGAGGCGCCGCGAAGGGATCCAGGACGCCGGGCAGGAGGAAGGGGCGGAGGCGGTCAGGGTCGTGCGGGTGGACGGCAATGGTGGACACGGGGACGGGGGGCGCCCCGCGCTGCCGCAGGAGCGCGCCCAGGCGACCACCGTAGGAGCCGCCGCCGCCCGTCTGCGGCGTCGTGAACGCCACCAAGGCCCGACGTTCGCCGCGTGCTTGCCACCAGGGGCAACATTGTAAAGATTGAGTTATTTTTAGGGTGCTTAGCGTATAAAATCAGAGGCATAAAATTGTTGGTTTACATGTGGGCCTTATTTTAATTTTACAATCTCAAGATTTACCTAATCTGTTGGGTTCCCCACCGTTTAGGAGGCTCTATCTTTTTAGGGGGTTGGAAAAACTTCAAATTTAGCTAAGAGAATAGGGAGATGCTCTTAAGGTAGATCCAAACAACTCTATGTGATGGTACAGGAGGTAACGAGGTGTATATGACAACCACCGGTACAAAAGCCGATTGCTTCCAAGGTGCACACGCAAACTCGTGATTTCTTCTCTCTCTTACTGCTAATTTAGCACAAGAGAGGTGCCGTAGCTGCTATTTTCCTCTCCTTTTCATGGAACGTCCGTATGAGCCGTTTTTCGTCATCGAACTATACGTCTCATGCCAACTTGACAAGACTAAATCGAGTGGAACATGCCACCCCGGTCATGCCTCTTTTTTTAGAGAGCTGGCATACGACTTGTCTTCTGAAAATGGACCTGGTATGCCATTTCAACTTCACACCACAGTAGTGACTGAGAATTAATTAGTACTCATGCGGATCCGGGAAGTGCCACTGGTGTTCGTTAGGTGCATCCGTGCATGTGCATCAACCAGTACATCTCCCCAAGTTTTCTATGCGCACACTTGCATCACACGCTGACCTATCAAAAGAAAATATCCACACATCAGCTGGCATTTTCTTGGTTAGAGATTGCGATTTCTGGGCCCTCACCTCAACTGATCACCCAACACCACCAGCGCGACAATAAGCTAATTCGATGTTAATAGCTCATCCTATATATGTTTTGTCTCAACAAACTAAAACGCTAGGGAACACCAACACCGTACCCATCAGTGAAATTTGATGTATCTGCGTACACTTTTATGGTTTTACCCCTCGTGTCCCGAGAATGGTTTTTTCATGACTACTTGCATGCTGATTTTGTGCAATTACAGTGAAATTTGACAACCCCTGCATAACGGTAATTAGGTTGCTGCCAAAGTCAGTTGCGCAGTTCTGAGTGGCTCAGCATCTGTGCCAAATGTAACCCAAAAACAGCACCCACTGCATTGTCTAACCGCAAATGAATTTATAAAGATGTAGTACATCAAGGTCAAGTTCGATCGGTTTCTTCCTTTAGAAAAGGTCAACAAAAGGACGGTCGAATACTATTTTATTTGAAACAAAATAGAGACTCAAACAGTTAATAAATAAAAGCTCTGCACTCAGTTAAGAATAAGATTGTACATCGCGCTTATATATGCCTAAGACTTCACCTTTAGAACCAAAGGGAGTGTACATCCCATAGTGTTCATTGATTTATTCCAGAATCTCAAGCTTTATGATATCAATAGAAATGCACTTGAGGGGCAAAAACAATGGGGAACATTCAAGTTATTCTGTTTCTAGTCCCTGTAGAACAATCAGCATAAAATGATTTAGCACTCATGAAAACATTAATCATAGGGTACAACGATGATGCACGTACGTTGCTAGGAAGTACAAGTTCTCGTTGCCGAGAATGAACTCAATGCCCGTGTTGGCAAAGACAACACATAATTTTGAACAAAATAAATGAAGATACTACATCCGTTCCCGTTTAACATTTGACCATTCGTCTTATTCAAAAAATTTCACAAGTATCATTTATTTTACATGTGACTTGCTTTATCATCGTATATACTTTAAGTATAACTTATTGGTTTATATATTTAGACAATTTTTTTGAATAAGATGAATGGTCAAAGATCATGAAAAGAATCCAACAACGAATAGTAATTTGGAACGGATGTAGTAGATCTTAAGTTCACGGCTCACAGATAGATTGTTCCTAGACCAGAACTCAACCGCACCATGCTATAATATTCTTTTCAGAATCAAGGTAAATGGTCTATTCAGTACGCAGTTCATAAAAGGAGAGTTCCCATGTACATCACGAGGCAGCACAATCTATCGCAATGTTTCGAATCCACATATTGAGAGTGTCAAATATCTAAATTTTAAGGCTGAGGAGGTTATGGGCTCGTTTGCTAATTGCCACAAACAAAATGAGGTGGGCCTAATATAGGATTGAAAGGAATAAGGCCCAGATAGATTTGAACTCTTTTTTTTGTGTGTGTGTTTGAGGATTATTCAGGGAGGTATAGATCATATATGAATTAGATTAAGATTCAAATTGTTAAATATAATAAATCAATCTATAAAAGTTTCCAATAAAATAAAAGTATATTTAAATTTAGCACGAACTGTTTGTGCCTTTTTTGACTTGCGAAAATATTAGATTTGAAGTGGATTTTGGATATTTTCTTTATTTAACTCATAGCAATTTGTAGTTGGACTATTTATACAATGATTAATATTTTAGTGACTTTTTGCTATTTTATAAATGAAAAAAACAGTGTAAGAATAATGTAGTAAAGATAGGAGAACCAAACTTTAGCAAGTGTAGCGGCAGGAACAGGTGCGATTCAGGGGCTGCCTTGAGCACAATTGATCGTAAAGCGGGTGCTATCGCTTGCCAAGCCTGAAGTATAAAGTTCTGCCCCACCTAAATTTTCAGTGTGCTTCGCCACTGCATGGGAAGACAACATGACTATGTTTTCCATTTGCATCATGGCTCATGGGTCACGTCTTGTAGATTTCATCATAGAAAACATAATGGTGCAAATGGAATTGAAAATAAACAGTCCATTAGAGAATAATCATAATAAAATGTCATTTATTAGCTTTCATGGTAGGCGCCAGGCTATCGGAGGAAACATTCAGCCACAAGTGCCACAGGGCTGCGCATGCTAGGCGCAAGTGTGACACCATGCACATGGGCGGACCCACCTTGTAGGCGAGGTGGGGCGGCCGCCCCAGCTACAAGCCGCCGAGCACCGGTACTCCGCTTTAACTTCCATCAAGAAGTTTGAACCGATTAGAACGGAGGTGCTGTCGTAGTCTCAGAAGAAAAAAAGAGGTAACAACAGAAAGGGTATGAGCCTAGTGGGCTGAATCGAATAGGTAGATAGATACGAAGAGGACCAGCGTGCCCCAGCCCCGAGAAATGAGCGTGTACTTAGGAGTACAGCAGAATAACAGAATGAGTGTATGGTTGTTTGCACACATACATGCATGTATTTTTTGATATTGTGAAAGATTGTGGTGGGGGTCTTTAAAGGACTTGATAGTGCTAAAATTAAGAAGAGGTCCAATTTCTCTTTAAAAATTTATGGGCTGGTCCATTTTCTTTATTTTGATGTATTTTAAATTGTATTGTGCAAGAACAATATCTATCCTTAGATTTATCATCTTGAAGCTGTTGTTGTTGAGTTACCATTTTGCTATCATTTGTGTAATTGCAATATGTGAATATGGTGTGTATGCGCTTTTTTTTCTTTTAGTTTAGCTTAGTGTCTAAAGTTCGCCCCAGCTAAAAAAAATTGAGTCAATTACTTGTGAGCCATTAAAAAAAGTACTCGTTCCGTGAATGCCATGGAAAAAGTTTTGTCTCCCTGTGCGACACCGTACCTAGTTTTTGTTCCCTTTGTTGCCACTGCCGTGTATTTGTTGGGGTAACGGAGGTTAACAGATGGGCAGAATGTCTATGTTGCCCCCAGGTCACTAAGTTTTGTAGTTTCCCTCGTTGCCATTCCGGGCAGGGCGGGAAAATTGGCGCCAAAACCCCTCTTTATATATGGTACCAGCTCCTTTCCCTCCCTCTCTCCGTGTCCATTCATCCGTGGTTGCTAGCATCTTCCTCTCCTCTTTAGTTCCACAACAGAATGTCCCAAGCTTCGTTCAATGGTGGTAGGGGGAGGAGGAGGGTGTTTTGCCCCAACTGTAGAGTGGTTGCAAACTGGTTCAGGGCTAGCACTCTAGAGAATCTAGGACGCAGCTTCTACAAGTGTCCATATTTTCATGTAAGTTTTCTCTAACTTGATTGATTCGGTACATTGTGTTGGCTAATGGGTTATGAAACATGTTGGTACATCGTGATGAATAGGCCGGCGGCTGCCAGTTTTTCCTTTGGGAGGACGAGATGGGGGAAAACTCTGGTCCAGCTCCCATTGCTGCTGCTGCATCTCTCCCCCCAGTTCCAGTTCTTCCTCAAACTGTTGCAGCTGTTCCAGTCGCTGAAGCTCCCACGACAAGAGAGGGGAAAATGGCTGAAGAAAGAGTCATGGAGCATCTGAAATGGATTGAGAAGCTTTTGTTTGTTTGCATCTTTCTAGCTCTGTATGCGATAATGAATAAGTGATGCAGTAGTAGGAGATGGCCATTCCAGTAGTTGTAGCATGTAGCAGTGATGTGTGGGTACCAGTGATGTGTGGGTATCTATGTAATGAATGCTATGTTTGCCAAATCAAGACATGTTCTATCTACTATCAAATCTAGAATAATACTCAATCCACAAGTACCATAGCTTACATACCATAGTGCAATATTTGCTTACATACCAGGTTTTGACATAATCTAGAAGTACCATAGTTTCCTGCTTACATACCAAGTTCACATGGAACAAACAAAAGCTGAACATGTTCACAAGTTCATAGGTTCACAAGTTCATAGATAGACAAACAGAAGGAAACATCACTAAACAGATAGCTTCCTTTTACTTCTAGTTCCCATTGCAGGGCTGGAAGGGGAAAGTTGAACTCTGCTTCTAGTACTCATTGCTGGACTGCCTGTAGAAAGTGCATTCTCCTTGTTGTTGCCTCCTTTCTGCTTCTTGTCTGCTACTGGCTTCATAGGTATAGTTGCATCAGTAGCTTGTTGCACATTCTCTCCACCAGGTTCTCCAGAAGGGTACAAAATTGACAAAGGTATAGGCTCCATTTGGTTGGAACCTGTTCCTGATCTTCTAGACCAGAAATACAAATAAGTTAGATAATTTCATAAAAACTAACTGAGGCAACATAATGACAGGAACAACCACATTATCTTACCTAACTGAGGCAACAGAAGGACCAGAACTTGTTCCAGTTGATGTGGTGTTCTTCTTCTTATTTCCAGAACTTGTGCTTGTTGATTTGGTCTTC
Organism: Echinochloa phyllopogon; assembly: GCA_033239725.1. NCBI lineage: Eukaryota > Viridiplantae > Streptophyta > Magnoliopsida > Poales > Poaceae > Echinochloa > Echinochloa phyllopogon. The sequence goes on along the minus strand of BTCW01000013.1, from coordinate 8,906,404 downwards.
TTCTTTTTCTTCTTCCCAGATGTTGATGCTATTGCAGTTGCAGTTGCAGTTGAAGGCAAGTCTGGGAAATGCATTGTTCTAGGAACATGAGTGTTGACGGCTACAATGCTTGTCTCAGTTGATACTGGTGTAGGGTTCTTCTTCTTCTTCTTCTTAGGGGGGCCTCTGGAATGAGAAGTCATAGGTTAATAGTGAACATTATTTGGCAAGGTTAAATAGGTGAGTAGGGAAATAGGAAGCCTCACCTATCAGCAAGAATTGCTGCAATATCTTCTGGATCTCCAGTTTTGCAGGTGTACCAGTGATGTCCATATTCATGACAAATAGGACATTGGTGCCTACCTTTACTCCCATTTCCACCCTCCATTGCTCCCTTGTACCTTGTTTGCTTTCTCCTACCAGCTGTTGACTTCAATAAAGGGGGATGCATGAAGAAACCATGGTCAGATTTGGGCCACATGGACTTGTCTGGTAGAGAAGGGACTCTTCCCTCATAAGCTTTCATAAACTTGTCAACTGAGAAGTAGTTGTCCACATGATCCTCAATATTCTCTCTACTAATTGAGGTGATATAGGCTAAAGCATGTTTGCAAGGAATGCCTGATACTTGCCAAGCCCTGCATGTACAAGTCCTTTCATCTAGATTCACAACAAATCTAAACCCAGTGCCTCCCTTGGCTTTCACCTCTACAATACCATCTCCACTTGTAATAACCTCTATGTCTAAGTTTCTGCTCTGATCCTTGAGTTTCTTGACTATGTGTTCTAGAATCCTACCTTGCATCTTCCTTGATATTTCTCTTTTGTGGTTCCACTGTAAGTATCTTCTGCCTTATAGTATCCATGAAATCATCCAAGTGCTTGCTCTTGTCATGCTTTACCCAATTGTTAAAGCTTTCTGCCAGGTTGTTAGTGACATAGTCAACCTTTGACAGTGTTGAAAACTGACTTCTAGTCCATATCTTCTTATGGTTCTGTTGTAGGTACATCATTGCCTCTGGTTTTGCTTCAGCCATTGCCGACCAATTCTTCTCAAACATGTATGGGTTCCATGAGTAAGATGCTGCCCACAAGTGATCATAAAAAACTTTACCACTGTACCTTTTCTTAAAATTCTGCACAAGGTGATACATACACTCTCTATGTTCTGCCATTGGGAAAACTTCACTAACACCTGCCATCACAGCTTGACCACAATCAGTGCAAAATGTCAAACCAGGAGGAGTCCCTATAGCTTCTTTCAGCCTTTCCATGAACCAAATCCAGTTCTCATTAGTTTCCCAATCTATAATTCCTACAGCAACAGGATACATCCAGTTGTGCCCATCTACTGCACAAGCAACACACAACTGTCCTCTGAACCTTCCAGTAAGAAATGTACTATCTACTGCCAAATAAGGTCTACAACCTTGGAGAAACCCATCAATACAGGGTTTCATTGCAAAAAATAATCTGTTGAATCTGATCTTATTGTTGATAGTGTGATGATCAATGATAACAAAGCTACCAGGACTTGATTTTTCCATTTGTGCCTTGAACCTATACAAGTTATCAAAACTCTCTGTCTAGTCACCAAACAATTCAGTGAGAGCAAGCTCCTTACCATACCAAACCCTCTTATAATGGATCTGCACCTTGTACTGACCTTGCAGCCTCCTTTGCAGCTCCATTGCTGGGATCTTTCGATTAACCAACAACCAGTCCTTAACTTTGTCAGCTACCCAGAACTTAGAGGCACCCTTCACTCTGCCACTTCTTCTAGTACTCTGACAATCATGTTCATGAGGATTCTTCTTGACCTGTAAAAGGCAATAGGCAAAGTAGTGTTAGAACATGTGTGACAATATGTAGCATTATGAAGTGAAGTGATAATTACCTTCACAGTCAAATGGTCACCCATTGTAGAAGCATGAATTCTCCACCGACATCCATTAATCCTCGCACTGCAGTAGACCCTATACCTCCCTGGATCACTCTTCTCGATGTTATACTCAAACTCATTCTTGATTGCATGTGATGCTAAAGCCAACTTAAAAGCAGACATATTTGGATAAATGCTACCAACTTCCATGGGAGGGTCATCTCTGTCATAAACTATGTCAGGATTATGAGGTGGGATATGATCATGCACCATCTCATCTCCCTCATCCAAGATATAGTTAGAGTCAGATTCTCCCTCACTCTCAGAGTCGGAGCCAGGCACAGCATCAAAGTCTTCATCATGCTCACCAGCTGGTTCAACTCTAGGTTGTGGTTCTTCTACATCAATGTACATACACTCCTCATCAACACCAACATGCTCATTCTCCGGTTCTGGGTTCAATAGGTAGTTGTCTTCTAGTTGTGTTCCAGTGCATGCTTGTGACCCAGTTGACTGGCTATGTTCCACCTGGCATGGAATAGCCATTGAGGGTGTGCATGGGACTTCAACATCATCATCCCATAATGGAATATGTGGTGGTTCACTGTTAGGAGGGTAGTATGCAATTGACATACAACAAATCTTGCTATTGGCATTCTTAGCAAACATCTCAACTAGATCTTGGTCAGATTTCAGTTCAATGTTCGACTTGAGCTCAGCAGAATAGTAAAACAGCTTCACTATATCACTATATGAAGATGGATACGTGCCTGTAATATCCTCAACCAGATCTCTGAAGTTGGTTGTATCAGAGTCTACAACTGTGTTAAAGCTAAACCACTTGCATCGAGCATTCCTAGCGAAAATCCTGATATCTAAGTTATAGCTTGTATCTGGGTCCATCCTAAACAAGAGCATGAAAAATCGTAAGGCATCCCTATGGGTTCATACAGGGTTCACACAACTCTACGAACTACGATTCTAGGAAAAGGTAAAGCTTCAAAATCCAACATAGAGAATCTACACTCACCCCTCTGGAAGCCAAGCAGATTGCCCATCTGGACCCGCCATTAGGGCTCCTCAAGCAAATCCGCCTCCACCAAATCCTCAGCTCCGTGCGACCTAGATCCAGCAATTCGACACTCTTCCCTACCCCATTGCTCGTCTACCCTTGGTTGTGTGTCGATTGCGGTGGTGGATTCGTCGATTCTTCGGTTGTTCTCGCTGCCACCGCCGCTTGAGCCACCGCCGACCAAGCTAGGTTTTCGGGGGGAGGAAGGGGAATGGAGCGTGTGGGAGGTGAGAAAGACAAGTGAGAGAGAGAAGTGACGGTCGCTCGACGAGTCAACAACAGAAGGAGGAGTCAACTAGGACATGGGCAAAATGGTCAAGGGAACAAAAACTAGGTACGGTGTCGCACAGGGAGACAAAACTTTTTTCATGGCATTCACGGAACGAGAACTTTTTTTAATGGCTCACAAGTAATTGACTCAAAAAAATTTCTGGGTCCGCCACTGACCATGCATGTCAGCCTTTTATTTTACAAATACGGTAGCATATGATAGAAATAATTTTCTATGCGGTTACATGAAAGATCACATTCGCCAGAGTTAACCCGTAAACAAAGACTAAATCAACAAGTATGATTGTATATGTACGACTAATAATATAATTACATTCATATCTCGGTCAGTATTCTTCAAGAATCAATTCTACATACAGACGTCAATAGAACGAAGGCCTGCGCTATTGGGACATCATCTAAATAATTCTCTAGTGGACTTGTCATTTCATCGCCAATGATGTGGACGATGCCTCGGCTATCAATGAGAGAGGTTGGCGAGCTTGGAGGCAAGCAACAATGTCGAAAGGATGCAACTCTGCTCCATCAAATATCATATTGACTCTAAGGCCACATCCTTGGTGTTTGCATCATCATGATCCGATTTTGCTGCAGGTGTGGATGGTTGCTCTTCAGAGACAGATCTTGTTGCAGCCTCATACACGGGAGTGAGTGCGTATGATCTGTCATGATCCGAAAGCATGACAATGAGTCAACAGAAAAATTAGGACTACCCAAACCTTAATGACAGATAATATACACCAAAGCTTCTCAGTGTTCTTCAGTCCCATAGGATGATACCTGAGGATGCTCCCATCAAAGCTCAGAACTTCAGTAAAACATCTTTGTCGTTTTGCAGGTTTTGCTTTGTCATTTTCAGATGGGGAACCAGAACGAGTTGGCGTCGATGGATCATGGAATGGACTCCATCTACTACTGACAATTTTCACTAGTTTGCGGGGCGAGTTGTTCTTTGAGCCTCCCCGTTGATTGAATAGCCTTGCTGTTGGACCAGTTGCTTGATACTCAGTGCAAAGTTCTCTTAAACTCTTTCGCACATTCTGCATTGTCTCGTAATGCTCAGTGATATCATCCTTTTGAAGCATTTGTGACTCAACAACCCTTTCACAGATTCTTTCACATAATTTTGGGTTGAACAAAGGGATACCAAATTCTATGCTCAATGGTATCCATTCGTAACTTTCATTCTCAGGAGTTTCACATAATTCATTTACCCTGTGAAGCCTTACTAAACGAAGGTAACCAACTGTGCTCAACTCAACTCTATTAGACAGGTCGTCCAATAATAAAATCAAATTAGAGACTTGTTTCTCAGGCAAGTCAGTGCCTACTATAGTGGATGAAATTGATCCATCAGCATTTTTCAGTGGCAATGGAATGTCCATGGTAATAATGTTTCCTGATTCGTCAAGATCATCTATGCTCAGTGGTTGCACTATCACAACAGAATATTTTGTCACTGAGTTTAGGTAATCCAATAGAAGACTTCCTTTCACCAAGTTCCCTTCAAAATTTCCTCCTAGTCCACCAACTACTGATTGATCCCAAGACCATATCTGTGCCTTCTCACAGCTTGCTAATGGTTCGGGCAGCAACCTCAATCGCTGCCCCTTCATAAACACTATTGATATTGGGCCACAATTCCCTGATGTATATAATGCCAATTTCATCCAAGGTGTCATTGAAGAGTAAGAAGGTGGACCAAAATGTACTAGACCAGAGGGACAAGGTAGAATTGATAAATATGGAAGAGGAATCATAGATACTATCATGTCATAGTCCCTGGCAAGTAGTCTTTCTAGTGTTGATGGGGCCAGAGAAGCTAAGCTTTCACACCGAAGAATATTGACTCGGTAACTTCTTTTGCTCTTCGACAGCGGGTTGGGACCTGTTGAGCCATCCAACTTTGTAGCATGGATGCTATCAAAATCGTATTTGTGTATGCTCTCATTGCCTTCAGATACAATAGTTGAAGGTGATGACATATTACTACTTGCAGCATAAGGATCACCCATTTGATGATCTTGTTGTGATAATTCATCCTGTTCACCACCATTAGAAGATTCTAAAATTTGAATTGAGCTTTCATTTTTCTCAGCAACGTTATCAACATCATTTTCTTTGTTTCCCTTGGTAGAATGGGTATCTAAATCATCCAGCTTGGAGCACTCCTGACTATTTACTTCACTAGTCTTATCACTTATTTTATTTGGTGAAGTTCCGCCAGACAGCAAACACTCGAGGAAGCATCGAAGGCTAAAAGCGTGATTTGCAAATTCCTGCAGCACACCCTCAAAATGCTTCCCCTCTAAACTGGCTAGATCATTACATAACTCAGCAATACAAGAATCACCAAGCTTTCCTGCCTCATATAGCGTTACGGCATGTGATTTTAATCCTGCAATAGGTTAGCGAGAAATGGTTAGTCTAGTTTCCACTATATAGAAAAAATTCGTGAGTTGTGCAAACATCATTTGAAGAGATAGTTGTAATGTCAATTAGAATATTTGGGTATAGCTAATTCCAGTTCAGTGCTATTGAACAATTTTTTTCTTAGAAAAGGAAAAAATCTAAGCAATAGCAAGGTATTTAACCTGGAGACAGTGAGCCCATCATCAGGTATGAAGTTACATTCGCATCCACAATGAAGCCTACATAAGCCGTCTCTGAGTTTTTCCTGTGTCCATCAGAATCGCTACTAAGCAACTCATGGCCAGACTTTTCTGAGGCGATACTCGCACGTGAACCTTCATCATCGTCCATAAGGATATTACTGGACAATGTAGAAGTGCTTGAATCTCTAAGAACAGAGTCAGTATCCAAAAGTTTTACAGCCCAGCCCAGTCGACAAGCAAATGATGCAGCTGCTTGGAGTTGATAAAGGTCCGCCTGTAAAGTTGTAGCCAATTCAGCAACCGTGGCATTTTCACTTGATACAACGAATACAGCATATAGTAGCCTGCAGTGTAAAAAGACCATAAACTGATTTCAAGATTTACAGAAAATGCTAGTGATTAACTACAGTTGAACAAAAAATTAATGCAGTTCATTACAGTTTCGGAGAAGACGACTGAAGGAAACTACTCACTCTTCAATTGGATCTTCGTAGGACTGGTCCTTGTTCGAAACAAAACCTTCAAGCCTGGAAACTGAAGCGACGGTAGAAATTCAAAACTGAAGTATCACCAAACAGGATGCACACTATAATAGATTAGGAACTTAATAATGACACAAACTTGTTCAGGAGTGTACCTCTGAAACGATCATCAGGATAAACAGGTACATCGAAGTATACCATTCCTCTCCTATAAAGGCCACTTATAACCTCCGGATCAAATAGAACATACGAATTGACTTCCTCCTTACATATTTTGTCTATTGCCGATGTCTCATCTTCTGATAGCCTCTGTAATAAACTAGCACATCAGTTCCCACTAATACAAGGTACTAATGTATTATTTTCTCCCATTAAGAACAAACAATTTAAGGTAAACCAATGATTAATAACATGATAACAAATGTAGCAAATTATTATTCTGTCAAACTGCACAATGAGAGAATGAAAAAGAAAGATCACCCAAGATGTATCTGACCTTAAATTCTTCCAATGTAAAGTTGACAAATCGAACGCCCCACCAAGGTTCTATCGCTAAATCTGCAGGTTCTGCAGGCAGCAACTCTTTCGCAATTGATTTGTTTAGCTTCCACATTATCTTCTAAAAGATCCAAAATTGAAAAGATTGATTATGTAACAGAAGAAAACATTAACGGTAATTTTATTATGTGCTCAACAATAACCTTACTATCCATTCCTACAGCACAACAAGCCTACACATGCATTCGATTTTAATGAAAGGACAGTGGGTTGATAAATACCTTTGATCTGCACTTATCCATGATATCAATAAACTCATTTCTTCCTATACCAGTAATCCTCAGAGCATCCGCAGCACTAAAGTTTGGTATACTATCATATGGTTGCTCTGTCAGTATTATAAATAACTTAGAACCAAAAAAAATTGTTTGAGAAGAAAACAAGTCAAATTTCTTAATGATAATATCTAAATTAGCAAAAAGGATCATAAAACAGGTGTACAATAATCACATATCACAGAAATGTTTGCAAAATGAAAGGCACATATTATCGAAAGCCAAGTCAGACTTTTCTGATTTCCAAGATCTGCAAAATCAATTACAGTGGGGCTTACAAGAATTAAAACATGTTATCGTGATGCAAAAAAAAAATGTGGATTCTTGAAGAAATGACATTTGCATGTTATATAATTCCCGTGTAACTTTTTCATGGTGGAAAATTTTGAAACAACACATTAATGTGTTAAGGCATGATGGAGGTGAACTAATCAAGTGGAGTGGATGACCTCAAATGCTTTCGGATAACAAGTGGTTACCATTCTTCATAGCTTCAAAAAGGACATCACAGTAATATCTGAAGGGCGATATCCTCATTACTCGGCATATAAAGTCTGCAAGATGGTATGGATATAACTGCAAAATATTGTTGCAAGGCAGTTAGGAAATGGTCTACGACAGAAGTATCCAAGATTAAGAATATTATAACTTCCTTAATCTAAAATAAAGAATATTATAACTTCCTGATAAAACATGATAAAATGGGAGAAGTGAAAAATACTATGATAAGTAATTGATGGAAACACATATTTGAAGAAAATTTCGACATGTTCCAGTAGCAACCTTCACTCGTAGTGTTTCACATTTGGAAGTGTGAAAACAAGTGCAAGAGTAAGATCGTTTCCTTTTGAAACCTTGTTAGGAGCTCCTCTATTGGATAGAAGTTTGTCAACTATTCTTAAACTAGGTTCTAAACACGGTGTCAGCAAAATAGTATAGAATCTTTCCATTTCCACGAAACATCATAAAATTGTTGAGCAAGTAAGAAAGGAGAACATCTAGGTAACATACTGCAAGATTTTTGCGGAGATAGCGCATCATATCCTCATAGTACTCGCCCTCTTTGCATACTCTTCGAGCAAAACAAGAGTTCCATGGCAACCGTTTACGTATGCAATAATCCAAAATCCTGTAGTGAATGTTTGTATAAACCACATCAGACATGTGATAAATATGACGCTGTGCAATCAAAAGATTGCTCATTCTGCAAAAAGTTGTTAGGTTTGAGTATTTTACTAGGTCCTCTGACACGATTTTCGTATCCATGAGACAAGGGTCTAGATATTGATTCCGTTTATTTGTCTTTTGCTTTTTTCTAGGTAAAAGCATTAGGTGTTTAACCATGCATGTGATGCTTCCAATTTTTTGTATTTTTATTAACTGCTATTTACATTATTGAAGTAGGTTCTGTTTGCATCAGGCAACACAACTCTTGCCACACAAAAGACCCATCACCAAGAACATAATTAAGGCTAATAAAATTATAGAAAAGCCTGATCACATATATATCATCACATAAATGCGCAAGTCTCCCGGGATCGGTTTTGTACTAGCAGAATCTTGTAGGATTGACTAATTGGTTCTCGGCGGGTTTGGATCTCGCTCGCACAAAGCGCGTACCTGCGGTGCCATTCCTCCTTGGAGATGAGCACGGCCTGGATGCGCTTGGGAAGGGCCTCCCACGGCGACTCCTCCCTGATGGCCTTCACCATCATCTGCTCCTCCACTGTCGCCGCCATATGCCGCTGCATCCTCGTCTCCTCTCCCCGCGGCCAGCTTGTCTTGATTTTCTTTTCCCCTTCAATCGAGCAATGCGAGCGCCCGTCTCGGATCCCGCTCAATTCCGATGAGAGAGAGAGAGAGAGAGAGAGAGAGAGAGAGATCGAGAGAGAGAGAGAGAGACGTCACATCGCCTGATCGCTGCGGCCGCACCCCGCGAGATCATAGGAAAACTATTCGTCACGCACTAGTGGCTGTCCTTGTGTTGCAGAAGGTGGCCTCAGCATGCAGACGCATGCATGCACTGGTCCACGCACTTGAAGAAAAGAAACAAATTTGAAACAATTGCACCATAATCTTGAAGCGTAAAAGGTCAAATTTTTGAAACTGAGCATCTAAATTAAATACCGACTAGTTATCAACCCGTGCATTCGCACGGGCTTGATTTATTAAGTTTTTGAGCGGCGTTATGTGAATATAGTAGTAAAACACATATAATTATTTGTTTGTAAAAATTATATGGATAATGTTTGCGTTTAGTTTCATGTCTCAAAAATCTAAAGTCTAAATTTCAATATTAGTCATCGCACTATTTAATGTTCGAGCATATTTGAAAAGTTCTATTGCATATACCTGGCTCAATGTGCAATCTGCATGGTCCATATGCATCGAGCCCACATATAGTGATAATATATTGTTAGCCCACTGTAATACAATTATTTTAGCCCGCTATAATATAATTGTTTTATACCTAGTGATAATATATGTGGGCTAACAACATAGTGATAATATATTATTAGCCCACTATATGTATGAGCAATATATACAAAGTTTATAAACTAATATATGTGTTTTATACTAATATATGGTTCTAAGTGACCTATTTTTTCATGGCTAGATGTTTCTGATTTTTGTGAGATTTTCTAGGATTTATCTTTTTTTCTAATGTGTCTCGTGAGGGATTAACGAAGGAGCCTCCGGTTAGTAATAGTAAGATAAGATTGATCAATCATGTTTCTTACAACAAGACCATTACAATAAGATCACCATTAATGAGTATATTTGTATAGGCCCTGTTCGGTTGACTTATGCTGATGGCTTATGTTGATTAATTGTGAGAGAGAAATACTGTTGGCTGATGTCTTATGCTGATTCGTTGTGAGAGAGAAATACTATTGGCTGATTCGTTTTTTAAAAGTACTTTTGTATGAAGTTGTAATAGTTTTATTATAAACTTCATCTTCATATAAAAACTGTTCCAACTTTAAAAAAAAGTCTAAAAATATGTCAGCAAAAAAACACTCGGAGTGCACACCTCACCATCCGATCGCCTTTTGTGATACGACGTGCTCTGGTTGGTTTAACGTTGCAATAAATAATTGAGCGACATAACACTTTGTTTCACTACATAACATTGTAGGGTGGAGATAAATTGAGTGAAAAGCAAACTAAATTCAGAGTCGATTCTAAGAATAGGATGCATCATGGGATTCTAAGAAGACTGATCGAAGCACCCGTCTTCTCCTCCGATAGCCTAACGCTGTGTTTGAATCCTAGGGACTAAAGTTTAATCCCTCAAATAAGTGATAATTAGTAGCATTAAATATAAACTAATTATAAAACTAATTGCATAAGTCATATCTACTCCGTGAGACGAACCTAACAAGCCTAATTAACCTATAATTGGTACATAATTATTAAATTATTACTGTAGCATTATATTGTCTAATCATGGACTAATTAGGCTTAATAGATTCGTATCGTAAATTAGTCCTAGCTTATGTAATGCATTTTATAATTAATTTATATTTAATACTTCTGATTAGCATTCTTCCATTCGACGTGACGGGACTAAAATTTTAGTCGGAGAACCAAACATCCCCTAAGAACCCGCGATCAACGAGTCCCTGATCCGCCCAAACCTCCAACATCCCAGTAGAATCTAGAATCCCGTGTTCTCCTTGGAGCGAACGTTGCTTAAGGTACATAATCGATCGAGAACGCCCTAGTTCCATTCCACAGCCGGGATCCTCGTGCTCTGGGCTTTCTCCTCTTTGCAGTATCCGCCGTCTGCCCATTACGTTTGTGATGCGCACACAAATATCATTCAAAGGATTTCATACTCTCTTATTTTCTATGTTGGACTAATATTGGGCTCAATTGATTCAGCCATCTAGAATTGACAGCGCGCGTAGCACATGCACTTAGGTTGCTCCCATCTAGTGACATGACTGGTTCACTGCATGCGATAAAGTTTAGAAAAAAAGTCATTACTCTTAAACCAAACATCTAAATTAAATTCTGATCGCACCATAATGTTTATTGCGATAAAATCTTCAAAATAAGATCTCACTTAACTATATTTAGATGATTTTTTGTGAATATTTTTTATCAAACTAGAATAAATGAGTCCACGTTGCGAACCAATTGCTGCACATGGAGAACAGAAGAATCTACGTTGCGAACAAATTACTGTACATGGAGAACAAATGAGTTCACGTTGCAAATAAATTGCTGCACATGGAGAACATAAGAATCTACACCGCGAACACATTACTACACATGAAAAACAAATCAGTGCACATTAGGAACAAATTAGTACACATGGAGAACAAATGAGTTCACGTTGCGAATAAATTGCTGCACATGAAGAACATAAGAATCCACGTTGCGAACAAATTAATATACACGAAGAACAAATATATCTACATTGCGAACAATATATATATACACGACGAACAAGTTAGTATAAAAAAGAAGAGTACAAAAAATAAATAAAAGAACAGAAAAATATAAATTAATAGATATAGAAAAAGTAAATAAATAATAAAAATAATAAAAAATTAATATATAGATCTTTATTGGGCTTATCGTGGTACTCCGCACAGCCCACGATCTTAATGGGCCGAGGAAGTACCACAAGTGAGCGCACCCTCCGCGCGCGATAGTTATCTGTCGCGCGCGATAGTTGCTCCGCGTTCCCTGCCTGCTGCAGGGCTTACCAGGCTACCAAGCTTAGAATGGGCCACTGTAAAAATAATCTTAAGATGGGCCGAAGCCCAGAGCACATGACACAAAAAAAAAGCGAAATCAGCGGGTGAACAAACGGACACGCGATCGGGACTTCTTGTACACGTGAGCTAGCGACACAGGGGACAGCCGAACAAGTGTCAACGCCCAGACGCCGCTACGCGTGCCAGCCGCGCGGGCGCGGCGACCGCGGGAGGAGCCAGCGGCCGGGAGCCACACAATATAATTGGCCGTCAGGAATTACCAGGTCATGAACAACATTTTAGACAGCTACTGTCTATTTAACACATACTGACAGTTAAATAGTCAGCTCTACAATAGTTTAGACAGCTACTGTCTATTTAGCTGTCTGTATCTATTTAGCTGTCTGTGTGATAATAAATACGCACTCTGGTTTATAATATTTTACATGGGAGCACGAGCCAAAGCAGTAGACGAGATAGTAGACAGCAGCACTCTCTTTCCTCGTTAAACAGTGATCACATCAGCTCTTCAGCTCATAAATACTGTCCTTATCCGCCCGCGCCGGCGCCGCCACGGGACGGTTTTCTAGACGCTACGCGAAGCGCAACCGGACAAACGGAACGACCCCATCTATCTACAAACTCACGAAACTACCGGAAAAACCATGTCAGATCGCTGCGAAATCGCTGTCAAGTCAGACACGAGCGACGAACTCAACGCCCACTTGAACACAGTGTCCGCCGTCGCCGCGACGTGAAGCTATTTAAACCAGGGCCCGCCGCCCCCGTTCCCTACAATTTCCCCAGGGACCGAACACGCGACACGTACACGAAGCTAGCCGCAGTACAGTGCTCAGTGGTAGCGTGAAGTTTTGATCGCAGTAGTATCTTGAATTTTTTTATCGCACAAGCAGCACATCGGTAGAGTGTAGCTGCCGATGTCGCCGACGGCCATGTCGCTGACCACGACGAGCCGCCTGCCGATCTGCCGGGCGCAGGACGTGTCCAAGCAGGCGTCCTTACAGAAGCGTGCGTCTCTCTCGGCCGCCAAGGCCACGCCTCCTTCGCCCCAAGACGCCACGGAGAGGCTCAGCAGGCGACGGCTGCTCCAGTCCGCGGGTCTGGGGCTCGGGCTCGGCCTCGCCACGGCAAGACCGGGGCGCGCGCGGGCCGAGACGGCGGCGGCGCCGCCCGCGCTGGCGCCGGAGGACGCGACGTCGAACCGGATGTCCTACTCGCGGTTCCTCGACTACCTCGACGCCGGCGCGGTGCGCAAGGTGGACTTCTTCGAGAACGGCACGGTGGCCGTGGTGGAGCTGGACGACCCGGCGCTGGCGCCGTCGAGGGTGCGCCGCGTGCGCGTGCAGCTCCCGGGCCTCCCCGCCGAGCTCCTCCGGAAGCTCCGGGACCGGGGCGTCGACTTCGCCGCGCACCCCGTGGAGCCCAACCCGGGGCTCGTGCTCCTCGAATTCCTCCTCAACTTCGGCGTCCCGCTCCTCTTCGTCGCCACGCTCATCTGGAGGTCCGTCACCATGAACAACCCCGGCGCCGGCGGCGGGGCCCCGAACCTCCCGTTCGGGCTGGGGAAATCCAAGGCCAAGTTCCAGATGGAGCCCAACACGGGGATCACGTTCGAAGATGTGGCCGGCGTGGACGAGGCCAAGCAGGACTTCCAGGAGATTGTGCAGTTCCTCCGGTCGCCGGAGAAGTTCACGGCGATCGGGGCGAGGATCCCCAAGGGCGTGCTGCTGGTGGGCCCTCCGGGGACGGGGAAGACGCTGCTGGCCAAGGCCATCGCCGGGGAGGCCGGCGTGCCCTTCTTCTCCCTGTCCGGGTCCGAGTTCATCGAGATGTTCGTCGGCGTCGGCGCGTCGCGGGTGCGTGACCTCTTCAACAAGGCCAAGGCCAACGCGCCGTGCCTCGTCTTCATCGACGAGATCGACGCCGTCGGCCGCCAGCGCGGGACGGGCATCGGCGGGGGGAACGACGAGAGGGAGCAGACGCTGAACCAGCTGCTGACGGAGATGGACGGGTTCACCGGCGATACGGGCGTCATCGTCATCGCCGCCACCAACCGGCCGGAAATCCTCGACGCCGCGCTGCTCCGCCCGGGCCGCTTCGACCGGCAGGTCAGCGTCGGGCTCCCCAACGTGCGCGGCCGGGAGGAGATCCTCTGGGTGCACAGCGCCAACAAGAAGCTGGGCCCCGACGTGTCGCTTGGCGTGGTGGCCATGCGCACCCCCGGGTTCAGCGGCGCCGACCTCGCCAACCTCATGAACGAGGCCGCCATCCTCGCCGGCCGCCGCGGCAAGGACCGCATCACCGTCAAGGAGATCGACGACTCCATCGACCGCATCGTCGCCGGTCTCGAGGGCATCAGTATGACCGACGGCAAGAGCAAGATGCTCGTGGCCTACCACGAGATCGGCCACGCCGTCTGCGCGTAAGTATATATACCGATCGATGTATCTCTCCATTCCTTGCTGATGGTTCCATCGCCATGGACCCATGGTCACATCAAGTGCTGATCGCCGGCAACATTGCAGGACGCTGACGCCGGGGCACGACGAGGTGCAGAAGGTGACGCTGATCCCGCGGGGGCAGGCGCGGGGGCTGACGTAGTTCCTGCCGGGGGAGGACCCGACGCTGGTGTCGAAGCAGCAGATCTTCGCGCGGATCGTGGGCGGGCTCGGGGGCCGCGCCGCCGAGGAGGTGATCTTCGGGGAGCCGGAGGTGACGACGGGCGCGGCGGGGGACCTGCAGCAGGTGACGCAGGTGGCGCGGCAGATGGTGACGGCGTTCGGGATGTCGGAGATCGGGCCGTGGGCGCTCGTCGAGCCGGCGGCGCAGAGCGGGGACGTCGTGATGCGGATGCTGGCGCGGAATTCCATGTCCGAGAAGCTCGCCGCCGACATCGACGCGGCCGTGAAGCGCATCGTCGACCAGGCGTATGAGGTCGCCAAGGAGCATGTGAAGAGGAATCGCGCGGCGATCGACCAGCTGGTGGACGTGCTCATGGAGAAGGAGACGCTCTCCGGCGACGAGTTCAGGGCCATCTTGTCCGAGTACGTGGACATTGGCAAGGAGCAGAGGGAGACGGCGGCCAAAACAGAGCTCGTTACTGCGTGAACCGTGAAGCTTGAGAATAGTAGTTTGTACTGTAGTGTCCCAAAGATAGCAATAGCATAGCGTAGTGTAAATATACAGTGTGATGCACTTAAAGACAATTGAATATACAAATACAAGGTAAACTCTTTTTTTCATGCAGCAAGAGGTTGATTCCCTTTGAAACACAGGAATTTCATAGGAACATTGATTCAATTTCCGCACGATACAGGGATGAAGTTATGGCGTTCCAAAGGGAACTAAGATTGCGTCAATCATGAAAAGGAGACATGAAAAAAACAAGCTGAAATCCCGTCATGACGATTGCAAAAGGTCCCCATTACTCATGTATTGCCTGATTTGGATCTGTACTTGTGGGTTCTTGGTGCCTCCCCAGCTCCAAGAGCCAAGAGCCGCCTCTTCTTGTAGTTGGCCTTCAAGCAGGCCTGCCGGAGCCTCTTGGTCTTCTCCTCAAGCTGAACATACGGCCTCTGCTCCAGGAGCTGCTTCTCCTGCTGCAGCATCTCCACCATCGCCCGCAGCTGCTCCTCCCCGGTCGCCTTGCCGGCCTCCTGCAGTACCTGCACCGTGATCAACCGTTCTCCTAGCATTAGGCGTCGATCGAAAATTGCAAAATTCTGTCTGACGCAGAGCATTGCGAACTGAAAAACTGTGGGGAAAGACTCAGGGCAGGGGACGACCTGGACATTGTTGATGAGGGACTGCAAGCTCTTCATCTTGCGGTGCGGCCACCGCGGGATGCCGAGCTCCCTGCACCGCTTCTTGAGGAGGGTGAGGCCGACGTTGAGCTCCCGCGCCGCCTGCATGATCGGCATGTAGAAGTACTGCGACACGAGCTCGAACGTCAGGGCCGTCTCCTCCGGTCTCACATGCTGGTGGCTTACTGCTCTGACGACGGCCTTGGTGTCGGAGTCGGAGGACAATTCCTTCTCTTCTTCGCCGTAGCAAAGCAGCGGCAACCTCTTGGGGCCGTCGTCCTCTATCTTGCCGTCAGCTTGCTCCATCTCATCCCAGTGCTTCAGCACATCGTCCTTGAAGATGGCATCGAGCTCATCTGCGCCCAACAAACAAGACGCTGAGCGCTACTAGTCCGGAAGACGGCCTCGTCTTGCGTATGAATCTGAACACCAGAGTAAAAAATGAACACGAATTATACATACCTTGGAGAATGTTGCTCGGGGAAATGGTCGAGAAGGATGGTTGGAACTGCAAGCTCGGGAAGGAGAGACTGGAGAGGAGCTCTTCCTCTTCGAGCAGATAGCTATCAGGCCAAGCACTTGTCCAATAAGGCCACAAGCTGCTGCAAACAAAGCCACCAGCACACTTAAACATTCTGCACAGCAAGAACATGAACATGGATAAGCAATGCGCAGCGCGAAAGAGAAGCGAGCTTACCTCTCTTCATGGTTGGCCTCCATCCTTCGGAGAGATGCTGGAATGGCGTGCAGGTCAGCAATATATGGAGGAGATAGAAGGCAAATGCGGCGCCCTTAAACCCTGAGATCATTGGGCAAATGGAAACAGCTATTTAAAACCACGCAAGGAATTAATGCTAAGGGTAGTGGATTGGGAGTTACAGAGATAATTAGTTCTTGGTAATTGCGGAGCATGCCTTTGGGGCTCGTGCATTAGAGAGCATGCATAGTGGCCTATCAAAGCCCTTCGGCTAGATTCAGTTCAAGATTTGTTCCTACTTGCATAGATTCAGTTCAAGATTTTGTTTCCATTTGCCCATGGCATCTTTCACCATCTATCCATGGCATCTTTCTACTGGGAATTGTCAGATTCAAAAACTTTACCCTATATAGGCCTACTGGGATTTTGTGTTCACCTCTGAATGTGCTAGTGCTACTCAATTAAAATGTTCATTTCTTGGATGCCCACGGCATGTTTTGAGGTTTTTCCTTATTCATAAAATGTTTTTTTTATGAACTGATCATGATAGCAATAATGACCATGCACAGGCAATTATGAATCTATTTAATCCCTGCGCATGCGAGAGAGAGCAGTTGGGTTGGCTCATCTCCTTGTGATTTTAACTATTGGATCTTAAGTTGTTCTCAAATAATTGGCAACCAAATTACTGTATTATAGAAACAATTCTGCCTTTTGTTCTTCACGCAATCAGTAGCATCCTCATAGATCTATTTTTTTTCAAACATAATATTAGAACTCAAGTAGTTCAAACTTCAAAACGATTTTGTGTTTTCATTACCAGAAAGGTACAAACATTACATGAGGAACATATACAGGCCACGAAGAACTGAAGAAATACAAAGCTTGTTTCTACACTGCAAAACCTCTTCTCTGTTCCAAATACAACAATTTAGTTGCACCATCTAATTCCAATCTCTACATGACCTATAAAAGCATTCTAGCACTGAAAAAATCTCCTCGGTAAGGGGATGCGAGGTATCCCCTGAGATGAAGACATGCACCTTGTCATGCAGATCAATCCAACTGTACCCTGGATGCTTGTGAATGCCTTGCCGTTCCATGTCTTCTCTAACCACAGATGCACTTCCCCACCTCCCCTCATGGGCATGTAAGTTATGCATCAAAACATATGGAGCAGAACTCTCAGGATCGATGCCGGATAATGCCTTAGCAGCCATTTGAGCCAGCGGTTCATTCTTTTTAGCAGTGCAGGCACCTAGGAATGCCCCCCACACAGCTCGGTCTGGAGCAATTGGCATGCTCTTGATCACCTCCAATGCATCCTCAAGCTGGCCATATCGTCCTATGAGATTGATGAGTGCAGCATAGTGTTCAACTCTAGCGGCAAGGCCGTACTCATAAACCATGGTATGAAAAACCACACGTCCTTCGGAGACAAGGCCAGCATTTCCACATGCACTCAGGAGAGAAATAAAAGTTATGTGACTTGGCGCAACCTTGGCACCCCTCATCTCTTCGAACACCCGCAAGGCTTCTGTAGCATGACCATGATGCTCATAACCTCCTATCAGTGCATTCCAAGAAACTAAATCTTTTTGTGTCTGCATCTGGCTGAAGATGGCTTTCGCATTGGTTAGTTCACCACATCTGGAGTACATTGTTATAAGTGCATTACTGGTTGCGGTATCTGGTAGAAATGATTTCTCAATGAGCTGGTGAAGCTGAGCCCCAAGGCGCAGTGTAGCAAGTGACGCACATGCTGCTAGAACTGAAGAGAAAGTATGACGATCAGGCCTCTCACCAACTTCTAGCATCCTTTGAAATAGCTCGATTGTACCATCATAATCCTCATTTTGCTCATAACCTGATATCATTGTGTTCCACGTGATGGTGCTACGCTCTGGCATCGCATCGAAGAATCCCCGAGCATGTTCCACATGTCCTTTTTGTGTAAACCCTCGTATCATCAAATTCCAGGTTACCGCATCAGGCTCTGGCACTTCCCAAAACAGCTTCTCTGCCTCCTCCATATCCAAGACTTGAGTGTACCCTGCAATCATAGTGTTCCATGACACCAAGTCCTTATCTGGCATGTCATCAAACAATGCCCTAGCTGAGCAAACATCTCCGGTTCTGACATAGCACATCATCATCGAGTTCCACGACACAACATTCCTCTCAAACACCCTCTTCTTATGCCCCTTGTTCTGACTCTGTGTTTTTGGAATCAAATCAAACAACCTTCTTGCATCGGTTACCCTCCCGCTTTGTCCATAAGCAGCAATTAGGGTGTTGTAAGCATCAACAGCCTTGCCCATGTCCATGTCCATTTCTCTCAGGCGCTTTGTCAACAGCTCATCAGCCTCGTGCAACCAGCCATTCCTAATAAAACCACTGACCATAGCAGACAACGATGCGGAGTCCTTGACAGGCATTGCCTCGAACACGTTGCACGCCTTCCTCACTTGGCCAACAGCAAAGAACCCGGTGACCATTGTATTCCAAGAAGCCGTGTTCCTCTGTGGCATCTCCTCGAACAGCCTCTGGGCTTCGTCCATGAGCCCGCGGCGCGTGTACGCGCCAAGAAGTGTGTTCCACGTGACGGCGTCGCGCTGGGGCATTTCTTCGAACAGGCGGCGCGCGGCGGCGAGGTGGTCGGGTTGCGGCGACCAGGCGTACGCCGCAAGGAGCGTGTTCCACGAGACAGCGTCTCGCACTGGCATGGAGTCGAAGAAGGAACGCGTAGCGCCTACGTCACGACGGCGGGAGAGCGCCGCGAGGAATGAGTTCCAGGTGACCACGGAGCGGGCCGGGAGCGCGTCGAAGAGGCGGTGGGCGGCAGCGAAGCGGCCGCGGCGGAGGAGCGCTGCGAGCGAGCGGTTGTGCTGGCGGACGAGGCCGTCGGCGTGGTTTGTGGCCACGGCTGCGCCCGGGGCGGCCGCGGCGCCGGCGTGGGGGTGAGCGACGGCCGCGGGGATCCGAGGCGGCCATCTTCGCATCAGGAGGATAGACGACGGTCAGACCAGGCAGCGGTTCGCGGGTTGGTGATTGAGCAGAAACCTCATGTACACATAAGCCCACTTTGGCCCATGCGGCCTCTCACTGAGAAAAAGCGGCCCATGCGCTGAGCTTTGTTTTCTTTTATTTTCTTAGGCCAGTCTCGATGGAAGTTTCATGGACAATAAATTGACTGTCATGTAAACATTTTTGATGATGTGTCATTATATTAATTAAGAGAGAGGTGAAATGAGTTTCATGATAAAACTCCATGTACACAGTTACCTAGACATCTTGTGTCTTGCATGTGACCTAGGAAACAACAATTGATGAAACTATGCATTGAGAGAGATGTGTTTCATCCTAATTTCAAACACTTTTAGATAATGTGTCACTCTAGGTAATTGTATCCACGAAACTTCCATTGAGAGTGGCCTTATTTCTTTTTCCCCAAATCATCACAATTACTCGTTCACTTGTTCTGCTGTTAGCGAATTGATTGTATATCAGTTGCTAAGGTAGCTTATGGTGAAACCTGCCCTCCAGGGTTTGAGTCATCGACTCAGCACTGCTGTCGCATTTTTTGGATTTATTTCAGGATTTAACCGGCGCTATTATTTCAGCGGTATTTTTAGGGTGGTGCCCGTGCACCAAGAAGAATGAATGTGGCGTCGCCCCTGCGGCTCAGTCCTTTGGAGGTGCTCATAGGGGTAGGGTTGCATGCGTATATTTATAGGGGTGAGTGCGCGTGCGTGTTTATGAGCGTCTGCATCTGTGTTTCTAAAAAAAACTTGTTCTGCGGTTATGTTTTTTCTTTTCTAAACTATGCATTTATGCTTTTTGGTCATACCTCCGTTCCAAATTACTATTCGTTGTTAACTTTTTTGTTTAATGTTTGACCATTCGTCTTATTCAAAAAATTTCACAAGTATCATTTATTTTGTATGTGACTTGCTTTATCATTGTATATACTTCAAATATAACTTATTGGTTTGTATATTTAGACAAATTTTTTGAATAAGACGAATGGTCAAAGATTATGGAAAAAATCAACAACGAATAGTAATTTGGAACGGAGGTAATACTCTTTTATTCTTTTAAAATTGATTTTTTATTCGTTCTATGTATGCATACCTATTTTGTTTTTTTGTAAAGAAACTATTTATACTCTAGCATCACGGAATTGACTTGCCACTCGTTGATTCCCATTGAAAAGGTCACAGAGCTAGAGTTTCAGAGTTTGGGACTTAAAACGTCTTGTTCCCACTTGAAATAAGGGGACACGTTTTTCTTTTATAAACGAGTGTGATACAAGACCTCTTAATACTAGATCTTAATACTAGATCTTGTAGTAGAAAACTATAACGAATCCCAGATCACGTACAGGATGCTCTTGGATATGAAACTAGGCCGTGTTTCTTTGGCCCCCCAAAATTTTTTCACCTAGAGAATTTTATATGCATAGAGTATTAAATCAAATATATTTGTAAAACATTTTTAAGAATGAGTGTAACTTTACGCTACGAATCTAATGAGCCTACTTAACCCATGATTTAGGTTGAAACACAGCCCTAATAACCCATATATGCTACTAATACAAATTAGGTTGATCGCATGACTCGTCCAGCATACAGCTGTTAAGCAATGTTCAGCAATGTGCTCATGATTCAAAAGCTATGGATAATCTGTTCCAGTGAACTGTATGTGCCTACCACAATAATACCCACCCCGGTAATGATGATACCCAGGCAAACTACCAGCTCCAACCCCAGTTTACTGGAAGTTCTTGACCTTATCTTCAGGTAGCAAACACAAGGTACCAGCACTGTAACCGTACAGCTGAGGAACGAGCCAGTAAGCTCGACAACATAAGCGAAAAACGGCACAACAAGCGCTATGATGGTTGTGCTGGCAACCAAGGCAGTCCTGATGAGGACCCTGGCGGTCCTGTGCTTGTCAACACGAAGGCTAACCTCGATAGCCTCTGCTATTGGAGCGATCAGCAGCACAAACTTGGTAAACGGATTGATCAGTGTCGTGTAGATTGCAATGTTGGTGCCGATATTCTTTGACGGGAGGTTGAGCGTCACCTGGGACCCGATTCGCCATACATCAAGTATCCAAGGACCGGCGGGGCTATACATCGTTGCCCACGCGCATGGAGCCGCATTATTGGGCTGCGTAGAGTATGTTTGGCCTATTAAGAGGTTTTGGGCTGCACAGATGTATTATTTATTCGGTCCATTTGAGATTTTGGACTGCGCGGGATTTTGGGCTGTCCATGTATGTATTTATTCGGTCCATTGGAGGTTTCAGGTTGCGCGGGAAAAACATAATCAGTCCAATAGAGATCACATATTAGCATTTTCTTGTTGTTTTTATTTTTGTTCGGTTTTTATTCCTTTTCTATATCTATTAATTTATATACAGTTTTTCTTTTTTATACTTACTTATTATATTTTTGATTTTTCCTTACTTATTTTATTTTCTTTTTATATTATTTAATTTTATTATTTATACATTTCTTTTTTATACTTGTTCGCTGTATTTATATATTTGTTCGTCGTGTGTATATATTTGTTCGCAACGTAGACTCATTTGTTCGCTATGTACAGTAAGTTATTCACGATGTGGACTTATATGTTCTCCATGCATAGTAATTTGTTCGCAATGTGGACTGATTTGTTCTACATGTGTAGTAATTTATTCGCAACATGGATTCTTCTGTTCTCCGTGTGGAGCAATTTGTTCGCAACGTGGACTCATTTGTTCTCCATGTGCAGTAACTTGTTCGCAGTGCGGACTTACATGTTCTCCATGTGTAATGATTTGTTCGCAATTTGAATTGATTTGTTCTCCATGTGCATTAATTTGTTCGTAACGTGGATTCTTCTGTTCTCCTGTAGCAATTTGTTCGTAACATAGACTCATTTATTCTACTTTGATAAAAAATATTCACAAAAAATATCATCTAAATATAGTCGAGTAAGATCTTGTTTTGAAGATTTTATCGCAATAAGCATTATAGTGCGATCGGAATTTGATTTGGATGCTTGGTTCAAGAGCAATGACTTTTTTTTTCTCTCCAAACTTTGCTCACATGTGACGTGAGTGCATCTCTTCTCGATCTCTCCCCTATCTATAAACTGATGCATGTATCTACCACTCCACTCTTTATGCGATAAGTGGATATCTATTACTGGACCAAACAATCGGTTCACTTTTGGCCCAATAAAAAACAGGCCACCCACGTGATGGCTAGATGCACCCATCCAAGGACCCCCATCAGCCCATAGCCAAGAGTGCGGATAATGAAGCAGATGATCAGTACCTGCAAACGGAAGAAGGTAGTGTGCACAAATTCACTATCTCTACTACTATAAAACCAAAGAGGAGAAAAAGGTCGTCAAACAATCTCGTGGCCTTGCTACTCTACGCACCTCGGCGCCGGCCCGTGGGCCCGAAGGGTGCGGTTCCACGCCGGGTCGACCTGCGCTCCACCTTCCTGCGCACCTCCGCCTCGCCCCCTCCCTTCGGTTTCCATCGCTGAGCTGCCCGTCGTCTCCCCGCCTCCTCCCGCAGTCGCCGTTGCCCGTGCCACTCCCACCCACCCACGTCCGGAGCCGCCGCCTTGCCCGCTCGCGGCGACCTCCGCTGCCGCCTCGCCCGCCCGCGGCCGACCTCCGCCGCCTCCTTCGCCCGTCGTCCGTCCGCTCCCACATCCGCCCCACCCCGTCCGCCGCCCTTTTTTCTCCGCCGCCCCTGCTCCTGTCACCGCGCTGGCCATGCGTCCCTCGCGTCCACCTCGCTGTCGCGCCCGTCCGGCCCCGCCACTGCCCGCCGCGCGGAGCCGCCGCTGCACCCGATCCGCGGCCGCAAGGACGAGCCACCCGCCGCCGCCGCCTGGCCTCCCTTCCGCCCTTCGCTTCTCCCTAACCCCGGGTCATCCTGCTCCTCCCGATGCGGCGACGGCAGCCGCCGCGGGCCTCATGTCCGTGAAGGCTATGGAGGTCGATCTAGGAACCTGAGGGAGACCATCGAAAGGCCCTCGGCCTCCATCCGGTTGTCATCCAAGGCTCCAGACCGGAAACTGCAGGTGTGTGAAGACCTATGATCCAATTTCCCTAGCCTTTCACCCGCAAACAAAAAAAAATTCCCTAGCCTTGGCCGCTGATCCTCCACTGGCTTCCTTAAAGTCCATGTGCGACAACAACATCACCACTGAACACCGATCTGATCCTCCACTGGCTGTAGGAAAGTCCAGGTGTGACAAAGAACTGAAGGAATTCCTTCAATCCGGTGGACCAGTTGTAAACGGTTAAGTTTTCTTGTCACAACTGCTGGAATATCTGTCTCCGTAGGGTTCTCATGTTGCTGTGATGTGCAATTAGAAAGTTGATATTCTCTGCAAGAATAAAATTTTACATTTCTTGTCATTGAACTCAAGGGCATTGTTCACAGGATGATGGTTCCTGGCGCATTGTACAGAGGCCATGTATTACCAATAATTTTATTTAAATACAAAATTTCCAGTTGTAGAATGTAGTATTGTCTATGTTGAGATGTATACCTAGCACGTTTTCTCTGTTCAAGAGTTCTATTTAGAATGAGTGTAAAAAGATTGTTCTGAATTTGGCAGGATGCAACTACTGGAGTCTTTATGTCTCTATTTGAGTACTCTGAATGAAGCAAAGGAGATCCAATCCTCTTCAATTGCTTGTAAGTTATTCGAGTTTCCAGAGTTATTAACCTTTCTCCACAATGGTCAAGCACGGAACTTTCAG
Source organism: Echinochloa phyllopogon (assembly GCA_033239725.1). Lineage (NCBI taxonomy): Eukaryota > Viridiplantae > Streptophyta > Magnoliopsida > Poales > Poaceae > Echinochloa > Echinochloa phyllopogon. The sequence goes on along the minus strand of BTCW01000013.1, from coordinate 8,882,233 downwards.
TTTTATTATATTGTAAACTAATGGCATACAGAGGTAGAGACTCATAGATTGTTGATTCTCATATACCCTCACAATTATTTTATAAATACAGAGGTAAATAATCTAGAATGGATTCCATTGCTACTCACGAGATGTATCCGGGCAAACAATTTCTAATCAGAACTTGACTTCAATATCAAATTAATAAATTTGGTGCAAATGATAGGAAGGTGTACTTTACTCCTTTAGTTTAATTCTCCACCTGAGCACTTATCCTGAATCACATTGTGCTCATCTGTTTTGCAATTATGTGAATATATGGTTCTAGATCTGTCATGAGGACTGAGGAGGAGATGATAGTGACTTAAACACAACTTTAGAATGAAGGTATGCTGGTTTTAGACTGATCTGTCATGGTGTTTGGTGTAGCTAGAATCTAGAACTGATTTAACTCTATATGTGATTTAACATCGTAATTGATGTACCCCAATCCTGTAGCATCTATTATAAGGCCACAAAAGCATCCAGTTCATGTCCAGCGAACCAGGATCGCTTGTTGAGAGGCAGCAGTTCATGTCTGTTGTTGACCCCTGCTACCACATGTCATTGATGGTAGTGTAATTTAGTGTTTGTAATTTCTATGTGAATTTCGCTTCATACTATCCATCAATTTGTTTGGTCTAGAAGATATGGTAATTTTGGAGTGCTTGTTACTTTATGATAGCACAGAAGGACTCGTAGTTCTGTCACATGTCTTAAGTTGAACTAGCACTGGTGTCCTCTTTCCCAAAGGAATGATTTTCTTAACCTTTTGACAACTATATCTGTACCTATATCCCAATCCATGAAGCATGCGGATTATTGTGCTTCTTCTTAAGACTGTGAGACTCGCAAATTCCAGGCATTTTTTTGGTTCTGCCTTGTTTCAATTGACTGTATGGTGTTCCATAAGAACAGTGTTTCTGCTTAGAATCCTTCCTGCTTGGAGGCTTCCTCAGAAGAGGGTCTGAATATTTCTGTTAGTATTCTCCATAAAATAATAGAAGGCATGTTTGCGGAAGAACATCTTTGCACCCAGAAATAACTCGATCTATGAGTTAGAGTTATCTTTGAAAAGCGACAATTCTATTTCCTACCTCTGATCTCCAACATGTTCTCACTCAAGTATAGCCTACAATAAGCTGTTATGCCTTGTGTTACAGATAAGAGGCACTCTGAAGTAGTCGTGGTCACTGGTTTGCTGTGCATCTCTGAAGGGGAGGAAAAAGGCGGTAGAAGGAGTCGAGCACTCGAGCTGAAGAAGAGTGCATTGCTTCCTGGCTTACTGCACACTGCAGCTCTCGGTAGGCACTGCCCTTCCATAGTTCCATCTCTTCTTCTCATTCTACCATGTTTGGATTCTCTGGAACAATCGGATACCCCTTTGGGTGGGAACTTGTCAATTGAGTGTAAAAATTGTTATCGTACAAAAATTACTTGGTTCATTAATACCTTTCGAGCTGGACACATGGACTACATTTTTTGTATTGCTCATCTGAAGTTTGATCAATTTGACTTAGTGAGCAGCTCAGAAATGATTTACCAATTTGGTTTCTATGTCTAACCACACGGACTCCATAGATTTCTGTCGTTCTCTTCACTTTGGTGAACATTGATAGAACCCGGCCTATTCATTTTTAGTCCACAGAGTCCTTTTTTCTATGGACTATGGAGAAGCCATTTTTTTTTGTGAAATGGTGTTAGATTGCACGATTTAAAAAAGTTTTTAGAGCGTTGTGCTGCAAGATTGCTGTTTTAAATTATCTTAGCTGTACAACTAAAAAATATAACTATTATTTTACATCTATATATACATCATAGCCATTTCTTTTGGTACAAAAACTCTACTAATAAAGACCACTGTAACACCCAAAAAAAAATTACCTATTTAAAATTTTTAGTAATTAATTGGCATTTATTTAATTTTATCATAATTACTATAGGTTAAATAAATTATTTGTTAATATTAAAATCAAATATAAGTTGTAGAAATATTTTTGTTGCATTTATGCTGTTGCATTTAATTTTTGTTTTGCTTGTGGTTAAAAAGATATTTAAATTCAAATTTGAATCACCTTGTTTCGAGCCCTAGAAGAGCCCTAGAAAAGTTAATTTCAGCTGAGTTCACTTTGGCCCCTCAAACTTTCTTCCTGGATCGCTTCAGCACCTTCCCTCACTTCTCCCCGAGCCGGCCCATGTTCTTCTCCACCTGGGCCCCATCCCCGCGCACGGCCCAGCCCCCACCCCCTTTCCTTTCCCCGCCTGGGCCTTCGGCCAGCCGAGCCGGCCCAGCGCTCGCCCCTCCCCTCGCCGGCCCAGCTCGCCAGCGCCTCCCCACGGCCCAAACCAGCGCCTCCGCCTCACCTTTCCCCCTGAGCCGCTGACAGGCGGACCCCGCCCGTCAGAAGCTTCCCCCTCCTCCCGCCAGCGCCGGGCTTCCCTCCCCGCCCCTCCCCCGCGATCAGCGCCGCTCGACCGGCCGCCCCGCCCGCCATCCCCGCGCCCCTGGGCCCGCGCGAGGCTTCGCCGAAGTTTCCTAGCGCCGTCTCCTTTCCTTTCCCAGCCTCACCTTCCCCTTTCGCGCCTCGCCCGCAAGGAAGGCACCGCCGGCCAACGATCTCCTCCCCCGACCCTCGGCACGCACGCCTAGGGCACCCCAGGGCTATTTAAGTCCCCCACCGGCGCCCCCAACACCACCCCAAGCCTCCCCGAGCCTTCTTGGCCCTCTAGCACCTCTCCCCCGAGCTCCCTACCGCCGCCCGAGCAAGCTCCGCCGAGCAAGCATCGCCGTCGTCGTCAATCCACCGCCCCGGTGCCCCTCTGCCTCGGCCGACTGCTCCAGACACTCCGCGCTGAGGTAACAAGGCCCCCGAGCCACTTCCCGTCCGCCCTTCCGCACCGTAGCACGCGCACCCACCTCGCCGGCGCTAGCCTCCGCGGTTCGCCGTCGCCACTCACCATCACTACCTCTCCCTCGACGAGAAGCCCGGGGATGCACTCGCCATGTTCCCATCTCCCTCTCCGTGCAATCCCCGTCGCCGATGGCGCCCCGGAGCGTCGGGATGGCTCTGCTCCGGCGAGCCCCGCCGCGGCGACCGGCGGCGGCGCCGCACCCTCTCTCCCCCCGCCAACAGCCATCGCTCCGGATCGATCTGGACCGCGGGATCTCGATCCAGCGGCCACCACGCACCCCGCCCCGGAGTCAAACTCCCCTGGTACCGGTCAGCGTGGGGTTTTTGCTAAAAACCCCCTGGAGTTCCCTCAAATCAACCCGCGGTCCGCTCAAGTAGTAAAATAATTACTTCTGAGTCCTTTTTCTTCACGAATAACCCCCTGACCTTTTTAAGAATTTAACCCGCCGTCCTTTTAGTCGGTTTTGCGCGTAGGCCCTCCTGTTTTAATGCATAATTACGTATAGGTCCTCGGTTTTCTTCAAATAAGCCCCTGGACCCTTTGAAAACTTGCCAGCAGGTCCCTAGAACTTAGAAAAGCCATATCTTTTCTGTTTTAGCTCCGATTAGTGTGATTTTCGTGCTCATGTGTTCGTAGTGACGCGTAGATTATTTCTAGAACCTTTTTATGTACTGTTTCTACTGTTTGGTGTACTGTTCTAATAGATTATTATTTGTTTGTATGTATTGGTTTGCGTGCTCGCTTGTATGGTGATTCGTGTCCAGTCGGTGAGCCGTACGCTTTGGAGTTCGAGTACGCGGGAGACTTTCCGGAGCAGGACCCACAGCAGCAGCAGCAGCCGCCCTTCGAGGAAGGCAAGTTATAGCACGGACAATCCTTGCTACCTAAACACACCTTTTTACATACATTTCCTTTCATATGCATGTGTCTAAATTTGATGTCCTATTAAGGTTGTACCTAGTTTGTTTACTTCTATCCTTTGATTACTTTGGGTTTATGCATATGGGTAGATTTTGCTATGCGCACCTACTGTCACCATTATTTAACTGTTAATTTTGACTTAATGGTTCACTTCAACATTAATGATAAAACTTGCTTTTTAGCAACATGGTTTAGGGAGCTGGGGCATGTGCTGTGTGCTTTACTCCAGTGTCTCTCCGTAAGGTCCGGTTCTTAAAGCGGCAACCCAGGAGCCTGTCGCGACCGCTAGAACTATTATGACTCTGGTCTTGGTCAAGTAACTTGTACGTCTCTAGCTTGCCAGTGGTTACCGGTGGGGCCGACGGCGTTAGGGGAAGTAAGGCGCGAGGTGTTTCTTGATTCCACCGAGGACGGTAGCCCCGTCGGCTAGGTCTCGTTAGACCCAGTCCCGTGTTGGGAGTCCCTGCGATGGGGAACTCCGCACGTTGCGCATTGTTGGGTGCGATGCCTGCGCTCTGGATGCCATTGACCCCCTTATGGTGTGACTCCATAAGCGTAAGTCAATCTCGGTGCCTAGAGTCTCACCACCTTATTGTACTTTAGCGACCACTGTCTTGTTAGGGTGTCTTGTGAAAAACCTCGTAGCGTCCCTATGCAATCACACCTCGGAAGTGTTGATGTGTGTGGTTGGGTGCAAAGTTCTTTTGAACTTTTACGCGACTGGTGGGTAAGGGGAGAAACCTCTGCAGAGTGTAAAATCTACCATGATAGCCTTGCTCAGGGTCACGAGCGGCCTGGATCCTTTTTGATTAGAAGATGAAGTTTATTTATGTTTAATGCCACTTATAATTTATTAATTAGGTTACAACTGGGTATCATTCACTTGTAGTAATTTGGTGAATGTTAAAATGAACCAACTAAAAATGCTAATGCAGTTGAGCCGTGTCTAACCTATTTTGAGCCTTTATACCCGTGCTATACTTGCTAAGTAATTGTTTACTTACACTTGCTATTTTATTCAACAAAGTCCCGGATAGGTAAACAGATTGGGCTGGGCATTAGTCTGCTGCTGAGTTTTCCGAGGATTTACCTTACTACTGAGCTGTGATCTCCCAGTCAGAGTCCCTGTGGATTGCGGCTCTATTAGTTGAGAGTTTTGCTAGTCTTCCGCTGTTATTGTTTAGATCATTTATGAAGCACTCTGATGTAAACACTTTATTTAATGAAGAATTTATTCCAGCATACGTTCTCTGTTTATCATATTTGTTCGCTATGTGTGTACTATGACTTCCTGGGCACACATATGGCCGCATTCGGGTTTTTGTGAAAATCCGGGTGTGACAACCACGTATATTTCTTTCTGAACCTTGCGGATATTAGTGACCTCAAAGCCTTAAACACATCAATTTATGAACCGTATCTTAAGATGGAGCTGCCATTTGAGATCATAGATAAAACTGAGACCATCAAGTACCCCACATTTCCATAGAGATTTTTGCAGAGTGATTTCAGTCGTTCATGTGGAACCAGAACTTCTATAATATCTCTCGCTGAATGAATTATTCTTGTGGCAGAATGATACTATATAGCTCATCTATGTCCTGCACTCATGATTTCAATTCGTTGGCCTTAGGGTTGTTTATTTGTTTTCTAACTCTAGGTACCTGCCAGAGGGGCACACTTTGTGGTTTTTAGGGCCTGCCCGCTATCAGTTGCCACACCACACTTGCGGTGGCGCCGAAATGGGGCACCACGGATGTGGCGAAAAAATCAACTGCTCTCCTGCAGAGTTGTGGCACGCCGTATCTTTATTCTCAACCTAACATCGTCTTCGATTTTTTTGGCCGCCACAATGCAGGAGGTGGCGAGTCTTGGCGTGCAACCAAACACTCACTTACTCTAGAAGATGGTCTCCTGGCGATATGTATGGTCCCTCGTGTGGAAATCTTTAATTTCTTTGTTTGCTCTGCTATTCGCGGGAAGCCATTCTTATGTGCAATGCCATGATAATTATTGTAGTAGCTATTTTCTATATGGTATAGATATTTGCTTGCTGTCTACGGGTATAGATATGTAGACCAGTATGGCCATGAGAATTGCTATAGGTACATTGCATAATTTGGCTAGAGGATGAAATTTTGTAGGAATGGGTAATAATGAGTATGGTCAGCTGGGGACCAGAGATAGCTAACCAAGATCACAACTGATATATGTCGAAGAACTATCTGATCTGATTGATTTTTTTCCTCAAATTTATGATGCTTGCAAATTATTTTTGTTATGGGTGCAGAATTTCTCCTGACATTGTCGGATGAGTTTATGTACGTGGCATGGCAACGAACAAACATAAGAAAAAACATTACTCCCAACTTAGTTCTTTTTTCCAAGATCAAACTCACATTGATTTTCAGTGAGTTAGCTTTCACTCAACCAAGAAGCTTCATCCTATTATGATCATGGCCAAGAAGCTTCATGCATATCCACAGGAGGAGCGGGGCGCGCAGCGGCTGCAGGTGTTCGAACTCGAGGAGCTCTGCAGCGCCACCAACGGCTTCAGCCGCGCGCTCAAGGTCGGCGAAGGCGGCTTCAACTCCGTCTACCGTGCCTTTTTCCGCTCCAGCGGCGGCGGCCGCGTCATCCTCGCCATCAAGCGCCTCAACCAGCGCAGCCTGCAGGTCAGTCAGTCTCCTTCCTCGCATCTCCTCTCTCTCCAGGATTTCGAAGTTCTTCATGCCATGCTACATTTGGGCTTAGAACAGAATTTCATATGCCGTGTCATGGTTATTCACCAGAAAAATGAGCTTTTTGAGGATTATATATGAATCAGAGAATTTAATCACACTTTGGCAGAGTAGCACTCATGTGAAATGAAATCCCTACAAATTTACAGTGATTTGTTACACCTCATCCTGTAAGAAAGAATTGGCAGTCTCATCAGACTTTTCACTTTCATATGCTGTATAGTGTATAATGGCTGAAATTTCTCAAGCTGTGTGGTCCACAAGATGGCCATACCTCCATGGGTTTTTTTTTATTTCTGGTGTATGGACATTCAGATTTAAAACTTTTTTTTTTGTGCGTCCACAAACTGCAGAAAAGTAACAACACCATGTTCATGTTTGCAGAGCGTCATTCTTCTCATCGCCTACTTCAACAATGGGGCTCAGGTCAGTTAAAGATTTATGTAAGTTTTCAGCAGCATATTGGTCCTTTGTTCATGAATCAATAACTTTCAATTATGTGCTCAGCTCAATACGGAAAAGAAATTATTCAGTTTCAGAGTTGTGTCATACATGGATATGGAATCTGGATTTCAGTCAATAGAAAGCTTCCTGAAGGTGCTTTCCTCCATGTTGCTAGCCCTTTGTTACTCTTAGAGTGCAGTTGTTCTGAATGGTTTGTGCACTGAACGGTGATGCGCTGAGGCCGGCCAGCAAGTTGCATTGGTCCGTGGTCTGCTCCGCTTAAGGTTAGTATATATGAGCTTATAGAATATGCAGTGCTAATTTCCTTTCCCGCAAAGGTTTGTATATATTCTTCTGGTTTTGGAAATGCATTTGTGTTTAGCTACACATTGCGTGATTTGCCTATTCATGCATCATTATATTTTGGTATGCAAGCGTTGTTGAGTTATTTATCAGTTACTGTGGACTCACGGTTGGCTTTGCCAGCCTTCCTTCTTGAATTTTAGAACTTTATTAGCTAGAGTACGGTGACTACACTTCTTGACGCCGCATAATATAGTGGGTTTTGGAGTGAATTGAACTGGAATTCCTAACATGCTTGCTAATTTTTTTGGGAGAGCCTGCCTATTCTTGATTCTTCTCTGCATTTCGTTCTTCAACACAGTTCCAAGAATGGGTTTTCAAGACTGCTGCCAAAAGGTCCAGCAGCCCAAGTTTGCCTGCCTGCTCTTCAGTACGTTGTTGCTTGCTTTCCTGTAAAAATTTTGCCATCTGTTATTGTCTTGTTTTTGTTCCTTGCCGTTGTTGCCTGAGATGACATATGTTTACTGGTTAGTACTTTTTTTTTGCTCAGATTCTTTTTTGTCAGCATGGGTAGCATTGGAATTCTTTCAATTGGCTGTGATTTTTTTATATGATGGAAGAGAAGTGACAGAACAAACAAGTGTCTGCTGAATCTTATCTGGTGCTTTTGACTTGTCAGCGTGGGCATCCAATATTTGCGGCAGAAAATTTGGAGAAGAACATGCAAAATTATCTAAGAGGAATAGCCTTTTTGCAATAGTTGATCATATATGCCATATCTTGCCATCGCACAAATTTGATAGAATTATGGTGTTGATTTTATTTATAAAATATTGTTCAAGTATATTTACTATATGTTCAACAATATATTGATCTCTTTTGGTGCGAATATTAATCTATTTAATTGTTTGCTTTGTTTAAATATTTAAATATTTATATATTATTTGCTATAAATATTTTGTTGCCCGTAGCAACGCACGGGCATGATCCTAGTAACGTCATTAAATAGCAATCTTGTGCAAGTGGAATGTTTAAAATAAAATAAAATCACAGACAACCAGTGTTTCAGCTCTGACCCGACCCACAGGATGTCCTCCACCACCCTAGCCAACACCATCACCGCGACCTTAGTAAGGATGTCACCTTACCTTGCCATTCCTGCTCGGTGCCAGCCACCACCGTCATCAAGCCAACCTGCTGCCCAGACCCTCCCTCTAAAGCCGGCACCTCTCACCTTCTAAACCCACCACCCCTGAACCCCGAACCCTAACTAGCTCGCCAAAGAGTAGCTGGAATTGGAAGAGTATGGCCTGATGGGGGCACCAACCCTAGGGCTCTAGTAGGCCAGACAAAAGTTAGTTACTGGATGGCTCTAACACCCAAGAATCCTTTAGCTTCCCCCAGTTTTTCCATATTGGAGTCTGAGTCACCGAGTGTGCACGCTCAATATGTTGTTTCTTCAGCAGCATAAGAGTTCGGCTTTGCTGTTACTTAACGATCTAGTATACTGACATTAAAAACTCTATTTATAGTATACTGAGATGGTCATTAGTTTTCATTAAACTTATCTCAAGTTATAACAGTGTTATTAATCTGAATCGTGGCCACTGAAACATAATAGAAATGAACACAAAAATATCAGTAAAAACATGTGTCTGCTTTTAGTTACCATAGGGAATGCTTTTTTTATTTCTCATGCCGGTGTATATCATGGGAAAAACAGCATGGCCACTGAAACAGAAGGCATATAAGCTCATAGCAGTTGGAATACCAGACCAGTTCACAAGCATGCCCCTCTCATGGAAACCAACACCATCAAATGCCCCGACTCCAAGAACAGAGGCAATTAGAATGACAGAAGCCAAAACTCCACCGAGACCAACGTATGCAAGCATATTTAAGCTCCGAAGCCATGTCGTTGGAAATTTAGCACACTGAAAACCAACATAAACCCTCTTGCTTCCAATCTTGAGTCTGGCGACATGGAACTTGGCAGTTGGAAATAATTTCTCCAAGTTGTCACCTTCTAATATCAAGAAATCAATAGCAACAAGGTACAGCTCCAGGTACAAGAATATTGCTACAGTAATTTTTCCTCTCAGGCCAAAAGCTAGCTCACCAATATCAGGATAGGTCTTAACAAGTGAGTTATACACCTCTGTAGGAGAATCCCAGTGTAGAAACAAATGATTGCTATGGTTAAGCAAATAAGAAAGCTCAGCCATCCTCCTTGACACAATGCATATGGAATGGACAGTATTCCAACCCCTGCAAACAAAGAAACACATAAGTAAACGCATTGGTTCTCATCTCTCCTGCTTGAACAAAACAGGCAGAATTGAAGAAGCTAGAAACCTGAGAGAGCATTAACTCCATTGAAGCATGAAAATAGGAACTTATGAACCTGAGAGAGCATTAACTTCAAAACAAGTTAATGCTCTCTCAGGTTAAACTCTTGTTTCTAGCCCTCTCAGTTTTGAAGAAGCCAGTCCCAGTTCCAGACAACGGGGGAGTATTATCCATTGCAAACTCTTGGTGGCCTTGGACTAGTAGATAATGATGCACGCTAGACCTGGATTTTAAAGAGAAGTGTGTGATGTATGGAAATGCAGAGCCACATGGAAGTGCATGCACTGAGGAGAGAAACATAAATTAATAGAAAGCACTAAGTGGAGTTGCATGGATTGTCAAACTAGATTCGTGCAATGCATTTTTACGTCACACTTATCTATACTAAAAGGACCGAGTTCTTTTGAAAACTTTTGTTACCAACGAAAACCCCCGTACCCCTCACAATGGACCCACCTGGACCCACGTTGAAGAAAAAAGGAAATATCCCAGCTCCTCGCGGCCTCGGCGGCCAGCCGGGGGCTGCACAGCGGCACGCAGGTAGGGGGGAGAGCAGCAACTCTGGCGGCGGCCTCGTCGTCGTCGTCATCGGTGGTGTACGCCACCGCCATGTCGAGCTCGACGGACTACAGCTCCATCACGAATGAGAATGTTCCTTATTTTGGTTGAGGTGGTAGAACGTTGTAGAGGCTAATACCGAATACTGGCTGTGTTTCTCGAATGTATTTTTGCCCTCCTTTTTATCTGTAGACCTTGTAAAAATATTGGAATAAAAGGCTTTTTAATTTTTGGTAGAGTAAATATATATACTACTTCGTTGAAGTTGATATATATGATACACATACACAATATCACATCCAGATGTGCATATATGATACACATAAATCTCTGCATCGTCCTACTCCGGATTGAAGCTTAAACCAACTCATGCTCTACTACATTGCTAGGGCAAACAATGCAATTCATAAGTGTCAGATATCAAGAGTTCACCAATCCGTTGTTATCTTGAACGCACTAACTGGAATGCAAGAGTGTTTTGGAGTAAATTTATATAATGTATGCATAGACAACCGCTAAACCGAATTCAAGTAGGGCAAAAAGTCTACCGATCATTAGTAGCTGTAGACTCACACTACCTGCCCTATATCGTGTGGCAGAACCGTTCAGCTTAAACTGGTTCAGATGCACTAGTCACTGTCCCATGACAGTCAAGGACTCAATGCATATGAATCAGTGTAAACCCGGTATCCGTCAGATGCCCGAAGGCACCCGAAACACCACTTACTGAGCACAACTCCATGCATACAGGATCACTTACATAGGAAGCTTTCAACAGACATTACAAAATTTATAAAAATATATAAAAGGAGTACTGGTTATTACAAACCAAGTGGTAATGCTTAAGAGTAAAGACGATACTCTGAGTTTCGAAGTAAAAAGGTTCAACAGATACTATAGTGGTAAAAGCCTAAGTTTTCAACAAAGTTTTTTCGTCAAGAGAACACGTAGACCCTTCGTGTCTCTTGGCTTTCAGGAAACCTCTAAGCTTGATCCGGCTTCTCCTCTGCAGCAATTATAGTATCTTGAGTACGAGGGTACTCAGCAAGACTTACCCGTCTATTTAGTATAAGTATAGACAAGACTCCAGTATGCAAGGCTATATGGTGGACTGACATTGATACTTTTGCATAAAGAGCTTACTAGAATTAGTCCTTATGTTTTCAAGATTTTAATCATGTTATAGTTGACGATTTCAATTCTAAGTTAGAAAGAAAACAACATTTTACAACCAATATCCTATATGATAATCCTCAAAATATCACCACATTGCTTCACATGATCTTACTATATTGTTCATTAGCGATCAAGCAGTATTCATATCGAGAAGTGTGACGGTCATGACTAATTTTACATCCTGCAGGGTAAAGACCTAATCACACGACACGTGCGCGAACCGTCGAACCACACGCGGCAACCTTTCGCTCATATCACTTCCAGAGATCGAAACTATTCTTGCCAGGGTTCGGAAGTGCGTCCCCATAAGCGGCCCCACGTCTGGCCTGGCCCACTTATGAGTTTCAGACTACACTCTCGCCTACTGCCTCTCTCCGACTGGGCAAGCCATAGTTTCAATCCTGGTGTGACTGAGTTACATCGATTTACTGGTCCCATTCTTCCAGCATGTGATTAGTACGTTCAAAACTTGATCTCTGGTCAACAACTACTGAGTCCTTGACCAAAATTTTATAGTCGGACGAGGCTAGCCTATAAGCTCAACCATAAACAAAACCTTCACAAATCCTCGCCCAACCCAGCAAGTATAACTTCAAACTTTTATGTGATTATCATAGGGATTGGTTCTAGGTTTACATTGAAGAATCCACTAAGCAAGTTTAAAAGATCTTTTTGAAGAGGTGGCAAAGATATCCTTAACCAAGGTTGTTATGCATTCAAAGAGGTTCCATCACAATTCCTAAACGTAAATGCATGTACTGAAATAGTTTGGACACATGAAATAATAGGTAAAATAATAGGTGTAGATGCTCCGGTGCTTGCCTGGATCAGTAATGAGGTTAGTGTCGTCAGTAGTGGCTTCAGGCTCTTGCTACACTACGATCACCTCCTCGTACTCCTGAGTTTCTTCTGGTTGGAGTTCAATGAACTCAGGCTCCACAAAGTCGGTATCTATATGCCATGAATGCAACATGCAAGATTTAGAAAACTAGCTATACAACTTTCCTTCACGATAAAGTTGCAAGCCAACATTAAAACACTCAAATAAACCTTTTACGGATTTTTCCTATATTTAGAACCACTAAAAGTATTTTTGAAACCTTCTAAAGAATTTCTTAAATTATTCTTGTACTAGAAATAACATTATATTCAATATTGTAATTTACTTTTTAATATAAAAGAAAATTCCTTATCATATTTTTACTTATTTAGAAACTCTATAGATTTATTTAAATGCTTTAAAGAAAAGCATTTAAATAACTTAAATTTTTATGTCTACCTTTGTGAAAGCTATCATTTTTCCTGTACAGAGAAAAATCTAACAAAGCTAACAAAATTAGTTTAAAACTTTTTGGACACTTATGTAAATTATAGTAATTAAAACAAGATTAAAGTCTTTTTAAATCAAAAGAAACAACTTAAACATATAAACTTTACATAGAGCCCCCTGCAAAGATTAAACTTTCTCAAATAGGTCCTCCTGTGCCTAACTTTGGTCTTTTCACTGATAACCCCCTGGAAGACAATAATCCTTACAAACAGGCCCTCCCGGCCTTAACTACACCCGACGGCGAGCTCACTGGCTCGATCTCGCCGGCGGCGGCTAGTAGCCCAAGGACTTTAGCTCGACACGACGTGCACGCCCATGGGTCAAACCCCTAGAGATAGTGGCCGGACCGGGGCTCCTTTCGAGCACAGCGGCGGCGCCCCGCACGAGCTCGCCGGCCGGCTAGTCGGCGGCGATTCTAGAGACTTGGTCTGGCGCTAAGGCTTCACCGCGACTTCCTGTACACGATGCACTAGTAGCAAGCTGCATCCTATGGCCGGAGCATAGCTCCCCTCGGTGGCGGCCATGGCGCTCCTACGACCAACGGTGGTGCCGGGATTCCCATGCGACGGCGAGGTGCTTCTCAACTTCAACTGGCCCAATAGCTTCACCAAGACATCCCGATCATAACGCGCTAACAGCAAGTCGAGCTAAAGTACTAGAGCTTAGCTCCCCACGACAGTGGCCATGGCGCGGCGGCGCTCGCGTTCCGGCCAACAGGGCCATAGGCTTGGGCTTGGCGTTGTCCCTACAGCTTCGCATGCATCCTAGAAGCCTAACTACGACCTTGAATCGAAATGAAAAGGGTGCGAAGATAGCTCCCCTCGAGCTCACCTTGGAAGAGGGCCGGCGGCGGTCGGAGGAGGAAGAAGATAGCAAGTGGTGGCGTGGGGCTTCGGGGCTAAGCTTGAGTTGGTCGGGCACGTAGCTGGAAGGGTGGTGGTGCTGTGGGTGAGTGGAATTGCTCGATGGAGCAGCGGCGGCGGCGAATTTTGAGCGGGACCGAGGCGGCGGCGATGGTGAGCGGGAACGGCGGTGGCGGGGAAGAACTTGACGACGGCTCGGTACTCATTTGAATACTCACCGTGGCTATCTCGTTTCACTGCCCGTGCACTGTCTTGGTGGCTCATCGACGCGTGGCAAGGTTGAAACTCGCCGGCGGTCAAGGGCGGCGCAAAACCGCGGCGACGCTGCCGTGTCAGCTCGGTGCTCCTCTCCTCTACTCTTCTTTCCCTCGTTTTTCTTGCTCTGAATCTTGGCCAAGAGCTCGTGATTCCATGTATCAACTCCTCACACGTCCTTAAACAAAGTTGTAGCTGGTATTTGGGACTTCCAATCTTGTTTAGCAAGTTAGGTTCAATTCGCAAGGGTTCCAAAGATATGCTGCTCTGAAATTTGGGTTAAAAACACTGAACTTTGGGTTCAGTTTCGTCAGTCAAAGAACTGACCACATTAGTATATGCTTCCAACTTTGATCACCCAAGAAAAATAGCAAATATTACCTTCTTTGATCATGATGTGGTCCAATATAGAGTAGAAAGTACCTAGTTTGCATTTTGCTACTTCTTGACCAAAGTCTATTTAAAAACTCTCCCAAATTCTTGGCTCCAAAATGACATCTTGTCACTAGTTTTGGGTTAAAATTCAGGTTATTGAATTTTAACCAAAACTCTCCAAATTCAAAACTTATTGCTGTTTCTTTATTCCAAATACCTCCAAATACTCCCAAGTTAGTGTTTCTTTTGGATTTGGCACAATTTCACTTATTTGTCCATATTTGGCCAGATTTCATCCAAATTTGAAATTTGACTTGACTTTCTCACTAACTTTCTTTTATTTGAGAATTTGAACTTGTGCCCTTCATAACCATCTCTAGAGCTTGATTAGATGTTAAGATGGTTTTGATTCCTTAAACATCATGGATGTCACATATCGCTATATTGGGAGGAGACCTCGATAAATACAGAATCATTGTGCAAACACACTACACATACTTACACCTTTCATTTTGCAACTCATTGCTAATAATATGAACTACGCCTGTTTCATTACCGACCTCGTGGATTGGCAAACAAGATCACACATTCATCTATACTAAAAGGATCGAGTTCTTTTAAAAACTTTTGTTACCAACGAAAACCCCGCGTACCCCTCACGATGGACCCACCTGGACCCACGTTGAAGAAAGAAAAAGGAAATACTAGAAAACTTTTTTTTGACAGAGCAAATAATCCCATGTGAGTTCACCCCTAGCCCCCCATTTTTTTCACCAGAGTTTTTTATACCTACTTTTTTTGTTTGGAAAGAAGAAAACGATTTTTTAAAAAGGATGTCCTTCACTGTGAAACCTCCTCCCAGGTTTTTTTGGAAAGTAATGAACTTCCGAGCTGTATCTCGCTTGTTAAACAAATACGGTAAAACCCAACTTTCTCTGAATTGTTCTTCTACAGCCGGCGATTAACCTAATCTCTTCCCCTCCTGCAAACTGTGCCTCCTCCCAATTATTGTTCGCTGTCTCCTCCGAGCGAATTGTCCTTCTCTATCTAATGGATACCACAGATGTGACAGACAAAATCAAATCATCTAGAAAAAACTCAAGGAAAAGATTGATTTTAGAGAAATGTAATTTTTTTAATTAACCCTAGATTCAAATTTTTCCGTGGTTTGATTTGGCCGTTGTTGGCGTTTGGCGAAAGCTGACCGTGGCACTATGCTTGGTTGATTGGTTGTACAAGATGTCGCTGTGAATACTGTTAAAAGCTGCGAGTTGTAAATTATAGTTTGTTTGTTGTTTTTCTAATTTAACGTGGCACATGTAAGTTTGCTGTGCTAGCTGCGCATGTTCACAGTTTAACCGTCGTTGGCCTTCTGTGGCCTGGTTGCGCTGTCTGTGCTTTGATCTGCTATTGCGTTGTTGTCTATACACCTACAGTCTTGCCGCGACCATTTATTTCATTTACAAAGTTTTGAAATTAAATTTGTTTTTACTCAAAATTGAATGGTCAGACAAAGCGAATTATTGATCCGGGTGAAAAAAAGCGTCAATATGGGAAAGATGCTTATCGTCGTAAACAAGAATCAATGACTTAGTCTGAAAAGGATGCAGAAAAGGCAAATAGAAGAGAAAATATTATTTAAAAAAATATGGAATTGAGTCGTTGAATACAACAGTTGAACACAGGAAAGAAAGAGATAGAAAAAAATTTACCAATATGTCTTCTGAGGATAAACAATCAAGGGTGCTGAAGAATATTGCTTTGCGCAATAAGGGTAAGCACTCCTTTATGCCTTTCATTTAATACAAACACTTGATTTAAAAAATTAAATGATAATATTTTTATTTTATTTATAGGGTAGGATCAACTCACGCATGAATGTGATATGGAGATGGATCAACTCATGCATGAATTTGGATCTGCACAACCAGGTTTAAATCTATACTAAAAGGAATGAGTTATTTTGAAAACTTTTGCTACCAACAAAAATCCCCATACCCCTCGCAATAGACCCACCTGGACCTACGATGTAGGAAAAAAAAGGAAATATTACGAAAATATTTTTGGTAGAGCGAAAAACCCCATGTGAGTTCACCCCTAGCCCCCTTTTTTTTCACCGATGTTTTTTGTAGCCACCTAATAATTCTTCTACCATGAAACCTCCTCTGAGCCTTTTTTAAGGAATCAACCGATAGGTATGGCTTGTACAACCGAAACAAATTTAATTGTCATTACTGGATATTAAAAGAATGAAAGCACACGGTTATGGCACCAATAAAAATAAAGTCCACAGCCAAGCAGGAGCAAAAAAACAAGCACCAAATTTTCTCTTCGAAATTGCTAATCTGAGGAGACCAACACAAGTCGCACGAAGCACCAGGAAAAAAATAAACAATTCTACGCAGAAGTGTCAAGGACATCAAAACTTTGAAGAGAAAAAAAGATCCACCTAAATATACCCACATTTGTAACCACGTCTATACATAACAATCCCATATTGCTAATCGACAATAGATTGGAGAGTTTTTCTCCATATAAACAAAGACCAACTATCTCAAAAATGATGTGCTTCTAGATTTGAGAATACCTAAAGCTCTCTATACATGAGAGAGCGAATATAAATTATTTTTAAAAGCGTTTCACACGAGTGGTCTGTTTACCATGGCCCATTCAAGTGACACGGTTTTAGTACCTACGTGTCATCAATAAACGTGCGTGCCGCACGTGAGTTCTTGCTAGTTATTATTATAGTCCACTAACTGGTGCTTGTGTAATTCTTAGAGACATAATTGTTAATATACATAAATATTTATTCTAGGATTTTTTTTCACTATAGTTGATTTAGAGCATATTTAGTGGTTACTTTAGGTTATTTTTAATAATGGCGGGTGAATAATTTAGATGCAAATTTAGAGGGTTCTAATTTAGATGCAGAATTGGGTTCTATTTTCAATTCTGGACTCCCAAGACCGTCAATTTTACAGCCTTGAACATCCAAAACTGTCTAAAACACAAACCTCATCCTTGCAATAGTTTTCAACAGCATGTGGCATCCAAAGTCACCCCAAAACCACCCATTTCGGTTCGTCAGTAGTACCAAGTCAGACAAACAAGCCACAATTAGCTTGCTTCCTAATATCACATGACATGCTGCACTTAGCATCATCAAATTCTTTACAAGTAACAAATCATATATACAGCTTATGAACTTCTATTAATTGATATCATGAAGTGATATATATTTTGAAAGGTAAGGGCCCACAATTTTGATATCCAATTTCAAAGAAAAGGGTACGATGTAGCATGAAAATAGGAACTTACCTGGCTAAATGATTAGCCACATGCCAACAGTAATGCAGAAAGCGCAAAACCTGGCCAGAAACTATTTTCTTTAAAAAATATAAAATATAGTAACATGCTGAATTAGCAGTGTAAACTTCTTCACAGTCAAAAACCATCACGACAGAAAATAGTATATGACCTCAAAATGCCCAGATACACATTTTTTGGATGACCACTCATTATTTGACGTCTCCTTTGTGGTAACAAAAAAAAAGGAAATATGAAACCGACACACGCTTAAAAGTAAACTGCATCCCTATAAGAAATATGTGAAGCCCCCTTGCAGACCACAAATATAATGTTACTGGTTTCCATTAACTTTAAATGGGTTAGTTGGATCCATGCCATTATAATTTTCTGTACCCATTGCAAATTTTTGGTGGATCATATCAAATAATAATAAAAAGCGCATTACTCATGTTAGAGCAAGTGAAAACAAAAACCATTTTGCTCGATAGAGTTGAAGCCACAAAGATATGACCTTCAAAGATGTTAGGCTGATGAATGTGAAGCACAGAAATGGAAGCACTTCAAATAATTCTTCTCATAGTTTCTTTAACAAAACTTGAAAGCTTCACACAAGAAAATATTGAAGAACAAATAGAAAAAGGGGATCTTATTGTAATTGGGCTCAATTGGTACTATAATGTTATCTCTTTACCAATCTGAAATCAGACTCTGTAGTGCCAATGCCAACTGACAAGCCACAACAAATCTCCCTAAAACCTCCAATTCCATGCAGTGACCACACAGAGAAGAAACAGTCTCTGAAAACCCATCTATATAACTTTTAGGGAAGAGGTTTCTGTAAATATTTGAAGCAGATAGGTTCAATAAGCTTCAGCGAGGCAATGCAAGCATGGACAGACTATATGTGCCTTAGATGAGGTATCCTTTTCTATGCACCAGTAATGCATGCAGCTGTACACAAAACATCATCCAAAAATCTGGTGCCGACTAGATATTTTAATATTTTCAATCCTTTCATTTCTTATGAATCAAAGCTAACAAATAAGTGGTGTTCATTTGCAACATGCACAGTAAACAATATTTATAGAACATGTAACTCAATGTCTCGTAAATATGCAGAACTGGCTGCTTATTCAAGGAGCAGATCCTTTTAGTTGTTAAAACATAATACCCAGTTAGGCTCCATAAACTATAAAGCATGACAGGACGATTAGGCAGTATAATCCCTACATAATCTGGAGACCAAATGGAAACTGCTCTTTAGAACCTTGGTAACATTACAAGAGCATTCTGTTTCCAGAAACACCAATAGTGCAATAATTTCCATTAAAAAGAGATATTTTACTGCCAGAATAGCCACCAAATTATTAAGTTGCCTGTAAAAAAACAAAGTTTCTTTGTGAGATGTGACAAAGAGGAACTGTAAAAGGAAATGGTGCAAGCGACACACATGAAATAGAAAAATGGTATGAGAAAGATGTCGAATTCCACAAACTAACAGAGATAAGAGTATGAAGACCAGTGTATCAAAAGGAGGTTATAGTATCCTACAGACAGAATGTGAATGATTTACTGGATTCTTTTACGAAATTTATGTACTAACCCAGATGAGTTTCTGAAAAGTATGATATTTCCTTCTCTTTATCATACAATTGCTTTGCCCTTACAAATCCAAGATGCAACATCAAGTAAAGAACATAGATATCAAAGTCAATCAGAACTTCAAGGTCTTTTTGGACGGATTACAGCAAAGCACAAACAGTAACCTGTGAAATAGCTAAAACAAACAATTGCATGCATACCCAATTAGTCAGAAAATAGAATATGGTTTACATTTCATACTTTGTGCTACATGATATTGCCTAGCAATTCGGCAAAAAACATGTCAAAAGTTAGAACTGAGGAAGTCAGAAATCCAAATGATAGCAGGAAGGCATAACTTCGTCACAGTGCATTTGAAGTTGCTATTCTTAAATGATCTTGGTGTCAAAGCAGGGTATTAAATAACCCAAAGTGATAATTCTCTTAGCAGGATTTGTACAACACCACAGTTGATCGGGATTTTGAATTGAACGGCAGAATCCAGAGATATTTTGAATAAAGATGTCAATGTGAACAGAACCATTGATGTTCACATAGCCACATAATGAGCAAGCATCTGGAGGAAGACCCATGCTGTCCATGAATCTATTCTCCTAGTGCCACTGCCCTTGGCTCACTCACCTAAGAATATTTTGCTAGGTTAAGAATTTTACTGCACAAGGATTCCAACATCGCACAATCTAGACATTATATTTAATTTCATTTCTTTAAAGGGAACATGATCTCTTTCTTTACCAGTAGAGTGCACGCGCGACACGCACGTGTATTAGAAAAACATAGTAAAGAAGAATTCTACGCGCCACCCTGTACGTCGTCGTGTCGGCCGCACTGCCCAAGAAGCTGTTGTATAGGAGCCGGAACACGACGTGTGAGCTTTTAGATTTCTGATTAAAAATGCTTGAACGAATTGTATGGTGTCATCTGAAAAAAGACAACATACTACATTTCATCCACCTCAAAAAAATCCACTCATGTAAATGCCGCACGTTATCAATCGAAATTTTACAACACATATGCAAATAAGTGATTAAAAATTATTAGAAAACATATCAGATACACTTGCCTTTTATCCAAATGATAGCTGCTCGGATAATCTTCGGTTCTTGATCTTCAAATCTCTTAAATGACGTTCTATCTACTCGCAACAATCAACAACAAGCATCCAAGACAATCATACAAGCAAGCAAAAAGAATAAATAAGAAACAGTACACCAATCATATCATGAACTGAACAAGAGAAGCGCTATAGATCATTGCACATGTTTGTACGATTGCAAGAGCACAAGAATAGATAAAAATGAAATTAAAACTATTAAGATATGAATTTTCAAAGGCAAAAGGTAATTAGAATCATCATCATGTAACACAGTGACGGAAATTAAAGGTCAAGTTGCAGTAGGTGGCACTTGAGACTTTGGATATTATGATGCCATGGTGTTATGCACATACATGCATGCAGATCGTTGCTTGTTTTCTGTAATCTGTAAATGCTTCAGAATGCGTACGTGGTCTCTTTCTCTAGCTCATTGTCGTCTTGCTCACACCCGATCTTTATCTACAGAGAACGGAAAACCTTATACATCAGACCACGACACTGATCGATCGAGAGACATGAGAAGCATGTGTGAGCGGTTAAACGGAGCAGTAAGGATAAGGTGGGAACATGATAGGGTGCTCAGCCGCGACGAACGATGACAGAAACGGCGACGAGGGGAGACTGGACTTGACGAAGACGGGTACAGGACCTTTGTAACGGCGCAGCTCCGGTGGTAGATCGACAACGATGTACGGCATACGGGCTTCCTCTGCAAAGCCTAAGTATTGTTGGCGACCAAGAAATAATCGAAACCTTCATCGGAGAAGAAAGTGGAGCCCGTTGTTATCCCCCAATGGAAGTTAAAAATTACTACCAATAATATTAATCATTTTGGGATCCATGCAACGTACCCGACTATGTCAATATCAGGGGGCACAAAGTTTGGAACTCTTGTGTAGCATGTGTAACCTGAATAAGTGGCTTCTGAATACCCGAATAGTTTCTTCCTCACCTATTCAATGAAGGATTTGCTCGAAAAAAATCCAGTTAATAAGGAAACACCAGGCAAATTGCTTTTTTGTGGTTGTTTCTAACCAAAAGGGGAAGAGAGAATTCCCTATGTAGCTGGATTAAAAGAACCCACGTGAGAAAATAAAATTGTATAACAGATAGGTGATGGAATGTTGTTTGTTTTGAACAATCCAAGTCACGCCAATGCATCCCAGATTGCTGCTATTGGCAACCTTGGCCTCCTTGCACCAGCTGAGCACCGCCGCCGCCGTCAACGCCGCCACCACAGACTCTGACTGTCCGCCGGTGACATGCGGCAAACTGACCATCGCCTACCCGTTTTCACTGGCTGGCCGGGGTACGTCCTCATGCAGCTCGCCAGCGTTCCACCTCACGTGCAACAACTCCGCCATGTCCGGCGCGTTCCTGGGCCGCAGCTCCTGCATCCAGGTCCTCGACATCGACTACGGCAGCCGCTCCCTCGTCGTCGTCCATATACTCGTCGCCGGCGACCCCCTGCACCTCCATCCTCAACTTGTCCGCCCTCGGGATCGCAGACACGTTCACCATCAGCGCTAGCAACCGGGAGATCTACGCCATGACCCAGTGCGCCAACGTAACTCTGACGCCGCCGGGTGCCGTCCTCATGACCATCTGCAACAGCAACGGCAGCCGCACGTTCACGTACCTTGGTGCAGGCTATGGCACGGGCGCTGCGAGCTCGGCATAATCCTGGTGCTCGGGTCAGCGGCGGAAGGGGATATGGATATGAACAGGTATTTAGCTTGTACGTATGTACATATGCATGCATGGAGCCTTCCTCAATTATCTGCATGTACATATATCTATCTATCTTCTATACACCTTGGTGCGGCAGGAGGAGTTAAAAAAGGAAATGATTAGACCCTGACGTTTGAGGACATGATCAGACCTTGGAGATTGCCGTGATTGTGATGGTGCGGCAGCAAGGAATTAAAAAAGAAAATGATCATAGACCTTGCCGTGATGGTGCATCAGAAATTTTACGGTAACAACGGTTACACAAGGGTGGGTATATGCAAGCGAGGTAACAAAAAAGTTAAAAAAAAACGGCAGAATCATTCTCTGACGCTGAGTTTTCTTGGTTCCTCGCCCCTAGGCCCACTATTAAGTTATGACAGAAGGGGCCGGCGTGAGGGGGTAAAGAAGTTGATTTGCAGGTAACAAATGTTTCAATTTAACTGGATCCACGTGCGGCACACACGTTTATTAATGACACATAGGTACTAAAACAGTGTCACTTGAGTGGGCCATGGAGCATTTTTATTTAAAAATATTTTATATTCGCTCTCTCATGTATAGAGAGCTTTAGGTATTCTAAAATCTAGAGGCACATCATTTTCGAGATAGTTGGTCTTTATTTATATGGAGAAAAACTCTCAAATCTATTGTCTATTAGCGATAGGAATAATTGTGTATAGACGTGGTTACAAATGTGGGTATATTTAGGGGACCTTTTTCTCTTCGAAATTTGATGTACTTGACACTTCCGCGTAGAATTGTTCCTTTTTTCCTGGTGCTTCATGCAACTTGTGGTGTTCTCCTCAGATTAGCAATTTTGAAGAGAAAATTTGATGCTTGTTTCTTACTCCTACTTGGCTGAGGATTTTATTTTTGTTGGTGCCATAATCGTGTGCTTTTCTTCTTTTAATATCCAGCAATGGTAATTAAATTTGTTTCAGCTGTAGAAGCCATACGTATGGGTTGATTTAAAAAAAGCTCGAGGAGATAAGCCTTCGATATAATAAAATTCATAGCCCACAGTGCCTATAACTGTGAGCCATTAATAAAATCCCATGAGCAACTTTTGCAAGCGAATCGACGTACGTAAGTAGCTAGTCACTGCACCGCAATTTCCAATTTCCAATTGTATGTACAGTAGCTTCCAACCACTACGTGACACCTTTCATCACAAGTTTGTTCCTTTGGGGAGTTAAAAAACATGTAGGACTTGTATGTTACTACGTTAGTTTGAGCAGACTATTTCTGCCGACGTGTTCAGGATTGATTTTCTCAGTAGATGCTAGATATATACGTATATCATGTATATGCTAAATTTCCTTAATGTGCATGAACTTCGTCACATGATTTTCGTTGGAGCTGCTAGGACCGCGCTAGAGTCGGACGCTTCATAGTCCGTTCGATCATAGGATCATAGCAGCGTCAGCCATTTGATCGAAACCCAGAAAAATCCTGCTGCAACCACACGAGCTCAAGCACGACACATCCGATCCCGCCGATAAATTCCTCGCCATATTTATTAATTCCGTGCACATCATTGCTACGAGGTTGTTTCCTTTTCAAAAAAATAGGTGGGTACAAAAAACACCGGTGAAAAAAAAAGAAGGGCTAGAGGTGAACTCACACGAGATTTTTCGCTCTATCAAAAAAACTTTCACAATATTTCCTTTTTTTCCTTGCATCGTGGGTTCAGTGGATCCATTGTGAGGGGTATTGGGGGTTTTCGTTGGTAACAAAAGTTTTCAAAATAAGTCGATCCTTTAAGTATAGATAAAACTAACCGAATAAAACATAATCCAGCACCATGTTTTTTTCTGTAAGAGATTGAAATCCGAGATAAACATCGATATCCTAAAATCCATTACAAAACTATTTCACTCAGCAATACTACCCAAGTAGGACTTCAAAATGTTGGGTCGGCCTGAACTTGTATAACAAACCGGGCAGGAGTTTAACGTACAACCAGGGATACACACCAGAACTTGGACATCACTTTCCTAAAAAAAAGAAACTTGGACATCACAATATATTAAGTATGTAAGGAACTCCGACACTAAGCATCAATAATATACACCATACGGCCCACGTTTTCAAATGTAATTATGAAAACTATTCCTGTCAGGAAATCGGTTGATGCCATTGCCGGCTAGCACTGCATACGCCATACAGAGTATGTTACTCTTCAGTGTGCGCAATTGTGAACAAACCATGGATTAGGGTTGTTGAACAACACTAAACTAAAATTTGTGTACCAACCCCTAAATCAGGAAGGAATTAAAGGAAATGGAAGTGCTACAGAGCATCAGAAACACAAACTGCATGAATAATATGATCATGATCTGGACTGATGAAAACCCATTATAATTTATAAGCACACTGAAGGCTCCCACCCAGATTGTGCATGGCCACAATGACTCAGCAATGAATTGTGCTGGCAAATAGACCCACTTGTACAGCACCCTCACCAGCCTCAGAAAATTGCTAGGCCTGCTCGTGGCAGAGCTCCAGACTTGCCCTCTGCTCTCCCAGCTCAAAACCTAAGATGTGCGGGGTGAAAGGGCATACTGGAAATTAGAAGTTGTAACCATATAACACATCCACTCGCAGAGGCAGTGCAGATTTAGGTTTGGTGCCAGTGGGATCCTGGAGCCAACATGGCAGATCGGAAAGCGTCAATTTTTTCATGATGCATTTGAAATTGCTATCTTTTTGCCGCTGTGGCGGCGGGTCCGTTATTGAAGAAAACTCGCAGCCGTAGTTCTCCTGGATGGATCTGAAAATAACATAATTAATCAGGTCATGAAAATTAAGCTGAACAGTGGAATTCAGATTTACCCCGAACATGACTGGCCCACCAAAAGTCCAACATAATTAAGGGATCACTTCCAGAGCAAAAGTCAATGTGAACATGAACCATTGATGCACGCATACTCGGCAAGCACTGGCAGAAAGACCCATGCTGTGTTGTCCATGAAACCTTTCACCCAGTTCCACTACTCTTGATTTGTCCTGGGATTCTTGCTAGGTCAGTCAAGAATTTAACTGCGCATGAATCCCAACACTAACTTCTCTTTTCTTACCCTTTTTTGAAGAGAGCATAGTCCTTTTTTTGACAACACGAAGGGAACATAATCCTGGGTGACGCTTATGTAAAGATAATATAATCTAGTAGCAGTACCAACAAGGCAACAATCTAGTTGTTTTATTCGCTATAATATTCAAAGTTTGCAAAGATATTCCAACCGCGAGCATCAATACATACTTGTCCCCATATTTTTTTGGATGTTTAGTTGCGACGAGAATTACTCTCGGCAGGAAATAGACTAGTAACGGTCCCTAATATCTACTACTACTCAATTAACTCATCAGAGGTCGCACAGAACATAAACCAAAAGTTGAGCGTGCCACCCAATCAGCCAGGAACTAGGTGATACCCCGCGCGTTGCTGCGGGAATTTGTTAAACAAAATTTTAAAGTGAAATATAAAAGTATAAACACCAAAGTGATTGTATTGCAACGTTCTTTAGTAAACATTATACATGGAAGTATGACCGATCATATATATAATTTTTACTCATGTAATCTGTAATTGCTACTCACAGAAACGTGGCCACAGAAAATCGATTGAAGAATAAATAGATGGTCCAGTGGATGATGACATGGCTTAGGCCAGTCCCAACCCAAGACACTAGCAGTGATGTCCATAGCCTTCACATCATCAAGAAACTACACGTAGACACTACACTCCTAATGCAAACACCACCATTTCACATTTCAATTTAATGCTACTCATCTCACATCTTGTCTTGGATGTCGTGTAGAAACCATGTCTCATGCAAGACCCAGTTTCCTTCTCTTTCCTCGTTTAATCACTTGCCACATCATTTTTTATCCTAGGTGGCATTAAATGTGCTGATGTGACACAAGAGAGAAGCAATAGTTTCATGGGATGTGAGACTGGCCTGATGATTTCATATGCAATTAATTTCATTAATTATCTTACCAAGTTGAGTACAAGGCTACAGATTAATGTTACTAGGGAAGGTTACAATATGGTTCCTTCATATGTACAGCAGGTCACTGTGTTCATTACTCAAAAGCTATGAACTATCTGCTTCAGTGAGTTATATGTGCCAACCACAATTACCCCCGCTCCAATCATGATAATACCCAAGCAAACTACCAGCTCCAGTCTCAGATTCCTGGAGGTCCTCGAGCTGATCTTCAGGTAGCAAACACAGGGCAGCAAGATCGTGACCGTGCTGCTGAGGAACGAGCCAGTGAGCGCGACAACATAGGCGAAGAAGGGCACCACGAGCGCTACAATGGTCGTGCTGATGACCAGGGCAGTCCTGATGAAGATGCTGATGGTCCTGTTCTTGCCAACATGGAGGCCGCCCTCGATAGCCTCTGCTATTGGAGTGATTAGCAGTGCGAACTTGGTGAACGGATTGATCAGCGTCGTGTAGATTGCGACGTTGGAGGCAAAGCGCTTTGACGGAAGGTTGAGCGTCACCTGTGAACTTAGTGATTCCCCGTACATCAAGTATCCAATGATGCCTGTCAGCCCATAGCTAAGAGTACAGATAATGAAGCAGATGAGCAACACCTGAAATTTGTAAGAGGTAAATGATGTCACTATAGTAGCTTTATGTAACCGGTAAGTTTAAAAAAACTGCAGTTTGCCAGAACTGGACTTTACAATCTACATGTGGAAGATGTCGTTTTGTACCTCAGTGTAGGGATTGTTGGGCAGGTAGATGATTAGTATAGTTATAAAGAAACCGTACTTTACAACAGTAATATTTATCTGGATTCAAGGTCAAATGAACAAAGAGGTCGGTGAAAGGACTTCTGCTTTACTTACTGTGGGGAACGTTCTTCTGTTTCTCATGCCAGTGTATATCATGGGAAAAACAGCATGGCCACTGAAACAGAACGCATATAAGCTCATAGAAGTTGGCATACCAGACCAATTGACAGGCACACCTTTCTCATGAAAACCCACACCATCAAACACTCCAACCCACAGAACAGAGGCAATTAGAATGACAGAAGCCATGACTCCGCCGAGAGCGACATATGCAAGCATGTTCAAGCTCCGAAGCCATGTTGTTGGTAAAACCAGCAGGCTGAAGAATAACACAAATCCTTGCTTGCTTCTAATCTTGAGTCTGGCGACATGGAAATTGGCCTTTGGAAATAATTTCTCCAAGTTGTCACCTTCTAATATCAAGAAATCAATAGCAACAAGATACAGCTCCAGGTACAAGAATATTGATACAATGATTTTTCCTTTCTGGCCAAAAGCTAGCTCACCAATATCAGGATAGGTCTTAACCAGTGAGCTCGAGTCTATACATCTCTGTAGGAGAATACCAGTATAGAAACAGATGATTGCTATGGTTGTGAAAATAAGTAAGCTCAGCCATCCTCCTTGAGACAATGCATATGGAATGGATAATATTCCAACCCCTGCAATCAAAGAAATTATATACAGAGTAAGGAAACATGGGCAACCATATGTAAAACTGCTTTAGCATCGCTTCTTCGCATTCAAGCTTGCGAAAGACAGGCGGACTGGAAGAAACTTGAAACCTGAGAGAGCGTTAACTCCATTGAAGCAAGTTTTGAAGAAGCCTGTCCCAGACTTTGGAGTGTTATTCTCCATCAGAAACTCTTAGTGGCCTTGGACTAGAGGATGCACATCACCAGGTTTTAAAGCAGTGTGGTGCATGGGGTTAGGACATGCATATCACCACTGTGGTAGTGCCGTGTGACAAGAAGTGGATGTCTATTCCCAGAAAAGAGATGAAACAAAAGCAAAATGAAAGAAAAGCAATGAATGGAATTACATGGATCGGCAAAGTAGATTCATGAATGCACATTTTTTGTCATAGATTTATGTCATCTCTTGAGGACCTAACGAGGCGTATACCAGAGGGAAGAAAATGAGAAGACACCCATGCACAATGCATGCAGGATGCAGCAGCCAATAAAAAGCAGGAAAGCAAATAAAGTGGCATGCGGTTCCTACATCCTTGATAAATCCATGGTACATAAATAACTAGCACCCAAATGAACATATGTTTTGTGCAGTGTGTTTCCCTTTTCTTTGGAAAAGATTATAGATCATAGTGAAACTTGTACGGTACAGAGACAGCCAAAAGTAACCTTCTTAATTGCATGCACCATAGAAATGTGATGTCATTGCCCACCATACAGCAGAATATATCCATATGTGCAGTTTACCAGAATTAGGCTTACAAAACTAGTTAGCCAGAATCTAGAAGCAACTGGGAAAAGGGTTGTAATCTCCAGGACTGTCAAGTGTAAACTTTATAAACTTTAGGGAAAATTCAGCCCAGCCATAGTGAAAAAGCAGTGGTAATGATTAACATGCAAACAAATTAGAAATAACAAATATTTATTTAATCACAACTGTGTATGGACCATCCACTTTACAATGTCAGTCTGTTTCTTTTAAGAAGAAAAAAAGGTAAATACGAAAACTAAAAAGATCCAACAGGACATTTATGGACCAACACACCCAACATTGGTTTTAACAGAAAAGGAGATGCACCACCGAAAGAATAATAAGTGACCAGAAGGGTAGAAGGCCTCTAGGTTAGAACACCTCTAGCCTGCCCTACTACCAGATTCTGCAGCTCTTTGGCCCCAGCTGCACACCAAAGAGTTCCCTCCTCCAAAATAGAAGGGATCAGCCAATTAAGAAGGGGTTCAAAAAAAAAAGAAGGGATCAACCAATTAAAATCTGGGGAGGCACCATTAAAAACACAATCATTCCGGAGCTTCCATCGTTATTGAGAAAGCATAAAAATTGGTCAACAGCAGTTTAAAACAATTGAAATATTTTGCTGTGCATGCTGAATCATGGGCAAAATTTCACATTCTAACCATCACAGCAGAAGATAATATGGCCACAAACTTTTGAGATATAAATATTTGGATGAGTCAGACTTCCCACTATGTGAAGTCTCCTTTTTGTGACAAATGAACAAAAGTGTGTTGCAAAAAGTACAAATAAAACGAATACAAGCTTAAAGCTCACTGGTGCCCCATTATAAATAAATGAAGCACAACAGCAGACCAAAAAAATATATTGCGCATTTAGTGGCATCATATCAAGTAATTAGGAATAAGTGCATGATTCAGGAAAGAGAAAATGAAAAATGGAACTACTTTTTTCTATTGAGCTGAAGCCACACAAGTATTATCTCCAAAGATGCTGCGCAAAGCACAACGTTGGAAGATTCCAAACGGAAGCACTTGATATAATTATGCACTGTAGTTTCTTTAAAATAAAGCAAGGAGATTCATGACCCCAGGAAAAAGGGCATAGGAAAAGGAAAGACGTGCTATCCTACATGAAGTCTCAAATAAAAAACAGAAAAATCACTTTCTACATTCCAACACAGCAGATCTATCATAAAATTTTGAATAATACAGTGACCACAGGGAGAAAGAGTGCAGTTTCCAGCTAACCATGTACAACTTTACACTTATGTTTGAAACTGATAGATCTAAAGCACTTCAGTGAGGCAACAGAACAAACTCCCAGAGGGTATGTTCTTGTCTATCCACCAGAGATACCTGGAGTGGCCCACAATATTGTCCAATAAACTGAAAACAGCAATGCTTACAATTTCCATCTATCTCAGTCCACTAGATCTGACTAGATGTTCTCAATCCTTTATTTTTTGCATCATTTATGATCACACCTAAAGCAAGCAGTTTTCTTCGCATACAAAGCTAAAAGATAGGTGGTGTCGAATGTCGAATTACAATATGCGCTGGCAAAGATGTACTTATTTAAAAATTTTACTCTTATTTCATTCATGTTTTTTCTAAAGAGTGCAACTCATTGTCTAGCAAAGATGTACTATGTAGAAAATAGTTAAAATGAAGTAATTGAATTTCTATAACCAGAATCGCCACCAAATCAAATTCAGTTAACTGTAATCAAATCTAAGCTTCTCTGTTAACTGCGACAAGAGGAATTGAAGGGAGTAAAAAGTGCATCCCACAGATGAAAAAGAGAGGTGATATGTGAATAAGAGTCCAATTTCACAAATTAATTATGCTAACAAAATTACACATAAAGTGTGAAAAGTGAAAATCAGAAGTCCAGCACATGTTAGGACTTAAGAGAACAATATATAGACTATAGTAGCCTAGCAGCAAGGAACATGACATGGTTCAGCAATTTCAATCAACAGAAATTTACCAGCTTCCTCAATAAACATAAAATTACCAATCAAGAAACCTACATTGCTGAGGACAAACTGTATGATATTCCTCCTCTTCCTGATCACCTCATATCTTTCATCCTTACAATTCTACTACTCCCTCTATATACTTTGTTTTTCACTGGGTCAAATTTTTGGAGCTTTGACAATCAGCAAATTTTAGAGTATTTATTTTGAAACACAAAATCATATGTGTAAATTTGTCTTCAGAAAAACATTAATAATCTCATATATTTCTTTTACTTTATAAATATATTCTAATAGAAAATAGCATTCAAAGGTACACATTGTCCTCATGTCAACCATCAAGTGCTTTTTATTGGACAAAGAAGCATGCAACATGAAGTAGCAAACATAGAACATCAACGTCAATCTCAATGTCCAGTGGACGGATAAAAGCAAAGAATGAACAGAAACTTGCAGAATATCTAAAACTAAAAGTTTGCATACCCAGTTACCCATTACCCATGAAATACAATGCGGGTTACATTAAATACTTTGAGCTTCGTGAAATTGTATAGCATATTAGCATGCATAAGAGTGCAAAAAGAAAGCCAGAAGTTGGAACCGAGGAAGTCAGAAGTCTGAGTGGGACCAAAAGTCCATAACTTCATCATAGTTCACTTGAAGTTGCTGTCCTTCTGTCATTCTGGTCCAGCATGGTTCTGGTCGCAGGTGGTGTCGAATAACAACTCCAATCATATTTCTCTTTGCTGAATATGTATAACACCATGGTTAATCAGGATTTGCAAAGTAAGTTGTTCTGAGGAATCCAGATTTATCCTGAACATGACTGACCCACAAAAGTCCAATTAATTGGCAGGAAACTTCATGAGGAGAAGTCAAAGTGAACAGAACCATTGGTGCTCACATACTCAGCAAGCATTGGTAGGTAAGCAGAGCTATGACATCCACTAAATCATAAGTAAGTAAGTGGTGTTGTGTATCCACAGTTAACCATTCACCAGTCCCCATCATTCTTGATTCACCGCTCAAGATTCTTGCTGGGTCAAGACCAACTTTCACAGCAGCAAAATTCCAGAATCATAAAAATGGAGCACCATGCTTTTTTCATTGAACGTAATCCAGGATCACATTCAATATCAATTACCCAGCTAACCGTAGCCAATCCTTTCACTCGCTAAGTGTCAATCAACCTAAATACCAAAAGGGCCAAACATCAGAAGATTTGAAGTGACAGGTGTTCAGTGTACTCCAACAAAAGGCATCAATAGGATATCCTAAAGCCCACATTGCAGTCGTGTGTTTATCTTGAATTGGTACCAGTTCCTAGTGTAGCCTAGCACTGTCTATTTTACTCTTGTGGTTCGTGCAATAATGGGGAGACACAAAGTGGTCAAGTGGAGCTGTTGAATATCTAAAGTTTGAACCAGAAGTTGCGCGTGCCAGCAAATCCGCAAAGGTTGCAAGGAATTGGAGATGAAATAAAGCATGACTGTATGAGAAACACGAATCGGGCGTAGGATACGGCCGTGTTTGGAACAGACCAAAAGGCTTCCATTATTACCAGCACGAGCTGCACGTACGCCCACCCACATTCCCCACATTGTGCATCACCACTACGATTCAGTAAAGAAATTGCGCCGACAAACATAGATCGCGGGTACAGGGCACTCATCCCCGGCCACCAGCACTACCCGGGCCAGCGCCCGCTCGCCTGTGCCCCGGATCGCGCCCTTCCCTCCCGAAACCTACAGGCGGAGGCGGACAGCAATCCGGGCGTTAGAACTGAAACCTCAGGAAACATCGAGTCAATAGCGTGGTGGTAGGGGGTCCGTGGGGAAACCTGGCGCCACGCAGCGCAGCTACCCTTGTCGGAATGCTAAACCAAAAGGCAAGCAGGAAACGGTCGCTTCCTCCCCGCCGCCGGTGGGGTTGGGGGCGGCGGCGCCCGCCTTCTTTTTCCACGAGAAAAATATGGGGAAAGAAAGAATCCGCCGCCGACCGTCGCGCGGGCAGACGTGGGCCGATTTGGGCTGCCATGTGCTGAGCCCTAAAAGGCCCGTACCGAATGCTGAAACTCCAAAAGGCCTGCCTAGCGCTGCAGCGCAGCCCAGAAAGAAAAAGGTGCTGTTACCTCCTTGAAGTACCTGAACTTTACCTAAAAAAAAATAGCTGAACTTGAAAAATAGCTGTTTCGGGCCTGTTTGGATGGAGACTTTGACCGCTAATTAAAGATATTAAATAAATATAATTTACAAAACTACCTCCACAACCTTAGAGCTAATTTGCGAGACAAATCTAATAAAGTTTTTGACCGTACGATTAGAAGATAGTTATTGTAGCATTACTGTAGCAAATTATAGATTACGCTCATTAGATTTATCGTGCAAAGTTGGACTCATCTATAAAAAAGTTTTATAAATAAACTATATTTAGTACTTCATGCATGCAAGATTTTCATGAGCTAAAATTTTGTTTGTCGAAACAAAACAAACACGTCCGGCTATGATTGTTCTTCCGGTGCCATGATCCATTAGACGCACACGTTAACCTCTGTGTCCTCCTCCTCCTCCTCTTCTACAGTGATTGTTCGTTCCGGTGCCCATGATCGAGGCTATGATCTCACGACCAACATGTCAGTTAACAAACACAGGAAAACTTTATGTTATTTATGCTATATTCTATAAATGAGAAAAGAGGACTAAAAAGGAAGAAGCAAGTGCGCTAAAGAATGGCGTGACTACATGAAGGCACCATCAGCGGCAGGAGGAGGGACAAGGCCCTTAGTTCCCAAAAATCAACCCCAAAGTTTACTATGAAAAAAAAAAGATTTCCATTGTGGGATATACATCACCGGGTACCCTCAAGATAGAAAACCGAGCACTCGTGTAATCCAACTAGGACTCACATATTGTAACCGACTAGAAAACTTATCATGTAACTTTACCCCCTGGGATATATAAAGAAGGGCAGGGGACCCTAGCTCGGCAGAAGCCTGCAGGCAGAGATAAAAAACAACTCAACTCACGTGCAATACAATCAAGCACACAGGACGTAGGGTATTACGCTACTCGCGGCCCGAACTTGTCTAAATTTTTGGGTTGTTTGTGCACTATCGTTTCTAGAATTCGGCGAGACCCACAAATCTACTTCCTGGGGTATCCCCTAGCAGACGTGCTCGACATAAATCGTCAACACTTTGCGCCCACCGTGGGGCCTACTCGCCGAAGCTCGACATTAGACGCGATGGGATCCAACTTCAACATCAGCGGCAGATCGCAGGTCAATGGGAGAGCTTGATGGACCAATCATCATCAAAATCAATCTGCTCTGCGATCAACAAGTCGTCGAGTTCCGATTCAAAGCAAGTCGCCGTGTTCAAAGCAAGTCGCCGTGTTCCATCCAGGCTGAATCAATTTACGAGCTCTTGTTCGCACAAACAAGCCGCCGAGTCAGATTCGAAGCGTAGGAGGCACCTGACGTACAGTTGATTCCCGATCTATGCCAGAAGCAAGGCGTTCCGCGTGGCTTGGTGTTTGCATCCGTCACGATTTCCGATTCAAGGTGGACTCCGAGAAAGAAGTCGAACCAGGCGTCAGCACGCGCATCAAGATGGAAGACCATCGACCGACAGCAACCTGGAGCATAAAAAAATAGCTACCGCTGGTCCCTGGTGCATGCATGTCTACCGCTGTTCCCTGGTGCATGCATGTCCTACCGCAGAAGATTATTAAGGAGGAATTCTCCTATGCGCACACGGAAAGCTATCAGAGGGCTACAAGTTCCAAGATCGTTGCTTGCCGCACACTAGAAGATCTACGCGAGTACGACTACATCGACGTCCAGCTGCATTGACTCGTCGTACGACTACTTCAACCACTTGTCTCGACTACTTTGACTACACGTCTTGACTAGTTAAAACTAGTCGAGATCGGCTACCGCGCCATCGACAACTAGTCGGATCCGACTCCGACTAGTCGACTTCAACAACAACCGTCGCGGCTCCATCGCCGATCGCCTTGGCTTCGTCGACAATCGTCCGCGAATCAAGCTAAGTCTTATTTAATAATTATTTGCTTTATATTAATTTTATCAGCTTGTTTAAAAACATATTTGGCCATGAGCCGACTATTCTAAAAGAATACCTCACTTGACATCCCGCCAACGGGTTACAAACCCTCGCATGGTCTCTCCTACAGGAGAAAAGTCCTAACCGACTGCTTTATTATTTCTCTGCACTCTTAATGACCAAACCGCTCAGTAGTATGCACCTTAATTCGTGAAACTTCGGTTCATTCGTAACACCTATGCACCTTAAAATGACTGGTTAAACGAGACCAAGTGTTTAAACGTAACGGGGCTATTACTCGAGTGGTTATGAGTCTAATAAGAGCAATGGGCTTAAACAGTTTTGTGACGAACCGGATTCTCACCAACGAGAACCCGACTCCCTGTACCCTTGAGATAGTCCCAGGAATAGCAGCTATCTCGTACAGAACTCATCTCAGTCGAATATCACATCCATACAACGATAAAAGATTCATTACATGACATCTATAAAGACAAAGCGTCTGATACAAGCCCTCTGGGCTAAAACGACAATAAGAAACATCTGCGCAGCGGTAGCTAGAACAACAGGGACCACTCCTCCACAGGCATCCTTGAGCGTAGCGCACACCCTTCAGTCGTACCACCCGTCCTGGTTGAACTCGTGGTCGGGGTCTTCACCTGAGAACCCAAGGTCTGTCCCCAAGGAAATGGGACAGGTCCACGTCACCAACCATAATATGATGCAAGCTTTAAAGTGGCCTATTCTAAGGATATGGAAATAAACAAGGTTTAAGCCAGGGTTTTCTTATGCAAGCAGCAGCAATAACCCAATTTCATCTCACCACCAACTCCTGCTCACACTCACACATCCACACTCCAAAACCAACCGTCAACCTCACAATTCCCATCGGGCTCGTCCTGCCACGGCAGGTTCCCGCAAAACATTATCCACCAACACCTTTCACTCACTAGTCGACTTGGTGAGCTCCCTCCCCACCTCGTCTCAACAGCCTCAGCTGGACCAATCTCTCATAACCCGAATCAAGGATGAGGTAAGAAAGCAGATTCCCATGCTAGCCGGGGCTTCTCAGAAATGGGTCGTCCGTAACCGTGGACACGGCTATACGTATAGTTTACACTCTGCAGAGGTGGCACTCCAGGAATCCATCCGGGCTGCAAGGCTAGTCCGCAACCAACCTGAGACACAGCCCACAACAAAGACCCTAAACAGTAGCGGCGCCAATCCTGTCTCCCTGGGCTCGGGAAACATCCGATCTAACATACCCCAGGGTCGTGAAACCTTCCCACCGGGGCCAGTCGGGGGCCGTGGTAAATCAGGGAGATTACGCCGCAACGAATCCCCCCTACACATATCAAACTCGATTCTCCTACAGTCTCGGCGCCGCACTAGAGTAGGCTTGCTGGAACCCTCCCCATACTGGGTAGATGGTGAGCACGGTATTTCCCAAGTCCAAAGTGGGGGCACGACTCGGTCCTTAATTGTTCGGTAAAGCGAGTATCTGCATCACAAGCGATCCGCCGCAACGGTCCGCAATCGGCACCCATAACAGGTATTGCCGCCCAAACTCCTCAGGTACTCACCGAGTACCAATCCCCAAGTAACCAGTAACCATGTACCTGCCATAGGTACCCCATAGGGACTGCCCGAGTGCAGCCCCTCAGCACCTCGATCAACGATCGAGTTGTTATTACTCGCTTACACCGCCTAGCTGCACTACTCCTCCCAAACCACCCACAACTCACGCCAAGAGGATCAATCACATCCATCCCAACACATGCATAGCATAGCATATTTATAAAGTGAGTAGTAGGTAGCAAGGTAACAGGATAATAACAAAGGCAGTGCAGGTTTATCATGCGAGTAAAGTAAAGCGCTAGCATACTAGTTGCATGTCTAATAGGTATTTCAGAGATGGTCGGGCGTGAACCTGGGCAAAGGTCTTCGTCCTCGTCAAAGCAGTTGTTGTAGTAGTCCGGCTCCTCCTGACTCTCCGGAGCTCCTAGGGTTGCGCGAAAAATAAAATAAGACGCGGCTACTAGCAAAGAAACACTAAGACAGCGATGAAAGAAGACTCAAATAACACCAATCTCTACACTAACGCGTAGGTCATGATTTTAGAAAAATATAGAAACTGGTTTCATATTTTTCTGAGCTACGGTTGATTTATTATTGATTTTTGAAGTTTAAATCATTTTCTGAAAATATTAAATAATTTCTGAAAAAGAAAACAGACAAATAATTAGCCTGCTGATGTCAGCATGACGTCATGCTGACGTCAGCAGTGGGGTCCGCCTAGGATGACGTCAGCAGTGGGCCCTGCTGACGTCAGCGTTGACTGGTCAACGGTCAACGGGGTCAACGGTCAGCGGGTCAACTCTGGTCAGTGGGCCCCATGTGTCAGTGACTCACAGAGTATGACAGGTGGGTCCCATACGTCAGCGCTGTTAAAAGAAAAAGAAAAAGAATAAACGATGGCTGGGCTGGAATTGGGCCGAAAGCGATTGGGCCGGAATAGTTAAAGGGGGTTAAACAGACTTAATCGCGAACATTCGGCCCACGAAGGGGGTGGCTGCTGGATTCGCTCTGGTGGACCAAGTCCACCGTGAACCGTGAGATGGGTCCAAGTGAGCCGGGTGCATGGGATCGATCTGTGGCCGACTCGGGATCTTCTGTGCGCGGCTGTGTGTGATGCTGGTGTGGTCCACGGTGTGGCTTCGCCACGGCGCGTCGCGACGCGCGCGCGTCGCGCTCTGGAGCACGCCAGCGGCGACGGTCGGCGGCGGTTCTCGCCGGAGAAGGCTCGGCTCGGGGCTAGATCGGCCGGGACAGCTTCGCTAGGGTTAGGCGGAGCGGATCAAGGTGGAAAGGGGCTCGATTAGGGTTTGGCTGGGGCTTACCGACGCGAACGGCGGCGACACGACCATGAACGCCGGCGAGCACGACGGCGGCTCGGGTTACGCACGCAACGGTGCACGTTTCGGGCTCGGCTGCGCGCTCGTGGCCTCCAGCGACTGCTGGGGCACGGCTAGGTGCACACGCGCGGGCTCGTGGTCGCCCACGGCCGCGCGTGGCCTCGGCGTTCGCGCGCGGGGCGAGCAGAGCTCGGCCGCGGCGGGCCTCGGCTGCGGGTAAAAGCAACGGCGGGTTGCGAGAGGGTTCAGCGGCGACGGGGACCTGCAGTAGACGACGGCCACGACTCGAAGGTCGGGTCCCAGAGGCTGGCAGCGACGGCGGCGGCGGAAATCGCCGGAGACAGAGGAGAAAGGGGGCGAAACGCGGTGGCTCACCTAGGGGCCACGACGAGGTACGCTGCAGCTCGGGGAAGGCTCGACGCAGTCCGGCGGTCCTCGTGCTCCTCCTCCCGTCCCTGGTCCGGCTCCTCGTCGGCGAGTCCACGGACGGCGGCGGCGTCGCGGAGAAGACGACCGGCTTCTCTTCTTCCCTCGGCTTCTCCTCCACTGGCTTCCTCGACTCCCTCTCCCACTCCTTCCCCCTCGAATTGGATCTGGAAACCCCCACGGGGCTGCGGCGGCGGCTTGAATAGGGAGAAGGCCGGCGGGGGTGATTTATAGGGCGGCGGCTGATCTAGGGTTCGAGATTGGACGTCTAGGGTGGCTTGGCGTCCGTGCCAGGGCCACGCGCCGCGATCGCGACGGGCCGCACGGCTCGGGTGGTTGGAGTCACGGGCGTTCGCGAGAGAGAGAGAGAGAGAGGCGCGGCGCGGGGAGGAAGACGACGCGAGGAGAGAGGTAAAGCTGACAGGCGGGGCCCGCCTGTCAGTGGAAGAGGAGAGCGACGCGGCGGGGACGCGGCGAAGAGCTGGGCCGAGCTGGGCCGAAAGGCCGGCTGGGCTACTTGGGTTGCTGGCTCGGGGAAAAGAGTTGAAGGGTGAAAGATGGACTTGAGCTTCGGGAATTCGGCCCACGAACAGTTAGATGGGTTGACAATTAGTTTGGCCAATTAGAGTTTGAATTCAAATCTAGAATTTGAATTCAAACCAACCAAAAATCAAATAAATCCAAATAAATCCAAATCACACTATTTCATCCTTAGCACTTCAAATTGATTTTAAATTTGAGTTTAAATTGCCTAAGAAATTAGGGAGCAAATAGAAGACACTCTTATATGTTTGTTTGCATCCACACAATTCCACCAAAAATTTTTAAATTCGAATTTTTGCACTCAGCAGAACCTATAGGAATTTTTAGGGTTGTTACAAGTTTAAACATGCATTACCACATGCTTTATATGCTATTATAATAATTTTATCAGCTTATTAAAAAAATATGCTTTATATGCATTACCACATGCAACAAGTTTAAACATGCATTACAAATGTTATTATTAACTTTTTCTAGATCGGATACTACTCATCATATATATTTAAGTTGCAGGGTTACCAGTTGAATATTCATAACACGACCACGGTGCTCACATGCTAAGTACTTCAACCAGTCGCTTGAAGCTTGGGGGCTGCACAGTACAAGCCAAGGCATGAAGACAAGTACCGGAGCTAGTAGGTACTCAAACGGCGCGGCCTTATAATGCCAGCGGAGTACTTTAAACTAGTCGATGCTTGCATATTACAACAACTCGAAGACTATATTCTTGACCCTTGGACCGAATGCAAACCATTTGCTTCAAGGCTCGGGGGCTACACTCAAGGGGTACACATTTTTTGTGCCTATTGTTGATCCATTCAAGATCTTCGACTAGTTTTAACAGAACTACTCGAAGCTCAGGGGCTACACCCAATGGGTGCACCTACTTGGTGCACGCCATTGAACTACTTGAGATGAAGATAGAAGACTGCTTTTGAACCTCCGATTACTTAAAAAGTAGTCGGAGGCTCGGGGGCTACACCCATTGGGTGCATCTAAAGATGCACTCCAATAAAAACTACTCGTTAGAGAAGGCTTGAGCGTCTTGGACTTAGCTCCAATTACTCGAAGATGTTAAAGCAGATTCAAGACTTGAAGCAAAGATGCAAGATGCTCGGGGGCTTGTGGGATATACATCCCCGGGTACCCTTAAGATAGAAAACTGAGTCCTAGTAGAACTACTCGTGTAATCCAACTAGGACTCACATATTGTAACCGACTAGAAAACTTACCATGTAACCTTGCTCTCTGGGATATATAAAGGAGGGCAGGGGCCCCTAGCTCGGCAGAAGCCTACAGGCAGAGATAAAAAACAACTCAACTCACGTGCAATACAACCAAGTACACATGACGTAGGGTATTATGCTACTCACGGCCCGAACCTATCTAAATCTTTGTGTTGTTCGTGCACTATCGTTTCTAGAACTCGGCGAGACCCACAAATCTACTTCTTGGGGTATCCCCTAGCAGACGTGCTCGGAATAAATCGTCGACACCCATCACATCAAAATGTCGGCCCATGCATGGAGTACTAAATGTAGCTGAAATCAAAAACTAACTGCACAGTTTTGTTGTACTCTACGAGACGAACATTTTGAGCCTAATTAATCAATTTTTGGACAATTTTCACACATACAAACAAAATGCTTCAGTGGCGCAATGATTACGAAGTGACCCCAAACCCCCAGATCCCCACCCTCCTATTTTGCATCTAAACAAGGCCGAAGAAGTGTAGCAAGCATCGTACCCTGGGTTGTGGGGAGCGTGTCGACGAAGGTGGCCATTATCTTGAGCTTGTTACCGCCATTGGCCTCAATGGCCTGGCATAGTTGGCCACTCCAAATGGAATACTCCTCCTGAAGCTTGCACTCCCCGTAAAGCGCATCAAGGCCCTTTTTAGTTCCAAAAAGCAACCCCAAAGTTTACTATGTAAAAAGAAGATTCCTATCACATCAAAATGTCGGCCCATGCATGTAGTACTAAATATAGATGAAATCAAAAACTAACTGCACAGTTTTGTTGTATTCTGCGAGACGAACATTTTGAGCCTAATTAATCAATTTTTGGACAATTTTTCACACATACAAACGAAATGCTACAGTGACGTAATGATTACGAAGTGACCTCAAACCCCCAAATCCCCACCCCCTATTTTGCATCTAAACAGGGCCAAGATCTTATCGCTTAGGATGTTGCTCACCTAAGTGTGGATTTGTGCTGCCCAAGAGCGCACAGACAATAATGGTGTGGTGGGCCTAGGGGTAGGGGAGGCCCATGTTCAGGTGAAACCAGGAGCTAGGTGTCCTACAAAAATGGGGGAGCGGGATTACGGGATCGTTTGGTTTGCTATCTATACTTGCCAAATCAATTTTTAGTCGCGCCCTTAACATTTGGCGTTTGTTTGGTTTGGCGCCGCATATTGGCACACAATCCGCGCCAGCGAAACTGTTGTTGTCGCCATGGGCGGGATTGGGGCGGGCAAAACTCTCGTCCACAATTTGGCTGCCAACGTCAAAGAAAGTTGCAACGTGGCAGCACTTCCTTGGGTACGCGGAGTTCAAGAACATAGTATTTACAACATTGAAGCCCTAATAACTTCTAATTTGAATGATTAATTTTGAAATTGTTTGCATATTAATATTCTTTGGAATTAATTCTACAAAACAAGATATCACTGGACTATATTTTGACACAAAATAAAATAATAATATGCGGACCCCACATGTCATACTAACAAGTTGAATGGATTTGGTAAAATTTGGCAAGGCTATAATCCAAACATTACTTTACCGATTTTTTGGTGCTGCCAATGATTTGGTTATGACCAAAATTTGGTTGGGCAAAATGGGGCATGAACCAAACATGCCCTACGTGCCGAGGATGTGCTTGTTGATGGGTCCAAGGGTAAGAACTATCATGCGACCAATCGCAAGGACAAGCTAACTCGGGGTTAGCGAACACCCCTACAACAAGAAATAGAGAATAGCGAGGGGTTCCTTAGATGTCTATGACTATGCATAAGAAAGGAGGCAGTGGGTGTCTTATAGTTCGTGATGCAGATTTTATTAGGTCGGCCCAGTGACCCAGTACCCAAAACCTGAAGTCTAGTGTAAATACCCAATGTATTGACCCACTAAAGCTCAGTATCAAGTAGTGCCAGATGATTTGGGTCGTTCAGTAACCCAACTACACATGAGGTCTCATCTCGAACTCCCCGGTTGGTGCGGCGGCGCTGCCGCCTCATCCGTCACTGCACTCACGCCGCCCAACATCATTGGTTCCGCGCTGTCGCCGTCTCATGTCTGTGCGGATGATGCTTCTCTCTTCCTCTCCCTCCCTGGATCCGAACAGCATGGTCGCCGCCCATGCCACCGTTCCAGGTCGATCTCTCCGGCGATGCGACGATGGCCTCCGCCCACTACCTCTTCGCCTCCGTCCTTGCCGAGCATGACACGACCGTCGAGTTCGTGATCAAATCCGGAGTCCTCACCGTAAATCCAGAGTCATCATCGGAGTTCTGCACAGTGACCTGCTCTAGCGCAAAGTGTTGTTCCGAGCCATCGAGTACGAACCAGGTGTTTGTGGTAATGCCTTTGTGCTACAGTTGTTCTGCTTAGAGATTTAGAGCCCGCAAATGAATAATCAGCAATGCTGTAGCGACTAATATGTTGCAAATATCACGACTTGGCACTAGTAAAGTAGACTTTCTTAATTAGCCATCAGACTATATTTTTTATCGATTGTACTTGGGAGTTCCTGTCAGTTGTTCTTACATTTGTAGACCATCTTATTTGCTACTGTAGTCATCACCTAAGCTAATCATTTCTTGCGGTCCTACATCATGTTTGTTTGCAACGGTATTGTGTCATCGTTGTGCAAACTTACTGTTGAATGTGCTGTAAAATTCTAGTCTCTTTTGACATCTCAAAGCAAACAACAATACCATGGATTATGACCCATTGGGTTAATTGGTGACACTGGTTCCATGAGTTGCATTAATTTGGGTCGACCCAAAAACTAATGGCTACCCTTCGAGTCGACGAAATTAATAAAATTCTCCGTGAACGTATTGAACAATATAATAGGAAAGTAAATCAACTGATGAATACTTGGGTAGTCTGGGTTAGTGTTTAGGTCAATCAAAGCCGACCCACTTGCATCCTGACTTATAGTCACGGGGATTGGAGATGGAGTTGAAGGAGAGTGGTTGAGTTGGAGAGCACATATGAACACTGAATCAGGGAGGTATGAGCGTGTGTGATCTAGTCACCAGCTCGGAGAGCCGGGGACAAGCTTCAATGGGCGGCTTAGGGAGCCATGGGTTCCTCTAGCCATGAGGAGTGGATAAAGCCCTCAAGAGGGAGATAGAAGAAGATGACAAAGACTGACATATGGACCCTACTGCACAAGTTGCTAGGCGGGAGGAGTGACATGATGTCATATTGAATGAAACCTTGTGCCCGATTTTAGAAGTTCAAGGAGCCAGAACAGCTTGTTTTGACCAAGGAGAAAATGTGAACTTAGACCACAGTTTTGAGAGGTAGTTAAGGTGGTAATGTGTAGAATTTTCATACATAAAAAGCGATTGGTTTGGGGATCTTATTTCTTCCTAGC
Source organism: Echinochloa phyllopogon (assembly GCA_033239725.1). Taxonomy (NCBI): domain Eukaryota; kingdom Viridiplantae; phylum Streptophyta; class Magnoliopsida; order Poales; family Poaceae; genus Echinochloa; species Echinochloa phyllopogon. The sequence goes on along the minus strand of BTCW01000013.1, from coordinate 8,839,445 downwards.
GCATGCGACTACAATGGGAGTAGTTGTCGAAGGCCCATGACTACTCATGAGGAGCTCGCCCCCACCCACTGCCCACCTTGACGAAGGTGTGGAGAGCATCCTACCCCATAATGGCCAGGAAGGGGCATGGAGTGTCAACAACATCAAATGTGATAGACCATGCCAAGGCCTGATTGAGGACAATGGGAGTTCAAGTTGCCCCAACACTTGTAGGATTCAACCATGAAAACCTTGTTGCGACCTTATTCAGGTATGCATTAGACCCTGTGAAATGTTTAGTCTATCAAGAGCCTTCAATGGGAGGAAGCTAGACCCCAAGGGTGTCATCAAACCAGAGGGGTGCTTCTCCTCAACGACAAGGTAGGACAGGTGAGTTGTATTCCGGTTTTCGCCCGTTCTTAGCCCATGTGCCCTGTTCTAGTGCAATTATATCCACCTTGGTTGTCTAAATAGGTTCGGTCCAGCATATAATCCTTGTTGTTCCAAACATAGCATCTCTGGGTTAACCTTATACATGAAGCAAGGACAAACAAAGGCTCTATGCATATGCGGGCCAATTTCATGAGAGGAGATGGGTCGTAAGCAGATTCTAGACGCGGGGTGTAACACGCTTCGCCTTTGGAGTGGCGCTCTAATTCTTCTTGTGTCTCTTTCATGTGAGGCTAACCCTTCTATTTATTGTTGGTATTTTTACAGTCATAGATAAATCTGCAAGCGCACGAATATCGATGCAACTTTCACCCGGGAGTATTCCAAGGTATCAAATCTACAGGGAATGTATGTGCACTAATATTCTAGTCTAGTTCATCCATTGATAACAAGAATTAGGTAGGTGAGGGTAGAGAGGATTCCTATGCCTTAAGGCCCTTGACCGAAGGTAGGTTCAACTCCTACTTGCTTACTTCGGGCACCGGGTTACCCTAGTCTACTAGGTATGTACCGACCTATAGCTCTATGCCAAATCAAAATGGGGAGGATACAAAGGATGAACATGGATGCCACCACATGCCACCTACCTCTATAAATCCATGGGGAATGAGGCAAACAAAGGTAACATCTAGTCTAGACACCACTCAAGCTAAGAATGGTTCCGGACCAAACCAAATACACACTCATCCATACTAATTCTTGCATATTTATAAACCAATCCAATCCCACCCACTTGGCATTGGAGTCGAACCAATCCAAACCATTTAACTTTTCTCTTCTAATCAAACCAAAATAATCGGTTTCAACCCAAACATTAAAACCGGTTTTCACTAACTACTTCTCCTAATAAGGATATGTCTTATGGTGTGGGGCCCACATATTGATGTAGCTCAACCAATTTGCACAGAGTAGCTAACACTTATTCTGAGATATCTCTAACAAATTACAACCAAATTCGCTAAAATTTTATAGTGCGAACACGAGGTTTTAGTTTTAGGGTCCGACTTTTGACGTGGGGCCCACGTGTGGATCTCATCACATAATTTGGCACAAAGTAGCCGACCGTCGTTTTGAGTCATTTGCATCAAATTTCAATCAAATTCGCTAAAATTTTATAGTGTGAATGTGAGATTGTAGTTTTGGGGTCCGACTTTTTGTCTAAGTCAAAACATATATTTATAATAATTGTTTTATTATTTAATCTTTGAATTAGTAAAACCAATCCCAAACTGATCCAAACTGGTTTAAACCATTATAATTGTTAAACCAAAGCAAATCAAACCATTACATATCTCTGTCCATTATACACCAAACCAGTTAATCCAATTAGAAAACCAAACCACCAAAACCGGTTTGAACCCAAACTATTCTCAGCTTGAGACACCACGTCTAATCTATTGCTTACTAATTTAGTCTCACGAGGAACTAAAGCATTCACTATTGTTTAATGAACAATGACCCATAAGAAAATCAAGGGAAGATCTTACTTGATCAACAATACTGAAATACCGTAAGGAAATCACAAACTCTTAGTTAGAAAGGAAGCATCCATCGAGGTACAAGCTTGCAGAAAATGTTAGACGGGCCCGACACTCCCTCAGACTACCCCTCACTCTCTCCCTACTCTAAGCACTACTAAGGCAAGGCTTCGCCTTTGGAACGAAGCACAAGGCTTCTTGTGTGTTTGGAACCAAGGAGGATATCACCTATTTATAGCATCTAGAGGTGGCTAGAGGGCACCACGAGGTGGTTGGACGCGGTTGGCGCCAGGGCTACGTTGACGACCCTTGGATGCACCGCCTTGACCCGTACTAATGTACTTTAGATGGCAGTCATAGGTCCTACATGAAAGTTGAGCTGGTTTGGAGTCAACGGGGAATCAGCCAACCTAGGGGGTCGGCCGACAATGTACCGGCTCCGTTCAAGCCCATCTTCGTCCAATGATAGCTCTATGGGTCCTTATGTTGGTTCATGGTGAGTTGGCCCAATTTGGGTGCATTTAGTGGAGTTGTGGACCACTTAATCCATGGTTCATCCATGTGGCATGATCTGCTCCCTTGGATCCAATTGACCTTAAGCCACCGGTCTAGAATGTGTTTCCTCCTGTACTTCCAAAGGTAGGCATGTTCAATGGAGCTGGACAGTCGGCCGACTAGGGGTCAGCTAACCCATCATTGGGCCTTTGCCTAGGCCTACTTTATCTGGATTGTACAAAGGTTAATGATCATTCTGGCAAAGATTGGGGGCATTTGGCATCCAAATAGGGTTGGACGACCAATGGGGTCTTGCGACCGGAGTTTGACTCTATTTTGGCTAAAATTTTTCAGGTGACCTCCTTTATACACATAGTCACCAAAACAAGTTGAATTGGTCAGATAAAAGCCCTATGACTATGGTTTATGTTTATTTCCATATTAAAGGTGATGGTCGGATTTGAACGTTAGTGACTGTCAACAATTATAATAGTGCTCCAAGGGCGGTCCTAGGATGAAATATTTGGGGGGAATTAGCTAGAACTGAAGTAACAGAGGCAGTGAAGGGCGACATGTGGTGGCTAAAGGTGAGGCATGCAGTGGGGTTTGGCTAACCCCTAGCCAACGCCTTTTGGGTGGGACATTGGCAAGTGGGTCCTTAGGTCGGTTTGGGGTGACTCACGCAGAGTTGAGGTGGTTTACCCCCTAATGTGGGCCCATGGATTTGTGTGCTCTTCCTGATTTGTTAGATTTGTGTGTTTCCTCCTTTACATTAAGAAGCCACCTGCATACAAATATTAACTAACACTTGGGGGAATGATTAGTAATAAATCCTACTCGTAGGTTTGTTGATTAATCTTGGTAACTTTTATGTAGGATTTAATCATCAAAGTTGGTATTTAAGGACCATCAATAGTTTTAGATTAGACTATCTAGCATGCTTTATGAAATAATGGTGACTAGATCTAGCATGTGACCATTCATGGTAGCTAAACATGTTCATTCATGGTCGTGCCCTTACTTGGAACTTCTCACACAAAATGGTAGGATCGTGATAGTATCTATGCTTAGTAGGGCTCTCAGTACTCAGGAGGTAGTTTGAAGGTATTAGTTTAAAGATTGCTTTAGATGAGATTCATGATGTGCATGCTTATCGGCTAGAGCCGCAACTAGAAGACATTTGTCACACCCCAAAATTTTTGGATTTTGGAATGTGATTTGTCAGCATAATTAATATAATGATTTTCTCAATTTTCTAAAATTTTCCAAGCTTTATATAATTAACAGGGAATTTAGTATAGAAAAATAATTCAAAATAAAATAACATAGGTTATAATATTGAGTGCTTTGCATTCATGCCGGTCGCATTTAGTGGCTTTATGTGTGTAAAGTTTTCTAAAATGCGTTTAGAAGCCCAATGGGAATTTTTCGGAACTTTCTGGGATTTATTCCTATTTTTCTATAGCTAATTCCAATTTATGGAAGGTTCTAAAATCTTTTCATGAGCTCAAAATATTTTATTTGGGTTCCTCATGTCCAACTCTATCTCTGGAATTTTTTCTAGGATTTTTAGAATTTTCAGAATATTTTTCATGGTTTTAATATCAATTCTGGACTTATCTGGAATTATTTTATAACCAGAAAAATAATTATTCCGAAAATTAAAATCACCCTAAATCTTAGTAGACCAGCCTTGGCCCAAAGTTGACCCAATTTTAGGCCAAATCCATCCCATCACTTTATTGGGCCAAATTTCAAAGCCCATTCGCATTGGAATGGAGCAACCCACCTTTAGTCCCATATTGCTAATGAACCTGGAAGTGAGAGGTTTTCTCCCTATATATACAAACCACATCTCCTGTGGAAAAGGCACACCATCAAATCATTTACAGGGAGGCCCCTTTGTTTGGGATTCCCTAAGGTAGTCTTCTTCCATCATATCTTCTACTACTTCCCATTCTTCGTCTCGTCGTCGCGCCGAGCCTTCCGTCGTTTTTGGCCTCAAGATTTTCAATAAGACCCTCAGCGAATCTTGTAATTTTCTACCATATTCGTTTAGTCTATACTCTTTCGTAGAAAAGCCCCTGCTAGTTTTAAGCGTCGGAAATCTTGTTTAGTCCATAGTTTCCACGTTTTAGATTCGTTTTAATCCGTTTTCGTTGCAATAGACTCATATCGACATGAATTACGATTAGAAGTATTATTAAACTTGTTGCATGATCGAAACTCTCTAATATAAGCTATCAGAGGGAGGTGAAAGATAACAATAAGTCGCAGCGGAGATTTTCACACTCAAAAACAGATTCTGAAAGGTGCACTAAATCATGTGTCGATTCTAGACAGTAGCTCCTAAAATCGTGATTTTTTTCCAGAATATAGATTATCAAATTATGAAGCTAACCCAATTGGAATCACATTAATCGGATGTCTAGAACTCGAGATATAAAATAAACAATCAGACTTTGTCAAATGGTGACGAGAATTGATCAAGCCCTAATTTTGTGATTAAACAAAGTACGTATGGAATTAAGCAACCAAACTTTTCAGACCTAGTTCTTGATGTCTTAGCAATATTTTGGATGAATTAGACCAACGCATCCATTGACAGCGAGTCTCAAACCCTCACATCTACAATCTTCACGTGCACCGTTCTCTAGTCCGAACATCCAGCGAGACATCCTTGACCAATAGGACCTCCGTTCCTCCAGAACTTAGTCCCGACCCTTCCGTTTAGCACGCTTTTTTAAATCTTTTATTTTGATTGGTGTACTGTTCTTAGTTGTATATTGTTTGCTTGCTTGTTTAGCTGCATGTTGTGCTTGTGTCATTGATTGTTGCGGGCGGAGGAACGTGATCAAGAGATTGCAAGAACAAGATTGAAGACTCTGAGTAGCGGTATCTTTGTTGGATAAAAGCAAGTTATAGCACGGACAATCCTTACTACCTACCCACTTTGAATTAAATTATTTCATACTTGTATGTGTCTAAATTGATGTACCATTAAGGTTGTACCTAGTTTTGACTATCCTATCCTTGTTTACCTTGGGTCTTTGCATATGGGTAGAATCTTTGCTATACGCAGCTACTATCATCAATATTTAATTGTTAATCTTGACTTAATGGTTCACTTTAACGTTAATGATAAAACTTGCTTTTTAGCAACTTGGTTTAGGGAACTAGAGCATGTGCTCCGTGCTTTGTTCTAGTGTCCCTCCATAAGGTCCGGTTCTTAAAGCGGCAACCCAGGAGCCTGTCGCCACCGCAAGAACTATTATGGCTCTGGTCTTGGTTAAGTAGCTTGTACGTCTCTAGCTTGCTAGTGGTTACCGGAGTGGCCGCCGACGTTATGGGAAGCAAGGCGCAGGGTGTTACTTGATTCCACCGAGGACGGTAGCCCTGTTGGCTATGTCTCGTTAGGCACAGTACCGTGTTGGGAGTCCTTATGGTACGGGAACTCCGCACGTTGCGCTCTTTGTATTTGTTGTTGGCATGTGTTGCTCGCGCTTCGGACGCCATTGACCCTCTCACGTTGCGCCCTGAGGGTCAGTTAATCTCGGTGCCTAGAGTCTTACCACCTTGTTGTACCTTAGCGGCTACTGACTTGTTAGGGTGTGTTGTGAAAAGCCTCGTAGCGTCCCTATGCAATCACACCTCGGAAGTGTTGATGTGCGTGGTTGGGTGCAAAGTTCTTTTGAACTTTTACGCGACTGGTGGGTAAAGGGCGAAACCTTTGCAGAGTGTAAATCTATCATGATAGCCTTGCTCAGGGTCACGAGTGGCCTGGATCCTTTTTGATTAGATGATGTTTATTTATGTTTAATGTCACTTATACTTTATTAACTGGGTTACAACTGGGTTTTATTCACTTGTAGTAACTTGGATAATACTAAAACGAACCAACTAAAAGTGCTAATGCAGTTAAGCCGTGTCTAGCCTTATTTTGAGCCTTCATACACCCGTGCTATGCTTGCTAAGTAAATGTTTACTTACACTTGCTATTATTTAACAAAATCTCGGATGGGTAATAGATGGATCAGTGATTGAGACAGCTACTGAGTTTTCTGGGATTTCAATACTTCTGAGCTGTGGTCAACCAGTCGGTGTCCCTGTGGACTTGAGGCTCTACGCGTCGAGAGAGTTAGACTTCCGCTGTGTTTTATTTAGGTAAACTCTGATGTAAACTATTTTATTCGAGCATATGTACTCTGATTTCCATATTTGTAAGTTGTGTTCTGTGGACATCCTGGACACACATATGGCAGCATTCGGGTTTCTGTATAAATCCGGGTGTGACAACATTTGACTCAAATTACACGTCCACTGTGTTATATCTTGCATATATATGTGGATGTGATCTGTTCATATTACTCATCATTAAATTAGGTTTATTTATCTCTTATATGGAATGAATTCTTCATATTAGGATTGATCCACTAGATAGAAACCTTAGTTAGTCGCTATCGATCCATGAATTGATAAACCTTAGTTAAATACTCTAAGCGAAACTAACATGACATGTGTGCTTTCGATACAACAATTGATGTTCTTAAGTTCCACAAAAAATCTTACACATATTGGCATGAACCGGGGTATCAAAAGAAGAAGTACAACAAAGCTGGCTGTGAAACAATCAAGTTGGGGTCCATGTTGATTATCAAAGATGGAGTGATTAGCACAGCTCTCTTTGAGGTTTCCCCCTCCCCCTCACGGTGGCTTGACCTCCTCTCTATTTTTAAATTCTCAGGCAATAGTTTGGAAAATTGCGATTTGAACTCCAAAACATTACTCCTATTGGATGTCCTACCATTTAAAGTTATTCGAGATAGTTTATCGCTTGTGGATGAAGTATCTCTATGGAAACCTTAGGCACATCATGGGCTTTCATCCATGGGTTTATGAGCTCGGAACAACAAAGGTGGGTGCTATGTTGATAGGCATGATGCAAACATCGACTAATGATCTTCACGTACCGAGATACATTGTAGGTATGGGAGATTTGCTTCACTCCGGTGGAGGTCATGAATGATCTTAGAGGTTTGCGGCACGCCAGACAATTTGACCACAAATTGACAAGGAAAGAAATTTAATCAGCGCATTTGGTAGGAACACACCGGCTGGTTTTCCGAGATGTCCTATCACATGAGTTAACCATTGGCTATGATTCTGAATCATAATGATACGCAAATTTAAACATCAAACTGGATCTCATTTTCTATGACAACTGATCTAATCTTTAGGTATTAACAAATTTTCAGTATTTTTGAAAAATAAATAGAAATCATAATATTGTCACTATCATTCAATCGGACCTAACCAAGGCAGCAATAATAGTAGGGCGATAGATTAACTAATATCAAGCTGATGAATCTTACTATGAAAGCAATATAAAACTCAATTAAAACCTAATGATACAAGAAGATTCAGAACTAATTAATTAGGCTATATTGTAACTTTAAAACCAAATTACCGTGTGACAGCGAATTATATTTAGATGGCAAATGGACGATGGCTTTACAAGTATTTGGGCCGATAAAACTTGAATCAATGTGTAATAAAGGGTGGACTTTTAGTAACAAAACTGACAACAGATCAATAGATGCAGCCTTACGAGCATACAAAAGACAAATTCTGATAACATTGTTGAATAAAATATATTCGAAACAGTAGTGATATCGTCGTAAGCTTGAATCTAAAATATTCGATAACTAACGATACTTACAAGCAAATCGGAGGCCAAAGATGATGCAGCCTTGTTTGACTGAGAACTCACTGAGGAAACTAGGTTACCCCTACTCCTAGGGTTTTGGCGAAAAGACATAAAAGAACTTGTATTGATTGGTATGTGTGTACAGTTTTACAAGTCCCTTCTATACATATTCATACCCTAGACAAAAGACTCCTAGTCGATTATGACTTCTTACAAATTTCATGAAAAAGAAATAAATTACTATATTTACAAAAATGATATTGAGTCGAACTATGTTTTATAAATCATTTGATGATGTCCTGACTCTTCCTTTAATGTGAAGACCCAGATCTATCAGTGTTCAAACCCATCCGTTCTCCTGCGCATTCATCAGCCATTGGCTCTTGTTGTGCATTCATTAGCATCAGGTGGGTTCTCAGATTAGATCTAAGATATGCGTCGTTGCTGCTAGTTGGAGTGGCACTCGACAAAAAAAATGCCCTATAGGTGCTTGGGGCTGGCCTCCACGCTCACGGGGAAGACGATGTTGGATTGATCTGCCATCAAGCTTGCTATGGGGAACTCCACGATCACCCCTACCTGGCGTGCCAACTGTCGGACCTTAGGACAAGCAATCCAATAAGGGGTTCCCAAGTGGTAGATTTGTAGGAGAGGGATCGCCGAGTTAACTTTCTTGATGGTAACACAAGACACAGGGTTTAGATAGGTTCATGCTACTATTGGCGGTCGTTACGATATGATTTTCGACCTCCAACTGAGTATAAATGAACATAATGGAACATTGCACCATAGCTATAGGGCTTATTTCCAACCATTTCCACAAGTTTTGGTGTTTATTTGATTCCAAGAGGTGAATTACCAAAGTTGGAGCAAAAACCACTCAAAATGATGGGTTCAATCGAACTCCATCCTTGTACCTGGAGCATTCCATGACATGAAGACATGAAATTCACCAAAACCCCGGACTTAGATGGACCATCACAATCATCTCAAACACGAAGATGGTGGACCGAAAGGCGAAAAGGGCCAAAGCCCAGTTCGGCCGAAGGGCCCGGTTCATCCAAAGTAGCACCGACTTGCAAACCGACTTAGGGGTGAAATTCGGAGCATTGGATGCAAAGGCGGTGGATCGGGTGGTTCGGCCGAAGTGAGGCGGTTCGACCGAACCCCCCTGGTTCGGCCAAACTGGCCAGCACCGCCCTACGGTGTCGTGCCTGTTACTCTGCCTCCCGCTGTCCTTGTCCACTATAAATAGAGGCCTCTCTTCACCTGCAAAGACACACAAGAGAAGAGAAGCTCCCTAGCGAAGCGCTGCCACTACCATACTTAGAAAATAGGGAGAGAGGAGAGGTGAGCCTGCCGGAGAGGAGCCGGAGTGTCAGCCCTCTTACACCTGTACCTCTACGGATGCGGCTCCACTTCGAGTGATATTCGAGTCGTGTCTGGTAACTCCTGTACCTCTTCGATTAATTGAGCACCAGTTCTTACTTTTATATGCGTGTCAGTTCCTCGTTCATTGCTTAGTTGATTGGTATAATTGTATATTGGTTGCTTTTCTTGTGTGCTTATCTTTCTATAGGAGATAATGTCGAAGATTTATCTCGAGTGTGTCTGTCTAGGGGTATCCCAGAGAGTAGATTTATGGGGATCGTCGGACCTGGAACTTGATGGTTAACGTAAAGACACAACACACAAGGATTTAGACAGGTTCGGCCGTGAGTAGCGTAATACCCTGCGTCTTGTATGGGAGTTTGTATATCGTATTCTTCTCGTTGGGTGGTTTTAGGCCTACCGAGCTAGGGACCCCTGCCCTCCCTTATATATCCCACGGGGCAAGTTTACATGGCAAGTATCCTAGTCGGTTACAATATGGGAGTCCTATTAGGACTACACGAGTGGTTCTCCGAGTAGTTCTACTAGGACTCGGTCTTCTTTCTTGAGGGTACCCGGGGATGCATATCCCACAAGCCCCCGAGCGCTTCATAGCCAAACAACAGCCATCCTTCAAAGTCTTCTAGTCTTTCACCGAGTGGTTGTGGTTGCTTAGAGGCTGTGGAGAGCTTCATAAACTTCTTGAATAAATATGCCCATCGAAGGTGAAGCATATATGTTTAGCCCCCGAGCTTCGAGTTGATTAGGATAATCAGGTCAAGGGTCTTGAAAAGATCTTCAAGTCTTTGTCTTGAATTAATAGGCACAAAAAATGTGTACCCCTTGAGTATAACCCCGAGCCTCAAAGCAAATGGTTTACATTCGGTCCGAGGGTCAAGAACATAATCTTCAAAGTAGCTTTAGCTTCCATGTAGATATCCAAATACCGAGTGGTGCCAGTACTCGGTTACTCATCAAGTTGTCGTAATATGTAAGCACCGACTAGTTTAAAGTACTCGGATGGCATTGTAGGGCCGCGTCGTTTTAGTACCGGCTAGTTCTAGTACTCGTCTTCATGTCTTGGCTTGCGCTGTGTAGCCCCCGAGCTTCAAACGACTAGTTTAAGTACACGCCGAGTGCTCTTGCAAGGTAGACATAAAAATATGTTGTAACTGATATATAGAATATCGAGTAGGGAATGGATCCCTGCATTGTTTAAATGCGTAAAAGACTTTGTGCCAAGCTCTTGCTAGGTTATGTAATTTCTTCGGGTAGTTGGCCTGTTACGTTTAAACGCCTGATCCCTTATGGCCTTAGTCCATGGCGTAGGGATCGTGCCTCTGCACGCTTAGGAACATGGGCTTACAGAAGAGTCGAGGTTTCACGAATTAAGGCTTATGCTACACGAGTACTTTATCAACCATTAAGAGAAGACAATGAGCATAAAGTAGTTGACATGCAACATAAGTATGCGTGGTGCACAAAAAGTAGTCGATTAGGACTTTTCTCCTGTAGGAGAGGTCGCACGAGTGCTTGTAACCCGTTGCTGAGAGGTCAAGCAAGGGTATGTAACCCATTTACGAAGAATCTTGAATCTGTAGATATAGCCTCCGAGAGCCCTACGTAGTTCGATGCACCAAGTTCGCGGGCTTGCCCTGCGTAACTCAATCTACCAAATACATGGGCTAACATGGCATGCTCCATAGTCGGCGATAGTATGACCCTCGAGAACTTTTGTTGTCGAGCGAAGTACTCTTTTAGAGTAGTCGGCTCATGGCCAAGCATGTTTTTAAACAAGCTGATAAACTTATTATGAAGAAAATAATTATTAAATAAGACTTAGCTTGATCCGCGGACGAGCATTGGTGAAGCCGTGGCGGTCAGCAATGGAACCGCGACAGTTGTTGTTGAAGTCGACTAGTCGAGGTCGGTCTTGACTAGTTGTTGATGGCGCGGAAGCCGATCTCGACTAGTTTATAGGCGAGACAAGTAGTCGAAATAGTAATACGGCGAGTCGACGCGGCCGATCTTGACTAGTTTTAACTAGTCGACACGAGTAGTCGAAGTAGTCGTACGGCAAGTCAATGCAGCCGGACGTCGATGTAGTAGTACTCGCGTACGACTCTTATGTTTAGCAAGCAAAGATTTGGAGGCCTTCTGATGTTTCTCTATCTGCTTGTAGCAGAACTTGACTTGCTTTTGGTAGGAATTAGTAGCCGCAACAGCTTCTCTTGATCTTCTGGTGTACCAAACCTTTTCCTTTGAGTTGACCGAGTCGGATCGACCCACCAGCGCGCAGGTGAATATTCTTCTCTTTTCCTAATTCCCGTAGATTGATTTTGGTGATGATTGGTACATCAAGCTCACCCATTGATCTTGCGATCTGCCCCACGGTCGGCGCCAAAGTGTCGAAGATTTATCTCGAGCGCGACTGTCTAGGGGTATCCCAGAGAGTAGATTTGTGGGGATCGCCGGACCTGGAACTTGATGGTTAACACGAAGACACAACACACAAGGATTTAGACAGGTTCGGGCCACGAGTAGCGTAATACCCTACGTCCTGTATGGGATTTTGTATATCGTATTCTTCTCATTGAGTGGTTTTAGGCCTACCGATCTAGGGACCCCTGCCCTCCTTTATATATCCCAGGGGGCAAGGTTACATGGCAAGTATCCTAGTCGCTTACAATATGGGACTCCTATTAGGACTACATGAGTGGTTCACTGAGTAGTTCAACTAGGACTCGGTCTTCTTTCTTGAGGGTACCCGGGGATACATATCCCATAGATAAATATTAGCTGACCTATGTAGGTGCGGTGCCTAGACTTGAGGTTAACTTTGTTTGCACCCGATTCAACGTACGTGCGGTAGCTGCTAGGTGGTAACAGCCCTATCGGCCTTTGTAATCTACCACGTTAGTCTCGGCCTTGTAGGGCTCCTTTTGAGGAGGTTGGTAGTTCCCCTTCTCACCCCTTTCTGTGAATTGCGGGCGCCTTGTCTCGACACACGCATTTATATGTATCACCTAACTCACTTAGTTAGTCAAGAGTGCACAATTATCAGACTCGTGCCCTCTCTACCCTCATATCGCTTTTCTTATCTTCTCTTCGTCATCATCCACTCCATCATACCATCCTTGGGCAACTTGATTTAGAATTAGTTCCTCGTGTAAATCAATACTCTAGAATACTCCCGAGTGAAAGCTACATCAGTATCCGTCCACTTGTGGATTTATCTCCTATGTTCGATGGTGTTTGTATTGTTGGTGCTCGACAAAGCTTCAGGAAGCTATGGCGGGCTTTTGGGTTACAATGAATGATCCGTTGTTTTGTGTCCCCTAGGGTCAACCTAACCTGCCTTATATAGGCCGATGACCTAGGGTTTACAAATTGGTTAAGATCTAAATCTACCAAAATACGTCATCATCAAACTTGTTCAACAAGTCAGCGGTTCCTTGTGGGCCACCTCGGGGTCGGTCCACAATCCAGTCGGTGATGGGCCCAGTAGTACCCATATCCCACAACGCATGCTAAATTTTTTCATCAACACCATATCAATCAACATGGCCCCAAATGTTCTTGGTGTCCACCCTAAGTTGTAGGCCTTTTTGAGCAAATTAGTTTAGAAACAAAATTCACCCCTAATCAGAGTCCGAATGAGAAAGTTTCTCTCCTCCTAGGAGACTTTTACCTTTCATTGATCTTGAGATTTCCACAAGATCAACTTTCTAAATCTTTAGGCGCTTCGCCCCTAAGTAACTTGGGTCTGAAGTTTATGGACGTGGCTCGAATCCGTTGTGGATACATCCTATATCTTACGGATGTGCTCCTTGTCATGCTAGAAGATATGATTGTTAAATCCTTGCTACTAGTTACTATTTTCTCTATCCCGAGGATATAAGATTACATGCAATTTGTTTTTGTAATCATATATATCATCAATATAGCTGCAAACTCATCCGCTATCTTGAAGATATCAGCGGTATAGCCTCAAGATATGATTCTCTATCTTAACGATAGATATTACAACTACATGTAATAGTTTCTCTATCTCATAGATATCAATAGAACAATCACAAATTGCTATATAAACAGGTACATTATGCGCTCATTCCCTCAAACAACAGCAAAACACAAACCATACTACATCAAAGGTTCGCAGGAACTTCCCCAAAGGAAGGGTTTACGGAATCTTAACCAAAAGGAAGGAAAGAAAGTTGTGCGGGGAATATCATGGCCATTGTTGCTCCTCATGTGCTTGTAGTTGATGATTCCTTTGTTGATCGCCTTGTTGCATCCCGAGTCTTAAAGAGTTGCAACATTCGAGGTGCAATATGACTATTATGAATCCTCCACTGCCATTTTGGGAACAATCTTTCTATATTTTAGATTCCTTATCAATTTTTATTTATTAATTCCATGTTTATTAAAATTTATAAAGTGGTGGTACGTAGCAGGACATCCAATGCTATTCTAGCACCTATATTCTTGTGTTATGGTTAAATTTTCATTATTGTAATAGGATTTAACTTGAACTATAGTATAAATAGGATTTTTGTACCATTTATAAATTATATAAAGTCGAGATTTTTATTGTATTTGGGCTTTTCTAAGTTTACCTAAGTGCTTTGATGTTCAATATTCTTATGCTATTATCTATATTATTTTGCAGTGACTATCGTGGAAGGTCCGAAGCAAGCCTTGGAGTTTCTAGATGGGGTATATAATAATTATATATAGTCTAGATGACATTAACATGAATGTGCTAACTTTATTTAGTATATTTGTTTGTCTACTATGTTTAACATGTTTTTCCTACATAATAATTATTTACAGGAACATGATGTGAAGTTGATTTTGAGTGACTACTGTATGCCTAGAATGACTGGGTATGATCTTCTAATGGAGGTGAAGGTACACTACTTTCGACCAAATAACTTGTAATCTTCATTGTAGCGTATAAAGTTTCACTTCATATATCTTGTGTCGAATGTCTTACTTAAGTGTCACTAAATATCTAGAAACCTTATTATGTATTAACAAGTCTATTTATCTCACCCAGGAATCTCCAAAGCTGAAGCACATCCCTATGGTGATCATGTCCTCTGACCACATCCCTGAAAGGATGAAAAAGTGAGTGAAGATTAGAACTATCAAGCCAATGCATTAGATAGTCCATTATTACCAAGGTACTCACAATATATTATGTACACCTTTTGTATGCAGGTGCTTGGATGCAGGGGCAAAGGAGTATGTCTTGAAGCCTCTCGATGATGTGGATGCACCCCGCATTCTAAGCTACATTTGATGAGCTCATGAGCGCAACAAAACAATTAGTACAACACCTATATGGGGTTCTATTTTCCGTTTCCAAATTATCGTTATTTAGATATGACCATATGTGGTCTTCTTTTATGACATTAATGGTGTGTGATCATCTTCAACTTATATCAGATTATGTTTTGGATTTTAAGAAGAATGTGTACCTTACATCAATATGATATTTGGTTTCATATAAGCTTAATCTCATGATGGATCTTATTATGACTTCGCATCAAGCTGGTTAGACTTTGACACATGAATATGATGTTTTCTTATAAATTTTTTCACCGTGTCAGACCATGCAAATGAGCATAAGAATATTGGGCATGTTTGTTAGGTCGTAGAGACCTCTAGACAAGCAAGTGGGATACAAGTGGTCACGTGGTAGTCTGGTAAGAGTTCTGGGTCAAGGTGCAGTGATAGAAAAGGGGGTAACTAGGTTATACCTTGTGCCCTTGTGGAAAGAAAACTATTCACTTTCCATGACGTGAATATTCCAAGAGACGCACGCGATGGGGCTTAGCTCACTTCTAGTTTTTCTTCACCTCACAATTTTTTCACAAGTCCATCTCAAACCATGACTACAAGTTTGCACAACCGCTCTCCCACTTGTGTAATGCAATGATGACCAGATTGGACTATATCTACGAGGCCAAACAGCGATGACAGCTATGGCAAGCACTACTCGCGGTTGATTCGCAATCATTATGTGTTGCTATCCATGATCATCTTCCCATTTATGATATCGATGTCGGAACCACATGTTGTGGTGGTCTCTGTGCTCCACTGCATGCCATTGGTGCTTATGCTCTATAGCTTGGTGAAGTTCTCCATTAGGCTCCTCCTCGTGACCATGGTCACCAACATGTCATAGTTTTTGACTTTGTTGATGCCTTCTACACATACTCCTTGGGCATCTTTGGCAAGGCCACTATGCTCCCCTACAAGGACATGCCACGGGGTCAGATCTGCTCCTCAATCAACTCTGATATGCACATAGCCTAACTCAAACAGGTCATATCAACGTAGATTAGATTTTGTCCAAAACTACTATGAGTAAAACAAAGTTTATCATTCCTATAAATTTGCATGAGAGACATTAGCATGTAGCATAAAGGAAACATGACAAGGATTTGGTGATTGTTCAAATTTCTTGTACCAAGATTCATCGCCAATGCCATTGTTGTGGCTCATTGTCACCGCTTCCTTCTACTAGGAATGTTGATGCCTCCCCGCTTCATGGCCATCACCATGTATGATGCCATTCTCATCCTCCGCCACGCCCTCGGTGGCCCTAGGTGGCAACACAGATCTAACACTCCTTGCAACATCACCATAGATGTGGTTGTGGGTTAGGTCATTCTCCATTCCTCACCCACATAACATAGCATGCCCACGTGACACTGTAACACCAAAAAATGGCCCATTTAAAATTTTTAGTAATTAATTAGCTTTTATTTTAATAGTTCATATTTAATATAAGGTTAAATGAATTATTTATGAATATTAAAATTAAATATAAGTGGTAGAAACATTTTTGTTGCATTCATGCTGCTGCATTGTGTTTTGGTTGTTGGCAAATTAAGTTGGAATTTAAATTATGTTTAAATTTGAATTTAAATTGCATTTGTTTGAGCCCTAGAAAAGTTATTTAAAGTCGAGTTCACTTTTTCTCCCTGAACTTCTTCCTCGGCTCACTCTCCCTCCCTCCACTTTTTCCCCCGTCCAGCCCAACCCCTTTTCTTTTCCCTCCCCGGCCCAGCTCGACCCGCCCCGTTTTTCCCCCGCCTCCGGCCCACTCCCCCAGCCGACCCAGCTACCTCCCCCTCCCTTTCCTCCTGCCGACAGACGGGGCCCGCCTGTCACGCACTCCCCCTACCTCTCGCCAGTGCCTCCCCCCTTCACCGCGCGCAATCTCCGCCGCCCGGCCGACCGCCCAGCACCCCCCCCCCCGCTCTCATGGGCCCTCTGGAAGCTTCCCCGCACCTTCCTTCCCCGATCCCTTTCCGTTCCCGGCCGCCCCGAGCTTGGCAAGCTGCCCCGCGCTTGGAAAGTGCGGGATCGCCGGCCGCGCCGCCCGATCCCCGGCGTACCTACCCAATGCACCCCCTCGCCCCTATTTAAACAGCCCCACGGCACACCCACACCTCACCAACGCCTCTCCCGAGCTCCCAAGCCTTCCCCAGCAGCTCTCCTCCCCGCTCCACCGCCGCCCGAGCCGCTCCACCGACCGCCGTCGTCGACCGCCGTCGCCGTCGCTCCACCACCACCTTGGACCCCCCTGGTAAGCTCGCCAAGTCCCCCTGGCACTTCTGCACCACTTCCAACCCCGAGCCATGCGCTGTAGCCTCCCCTCCCACCTTTGCCGGCGAGAACCGCCGCGATCCGACGCTATCCGGCCGCCCCGTCCGATTTCGGCCGTCAAGAACCCTCTGGGTGAACTCGCCATGATCCCCTGAGCCCTTAGGGCAAAGCCTCGTGGCCAATGGGGTCCTGTAGCCCAAGAACCGCCTAGCTCTGGCGAGTCTCCGCCGCCCCCGAGCTGCACCGCCGTGACCCTGCTCGCCGCCGGCGGATCTTTCCCCCCAACCAACCACAGCCGTCCGATCTGATCTCAGCCGCCCAGATTAGAACCCCGATACCATTTCGCGCTTTGAATCTGAGCCGTCCAGGTCAGATACAAGGGCCGCGTACCGGTCAACCCGGGTCAGCCTGGCCTTTTCGC
Organism: Echinochloa phyllopogon; assembly: GCA_033239725.1. Lineage (NCBI taxonomy): Eukaryota > Viridiplantae > Streptophyta > Magnoliopsida > Poales > Poaceae > Echinochloa > Echinochloa phyllopogon. Next base: position 8,821,918 of record BTCW01000013.1, on the reverse strand, counting down.
TAAAGAGCCCCTACAATATTTGAAATCAACCCGCGGTCCACCCTCTGTTGAAGAATAATTACTATTAGGTCCTGTTTTTAGCGAAAAACCCCCTGAGCTTTTTAAAATTAGAACCCGCAGTCCTAATTAGGTGTTTTCGCGGGTAAGCCTTCGGGTTTTTAGCTTAATTACGTATAGGTCCCTGGTTTCTTTAAAATAAGCCCCTGGAAGCTTTTAAAAATTGCCAGCAGGTCCCTAGAACTTAGAAAAGCCATATCTTTTTCGTTTTAGCTCCGATTAGTGTGATTTTCACGCTCATGTGTTCGTAGTGAAGCGTAGAATATTTCTAAAACCTTTTCATGTACTTTTTCTACTATTTGGTGTACTGTTCTAATAGAATATTATTTGTTTTCATGTATTGGTATGCGTGTATGCTTGTATGGTGCTTCGTGTCCAGTCGGTGAGCCGTTAGCTTAGGAGTTCGAGCTTGGTGAGGACTTTCCGGAGTAGGACTCGCAGCAGCAGCACTTCGAGGAAGGCAAGTTATAGCACGGACAATCCTTGCTACCTATACACACCTGTTTACATACATTTACTTTCAGATGCATGTGTCTAAATTTGATGTCCTATTAAGGTTGTAGCTAGTTTGTTTACCCCTATCCTTTGATTACCTTGGGTTTATGCATATGGGTAGATTTTGCTATGCGCAGCTACTGTCACCTTTATTTAACTGTTAATTTTGACTTAATGGTTCACTTTAACATTTATGATAAAACATGCTTTTTAGCGACTTGGTTTAGGGAGCTAGAGCATGTGCTTCGTGCTTTGCTCTAGTGTCTCTCCGTAAGGTCCGGTTCTTAAAGCGGCAACCCAAGAGCCTGTCGCCACCGCTAGAACTATTATGGCTCTGGTCTTGGTCAAGTAACTTGTACGGCTCTAGCTTGACAGTAGTTACCGACGGGGCCGACAGTGCTACGGGAAGCACTCGTGAGAGTATGGTTTGATCCACCGAGGACGGGGGTACCGTCGGCTATGTATTGTCAGGCACAGTCCCGTGTCGGGAGTCCCTGTGGTATGGGAACTTCGCACGTCGCGCTATTGTACTCGTTGGCATGCGTGCCCGCGCTCTAGACGCTATTGACCCTCTTATCGCTGCGCCCTGAGAGTCAGTCAATCTCGGTGCCTTGGATCATGCTACCTGTGTTGTACCATAGTGGCTACTGTTTTGTTAGAGTGTCGTGTGAAAAACCTCGTAGCGTCCCTATGCCGTCACACCTCGGAAGTGTTGATGTGCGTGGTTGGGCTCAAAGTTCCATGAACTTTTACGCGACTGGTGGATAAAGGGCGAAACCTCTGCAGAGTGTAAAATCTATCATGATAGCCTTGCTCAGGGTCACGAGGGGCCTGGATCCTTTTTGATTAGAAGATGATGTTCATTTATGCTTATTGTCACTTATACTTATTTAATTGGGTTACAACCGGGTTTCATTCACTTGTACTAATTTGTCAAATGTTAAAATGAACCAACTAAAAATGCTAATGCAGTTAAGCCGTGTCTAGCCTATTTTGAGCCTTCATACTCGTGCTATACTTGCTAAGTATTTGTTTACTTACACTTGTCATTATTCAACAAAATCACGGATGGGTAAACAGATTGGGATGATCAGGAGACTGCTGCTGAGTTCCCTGAGGACCTACCGTACTTCTGAGTTGCGCTCTCCCAGTCAGAGTCCCTGTGGACTGCGACTCCGCTTTAGTTGAGAGTTACAGATTTTCACTGTAATAAATATTATTGTTATAATCTGATGTAAACTATTTTATTTCGAGCATTTGTACTCTGTTTATCATATTTGTTCGTTGTATGTGTTCTGTGGACTTCCTGGGCACACATATGGCCGCATTCGGGTTTTGTGAAAATCCAGGTGTGACAGACACTAGCACATGAATGCATCCAATGTTGTGATTATGTCACAGGCCATGATGACCTCCAGCATGATTACTCGCACCCTCGCTGTGTCGACGATTTATGTCAAGCACGTATGCTAGGTGGTACCCCAGGAAGTAGATTCGTGGGTCTCGCCGAGTTCTAGGAACGATAGTGCACGAACAACACAAAGAATTAGACAGGTTCGGGCCGCGAGTAGCGTAATACCCTACGTCCTGTGTGCTTGATTGTATTGCACGTGAGTTGAGTTGTTTTGAGGGGGTCCATGCTCCACCTTATATATCCGGGGAGCAGAGTTACAAGTCGGTTACATAATCCTAGTCGTTTACAACAAGGAGTACTACAACAGGGTACTTTGGGGAGTCTCCTAACAGTACACGACTAGTCTTTCCAATCAACTACGCCGTCTTGCACCATAGCCGATTGGTTTAAAGTAGTCAGATTAAACCTTCCCTATTGAGTAGTTTTAATCCCGTGGATGAATGGCCCTAGGGATCCTGGTCCCACAAGCCCCCGAGCATCTTGCACCTTTGCTTCAAGTCTTGAATTTGCCTTAATATATTAAAAACATAATCTCTAGACAATTCGAGTAGTTGGAGCCAAGCCCAAGACGCTCAAGTCTTCTCTGTAGAGTAGTTTACATTGGAGTGCATCTTTAGATGCACCCAATGGGTGTAGCCCCCGAGCCTTCGAGTACTTTTTGAGTAGTCGAAGGTTCAAAAAAAGTCTTCTATCTTCATCTTGAGTAGTTCAATGGCGTGCACCGAGTAGGTGCACCCATTGGGTATAGCCCCCGAGCTTCGAGTAGTTTTGTTAATACTAGTCGAAGGTCTTCATTTGTATTGAGCCAAAATTTTCAGAAAATAAAATCCCGGATATTCCGGTAACAGCCCCCGAGCTTTAAAGCATATATATTTGGTTTAAAGATCAAGGAAATCTTTCAAAAACCTACCATAATTCAAAATCTCCGAATATTCCGTCACTCATGGCTTAGTTAGGAAGGTTATCCCTAAAAAACCGGCCAAAATAACAGAATATGAGACGCCATAGTACTATATCAAACAATAACCCTATCAAAGGTTATAAATTTTGAAGCGATAAGCCTTGGTTCATTTCACTTCATTAAGGTTTGCAATCACCATCAGCCTCACAGAGCATGATATTGAGCCCCCGATCTTTCAATCCTTGAGCTCTAGGCCCCGAGTTTTTCGCAACCCTAGCGTAGCTCGTTAGCTATTTGTCGCCCATAGTCATCATGGGTAGGAAGTAAGGAGCAGTGAAGAAAGCTGGCGATGCTGGATCCGCGCAGCCACCAGAGAAGAAATCCACAAGAAAGAAGGTATCCTTGGTTGATCCGACTGTTCGGGTCGAGTTCAAAGATCCTCCGTGTCCGGCCAATGCTTGGAAACAATGCACAACCTCTATCGACGATCTCAATAATCTGGTAGAACAAGGTTTGTTCCTTTCCCAAGTGACTTTGGAATGGAAATCATGTTGGAAACAACCTTTCCCGACTTAAAACAATGAAGAAATTCCTCTCTTTCTTTCCTTCTGTGAGCGATGGGTGGGTTTGCCACTGTCATCATTTATGAGGGAATTTCTTTCTTTCTACAAACTTCAACTCCACCACCTTAATCCAAATGGAGCTCTTTATATCTATGTTTTTGTCCACGCATGCGAGGCATTGTTAGGTATAAAACCAAGCCTAGCTTTGTTTCGTACCTTGTACCACATCAAACCACAGCCAAATTTTCAATGGACAGAAGTAGTCAGAGGAGCCGGGATCCAATTTCGCCAGAATATGCGGGCTAAGTGGTTTGATATGCCTATAATGGACTCCTGCGGAGATTGGAAGGCCAAATGGTTTACCATTGGTGAGTTGATAGCATTATGTATTCCTTGTATCAATAACATCACATATTTGTTTATCTGAGCTTCTCTTGAATCGTTTTAATGCAGCAGGCAATCATAGCAAGAGCTGTCCAGAGAAAGACGGGTGGTATCCACGAGATCTGTCTAACTGGAATTTACATCTAACTCCTGAAGAAGCCAAAGAAGTACCCGCTTTGTTAAAGTGAGTAGAGGCATTGAAGGACAAATGTCTCATGGGTGTTGGAATCGCCTTCAGCTTTTTAAAGCGAAGGATTCAGCCACTTCAAGAACGATGCAACCTTGGATATGAGTATGAAGGGAACACAGATCCATCGTGGATGGTACCTGAAGAGCTTTCCAACGAGACAGTTCTTATGCGATTAGATCGCTTGTTTACTGGTGTCACAGAAAAACCAGTCATCATCGGAGAGTACTCGAAGTCAAGTCCTCCAGACCCTATAAGTAATTGTAGTATTTGCTTCGGAAGCTAATATTTGAAATAATATTCATCCAAGTTGTTTGTAACAACCCAGGCCACGATGCTTGCTAATGATTTAACTGAGGAAGCTTGGAAGGACATCAGCAAGACCTCTTCCGAAAGAACATTGAGCGCCGGGAACATTCCTGACACTGCCGCCAAGGCTGATGAAGAGTGCGTCACATATTGTGATGTGGACACAGCGGCGACGATCCAAGATAAGGGGATGTCAAGGGTAAGCCCCCTGTGCCTAGTCCTCTAATTATGTAATGATTTATCATAAAATTAGAGTAACGATTTCTGACTTCAAACCAGAAAGCTCAAGCGTACCCCCAACTATCCCTGTGGGTGCTAAAAGGAAGCGGTCAAGCTACTCCTTTGTGAGTCATCCAAAGCCAATCACTGAGGCTGCTCCTTCTAAAGCGGACCTTGCCAAGCAAGACAAGGTACCCAAGCGCATCGCCAAGCCACAATGTTCATCCACAATGAGTGCAATGACGAGTGGAACAACTGGGAGCACTACAAGTTCAAAAAGGCATCTACCTCTCCTGAAGAAGTTCAGTTTCCAGCCTTTGACTGCCCCAACACCCCTCGTGGAGTAAGTAGAAAAATAACACTAGTCGTTGTTGAGTAGTTGTATTGCTATCGGGTGGTCGCAATTTGATCTTGCTTCTGTCTTTCAACAGATCTCCAACCAAGGCTTTTATAAAGGCAATACAAGCCGATGATGTGGAGAAACAAACTGCTTCAGTGGATGGAATTACCAAAGATACATCGATGGCGTCTGAGGTTGAAGAGATCGCCAAGGCCAATCTAGTCGGTACTGACGAAAGTGGCGGAAGTTCTGAAGCTGAAGCTAGTAGAAAGGATGCTGAGGAGCCAACTGTTGTAACAGAGGCTCAAAAATCGGTGGTGCTCATGGAAGTTGACAAGAACAATGAAGATACATCAAGCAAAGCTGAAGAAACCATGAGCGTCGCGCCACCTTCAATCACGAAAGTGATCACACATTCTATTGCAAAGGTACGCCAGATAGCAAAGCTCATCGAATCGAATACTCCAAATTTGAATTCCATTTAGTGCCTTTCAGCAACAATGACCTGCAATCTGCAAAATTTGTAGTCTGGCGAAACAGGGGAAGTTGAGACAGTTAAAAATGTCAATGTAAATGTCCCAGTAGCTGGCGAAGGAGTTTCGAAAAATGTAAGTGGTCGCTTGAGAAACACATAATTTGCAAAGGAAAGTAGTTTGATTAATGACTACATAATCCTGTGACAGGTTGAAGTTGTCGTAGAGGAACCAATGGATGAAGCTGCGCAACTCTGGAACCATCTTCAAATTGCCCTGGTAGAAACTCTTAACTTAAATCCTATTAAGCAATAGAGCATGGCATTTGGTAACAAATATGCCACAATTGTAGACTTTAGTGGATATAGTTGATTAACCGGGTGATTCAAAACTGGCAGCACGGATTGAAGAACTAGAGGCGGATCTGGCTGGTTTTTTCGAGCAATGAGTAGAAATGCAGCTGGAGCATCAAAAAACGATCGATAACCTCCATGCGCAACTCCAAGCTCTTGGTGATGAAAGATCCAGGCTAGACGACCGGTGTAGCAATTTGGTGAAGGAAAACAATCGTAAGTACTCTGTTCTATGACAACCCATGTCCTTTGAGTAGCGCCAATTCATTTATTGTGTATAACAACATGTGATATGGAACAGGATTGAAGAAAATTGTGAAAGAAGAAAAAGATAATGTCGCTGCATGGTTCAAGCTCTTATAGTCCCAGGCGGATGAGATTTCTCTGCTCAAGCGGGCTATGGAAGAAAGCGAGAAGAAGCTTGCTGAAGAACAAAAGATCCGCCAAGACTGGGAGAGTCAAGCCGTGGAAGCTGCGAAGCTTACACAGTCCAAACAGAAAGAAGTAGACACATTATTGGCTGAGAAGAAACTCATGGAAGAAGTGTTGAACCAATTTTGGGGATGTTAACTCCAGAAGGTTCACAGGCCAACAACCAAACACTTCTGCAGCGGCTATGTCAAGTGCCAAAGCAAGTGTCAGAGTTTTGTAAATCAACTCTGAAGGAGTGCACCAATAGGTTCTTAGCTTTGGTAAAAGCACATAACACTGAAGCTAAGCTGGAGATAAGGTATCTGCCTCCTGGCGTGACGAAAGAACAATACGAAGCGCTAGTGGCAAAAACTGAGCCTATGGCCAATGAATTTATCAGTTCTTTAGTAATGAGAGATCAATCTTGGCGCATGTAATATGTGAATTATGATACTGAAAAAGTAATCAATGATTTTGGCTACTGTTAAGTAGTCATTTTTGATGTCATTTATTAACGATCATTTGTACTAATTGAAAAGTAGCTTATGAACCACCAAGTATGTTTGCAAAAAAGTATCAAACATTTTTGCGTAGAAAACTTGTAGTATAACTGCTTGTGGTCATGATAGTATCCATAAAGTCTCGGTGATACTGGGTAGACTTGCTGGAACAAGTCTAGAATACTATGGGAGTAGTTTATGATATGGTGCATGCCATGCGAGAGTAGTTGTATACCAAGGATTTAAAACAATATCCAGTGGTAGAGATTTTGTCTATATTAGTCCTGTTAAGACATAATCGGTTGCTAGCGCAGAGCCGTGGCATGATTTAAAGTTGTTTTATGCTTAATTGCATAAAAAAGCTGTACTAATGTACGCTATGCATATCAAGACAGAACTCGCATGAATTCTTGTAATGCATAAGTAAGGAGTCTGATGTAGTCAGCAAAGGACACAGAGTGATGAGGACATGACACCCATACATATGTCCATTAGGGGTGCATGGGGTGGAGAAGAAGGAGACCAACATGGTTTTCCAAGTCAAGAAGAAGGCCCAAGGCCAATCCGATTCGAGTCCCCAAGGTGGAGGCCCAAAGAAACTCAAGTTCGAGTCCGCCTCGGAGTTCAGGAGCAGCCCGCACTAAATTCGTCGCCCAGATCGCATACGGGCTCAGTATTTGACATTCTACATATTCATGGAAAGCTAAGGCGATAAGCTTTCCAATGGCACTGGTCCCACCTCAAAATTCGTTTTGAGTCATCGGGAATCGTCGAAACAAGTGGACGTCCAGAATCTGCCAGGGTGCTGCATCGCCATCTTTTGGGCTGTTGGCCCGTGTATCATGTTGGGGTCCACTATGGACGTGGTTAGGGGGTTATGCACGCCCCAACCCCCAAATAATCAGTAGCCACCGCCACATTAGGGTTTGGGTTTTGCTTAGATTAATCTGTCGAGAACAGTTTTACCGTTATCGGTTTGTAGAACCGCAACTTTTGATCTTAATCATACATGTGTAGTGTCACTTCCTTTGAGAGCTGCTTCTTTTGAGTTCTTGCTTCTGTTCTTCGTTTCGCAGGTAGGGATTAGCCTTCTTGGCGAGGTCAACCGGGTTGTGACACGGTTGATAACCAGAGGAGTCGTGGTGCTAAGATTGCAGGGTTCGAGTTTGCTGACTTGAAGCCGGATCGGTGTGTCGTGCTCTGCCCAAAACGAGTTATCCTTCACCTGGCGGAAGATCGGGAAACCCTAGTTCCCATCACAGAGCAGAACAGAGCCTTAACCTTTCATTGAAGGAAAGGCATCGAGAAAACGAGACTATCTCCTACAACCGTGTATTGGTTAGGGTAGCTCTGCCAGGACTTTTGAAGCTTAGCGCCGCTTCTGCTTTGTGAAAAGAGAAGCAGTCTTGGCTTTCTGTGTATAAAACGACAACTACTCTGAGTCTAGGCTTTTTAAGTATTAGGCTATATGCAGAGTCTCTCTAATGAGAATATAGTTAAAAAGATGAAACACAATTTTTAATTGACAGGGATACCATGGTTTTATTGATCTTGTGATCATCAGAGAGTACATTAAAGTTTTACATAAACCCTTTTTATGGGTAAAATTTCCTCAAGTGCTCAATGTTCCACACATTTGGTAGATCTTCTCCTTCTTGAGTCTGGAGGCGATATGTTCCAACTCCAATGACTTGTTTGACGAGAAAAGGCCCCTCCCATCGTGACATAAGTTTGTGTAAGCCGTCAGTCTTCTGCATGCGCCTCAAGACTAGATCTCCAACGATGAAAGAACGAGTTTGAATAGAGCGTTGGTGGTATCGACGTAAACCTTCGAGATAACGAGTGTTCTGGATAAGAGCTGCCACTCGAGCTTCTTCAACACCATCAATGTCTTGAAATCTTTCTTGCTGGGCGGTTTGTTCGTCGTAATTTTCTAGTCGTGGTGCCTCCCAAAGGAGATCAGCAGGTATGACTACTTCAGATCCATAGACTAAAAAATATGGTGACTGTCCAGTTGCACGGCTGGGCTATGTACGTAAACCCCATAGTACTGCGGGTAACTCCTTGGCCCATTTGCCACCGTATTTTTTTAAAGGATCGTATAGTATGGGCTTTAACCCAAGTAGCAATAAGCCATTAGCCTTTTCGACTTGTCCATTGGCGCGTGGATGAGCCACTGAAGCATAGTACGTCTCGATTGAGTACTTTTTGCAATAATTTTGAAATTCTACACTTGTGAAAACTGATCCCAACCTTTAAACGATTCCATCAAAGAATTTGATCAAGTTTTCTGCCCGTGCGTTAACCAAGGGCTGAGCTTCGATCCATTTGGTAAATTTGTCGATAGCTACAATAAGCCACTCGAAACCACCCGAGGCTTTAGCTAAGGGCCCCACAAGATCAAGGCCCCAACATGCAAAGGGCCAAGATAACAAAATTGTGTTAAGTTCATGAGCCGGGACATGGGCTTGTCTGGCAAAGAATTGACAGCCTTGACATGTTCTGACGATCTCTTCAGCATCGGCCTTGGCTGATGGCCAGAAAAAACCGGCTCTGTAAGCCTTTCCTACCAAAGTGCGGGAGGCTGCGTGGTTACCGCAAACACCTCCATGAATTTCTTCAAGCAGTGCTTTTCCACGATCAGTTGTGATGCACTTCATTAGAACGTTGACCGAAGCCCCATGTCGATAGAGTGTGTTGTCCACAACTACATAGTTCGTAGCTCTACATCTAATACGTATTTTTTCTTTCTCCTCATCTGGAAGTTTATGATCTCTCAGATATTCAATAAATGGAGTCATCCAATCGGAGTCAATGACCATAACCTGTAGTTCTGGATGTGGGTGAACTAGAGTGGTTTCGTCAAGTGCTGGCTCTTTAATGGATGGCTGATGTAGTTCATGAACGAAGATTTCGGCTGGAACATCCGCACGTTTTGAACTTAGCTTGGATAAAGCATCAGCAGCGACGTTATAGTCTCGAACGACATGATGGAATTCAAGTCCATAGAAGTGGTGCTCGAGTTTACGGACTTCTTTAACGTAGGCATCCATTGTCTCTTTAGAGCAGTCCCAGTCCTTGTTAACTTGATTGATAGCAACAGGGGAATCTCCATATACGCATAAACGTTTGATACCAAGGGATGCTGTCAAACGGAGTCCGTGTAACATGGCTTCATATTCTGCTTCATTATTGGTAACTTTGAAGAGAATTTGCAAAACGTACTTGAGTTGGTCACCTTTGGGGGATATTAATAGGACACCCACTTCACCACCTTCCAGCTTTAGCGATCCATCAAAATACATGATCCAATGTTCTGAACGAGTGGTTGCTCTGAAGTACTGAAGCTCCATCCACTCGACCGTGAAGTCTGCAAGGGTTTGCGACTTGATGGCCGTTTGAGAGGCGAAGTCAAGGTGTATGCCACTATTTTTGCCTTCCATTTACATATTCGTCCAGTAGCATCAGGATTATTAAGAATTTTGCCTAAGGGAAACTTGGTCACCACAGTTATATGGAAAACCTGAAAGTAATGCCTTAGCTTCCTTGAAGTAATAAAGATCGCATAAAGACCCGCAGCGCCAGCTCCCTTCCCCCCTCATTCCCCCACCGACACGCGGGCCCCACCTATCGGTCCTCTCTTCCTCCTCCCGCCCGACACTCCCTCCTTCCCCGGCGCCAATTTCACCACCCGCCTGGCTGTCCCTGCCACTCCCCCGTGCCGTGGGCCCCCGCCAAAGCTACCTGTCACCTTCCCCCGCGATTTCCTCCCTTTCTTAGCCCCGCGCGCGCATCGCAACTCCTACCCTACTTGGAAACCCCGTGATCGCCAGCCGCCGCGCAAATCACGGCACGCACGCCAATGTAGCCCCCTTCCGGCCTTTATAAGCCGCCCACCAGAGCCCTCAGCCCTCACCGATCGTCCTCCCGAGCTCCCACGCCCTCCAGTGGCCCTCCCCGCCTTGCATCGCCGCTCCAAGCGCCGCCGAGCTCCGGCCACCGTCGATTCCCCCTCCCGGCCGCCGCTCCACCCCGACCGACCTTGCTCCAACCCTCGCGCTGCGGTAAGGAGCCTCCCCGACCATCTCCCGCCCCCGTTCGTGCCCCCTACCGCGCGCTCGAGCTCGCCGGACCTCCACCGCCACTGCTCGCCGTCGTCCACCCCTTCCGCCGCGCTAGCCCCGACTTGATCCACCCAGGTGGACTCGTCATGTCGCCCCGGTGCCAGCGAGCCAAATCCCACGGCCAATGGTGGCCCCGAGCCCCTGATACGCCTAGCTCCGGTGAAAGACCGCAGCGGCCATGGGCGGCGTCGCCGCTCCCCTGTTCCCGTCGGCCGCCTCCCCCCCCCCTCCGATTTGGGCCGTCGGATCCTAATCCAAAGGCCACGATTCGCCCAGACCATCGGTCAAATCCCCGTGTAACGGTCAGCCCCGTAACATTTGCAAAAAGCCCCTCCAAGATGCGAATTAGAACCCGCGGTCCACTCCTATTCAAAAGTAATTGCAATTAGGTCCTTTTTCTTTTGAAAAACCCCCTGCCCTTTTCAAATTTAGTGCCCAAGGTCCTGGTTAGGTTTATTTGCGCGTGAACCCTTCGGTTTTTATACAAAATTACGTATAGGTCCCTGGTTTCGTCAAAATAAGCCCCTGAAACTTTTGAAAACTTGCCAGCGGGTCCCTAGAACTTAGAAAATCCATATCCTTTTCGTTTTAGCTCCGATTCGCATAATTTTCACGCTCATGTGTTCGTAGTGAAGCGTAAAATATTTCTAAAACCTTTTTATGTGCTTCTTCTACTGTTTGGTGTACTGTTCTAATAGAATTATATTTGTTTGCATGTATTGGTATGCGTGTATGCTTGTGTGGTGCTTCGTGTCCAGTCGGTGAGCCGTTAGATTTGGATTTCGAGTTCGCGGAGGACTTTCCGGAGCAAGACTCGCAGCAGCAGCAGCACCACTTCGAGGAAGGCAAGTTATAGCATGAACCATCCTTGCTACCTAAACACACCCTTTACAATTATTTAATTTCATATACAGGTGTCTAATTTACTGTCCCATTAAGGTTGTACCTAGTTTTGTATATCCTGTTCCTATGATAACCTTTGGTTTATGCGTTGGGTAGAATCTTTTCTATGCGTAGCTACTGTCACCAATGTTTAATTGTTAATCTTGATCTAATGGTTCACTTTAATGATAATGATAAAACTTGCTTTTTAGCAACATGGTTTAGGGAACTGGGGCATGTGCTGTGTGCTTTGCTCCAATGTCTCTCCCTAAGGTCTGGTTCTTAAATCGGAAACCCAGGAGCCTGCCGCCACCGCTAGAACTATTATGGCTCTGGTCTTGGTCAAGTAGCTTGTACGTCTCTAGCTTGCCAGTGGTTACCATTGGGGCCAACGGCGTTAGTGGACTCAAGGTGAAAGGGTGTTTTCTTGATTCCACCGGGGACGAGTGATCTGTCGGCTATGCCCCCGTGAGGCACAGCCCCGTGCTGGGAGTCCCTGCGATGGGGAACTCCACACGTTGCGCATGGATGTGTGTGATTCCCGCGCGTTGGGTGCCATTGACCCCCTCATGGTGTGAGTCTGTGAGCGTACGTCAATCCCGGTGCCTAGGGTCTCACCGCCTTGTTAAACTAGCGGCTACTGTCTTGTTAGGGTGTCTTGTGAAAAACCTCATAGCGTCCCTATGCCGTCACACCTCGGAAGTGTTAATGTGCATGGTTGGGTGCAAAGTTCCTTTGAACTTTTACGCGACTGGTGGGTAAAGGGCGAAACCTCTGCAGAGTGTACAATCTATCATGATAGCCTTGCTCAAGGTCACGAGCGGCCTGGATTGTTTTTTATTAGAACATGACGTCTATTTATGCTTAATGTCACTTCTACTTTATTTAATTGGGTCGCAATTGGGTTTCACATACATGTAGTAACTTGGATCATGCTAAAATGAATCAACTAAAAGTGCTAATGCAGTTAAGCCATGTCTAGCCTTATTTTGAGCCGTCATGTACCCGTGCTATAATTGCTAGGTAATTGTTGTACTTACCCTTGCCATTATTCAACAAAATCTCGGATGGGTAACAGATTGGATTGTGCATGAGACTGCTGTTGAGTTCCCTGCGGACCTGCCGTACTTCTGAGTTACGCTCTCCCAGTCAGAGTCCCTGTGGACTATGGCTCCACTCTAGTTGAGAGTTATAGACTTCCGCTGTAATAATGTCACACCCCAAAATTTTTGGATTTTGGGATGTGAATTGATAGCATAATTAATACAATGATTTTCAATTTTCTAAAATTTTCCAACCTTTAAATAAATAACAGGGAATTTAGTATAGGAAAATGTTGTTTTTTGAGTTAAATTAAAACAACATAGGTTTAATATTGAGTGCTTTGCATTCATGCCAGTTGCATTTAGTGGTTTTATGTGTGTAAAGTTTTCAAAAACGCGTTTAGAAGCCTAATGGGAATTTTCCAGAGTTTTCCGGCATTTATTCCTATTTTCCTTAGAGCAAATTCCAATTTTTGGAGTAGGCTAAAATCCATTTCGTGAGGTTCAAATATATTATTTGGGTTCCTCATGTCCAACTCTATCTCTAGAATTTTTTCTAGGATTTTTAGAATTTTTAGAATATTTTCATGGTTTTAATATTAATTCTGGACTTATCTGGAATTATTTTATAACCAGAAAAATAATTATTCCGAAAATTAAAATCACCCTAAATCTTAGTAGACCAGCCTTGGCCCAAAGTTGACCCAATTTTAGGCCAAATCCATCTCATCACTTTATTGGGCCAAATTTCAAAGCTCATTCGCATTGGAATGGGGCAACCCACATTTAGTCCCATATTGCTAATGAACCTGGAAGTGAGAGGTTTTCTCCCTATATATACGAATCACCTCTCCTCTGGAAAAGGCACAACATCGACTCCTTTACAGGGAGGCCCCTTTGTTTGGGATTCCCTAAGGTAGTCTTCTTCCACCATATCTTCCACTACTGCCCATTCTTCGTCTCGTCGTCGCGTCGAGCCTTCCGTCGTTTTTTGCCTCAAGATTTTTCGAAAGTCCCTCAGTGAATCTTGTAATTTTCTATCATATTCGTTTAGTCTATACTCTTTCGTAGAAAATCCCCTGCTAGTTTTAAGCACTGGAAATCTTGTTTAGTCCATAGTTTCCACGTTTTAGATTCGTTTTAATCCTCTTTCGGTGTGTTAGATTCATGTCAACTTAAACTACACTTAGCAACTAGTTCATGTTGGTCACAAGGGTACATATTCAAAGAAATCTAACGCCTAAATCCTGAATAGCCGATTCCAACGTTTTCTGAAAATTCGACTAGATTCCTTAGCTGCTCACTGTTTTGACCATAACATTTGATCCGCTTAACCAAATCTAGCAAATAAATACATTTTGGATATCTACAGAAAAGTTTCTACAACTCTCATTGAAGAAGTCAGGTCAAAATATTCCTATAACTAAGTAGAAAATATTTAAACATATTCCTGCACACTTTGACTGAAGTGCTTCAAAAATTTTCTTATTTGTTTGAACTCAAGTTTTACCTCGGTTTTAAAAATTCAAATATAATTATTTGAAATAACCATTACATATGATTTTGTTTAAATAAAATCAATCAAGCATATATTCGTATTGTTTTATAACCAAAATGCTTCGGATAGCAATAAGTCGCAGCGGAGATTTTCACCCTCAAAAACAGATTCTGAATGGTGCACTAAATCATGTGTAGTTTCTAGGCAGTAGCTCCTAAAATCGTTATCTTTTTCCAGAAGATAGATTATCAAATTATGAAGCTAACCCAATTGGAATCACATTAATCAGATGTCTAGAGCTCGAGATATAAAATAAACAAGCAGACTATGTAGGATGGTGACGAGAATTGATCAAGCCATAACTTTCTCGTTCTAGCTCCGATTAGAGTGATTCTTGCGCCCACGTGACCATAGAATCAAGCCCTTCCACTTAGAATGCTCTTTTAAAGCTTTTATTTTTATTGGTGTACTGTTCTTAGTTGTATATTATTTGTTCTCTTGTTTAGCTACATGTTGTGCTCGTGTCGTTGATTGCTGCGAGTAGAGCAGTGTCATCAAGAGATTTCAAGGAGAAGAGTTTGAAGATCAAGAGCCGAAGACTATATGTGATTATACTGGATTTGAGGCAAGTTATAGCATGGATAATCCTTGCTACCTACTCACTTGTATTAAATTATTTCATACATGCGTGTGTCTAAATTTGATGTACCATTAAGGTTGTACCTAGTTTTTTATTACCTTGTCCTTGTTACCATGGGTTTATGCATATGGGTAGAATCTTTGCTATGCGCAGCTACTGTCACTATTATTTAATTGTTAATTCTGCGTTAATGGTTCACTTCAATGTTAATAATAAAACTTGCTTTTTAGCATGTGCTGTGTGCTTTGCTCCAGTGTCTCTCCCTAAGGTCCGGTTCTTAAAGCGGCAACCCAGGAGCATGTCGCCACCGCTAGAACTATTATGGCTCTGGTCTTGGTCAAGTAGCTTGTATGGCTCTAGCTTGTCAGTGGTTACCGTCGGGGCCAACGGCATTATGGGAAGCATGGGTGAGAGTATGTCTTGATCCACCGAGGACGGATTATCCGTTGGCTATGTCTCGTTAGGCACAGTCCCATGATGGGAGCCCTCGTGTTGGAGCTCCACACGTTGCGCATTGGTTGGCTTGCGTAGCCCGCGCTCTCGACGCCATTGACCCCCTCACGTTGCGCCTTGAGGGTCAGTCAATCTCGGTGCCTAGGCCATATTGCGTGTGTTGTACCATAATCGGCCACTGTCTTGTTAGGGTGTCTTGTGAAAAACCTCGTAGCGTCCCTATGCAATCACACCTCAGAAGTGTTGATATGCGTGGTTGGGTGCAAAGTTCTTTTGAACTTTTTACGCGACTGGTGGGTAAAGGGCGAAACCTCTGCAAAGTGTAAATCTATCATGATAGCCTTGCTTAGGGTCACAAGCGGCCTGGATCCTTTTTTATTAGAAGATGATGTTTATTTATTTTTAATATCACTTATACATTATTAATTGGGTTGCAACCGGGTTTCATTCACTTGTAGTAACTTGGTTAATGATAAAATGAACCAACAAAAAATGCTAATGCAGTTAAGCCGGGTCTAGCCTATTTTGAGCCTTCAGACTCGTGCTATACTTGCTAATTAATTGTTTACTTACACTTGTCATTTTATTCAACAAAATCCCGGATGGGTAACAGATGGATCAGTGATTGAGACAGCTACTGAGTTTCCTGAGGATTTTCCATTAGTTCTGAGCTGTGGTCAACCAGTCGGCGTCCCTGTGGAATTGAGGCTCTACCTGTCGAGAGAGTTAATACATAGACTTCCGTTGTACTTTATTTAGGTAAACTCTGATGTAAAATATTTTATTCGAGCATATGTACTCTGATTTTCCATATTTGTTGGTTGTATATGTTCTGTGGACTTTCTGGGCACACATATAGCAGCATTCGGGTTTTTGTGTAAATCCGGGTGTGACAGATAATCATTTATGTTATACTTTGATGTAAACTATTTTATTTCAAGCATTTGTACTTTGTTTATTATATTTGTTCGCTGTATGTGTTCTGTGGACTTCCTGGGCACACATATGGCCACATTCAGGTTTTGTGAAAATCCGGGTGTGACAGATTGGTATCAGAGCCGTGCTGACTGTAGGATCGCAGCTAGATAGAATGGTCGGTCTTAGTCAAGTCTAGTCTTCACTATTTTACTTATAAAAGTGTTGAGTTTTGTAAAATAGTGTTCAGTGTCTAGGAGTGGGAAGAGATGCTTTATAGGAGTGGGAAGAGATGCAAGAGGAGGAGTGTCTGAGGCAGGAAGAAGAAGAGGCAAAGCAGCAGCAGGGAGAGCCCGAGGACGAGGAGATGGAGCCCGCTGATGAGCCGGAGGAGCAGCCCGAGCCAGTTCAGCCAGGCGGTGGAAATCCTACCGGAGACCCAGATAGTGATGACAGTGATGATGATGATGATGACGGTGGTGATGATCCGTCAGATGGCGAGGGTGATGATCCTGAGGAGCCCCCAGCACCCCAGCAGCCTGCACCCGCACCGGCAGCACCGAGGTGGACCATGGAGGACTTTGTCAGAGACGCAGGAGACAACTTCTACCACTGGCACCTGAGGCAAATACCCCGCTCCCACTACGGCACATGCAACGTGGGCATGGAGTACCACAGTGAGAGGTGGACACCCCCCCGCTTCCCCACCTTCTGGAGTACTACACTGCGGATCCGTACAGCTGACCACGGAGCTAGAGCTGCCAGGACGAGGTCGATCCACTACGCCTCCAGTGAGAGATCCTGATGGGGACTAGGGTTCCCGATCTTCCATCAGGTGAAGGATAACTCGTTTTGGGCGGAGCACGACACACCGATCTGGCTTCAAGTTAGCAAACTCGAACCCTGCAATCTTAGCACCACGACTCCTCTGGTTATCAACCGTGTCACAACCTGGTTGACCTCGCCAAGAAGGCAAAATCCCTGCCTGCGAAATGAAGAACACAAGAAAGAACTCAAAAGAATGCAGCACTCAACAGGAAGTGACAAACTGCAGATGTATGATTAAGCACGATAGTTGAGGTTCTACAAACTGATGACGGCGAAACTGTTCTCGACAGATTAATCTAAGCAAAACCCGAGTCTAAACAATGACGGCTACTAAATTTAATAGTCTTGGATCGAGCTAGGGTTGAGGGCGTGCCAGGGAGGCGTCCACAACTTGGGCCGAGAGGCCCGACACGATACAAAGCCTGAAAAGGCCCAAAACAGGTGATGCAGCATCTTTTCGTGGTCACACAGTATGATCCACGAATCCTCTGGAGCTAGGACCAGAACCGAAAGAAGCGTCTCATCGTCATGATTCGAACGCATCCAAGAACGCCTTGTTTTGACGTCATATGAAGGAAAAATTACAGTTGAAGCACAGATATGTCGGCTGAAACCGAACCAAAGATGATGTCCAACATGACGACGACTTGTAACTTGGAGACGAGTCCGGCTCGTGTATGTGCAACGTGGTGATGTCCTCATCAGATCCACCCAGGAGGTAGGGATAGCAGATGTTGCTCGCCGTGCCTACTACTACTATAGAGACAGGTTCTGGGCAGAGATCCAGGATGGGCCAGAGAGGTGGTCCCCCCGCAGGAGGAGTGGAGAGACAGCTTGCACCATCGCCCCCATCGGAGACATCGCCGACCGGCCCCCAGCTTGCTGCTACTGTGACGCTTGTGGCTACCCTCAACACTGACATGGAGGCAGCTACTGATGAGATCGCCGCTTTGAGGGAACAGCTGAGAGGGACCCAGCAGGAGTTGGAGCAGCTTGACCAGATGATGGGAGCGCCACCGCCACGCAGCCCAGAATACCGTGCAGAGTCACTGCCTCGCAAGAGGCACTGCTTCGGATCTGCCGCCGCCCGCACCACCATCCAGCAGGATCCTTAGGAGTCTACCATGAGTCTGTAATAAGATCGAGTAGTCATCGTTTTCCTTTCTAGTCGAGTCAAAAACCAGTGAGTCGAGTCAGTGTGAACCTTGTCTTTCGATGTTTGATTTGATTATCATTATGCTTATGTATGAGTTGGATTTTTGTAATGATTGTGATGGGCGTAGACGCAAGTCTACCACCATCTAAATTCTGGATTAAGGCATAAGGATAATGTTGAATACATAGAAGGAGTTATTTGCTTCACTTGCTCTTTATCTATCTTATGCTCTATCTTAACCGGTTCAATCAATATTCTCAAGTACTTCTGTTCCAAACCTGAGTTACTTGCCTTTGTCCAATAAAATTTATGGGAATCTCTTGCTGATGATAGATGGTGAACACAAGGAGCAACGCCGGTGCCAGCGGATTGCCACCACCACCACCCCACCATTGAGCATATGATGCTCACGCAGACCCAGCTGATGCAGCAGATGGCTCAAACGATGGCGATGATGCAGCAGAACCAGCAGAATCCGCCGCAGCACAACATGCCACCCCGTGACAAGAGGGGTGAATTTCTGAAGGGACGCCTGCCCACCTTCAGCAAAGCAACCGATCCATTGCATGCAGTGGATTGGCTCAAGGCAGTGGAGTGACAACTCGACATCGCTTAGTGCAACGACCGGGAGAAGGTGTTGTACGCAGGAGGACAGCTTAAAGGACCAGCATTGGACTGGTGTGATTCCTATCAGTACGCTCACCCTGATCGTACTCAGATCACATGGCAGGAGTTCCATGACAGCTTCCGCTCACACCATGTGCCTGAAGCCCTGCTGACTCTGAAGAAGAAGGAGTTCTTGGCACTAAAGCAGGAAGGGATGAGCGTCACAGCTTATCGTGACAAGTTCATTGAGCTCGCCCGGTATGCTCTAGAGGACGTGAACACGGACAGGAAGAAGCAGTCTCAGTTCCGCGATGGCTTGCAGGATGCCCTGCAGTACCAGCTGATGTGCACCAAGTTCCCCAACTTTCAGGAACTGGTGGACGGCGCCCTGATGCTAGAACACAAGCGCCGTGAAATGGAAGAGAAGAAGCGGAAGTTCCAGGGCCAGCAGATTGGGAGCAACAACCGCCCCCGCTTCAATGCTCCCCAAGGTCAACAGATGGTGAGCCAGCAACGCTTCCAGAGTCAGCCGAGCTCTCTAAACCGTGGCCAGTACCAGCAACGTCCCCAGTACTCTCAGGCACCACATCAACAGCGCTTCCATAACCAGCTGCAGAATGCCCCAGCTCATCGCAACCAGGTACAGCAAGGGCTTGTCCAGCGCCCCAACACCGCCAACAATGTACCGGTGGGCCCAAGGGCGTGCTACCACTGTGGTGAGCAGGGTCACTTCGCCAACGTCTGCCCCAAGAAGGCTCAGAATGCTGCAGGCCAGAACAACCCCTAGAGAGTTGGGCAGAATGGGAACCAGCAGCAGGCACAAGCAGGCAGAGGTCCTCAGAACCCCATTAGGGGCAAAGTCAACCACATGTGTGCTGAGACCGCAGAGGAAGCTACCGACGTGGTTGTGGGTACGTTCCTTGTCAACTCGACCCCTACAACTGTTTTATTCGATTTTGGAGCTTCGCATGCTTTCATCTCTGCTGCATTTGTTCAAAAGAATATGCTGGCCCTATGACCTATGGGGAATACTATTCTAGTTAGCTCACCAGGGGGAGCAACTGGCCACTCTACGTTGCACCCGGACCCTCATCTCAATAAGGGGGGTAGACTTCGAAGTACACCCCATAGTCCTAAACTCCGTTGGGTTTGACTTGATTCTTGGGATGAGTTGGTTAGCCTACTATGGTGGGGTGATCAAGTGCGTTGAAAGGATGATACAGCTGACAGCCACGATTGGAGAAAAAGTGGAGTACCAAGCAGCCACCCCTCTGAACAATGTCAAGTCAATCAAGTTGATGGAGCAGCTCCCGAGGACATTAGAGTGGTGTGCGAGTTTCCGGATGTGTTCCCAGAGGAATTGTCAGGTATGCCCCCGGAACGCGAAGTTGAATTCGTTATTGAACTAAAACATGACACTGCACTTATAGCTAAAAGGCCATATAGGATGGGAGTGAAGGAACTGGAGAAACTTAAGGAAGAATTAAGCTCTTTGCTAGAACAAGGGTATATCCGTCCTAGTTCTTTACCATGGGGAGCACCGGTGTTGTTCGTGGACAAGAAGGATGGCACGCAGAGGATGTGTGTGGACTATCGAGCCCTCAACGAAGTGACTGTCAAGAATAAGTATCCATTGCCAAGGATTGATGATCTGTTCGATCAATTGAAGGGAGCTTGTGTGTTCTCCAAGATAGACCTTCGATCGGGCTATCACCAGATGAGGATCCGACCATCCGACATACCCAAGACGGCATTCACCACTCAGTATGGGCTATATGAGTTCACAGTCATGTCCTTTGGACTAACCAACGCTCCAGCATACTTCATGTATCTGATGAATAGCGTCTTCATGGACTATCTGGACAAGTTCGTGGTGGTGTTCATTGATGACATTCTGGTCTTCTTCAAGAATGAGGAAGAGCACGAGAAGCACTTGTGGATGGCAATGCAGCGACTCAGAGATCATCAGCTATATGCTAAGCTGAGCAAGTGTGAGTTCTGGCCGAAGGAAGTGGCATTCTTGGGTCATGTGTTGTCCAATGGAGGAGAAGTCGTGGATCCGAAGAAGGTTCAAGATGTTCTCAGTTGGAATCCACCCAAGGATGTGAGTGAGATCAGAAGTTTCCTTGGGATGGCGGGTTACTACAGATGGTTCATTGAAGGTTTCTCCAAGATTGCTAAACCAATGATGGCCCTACTAGAGAAGAATGCCAAGTTCATCTGGACAGCAGAATGTCAAGTCAGCTTTGAGGAACTGAAGAAGAGGTTGACTACAACACATGTGCTAGTGTTGCCTGACATAGCCAAGAGCTTCTAGATCTACTGCGGTGAATCTCGTCTAGGATTGGGATGTGTGCCCATGCAAGAGGGCAGAGTACTGGCTTATGCATCAAGGCAACTGAGGAAATATGAGCAAAACTACCCGACACACGACCTGGAGTTGGCAGCGGTGGTTCATGCCCTAAAGATTCGGAGACACTACTTGATCGGGCACAAGTGTGACATCTACACCGATCACAAGAGCCTCAAGTATGTCTTCACCCAGTCAGATCTGAATATGAGGCAACGCCGATGGTTGGAGTTGATCAAGGACTATGATCTGGAGATCCATTACCACCCTGGCAAGGCTAACTTGGTGGCAGATGCTCTGAGTAGGAGAAGCTATGTGAACAATATCACCGGCTATTGTCTGCCTAAAGAACTCAGCCGGGAATTTGAGAAGATGAGTCTGGGGTTCATGACTGGCATCACAGAGATGACGGTAGAACCGACTCTTGAACATGAGATCCGGAAGGGTCAGCTTGGTGATGAAAATATCAAGGAGAATGTGGAGAATGTTGCCCTAGGAAAGGCCCCTGGTTTCCAAGTTGATGAACAAGGAACCTTGTGGCACGAGAAAAGGATATGTGTGTCTGATATAGTGTAGATCAAGGACACGATCCTAAGAGAAGCGCATGATTCGGCATACTCGATCCACCCAGGAAGCACCAAGATGTACCAAGACATCAAGGAAAGATTCTGATGGTACGGATTGAAGCATGATGTGGCGACATATGTGGCACTATGTGACACTTGTCAGAGAGTTAAGGCTGAACATCAGAGGCCAGCCGGATTACTCCAGCCCTTGAAGATACCGGAGTGGAAATGGGAAGAAGTTGGTATGGACTTCATCACTGGTCTGCCCCGCACACAGCGAGGATTTGACTCCAACTGGGTGGTTATGGATCGCTTAACCAAAGTGGCCCACTTTCTTCTAGTAAAGACAACCTACACGGGAGCTAGACTAGCAGAGCTATATATGGGAAGGATTGTGTGCTTGCATGGAGTGCCAAAACGGATATGTCTGACCGAGGTACTCAGTTCACGTCACACTTCTGGCAGAAGCTACATGAGTCTATGGACACTAAGCTGCATTTCAGCTCAGCTTATCACCCACAGACGGATGGACAGAAAGAGCGAACTAACCAGATTCTGGAAGACATGTTGAGAGCATGTGCTTTGCAATATGGTGTCACTTGGGACAAAAGTTTGCCCTATGCGGAATTCTGGTATAACAACTGCTACCAGAAGAGTCTGCAGATGGCACCATTCGAGGCTTTGTATGGGAGGAACTGTAGGACTCCAATATTCTGGAACCAGACGGGAGAAAGTCAAGTTTTCGGGCCTGAGATACTAAGAGAGGCAGAGCGACAAGTGCAAGTGATCCGACAGAACTTGAAAGTGGCACGGTCATGGCAGAAAAGCTATGCCGACGTTAGAAGAAGGGATCTCACCTTTGAAGTCGATGACTTTGTGTATCTCAAGGTGTCACCGATGCGAGGCGTGAAAAGGTTCAATGTCAAGGGCAAGCTAGCACCTCGGTACACCAGGCCATTCAAAGTAGTGGAACGAATGGGTGAAGTGGCTTACCGACTAGAACTACCTGAGAAACTGGCCGGAGTGCACGATGTGTTCCACGTGTCTCAATTGAAGAAATGATTACGGGTACCTAAGGAGCAGATCCCGATAGATGAGCTGAATGTATAGGAAGATCTCACCTACGATGAGTACCCCGTCTAGATTTTGGAAAGGTCGGAGAGAGTAACCAGAAACAAGGTCATCCGAATGTGCAAGGTGCAATGGAACCGACACTCGGAGGACGAAGCAACTTGGGAAAGAGAAGAGGATCTCAAGACCGAATATCCACAACTCTTCGCTTCCTCATCCAAATCTCGAGGACGAGATTCATCCTAAGGGGGGGTAGCTTTGTAACACCCAAAAATAGCCCATTTAAAATTTTTAGTAATTAATTTGCTTTTATTAAATTTCTCATATTTAATATAAGTTAAATAAATTATTTATGAATATTAAAATCAAATATAAGTTGTAGAAATATTTTTGTTGCATTCATGCTGCTGCATTGTGTTTTGGTTGTTGGCAAGTTAAGTTGGAATTTAAATTCTGTTTAAATTCGAATTTAATTTGCATTTGTTTGAGCCCTAGAAAAGTTAATTCAAGTCGAGTTCGCTTTTGCCCCCTTAACTCTTCCCCCGGGCCACTCCTGCCCCCTCTTCTCCTTTCCCGAGCGCAGCCCAACCCCCTCCCTTTCTTTTCCCTCGGCCCAGCCCGCCAAACCACCCCCCCCCCCACCTCTCCACCTGGGCCCAACTACCGCGCCGGCCCAGCAGCATCCCCTACCGCGGCCCGCAGCGCCACCTCCCTTCCCCCCTCCTTCCCCACCGACAGGCGGGTCCCACCTGTCGGTCCTCTCTTCCTCCTCCCGCTCGACACTCCCTCCTTCCCCGGCACCAATTTTGCCGTCCGGGCGGCCGTCCCCGCCACTCCCCCATGCCGTGGGCCCCCGCCGAAGATGCCTAGCACCTTCCCCCTCGATTTCCTCCCTTTCTTAGCCCCGCGCGCGCATGGCAACCCCCGCCCCACTTGGAAACCCCGGGATCGCCGGCCGCCACGCAAATCATGGCACGCACGACAATGTAGCTCCCCTTCGGCCTTTATAAGCCTCCCACCAGAGCCCTCAGCCCTCACCGATCCTCCTCCCGAGCTCCCACGCCCTCCTGTGGCCCTCCCCGCCTTGCATCGCCGCTCCAAGCGCCGCCGAGCTCCGGCCGCCGTCGATTCCCCCTCCCGGCTGCCGCTCCGCCCCGGCCGACCCTGCTCCGACCCTTGCACTGTGGTAAGGAGCCTCCACGACCATCTCCCACCCCCGTTCGTGCCCCCTAGCGCGCGCTCGAGCTCGCCGGACCTCCGCCGCCACTGCTCGCCATCGTCCACCCCCTCCGCCGTGCTAGCCCCGACTTCATCCACCCAGGTGGACTCGTCATGTCGCGCCGGTGCCAGCGAGCCAAATCCCACGGCCAATGGTGGCCCCTAGCCCCTGATACGCCCAGCTCCAGCGAATGATCGACACGGCAATGGGCGGCGCCGCCGCTCCCCTGTTCCCGTCGGCCGCCTCTCCCCCCCCCCCCCCTCCGATCTGGGCTGTCGGATCCTAATCCAAAGGCCCCGATTCGCCCAGACCCCCGGTCAAAGCCCCGTGTAACAGTCAGCGCCCTTAACATTTGCAAAAGAGCCCCTCCAAGATGCGAATTAGAACCCGCGGTCCACTCCTATTCAAAAGTAATTGCAGTTAGGTCCTTTTTCTTTTGAAAAACACCTGCCTTTTTCAAATTTAGTGCCCGAGGTCCTGGTTAGGTTTATTTATGCGTGAACCCTTCGGTTTTTATACAAAATTACATATAGGTCCCTGGTTTCTTCAAAATAAGCCCCTAAAACTTTTGAAAACATGCCAGCAGGTCCCTAGAACATAGAAAATCCATATCTTTTTCGTTTTAGCTCCGATTCGCGTAATTTTCATGCTCATGTGTTCGTAGTGAAGCGTAAAATATTTCTAAAACCTTTTTATGTGCTGCTTCTACTGTTTGGTGTACTGTTCTAATAGAATTATATTTGTTTGCATGTATTGGTATGCGTGTATGCTTGTGTGGTGCTTCGTGTCCAGTCGGTGAGCCGTTAGCTTTGGATTTCGAGTTCGCGGAGGACTTTCCGGAGCAGGACTCGCAGCAGCAGCAGCAACACTTCGAGGAAGGCAAGTTATAGCACGAACAATCCTTGCTACCTAAACACACCCTTTATAATTATTTAATTTCATATGCATGTGTCTAATTTACTGTCCCATTAAGGTTGTACCTAGTTTTGTATATCCTATTCCTTTGATAACCTTGGGTTTATGCATTGGGTAGAATCTTTGCTATGCACTGCTACTGTAACCAATGTTTAATTGTTAATCTTGATCTAATGGTTCGCTTTAATGATAATGATAAAACTTGCTTTTTAGCAACATGGTTTAGGACACTAGGGCATGTGCTGTGTGTTTTGCTCCAGTGTCTCTCCCTAAGGTCCGGTTTTTAAAGCGGCAACCCAGGACCCTGTCGCCACCGCTAGAACTATTATAGCTCTGCTCTTAGTCAAGTAGCTTGTACGTCTCTAGCTTGCCAGTGGTTACCATTGGGGCCAACGACGTTAGTGGACACAAGGTGAAAGGGTGTTTTCTTGATTCCACCGGGGACGGGTGATCTGTCGGCTATGCCCCCGTGAGGCACAGTCCCATGCTGGGAGTCCCTACGATGGGGAACTCCACACGTTGCGCATGGATGGGTGTGATGCCCGCGCGTTGGGTGCCATTGACCCCCTCATGGTGTGACTCCGTGAGCGTACGTCAATCCCGGTACCTAGGGTCTCACCACCTTGTTAAACTAGCGGCTACTGTCTTGTTAGGGTGTCTTGTGAAAAACCTCGTAGCGTCCCTATGCTGTCACACCTCGGAAGTGTTGATGTGAGTGGTTGGGTGCAAAGTTCTTTTGAACTTTTACGCGACTGGTGGGTAAAGGGTGAAACCTCTGCAGAGTGTACAATCTATCATGATAGCCTTGCTCAAGGTCACGAGCGGCTTGGATCCTTTTTTATTAGAACATGATGTCTATTTATGCTTAATGTCACTTCTACTTTATTTAATTGGGTCGCAACTAGGTTTCACATACATGTAGTAACTTGGATCATGCTAAAATGAATCAACTAAAAGTGCTAATGCGGTTAAGCCGTGTCTAGCCTTATTTTGAGCTGTCATGTACCCGTGCTATAATTGCTAAGTAATTGTTTTACTTACCCTTGCCATTATTCAACAAAATCCCGGATGGGTAACAGATTGGGCTGTGCATGAGACTGCTGCTGAGTTCCCTGAGGACCTGCTGTACTTCTGAGTTGCGCTCTCCCAGTCTGAGTCCCTATGGACTACGGCTCCGCTCTAGTTGAGAGTTATCAACTTCTGTTGTAATAATCATTTATGTTATACTCTGGTGTAAACTATTTTATTTCGAGCATTTGTACTCTGTTTATCATATTTGTTCATTGTATATGTTCTGTGGACTTCCTGGGCACACATATGGCCGCATTCGGGTTTTGTGAAAATCCGGGTGTGACAGATTGGTATCTGAGCCGTGCTGACTGTAGGATCGCAGCCTAGATAGAATGGTCGGTCTTAGTCAAGTCCAGTCTTCACTATTTTACTTATAAAAGTGTTGAGTTTTGTAAAATAGTGTTTAGTGTCTCCTCTACCCTAGTCCTTTGCAAAGTTTTTCTAAAATTTTTCCTTGTCTTCTCTTTGCAGTAGATGGCTCACACGAAGCTGACCGCCCGCAAGTCCACCTGTGACTACCTTCTGCCCCGTATTCTGGAGATGGACTTTGGCGCCCCCTACCAGAATGCTTTCCAGGAGTGGGAGGAGATGCAAGAGGAGGAGCGCCTGAGGCAAGAAGAAGAAGAAGAGGCGGCGCGAGAACAGGGAGAGCCCGAGGACGAGGAGATGGAGCCCGCTGATGAGCCGGAGGAGCAGCCCGAGCCAGTTCAGCCAGGAGGTGGAAATCCTACCGGAGACCCAGATGGTGATGACAGTGATGATGATGATGATGATGGAGGAGCGCACATCCAGCTGTGGAGTCTACGACTTGATCGATGCGCGGGAGACCCATGGGGTCTGGAGGGCAATGTTTGTTGAGGTCTGTATAGTCAACACACATTCACCATTCGTTGTTGTTTTTCTTTTTGACCAGGACTGGATTGGCCAACCACTCTAGATGGAAAACTTCTTTGATAAATCCTATTGCGAGTAGTTTGGCGAGTTTCGCTTTGATCGCGTTACGTCTGTCCTGAGCAAAACGTCGTAAGCATTGCCTTTTAGGCTTTGCTTTTTCATCAACTTTTAAATTGTGCTCAGTAAGCTCCCTAGGAACACCAGGCATATCAGATAGTTTCCATGCAAATATATCTTTATTATCATGAAGGAACTTGACGAGCGTGTTTTCCTATTTACAATCTAAGTCAGCCCCTGTAAGGGCTGTTTTGGACGAATCGCCCATCTCAAGGTCTACAGTTTTAAGCTGTACTTCTTCAGAAGGCTTGAAACTTGTGCTTCCGGCTTCTTGCTTGGAACCTCCAAGTCTTCTTCTTTTGACTTCTTGGCCACAGCGAGTACTTCCAATATCTGGATAGGAACTTGTGAGGTGGCGGTGAACTCTACTGCTTCCATATCACAGTCGTAAGCAATCTTCAGATCTCCTCTTAGGGAGAGAACTCCTTTAGGAGCAGGCATTTTGAGAACAAGATATACGTAATGCGGAATCGCCATGAATCTGGCGAGGGCTGGACGCCCAAGAATCGCATGATACGAGGTCTCAAAGTCAGCCACTTCGAACTTGATGTACTCTGTCCTGAAGTTGGCTTCTGTGCTGAAGGTTACTGAGAGTGTGACTTGTTCGAGAGGAATTGCCACGTTACCAGGCACGATACCGTAGAACGGAGATTCAGTAGGCTTTAGGTGTTTGGTGATATCGAGTTCCATTTTGGCAAAGGTCTTAGCAAAGATGACGTTGAGCCCGCTGCCTCCGTCAATGAGAACTTTGGTCAGTCTGGCTTGTGCCACGACTGCATCCAAAACCAACGGATATCTGCCTGGATTGGCAAAGTTGGTCCATTGATCTTTTCTGGAGAAGGTGATGGGAATTTCGGACCACTTGAGGTATGTCGGGGTGGTTGGTTGAATTGCCATGATCTGTAACACCCAAAATAGCCTTTTCAAAAATTTTAGTAATTTATTTGCTTTATTTAAGTTGTTCATAACTAATATAGGTTAAATAAATTATTTATGAATATTAAAATCAAATATAAGTTGTAGAAATATTTTTGTTGCATTCATGCTGCTGCACTGTGTTTTGTTTGATAGTAAGTTAAATTGGAATTTAAATTCTGTTTAAATTCGAATTTAATTTGCATTTGTTTGATCTTTAGAAAAGTTATTTTTAAACCAAGTTCAATTCTGCCCCTGGACTTTCTCCCTCGGCTGACTTTGCTCCCCCTTCTCTCCTCCCCAGTGTCACACCCGGATTTTCACGAAAACCCGAATGCGGCCATATGTGTGCCCAGGAAATCAAAGTACACATATAGCGAACAAATATGATAAACAGAGAACATATGCTTGAATAAATTCTTCATTAAATAAAGTTTTGCATCATAGTGCATCATAAATAAACTAACCAAATACAGCGAAAGACTAATAAACTCTCAAACTAATGGAGCCGCAAACCACAGGGACTCTGACTGGGAGACCACAGCTCAGTAGTACGGTAAATCTTTGGGAAACTCAGCAGCAGACTCATGCCCAGCCCAATCTGTTTACCCATCCAGGATTTTGTTGAATAAAATGACAAGTGTAAGTAAACAATTACTTAGCAAGTATAGCACGGGTATGAAGGCTCAAAATAGGCTAGACACGGCTCAACTGCATTAGCATTTTTAGTTGGTTCATTTTAACATTAACCAAATTACAACAAGTGAATGAAACCCAGTTGCAACCCAATTATTAAAGAATAAGTGACATTAAACATAAATAAACATCATCTTCTAATCAAAAAGGATCCAGGCCGCTCGTGACCTTGAGCAAGGCTATCATGATAGATTTTACACTCTGTAGAGGTTTCGCCCTTTACCCACCAGTCGCGTAAAAGTTCAAAAGAACTTTGCACCCAATCACGCACATCAACACTTTTGAGGTGTGATTGCATAGGGACGCTACGAGGTTTTTCACAAGACACCCTAACAAGACAGTAGCCACTAAGGTACAATAAGGTGGTCAGACTCTAGGCACCGAGATTGACTTACGCTTACAAAGTCACACCATAAGCGGGTCAATGGCATCCAGAGCGCGGGCATCACACCCAACAATGTGCAACGTGCGGAGTTCCCCATCACAGGGACTCCCAACACGGGACTTGGTCTAACGAGACCTAGCCGACGGGGCTACCATCCTCGGTGGAATCAAGAAACACCTCGCGCCTTACTTCCCCTAACGCCGTCGGCCCCACCGATAACCACTGGCATGCTAGAGACGTACAAGTTACTTGACCAAGACCAGAGCCATAATAGTTCTAGCGGTGGCGACAGGCTCCTGGGTTGCCGCTTTAAGAACCGGACCTTAGGGAGAGACATTGGAGCAAAGCACACAACACATGCCACAGATCCCTAAACCATGTTGCTAAAAAGCAAGTTTTATCTTTAATATTGAAGTGGACCATTAAGTCAATATTAACAGTTAAATGATAGTGATAGTAGCTGCGCATAGCATAGATTCTATCCATATGCATGAACCCAAGGTAAACAAGGATAGGATAAACAAAACTAGGTACAACCTTAATGGTACATCAAATTTAGACACATGCTTGTATGAAATAATTCAATACAAGTGAGTAGGTAGCAAGGATTGTTCGTGCTATAACTTGCCTTCCTCAAAAGGCGGCTGCTGCTGCTGCTGTGAGTCCTGCTCCAGAAAGTCCTCCACATACTCGAAGTCCAAAGCGTACGGCTCACCGACTGGACACGAATCACCATACAAACGAGCACGCAAACCAATACATGCAAACAAATAATAATCTATTAGAACAGTACACCAAACAATAGAAACAGTACAAATAAAAGGTTTAGAATTAATCTACGCTTTACTACGAACACATGAGCGCGAAAATCACACTAATCGGAGCCAAAAAGGAAAAGATATGGGCTTTCTAAGTTCTAGGGACCTGCTGGCAATTTTTAAAAGGTTCCAGGGGCTTAATTTGAAGAAACCAGGGACCTATACATAAATACACGTTAAAACCCGAGGGCTAACGCGCAAATAAGCAGGGGTTGGACCGCGGGTTCAAATAATTAAAAGTGTGGGGGCTTAACTGAATAAAACAGGACCTCTTTGTAAATAGTTTTGAAAGCATTAGGACGGCAGGTTGATTAACAGGAACTTGGGGGGTTTCTTTAGTAAAAAGGGCAGGTTTGACCGGTATTAACTCGGGTTTGACCTGGGCATGGGAGGGGCATGGACCGTTGGATTTGGATCCAACGGCCCAGATCAGACCGTGGGGGATTCTGCCCGCGGGGACAGGGGAAGTCGGCGGCGCCACTGTTGGGCGCGGCGAGGAGCTCGCCGAAGAAGCTCGAAGTCGAGCTAGGGGGCTCGGTTTTCGACGAGGCTTGGTCCTACGGGTGCGGGGCGATGCGGCGAGTTCATCCACGGGTTTCACGTCGAGGGACTCGCGGGGGACGTGGCGGTCGACGGCGAGCGGCGGAGCGCAAGCTCCGGCGAGGTCGGGGATAGCCCAGGGAACGCGGGAGCGAGCAGAGGATGGCTCGGGGATGGTGCTCACCTTGACACGGAGCTCCGGGGTGGGTCTAATTGGCGAAGGAGGTGCCGGAGTGAGGGGATCGACGGGCGGTGGCGAGCTTCGGGCGGCGATGGCGGCGGTGTTAGGCGGGGAGTGCGCCGGAGGAGCTTGGGGCTCGGTGGATGGGCCTGGTGTGGCTCGGGGACTCTGAGGGGCAGCTTAAATAGCCCGGGGAGGGGCCCTGCCGTGGCATGCGGCTCGGGATTGGCCGGTGGACCTTCCATACAGAGGGGGGAGGTTTCCATGTGCGGAGCTTGGCGTGGATGGAAAGGCGAGGCGGGGAAGGAAGGTGGAGGTGGTGCCGAGGAATGGGCGAGCTCAGCCGGCGTCGGGTTCGGAGGGAAGTGGCGCGAGGAAGGGGTCGAAGGAAAGGAAGGTGGGAGACGAGTCTGACATGTGGGGTCGGGGCGTCAGTGGGGGGAGGGAGAGAGGGAGGAGGGCGCGAGCTGGGCTGGCTCGTTTGGCCCAGGAGCGGGGGGCACGCGGTGTGGCCCAAGTAGAGGGAGGGGCGAGCTGGGCCCG
This sequence comes from Echinochloa phyllopogon, assembly GCA_033239725.1. Lineage (NCBI taxonomy): Eukaryota > Viridiplantae > Streptophyta > Magnoliopsida > Poales > Poaceae > Echinochloa > Echinochloa phyllopogon. The sequence continues at coordinate 8,790,886 of BTCW01000013.1, read as the reverse complement.
GGGGAGAAGAGTGAAGGGGGTTGGGTCGAGCGAGGGGAGGAAGAAGGAGGTGCAGAGATGGACCGAGGAAAAGCTTAGGGAGCAAAAGCGAACTCAGCTTAAATTAACTTTTCTAGGACTCCAAACAAGGTGATTCAAATTTGAATTTAAATAAATTTAAATTCTCGTTTGAATCACAAGCAATACAAAAATTAAGTGCAGCAGTATGAATGCAACAAAAATATTTCTATAACTTATAATTGATTTTAATATTCATAAATAATTTATTTAGCCTATACTAAATATGAGAAATTCAAATAAAAGCAAAATAATTACTAAAAATTTTAGATAGGCTATTTTTGGGTGTTACACCCAGCCCGGCCCAGCACTCCCCCTCCCGACTCCTTTCTCCGAGCCGGCCCGCTCGCACGCCCCCTTTTTCCCGGCCCAACTCCCCTTCGTCCAGCCCAGTCTCCCGAGTCGGCCCGGCTGCCCCCCCTCTCTCTCTCACTGCGTAGGGGGGACCCGCCTGTCGGGTCCATCCCTTTCCTCTCGCTGCGCCAGAGCTTCCCCCCCACGCATCACACTGCCTCAGTCGGCTGCGCTGGCCCGTCCTCGCACCCCGTGGGCCACCACGAAGCCCCCACGAAGATCCCCCCCCCCCCCCCCCCCGCGCACTTCCTTCCTTGGCCGCGCTACGCATGGAAGGCCTTCTCCCCTCGCATGGAAAGAAATCACCACCGCCGTCGTCGGGAATCGTGGCACGGACGCCAATCAGGCCCTCTCCCGAGCTATAAAACCCCCCCATCCGGAGCCTCAACCCACACCGAGCCCCCCTACCCACCCCTGATCGCCTGAGCTCGCTTGCGCCATCCTCCCGAGCTCGCCCGCCGCCGTCCTCCCGAGCTCGCCGTCGATCCACGGCCGTGGCCATGCCCCGCTCGAATTGGCCACCGAAGGAGCTTCGCGCCATGGAAAGGACCATTCCAAGCCCCGACATGCCTCCTTTCTCGCTCCGACGCGCGTGCTTCGCCTCGCCAGACCTCCGCCGCCACTGCTCGTCGTCCCGAGCCGCCTCCGCCGCGCCACTGTCGCCTTGGACCCCGCGGCCGTAGAGCCCACTTGCACCGCCAGCCGAGCCCCCTAGCGCCTTTTAAGCCTTGCTCCGGCGAGCCCCCACCGCGGAAGCTAGCGGCGCCGCCATGATCTCCCCTGCCGACGACCAGATTCAACCCGAGCCATCGGATCTAGATCCGACGGCCGCGGTGCACCTCGTCCCGAGTCAACCCCCCGTCCCCCTCTTACCGGTCAGCTTTAGCCGTTTTACTAAAGAGCCCCTCCAACCTGCAGTCCACTGCCTTTAGAAAATACTTACAGATAGGTCCTGATTTTTATGGAAAACCCCCTGAGCTTTTACATATTAGGAACTGCCGTCCTATCCTGTCATTTTTACACGTTAGCCCTCGAGTTTTAACGCATAATTACGCATAGGTCCCTGGTTTTTCACAAATAAGCCCCTGGAAACTTTTAAAACATGCCAGCGGGTCCCTAGTACTTAGATTTGCCATATCTTTTCCGTTTTAGCTCCGATTAGTGTGATTTTCGCGCTTATGTGTTTGTAGTAAAGCGTAGATTATTTCTAGAACCTTTATTTGTACTGTTTCTATGGTTTGGTGTACTGTTCTAATAGATTACTATTTGTTTGCATGAATTGGCTTGCGTGCAAGTTTGTGTGGTGGTTCGTGTCCAGTCGGTGAGTCTTTCGCGTTGGACTTCGAGTACGAGGAGGACTTCCCAGGACAGGACTCACAGCAGCAGCAACCTATTGAGGAAGGCAAGTTATAGCATGGACAATCCTTCCTACCTACTCACCTTGTATTAAAATATTTCATAAATGCATGTGTCTAATTTGATGTACCATTAAGGTTGTACCTAGTTTGTTATCATGTCCTTTGATTACCTTGGGTTTATGCATGTGGGTAGATCTTTGTTATGCGCAGCTACTATCACCATTAGTTAACTGTTAATTTTGACTTAATGGTTCACTTCAACATTAATGATAAAACTTGCTTTTTAGCAACTTGGTTTAGCGAGCTAGAGTATGTGCTTCATGATTTTCTCTAGTGTCTCTCCATAAGGTCTGGTTCTTAAAGCGGCAACCTAGGAGCCTGTCTCCACCGCTAGAACTATTATGGCTCTGGTCTTGGTTAAGTAGCGTGTACGTCTCTAGCATGCTAGTGGTTACCAGAGTAGCCGACGACGTTATGGGAAGCAAGGCGCGGGGTGTTACTTGATTCCACCGAGGACGGTAGCCCCGTCGGCTATGTCTCGTTAGGCACAGTCCCGTGTTGGGAGTCCTTGTGGTACGGGAACTCCGCACGTTGCGCTCTTTATTTTTGTTGTTGGCATGAGTTGCCCGCTCTTCGGACGCCATTGACCCCCTCACGTTGCGCCCTGAGGGTCAGTCAATCTCGGTGCCTAGAGTCTCACCACCTTGTTGTACCTTAGCGGCTACTGTCTTGTTAGGGTGTCTTGTGAAAAGCCTTGTAGCGTCCCTATGCAGTCACACCTCAGAAGTGTTGATATGCATGGTTGGGTTTAAAGCTCTTTTAAGCTTTTACGCGACTGGTGGGTATAGGGCGAAACCTCTGCAGAGTGTAAATCTATCATGATAGCCTTGCTCAGGGTCACGAGCGGCCTGGATCCTTTTTGATTAGAAGATGATGTTTATTTATGCTTAATGTCACTTATACTTTATTAATTGGGTTGCAACTGGGTTTCATTCACTTGTACTAACTTGGTTAATGATAAAATGAGCCAACTAAAAATGCTAATGCAGTTCAGCCGTGTCTAGCCTTATTTTGAGCCTTCATATATCCGTGCTATACTTGCTAAGTAAATGTTTACTTACACTTGTCATTTATTCAACAAAATCACAGATGGGTAAACAGATTGGGCTGTGCATGAGTCTGCTGCTGAGTTTCCAGAAGACCTGTCATACTACTGAGTTGTGATTCCCCAGTCAGAGTCCCTGTGCATTGCGGCTCCATTAGTTTGAGAGTTATTAGTCTTCCGTTGTATTTGGTTAGTTTATTTATGCAGCACTCTGATGGGAACTAGGGTGTCTGATCTTCCGTTAGGTGAAGGATAACTCGTTTTCGGCGAAACGCGACACACTGATCCGGCTTCAAGTCAGCAAACTCGAACCCTGCAATCTTAGCACCACGACTCCTCTAGTTATCAATCGTGTCACAACCCGATTGACCTCGCCAAGAAAGCTAATCCCTGCCTGCGAAACGAAGAACACAAGCAAGAACTCAAAAGAAGTAGCTCTCAATATGAAGTGACACTGCACATGTATGATTAAGATCAAAAGTTGGGGTTGTACAAACCGATAACGGCGAAATTGTTCTCGATAGATTAATCTAAGCAAAACCCAAACCATAATGTGGCAGCGGCTACTGATTATATGAGGGTTAGGGCATGCATAACCCTCTACCCACGTTCATAATGGACCCCAACATGATACACGGGCCAACAGCCCAAAAGATGGCGGCGCAGCACCCTGGCAGATTCTGGACGTCTAATTGTTTCGACGATTCCCGATGACTCAGAAATAATTTTGAGGTCGGACTGGTGTCGTTGGAAAGCTTATCTCCTTAGCTTTCCAAGCATATGTAGAATGTAAAAAACTGAGCCCGTATGCGACCTGGGAGACAAATTTAGTGCAGGCTGCTCCTGGACTCCGAGGCGGACTCGAACTTGAGTTTCTTTGGGCATCCACATTGGGGACTCGAATCGGATTAGCCTTGGGCCTTCTTCTTGACTTGGAAAACCTTGTTGGTCTCCTTCTTCTCCACCCCGTGCACCCCTAATGGACATATGTATGGGTGTCATGTCCTCATCATCCTCTCCTTGACGAAAAGCCGTCCTCGGCGTCGTTTGTGCTCTAAGATGGCCCTGCACAACACGAAGAAACACGAGGTTGTGGAAAATATGGGAACTGAAAATATTGTGGGGAGTGACATTACCATATTTGCAATCTCTCAAAGCATCTTTTCCTATAGAGTTGTCGGCAAATACGTAGGCTCCTTAATCGAAACGCACACGATCTTTTTCAATACTATCCTGTAAAAGATTAGCACTAACTAAACACAATGCAGGCATAGATGGTTGCATAATCGCTAGTATTTGTTCAATACAAGAAAAATCAGCACTAGCACACATAGGTAATAGCCAACAATGCTCCCCTTCTTGAAAGTGAACCCGATTCGTTATAGTAAAACTAGATAGACAATCTAGTTGATCACAATCTTGTACATCAAAAGGAGATTTCAGATTTGCACAAATATAGACTTGTCGCACCATATACTCTCCTTTACAATTATATTTACCAATAAAATGATATGTACAAGTAGACAAACATGGCAACTCAGCACATCAAAATTTCTCTTCCAAACCACTAAGAGCACATAAATTATCAAACTCAACATAACCCAAAGTGTTTAAAGAAGATAATAATTTCAGTTCATCATGTGCACAAGTAATCGGCATAATAATATTATTTTCAGTACATGTATATTGTTTCAAATCAAAAGTATCATGCTCCTTATCTATGTGTGACAAAGGTAATACAAGAGAAGGTTCTAGTATAACATTATTTGCATCATTGGAGGGCAAATTCAGCACATCAAGAGAGCGTTTACCTAAAAATTTTACATGTTCCTGTTCATTTGTATGGTCATCTTCATTATGTACATGCTGCAAAGTATCAGTTCCAACAATAGGCAAAACAATATCATCATTTTGTAAAAATTCAGATTTAAATGAATTTGTTGTGTCATTGAAAACAACTCATTCTTTTCTAAAAGGTTCATTTTTTTCTTCTATCCGCCCTTTGGAGATCAGCTTCTAAAATTTCAGCAGTAGTCAAAGGTACAAGTGTAATTTTTCTACCGTTGTACTTGAAGGAATATTTATTAACAACTTTTTTGTGTACCACATTATTTATAATAATCCAAAGCATGCCTAGCAACAAATGACATGCTTGCATAGGTACTATGTCAAAATCAGCACTATCCTTATAAGAACCAATGCTAAATTCAATATGTGCAATTTCAGTTACTTTTATCTTATCATAAGAATTTACCCATGGCATGTAGTATGGATGTGGATGTGGCTTTGTAGTCAAACCAAGCTTCTCAACCAGCTCTAAGCTTGCAAGGTTGTTGCAACTTTCACCATCAATGATGACTCGGCAACGTTTCTCCATCACAACAAAGAAAATCTGGAATAAATTGTTGAATTGATTTTGCTCCATTTGAGAACTTAGTACTTCTTGAACAATCTCATCACTCCCTGCCATTGTTAGTATGCAGACAAGAGAAAACACAAAAGGTTATCCCTATCAACTACTATGTTCTTACAAAAACAAAACAGTGGATGGTACAACCGGTGGCTGGTTCGTGATACCTGTGAGGAAGTAGTACCAAGATTGCAAGGGTCATTCGCTGCACTGACCTGAAGTATAGTTTGTGGATCTCGGAAGGCCAAATATGTAGCAAGGAGTAGCAAATAACGAATGCAGAATAGCAAAGTTCAATAAGTATCCAAAGCACAAATCACAATTGCTGGCTCAGACGTGTCCTAGGCGTAGCACAACAAGTTGGAACAAGAAACGATGAATAAAGCTCACAGAACAAGCAAAACAACACTCTATGCAATTATTTTTTAATCTTTTCAGCAATTTCTCTGTAGGACTAGTAGGAACTAAGATGTTTTATTTTTCTCAACTATTGTTTTTATATTTTTCTCTGAATAAGGATATCAAAAGCTCCAACCATAAAAATTTGCACCCGTTTTTGAGGTGAGATGCGGCCTAGGGGATTTCAGGAACAATCTCTGAAAACCCTGAAACAACTTGATCAATTTTTTTATTTATCTTCCTGATTCTTTTTGAATTTTTTGACTCGACCAAACAAGCCTAAGGCTAGTTTGGATCACCTCCGAATGAAGTCACGAATCTGCTGTAAACATTTGAGCCAAAACGGAGCACCGAGTGAAAAGTTATGCCTGTTTTATGGAAGGTATCTCAAATTATGTTTTCCAAAGGCACGAAAAACAGCAGCGGCTAGGGTAAACTTCCTCCTAGTGTCTGTGGCAGCAAGCAATAGGTATTTGCCAGATGAAACAAGGATCAACTATGCAATGCAAAAGCGATCAAAGTGGCTTGCAACCTATCTAGGGCTTGCACGGCGAGACTTCACACAAGGCGGCTAGCGAGGAAAATCGAGTAATGTGGTGGCTCGAATTGTTCTGTGGCTAAACGTGGATGGGATAGCGGTGGAAACAAACGAATCACAGCAACGGGTGATTGAACTACGACACAAACACTACTAAACTAGCAACAAGACTTGACCACGGACCCAAACTCAACAAAGCGAAATTGAAACGAAATTGCAAAGGCTAAAAGGGGTACTAGGACAACAGAATTTTTTTGGGGCTATTTTCTGGACTATAGGACAAAAGCGAAAGGACGAACCTGACGATAAACATGTCTCTGAATACCACTTGATGGGAACTAGGGTTCCCGATCTTCTGTCAGGTGAAGGATAACTCGTTTTTGGCGGAACGCGACACACTGATCCGGATTCAAGTCAGCAAACTCGAACCCTGCAATCTTAGCACCACGACTCCTCTGGTTATCAACCGTGTCACAACCCAATTGACCTCGCCAAGAAGGCTAATCCCTGCCTGCAAAACGAAGAACACAAGCAAGAACTCGAAAGAAGCAGCTCTTAATATGAAGTGACACTGCAGATGTATGATTAAGATCAAAAGTTGGGGTTGTACAAACCGATAACGGCGAAACTGTTCTCGACAGATTAATCTAAGCAAAACCCAAACCCTAATGTGGCATCGGCTACTGATTATATGAGGGTTAGGGTGTGCATAACCCCCTAACCACGTCCATAATGGACCCCAACATGATACACGGGCCAACAGCCCAAAAGATGGCGGTGCAGCACCCTTTCAGATTCTGGATGTCCAATTGTTTTGACGATTCCGGATGACTCAGAATGTATTTTGAGGTGGGACCAGTGCCATTGTAAAGATTATCTCCTTAGCTTTCCAAGCATATGTAGAACATCAAAAACCGAGCCCGTATGCGACCTGGGCGATGAATTTAGTGCAGGCTGCTCCTGGACTCCGAGGCGGACTCGAACTTGAGTTTCTTTGGGCCTCCACATTGGGGACTCGAATCGGATTAGCCTTGGGCCTTCTTCTTGACATGGAAAACCTTGTAGGTCTCCTTCTTCTCCACCCCATGCAACCCTAATGGACATATGTATGGGTGTCATGTCCTCATCACACTCTGATGTAAAACTTTATTTATTCAAGAATTTATTCAAGCATATGTTCTATGTTTATCATATTTGTTCGCTATATGTGTACTATGACTTCCTGGGCACACATATGGCCGCATTCGGGTTTTTGTGAAAATCCGGGTGTGACAGATTGGTATCAGAGCCGTGCTGACTGTAGGATCGTAGCTTAGTTAGAACTGTTGTTAAACATTAGGAGACCACCATGATTATGTGATATGGAACGTATAGTTTCACTTTTTCAAAACTCAAGTGCTGTCAAGTCTTGTGTGAATCGTGTTGTTAGGTGCTTGATATGGTTGTCATTATGCTTATGCCTGATTTAGATTTTTGTAATGATTTTGATGGGCGTAGACGCAAGTCTACCACCATCTAGAGGCAGGACTAAGGTTTAAGGACATTAGTAATTACATAGAGGGTGGTATTCATTTCTCTTGCTCTTTTTCCTATCAAGTCCTCCATCCTAACAAGATAGTAATCCTCTAAAGTCACTCGGCTATAACCAACGGAATTTTCATGAAGCTTATTTATTGATGATAGATGGTGAACACAAGGAGCAACGCCGGTGCCAGCGGAGTGCCACTGCCGCCACCACCTCCCACCATTGAGCAGATGATGCACACGCAGACCCAGGTGATGCAACAGATGGCTCAGACGATGGCGATGATGCAGTAGAACCAGCAGAATCCGCCACCTCAGCACAACATGCCGCCCCGGGACAAGAGGGGTGAATTCCTGAAGGGAAATCCTCCCACCTTCAGCAAGGCCAGCGACCCCCTGCAGGCCGATGACTGGCTCAAGGCAGTGGAGAGACAGCTCGACATCGCACAGTGCAACGACCAGGAGAAGGTGTTGTACGCAGGAGGACAGCTCCAAGGACCAGCATTGGACTGGTGGGACTCGTACCAGTACGCTCACGTCGACCGTACTCAGATCACCTGGCAAGAGTTCCGTAGCAGCTTCCGCTCCCACCATGTGCCAGAAGACCTGATGACCCTGAAGAAGAAGGAGTTCCTGGCACTAAGGCAAGAAGGGATGAGTGTTACTGCTTATCGTGACAAGTTCATTGAGCTCACCCGCTGTGCTCCGGAGGACGTGAACACTAACAAGAAGAAGCAGACCAGGTTCCGCGATGGCTTGCAGGATGCACAGCAGTACCAGCTGATGTGCACCAGGTTCCCCAACTTTCAGGAACTGGTGGACGATGTTTTGATGCTGGAACACAAGCGCCGTGAGATGGAAGAGAAGAAGGGGAAGTTCTAGGGCCAGCAGATCGGGAGCAGCAGTCGCCCCCGTTTTGTTCCTCCTCAGGGAAGTCAGCAGATGGGGAACCAGTCTCGCTTCCAGAGTCAGCCCGGTTCGCTCAACCGTGGCCAGTACCAGCAGCGTCCCCAGTACCCCCAGGCGCCACAGCAGCAGCGTTTCCAGAACCAGCTGCATAATGCCCCAGTTCAGCGCAACCAGGTGCAGCCAGTTCAGCGCCCCACCCCAGCCGGCAATGCACCCGAGGGACAGAAGTGCTTCCATTGTGGCGAGCCAGGACACTATGCCAACGCCTGTCCCCGCAGAGTCCAGAACGCCGCTGGCCAGAACAACAATCAGCGGGCTGGGCAACCGCAAAATCAGCAACAGGGCCAGGCAAACCGTGCTCCGCAGAACCCCGCTAGAGGCAAGCTCAACAACACTGGGGCAGAGACCGTTGAGGGAGCTACTGATGTGGTCGTGGGTACGTTCCCTATCAACTCCACCCCTACGACTATTTTGTTTGATTCCGGAGCTTTCCATGCTTTCATATCTGCTGCTTTTGTAAAAAATAACTTAGTGCCATTACTGCCCATGAAGAATGTTATGCTAGTTAGCTCACCAGGAGGGGAACAGCGCGCCACTTTACGTTGTCCCCGTATCACCGTCACCATAAGGGGGTAGACTTCGAGGCACACCCGATAGTCCTGGAATCTATTGGGTTTGACCTAATTTTGGGAATGAGCTAGTTAGCCAGATATGACGCAGTGATCTAGTGCGCCAAGAGGACTGTACAACTGATGGCAAAGTCCAGAGATAAGGTGGAGTACCAGGCAGCCAGTCCCTTGGAGCATAATCAAGACAATCAAGCTGATGGTGCAGCTCCTGAAGACATCAGGGTGGTGAACAAGTTCTCAGATTGTTCCCATACTAATTGCCAGGTATGCCCCCGGAACGCGAAGTTGAATTCGTTATTGAACTTAAACCTGGCACTGCACCTATAGCTAAAAGACCATATAGAATGGGAGTAAAGGAGCTGGAAAAACTTAAGGAAGAATTAAGCTCATTGCTATCCAAGGGGTATATTCGTCCTAGTGCTTCACCATAGGGAGCACCACTATTGTTCGTGGACAAGAAAGATGGGACATAGAGGTTGTGTGTGGACTATCGAGCCCTCAACGAAGTAACCGTCAAGAACAAGTACCACTGCCAAGGATTGATGATTTGTTTGATCAGCTGAAGGGAGCTTGTGTGTTCTCCAAGATAGATCTTCGATCGGGTTATCATCAGATGAGAATCCAGTTGTCAGACATACCCAAGATGGCTTTTACCACTCGGTATGGGTTGTACGAGTTTACGGTTATGTCCTTTGGACTGACCAATGCTCCTGCATACTTCATGTACCTAATGAATAGTGTGTTCATGGACTACCTCGACAAGTTCGTGGTGGTGTTCATTGATGACATTCTGGTCTTCTCCAAGAATGAAGAGGAACATTGAGATCATCTGAGGTTGGTGATGCAGAGACTCCGGGAACATCAGCTATATGCCAAGTTGAGAAAGTGCGAGTTCTGGTTGAAGGAAGTGGCATTCTTCGGACACGTGATGTCCAATGGAGGAGTGGCAGTCGACCCGAAGAAGGTTAACGATGTGTTGAGCTGGAACCTGTCTCGGGATGTCAGTGAGATCAGGAGTTTCCTTGGGATGACCGGATATTATCGACGGTTCATCGAAGGATTCTCCAAGATTGCTAAACCCCTGACGGCATTATTGGAGAAAAATGCCAAGTTTGTCTGGACGGAGGAGTGCCAAACCAACTTCGAAGAGTTGAAGAAGAGGCTGACAACAGCACATGTGCTAATTTTGCCCGACATAGCCAAGAGCTTCTCCATCTACTGCGATGCATCCCGTCTAGGACTGGGGTGTGTACTCATGCAGGATGGGAGAGTCGTGGCATATGCATCAAGACAGTTGAGGAAGCATGAGCAGAACTACCCGACGCACGACCTAGAGTTGGCAGCGCTAGTACATGCTCTGAAGATTTGGAGGCACTACTTGATCGGACACAAGTGTGACATCTACACCGATCACAAGAGCCTCAAGTATGTCTTCACTAAGTCAGATCTGAATATGAGGCAGGGCCGATGGTTGGAGTTGATCAAGGACTATGATCTGGAGATTCACTATCACCCAGGGAAGGTTAACTTGGTGGTAGATGCTCTGAGCAGGAGGAGCTATGTGAACAAGGTCACCGGACATTGTCTGTCGGAAGAGCTCAGTCTGGAGTTTGAGAGGATGAGCCTGGGATTCGTGACTAGTATCACAGAGATGGTAATAGAACCGAGTCTGGAACAAGAAATCCGGAAGGGACAACTCGAGGATGAAAAGATCAAGGAGATTGTGGAGAATGTTTCCCTAGGGAAGGCCCCTGGATTCCGAGTGGATGAACAAGGAACCTTGTGGCATGGGAAGAGGATATGTGTACCCGACATGGCGCAGATCAAGGACACGATCCTAAGAGAAGCGCATGATTCGGCATACTCGATCCACCCGGGAAGTACGAAGATGTACCAAGACATCAAAGAGAGATTCTGGTGGTACGGATTGAAGCGTGATGTGGCAACATATGTGGCTCTATGTGACACATGTCAGAGGGTCAAGGCTGAACATCAGAGGCCAGCCGGATTACTCCAGCCCTTGAAGATACCGGAATGGAAATGGGAGGAAGTTGGTATGGACTTCATAACGGGTCTACCCCGCACTCAGCGAGGATTTGACTCCATTTGGGTGATTGTGGATCGCTTGACCAAAGTGTCACACTTTCTTCCAGTGAAGACCACTTACACCGGAGCCAGACTGGCAGAACTATACATGGAAAGGATTGTGTGTTTGCATGGAGTGCCAAAGCGGATAGTGTCTGATCGTGGTACTCAGTTCACTTCACACTTCTGGCAGAAGCTGCATGAGTCTATGGACACTAAGTTGCAGTTTAGTTCAGCCTACCACCCCCAGACAGATGGACAGACAGAGGATTTTGGAAGACATGTTGAGGGCATGTGCTCTGTAGTATGGTGTTAGCTGGGACAAGAGTTTACCCTATGCGGAATTCTCGTACAACAACAGCTATCAGAAGAGCCTGCAGATGGCACCATTCGAGGCTTTGTACGGCAGAAAGTGCAGAACACCACTGTTCTGGAATCAGACTGGGGAGAGTCAAGTCTTTGGGCCTGAGATACTCAGAGAGGTAGAGTGCCAAGTGCAAGTGATCAGGTAGAACTTGAAGGTGGCATAGTCCAGGCAGAAAAGTTATGCTGATGTCAGATGGAGGGATCTCAGTTTTGAAGTTGGAGACTTTGTGTACCTCAAGGTGTCACTGATGAGAGGCGTAAAGAGGTTTAATGTCAAGGGCAAACTAGCACCTCGTTACATAGGACCTTTCCACATACTTGAAAGGAAAGGCGAAGTGGCATATCAGTTGGGACTGCCCGAGAAATTGGCCGGAGTGCACGATGTGTTCCATGTGTCCCAGCTGAAGAAATGTTTGCGGGTGCCCGAAGAGCAGATCCCGATAGATGAGTTGAACATGCAAGAGGATCTCACTTACGAGGAGTATCCAGTCAGGATTCTGGAGGTATCTGAGAGGGTGACAAGAAACAACGTCATCCGGATGTGCAAGGTACAGTGGAGTCGTCACTCGGAGGATGAAGCAACTTGGGAAAGGGAAGAAGATCTCAAGACCGAGTACCCACAGCTCTTCGCATCTACATCCGAATCTCGAGGACGAGATTCATCTTAAGGGGGGTAGGTTTGTAACACCCAAAAATAGCCTATTTAAAAACTTTAGTAATTTATTTGCTTTATTTAAGTTGTTCATAATATATATAGGTTAAATAAATTATTTATGAATATTAAAATCAAATATAAGTTGTAGAAACATTTTTGTTGCATTCATGCTACTGCACTGTGTTTTGTTTGATAGTAAGTTAAATTGGAATTTAAATTCTGTTTAAATTCAAATTTAATTTGCATTTGTTTGATCTTTAGAAAAGTTATTTTTAAACCGAGTTCAATTCTGCCCCCTGGACTTTCTCCCTCGGCCGACTTTGCTCCCCATTCTCTCCTCCCCAACCCGGCCCAACACTCCCCCTCCCCACTCCTTTCTCTTAGCCGGCCCGCTCGCACGCCCCCTTTTCCCCGGCCCATCTCCCCTTCGTCCAGCCCAGTCTCCCGAGCCGGCCCGGCTGCCCCCCCCCCCTTCTCTCCGTGTCACTGCGCAGGGGGACCCACCTCATCTGCCAAACTCACGATGTAGTTCTCTGGCGTAGAGTCCGTCATGGAAACAGTCTATGACCTCACGATCAGATATGTCCACAATTGTTGCTCTTTTTCCAAAGAATCTCTTGATGAATTTGTGCAGGGTTTCGCTTTTATCCTGTTTACAGGCTGCCAATTCAAATCGGGTTCCAGGCCGAGACCATGTTCCCTGGAAATTGGCGGTGAACTTCTTGGTGAGGTCTTCCCAGGAGTCGATGGACCCGGGGTGGAGGCCCTCGAGCCATGTGAGTGGAGTAGTATCCATCATAATGGGGAAGTAGCTGACTTTTACGTCGTTGGACCCTCCGGCCATCTCGATCGCGGTCGAGTAGACTCTTAGCCATTGTTCAGGGTCTTGTTTGCCCGTGAACTTCTCGATTCCAGTTGTCTTGAACTTGCTGTGTAACTTGATTTTCTTGATGCAGCTGGAGAATGCTGGGAAGCCATCGTACTTGTCTGCTGGCGAACAATTATGTCCGCGATGACCATCACTACGGTCGGAGTCATAGTGGTTTCTATGACTATCCGAGCTATGGCTTGGTGAATTGTTCGGCCTCGAGCGTCAGTGATTGTTGTCACAGTTTTTAACATAGTCTCGTCCGCGTGGAGGGCGATCTCCATCGCGATTGTTATCTCGTTGAAGATCGTTATTGCGTTGTTGACGATCTGCCTCACGTAGGTGGTCACGGTCATGGCCGCGTGGAGGGCGATCACGGTCGTGAGTGTGGTCACGAGGTAGTGGTCCATAGCGACGGTCGAATTCTTCACGCCTGCGAAGCTCGGAGTTGATTTGGTTTGCTCTAGTTGACTGTATTACCGAGCGGGCATCTCGGTTGGCGTTAATGTGGGAGCGGAGGTCGCTATCACGGTTAGGCCCGTTACGTGGCTTGTTGCCATCTTGAGGTCTGGCGTTGGGGACATGCGCGTTAGCTTGCCTTCCAACTGCTCCACCCGATGGCTCTCGGGGAGCGCGACTCGGGTGGGCCAATGTTGCGGGGTCGTGCGAGGGTCTGTCTCCAGGACGTCTGCCACTTGAGGCGTGGTGGCTCAATGCAGGACCGGTGCTGATGTTCTCGCGAGTCGTCTCTAGAAGGGTCAGGACCTGCCTGATTTGTGGTGTTTCCGGCATGGACGTAACGATTTCTGTTGCGACGGAGATGTTCATTGGGGCGTCCTGGAGCACCGGTTGATCACCAACCACCGCGAAATCCCTTGTGAGGTTTCGAGTTGCGTTAGCACGTATGGCTGCGTTAAGGCGCCTTTGCTTTCGCTTTGCGTTCCTTGCTTGTCTTGAGGTTCTCTGTTGCTCTGATTCTCCATTGTCAGTAGGTTCTTCTTCGGAGATGTCGCCGATCAGATCGCGATCGTATTGGGTGCCTTGATCGCCCGAGCCGGCCATGAAGACTTGTCTGCCAGGATCCGGAGAAGTCTGTAGTAACAGAGTCGGGGCATTGGAGAGGTTGTCCCCCGTGCTATTGGAGGAGGAGGTGATGGAAGCTGTCCGACCGTCCTTGTAGGGTAATTCTTCCAGAATCGTTGCGGCTAGCCTTGACTCGTTGTCTCGACAGGCTTCGGTAGGTATAACGCCAGGCCAGTGAACAACAAGTCCTCCTGGTCTCCTGGTTACTACGAGTCCTGATAGGAGATACATGAGTGGTTCTTCAAGATCGTAGCCGGTCTTGAAGTGGGCACAGCAGGTTAAGCGTGCGACGTTGTCAGGGTTGTCGCTTAGTAGAACCGTGAAATCGTCGTCTTCATTATCCTCTGATGGCTCAAACGCCGGCTCAGAGTCCTTGCTGCCTACCACGGTTGAACTGTCGACCTTCAGTACGTGTTCCCTCTGCTCCGCGGTGTTGATCTGTTGATATGTAGCCGCGGCCTTAGGGACTCCGAGTAGGAATTGATTCGAGGGGTTGTCCGATGGCGTAACCGTCTCGGAGTTCCCAACCACTTCCATATTTGGAAGCGAGTTGTACCCGATATTGTTTGGAGTAATCCTGGTCGGAGTTGGTGTCAAAGTCGAGTTCGAATTCCTTTGAGGTGTCGGAATTGAGATCGAAATTGTCTCCGGAGTGGTTGTCGAGGCAGGTGCTTTACGGAGCGGCTCCCTTAGAGGCGCCATCGTCGAATACGGCCCTGGGTAATCAGCAAGAAAACTTGTGAAGTTACATTTGCCATCAGCAACAAAGGTCCACGCGCCGATGACGAAAGTTGCACCCTCCTCAATGTCGTTGGTGATGAAGCTTGATCCCATCGCGCCTAGTGTCGAGCTTCGGCGAGTAGGCCCCACGGTGGGTGCCAAGTGTCGACGATTTATGTCAGGCACGTCTGCTAGGGGTATCCCAGGAAGTAGATTTGTGGGTCTCGCCGAGTTCTAGCAATGATAGTGCACGAACAACACAAAGAATTAGACAGGTTCGGGCCACGAGTAGCGTAATACCCTACGTCCTGTGTGCTTGATTGTATTGCACGTGAGTTAAGTTGTTTTGAGGGGGACCCTGCTCCACCTTATATATCCGGGGAGCAGAGTTACAAGTCAGTTACATAATCCTAGTCGTATACAACAAGGAGTACTACAACATGGTACTTTTGGGAGTCTCCTAACAGTACACGACTAGTCTTTCCAATCAACTACGCCGTCTTGCACCATAGCCGACTGGCTTAAAGTAGTCGGATTAAACCTTCCCTATCGAGTAGTTTTAATCCCGTGGATGAATGGCCCTAGGGATCCTGGTCCCGCACGTTGTCTTACGGATGAAATAGTATGATTTTTGATTGGGATGATTAGTTTTGAAAATATGACTTTTTCATTTGTGGGAGTCTTTTCCCCTTTCTTGGGATGCATGTCTGGCCCACTCCTTTCTTCTCTGACATGACATCACATAGTCATGCATGTTATAAATAACAGCCCCTGAAAGCGAAAAAACTATGTTGATTTCATAAGTTTTTTGATATGGCTTTTAATGTTTGAGATCTCTACTATAGTAGATGAATGGCTAAAATGAGGGGAGCAAGAAAACCATATAACCTGGGTGAGGTGGGAGGGATAACCTAATTAACTCTTCCGATCACCCGTAAAATGTTGAATCAGGTAATAATGTTGAGCTAGTTTCTGTTATTGTTGAATCAGTTGCAAAAATATATTGAAAAATGTATGGGGGAGGGGGAGGGGGCAACCTAGGTGAGGTGGTACGGATAAATAATACGTTCACCTGTTAAATAATGATGAATCACCCGATCCAAAATGTTGAATCAGGTTTTGCGGATTGTTGAATCGGTTGTAAAAGAATGTTGAGTGGCATTTGCGATGAGTGGTTTGTTGGGCTGCAATGGTTGAGCTAAATGGGCTAATTGATATTTGTTGGTCATTGGGCTTCAAAACCATCTTTCTTATGTACCTTCCATGCACCGAAAAAATCCCCACCCGCGAATGCGATTAGATATCGCCAAAAATGTCAATTTGTCCATTTTCGCGTGTGAGTCAGGACCCCTTTGGTATCCCCCGCAGCTCAATTGAAGCCCTACAAAACGACAACTAACAAAATAGCTGCTCCCACCGTCCCTTTTTATCCGTCGTTTACGATTTTCGAGAAACAATTTTGACTGAATATAAAAAATATATATTAATATTTATAGTTCATAATAAATATCATTAGATAGATATTTAAATCTAGTTTTTTAACAAATTTTTTTGGAGATTAAAATATTACATATATTTTCTACAAATCGAATCTAAATCGTGGCACGGAAACCGATCTATAAAAAAAAGAACGAGGGAGTACACGCCAAAGCCCCAGAGAATGCGCTGAAAAAGGTCGATTGATGGAGTCAGAGCAAAAAATTCTAGTTGTGCATGGCTCACCATAGCCTCCGTGTCCAACGAGACCATGTCCTCATCTGAGGTGATGGCGCCGGTGGCTGGAGACGCGATGGCACGCGGGCGCGGTTGTCGGAGCGAGCAGGGAGGCGGGGGGCAGTACTCTGGCCACGCCACTGAGGTGGACGCAAGCATAGAGGCCAGAGAGCGCGGTGGCACGACGGCCGGAGGGAGCGGGCAGTGCTGGCAGAGAGGGGGTGACGATTTCGTCCATAAAAAAGAAGCGGCGGTGGCAACGATACGGGGATGGGAAGGAGTATCATATAAGGAAGAAAGGAAGAAAGGAAGAAAGGAAAAAATAAGTAGAGAAAAAAGAAATAAAATCCAAAAAAAAGAAAAGGGCATCGGGACATTTGATCTTCTCTATCTATTTAAAACCATATAGGAGAAGCTGTTTTAGCTAACATTTTCTCAATTTGACAAGTCCAAGGAAAAATAAATTAAATAGTCTAAAGAGTGAATAAAACTCATCCACACGACCGAGAACAAACACATCCATGTCATGAACAAATTATCCTCAAATGTGAATAGTTTGATGCGAACAAATAATTAAATATTATAAAAAATAGTCGACAAAATAAACAAAATAGCTCCATATGCAAACAATGTTTTTTACATAAAGAACAAATGTGTCTATATTGTCAACAAGTTATTCTTATATTATTCTTACAGTAGAAGAATTTAATCTACACACAGATCAATAATTTAACATCAACAAAAAATATTTTCACATGCGAACAAAACTATGCATATGATCATTACAAATAAAAGTAAAAGACTAGAAAAATGAAAGAAAAAATGAGATGAAAATAAAAGATACGAAAAGAAACAAAAAAAAATGGATGCTACAGTATCATTTGTGTTTGAAAAAAGAAAGAAAAAACAACATAAAGGGATATCCGTATAAACAAATCTTTCTTGGGCCGAAATCCGTAAAAACCAAAGTCTGACCCAACCCAACAGACCAAAATCCTCCCGCCACAGTACCACACACCGTGCAACGCAGCAGGCAGAAATCTAAAATGGGCCGCCATTACGCATTGCAGTAGGCCGAAAATACTAATGGGCCGAAATAACTCGACCCCCGTGTGGACGACGAATTGTTATCTATCGCGGAAAAGCGGAAAGGCGTAGGTGACAAAACACGAATCTGTTGTATATAGGTCCAAGGAAGGGATTCTTCGGAAGGAAAAAGTCCATCATGTCTACCTCAGGTGTAACCGAAGTTTGGTTTGACATCTATTTTAGATACCGGGTAAGTGACTTGCATCATCTTATAAAACTGGTCACTTTTCCTCCCTCACTGGTTTTGGACTCCGATTTTAACCGTTCGCGTGCCACGTCGCATAGTGATATGTGGGCCCTGCTGACTCAGCTCATATGAAAACAAAACACCCGACCTCGTCCGCCGCCGCGAGGGCCATTCACTGGCGCTGCGCGATGCCGCCCACCGCCACCAACATGGCTCGGCTCGAGGAGGGCAAGCCGCTCCGCGTGCCTCCAGAGGCCGGGGCCTGGCCGCCCGCCGCCGCAGGGAGCCGCGCCGCCCGCACGTTGCCCACTGCCTGCGCGCCGCCCACCGCTCACCGCTCGCGTGTTGCCCACTCCCCGTCGCCCACCGCCCACCGCTGGAGGAGCAAGCTGAGGTCCTTGCGCGCCTTGGCCAGGACGCCGCGCCGCCTCCCCGCTCGGCTGCCGTCCCGCGCGGCCTTCCGCGGGAGCCCTCCGCCCGCCACCTCACCTCCGTGTCGCCTCCTTGCTCTGCCTGCTCATCTCTCCCCCCGGCAGCCGATCCCCCGCCGGTTCCATTCCATCCCTCATCCGCCTGCTCCTCTCTCCCCGCTGGAAAGGAGAGCACGGTGCGACGCCCCAGAATGTGTCCCTCATCGTAGGCTCCACGGGCGTCGTCGGCGCTGCCATCCTCGACATGCTCTCGTGGCCAGATGGCCCCTCGGGGCTCTGGTCTACGCCCGCGAACAGTGCGCCAACGCCTTGGTCGGGGCGGTGGTGGCTGGGGAGGCGGAGGGCGGCGGTGGCCGAGGAAGCGGAGGGTGCCGCGACGGGCATCAAGGAGGCGGGGCCAACGGCGGTGGTGCGGCGGGGGATGCGGACATCGGATACTGACATGTGGGTGTTTTGTTTTCGAATGAGCTGAGTCAGTAGGGCCCACATGTCAGTATCTGACGTGGCAGCGACATGGTACGCGAACGGTCAAAACCGGGGTCTAAAACCAGTGAGGGGAAAAGTGACCGATTTTGTAAGATGGTGGAGGTCACCTACCCGGTATCTAAAATGGGGAAGCTAAACCAAACTTCGGTTACAGACGAGGGAGGCAAGATGTACTTTTTTCCTCTTCGGAAAAAGGAAGAAGGAGCCCAACAAAACGTCTCTAGACTGGAGCGGGCCTTTAAATTTGGGCCCCGAGCGAGCCCACGGGCTAACGCGTCTCTCAACTCACTCAAGTGGTGTTGTTGCCAAGCAAGCGTCTCGGTCCAGACAAGCAATGCAGCAAAGCCTCGGGCTGATTCAGAGACTGCCTCTTGTTTTGTCAGAGAAAAGACACTTGCGAAAAAGAAGATGGAAAAGACACTTGCGATTCTGCTGCCCAACCATATCAGCTCATCTAATCTACCAGCAGAAAGCCATGCCGGCCGGCCGGCCGGCGACGGCAGGAGAAGCGCGCACAGTGGAGCCGCCGATTCCCGGCGACTGACGGCGAGAGAACAACTCCCCCTGCAGCCCATCCCTGCTCTTTTCTTATCCCAACAGCGCTGAGCCATGCCGATGGCAGAGAACAGCGCACAGTGCACGCCTACCTGACGGCCGCTGAATCGCTGATGATGATGCCGAAAAAAGAGCCCAGCCCATACCATGCACGGACGGATGCAATGCAACTCTCCCCTGTGGCCCTATCGATCGATACACATCGGACAAGACAGAAACGGGACGGAGGGAACCGTCTGCGCAGAGCCCATTTTTTTAGCACAATAATGCGTGCATAAGTGCACCATAGATAGCAGCAGCAGTGGTACCAGCGAGACACACCATGATGCGTCTCATGCTATGATTGTCTTTGTGGAATGTGGCTGGCACTGTTTACAGGATTGTTCAGTTCGGACATGCGTGTGATTTGGCTCTCCTCGTCATCCCCTGCACAGCGCACGGCATTGTGCACGGAGAAACGCTGGAAAAACTGAACAGACAGGCGCTCTCCTGGAAGCTGTAGCAGGTCAACCGATGCTACATAACTTGTAGGGAGCTGCCATGTGACGCCATTATCGCGTTAGTGAAAGGTACTATTCCTTCTATCAGCTTGATGATCCATGGATCCGGGAGGGGCGTTCGTGACTGTGTCTCTCCCCTCGTGCTGGCTCGGGTTTCATCCATCGTTGGTTGCTTGGTGCCTGCACAGCTGGTGTTGGCGAAACTGTCTGATCCTCTCTTTTTGGCGGCTTGGCCCTTTACCGTTTGCAGACTTGCGCACACGAGAGCACGACACATGACCTTGCAAGAGTCGAGAACAACGGCTCTGCCACGGTGAAACGCGGCAACAAATGAGTTCGGAGTAAAAACCAACGTACCGACGGGCCTTTTATTTCTGAAATCATGGAGGAACATTCTACGGGGCGGCTATTTATCGCGCGCAGTTAGGTGGGCCGGCTTCAATGGCCCATTAGAGAATTTAGACTGCATCGGATGAGCATAACCAGCCCAATAGACACCCATATGCTAGTTTTTTCTGTTATTTTTGTTAGTTTTTATTCATTTATTCTATATCTATTAATTTATATATCTTTTCTCTTTCTTTTTTGTATTTACTTTTTTTATTCGTTTTTTCTTATTCATTCTATTTTCTTTTTTATCATTTAATTTTATTATTTATATTTTTTACACTTATTTGTTCTGTATTGGTATATATTTGTTCGTCATGTGTATATATATGTTCGCTATGTTTATATATTTGTTCGTCATATGTATACATTTTTACACTTTATATTATTTTGTTCTTTTATTTTCGTATGATAACCACGTTTGTTTACTTACATAACTGATTTTGTTCGTGATGTTAAATTATTTATTTAGTTTTATAGTAACTTGTTCTTCTATACGAATAATTTGTTCGTTATGTGAATGCATTTGTTCTCCGCATTACAAAGTTATTTTATTCAATTTATAGAGTAACTTGTTCGTTGTGTTAGATTATTTGTTCTCTTTATATATTAAATTGTTCGACAATGTGTACTCATTTGTTCGTGATGTTTAATTTTATGTTTTGAGTCATATAATCAAATATTCAATCTTTATGTTCGCACCATACTATAATTTGTTCATCGTATTTAGATTTTTGTTCGTAAAAAATAACTGCTTGTTCATATTGTTTAAGTATTTGTTCGCAATAGTAAACAATGTTCTGGCTTGATAAAAAATGTTCGTAAAAAAATATCGTCTAAACATAGTCAAGCGAGATCTTGTTTTAAAGATTTTATCGTAACAAATATTATGATGCAATCGAAATTTAATTTGGATATTTAATTTAAGAGTAATGACTTTTTTTCTGAGACGTTCGTTGCATGCAAGTGTTGTCCTCTCCTCCTGACCCTCGGTCTCCCCTCTTGACCATTTACAGCTAGAATCACGTGGGCTGCACGCAAATTCACGTGGGCCGCACCGCAAATCTTCAGGCGACATGTGCGCGCACATCACGCAGGTCCAACATTTTATATTTCAAAAAAAAAGAGCATGGAGGAACAGCTCGTAATACGAATAGTTGCCGGATCCCGATCTCTCGACTCAAACACGATCAACCTCGGTGCGCCGCGACAGTGCGCATGTTGAAACACTCCGCTCTGAGTTCTGACGACCTGGTACAGTCACAATTCCAACCCCGTTCAGCTATCCCCTTCCGTTCACCTCCTCTGTTGCATACTTGCCTTGTCATCATCCTGGCCCTGTACCGAGCCACAGTGATCCAGCGACCGAGCACACGTACGCCCTGTACAATAATCCTCGTGTCACTCGATCCTGGGTGAGGCCTTGATCCCAAATTTAACCACAAATTCTACTATGCAAAAAGAAGATTCTCATCGCATCAAAATGTCATAACATACATGGAGTACTAAATGTAGATGAAATCAAAAACTAATTGCACAGATGAAATCAAAAACTAATCAAAAACTAATTGCACTGATGAAATCAAAAACTAATTTATATAAAGATATATCAAGATCTACATCACTAAATTAGAACCAATGGATCAATTATGAAAAATATTATCATGGTGTACTTATTTTAGTGTCATAGATGTAAATGTTACCAATCATTAACTAACAATGGAATTTTAAGTTTCCTTGAACTTCTTTTCCTATCGGTCTCAACTTTACAATGGCAGATTTGACACTCGCTCAGATATTCCTCGTGTACATGTTCGTCTATCTTTCATTTCTAGTCCTTGGCTAAAGTCAAACTCCATTATAAATGAATTTATAATTTAGTTCCTTTAAGGATAAATGCATGGCCTTACATTCTTTTTTTTCCTAGAATCACATGGCAATTTTATCAGATTCTATGATTAAACTATATCTTGAGACACTCATGCATTTGAATGGGCTAGGCGCCTAATACTTTTAATTTTCAAATTATCTAATAAGCTTTGCATGAAGTTAGAAATCTACTCTTTCTCTGTTCGATCTAATATACTACAACTCAGTGTACTGAATGAATGTATCCAAGCTATTCATATTGGTACTTTAATAGAGAAATATTAGTTTAACATTCAAATTTAACTACTTGGATTGAATAATCTAAATTGGTACAAAATAAAATTTTCATTTCGCAAATTAGTTACTAATTGTAATTTAGATCATATTTTTTATTGTCTATATTTGAGTCCCTTAAATTGACGCTGTTGTTTCATTGGATATATTTTTTAAGTAGTTATCCAGATTTGATTCTATTTGGATACGGGTAGTATAATCATATTTTATGAGTCAAAAAATTGGAGTGATTAGAGCAAAATTATTTTATCGTCATGACCAGGAAAATAAATTGATACTAAGACTGCCAAATAGAGAGCTATGTAGTTTTCCTTTGAATTATACATCTTCCAATGAAAAGATGTGCAAATGTAGACATAAGAACCAAAATCCATTAATTTTGTTTGCTTTTCATGTATGTTTCCTAATCCAGGAGCTGGTTGTTGTATGCGTCTGTCATTGTTTCCCGATGTGTTTCCACATTCAGGAGCTATTACAAACTAACTCAGCATCTACAATATGTCGAATCTTCCATATGCACATAGCTTGTGATGATCTAATTTTTTATATATACTATGGCTTTAATCATCAGAGCCAAGTAGGATCAGCTCTAACCTACCAGACAAATCAGTTGTAAAACTATTTTTTAAAGAAGAAGATTGCGTAGGTTTATCTGCAGCAATTCTAAAGAAACTACCCTGAGCACCCATTACATATGTATTATGTTATATATGACAAATTCTTGGAACAAAATAAAACTTGAAATGTGGGTGCAGCAGATTCTAGGATTTACGTACCAGGCCCAAGCAAAATCCTAGGACGATATGATCGGTGCTGAGTGCTTGTATGATCAGCAAATGTGGCGCATGCCTTGATCAGTCGGCTGCACATGACGCTCTGCATGCTTCGCATTCAGGTTTGCTTCAAAGGATAGGTGTGTGCTCCTGCATACATAATAAATTAATAATAAAAATTGCATCTTTAAACAGCACGGTGTATTTTTCCACATAGAGGAACCGAAAAGATTCTACAAATTTACTACGTCCATGGCCGATCTCGCGAGAGAAACTGCTACATCAACTCCTATCTTGCAACAAAATTTAATATTTAGTTCGGTTCTAGATATAAGAGCTGCTACCGCACAGGTAATAACCTTATAGTGCTTCAGATCGTGAGAAAATTGGAGCTTTTGGGGCTGGTGATTAATACGCAAAGGGTGAGCCATTAGACCACCACTCATCGTTGCCGAATCTGCCATAGAACTACTGCATCGAGAGTAGGAACAACTGAGGCAGATCGCTAAGTGATTCCAAGCGGAGCAAAGTCGCGTGGAGACGGGAGTGGCGGCGGCTCTTGGACGTGACGAAAGGAGACGTGGATTGGATAGTTAGGGTACATCTGGTATTTTAAATATATATTTAGTGATTAATTTAAATTATTTTTATAATGACAGAGGTGGGTAATTTCTTACAAAACATAATAGATCTAAGGGCTATGATAATTACAACTACTGGATTGATGGCTAGATGTTTCTAATTTTTGTGAGAATTTCTAGGATTTATCTTTTTTTCTAGCGCTTCTCACAAGGATTAATGTGGAGCCTCCAATTAGTAATAGTAAGATACAAACGAAATGCTACAGTAACGCGCGCACCCTAACCAATCAAAGTTTGGCTCCCAAATTTGGAAACTAAACAAGGCCAGAAAAGGAAGCGCTCCCGCCTCGTTGACCCCCATCGCCACACGACGTTCGCTGTCGCGCCACACGGGACACGCCGCCACCGTCCCGATCCGCCCCCGGCCGGGTCAAAGCCGATCAGATCAGAAGGGCGAGGCGCGCGCATCCGCTCGCGACGGCACGCCGGGGCGCACTGCGCTGGCGCGCGCGCCGATCGCGAGGTCTCCCGCGAGGCCATTTCATCCCGGGCGGGGCGCGGGCAGTGCGTGCATCTCCCGTCGCTCTCGGTCGCCGCCACCGCGCGCACGCACTCGCCTCGCGTCGTGTCCGACCCAAATATTCTCGGAGAGGGAGAGCGAGCGGGGCCGTGGCCCATGGACGTGGAGGCGTGGACGCTCGCGCGCCAGCCCACTGCGCCGCTGCCTCGTCTTCCTATCCCAGCTCCCCACTTCCACTCGAGCCGGTTGTGCCGTGCGGCTCGTGTGCCTCCTCGTCGTGCCAACGAGAAAATATCATTGGAAAAGATGAAAAGAACAATAGGTTAATGAATGGGTCTTTTCTTGTATTCTTTTCCGAGACCATTAACCACTGGAGATGAACTGCAACTATCACGCGCGCTTCGCCGTGCGTAGTGCTAACCTACTCATGCTGCCGGGGTGGACGCAGGCTGATTTGGGAAAGCGCAAGGAGCTGGGTCTACTGGGAGATCAAGTTGGAGCCAGCAAGCAGCAATTGCTACACTACGCACGCATGAGTGACTGTGTGCATTGACTCGGATTTCTGGTTGTGCATAAGCTGAAAGTAAGATTGCATCAGTCGCGACTATTATATTGTCTTAGGATTAAATAAACAACCAACAGATTCTTTTAGGATAAGCACCGATCTCCACCCCGTAGACGGAGCTAGCACTAGCGCTTATTAGTCGTCCATGTCCTCCTCCATTAGCTATAGTTCGTCGATCCACTGCGTAGCCAGGACAAATCAAAAGGAGTGTACTACCTGCAGTACTACCTCTTCCTGAATATACGAGATCTAATTCACGAGGACCACGTGAAAATGCCGAAAATTCCACGTTGACGCAACTGAGACAGATGAAGGCACTGGGTGTGGTCGTTTGTTTCCTCGCCATCATGCCGTGGAAAAAAGCAGGTAGCAGGGACGGCACCCCCGGAAGCAAGTCGTCAAGATGACACATTCTGAATCGTATCGATAGTCTTCTTCTCAGGTCCCAAGTCGTAGGACCACAATGTAAATAGAATCATAAAAGCATATACTATACCAATAACCATATCGTAAAGTCAGTCCAGTCCAGTGAGTAGCAGTTGTCAGTTGTAAAGTCGAGTCAGGCTTTTTTTGCACTCTTCTTTTCTTTTCTTTTTTCTTGCCTAATAAAAAAATCTTGCAGCAAATCCCTTGCCGTCGTCAGTTCAGTCAATTCCAGATCTTAAAATCGTATAATGAGATAAATCAGCATCAAAAGATTCTCACAGTATGATCATGCTAGCGATCCACATGCAGACGGATCATCTGATCCCCATCTGAGACCAACAGGGCAACAGGGCCAGCCTTCATCATATCTGAGGCGCTTGTCAATTAGGGGAAAGCAGGAGGCGAAAGCACTGGGCACTACGTACGTGTCGACTTGCTTTCTCCGTCGGA